>JAUMIR010000001.1:364738686-366084186 GCA_030847615.1 Gambelia wislizenii
CATTTTCTAAAAGAACTAAAATATTAACATTCACAGACTTCTTTCTATTTGGGATAGAAAGAATGTAATATTGAAAAATTCAGATTCATCCATCTAGGGTTTGACCCAGGATTTGAATGCATAGCTCTTAAATATTCATGCTTGGATCCCTTTGTATTTACAAGAGGTACAGGGACCATACACCTCTCTTGCTACAGCAGCTTTGGTGGTGGCCAGTCTGTTTCCAGGCACAATTCAAACTGCTGGTTATGACTTATAAGAACCTATATACCTTAGATACAGGCTACCTGAGAGACTTCATCTCCTTGTATGAGCTTGCCTGGGAGGTCAGGAAAGGCCCTCCTCTAAGTTTCACCATCATTACAGACATTGCTGGTGGGAATAGGCTCTGGAACTCCTTTTCTAGGCAGGCTAGAAAAGCCCCCTCCTTGCTGTCCTTCTGTTGGCAGGTGAAGAGTTTTTCATTCTGACAGGCTTATAAAAGTGAAGATTTGTAAGGGAAGGACTTTCAAGAGAGTGCTGCACAGTTCTAACTGTACTGGCTGGAATCCTGAACCAGCTTATACTAATCTAAGTTCCTCTCCTCTGTATCTGTGGTATTAGTAACATGGTTTCATTTAACTGCAGTCATGGGGGGGGGTGTCTCTCTAGGCATCTGGAGGTCCTCCAGTGCAAATCTATAGTCAACTATATTCTAGATCTTCCAGTGCAATTCTATGGCGGTTTGTTATTATCTGTGATTTCACTTATACATGGTAAGTCTGGGAGCATATCTCCCATGGATATGGCAGGTGACCTGTAACTCTCCTGGCCCAATCACCCCAAACCTGACAGAAACATAACTTAACTATGCGTTGATTGTTGGCAGAATGCCCCTCCTTTTCCCCATGCAGCTGATGCCCACTAAAGTAGGTTGGAAGGTGAGTTACGATTGTGGCAACAGTGTCAAAATCATGACTAAGTAGTGATGGTGGATACCAAGGAGTTACCCAACATTTAAAGGCTGAAGAAAGCAACCCCAAAAGATTTCCCATCCTTAGTTTCTTCACACGTTAAGTCCTGGAAATGAGAGCACTACCGGTATCACTGGGAGCTGCAAAGTGGACTTTCTTTATGTGATCCTGATTTTTTAAAAACAATGTTACTGGCATTGTACCAGAGGACCACACAGCAGAGCAGCTCCCCTGCCACAAAAAATAATGTCAGTCAGAGGGGGGCCCTGACTTTTAAGAGGAGCTTTGCTGATGGAATATGGCTTGCTTCAATCTGGCTGTTTAGATAAGATAATCTTTTGCAATGCTTCTCTTAATCACTCTTCCCTATTTGCAATAATCAGGTTGGGGAGGGGTTCCTACAAATTCATGTGCAAATATCCATTTGAGTGTGAGCTGTCACACTACATTGCTTCAAGTAGCAAGTGAGCTTTGATACACTGGATGTTCATCCCATCCACAAACATTGCACATTTGACACTTATTAAAGAGAACAGTTGAGATCCTTAGCTAAGTATACTTACCTAAGCAACTTCTGCCCCCCTACTTAGCTAAGTATACGTACCTAAGCAACTTGCTTTACTGAGCAGCAGCTGCTGTGAGTGATAGAAATCTGTTCTTCTGTTGACTGGGGTGCAGCATACTGATGTTTCCATCCCCCCTCCAGAAATCTCTGATGGTACAATCAGAAGCAGGATCCCCTGTTGCAATTCCTCCTCACAATGGAGATCACTGGTGGGAGGAGGGTGGAAACATCAGTACACCACACTCCAATAGATAGGAGAACAGATACCCATTGCTCTCAGCTGCTACCACCCAGCTGCTACCACCCAGTAAAGCAAGACTGAAGGACTTCAACAATTGTGGCAATAATGCCACAATCATGAATATATAGGGACCATGAATACAAATCCGTTACTCTAGGTTACGTGTCTATAACTATGACAGTGAATTCCAGCCAACATTCCACAAAAAGCAATGTAGGGTTCAACTGAACATTCAACTGAGAGCAATGCAGAGGAAGGCTGCTTTGAAGCTCAGATTTTCTTAACTGCATGGAATGAGGAAACATGGCTAGGGCAGAAAATCACCATTCCAGAATGGCAGGGCCAGCCTTTGATTGGGTAGCTTAGTTCCCAATGTGACAAGATTGATTCAGGTGACCAAGAGCTGCATCATTGTTTGGAAAGAGATATTGTTGGGTCAAAGAGCTGCGTTCGCCTGGATTACCTTGTTCTTGTTTGTCATCCCTTCTGATGCCTTCCTCCAAATATGCAGGAGGAGTTGCATTGGCCCAGAGGGAGTGCTCTTTGCTCCTCCTTGCTACAAAATGAGTATCATAGTAGTGTTGGTGAATAAATTGGAAGTGTCAGGATAGCAAAGATAAGGCTAAAAACCATAATATTTCCTCTAGCATTGTGCAGATGTCACATTCAGAAATTGCAGGGGAGTTTGGGCTGGAGGAAAGTCTGTGTGTGTTTCTTATAAGCCTCTGCAGGCCATGAAGAGGAACGTAGATGATTTAGTCCTTCATTCCACCCCCAGCCCCTGTATCCCTCCACTCCCCACAATCCTATGGAGGGTTTATATTGAAATAGTTTGACGACGCTTTGCTTCAAAAGAATAAAAAGCTTTGTGTCCTGTCCAATAATGTCCTTCTGGCCCAAACTCAGGCTTTGGATGTAATCCACACCATTCTCTTATGTCAATGTCATTTCTGTGAGACAGAATCATAACAGAATTCACAGCAAGGGAGCTGACACCAACCCTTCCTCACCCACAAATCAGATAGCCTGGTCATCATTATGCCAATGGTGTTTGTTTCCATCTTTAAGCAAATACAAGGCCATTCTATGTTCCAGTCTCAGGAGTGCGAGTGACTTCTCACTGCCCTTGACTATCGTGTGTTTAATTTAAGAAACGTGCCCGTACACTACGACGGCCATTGTTTACCGCTGTCATTGTTATCAAAGCAAGTAAAGACATTAGAATCTGTCCTGTCACTGAGTTTTATTTTCTTCATGTCAGGAGACAATGAGACTCTCCACATCCAGTCCTTGCCTAAGGACACTTTGCAGAAAAGGACTTTCATGTCTGATATTTGGCAAGCACCCACAAGGTCTCATGGGCTTTACTGGCCCAGCACTTGTTGAACAAAATGTGGGTACCATAACCCTAGAAGAGAAGCTGTGTGGGTTTAGGGTAAGTTTAAGAAAATAAAAACTTCACAGTTTCTGTGTGATGATTTTTTTTCCCATTAGAAATCAGCAACATAGATGGATTACTTGTATCACCTCAAGCATCTTAGATAGGCATGCTAGTCTATTATATATATATAAAATGAAACTTGCCTTATTGGAATACCATGGACCCTGGAACAAGGGGTGGGAAGCTTGAGGCCCCCAAGTCTAGGCTGGGAGGCTGAGCCCCTCCAAACTGATTAGGTAAATTGGACCACCAGACTCTTATGTAGCTGAGCCCTCTCAGACATTGTCAGAAGTGCACTTACCTGATGAAGCACATTTTTTTTTAAAAGAGAACTAATGAAGTTGAGTCCTCCCAGGAATAACAAAGACTTCCTGTCATCTATCCAATGGACACTTACTTGAGACTAAGCTACACTGAACAAATGGAGAGGACTTCTAAGAGATAGCAACCATGACCCCCAGATCCCTTGGTCAGTTGCTATCAGCTCACATTCAGTCAGTGGATATGTGAAATTTGTTGTTAGGGTTGGGTTTTTGTTTTGTTTTGTCTCTCAGAGGCACCATTTTTACACTTATTTTCACTTATTTTTCATTTGCCATTTTAGAGTCCATTCTCCCAATTTAGATAGAAACTTTTGGAACGCTGTAATTTCTTTTTATTCCCTAAATAATTTGATGTCATTGGCAAGTATGACCACCTTACTATACACCTCCAATGCCAGGTTTTGCATCAGGAGATTCTCCATGTCTCAGAGGTGGTAGATATATACTATTTACATTTTCTTTTGAGAGTATTATGTGTTAATAATAATAATAATAATATTTAATAATAAAATTTATTTATACCCCGCCCCTCTGTTAAAACAATCGGGGCGGCTTACAAAAATTAAAATACAATACAGATAAAATCCCCAAACACCCCCATTGTTATCTTCTAATATGTCTCCTGCAAGGCCTTTGCTTTGAAATTAGTGTAGTCTAGGGGCTGACACTTTTGTTGTTTTGTAAAAATTTCCCTGCTAGGAGGCAAAATTTATAATGACCTTCTTGCTAATGTTGAAAAAAACCCTCCCAAAACAGTTCCAGGGTACTTGTGAAATATGCCTATCAGGTTCAGGACCCACTGAAATGTCATAAAGTCATCAGTTCTCCATAGCCCTTTGAGTTCTCCAGAACAATTCTCATCAAACCTGTGGGGGAGAGGGGAAAAATAGATGTTGTTTCCCCAAAGTCTGCAGTGTATAACATTCTTAAAATGCACAGGAGAAGGTATGCCCGACTGGGTGCAAGAGAGATTTCAGAAAACAACTAGGGCTGCAGAAGCTATAATAACTGTTCCTCCTTGTTCAAAAAGATACATTCTATTAGTAGCTGCTTTCCCCCCCAGTGCTATTTGAAACAGTTGCCCTTGGTATGTATAGCAGCAAATAAGGAAGTCTTTATATTAGCAAAGCCGACGTTTTGGTATATTAGATACAAGGCAAAAAACCCTCAGATCTGGTAGGATTACTTAGTGGTTGGAGGGCATGTAGTCACAAAACTTAAGTCAAATCTTCATGTGTTAGAAAGGCATTTTCTTCTGTTTACCAGTCCCTGTCCTAGGTAGCTAAATGTGGCATTGGCTAATTAAACAAAATTCATTTGAAAAATTAATGTTTATAAATTTCTGGGCAAGTTACAAAGTGTTGGTTGTTACCTTTAAAGCCCTACATGGTTTGGGTCCAGGTTACCTCAGGATCACCTCCACTTGTGTAATCCACCCTGTACACTCAGGTCCTCTGGGGGACATTTACTCCAGTCAGCCAGGACTAGTCTAGCAACGGTCACCCAGAAGACTTTTTCTTCAGCCCTTCCTAGACTCTGGAATAGCCTGCTAGAAGAGATTGGACAATTGCATATACTGCCTGAATTTAAAAGAGCATTAAAGACAAATATCTTCTGGCAGGCCTATCGAAATGACTTTTTAAACTGTGAATTTTAAACTGTTTTAATATGTACTGCCAGGACCAGTTTAAGGGCCCTGCAGCACCCGCAGCCATGGGGGGGGCATTATTGTGGGAGCCCCCGTAGTAACCCTCCTCCTGCAAAAACATCACTAGTAATAATCTGAATATCCTGTACTGTGGATAGGTTAGGTTAGGTTACATTACATTGACCTGAGATAAACATATGGGGCCCTCAAAATAAAGCATTGCAGCCCCCCCCCCCCAATTCCTTAAACAAGTCCTGTGTGCTGCTTTTATTGTTTTTTTAAACTGATATTGTGTGTGTCGATGTATTTATGTATTTTTAACCAAGATGCATTTTAATTGATATTAAATGTTTTTTGTGTGGATATGTTGTTCCCTGCCTCGATCCATGGACAGAGGCAAGTAAGAAATAAATAAATTGTTGTTGTTGTTGTTGTTGTTGTTGTTAAATGTTTATGTATCTGCTGAGTGAAGCAACAGTCCAGACATCTGATGAAGTGGTTTGCAGTCCACAAAAATGTATGTCAAATAAATTTGACATCATTTAAGGTGCCTCTAGACTCTTTGTTGTTTCTTTTTGTTATGACTGACTAACCCAACTATTGCTTGGAAATGTTTGACAAAGATTAGCTCAGTTTTCTTTGTTTGAAAGTACAGTTCACATCAAAGAGAATGATAGGATAGAATTGTTTCATTTTATAACAGTGTGATTCGAAAGCGGAGGTACATTCAAATGACTCAGGAGCAGAGTTCTCTTACACAGAACTTTAACATCTCAAATGTAATGTTCTCAATCAGTACATACCATGAATTATAGTTCTGATATATTAGTTTGAATTCTCACTTTATTTTTGGCATGGTAAAGTTACCATGAGGTAATATGGCATGGCACATGTTTCATGTAAATGAGTTTATCTGTTCCTTGGGAAGGGAACCCAATTAAAACTAGAATGCATCCAGAGGAAATATGGGTGATAGGGTGTGAAGCAAATTAAATATTCTTTCCTTAGAACTCATGAGGTAAAATTGCCCCACTCAAAAATAACAGGAGAACTAGAATTAGTTCATTGTGTTTTTTGAGTTTTTAAGAGCCGCAGCCTTTTTATCAGATATGCAAAGTGGATTGAAAAAGATAGTTTATAGAAACAAAAGTTTTCAAAATCAAAAATAAAGATGGAAAAATGTACCATCCTTCCTTGAGTACTGACGATATAATGAAGATGTACAGTACGTAGCTAAATAGAAGACAATTTACCTTTTATAAAGAGAAAATCACCCATAATCCTTATTCATACCATATTGGATACCATTGTGTTTTCTTTTCTTCCTTTGGTTATGGATCTCTCACCCTGTGGCTTAATTGAGGAAAATCCCCACATATTGCCGCATAATAATTTCCTGCATTTTAATGAAGGCACAGCTCCCTTATGATAGCTGTGTGTACATCTCACTGCATCTCATGTGAATGATATGTTGCACTGAACAAATGCTGAAGAAGCAGGAGTGTATACACTGAAGGGAGTGGTGGTGGTGGAAGAGACAGCTTAGCCGGGAGTTGCTAACTATACACCACTGTGGACAGGAGCCTTAAGGGCAAAACACAGTGCTTGTCAGTTCACGTTTGCCTGGTCTCAGAGAGAAGAGGCATTTTTCAGGCTCTGCATCATGATAGCCATTGCAAGCTGAACAGAGACACTTCTGTACGCAGGCCAGATGAAAGCATGGACACTGAAGAGAGGGCCTTACATATGCTTCCTTGCATTTTCTCTAAATGACGAGACACTTAGTTTTCTCAGAAATTCAAGTCAGATGATAGGCTTTCAGGTCCGAGCGAATGCATTCTTGGACTCTCAGTTTCCAGCTAGTGTCACCAAACAATAAGCTCACTCTGATCCAGCATGGATAGTTCTTTCTTTTCAAACACAAGTCGATTCAAGTGTGTGTGTGTGTGTGTTTAAAATTATCCTTCCCCATCCTCCACCTACCCAGCCTGGTTGTGTTGATATAGTATTGCTCAGGCAAAGTACACTTTTGGTGCCAGTTTGGGAAGACATTGGTGATGTTCTTTCAGCTTTAGTCAACCTTTGGATGAACAATTACAATGGGGAGGGGGGAGAAAATGCAAAGTGAGGGGTGGAAAAAGCAGGCCTCCTAAGAAACCCAAGCCTAGTTCATTGGTTTACTTTTTCTACCCTGTGGTCTGACTTAAACAGATGAAATTTACCATGTGCAGCATGCAGATAAAGACACCGCCCACTGGATATGCTGGGAATACAGAATTCTGTTTAATTTTCTTACACTTTCAGTATGTTTTTAAAATCTCAAGTTCTTTTCTTCTTGCCTAGGAAGAAATATTTGATTTTTGATTTAAAAAAATCTTATGAAAAATGAACTGACCTGAAATTCTCACACATCCCTACTGAGAGGCAAACCCCACTGAACTCAATGGGACTTACTTGTGGATTAGAATTGAACCCTCAACCACACTATTGGGAAGTCCTCACAAAGTGAAATTGAATTCACTCCAGTCTGTGCTAGACAAATTCAATAGGTATAGTTCTTTCCATCACAGAGAGGACCATCTTGGTCTTGTCTGCCACATGGGTATTATGGACGAGAAGAGGTGGAAGCCCTCATTCAATATTAACATGGTTTAGTATACTGAGAATGATTTAGATTCTACTAACCGGCACTTGACAGGAAACTTTTCAACTGCTTTCTCCTCCATAGCTTCCAAAATCTAGAAACCTCAGTTCCATCTATTACACTTCTCTTCCTGATCACACAGTTGTCCTATTCAGTTGACTTGATTCTGCTTATATTTGCACCAAATGCCCAGGTTAATATCAACCTGTCCCAATGGAAGCCTGTTAAAAAAGGTGGGGGAAAGAATCCAATATATCAGAGGTATAAATAAACAGATAAATGGATTTCTTTCTTCAGAGGTTCCCAAGGGAAAGAAGGTAATATAGTAAATTTCTGTTTTTAAAGGGTCACTTAACAGTCTACTCACAAGTCCCTTTGTGTTCATGTAGTAGTCCACCTAATCAGTGAACAAGGTGGGACTCACTTGTAAATAAGCATGCATAAACCTGCACATTCACTACTTTAATCTATCCATTAAGAGTCCGCTAACAATCCTCATAGCTTACTGTGATTTATAGATGTGGGATCAATATATTGTACAGAAGGCTTCCTTGCAGGATTCTGTAGAGCCTCATGTCTCCTATAAGGTGTTCTTAACCCAAGAGAAGCTGCTCTGACAAAGGGCTTGTCTAGATGTGCAATTTACCCCATTTTCCCCCTGTCTTGCAGCCCTGCAGTCCAAATGATGTAGAGCTCTTGCCTCATTTCGCCTCCAGGCAGTCCTGGCACCTAAGGAAAAGCCAGGGGGGAACCACGGTAAACCCATTTACAATGTTTTAAATTAACACCCAGGAAAACCCACATTATGCAGAAAAACCTGGATGGGGCTGGTGTGGTAACACAGGGTCTGTACCTGCATGCCGGCCTCTATAGCCGGATGCTGATGCCGCTGGAGTTGCTCTGTAGTCGGGAAGGAGGCTCCCAGGACATGATCAAGACCCCCTGCACATGCCCAGCCTTGATCACATGCTGAGGACCTTCTTCCTGGCTTCAGAGACTGTGATGTGTGAGAGTGGGGGATGTGCCTGGCAATACTGGCTGGCATATGTGTGTGGCAGCCGGCATGTGCGTGTTGACTTCTGCCCATTTTGTTTCAGTAATGAGGGGGTGCAATGGGCCAGCTCCGCAGAGCTTAGCGCTACTCCCAATATGTACATTTCTTTTCAAGCCCTCTTTTCTCCCACTTGAGATGTGGTTAAACTGTGGTGTGGGTGTGGATTGTCTCCACCCCATCATCCTCTCCATGAACTGAATTTCTTCCCAAGCTCAGAAGTATCCACATTCCCTGTTTCACACATTTAGCAGTTTTTTAAAAATGTTATACAAATGTGCTAAAGTGCTATGTCACTTCAGTACTGTACTGTAATTTTAAAAGAAAGAAAAGAAGAGCTGTTCAATCTGATAACGAGAATTATAATGCAAGTTGAAGATTTGTGGAAAACCTCTGTAGTAAAAGTTACATCCCCATTTCAAATGTTATCAGTGGGACCACCCAAAAGTACAGAGTGAGGAGCCAAGAAAATACATACAGACATGTGACATTTACCCTGACCTATATCAGAAACTCCTGGGACAGGAAAAAAAAACAAACAAAAACAAAACACCAACATATTCCCAAATGGGTTTAAGAAGTTGCTGCTAATACTGGAAATTCATCAGAAAAATACAGGGACAGGAAGAATGTCATAGGAATATCAAGGGGAAAAAAAACCCTTAATAAATAAAACTATAACACCTGCAAAGTCTGAGGCTTTTAACTAGTCTGGAGGAGCATGAAGTTTGTTTCCCTTTCAACAGCTTGCTCTGTTCCCCTGTCCCCATCTGAGCCTGGAGGTAAAGCCATAAAAATGTTTTTGTTATTCTTGCTTGTTACTTTCCTGAGCAATGGAGAGCAATGACACCACTTTCCAATGGATCTCACTGGAACCCACTGGAACTCAGTAGTGGGATTGCTCATCAAGGCAGATAGATCTGTCTATCTATTTGCCCCTCAGAGAAGTACTGTATGTATGCAGAATCAAAAGGTTGGCTAGAATCTTGCCTCAAGGAGATGAAGCATAAAAGTTCTTCATGAAGAACAATGCAAGTCTCCTCAATGCAACCTCTCAAACCCACCCTTTTCAATCCTGAAGCCCCCAACCCAACCGCACCATTTCCATGTCAGGTGAGCATGGGGCATCAACAGTGATATGCACAATTACTTCCCTTTAGCTGGAGGTATTGGAAAGATGTTATCTGCAGTGACCTTCTGAGAACCTCCGGAAAGTACCTGCAGTTGGCTGTTGCAGTGCCTCTAGCTAAAGGGAAGTAGCTGCACTCATTGCTGCTCATCCTCTATGCTTCCTTGACACAGAAATGGCTGCAGGAGTGAAAAGGTGGGTTGAAGGGGAGCTTTTACTCAATGCATAATTGAATGAGAATTATCACTGCGTAACAATGACAATAGCATAAGTTGGACTTATACTATCATAATTCTTCAGTAGGATTCCAATCATGGTTTACTTGTTTGCCCTACTGTTTCACACCACACACCAAAAAATCTTCCACACTGATAAGCTAGAAGGTCAGGAGTGGTTTCTGACATGAAACAATGGCACCTTGCAAAAACATGTAGCAGTATGCAGTGCTGCTGCTCAGGATTCTACACAACCTCTTCTTGTTCAGAGGCACCTGATCAAAAAGCTTCTTATTAACCCAATCATTTAGCTATCAAAGTTGCATTGATAAGCACTGTCTAAAGACTGTTTCTGGCAACTGGGAGAAACTCCCCACTAATTATGTTACATATGCTGTTAACCACATATAGTGTGGGGAAAGCCAGAGATGTCAAAGAATTTTCCCTTCCCTTCTTTTGTCTTTAATGATCCATCATCATCATCATAGCTGGAGTTATGGGCAAAAGGTAGCTAAGGAGTGCTATGGTGGAAAGCTGATATCTTTCTTTTGTTAACCCGAACCAAAAGAAAGGTCATGCGTCATTTTCTATCGATTTTACCTTAGATGCAAGTAATCAAAGGACAGAAAGATTCCTGAAAGAGATTTTCTGTCAAAGCTAGACAAGACCTGAGCAAGTTACTAAATTAATTAAAGTCATTTTTGCTTAACCAATAATAGCAGGGATGCCATAATAGTCAGAAAGCCTCTTCAAAAGGCCATTAAATGGAAATAAATCTCTGTTCTTTTATTCAGAGAGCACGTCCTTCTGTCCAATGAAGAAAATATATTTTCAGAGCAAGAGATGTTCCACATTCTAGAAGGTAACAACTGTTGCAAATTCCCATAGTCTGATCTGGAGGGAAACACACCATGCAAGAAATATGTATCTACTCAGAGGGAAGTTCCATTGAGCTCAATGGGATCTACACTCAAGAAGATACCACTGGACTGCCACATCAGTAGCTTCTTAGGATTTCACTCCCTGTACAATTAGAATCCCATGGGATGAGCCTACCATTCCCAGAGTCATGGGCCACTTTGTCTTCCAGCCCTACAGTGAAGGGGTAACATCTGCTGTTGGGCACCTATTCAACTTGTTGTTCCTGTGCAACTTAAAACTCTTGATTTACCAAGGTCTTAAAGTGTACAGATAGCCTAGAGTAGTTAGAGTAAACCTCTGAGTACCTCCTAGAGCTGATTTACAGACATTTACTTTTAATTTTTAAAGCCTTCAGTGCCTTTTAGGTAGCAGGTATTCTAGCCCACTCTTAATAGTTTTAGATTTTCAAGAAAATCAAATATTGCAGGCACATACTGTATTTGATACAACTTTATGGGATAATTTTGATGTCATGTTTTAAAGCCTGGTGGTGCAATTTTACTCAGAAGTAAGTCCTGTTGTGTTCAAGGTGGCTTTCTCCCAAGTAAATGTGCATAAAGGTTGCATTCTCAGTTATGGCACTTTACTGGCTTAAGCTGCTACGAGCATGTTTGGTTCAAATGAGATTAAAATGTGCTTAAAAGAAAGTGTATAGCCATCCAAGAGTGTCCATGCCTGAAGAGGAAGGTGAGCAATTCAAAGTTCTATTTTTAATTTTTAATACTCTGAGGACTTTATCAGATGCTCTTAAAAAAAAAACAAAAAAACCCAAACCCGCAGAGGTCAGGAGGAGGATGCTGCTGTCCCACTTCCAGTGGTCAATACTGCACACTCCTTCCTCCTCCCATCCTTCCTCTATGCTTCCTCCATGCTGAGGGATGAAAAAGGTGTTGCTTTTCACTGACAAAAGTTTCTGTCAATAAAAAGTGGCTCCTTTTCTGTTGGAGGGAGGGAGAATGGAGGGAGAATGAACGAAGGACGGGAGAAGGATGGGGCATGTGGTATCGACCACCGAAAGTGGGACAGTGATGTCCTCCTCCTGACCTCCGTGGCTTTTTTTTTTTTTAAAGAACATCTGATAAAGTCCTAAATGTCCTGGGACCCAAGCAACCAAAGGATTGATTTCTCCTGCATGAACCTGTCAGAGCATTAATTCAAACCTAACCTCTTACTCTTCTCTGGTGGAGAAATTGTAAGTTACATTTCCTGAGTTATATTTTTCTTTGGGCAAAGGGTTCGAGGAAGGATCACAGAACACAGAGAAGGCAGGTTTATCCCTTCCCACTCTAGCTATGATCCCAGCCTGCAAAACACATGATTATAAGTGATTTAAGAAAATGTTCCCATTGATGATAATGAGATTTCTTTTTTTGTTCTCTCACTTGTAATCAGGGGTGGAGGTGGGGGGAATCCTGTGATCCTCTTCCCAAATGCAGACAGGATTTATTTATTTGCTAGTTTAATTCATTTATACCTGACCTTTCTCCCAACAATGGGACTCACGGTGGCTTACGACATATTAAAAACAATACAGATTAAAAAACACAAAAATTTCAATAAAAAGTATGACTAGAAAAGTTATTTGAAAGACAATTAAATTAAAGCCATTAAAATTAAAATGACTATATACATGTCAGCACGGCATATCACTGAAAGCCCATCTCAGTCACTTTGTAAAAGCCTGTCAGCTTAAGAATGATTTGACTTGCTGGTGGAAGGAGAGCAAGGAGTAAGGAGCCATCCTAGCCTCCCAAAGTAGGGCATTCCAAAGTCTGGGAGCAGCCACTAAGAAGGCCCTCTCCCTTGCTCCCAGCAAAGGCGACTGAAAAGGTGGTAGAACTGACAGAAGGCCCTCTCGTGAAGATCATATAGCTCTTATAGGCATGTAAAGGGAGATATGTCCCTTCAAATTAGCCTGGTATAGCCAAGCTGTATAGGTCATCACCAGCACTTTGAATTGTGGTAGGGTCTCCTTCCTTGGAGGTCTTTAAACAGAAGCTGGATGGCCATCTGTCAGGGATGCTTTGATCGTGATTTCCTGCATGGCAGGAGGTTGGAGTGGATGGCCCTTGTGGTCTCTTCAACTCTACAATTCTATGATTCTATGATTGTATGTCCTGAAATGAACTGGCAGCCAGTGGAGCTGTTCATGAAGACATTATAGAAAACCAAAAGGACAAACACCTAGTTATGTTGAAGAGCAAATCTAGTTTGTAGTTGGGTGATGAGTCCTCCCACCATCAGAAGTAAAGGAGATGGTAATGGAAAACAAGGCCTACCTATCTGGCCCACCCATCTTTGGAGCTTCCTTTTCCAGGGAAGGCTGGTAGGGTGGTGGTGGTGAATTAAATCAGTGGAAATTTTAAAGGCCCTCTCCAAAGTGCCAAACCTATTTGTGAGGATAGTTTTGCTCTCTCCTAAGCAACCAAAGTGCAATGCCAAAGAATGACTTTGTGTTTATGTGCTGTAGGGCATGGAATTACTTCAAGAATGTACCTTAGAAATATAGCCCACCAACTATTGATATAATATAACTGATGTGGGTGTCGTGGATTTTGTTTTCAAATTCTTTTTCTGGCTTGTGGAAACAGCTGCCTTTATAGAACATCCCTATTTCATTTCCTCAGATTCAGAACTGGAGCAATCTTCCTTTCTGTCTCTTTCTCTCCCTGTGTGTGTTTTAATTAATAAAATCCAGAAATAATTTCCACAACCAAACAAAGATTTTTGGACTCTAGTGAGTCAGGATTAGTGTTCTGCAACAGTGGGGAAGATGCATTATAATTAAGTCTGCACCCTCCAGCAGGTCTCTGCTGGAGGTACCAGCAGTGTTTGGCAAAACCTGGTTTGTAATCATCTGAGCTTCTGGCTGAATAGCTTGGCTGGTAAGGAAGCAAAGTCTGTGTGTTTCTATGGCTCCCACTCAGCAGGAGCTCACAGGGTATCAGGGAATACAGGTCCAATGTGTCTCTTTTGTCCTTCAGCCATTTATTTAATTTCAAAAAAACAGATTTGAGAATTTTGTAGTGTTCAGACAGGAGATAAGGAGTTAAGAGATTTCCAGGAATGTTGTGGCATTGCCTCTCAAAAAGGAAAGGGACATATGTAGGGTTACAGCTCAGGCACAGCCATTTTACGTTTCCTGATACAGCAGGAGAGAAGGCCACAGTCACTTCTCCTGCCAATTCCACTTTTGGATTGGCCAACTGCTGCCTTTCTTTTTACCTGATGGGGGTGAGCAGGAATCTCAATATGATTCACAGCAAACAAGGAACAGGCAGATGACAGAAATCAGAGAGTGAAGGAATATAAGAAGAGTCTTCTGTTTCAGATGGAGATTCAAAGGTCCATATCCAGTAATGTTGGGGGAACATGCCCATTTTGGTTTGTTGTTGCTGTGTGGCTTCAAGTCATTTCTGACTTACGGTGACCCTAAGACAAACCAGCACAAGAGTTTCTTGGTAAGATTTGTTCAGAGTGGGTTTACCATTGCCTTCCTCTGAGGCTGAGAGAGTATAACTTGCTCAAGGTCATCCAATAATTTTCCTTGGCTGAGCAGGGATTCAAACTATGGTCTCCCTGGGTCCTGGTACAACACTCAAATTGCTACACCACGTTGTCTCTCCTCCCACATTTGCATTTTTAAGAGAACAAACTTGAGTTCTTTCTGTCACAGACATGAATTTTTTTTTGCAGTTTTTGGCACTCTGAAACAACATTCTCTACTATCTGCACTAGCCAAATTCAATAAGTAAATGTGTTCCAGTGTGGTGTAGTGGCTTGAGCATTGGACTATGGCTCTGTAGACCACGGTTTGAATCCCTGCTTGGTCACAGAAACTCCCTGGGTGCTTGGGCAAGTCATAGTCTCTCATTTTCAGAGGAAGGCAAAGTTAAAACCCCTCTGAACAAATCTTGCCAAGAAAACCCTATGATAGGTTTGTCTTAGGGTCGGTATAAGCTAGAATCTACTTGAAGGTATGCAACACACTCAGGTGTTCACAGCATGGTGAGGACTGTGTTGTACTTGCCTGTTCTACAGATATTAAAGAACTTCTCAAGGATAAACAATGTTTATCTGCACGTATTCAAAAAGTCAAAGGCTTTCACACAGGCATCTGTAGATTTTCCTTTGTTTGTTTGTTTGTTTGTTTGTTTTCAGGCTGTGAGGCCGTATTCTGGAATTGTCTCTTTCTGATATTTTGCCTGCATCTGTGGTTGGCATCCTCAGAGAATCCTCCTTTCTGAGGATGCCAGCCACAGATGCAGGCGAAATGTCAGAAAGAAACTATTCCAGAACATGGCCTCACAGCCCACCCACCCCCCAAAAACCAAAAGAAAATCTATGTATTCAAAAAGGTTTGGCTGCAGGTCTTGCAATGCTACCCTAAAGTAGCACTTACATGGTGGAATATAATGTTAATTCAAAAACCAGAAGATTATCTGGTTAGGAGATTATCAGATGAGCATGTAAAATTTTTCTTTTAGCACTATACTTTACAGCGTAAGTATCCTGCCATAATAACACTTCTTTTTGCACTCTGGTGTAATCACAAGACATAGATACCCCTGAATTCTGGCAATACGATCACTCGCACTGTTACTTCCGCATTTTTGCATGGGCGAGATTTCAGCGGTTCTCGTGAGAAGATGCAAGCACATTTAGAAGTCCCAAAACACCTAAATTGCCAAACAAAACGAACACACAAGCACTGAAACACACTTGGAAACTTGCAAGCAAGATGGAGGGGGGGGTTTGATAAAAAGATCGTATAGTACCTAGTTTTTGCGTGCTCACCCGGAAGTGTTCTGGCAGAGACAGCCCATTGACACTGCAATCACACCAGCAGAACCAGGCACAGTTTCACACACAAGCACTACCATGACAAAAACACCTTCGGTGCTTAATTGGCGGCTTCTGCCCACTAATAAAAATAACACCCTCTTGACAGCAGCAGAATGCTTACAGAATGCTGGGGCACGACATCTTATGATAGGTATGCCCTTTTGCAGTCTCATTTCAATGTTATAATGCTGTATTTGCTGTGTCTGATAATCTCCTTAGAGTGAAGCACTCTAAGCTCTAGGCCTAGATGGATGAATCTAGTGGTTTCCATTTCTCTCAAACTCAATTTCTTTCAACACGGAATATAAGGAAATGTGTGAATTTTGGTAAATTCAAAAGTGAAGAAAGGTGGGGCATAAATTCAATGCATAAATCATTATAGAAGAAGGAAGGAAGGAAGGAAGGAAGGAAGGAAGGAAGGAAGGAAGGAATCCATCTAGCCAACCAGCCAGAAGGGGAACTCCCATCAGATTTCAACAGTGCCTATCCTGGAGAGCAGATGATGGATGCTTTAACTTCTTGGAGATCTGCACATTCTTTACCCTTGGTTTTGATAGGTGCCCCCCATCTCTGTGTATGGGTGGATCATGTGAAGAGGGCCTGGGTATTAACTGCATTAAAAAAATATTTTTATTAAGAATTTTCCAATACATTAAAAGAAAGAGAAAAAGACAAAAAGAAAAAGCCACAAAGGATAAGAAAAAAGGAAATATTTTACATTGACTTTTGACTTTCCTAATGATGGTGATACATCTTACTATACAGAATAACTTCTCCAGTTATAGTACTACTCATACACTTTTCCAACCCCTAGCAATGATCAAAACCCACAGTTAACATTTAAAGACCTTGCCATGTTAGTCTGGAATATCAGTATCTTGTAGCACCTTTGAGACTGAGAGAAAGAAACTGTAGTATGAGCTTTCATAGAGCTTTACCAGACTTGCCAAATATGGCATCATAATGGACTTCTGGTAGCATGGCGGTACAAAAAGCTGTTTGGTAAGATCATGGCTGCCAAACAGTAGAGCTTCTCAGACCAGGATCAAAGAAAACCAACAAATTCTGATCCTAATTGGTTCCCCTGATAAAGGGAATACAGAAGAGGCTCGTGGGGACCGAGTTCCAGCACCCAGCAGAGGAAGAAATCCTCTTTTAGGGGATCGAACCAATGTGGATGGGAGCTGAAGGGTCAAGAGCCTTCCCATGGCTGAGAATCATAGCTGACTGGATCAGCATTAGTACTTCCACCTACCCCTTTCAAACTTAAAACACTAAGTTTAAAAAATCTACCAATCTGTAAGCTACCTACAAATAGAGGGTTTTACCAGTAGAGAAATAGAACTTGACTGTAAAGTATTTGGAAGAGGGGAAACCATAAAGCTTTGAAGTATTAATTATTAAGTGAAGTTTTATACAAGGAATGGGGAGTGTCAAAAAGAGAAACAAAAGAGAAACAATATAAATAACCGGAATTAAGAGAAATTAAATCACACTGATTGTATAAGCCCTAGTGGACTGAGCTGTTCCCAAGGAGACTTTCAAAGAAAGGGAGATGAGAAGTAGACAGAGAGGCAATATGGCGATAGCGAGAGTAACAAGATGGAGGAGATAGTGAAGGAAATTTGAATAAGTATAAGGAAAGAAAGAGAGAAGGGAGGAAAAGCCAGGGCGAATACAGTACAATTTGAATTTAGGTTTCAAGGGTGAAGTGAGGAACGGGAATGACAGAATGACAGAGACATAGAGAGGGTTGGAGTGGTGGAGTGGGTGAGGAACAAGGGATGGAGGGCAGAGGCAGTGGTGCAGTGGATAAAAAGATGGAGATTGAAGGAGGGAAGTGGCAGCATGACAGATAGAAGGGGCGAAGAGATGGAGATTGAAGGAATGGTGGACTGAACGAGGGTAGAGGAGGCTGAGAATGAAAGAGGAGAGCAGTAGAGGGACAGACAGAAGGAAGAACGATGGTGATCGAAGGAGGGATGGATTGAGCATTGGTCGACGAGTTGGAAAGGAAGGAGGAAGGTGCTAGAGTGGTGGAGTGAAGGAAAGACAATGATGGAGGTTGAGGAGGGGAGTGACGGAGCGCTGGGGTGGTGAAGTGGAATGTGAAAAAGAGAAGAGGGTTTTGGAAAGTTGAAGAGGGTTAGAGAATGTTAAAGAAGGGCTGAGAAGAGATGGTAAAGGAAGGAAACCTAAATTAATAAGGAAATATAAATATAAATATTTCATAAATTTGCACCTGGAACAGGGGAAAAGCTG
This sequence comes from Gambelia wislizenii, assembly GCA_030847615.1. Taxonomy (NCBI): domain Eukaryota; kingdom Metazoa; phylum Chordata; class Lepidosauria; order Squamata; family Crotaphytidae; genus Gambelia; species Gambelia wislizenii. The sequence goes on from JAUMIR010000001.1 coordinate 364,756,925, forward strand.
GGCTACTAAGATATTTCAATACGTTTTTCTGGAAACAATATATATAATCTTTTTTTCCTTTCTTTTTCTCTAGACAAATAATTAATGTGGTGAATGGGTGACAATTAATATTAGTTATTTTCAGATATTATTGAACTGAAATGTGCTTATTAGAAATCTTAGCTTATTATTAGGAAAACTGATAACATTAGATAATCAAAAGAAAAGAACTTTGTCTGACTTATTGGTATTGCTATGTTTAATGGAATAGAGTGTTAAGACAATAATTAATACAGCAATTGTTATAGACATTGAGATATTGAAACTTTGGAGATAATTCTGTTTGAAACAAGAAGTATCATTAATCCAAGATTTAGAAAGATAAGAAAACAAAAAAATGAAATATTGTAGGAAAATAGAATTATAAAGAAAAATATAGAAACAAAAGAATAATAGATTTGAAACCTAAACCTATTTGGTAGAAATAAGAAATGAGAACAATAAAAATAGAACAAAATTTTGAAAGAGAAAGACATGAGGAAAAAGAAAAAATGGCAACAGGCACTAGAAGAACAACACAAGCCCAAATGACACAAGCAAGAAGACCATCAATAGAAATGCCAGTTAAACCCATGGATTAAATGCAAAAATTATTAGAGGAATTTCAAAAAATGTGGCAAGACATCAGAAGAGATTTGAAAGATACAAGAACAGAATTCAGACAGGATTTCAAAAGAGAAATAGACAGTTTAAGACAAGCAATTGGCAAGGTAACTGAAGATGTGGAGGATTTGAAGACAAAAGTAGACTTACAAGGAAAAACGAGTGAGTTTGAAAAAACAATGAAAATCTTAACTGAAGAACAAGAAACAGAAAAAGAGACACATATCCTGATGGAGATTAAACAAAGATGCAAATGTTTAAAACTGAGAAGAATTCCTGAAGAACAAAATGAAGATTTATATGGAAGATTGTTACCAAAATTAGCAGATTATATTGACCAACCCACATAGAAACTGGAAGGAGATATCGATAAACTGTTTTGAATTAATTCAGTGGTGGCAAGAAGAAATAACTTGCCAAGAGACATGGTGATCTATCTGATGAGAGAGTGGAAGAGAGACATAATTTTTACAAACAAACGATTTAAACCATTTTGGGAGCTGAAATGGCTGAATGTTGTAAGTACAATTCAGTCCAGATTTGGGGTTTTGGCCCAGCACTGTCTGGACTGATCACCCCCAAGATGCCCCCAAAATGTTTTATTAGGCTCATGTAGACAAGTCCATAGTAATAACTAATTATTTCACCCTTTTCCACAATTTTAAAACCTGATTTTTCCACCAATTGTATTTGATCCTTTTTTCTCATATTTTTTGTTAACATCGTCATCTTTTGCCTGTTTTGCATTTTGGGAGAGCATGGCTCACACCCTTACCCTACCCGGAAGCTTCCTAGCAGACTGATTTTATGCAGACTTACTTGTGCCCATTGATTACACAGGATCTAGTTTTCCATAGTGTTGCCCAAGTATGGGCTGGACCCAACTTACTGCAAATAATAATATTATTATTATTACCCCGCCCCTCTGCTAAAAACAATCAGGGTGGCTTCCAACAATTAAAACATTGTAATAACTACTAAAAGCACCATCCACCCCCACCCTTCCCCATAAAAAGACATGCTGTAAAAAGAAAATGTTGTAAGGGCAAGAGGTGGTACACATATTTTGTAGTCTGTCCTGTGCCTTTTGTATAAAACTGGAAAGAAATATAGCCGTCTTGCATACATTTAAGACAATATATTTTAAACCCAGTCATTGGAGAACTGGGCCCCATTCCTTGAACAGAGCTCTCTCTCAGTGCACAGTGGTGACATATCTTCCAGTTACCTCAGAATGGCATTTCTAATGCTCTCTTTCACATCCTTCTAACAAAGAGCTGTCAGTGCTCACCACTTAAAAAACCATATGCTTAACTCCACTGTAAGTTTGGTGCTCCACAAACCACATTTTCATTCTCCCCTCAGGGAACAGCAGTCACAAATACTTCCTTCTCAACATTACAACACATTAAGATCCAAAAATTCAGTGTTTGTGTTTCCCATTTTGGCTCCCTTAGCGCTAAGGAGATCTAGATGTTACAGAGACTTTTCAGCTTTCCAGAGGTTGAATATTAGGGTCAATACCCTCCTCATCTTCTGTCTGGTATGAAGATTCAAATGATTCATTCCTTTCTCTAATCAAATGTTTCTGTGTTGTTTTCTGAAACCCTTCACTTGTCGTCTTCATTTTATATCAATGTATTTCACTCTGTCACTCTATTTAGGCTTCACCTGTCAAAGTACATGAACTGATTTTCCTTATGATAGCCAATGATGGTTTCCAAGCCTCCATTGACTAAGTATTTAGCAAGTGCATGTCTGCAGTGCCTTTACCATGGAAACCAGCAGGGCTCTTTTCACATTCTCATGACACACTGAAGAGACAGGCCAAGACTGACAAGCCTTGACCAGGTTGCCTGCCCTCCAACGAAACCATGTTCTCTCCAACAGAATTCATAACTTTCACATGTGGGTGGCGGCTGGCTTGCTTTTAGGGTTGAAGAGATGAAACCCCATTATATTTGGGTTTTCCATGGGGTTCCATGTACCAAAGCAAAGGTTTCATCCAATGCTGGCCCTTTGGTGGTTCTTTCATCCGGCATCAACAGAACAAGGAGAGAGCTGATTTTTACTGATGTCATCCCCATGTCCATTCCCATGTTGCTTTTATTGCCTTTGTATGGAACTTGGATTCTATTTCATAACCAACTTCAGTGTAGAGAAAGTATTTATTATAGAAATTGCATGTACCTGGCAGATACAAAAGAGTGGGGTCTGTTGGTTATGGCTACAGGACTCAGATATAGGACTTTATCAGACCTCCTCCATTAATGTTCTTTTGCCAGCATAAATTGTGGCAGTTTTATGCTGGCAAAAGAACCCACCCTACGAGACCTACATTTGCAAGTGTAAAAGAGGCATCCCCAGCAGTAACAGAGCACAAATGGAGCTCCATTTACTCTGGGGTTGAGATCTCACTGATTTTCGCGAGAAGACGCTAACACAGGAAATTCAAAAATTAAAGTAAAATAAATACACAAAAAGTTCACACAAGCACAAAAACACACTTCAAAAGTCCCAAGTACACTGAGTGTGTGCGTGTCATAAAAAGAACGTCCCCTACATGGCTGTCGCAATCATAACCCAAAGTGTTTGCCCATTGACACTGCATTCACATGAGCGCAATGGTGCAAGGATTCAAACACCAGCAATGCTGGCAAAAAAGTGGAAGAGGAGATCTATTGACAGCTTGGCCCGTCAATAAAAAAGTATGCCTCACTTACATGACATGATCGCGAAAGGACAACGTTGTCTGGTATGTGCACCCTTTCGTGATCATTAGGCATCCTTATAGTGCCATATTTGCCTGGGCTGATAAAGTCCAAAGAATCCCTCCCCTGCCCCTTTGCTATTCTTTCATCAACAAAGACTATTTTCTTCCTTCAGACTTTTAGCGCTCAACGCTTTTTAAATAAAGGGCTTATAGAATAATAGAATCATAGATTTGGAAGAGACCACAAAGCCATCCAGTTCAGCCACCTGCCGTGCAGGAATACACTTCTAAGAGAGTGCTGCATTGTTTTAATTGTACTGTTTTTACACTACTTTTTATTCTTTTTAATTGTATGTTTTAAATTGTTTTAATATTCTGAACAGTTTTATTCTATTTTAATGTTTATCTTTTTCATATGTCTAGCCATATTGTACTTGTTTTAATGTATGCACTGACTTGAGTCCTAGTTTTGCTGAAAAGGCAAGATATAACTAAAGATAGCAATAATAATGATAATGATAATGATAACAATAATCATAGAGGAGGAGGGGGGGAGTGGAAGTGAAGTATAGGGGTGTAAAGAACATTCACAAAACTTCTTACACCCCATTCAGAAAACGTTTAACTGCTAGATGGCCTTTGCGGTCTCTTCCAACTCTATATGATTCTATGCTGTGAGATTTTTCACGTTTTGGGACCTTTTTTGGTGAAAACTTCATGTGCACAAAAATTTGTTTGTGAAACAGCACAACATGTTGTTCACAAAACAGTGTTTCTGCAAAGCATACATGGTGTGTGCTATGCATTTTTTTTCCAAATGGATACTTTTTTTAAAAGTCTGGAAGCATTAAAAAAAAAAAGCATTGAAAATTGCAGAAAACATGTAGTAATCTCACCCAGCAGGCAGAAAACATGTGAAATTGTGCATTCTTCTATGTGACAATGAAATAAGCAAATACATCACTAGTGTAGACACACCTGAAAATATTAGTCTATAGTCAATGAAGCATCAGAGAAGACAAACAAGGAACACAGCAGGGATCCCTTACTACCTGTCTGTACCTCTACAGCCCCCTACAGGCACAAACTATTTTGGATGCCTCCAACTCCTTCCAACTATTTTAAGCAATCTCTCACTGTCTGGAACACGTTCAGAAGAACTGAGCTGCAGAAGAAAGTGGAATGGGTGAAAATGGATTCCCTTCCAATTTAATTTACAGAAGCCTTTATTGGATGAAAAGGCCTTGTATCAATGAAGTCAAGTCATTGGATGCTTCCCTCAGAAAATGACTGTTGATTCCCATGCCAGATTTCACTGTCTTTAAAAAAAATATGTTGTACTGTCACATGGTTTTGTACAGTAGAAACATCTTGTAGCTTGGAGCTGTTTCTGCTTAGGAAATGAGAAGAAAAAGGCAGGTAGAACAGGTTCCAGTTCTGAATCTGTCAGTTTCACATCTATGCAGAAGGAGCCTGCTGTAGCCTGCAGTTCCATCTTCAGACATGAAGAAAAAGAGTTATGAATATGAATATCAGGCTCGGCCAAATTGATCACCAACAATGGTCCGCCCTGGCCTCACATCGGGAAGCATGGAGATGCACTATCCACAATGCTGCAGCCTTATTTGAGAACTCACACTGAACAAGTCTTGAAGAGAAATGACAACGCAGAAAGAATCACAACCTGGAAACATCACCCAAGGAAACCTACTGCTGTGCTTTCTGCAACCGGACTTGTCTATCTCGGATTGGCCTTTTTAGTCATCAGCGTGTTTGCAGAAAGTGCGAGATGAATCCTTCCTGAATCTTCGTTTGTGAAGAAAAGCCAGAGAGAGAGAGGGGGGCGGGAGACATAGTGGGATGGGAGGATGATTGCAAAAGGATGACTGATAAGATTCTCTCAGGAGTTCATGACTGGGTCCCTCAAGACAGGATTGGGATTGTATATCATGGGCTAATTGTGAAAGGGAAAGCCACCAAAGAAGGAGTCAAAACATGCAAAGCTCATGGCTAGCAGGGCTACCCAGGTACCTGAAGTAGAACTGCAACCGTCTGGTCTCTTAAGAACTATATAAGGCTATAGGAAAGAAAGGCAGGGAGGTTGAATAGAGAGAGAGGTCCAGGAAGATAGGTTTATGGTTAACCAGTCTTGAAGAGAGGAGTTCCATGTAGCGAAGATGCTCAGACTGATGTGTGAGGGTGGCACAGAGAATCCGGCAGAATGTAGGTGTCTGTCTGCGGCACACTTTACTATTGTTAGAGGACTAATATTTATACCCTATGTCATATCCTGAATAGGTACTATGGTTATGACAAAGCCTAGATGGCTTTCCCACAGGATAGACAAAGGGAACTGAAACTCAATTGATTGCTTTAATTGCTGGGAGATAGAAAATCATTGGCTTGTGACAACCTGACAACCTTGCAAGGTTGCACAGGAGGGGATATAGCAGGGATTTCCATAGGAATAGATTAAGGAATGGTCACTTAATTGGTTGATTGAATCATTGCTGAAACACCCAGAACTGGAAGAAAGGATTAGCACACACCTCCTTAATGACTATGTTTATTAAGGGGCTTTCCGGATAATCCTAACTTGTGATTTCTTGCCACTACATTTCTAGACACATCTCAGGTCATTGTGACCTCCAACTGATCTTTGGTTTGCCCCAGTCAACCTCACCCTGAAAAGTGTCCAATATTTCCAGTTGTGAGTGTTGGGATATGTAGTTTGCAATCCAATAAGTTGAGATATTTGACTGCTGAAAGGGTTAACTGATAGAAGTAAACAGAATTATTATGTAACTTCGTATTGAAATGTGGTTCACTTTCCAGAGGAAGAGGTATGTCCAAGTCCTTGTCTTTGTCTGGAAAACTGCCATGAGGTTTACCACTCACCATGATGTTTTTCTTGGATCAGGAGACTCCATGGAGTGCTCCTGCATATTTTTGTTTTTAACATGTAGGTTTTAGTTATATTTTACTAGTTTAGCCTTCACTTGTTGAAATGCTGCTGATATTCATTGAGGTATGCACATAGACTTTAAGTAAAGATGTTTTTATATTTTTAAACTATTTTTGAGTGTTTTGAGTCTTTAATGGTAGAGAATATAAACTGGGGATGGAGGAATTGTGTGGATGGCTATGTTAAACCTGCATGCTGGAATTAATACGTGTCTGCTGCATATGTATTTTAAATAGAAACTCTGCTGATAAGTTCTGTGCTTTTCTAAGGGACTTAAAGCCATCCCTTTTATGGCGCCTGTTTTGCAAAGGTACTTCCAGTAAAGCACAGGGGGTAACAATTTTATTAACACCCCATTAGTGACATACAGTGGGGAGGGGGTAGTATGGCATACTAACAGGACAAGGTGGGTAAGAATTCATCCAACAACATCTGGAGGGCCATGCCACCCTCAAACCTGTTCTGTACTCTACATGTGCCTTGTCATATCAATCATTTGTAAGACATTATTCTACACACCACTTTTGTATTCAGAGGGAACAATTAAACTACATCAATCAAACTACCTCCTAGATTAGCAAAGAAGGGACAATAGTGGCATTGTTTCAGAAAAGTGTCTTGCTTGCAGCTGGACAAGAACACTAAATATCAGCACATGCTCCTAGAAGAGAAGAACAAGGCAGAAACATTCAGTATAAGGCACTTATACAGAATTCCATTTATTTTCTTTGTTGTCAGGATCCATTCCAGGTCACCTCACCTGGACTTTGAGCCAAAATGCATATTCATAAATACCGAAGTCTGTAAAAAAAAAAGTTCATCATTCAAATTTTGAATGTGACATTTCATCTCAAAACCTAAAATTCAAGCACTCATCTCTAAACAGTTGTGTGGATTTTAACAGATGTCACAAATGAACTCTTACTAGTTGACAAGAGCCAAAGACTGTCATATATTGAATACCATTATATGTTAACTATCAAATGCTACCAGACACCAAATGCCAGCAGATGACAGCAAATGTCAGAATTAAAGAACTTTGGATCAAATGCTCAGCAAGCATTCAAATATTCTGCATCCAAATTTGCAGGGGAGAATTTGGGGAAACAAACGGATTTGTTTCTGCTCTAACCAGAAGAAAATTATACAAGAAGGACAAGGAAGTTCTTAAGTTGATCCAAACTAGAGTTATAATACCTTCTGTGCCTTAGTCACCACATAATGATATGTGAGAAGGGCCGTGCTAAGGAATTTGCCTTCACACAGGATGAAAACTGCATCAACATGAAAAACACTGCAGAAGATTCCAGAAAGTTCCACCTGAAAGTAAACTGAATAAATTCAGGGTCTCTCTCTCTCTCTCTCTCTCCATCTTCCCCCTTTGAAATAAGTCACAAAGTCTCATTGTTCTAATTTGCATCTTTTAATATCTGAGCCCAGATATACTCAGCATCCAGTCACATTAGAACTCTAATCTAAGCTGTTTTCAGTTGAACACAAAGTTCCACTAAGTTCCCAAGCAATTTAATGTTTGCTGCTTAGGAGTGTTTTTTTTTTTTTTTTTTAGGGGGGGAGGTAGAGTGCACATTCATGCAAGTGTCTCAAATGTTATCTTTTCTGTTAGTTAATTAGCATCCACCCAGGGTATCATCCTCCCTGGGTGACTGGCACACATAAAGGAGTCAGTATTAGAATTACAGTCAGCATGGTACCATATGGTTGGGCTTGGCTTAATGTCCCACATAGGCCAGAGTTCTCTGAGTGATCTTAGGCAAGCATACTGAATCCAGTGGTAAATTGGGAATATTACTGGCTTACCATGAAAGCCAGCATGGTGCAGTGGTTTAAGCAAGGCCTTAGCCATGGAAACCTATTTGCTGACCTCGGGCAAATCACACTCTCAGCCTCATAGGAAGGCTTTTAAATACAAAAGTGCATTGTGCCTCTGAACAAATCTTACCAAGAAAGCTCCTTGATAGGTTCAACTTAGGGTCACCATAAATCAGAAATGACTTGAAGGCACACAACAACTGCCACCATGAAAGGTAGTTACAAAAATGACATGTTAGTTCTTTATACATTCATTGGTGCCACCATCATTACTAATGGAGAAGACAGGAACTGTCCAGATTTTTTGGAGACAAAACGTCCCAGATAAATGTAGTAGTAATGATATGAGAAGAAGGTGATTAAATAATTAGGTGTCAGAAAAAGCGCCTTGCCAGCAAAGTCTTGGGTTGCATTTACACGGACAAATATTCCCCTAAATATACCGCTAAGATTGCTCATTGTTCCCACGGATTGCGCCACAGTATCGCCTCATTCAGAAGGGGGGAAGGTAAAAAAATATAGCGTCTCAGGGGATCTTGCTACTTTTGCCGACTTATTTGAAAAGTAGTGTGACTTAGCACATTATTGATAGTGTAAACAACCATTTCACTAAGGGCTGTGTGAATTACCAGCAATCTTCCCAATACAGTTGCAGCAGAGCTGCACTGTGATTGGTTCTTATGATGAAGGAGTGGGCTGGCAAGATGTGGAGTCAGGAGGGAGACTCAGTAGCGACCAGGAAATTAAAAATCCTTCCTGTCTACTGCTTGCTTTGGTGCCAAGGGAAGTCTGTACAGGGATCTACAGAGGGGAGGCAATGGGTGAGATTCTTTGTCAGTCACCTGTTAACTACGGAGAAAAAAACCTTCCATCTGGAGTTTGATTTGGGGCCAGGGAGCTATGGGGGGGAGGCAATGGGTGAGATTATTTGTCGATCAGCTGTTAACCACAGAGAAAAAAACCTTCCATCTGGAGTTTGATTTGGGGCCAGGGAGCTACGGGGGGGGGAGGCAATGGGTGAGATTCAGTGTTGATTAGCTGTTAACCATGGAGTTGGGGCCAGGGCAGACATTCCTATTGCATTCCTTTGTCTTCTGTCCAATGCTTGGCCACGCCCTCCCACATTTGCCTGTATGAATCACAAAGCAGAAAAAAAGAGCAACAAAATACAACTGTTTCCTCCATAGACCATGTAAACTACCCACCACTGGTGCAAAAAAGCACTAAAGTGCAATTTATTGCAATAAAACCTGCCATGTAATTGCAGCCTGGGAAGGTGGCCAGCTGTTAATGAGCACACCGGAATGCAAACACAGTCAAACAAATATTTAGTCAGTAACACAGTCCAGAAAGTCAAGGGCTTACGTCAGGCAGTGTGGGTCTAAACAAGTCCATGAGTCAGTAGGAAACAGGCAGCAGAGTAATCAGGAACAGTCCAAGGTTGAGGCATGAGTCAAGGCAGCAAGGATCAAGCCAACAAAGTCAACAGGAAGCTTTCTCCAGGAAGATCAGCAGATCTCTGACAAAGCCCCCATAGCTCACCAAGGTGTCTATATAGCAATCAAGGCTTTGCCAGGTGCTCCTTGATGAGCCGGTGTTTCTGGTAAAGCCTCAGCGATCTTCTTTGAGCTTCTTTTTGGGATATTTGCTGGCTGAATGATGGTGGAGGTAAGTCCATCTCCTCTTCTCCATCCTTATCTGAATTGGCAGGACTCTCTGCTGGGACTGGTGCCAACCTACTAGGGTCAAACTCTTCCTCTGCTTGAGCCTCCAGGTTGACAGGGTTCCCTGCTGGCAGAGGTGTAGATAAACCTGTGCCAGGGTCCTTAGGGCCATTCCCTGCCATGTCCTCCTCCTCCTCTGATTCCATACCCTCATCCAACTCACGGGGCATGACACTATGGACTTTTTCGGACGCATGTAAAGTAACGCAAGCAGCGTCGCCAGGTTGCGACGCTGCTTGCGTTACTTTTCATGCGTCCGAAAAAGTCCTATGAGCAGAAAGGAATAAATGGGCAATTCTCCCAGTGAAGGTCAGTAAAATATGGGATCCTTTAAGATCTGTATTGTGTCTGATGAAATCAAAAGAAGACTAAGGGCTGGTCTGGATGAGGGAATAAAATGTGAATTGCTGTGGAGAAACGCCAATTTGCAGCAGCTGTCATCTATTTCAATGACTTTTTTGCAAGATCACTGGTGTGTGAAGCTATTTGTGTTTGCTGTTCACACAGAGGCATGCCAGCGAATCAAGATGGCACCCACGAGTGAATTAGGTAACACACATTGGAAACTGTTTAATGCAGTGCAGATGTGTAAATAGCTATTGCTTAAAACAATTTGTAAGCCGCTCTGATAGCCTTGTGGCCGAAGAGCGAGGTATAAATAAATAAATAAAAAATTACTTGTGGTTTTGTACTCCTCAACTTGCCCCTGCCAAATAGGATTTTTTTTAAAACAAACTAAATCCAAGGTTCAGAAGAGCAATCTTCTGCTTAAATAATGGAAAGAAAGCTTGCTTCAACACCTCAGTGCATGATTGCTATGACAACAATCCAGCATGGTGGTTCTGTGATCTGCCATTTTAGCGAGGTCCTCACCCTGCGCACATCTGACCAATCGGCTATCCTATTCAGCTATGCATTGTGATGCTATTGGGTTGTCCTAACATATGGGAGTGTACATTTCCTCTGTGGCTGTCAAAAAACTTGGGAAAATCCCCAGAGGCTTTTGCCATGAACTTTCCCCGACTTTTGCTTCCCCTTGATCCAAAAAGGAAGGAATGCTGTAAAATCCCAGTTGGACACATGGGATTCCCCACAGATTCCAAGTGGATTTAATTCACCATCTGGAGTACCCCTAAGACCCTGAAGGGCAGCTATGGTGGAAGTAAATAAGAGCCTCAAGTAAAGTGTAAAGACATATCATTAAATACTAAAGTAAAAAATCATCCATGCCATAGTATTTCCACTTTCTATGCATGGTTGTGAAAGATGGCTACTGAAGAAAGCTGACATGAGGAGAATCAACACATCTGAAATGTGGTGCTGGAGAAGAATTCTAAGGATCCCATGGACTTCTGAAAAAGAGAAATGGCACTGAGAGCAAATCAAGCCTGAACTCTTCCTGGAAGCCAACATGACTAAACTGAGGCTATTGTACTTTGGCCAAATCTTTGAGATGATGTGACTAATTGGAAAATACAATGATGTTGGGAAAGGTGGAAGGTTAGTGGAAGCTGCTGCTCCTTCTCTTTAGTCCTGTCACTGCTCATATTCTTGGAGAGGATAAGTTTCTAATGAAAAATGCTGTTGCCACCACTTTAACTATCATGGCGCCATTCTATGGAATCCTGGGATTTTTAGTTTGTTGTTGCACCAGAGCTAAATATCTTACAAAACTACAAATCCCAGAATTCCATAGCATTGAGCCATAGCAGTTAAAGCAGTGTCAAACTGCTTTATTTCTGCAATGTGGCAGCAACCAAAAAAGAAGAAGAGATCTAGATTGCTGTAGGTATATCAGTGATGCTAACCACTGACTCCATATGGGGACCCTTTCCTAGCACTGCAAATATGTTCAAATTTTCCTGTCCCACATTACTAAAGGAGAATTTCATTGGATCTGTATTTAAGGAAACTGGTCTAATTCCTGCTCCCTTGACTAATATGCATTTTTGCCCTCCCAAAACTTTTCATGAAATGTTTTCTAACAGTCCTGAAATATCAAAGATCAACAAGAAATAGGTAAAATACCTTGTAATCTCATCCAGCATGTAAGAATGAAAGAAGTAAAAATTTATATCTGACGATGGAACGGATGTATGATCAAATATTTGAGATGCACACATTTCAAATGAAGACTGATTTATACACCCCCAACTGCTATGAGGTTTTTTAAAATAAGCCATGCTGGCACCAAAAGTTGCTTTTGAAAAACAAAGTACCCTGATAACAAAAAGTTACTTTCTTGAACTGCAGATCCCAGAAACACCCCAGGCAGCACAGCTAAACGCTAAGCTAGTTGGGGGATTCTGGTATCTGCAGTTCAAAGACTAGCCTTTTCAAGCCAGAGTTGGCCATTCTGGACTGGACAGAACTTTTGACTAATTCAGCAAAGGTTCTTCTTAGATCCTTATGTTTAAAGCTTCATGAGAATGTCAGCAAAAGAATAGAGATAGCAAGAAAAAAAGGGGGGACTCCCATGAAACCGCAGTGGTCTTTGGATTCCTCACTTGATCTTCTGAAGCCATGTCTGCAAAGACCTTACATTCCAGCCAGCTTTTAATTGTCTGATTAATATTTTTAGCATTAGGGTTTTATTTTTTTTTAAGTCTGGGGCAGACACAGATCAAGGGCCCTCAGTTCATAATGCTCTGGGCCAGCCTTTGTACCCTTAATACTCAGTGACTGTTCATTCCACTAGGGAGGATTAAGACAGGTAGCACTTCATCAGCATGAGAGAGCAGTTCAGAGAGAGATGTTGCCATGGTGCACTTCTCCGTTGGGCTGGGGCATGAGGATAAGAGGGTCACCACCTCTGCTCAGTGATACGCGCACTGACGTTTTCAAAGTCTAATTAATTCAAGCGTTCCAGGTAGTCTGGAAAAGGTTTTAGTGACTGACAGTAAAACAATGTTTGCATAATTGCCCAAACATGTAGCCTTTGAATAATAATAACACCGTCATTCTCTGAGATACACCATTTATTTTCAGAAATGACCTGATAGCTACTAGCAGAAGCAAAACACTCAATTTCACAGCTACATTGAGATGAAAATAATTATAGAACGCATGCAGAAATTAAAATCTATTACGGGGCAATTGGATTAGGAGACTAACACATTGATGTATGCAAGAGAAGTTATAAGAATTTGCTAATAATATTCCTGGAATGTACTGTATATTTTTAAATCTTGGCCTTTCACCTTATTCCTAGTTTATTTCTGCATGCTATTTTGGAACAATATAGCAGCTATTGGGCCAGCTGCATGTTCAGCTGTCTACTGGTTTAATTAAAATGACATTATGTTGATTTTTTTCACCCTTTGCCAAAAGGAAGAAAGAAAGGAAGAAAGGCAGGCAGGCAGGCAGGCAGGCAGTTGAAGGCCTGATGAAGGAATTCTGGAACTCCTTCCAGAAGTCCAAAATAGGGAGGGGACCCTAACTGCATAGAAATCTGTATGTCACTTTGTAGTGAAGTTTTGCAAGGCTGGATAGTCAGAATCCAGTAGTGATACTGGCTGGGGATTCTTGGAGCTGCAGTCCAAAACTGTAACTTTTTTAAGCTCTGCTAAAAAAAAAAGGGGTGGGGATAGTTTCGCTAATGAAATTGCAGCTGACATGGAAAGTCTATGCATTTCACTGTTGTTTCCTGACTCTTTTTCTAGTGGGGTATGATTTTAGTCCCATAGTTCTCTGGGAATTCAACATCCCTTTAACAAAGGTGATCACAGAGACACAGGTTTTTCAAAGTGAGAAGAGTGTCAAAGAAATAAAGTTAAAGAGAATGCCCATGGCACCATTTATACCATACACTTGATTTCCAATACTTTTTCTTAAATGTACAGCATTAATAAATGGAGACAATAAAGGACTTTTTGACATTAGAACTTTGTTTTCATGTCAAGAACCAGTTTCCTTGTAATTGCCCACTTCAGTTCCTGTCAGAGCTTTGTAAAATTACTTTTTAAAATAATCAGTTATCATCATAGTCCCAAGCCCCCCACTGAAGTAGTCAGTTGCTATTATAATTACAATTTTAAAAGAAATTAACTCTTTACTTTCCCATTTCTCCAAGAAATTGCAATTGTTACCCTTTTACTTAGATGTGGGAGAACACTTGAATGCCACAAGCTACTAGCCTGTGGCACAAAACATATTCTCCTTGCATCTCCCTCGTCATTGTTATCACCAGCATCCAAACCAGAACACAAGGCAGCAACTTGAAGCACAACACACACAAGCACTTGAATCATCATCCAACATTCTTCTTCCACCATTTAGCAAAGCCACAACCAACAGCTGTAAAAGTAACTCACAGCTACACTTCAAAAAGGGTAAAGTTACCCTCACCAAGTAAAAATAATAATGTAACTTAGACATGTCTTTGTTACTAAAAAGTCAATTACAAGTAGATAGTTATTTATAAACATGTCTTAGGATTTCACTGTCTTCAATGCTTTTTCCATGATAGCTAAAATACCACCACACAGAGATGAACAACAGTAGGTTCTGTCTTCTCAATGACTCCAGCAGTTATTCATACAAATGAAGATTGTTTACTAAACCACCACTTGTCACAAAAAAATGGTAAATTGGTATTTATTCAGAATAAGATTCAGAGCTGCTTCAACAGTTTTCACCTCATTCATTTCACAAAATGACTCTTTTCATTAAAAAAAATATTAACATTTCCCATCATGTCAGGAAGATAGTTTGCAGACACCTAATCTGGCTGAATTAAGTCTTTTGGTTTCAGTACTTAATCCAACCCTCTTCCCACAATCTAAGAAAACAATCTATTAGGAGGTTCATCTGTAAAAGTCCTACTGAAATGTGCAGAATTCCTTAAAGACACATAGGGACCTTTTTGGTCCCAAGGCTCACATTTGCGCCACAGCTTTCCTTGCACCCTGGCTTGGGACTCCTACTTACCCCCTTCATGTCACTGTTATTCATTTATTCTTCCTTCTTCCAAATACTTGCTTGTTTCCCCACTCCCTTTCTAACTCTTCTCACAAATATTATATACAGACTGTCCTGTCTTTTCTTTAGTACCCAAAGGGAGAAGAAATGTGACTTAAACTGAGTTTGGGAAAGCTCCTTTCTTAAATTCAAACTCCCAACATCCTCAAGCTAATTTGACTGGTAGTCATACTGGATGAGGGATGCTAGCAGCTGAGGTAACAAAAAAAGTAATATCCCCAAGCTCTAGCATTAACTGCCTTGTTAGTATGCCCTACTGCCCCCTCCCCATGTTATCTCATAACTGGAAATATTGGAAACATTTCAGGGTCAGGTTGGCTAGGGCGAACTAAAGATCAGTTGGAGGTCACAATGACCTGGGATGTGTCTAGAAATATAATGGTAAGAAAGTCCAAGTTAGGATTATGTGGAGAGCCCCATAGTAAACACAGCCATTAAAGAGGCATGTGCTAATCCTTTCTTCCAGCCCTGGGTGATTCAGCAATGACTCAATCAAGCAATTAAGTGACCATTCGTTAATTTCTTCCTATGGAAATCTCTCATATTCACCCACCTGTCCAACCTTGTGAGGTTGTCGCAAACTAATCAATTTCTATCTCCCAGCAATTAAAGCAATAAATTGAGTTTCAGTTCCCTTTGTCTATCCCTTGGAAAAGCCATCCAGACTTTGTTATAACCAGAGTACCCCTTAAGGATATGAAATAGGGTATAAATATCCCAGCCTAGACCCAGTTAAGTGTGCCACAGATGGACACCGACACTGCCAGATTCTCTGTGCCACCCTCAGGCACTAGTCTGAGCATCTTCACTGCATGTAACTCTTCTCTTCAAGACTGGTTAAATATAACCCTATCTTCCTCAACCTCTCTCTATCCAACCTCCCTGCCTTTCCTTCCAATAGCTTTGTATGGTTCTTAAGAGTGTGTGTTTTGTATGCTAGTGTATCCCCTGTGTTATTTCCAATAAAAATACTTTTTTTCACTGTAACTGGAGCGCTCTCTACAGTTAGTACTGTACAATTAGTATAGTTAGTACTGGTATACATAGGTGAAAAGATCCCCGAAGTTACCATCCTCTCCCAGGTTTCTGTTTGCGCTAATAATTCCTCTAGGTAATAATAGAGATTTTGGCATAACGGCTGGGGCTCTAATGCTTCACCCCTGTTAGGGTAGCAACCTGTGTGGAAATCACAGCCTTTAGCTTGGTTGGTGCCTACATACAATTTGTATTGTTTTTGCTATTTGTTTGCACTGCAAACCACTTCTATTTTAACTAGCATAATTTTGAAAGGAAAAAGAAAACACTCTGAAAGTGAAGGAGAGCATGTGAGTTTGGCACAGGTTTGATCTTCTTCTAGGTTATTTTTATTTTTATCCTTTTTAATCACCAATTCATACCCGTGCTGTGATGAAATGAAGCCCCTCTCTAACCAATCTATATAAGTGCACCAAGATCCTTTTTCTGTTGGGTTTAACTTAGGGGCTAATACTCTTTTGCATGCAGGTTAAACACTTGATATAAAAATAATCTTGATATAATAGTGTTACAATCCCATAATATTTCCTCCCTCCGTGCTTTCTGAAAATGAAAATGTGGCCTGATACTGCACCATCAAGGCAGGGTACACAAATGAGTGAAAAGGACTGAATGCTATGGAAGACTGCTCATATTCAATACTCTGTATACAATTTGAGACTTAAACAGTATTCTTAGAATGACATTCCCACTTTTCAGACTATACCAGGGAATAGGGATGTTTTAGAACTTCAGTTTTTCCATTTTCCTGTACAAAACAATCTCTTGGATTAATGTGTACACCAGAACTTGGCTATTCCTCAGTTTTGCAGCTTTTCTAGATGTTGAGACCCAGTTCTGGACAGTTTCAATTTATCAAAATGTGCTTCAGGGTAAATATTTTGAAAGGACAAGAGACAAGGTTCGCTGAAGTTATTAAATTTATATCCTGCCTTTCTGCCAAAAATTGTATTCAAGGAGGGTAGCCACAGGAAAAGTGCCTTTAATAGTTGTGTGTGAAAGAGGGAATCTTAGCAGGAAAATATTGCATGATAAGTCACACCTTTTGAAATTCTATTTTTTACACAACTATTAAAGTTGCACAAGTCCTGTCCCATTTTTCATGGGTCAAATGACACTCAAACTTGTTCTGCAGCCAAACTTCTGCTCATGCAATGGGACATTGCTCTTCCAAATGCCCCCCCCCCCGCAGCCCCCTGTACCTCCAACAGTCTGATCTGTAGCATCCTTCAACCTGAAGAGCAATTTTGAGAGCAGGGGGGCAGGGGGGAATGCCACCTCCCTGTTCCAGTCATGGAAGCTATTTTATAATTGTGAGGTCCCAACTGGACCACACAGAGGGGAAAAAACATTTAGATATACATTAAGGGCCTGTCCAAACAGTGAAAATAATCCAAATGGCAATTGCATGGAAAGCAATCTGTCTAAAGCGAAATATCTCATTCAGAAGGGGGGCAGCCAAATCCACCTTAAACTCCTTCAGCGAAGTGTTCAGAGCTTTTCTCAGAGCTTTTAAAAAACTCCGTACAGCATGCAAATGTTTGATCATTAAGACAGTAGCATTCACTTGCTGTGTGTGGAGCAGGGCTAGCAAACAGGGAAAGTGCCTTCTGGCACCAGGTTGGATTTTCCGCTAAGTGAGAAATACTTAAGAAGATAAAATGGCAATCTTTTACTCTCCTTTTTTATTTTTGTTCTTTTGAAAATACGAAATATCGCTTGTGGGCACCATGGGAAACTTTGGGGGGGGGCTATTAATCATTAAGACAGGTTGAAGCACTGCAAATTGCTAGCGATCCAGTTTAGATCGTATTCCCCCCCCCTCATATAGATGGGACCATAGATACATTTTGAGAGGATCTGTTAAAAATCAATTTCATGAGGAAAGCGAATTATGTGAAATTTTGGGCAAATTCTTCTGAAAATGTCAAAGTATGGAAATACAATTTACCCATCCCTACTAAATAGTATAACTCTCTTGTTGGAAGTTCTTCCCTTATATGGACTTGGGTAGGAATGATGGCAAAGGCAATAACGGCCATATTAAGAAAAGTACACATCAAGGGAACTTGAATTAGACATTAAATGTCATTGTTCCCTGTGGATAGTTACTGCTGAACACATGTTAATATTATTTGTAAGTGACATCCCCATAGCTAGCAGAACTGAGGAGTAGTTTTATAGGATGGGCTGGTAAATCACCGAACATACTGTAGTTAAAATACAGATTTCACTAGAAGCAAGTAGTTGATGCCAAAATCCCTGGGTCACTTCGTGAAACCTTGAGACTTGGCTTGACTTCAAAACAGAGGTCCTTGTTGTGTTTGCTTAGCTCTGGTTGACATTATAACAGCTGCATTACAACCAGCCTAAGGGTTACCTGGATAATTCAATGATACCACTTAGCAGATACTCAACAAAAGTCCATAATTAAAACCCAATGTGCATCAGGTCACATGGACAGAAGCTGATTGGACCTGGATATTACCACCATGTATTTAAAGAGAAGAAATCATAATATGCTTTTATTAAACCAAGGCAACATCCAGACAGATGTGTTCTAGCCAGAGCTGATAAATTATCTTTATATGGCAGAGAACTTTTTTTTTTAAAAAAACCCTGTCCTTTAAAATGAAAATATTCACCAACCCCCAAGAACAAACGTATCATCTTAAAGCAGAATAGGCCTGTAAGACTCTTTAACACTTGTTCGTTGATTATATTAATACCAGAATATATTAAAGAAGTGCAATATAAATTTGATTTTAATTGTTTTGTACACACGCCAGTGAAAAGGAACTGATTGGATACAGTTCACAGGCAGTATGTTAATATGTTATTTTCATATGATGATAGCTTTGCATAATCTTCCTTTTTTCCAAGATTTCCAAAAAAACCTGTTGTTAACCAAAGCACAGGAGAGAGGAAGAATACAATTTACATAAAATCGGCTACCCTACACATTAATTAGTAATGTGGCTGAGCGGAAGGTGTGTTCACTTAGTCGAAAGTACACTTTATAATTTATACACCAGCTGTTTCAGCGCTTTCGAGTCCATTTTCCTCCCTGCCTGCCTCTAATGAAATCGTGTTACTGGAGAATTGACTGGGGTGAATTGAGATTTTAATCCCATTGATGCTCTTCTATGGAAAGGCACACTGGTGGGAACTTTTAATGGAAGGTCTGTAATCAGAAGACACTTGTATTCAGTCCCCCATTATAATGAATCTCATCAAATGTTAAAGCCCAGGCAGTGTGCAGAAGGCTAGAATTTCAAGGTTTTTGACCAACCCCATTTGAAGCATTCCTCTGGGAGCGTGTGATTACTCAAGTTTAGCAGTTTATTGCCTCATCTTTCAATATCCAGTGAAGCACAAAATTCTCATCTAGGTTGCTCTTTTTACTTAAAGAACAGGCCAAAATAGACTCCGAGCTGGTAGCACTGTCATTGAGGTTAATTCTTGCTTTGCAGTTAACGGGGAGATCAATGGGGAAGGGGTGGGGTAGGGGGGCTTCAGGAACACTAGAATACCAAACGGCACTAATAAAACCTTTAGGTTGTATTTTTGCCAAAATAAAAATAATAATATATATTTTTAAAAATCTGCTAAAGCGGCTCCTTTTGTCTATATGCGTGCACACGCTCGTCAGCTGTTCCTTTGGAGCTTAACAGTAACATTAATTGAAAGGTGGTGCTGTTCTGTGAAGGATAAAACGAGTTAGCGGGATGTAAACATGTATCAAAATCCAGCAGAGTGAACAGGTTTTCCCTCCTCCCTATTCCCAAAACTTTGCAATCAAGGAAAGTAGAGTTATTAAAAGATTGGTGGTCAAAAAGCATGCTGAATCACGAGCTAATGGGACTCATTATGTCAACAGCATGTTAGCACAGTGTTTTCTTCCCTAGTAAAGGGAGGGGGGTTGAGTACAAAGAGGCCTATAAAAGCAAACTTCCCCTTTAAAAAAAATACTGTTTTATTTTTATATTTCTATTAGGTGGGGTGGGAGGAAAGGGAGGAAATGCATTTGCTGGGCACAGACACAAAACACAAATTAATACAATGGGAAGCCTTTTAAACAAATACACGGTAAAAGAAATAAACGGCTGAAAATGATGGGCTTTTGGATGACAAAAGGACGCTGAGTACTTTGGAAAAGGAATACATTGATTTAAGGAGGGATTTTTCCTTCAAATGCACTGAGTCAAAATAAGTGGAATAAAGCAAGAAAGACTCTTAAAACATTTTCTGAAAAGTTAGCGCATGAGTCATTTACTTCCTTGGGCAATGAAGGAACAATTCTCAGGCTACTTACATTAACGAATATATGTTTACCTGATTTCCTTCTCTTGTACTTCTCCTTGGACTAAAACAGGCGATCCAAAGGTCGTGTTGCCTTACCTAAAAGGGAATTTTATCTTTAAAAGCTATTGTGCCCTTCATTGTCCCACTCCTGAAAATGCAATCCCAAGGTTTTCTTTTTCATTTGTAAGTTTAAGTGGAACACCAAGAAACTAAATCCCTACAGCATTTGACCTGATGCTGAGAAGGAAAATAGTGGGACTCCCGCAGCTACCTGAATAAAATGAGAGGTAATACCCTATGAAATTCATGGAAGGCAGATACACACATTCCTAAACGGAGAGTTATAGTATGGGAACAAGTATGTACACCCACTGACCCTCTGCAAAAGAGATTTTGCCTCCATTGGTCAATGTAAACTGTGCGTGTGTGTGTGTGTGTGTGTGTGTGTGTATTTGAGAGCCAGTGCAAATGTCATCACTTATTTTGTTGTCTATATTGTATGTTTTAAGGGCTGTATAATATATATATATGTCGCTTAGATAGTTTCTGTCCACACCCAAAACTGGTTCTCTCTTTAAAATGTAAATGTATCACATACTATTGCCACACAGTCCACCACTGGCATAAGCTTTAAAGCCATGAGCAACATGTGACATACAAATCTACTACTCAATGTATGAGTAGGGCAGGGACAAATGATTGACAGCGTTTCTTTTTATTGCTGTTTTTAAACGGCCAGGAACATATATTCCAACTGTCCTGATTTGGTAGGAACAGTCTTGATTATTTCTCTGCCATCTCACTTTTTCTGCTTTTAAAATGTTCTAGTTTCTCTCTCCTGCTCCCATCTTCCTCTTTGTCCCCAATTTACTTCCACTGGTGTAAACTGAGTTCAAAGTGCAAAACTAGTTTGCACTCAATTGACTCAGTGGAGGTAGAGGATGTGGAGGAATCATGCCCTTCTCAGGAGGCTCAGGCAAAAGCAAACTGCTGTAGCCTCTCTGAGGAGGTCATCTGTTCTTCCTCATTAATACCGTTTGCCATCTTGACCATGCTCTGACATTGCCTGGCCACATGTGTCCTGGTTTTCATCTGTAAAATGTTGGAGGGTATGCAGGAAGGTAGCAGAAATGGAAAGTTGAACAAAATCTGATAGGTCCCAATACATGTGTGGTAATCATTTAGTGGAGCAAACACCATCTCAAAGGATTCTTCCTCCTTCTCTGAAGCTCTGTCTTGCATGTGAAAGAACCGTTGTAATATAGTCCCACAATTAGCCACTCATTCCCCTTGTTTTATTGAGGTAGTTCTAATGTAGGTACTCTGTTGAACACTATAGACACACATTTCTCACAAAGAACATCTAGAATATCTCTTTTAGATTCAGTTCCTTTACCAGTTTGTCCTACCAGCATTTAGAGATGCATCTTCTATGTCATCAAAAAGAAGTCCATTCTTGAAGTATAGATGTTAAGACAGCGGTATTTTTCTTGACATTTCTTTACACTCACATTGTCCTTCCCTTTAATTATTTTATTTCCATTGTCTGTTTCAAGGTCATAGTCCTTCCAGACTCTAGTCTTGTTTATTAATTTGTTGGGATAAACAATTAGGTTATACAGATATCTGAATAAAGAAAGGCCTTCTCATCATGCACCTGGTTGTTGTGTTGCATTATAGTCCACAAATATTTCAAAGCCATCCAGCAAGGGCAATACTAAAATACTCAGCATTTCCCACTCTCAAAGAAATCTCCATAGTGTCTCAAGTGGGAGGTTGCTACTTATAGGGCTCATCTACTTTGAGTATTACCATCAGATCTTCTACCACTAGGGCACAACAATGTTATCATGTCTATCCAACCACATGGTGTCAAACAAGTCTGTAAACTTCGTAACCTCAGTTTGTCAGCTCTGGAACACAACTTGGAATTCTGATTTATACACAGCTCGTCACATAGCCTTAGATGCCACCAGATGATCTGATTCAGTTGCACTTGTGCCCAAACAGTTCTTCATTTGTGAATCTACGGCTAATTTGTTGCTATGTAGAAAACAGCTCTGTGTGAAGACATTCTGACCTCAGATATGCTACTGAGGGGACAGATGTGGGGAGGGGTAACTGAACCAAGTCCGAGCTACTTCTGCCCTGCCTGAGAACTCTTGTAGGATGTTAGCATTCTGATCTCTAACCCTGTCATGCCCTGCTTCCACAGCTTGGAAATGGACTCTGACTCAGAGTCTGAAGCAGTGGACATGCCAGGACCTGCTGAACCAGAGCAGGGGGATGTTCCAGAGCCACAGGCCTCAGACACAGACAATAGTGAAGTACCAGCTGTGGCAGAGGGTCCTGCCTCTTCAGATACAGAGGACAATTTACCTATACCTACCTCATAGCACAGAGACAACAAAAGGAGGGCTTGGGGTAGTCTCAGAATATTTATAGAAAGCAGCAATTAGTTATAAATACAGAGCACTGCCCTCCAGGAGTTGTCGGAGATTATCTGACCTACCTGATTACCCATTGTGTTCCTGATCGCTGTGTTTTACCTAGACTGTGTTTGTTTCCTCTGGACTCTGTTTGCCTGCCCTGGATTCTGCTGGACTATCCTGAACTCTGTTTGCCAGACCTGGACCTTGTATATTGGACTTTGCTTGTGGACTTGTGTTTTGCTTGCTAGTAAAGTAAGTGACTGCCTTGATTCCTTTGCCTGTAATTAATTCGACTGTGTTGTGCCTCTGCTTATCAGCTGTGTAGTAACATGCCTTTGGTTGGTTGCCCAGATATTGTTTGGACAAACCCATTCATCCTTAAAGAGCCATGTTAGGTTTATAGTTTCCTGCTGTGTTGGTCATTTTTTTATATTGCAGCCATAGATTTGAATCTCACAAGATTAGATCAATCTGTAGTGCCTGCAAAAAAGATGGATTTCTTTACTTAAAGGGGTGATGAAAGTGAATATATAGCATCCTTTGAAAATTCAGGGAATTGTTTAGAGCATTTGAAAAAGAAATCTTCAGTTATTCAAGGTGGAATGTAGTTTTAAGTAAGCTTATTTTATAAAAAGTCTTAATCAATGAAATGTAAACCATAGAAAAAAAAGTGGTTTCCTTTTTTGTATTAGAACACAATTATGGCCACTTGCTTCTTTTCCAATGTATCAAGTACCCCCTTCACAATTCAATCACAGATGTTACTGACCACATATTTTATGTCAACCAAACCTCTGGAGTGACATCTTTTGGATTAAAAATAACATATTCTACAAACTTCATTTTGATCTTTTTATTCCCTCCCCCTGACTCTTTTTTCCAGGCAGGTAGTATTAGAAAAATGAAGTCATGAGCTACTACATGCCATTTTGATAAAGGAGGCTACAATTCATGAAGAGACAGAAGTGGAAAAAAGAGAGGAAAAAGCTGTGTAATCATAAGAGGTGACTGCACTGAAATGATGTGTTGTTCTGATTGTTATTGACATAAGTACTCTCATGTGCTATGCAAGCTGTGATGTGCTCTTTGGAGGTCATAAAAGCAAGAGCACTCAAGTGATCCAAATTAACCTGATTGCCCTGAGAAAATGATGCCCTATCCATTAGCTAACCATCTTGATTTTATGGTAGAATTTCAGAGCTACTCTTTACACTTGAGGAAAGGTAGCTTTTCATAGCCCCAAAATGGGAATCAGTTTGAAAGTTTCATGACTTTGACATTTGTTCCAGCCACACCAGTGCTGCCGGTTCCTAATGCTACCCCTTCATGACTGTTGTACAGTTCCGGTGTATTCTGGGCCTCCAGACCTTACAATTCTCTTGCTAGTTACTGAAATTCTCCAGCTTTTTCTTCCATCAGTTTTCTACAGAGCAGATACATCAAGGAACACTCCTTCAAATCTTGGTCAGTGTGACCAATGACAACAATCTTGTCATATCTGATGATGTCAAGGAGCATTTGGGGTAGGATCCAAAAGGGCTATTCTGATGATGGAACTGGTTCCATCAACAGAAACAGAAAGAGGGCAACTACCTTTCCAGCCTGCAGCTTCTCTAGAGAGTGGCAAAAGCTGCCATAGCAAGATTTGGTGGGGCTGTGAAACACAAGGAGGAGTTTGCTAGAGGAAGGGTTTGCTAGTATGACATTAGATGTAGGCCATTGCTAACTCATATTTTGTATGGTGGATTTTTACTAAATGTTTGCACCAAAGGCAGAATGCAAAGAGCCATGTATGCAAATGATGTCTTCCACGCATGGATGGAATAATGGTTGATATCTCCTTCCTACCTGTGCTGTATTAAATCTGCCCAGAAATTCTTTCATCCTTCAGCGATGGATTTTCTGAAATGCTTGAAAGCTACAGTGAGAGTGGTGACCTAAAAGGTCTTGGTATTATATGAAGAATATGACATCCATGCCTTTGGACCCTAAGCACAGTTACTAAGGTCTAACATCTAAGTCTTTCTTGCAAACAAGGCACAGAATAAGGCTGAACAAAGTGTGGTTAAATTCATGGCACTATTACAGAGTGCTTTTCAGGCTTTGGACATGATCAAGTTTAGAAGCAAATCCAACACATCATTAAGTACCTCCTTGGTTTAAGCACATCCTTAGTTTTGGGGCTGGACCTTTTATATTTTACTGCTGTGTTTTACTCTTTGTATTTTGTACTATGTGTTTTCAGTGTGGATTTTTATTGTAGATTTTATTCTGCCATACATCTCCTTGTGGGTATCTTTACTTTCAAAGGTGGAAAATAAACAAAGAATTAACCTTGTCTAGCAGACCATTTATGAACATTACTAAATCCGAGAATCTGATGCAATACCTGCAGCTAAACAAGGAAAGACAAGTAGCAGAACATCAACTCTCTGGAGAAATGAGCCAGTGATTAGAGCTCAGAGGAAACAGCTATCAGAAGACATTTGGACTCTGCCAGTTCATAGCACTGAAAACTTGCGCACCTTCCTTTCTTCTTACAGTTTCCATTTTGGGATTTTTTCCTGGTAAGCAGTTCTTCCTAGCTACTCAGGTAGCAGAGCTATATTTCAGGTCATTAAAATACAATAACAGTTTGTTTTAATGAGGTTTATTAGAAATTAGAAATATTCTGGACTACCAATCCCCAAATCCCTTATCATTGGCTATGATGCCTGCAGCTTCTGGGAGGTAAAGTCCAACAACTGACCACTACCATTTTAGACAGTATCTTAGAAATAATGAATAGTATCCAAGTATGCTTTTCTGATGATGAAACTGCTGTGGCACATGGAGAGGAGGAAGGTTGGTCATCCTCCCCGCTGCAGCCCCCAGAGGAGACTTCCAGGGCAGATGGGGAGGGGGGAATAAGAGACGAGAACACTGGAATTTGTTTAACATGAAAGGACAACAATATGTGCCCATTCTTATGTTCATCTTTCATACCACACATATTACCACACAGACTTACTTTTACTTACAATGTTCATGTGACTTCTGAATGTACACCAACACAGTAAAACTATGTTTTGCATATAACATAGTAAAACTACTATGTTCTTTTCTTCCCCAAATCTACTGCCCCTACAGAATATTACAAATCTCAGATCTCACCACACAAAAATACTTTCCAAATATATATGCACTAGTTAATGTAGTACATTACCACCAATTCTAATAACTGGCTATCACAAATACTAAGGCGAGAACAGGAAACAACAACAACGACAACAACACTGAAATTGAACAGGTTTTTAAAGTACTATTTAGACATGCCTTGAGTGTTGCCTTTCGTTTTCTGCATGAAGATAACAAAATGAAATGGCATTGCCATTATTTCAACTATTATCACATCTTGGTATAAGAAGTACAATTCTTTTGTGAAAATTCCTTTCCTCCTGTGTAACACACAAAATCTGACATTACACATGCTCTTCTGTTACATTTGTCCAACTGCCTGCTCTACTGGATGATGTTTGCATGAAAAGGAATCATGCTGTTGCACCTTCATGCACATCTTCCTGAGATGGCATAGCATTGCACCAGCGAGCAAAAGATCTTTCACAATTGTGGGGAAGTATGGATCACACTTGAGACAGCTGACCTCAGATTCTTCATTTAGAATGCTTCAGAATGACAGGATGAGTCTTGTCCTATATTCAGTCCATACCTCTTGCCAGGGCATCCATTTGAGTTAACAGCATCATTCGTCAGGATACTATATCAGCTACTAAGTTAAGTATGGAAGAATGGACCTCCTTCTCCCTCTGAAGCTCTGATGCGTTAGTGCACACTGGACACTCTATATATGCTCAGAGGGATCCAGGCAGCCAATAAATGTAGCAGAATAGCAGAATATCCATTTGCCCAGTAATAGCCCATAAAATCTCAATAAAGTACACAGACACACAGGTGGTGCCTAAAACTACTAACATTTACTGGTACATAGAAAAATATTCCATAGACTATCCTCTATGGAAAACATCAGAACTTAGCAGCTTTGGCTACTGCACAGCCCAAAAGTCAGCTTACAACTGCAACTGAGTCTCAAAACACATACAATAACACCCTGTCTCAGAGACACATAGAAATTTTTCAGACAGGACTTACCACGCAAGAAGACTCCGGAATAGTTACGATGCTGTCGCACGGCAGGGGGTCCATTTCAGACGCCGCCGTCCCTCTCTCGGCATCGTCCGTGTCACTTCTGTGTATGATTGGAGGCAGTCGTGCCATATTTTACACACGGACAACTTCCGTGAGTAAAATATGGCGCGGCTGCCTCCAATCATACATGAAAGTGACACGGATGATGCCGAGAGAGGGACGTCATCATCCGAAACGGACCCCCTGCCGTATGACAGCGTCATAACTATTCCGGGGTCTTCTTGCATGGTAAGTCCTGTCTGAAAAAGTCCATACACTGTTTCCCATACAGATTACATGTACAAAAATAGATATTTCCTTTAGCTTCAAGGCTAAGTTCTTAGGCTACATACCCATAACATAGACCAGGTACAGCCGTGTTTATACAGTATGTCCCTGTAGGCAAACACATTGTCTTGCTTGCTCTGTATCTCTTTACAACATGAATTTATCAGACTGCATATGACATCATACTCTGACAAGCTCATGCTCAGTAAAATAAGTGTGTGTATGGTGGGGGGGAGTTATGATCATGGCAATAGTGTCAAAATGGTGAGTAACAATTATGAATAAAAAAGTTATCTAGATTTACTAATTTGTAACTGTTCCATATTCACAACTGCTATTTAGTCACAATTGTGAAGCAATTGCCACAAGTGTAAATCTCCCCCAAACCTACTGTACTGGACATCAGCTACATGGGGAAAAGGAAGTCCATTCCGCTGGCGATAGGAGCATGGATAAATGACATTTCCATCAGTTAAGTACACTTAGTTAAGCATACCTGATTTTGGGCTCATAGAATCATAGAGTTGGAAGAGAGCACAAGGGCCATCCAGTCCAACCCCCTGCCATGCAGGAATACACAATCAAATCATTCCTGACAGATGAGCATCAAGCCTCTGTTTAAAAACCTCCAAACAGGGAGACTCCACCACACTACAGGCAGTGTATTCCACTGCCGAACAGCTCTTACTGTCAGGTAGTTCTACCTAATGTTTAGGTGGAATCACTTTTCCTGTAGTTTGAGTCCATTGCTCCATGTCTCTGGAGCAGCAGAAAACAAGCTTGCTTCTTCCTCAGTATGACATCCCTTCAAATATTTAAACATGGCTATCATGTCACCTCTTAACCTTCTCTTCTCCAGGCTAAACATACCCAGCTCCCTAAGCCGTTCCTCATAGGGCATGGCTTCCAGACTTCCCACCATTTTGGTCACCTTCCTCTGGACATGTTCCAGCTTGTCAATATCCTTCTTAAATTGTGGTGCCCAGAACTGGACACAGTATTCCAGGTGAGGTCTGACCAAAGCAGAATAGGGTGGCACTGTTACTTTCCTTGATCTATCTAGACACTATACTCCTATTAATGCAGCATTGGCTTTTTTAGCTGCTGCATCACATTTTATTTCATCTACACAAGCCAGGATACACTGGCTCCCCGCTGGCATATCCTAGCTGCAGAGCTGGCCCATTCTTCCCTCATTATCTGTATGGAATAGGCCAGAATCCAAACAGGCATGCCAGCCCATTCCTCAGCCGCTGCCGCCACCTCCATTTTCTTTGCTGACTCAGAAGACAGGAAGGAGGTCCACAACATGTGACTGAAGGCCCCCTGCATGTGACCAGCCTCGGTCACATGCTGAGGGACCCCTGCCTGGCTTCTAGGAGAGCCAGGGAGATGGTGGTGGCAGCAAGGGCTGGCGTCCCAGACAGGCTCCTGTGGACATGTGTGGCCCGTTCTGGTTTCTGCTGGCAGTAACAGCATAAACTGAGTATTTTCATATAATGCGTTATCAGGCCCTACCCTGCCTTCCACTATCTCAGGCCTGTGTCTGCCCCAGGGGTGGTGAGGATTGCCCAGGGCAGAATGGGGCGAATGCCCTGTGTCATATAGACTGCAGGGCTCTGAGATGGGGGCAAGGTGGGGGTATTTAGCCCATGTAGACAAGCCCTTAGGTTGCATCTTCACTGCAGAAATAATCCACCTTGACACTGTTTTAACTGCCATGGCTCAATGCTATGAAATTCTGGGATTTGTAGTTCCGTGAGATATTTTGCCTTCTCTATCAGAGAGCTCTGGGGCCACAACAAACTTCAAACCCCAGGAGTGGAAAATACTGGGCTTGATGGACCAATGATCTGAGTTGGTAGGAAGCGGCTTCCTAAGTAAAAACAAAAAAACAAACTTGGGTGAAACCTTTATTAAGACCACAAAAACATTACAACAGAGGTGTATGCACTGTATTGAACATAGTTTCAATGCAGCCACTACATTTACTATCCTAACAAACATATCAGGGTCTTAAGATGCATCCTGTCTCATTTTTAAGCCTCAGCTTTTGTAGCAGCCTAGTATATGCTCCAGGTAATGGCTGAAATTTGCTAGGCCACCTACCAAAACAAGCTGCTATAGAAATGCTTGGGTTTTTTATTTTCTACATGAATCACCTAAGTGGCATCTCAATTTTCAAGAAGAGAGAAAGAGAAAAAAACTATAGGATTGATGTAAATCTGGCAAGAATGATCATCCTCACGGTGATGATCTTTGCAAATTTGCTTCTCTTCATGAATTTCCAAGTTCCAGTGACAACTCTCATTGAATATAAAACAGCTGGAAAGTCACAGCTCCAACTCCTTTTTTGGCAAAGAGCTATGAATTTCTAAAGGCCTAGCGAACAGCTTTTAAAAATGTTTTGTGAATAAAAATTAACAGGGAAAGAGAAACCTCTGATGGCTTATGCTTTGGTGATATTAATGTGCTCCAGAGGTGGGAACAGTTCATTCACTGATTGATTGCCCTTTATAGCCCGCCTTAATCCACAGGCTATGGGCAGTAATGGCAACTGGATATAAAAGCGCTGAGCAGCATTGTGAGAAAGGTCGGAGAGAGGGATTTTTTCAGGGAGGGGGGAAGGAGGGTAAATACATGGGCAGGAAACTCACAAAAGTGATGGATTTATGACTATTATCCTTTCTAATGGAAACGTTCATTCCTGCTGACTGAAGCCAAGGAATATTATTTTGGAAAAGCTACAGAAGGCTGGAGTCCAAGGGGCATTCAGAAAGGGGACTGGGATATATTTATTAATTACTATGGGTAAGAGTTCAACACAGAAGAGTTATTATGTTTCTTTAGGGTCCTTTCCCCCTGTGCTCATGCAACACAATTATAGCACTTTAACTACCAGGGTGGCATCCTGTGGAATCCTGGGGGTTTGGGGAGACACTAGAGCTCTTTGGCTGAGAATTCAAAATACTTCACAAAACTACAGATCCCAAGATTCCACAGGATGGAGCCATGGCAGTTAAGGTGGCATCAATGTGCTATAATTGTGCATTGCCAAAGAAACCTATGTCTGTGGCTAAGCACAGATCTAGTGTTATTCAGTTGTCCATGGGAGGGGGCTAAGACCATGTCTGCAAGCTCCACTCTAATTTTCCTGGGTTAAACAGGAAGGTTTGAAGAGGGAACCTACATGCATATTGCTGGATGTGCTGAGCATCCCCCTATATCGGAAGGGCGAGAGTTCAGCCAAAGATAGGCAAGGATAGACCTAATACACATGTCCCTACTCTCCCTCCATAGATTCAGTTGAGCAACACCTGAACAAGCTTCTCGACACATGGAATGTAACCTCATTGTAGAAGTCTATGGTTTAGATGCCAGCAGTTGATGCTCAGAGAACCAGATCTGGCTGTCACGGAAATGCCACCTGATACCTCAGTAGGCATCCACAAGGCAAGAGAAGGGTCTTATACAGGGTACAGAGGCACACTGGCAAGATTTGCCACAGAATGTGCTGTTACCAGATTTCCCATACTAAAAGGGCAGCTTCTTTGTGATGCCAGACTCCTTTCCCTCAACAGAATCTGTGGTTAGGCAGGAAGGATCCACTGCCTTTGAAATTTAGGGTAGGATTGAGGTATCTGACTATGCAAAATATTGTCTCATTTTTGAAGTGATAGATGATGATAAAAGACAAGCACATGGAATGATCCTAAATTAATAAAATGAAATTCAACAGAGACAAATGCAAAATTCTACATTTAGGCCATAAAACAGGATGGGGGATACTTGGTTCAGCAGTACTACATGTGAAAAGGACCTTGGGATTACTGTTGATCATAAATTGAAAATGAACCAGCAGTGTGATGCTGCAGCAAAGAAGGCAAATGCTATTTTAGCCTGCATTAATAGAAGCATAGTTCCCAAGTCAAGAATTCATAGTCTCCCTCTATTCTGCACTGGTCAGGCCTCATCTGGAGTACTGTGTTCATTTCTGGTTGCCTCATTTTAAAAATGATATATTAGAGTTGGAGAGAGTTCAGAGAAGGGCAATGAGGATGATAAGAGGTATGGAGCACAGGACGTATAAAGGAAGCTTGAAGAAGCTGAGCATGTTGAGGGGCCACATGACAGTACTTTTTAAATACTTCAATGGCTGCCACAAAGAGGAAGGTGATGGCTCTGCTGCTTCAGAGGGTAGAACTAAGAGCTTATCTACATGGGCCAGGATATACCAGCTCCCTGCTGGCATATCCTGCCCACAGATCAGGCTTATTCTCCCCCCAGCCACCATCACCAAACGGAACAAAGTCCAGATGGGCATGTCAGTCTGTCACTGCAGCTGCTGCCATCGCCATCTCCCTCGTTCTCCCAGAAGCTAGGAAGCTGGCCTGCAGCTTGTGACCAAGACACCCTTATGTGACCAGCCTTGGTCACATGCTGAGGGACTCCTTCCTGCTACAGAAGAAGAATGGCAGACTGGCAGCTGCAGTGATGGGCTGACTCCTGCAGTCACACAGGGACCAATCCATTTTTTGTTAGCTAAAATGGAGTTAACCAGGTATAATTATTTTTAAAAAAAATGTTTTAATGGGCTTTAGCCTGTCTTCCCCTCATCTTAGCCCCATCTTTGCCTCATCAGGGCTGCATAGCTCCAAGATGTGGGCAAGATGGGGTACATTGCCCATGTAGATAAGCACTAAGTCTAATGATTTAAAGTTATGGGAGGGTAGATTTCAATTGAACATTAGAAGGAACTTCTTTATAGTGAGGGCAATTTGGCAATGGAACTGATTGCCTAGAAGGGTGGTGAGTTCTCCTTCTCTGGATGTCATCAGAAAGAAACTGGACAGCTACCTGCTGGGTATGCTCTAGCTAGAGAGCCTGAGCAGGGGGTTGGACCTGATGGCCCATAGGGCCCCTTCCAGCTTTATGATTCTATGAAAAGGGAAGGGACAACTATCACAGTTTTGTATATACAAATATGTGTAAGTGGCTTTGTATTAGTGTTTCTTGCGTATAGGGTACCACTTCAAACTTTCATGCTGTCTTTGTTCCTTTCGAAATTCAGATAAGTCTTTCTCACTATAGGGACACATGGTAATCATATCACTTGGCTCATCATCTGGTACAACAAGGTCACTTTGACTATCAGTGATGTTAAGGCTTCCTCCATTTGATTGATCCTCTCATTATTTTAATGGTACTGTTTTAATATTTGTATTGGAATGTTGTCCAATGTTGTATGATGTTTGCCACCCCAATCCTGATGGGAGAGGTGGGATACTACTACTACTACCACTACTACTACTACTAGCGTGCTTCACAGAAACCTGGCTGGGAGAGGATAGTGCTGTCACATGGGCGCAGGCCCTCCCAGCCGGGTATTCTGTCAGTGAGCAGGTGAGGGGAAGTGGGCGGGGGGGGGCGGAGTGGCTCTGGTTTATAAGAACAATCTGACCTTGACCAGGATACCTGTCCGAAACACAGTCCACTTTGAGTGTATGTACCTTAGTCTGAGGACCAGGGATAGTTTGGGGATTCTGCTAGTATACCGACCACCCCGTTGTCTAGCAGACTCCCTAACCGAGCTGACACAGCTGATC
Source organism: Gambelia wislizenii (assembly GCA_030847615.1). NCBI lineage: Eukaryota > Metazoa > Chordata > Lepidosauria > Squamata > Crotaphytidae > Gambelia > Gambelia wislizenii. Next base: position 364,789,630 of record JAUMIR010000001.1, read on the forward strand.
TCAGAGTTGCTGTTGGAGTCTCCCAGACTTTTAGTTTTGGGGGACTTCAACATTCCACTTGAGAACAGCTTGACAAATTTGACTGGTGCAGCTCGGGAGTTCATGGAAACCATGACAAACATGGGCCTATCCCAAATGGTCATTGGGCCCACACATTGTGCGGGTCATACCCTCGATGCGGTCTTCAGTACGGAACAGGAATATCCGTGGGCGGAGGTTATAAAAACCACCGCATTGTCATGGACGGATCATTTCCTGGTCAAGATGGAGCTAAGAGCCACTGTCTGCCCCACCGGGGGTGGTGGACCTATTAGAATGGTCCGCCCTCGAAGGCTAATGGAACCAATAGGGTTCCAGAAAGCCTTGGAGGGTTTAATGGTTGGTAACGCCGGTGACCCTGTCGAAACTTTGGTTAATACCTGGAACAACGATCTTACCAAGGCTATCGACACGATCGCTCCCAAGCGTCCTTTCCAACCCGCTTCAAACCGTAAGCCATGGTATACAGCAGAGCTTAGGAAAATGAAGCGGGTTGGACAACGACCAGAGCGCAACTGGCGGAAAACTCGACTCTTATCCGACAGGACTCGTCATAGGAATTTTCTTTGGTCCTATCGAGAGGCAATACGTGCAGCACAGAGATCCTTCTCCTCTGCACGTATTGCGTCTGCAGAGTCCCATCCAGCAGAGCTGTTTAGGGTGGTAAGGGAGATGACGCAGGTTATTCCTGCGCAGAACCCGTTGCTTAACCCAACAACGGCCTGCTGTGACGCGTTTAACAATTTCTTTGCAGATAAAATCTCTCAGATAAGAGCCGACTTAGATACCAGTAATTTGGCAGAAACAATTGACGAGGTGTCCAGCAACTCCGTTGATGTCAGTTTACTGGATCAATTTCAATCTGTGAGTACTGAGGACGTGGACAAGCTACTTGGTAGGGTTAGGAAGACGACCTGCCCTCTCGATCCTTGCCCTTCATGGCTGGCCATCCAGGGGGGGACTGCCTTGATGATGTTCCTTAAGGACATCATCAATGCATCCCTCAGAGAAGGGTGTGTTCCATCTTGTTTAAAGGAAGCAGCCGTTAGGCCGCTCCTGAAAAAAATCTTCCCTTGACCCCCTGGACATGAACAACTATAGGCCGGTTTCTATGTTACCATTCTTGAGCAAAGTGATCGAGAGGGCAGTTGCGCTTCAACTCCAAGTGGTCTTGGATGAAACCGATTATCTAGACCCATTTCAAACTGGCTTTAGGACGGGATTTGGAGTTGAGACTGCCATGGTTGCCTTGACTGATGACCTGCGTCTAAGCATTGACAGGGGTAGTGTGACCCTGTTGGTGCTTTTAGACATCTCAGTGGCTTTCAATACGATAGATCATAGCATCCTCTTGGATCGCTTGAGGGGGTTAGGAATCGGAGGCACTGCGCTCCAGTGGTTCCGGTCCTTCCTCTCTGGCAGGTCCCAGAGGGTGTTGCTCGGGGACAGCTGCTCCAGCAGAAAGGAGTTTACTTGTGTTCCACAGGGCGCCATCCTGTCCCCGATGCTGTTTAACATTTATATGAAGCCGCTGGGTGAGATTATTCGCAGTTATGGGGCTGGGTGTTATCAGTACGCTGATGACACCCAGATCTATTTCTCCTTGCCCCGATCATCGGCCTCGAATTCCGATGGCGTCTCTCCTCTTAATGATTGTCTTAAAGCAGTAATGGGCTGGATGAGGAAAAACAGATTGAGATTAAATCCAGATAAAACGGAGGTGCTCACGGTAGCGGCCCCCAAACCAGGAGTTGGGTTGCAACCTCCAGTCCTGGACGGGGTCACGCTCTCCGTTAAGGACTGTGTTCGCAGTCTGGGGGTGCTCCTTGATTCATCGCTTCAGATGACGAGTCAGGTGAATGCGACAGTCAGGAGCGCCTGTTATCAGCTTCGGCTGATATGCCAGCTGCGCCATTTCCTGGAAGTAAGGGACCTCGAGACTGTGGTGCACGCGCTGGTAACCTCCCGTCTAGATTTCTGCAATGCGCTCTACATGGGGCTGCCCTCATGCTTGGTCCGGAAACTTCAGTTGGTACAAAATATGGCAGCCAGAGTGGTCTCGGGAACATCTCGGAGAGACCATATAACTCCAGTATTAAAATCTCTCCACTGGCTGCCAATCAGTTTCCGGGCCCAGTATAAGGTGTTGGTTATTACCTTTAAAGCCCTAAATGGTTTGGGTCCAACTTATCTCCGGAACCGCCTCCTCCCATACAATCCTCCCCGCGCACTCCGGTCCTCTGGGAGGAATTTGCTTCAGCCACAAAAATCTAGGCTGTCTGCAACCTCCCAGAGGGCCTTTTCGGTAATCGCCCCCAAATTGTGGAATGACCTGCCGAATGAGATCCGTCAGATAACAAGCCTGAGTGGCTTTAAAAAAGCACTAAAGACGGATCTCTTTCGGCAGGCCTTTCCTAATTAGATCCCGGCCTCAGGGGATCCTGGCCTCTTCTAGGCTGCTGGCCATTTATTATATTTATTGTATTTATAGTTTTAAATGTGATTTTAGATTAGTTGTTTTAATTTATATTTGTTTAATGTTTTTTTATGGGGGAGGGTGGGAGTGGGGGTGTTTAGGGATTTTATTTGTATTGTCTTTTAAATTTTGTAAGCTGCCCCGATTGTTTTAACAGAGGGGCGGGGTATAAATAAATATTATTATTATTATTATTACTAATAATTTTCTCCCAAAATCTGCTAACATGAAAAAACACTTTGGAACGAGCACTCTTTGGATGGCTGAGTAGACAAGAACACCTGACCTGCTTAAACACATAGTGGACAGATTAGGTTGATGTCCTACTAAGACATGTCACTCAGCCCATTAGCCTTTATGTCCTGGGCCCATCAAACAAACTGCTTCTCCAAGTCTCTGTCCAGCAAAACTAGCCACAGACTAGAAGTGTCTGCAGCCTTACTGAAGGAGTTGATTCCAAAAACGCCAGTTAAATGAAGAATAACTCAAGATTGGACAATAGTACGCTAGTACACAAACAATCCCTCCATCACAAATTTTACTATAGAAACAAGCAGGTCAGCTGCAAGAGAATCAAAATATTAAAATAATGGTTGGAGAAATTTTTACTTAGGTGGTTTTTGTCTGATATGGCAGATAATGATTTTATGTGTTTGTTTTAACTGCATTCCTTAATGGATTGTTTTATATTATGGATTTTAAGAAACTGTGATTTTAAAATGTTGTCCACCACCCTGGATAGTTTTCTGTGTCCCCCCCCCCCCCGGGCTGTGAGGCCATGTTCTGGAAGAGTTTATTCCTGATGTTTCACCTCATCTGTGGCTGGCATCTTCAGAGAATGGTTGGGTAGTGGTGTGTGGGGTTTTGTTTTGCATCAGAAGTGTGGGCTATACATCTTTTCTAAAATAAACTGAAATTTAAAAATAAAGTGGTATTGCATGCTAAGATTGCTGCATCAGTGGCAGCAACATTTTCATAATATGTAGCATTGAGAATTACTCTGTTGGAGACAACTTCCTGTAAAATATGGTAAAATCCCTTTTTAACTAGTTCTTTTACAATTATTTAAAATTCTGAATGTGTTTTTATAATTTTGTATTAAATTTTACTCTTCTGCATTGTAAGTCAGCTTAAGAAGACCATGTCTTGAAAGGCAGCTGCAGAATATATTTAAAGCTAAACACACACACACATATACGTATCTGTATCTTAAATACAGCAGTAAACAGAGAAGATCCAGGCCAGGGGACAGTCAGAATGATGGCTCAAGGAAATGCTATCAGGCTTTCTGCTCATGCCAAACAAGTGATGAGCTTCAGGAGCTCTTGGGATCAGACTGCAACTCATAAGGTAGCATCACTGGTCCAAGTTAATAGAGAGGCCATTGCTTGTTGATAAGAGTACAGATGGACCTAGGTTTAATCCATGGCATCTAGTTTAAAAAGGGATTAGGAAGCAGTTGGTGTGGAACTGACTAGATGGAGACAATCCTGGGCTGGGTGGACCAATAGTCTGATGATATAAAACAGTCTTCTATTGGAAGGTCTTCTCACCAGTTTCTGGTATTCCCTCATTCTATACTACATTACATGCTCATTCTCTGAAGTAAATGATGGACAGAGTAATCATTTTTCTAGATGACCATTTTGATGGAAAAGGTGATAGAAATGTGTCCAACGTGTAATCTGCATTGGGGTCTAGCCTGGCATATGGCTCACCTCCAGTAAGCGTAACACAGACATGAGTTGTGGGACTTGCATGATATGTTGAAGGCATCAGGCCAACACTTGGCGTTAGCACATCCAGTGCCAAAAATGGAGTGCTGGAGTTTGCTGTTGACTTAAATTGTTCAAGTTTATCCTCCTCTTATTGGGTAACTGGTCAGCTTACATGGTATCTATCAAGACAGGCTGGGCTATATGACCTTATGGATTCTATACAAGTCATCACCTTTCACAAAAGTCTGTTTCATTGTTATCCTGAAAGACATTCAGTAGCACTCCACAGCTAGTGATACCATCTTGCTTTGAGAGACAGGAAGGGTGTGTGTGTGTGTGGGAGCAGAGCACATCTGACCGTGTTTGGCCTTCACCAGTATTAATCTTTTCACAAAGGATGAAGAGGTAAGATCTGGCCCACAGGAAATGGGTTATAATTGCCAAATAAATTATACTCTAGCAAGAACATTAAACTCCCAACATCCAGCAGCTTCTCTTCTCCATCAGGGAAACAAAGACACTAGCAAGTACTAAATAAAACAAATGGAAAATAATGATAGCTGGACCTTTAGCTTGAAGACTGTCAAAGGCATGTCTGGGAACAGTTTCAGGGGAAAGGAACTCCACTGGCTTGGCCTCACAAACAGAGAAGTGCCCAATTCTGGTCTTTTGTAAGCTTTCCCCCTCATCAGGATCTGCAGCTCCAGCCTCACTAATCACAGTTGTTGGGATGAAACATTGAGGAGCAAAGACCTCCTGACAGCCTAGTCTTACATTATTTAAGTGTTTATACTGATGGGCAGAAGAAGGAGAAGGAGGAGACCCTCAGCACATATTTATTGGCTTTAATGGTGCTATTGTGATATACACCACCTTTGTATCTGGTCCAGACAGAATAACCTTAAAGTGCATGTGGTAAATAATGGAAGAGGAAAACAGAGAATAATGTACTCTACTGCCAGCAAAATTGGATTGTATTTCTGTTCTCTGTCTTATTCCCTCTTTCTCTTTCTCACCCTCTCTCTCATTTGGCTTAGGCACTCAGGATTTTCAGGACTGAGGATAGATTGTATAATAATGTGATGCAATTTTTTAAAAATCACATTAACATTGGAAGAAGGAAGTGGAGTTAGCCAATTGAAACATTCCACCTCCCCACCTCCATCCCAATGGCAAACTGGAATGGCAAATTTTCCAATAGTGTGGCACAGCTCCACACAACATTCAAGTTATTTTAAAGTCTTCTCACGCATCCAACACAAAAGTTGCCGAAGCAAAATAAACCCACCTGCTATTTGCTTACTCAGCTCATACAAACTCCTTGCTCTGTGGTTATAGTACAAGGGAATCTGGCTGGGATTAAAGGGAGAGGACAAGGCACTCATCATTATGCTTAGGAGAAGATGTGAGGAAAATAACTGTGATGAATAAGTGTTATAGAACCTCATGTGGGAAAAGCTGTGGAGATGGAGCAAAGAAATCAATGAGATGGTCATTAACTCATGGCTCATTAGAACCATCCCCAGTCTCTCCTCTGTACTGTGGCTTGAGAGATGAGACTTTGGAGAAAGTCTGGTGTATTGTCCAGTGAATAGATTAACCTATATTACTAGCCACCTATTGTAAGCTGGAATAGTCAAGTTCCCCTGCCCTGTCACCAAAACCTGGCAGTGCATCCTGTGGTGTTACTAAGGCTGGTGTCAACAGTGTCACCTGGTGCGGTTAGCCTTGCTGCACCCCCTAGTGCTGCCACTGAGTGCAGCAATGGCAAAACAACAACACAGCACCTTTTTCAAATGAGCACTTTGGATTAAAACAAAACATCTGGGCATGCATGACTCCCTTGTTGCAACTGTTCCACTAGTTGCCGATTGCTTCTGATCTCAACTCAGAGTGCTATGGATTATGATGTACAAAGATTTGGATTATTTGAAGAACTGTATCTCCCTACTGATATCCTGAGAAATTCTGGGGAGGCTCTGTCCTCCACACAGAGGTACATTTGGTGGGAAGACTGGAGAGGGTCTTCTTGGTGATTGCTCCCAGGCTCTGAAACTACCTTCCTAGAAAAGTTATTTATTTACTGAAATATTTATATCCCACCTTATATACAAAAAATGCAAGTAACTTAGACTGGTTCCCTCCTTACTATCCCTTCATAGGCCAGTTGTCCCCACCATGGGCACCTTTTGGTTTTGGCAGGCCTTTGAGAACTGACTGCTCAGGGCAAAAGGGCCTCTCGTGTGTTGTTTATATTTGTAGTTCTTTTTTTATGGTTTTGCTTTTAACTGCTTTTAATTTTATTGCTAGTTCAATTACATTTTTAACTTCTGTGTGACTTTCCTTTAGCTGTATCTGTTTTAACTTCTGCAAGCTGAGTCACAGACTCCCTTGAGTCTCAGGGCTTGTCTAAATGGTGAAAGTACTCCTCATAGAATGCGAGGAGAATACCTTTTGTCCCATTGGGATCCCTCAGTAATTTGACGTATTCAGAACAAGGGGGCCAAAAACTCCAAATACAGTATTCCATGGGAAAAGCTGTTGTGGCTTTTCCCAATTTTTATAAAAGCCTCCAAAGGAAATGAGCATTCCTGCTTGATGGGACAACCAATACAATTTGCTGCACAGTCCGGAGAGGGCAAAACTCAACATCTGATTGGTCGGACATGCACAGGGGCAGGCTTGCCATCAAGCACCCAGAAGCACTAGAGATTGTGCACCTTTTAAAAAACTTTTATTTTTTTTAAACTGTCAAAAGGGAAGCTGGACCACCTGGAGACAATGAGGAGGGTGGCCACCATGAGGAAGAAGATGAGAGCCGCCTGCACTTCACCCATCCTGGTGGTGGCAGCCTCCAATTCTGGCTGCAAAGAGACAGGAATAACCACCTGGCCAGCCATTGGTTTCAGGGAAGGAAGAGGAAGGCCCATCTTCACTGCCCTGGCTTCACCTCACTTTTCCAGGCTGGGCTGCTCCTTCTCGCATGTCTGTCCCACACCCTCCAAAGTCCATTGACATTGAGAATGGCAGACAGGCATGAGAGAAGGAGCAGCCCAACCTGGGAAGGTGAAATAAAGATGGGGTGGTGAAGAGCTGCCCTCCTCTTCCTTTTCAGCAACCAGCGGCTGGCCAGGAGGCTCTTCCCATCCCTTTGCAGCTGGAATCAGAACCCACTGCCACCACTGCCAGGATGGGTGAACAGTGGGCAGTTCTCCTCTGACTTGTAGTGGCTGCTCTCCTCATTGTCTCCTGGCACTGCTGGGTTCCCTTCACTTTCCTTGCCCCCCACCACACAAAAAATTGTCATGACCACCATCTTGATGCACAGCCATGTGAACATCAGAGCAGAGAGCTTCAGAGCCTATTGTTTGGGGGGGAAAAACCCATGGGAACAAAAAAAGATGCTGCTGTGAATTGGCTATAATGTACAGATACGAGCATTATTTCTTTTCATCTAGACAAGCCCTCAGACTGGGAAGAAGGAATGATATAAACAAATATTTTCATAATAAAATCACAGAATCATAGAGTTGGAAGAGACCACAAGGGCCATCCAGTCCAACCCCCTGCCATGCAGGAATACACAATCAAATCATTCCCGACAGATGGCCATCCAGCCTCTACTTAAAAACCTCCAAAGAAGGAGACTCCACCACACTACGAGGCAGTATATTCCACTTCCGAACAGCTCTTACTGTCAGGAAGCTCTTCTTAATGTTTAGATGGAATTTATTTTCCTGTAGTTTGAGTCCATTGCTCTGTGTCCATTGTCCTTGTCTCTGGAGCAGCAGAAAACAAGCTTGCTCTGTCCTCAGTATGACATCCCTTCAAATATTTAAACATGGCTATCATGTCACCTCTTAACCTTCTCTTCTCCAGACTAAACATACCCAGCTCCCTAAGCCGCTCCTCATAGGGCATGGCTTTCCAGACCTCCCACCCTCCTCTGGACATGTCACCCTCCTCTGGACATGTTCCAGCTTCTCAATATCCTTCTTGAACTGTGGTGCCCAGAACTGGACACAATATTCCAGGTGAGGTCTGACCAAAGCAGAATAGAGTGGCACTATTACTTCCCTTGATCTAGACACTATACTCCTATTGATGCAGCCTAGAATCACATTGGCTTTTTTAGCTGCTGCATCACACTGCTGAGTCATGTTCAATTTGTGTTCCACTAAGACTCCTAGATTCCTTTCGCATGAACTGCCATCAAGCCAGGTGTCACATGTGAAAGGTATCTAGGATAAAAGCAGCAGCAGCAGCAACAACATGATTTAAAGTAGAAGTGTTCTTTGTCAAGAGGATGGATTTTATTTTATTTTTTGCCACATTTGCCATTACTGTCGCATATTTAAAGGAAGAACAGCACTTGGTTGTCCCCACCATGGGCACAAGAGCTCACAGTGCTGCTGCTGTCTAACAGAGGCTATTGGATCAGCCCTTCTCATCCTTTCCAACAGACCATTCTAGAGAGAAAGTGAAGAAAGCAGGGAAAAGAGCTATGTTTAGGAAGGGAGGTCTCCCATTTGAGTGTTCCCACTAATGTACTTTGGACTGTGCTGAGACTTGAAGCATTGCCTTACTACCCCAAAAGACACACAAACAAGCTTTTTGTGTGAAAGATGTACACATCACTGGCAGCATCCCCTTCCCCTCTCTCTTGGCTTCTAGTGTCTGTGTTTGGACACCAACAATTTATATGATCATCCAAGATAATCCCATCTAGTTTCTAATGCCAATAAGAACATTTCCTGATAGGACTGCATTCTCATTTGCTGTCCCATTTGATTTGATTTTTAGAAGGCTTCTTTGCTTACCGTCTTTGTTTGAATGGTATTATCTCTGCTTATTCCTTTGATCCAACAGACCTCTTGTATATGCTTTGACCCACCATGTTAACATGTCCATATGTATTGCTGACACGCTCTCCAAAAATCTGACTATACTAGACTGTACATTAATTTTCTGATTAACATTTCTTTCCCAATACCACCTCTGTGTATGCTTTAGATTAAAAGCTAGCTAGCTACACCCCCATGTATTGTTTTAAATGTATGGGAATGTACAAAAGTGTGGATTTAAAAACAACATTGTGCTTATCTTCAGTTCTAACCATGGGGGGAAAACTGTAAAAAGAAATTAGCATGTCCAGATTGTGCCTTCATGGTCACATCCTCTGTCCTTGTCAACAGTTTCTCTAATACAAAGGGTTTTGCGTCCATGGGCTGCAGACAGTTTCACTTGATCTTCTTTCAGACCTGAGCCCACTAATGAAAGGCCTTGTAAAAGTTGTGTGGAGTTTGTATTGACAAAGGATTATAGGGATACCTTTCCAAAGCTTAGCAGCAGGGTCTCATGAATTGCCCACTGATGCAGGGAAAGAGAACGCAAGTCTCCAAATACCACTGTACAAACCTTTTATTTTGTTTCTAGTGAACAACTCCACTTTGCAATATGAAATGTTTAAAGAAAATAATTTTAAAAGTCTCCATTCAAAAGGAATCCATGCTGATGGATTGGTTCTAGAAATCGCTTTGGTTATGTGCCAGTTAAAAAAACCAAGCAAACTGAACTTGGTACCCAGCATCATAACATTTTCAAGAAAGCTATCATTCATACATACCCTATCTGGAAGAGGAAAATGAAGGTATAATTTTTATTTTTATTTATCTTTTTATAACTAAATTTCATTTCCAGATAGCACCACTGTATTCTCTGACTCTGTATTATGAATTACACTAATTACTTCTTGAGGTTTAAACATTGATTTCAGTGTTAATTTAATGGACTTAATGGATGTTGCTATTCCCATCAAATGAGGGACCAATATTTGTCTTATTTCGTGACCACATATAGATTTCTCTTGACCCTTTAAATATATTACCATTGGCGGTCTCCTTATTCATTGTGCAGGAAATTCTACCACATGTGTACACAGGTAATTCTGACCTCTGAATTGTATTTCTTCCAGATTTCTTTTATACATGGAACCTCTCTCTCTCTCTCTCTCTCTCTGTGTGTGTGTAAGTAAAAATGGATTTGGAATTTGAACTATATGTTGTATGAAAGCTGAAGAAACACTGTGGAAGCAGGAAAACATGTTAAGCCTCTTTAATTACACCATGATAGAGTCCATGAAGTTACCTTTGATGATGATGATGACAATGACAATGATTAGGTTCAAAACAGAAATTCTAGGCTTTGATCCATATTATTTGAAGCCATTTGGAATTGGTCTCCTTGCTTTTAAAACACCATACACAGCCTGTTTAATAAATGAACTATAAAATAATAAATGATAGTGAATCTCTGAGTAGCATACTGTTCAGGTCAAAGACAATACTGCCACTAATGCAGCATGAGCAGAGTAACTTACTTCATGTGAGGTTTAAACTTAGACTAAAGTCTTGTCTACACAGCCAAAAATAACCGCACTGACATCATATCAGGAGCTGGTAGAACATACAATATTCTTCAGGATTCAAATTGAACACAACTCATTTTGGTGCCTGAGGACTTGCTCCAATTTTTAAAAACTACATTTTATGCTGCACTTTCCTGGAAAAACTTGTTTATTGTATGTGTGGCCACCTCTGAGTTCACTTTGGTGTGGAGCCAGGGAGTGGGGTTTTGGGTCACCTGATCATCCCCTCCAAGAATGGCTACTTCTGTTTGCATTTACATTTTGTCAGTGTGCAGTCACTATTATTATTTTTTTAAAGGATCATTTGTATAGATATTTGTATATCATTATTAGTTCACCTCTGCCTATTTGCATACTCAAAGGCATAATAGGGAGAAAAAAAGTGGAGTGGTCACAGCTATGTGGTCGAAAATAATGTGAAGTATTGGACATGAGATCATAGTAGGACTGTCTTTTTATACCTAAATGAGTTCACCTAGGGGAAATTTGTGGCTGGTAATGCTGCTCTTATGTCACTTTAACAAGATCTGTTTGGCATCAACAAGATGTGCGTGGGGTCACTGCAGACCAGGAAAATGCGATTTGTAGCAGAATTTTTTTACCTGCATAGACAAGCCCTCAGTCTTTATTCTTATATGTTGTCTTTGGGCTTGAAGGATTTGATTTCAATTTGAGAAATATTCTTATGCACATCTGCTTGTCTTGCTGACTTTTCTTGAGCAGTTGTTTCCCAATATGTCCCATGAAAACATAATCTAGAACAGTGGTTCTTAACTTGTGGGTCCCCAGATGTTGTTGGGCTACAGCTCCCAGGAGCCCTCTGAACTCTCACCTTGACAGCCAGGTGGTTCTCCCAGTAATTAGTGAGGCTGTAGGACTGAGCTCACAGTCTCACTAATGACTGGGAGGACCACTTGGCTGTTAAGTTGAGACCTCAGAGGGCTCCTGGGAACTGTAGTCCAACAACATCTGGGGACCCACAGGTTGAGAACCACTGATCTAGAAGGACTCAGATGCTTTCCAAAGAGGCCTTGTTTCACAACGTTTTGTAGACTTCCATGTTTCTCAGACAAAAGAAATGTATGCCGGGGCTTGACACAGAAAATCCAAATATTATGATGATTGAAAAAATGCAACAAAAATACATCAATAACCTAAATAACTGACAGTTTGCTGCTCTTCAGTGGGCTTGATACAAGTAATTGAGTCTACCTAATGGTAGGAAGGGCTCTGACTGCCACTTCTATCTTAGTTGTATGAAATGTACCTTGGCTTTTGGGAATGGAATGGAAACCTTTGCATGACTCTTGTGTCACTGCATATTCACCATTAATTCTAGTTGTGGGGGTAGGAGTTAGTGTAGCAGAAATAATTCCTGAAGTTATCTATTTTCTCACAAAGAATCAAGGTCTTCCATAGCTTCTGGGATTCTTCTGACAGTGACTACAGCACTGTTTCCAGGTTACCCAGCTATTTGAATCACAAGAGATACCAATGTGAAGTTATAAAGATGTGCCTCTAGTACAGTGGTGAGCTAAGCGCAGTCCTGGGGATGTGTGCAGACTCTCCCCAGGCTGTTTTTGCTTCCCCCAACCCTCCTGGCTCATTGGACTACCCTCTTTTTTGGACCAAAAAGAGAAAAAGAAGGACATGAGGGAGGGGAGGGAGGGAAGAAGGGAAGGGAAGGGAGGGTGTATTGTTTCTTCTGGAGGCCAGGTATGGTAACAGGGTCCCTTATTTAAAATAAAATAATAATTTTAAAAATCTGTTTTTCAAAGCCAGACCATTACTAGTTTTAAGGGTTTTCTTTTCCTTTTTTGGTACTCTGCATGCCCACCCCCCAAGAGAGTCCTGGGGAAGAAAACTGGCCCCCAAAGCCCCCCACACACACTTTAGTAGAAGATAAACCTCCACTTAAACCACACACCAAACTGTGACTGACACTGTCATAATGGAAGAAACTACTTTTGCTACATGTTATTATGTTATGGATCTAGAAGTATGATTTCTCTTCAAGGCTAGACTTTGTTACTGGTCCTTCAGACTGAAAAAAAAACCAACCCAAGGTTATTTTAAATTTTCCTAAATTAATTTTTCATTATTGCTTTAAAGTACCCTTGAAAAATACACATGTATTGACCCAATCAAGGAAGCCACAGCTCTGAGTTTGCAAGACTTGAGCAGGGCTGTTAATAATGGGGTCTCTTGGGTGCCATTTACACGATGAAAATGTAGTGAGATGAATTCATGTCCATCTCTGGTTGTTTACACGTACAGCGTGACGGTCTCAAGCTTTTCAGAAGGAGGGGCCACCTTTTATCCCTCAAATAGCAGGACTTTCCATCTCGCGGTTTGTCCCGTTTTTTAAAAAAGTCACTGGAGGATTCAGAAAAATCGGAAATGTAAACAGCCCGGGACAAGATATCTCGGTACTAGGTGATGACCGCAAATTGAGGTGGGCAGGGGCGGGCACAGACTTCAGAGAAGGAGAGCTCAGTCACCCATTCAATAGATTCCGCCTCACCAGCTGAAAGCAAAGGCTTCCCTTCCAGCTGCACATAGGTTTGTGTGTGTGTGTCTTTGGCATAAGTCACTGCAAACCCCTCAGTTTTAACCTGTCCCTCCCCTGCAGGGTGAGTTTAATTTTTAAAGAGACAGTCACACTACAAGCCTCTGGGCTCACGATCGCTTCAGTCATTCACACCTCAGCAGCCACTGCTTAGAGAGTTTAATTTTTAAAGAGACAGTCACACTACAAGCCTCTGGGCTCCTGATCGACTCATTTAATTCCTCCCCACCCCATCCCCTGCACTCGGCTTCCCGGCTGAAGGCAAAGCAGGCGTGGGGCAGGTGTGTGTGTGTGTGTGTGTGTGTGTGCACCCAGGGCTCCAGTCGGCTCTGCTTTTGACTTCTCTCACTGTCCCCAGCACCAGTTGAGGCTTGTCTTTTAAAATGCCATGTGTGCCTGTACCGGCATTCACCTTTTACATGGATTTTAACACTTTTGGGGCATTTACCCATCAGGGTTTTTTTTTTTTTTTATGAAATTGTGCAGAGGGGATTGCCTTCACCCTCCTTCTCTGACTAATGCAGAAGCTTGAACAAACATATGTGCCAGCCAATAGCATCGCTTGTGGAGGGAAACTCTAAAGGAAGTACATTACCGAGGTTGTGAAAAAAATAAGTAATCTCATACTTGATTGACAGCAAAAAAACAACAACCAAAAACCCAAAACATCCCAGGATCTTAAAGGCATATAAACAAAAAACAAAAACAAAACAAAAACAAAACAAACAAAAAAACCCCACGGGATTCTTTACCACGGGAGACAAAACATATAGCGGGATGTGATGCAGTGTAAACAATGATCCCGGGATATCAAGGTAAGAGTTAAAAATAGTTTAAACACGAGGGGACAAATTCGGGATCAAGAAATCCTGGGACGCCCGTGACAATAAACAGCATTTAACTGGCACCCAGGTGGCCTCTCGTTTAGCATCTCCAGAAGCTGAAGCTGACTTGAAAGCACATAACATCAACTACATAATCAACAGCACTTGAACAAATTAACAAAACACAGTGTTAAGTGAAATGACCAGGATGAACACGGGAAAGGATGGTGAATGTATAGAGGTGAGGTAAACCAGTGGACTGAAGCCTGTACTTCTCTGGAGATTATCAGACAGGAATACCCCTGTCCCAAAACAATAACCCTTCCCACCACACTTACCTTGTCTCTCATCCACAGGGCAGTCTAGGAGTGAATGGAGCTCTAATGGAGCTCTGTTCACTTCCTGGAGTGAAATCCCACCTGTTCTCATGAGAAGACACAAGCACAGGAAATTCAAATATAAAAAGAAAAATAACACAGTAAAAGTGACACCAAGCACAAAAACACACTTTAAAATTTATAAGTAACCCAGGGAGAGTACAAAAAAGAGTGAAACTTACCTGGATGTTCTGATCTCACCCAGAAGTGTTCTGGCAGGACTGCCCATTGCCACTGGAATCTCACTAGTAAAATGGGGCAACTTCTCGCACACAGGTACATCCAGGACGGAAATGCCATGGGAGATCAATTGCCAGCTTCTCCCTATCAATAAAAAAGAACACCCTCGGAACAGCAGCAGAACGCTTGGGAGATGATGGGGACATCATCGTCTGATAATTAAACCCTTTTGCGATCTCAATCCCTTGTTATAACACAGTTTTGACATGTCTGATAATCTGTCTCTGAAGGCAAATTTCTGCAAATTACAGGTGCATCTCACTTTAGAATTCCACTTCCAAAATATTACAGCATTACAATATTACAGTATATTATAGTATTACAGCTTATTTTTGCATAATTTCATGTAAATTTGATAATTCTTGTTAATAAATAAATATAATTTAAAAACCCAAAATATTACAGTATTGACAGAAGGTGTTACTAGCCCTAATTCACTGGAGTTAGGTGGGCTTTGTGGGAGAACATCAAAGCTCAGGCAACAACTGACAACTAAATCGATACTGAACATCTAAAAGAACCAGCAGCAATAATTGTACTGGGTGTGGAAAAGCATTTGACAAAATCCTCTGGAAAACTTTAATCTAAAACCACTGGAGGGAAAAAATGGTATAGCCCACAAGACTGATTTCACCTTTCTTGGCTCCAGGCAAGGGAATATTGATACTATAGAGAATCAATATGCTGAGATATTTGTGCCATCTCTTTTCTGTTCTATGGGAACTTTAGACTTTAACAAAGCATAGTAATTACCTGGGACAAAGGAGCTGGTTGATCTTTATTCATTTTGTGGACTGGGGAATTTGAATCCAAACAGGTGGGGGGATCAATGAGATGGCAGGATCGAGATTAAATGTAAAGTTAAAGCATTGCATTCTAACTATTTATAACAGCAGGCAGGTTGCAACAGCAGGGACAAACTGGAATTGCCTGCATGCTACTCATCAGCACTGAGTCCAGCCTCACTGAGGAACCACAACTCATCTACAGACACCAGTTCTCCCAAATGGTCACACTGTCAGATCCCAGTCGCTCTTTAAGCACAGTAGTTGCCTTCTGGTCATGTTCAAGATTATTATGTTTATTCAGGGGGCTGGGTTACCACATGGGGCCTACATACATCCTCTAGTTGCAAGATTGCACAAAGAAAAGACATCATTCATTATGCTTTAGAGCAAGAGTGGACAAAGGAGATTATCAGACTCATCAAAAATTCCATGATCACGACGCCATGAGATCAAAGTCAATGAGTCAAAGTCCAGCTATATGTTCTGGAAGCAGGGCATGACATAGAGGATGTTTTGGGAAAAACAATTTTGGGGGGAAATGGGTTCAGTGGGGAGTATGGTCCTCCAAGATTTCTTGGGGCAATGTAGCCTGCTAGCCTTCCACAGCTTCCCATCCCTGCTTTAGAGCGCGAGGGGACTCTCTCCTAGGGATGGACATTCTCGATTTATCCATTTCCTTGCAGAGGTTGAGGAACAAGCACCAGTATTTCTTTCCATACTGTCAAAACATTCCGGATTTTTTTTTTCTTGCAAAGGATGGGAAACTTACCACATTTAAAAACTGCACATTTTTAAGAAACTCAAACAATTTTACTCAGAACTGTGCAAATTTTTTTGTATCCCATATTGGAAAAAAGGTGGGATATAAATCTAGTAAAGAAATATGGGCTGTTGTAGAGTCTGCTTCCAGCCACGATTTTTTTGTTGTGCATAAGGTTTTGAGAAAGAGGGACAAGACAGCATAGGAATTGATAGATTAGATATCAGAAAGTAATAGATAAACATATGTTGCATCCTGGAATTTGGGTTTTTTTTAGTCTTGCTTGATAGGAGGGCCAAGGCATGCAACAAAAATTACCATCAATTCTCTTTCACCTTCTAGTTGAAGGAAGCCCCAGACAACTGACTCTCTAGGCTCTGAGTCTGCACTCCTCTTTTTTCTTGACCTGCCTGCCTACTCTGATTCCCAGATTCCTTCTCCTCCCTGCTTTGCTTCATCCCCACCAAGGCTGTTTCCTGCCACCCCTCTTCTGCTGTTCTTTCTCAGCTGCCTACCAAGAACCAGAGTAGGCAGGCAGGTTAAGAAAGAAGGGGAATGTAGGCTTGGAGCCCAGAGAGTTCAGGGAGGAAGTCACACAAAAATCCACTCAAGAAAGAGCAACAGAGGAGAGGTGGCAAGAGAGATGTGGCCTTGGAAAGGGTGAAATGAATTAGGTGAGAAAATAGCCATAGTTTTCACAGTTAAGGTGTGCAACTTTAGCACTTAGCAGTCAAGGAATATCTTATTCCATTCTCCCTTTTTCAATATTGAACCATTCAGATGCTTGTAAAAACTGCACAATTTTAGTTAGTATAGATGCACAACTTTTCCTTGGAGAGTTGTGCTATATTCCAACTGTGCAGCTTTTTAGGCTGCACAGAATTCACAAACTTGTACTGTTTTGCTGTGCCAACAACAACAAAGTTCCAGCCAGTTGCAGAAATTTTCAAGCACTGTTTTTCCTTCCCATTTTCTGAGTGATCAGGAACACCAAATTTTGACCATATTTGGTAAATTGTTGATTACCCATTCCATCCCTGCTTTCTACCCTATTAAACTTCTAGTCATTGGAGTCAGCTAGGGCTGTGTAAGTGTTCAACCAGTGCGTGGATGCTATAATGGGCTGGATGAGGCCAATCAGTTGAATCTGAGCCCTGATAAGATGGAGGTCCTGTGGG
Source organism: Gambelia wislizenii (assembly GCA_030847615.1). Lineage (NCBI taxonomy): Eukaryota > Metazoa > Chordata > Lepidosauria > Squamata > Crotaphytidae > Gambelia > Gambelia wislizenii. Next base: position 364,807,026 of record JAUMIR010000001.1, read on the forward strand.
CTGGTGGTTCTTAAGATGAATGAAGTGACAGCCAGTGTGGTGTAGTGGTATGAGTGTTGGACTATGACTTTGGAGATCAAGGTTCAAAGCCCTGTTCAGCCGTGGAAACCCACTGGGTGACCTTGGATAAGTCACACTCTCTCAGCCACAGAGGAAGACACTGGCAAACCCTGTCCTAACAATTTTTGCCAAGAAAACCCTGTATTAGGTTCACCTTAGGGTTGCCATATGTCAGCTTGAAAGCATGCAACAACATCCTACTTTTAAGCATGTATACCACAAATAAGTCCAATTTAAGTAAGAGCTAGTATGCTACTCAGGTACACATACAACAGTATATTTGTAGACCTTGGGTAATTTTGCCTCAGGTTTACCGATCAAGAGAAAAGGCATGTAAGAGGAAGGGTGAATCCAAACTACACAGTCATAGCACTATGATACCAATCAAAGCACCATGACTCTATCCTATGGAAACCTGAGACATGTAGTTTGGTGAGGTACTTGAAATTATTTTCTAGTATAGTAATTCACTTCCATGGACTGCAATGCTAGATCCTTCTAGCAGAGAATTACAAATATCTCATCAAATTACAAATTCCAGAATTCCACAGAATAGACCCAAGGCAGCTAAAGTGGTTGTAACTGTATAGAATAAATGCACTTGTTGACCGGGGAGTTAGGATACTCTGTCCTATCAGTGTTTCTATCAGTGCTTTGGTATATTCTGCTGCTTTGCTAACAACAACCTTTGGCCCTCGTTCTAGTGAACCTGCTAAGGAACCTGAAGACACAGATTCAAGGGCTTTGACTCAACAGGAGTCAGTTCTGTTTCTGTTATTAATTGATAAGGCCAGCCATACTACAAAGCAGAGAGCAAATGTCTGAAGCTAGCTCTTCCTTTAGATAATTTCCCTGTAATGTTGATTTAGCTGTTCCTGTTTTAATTCAAAGGCAGCTAAACAATGCTTGAAGTTCTTTTTCTGTCTAGCTTTGCAATTCGTCATAGCTCCTTTGACTGCAATTCATTTCCCACATAACTATTTCAGATATTTCTTATTTAAAATATACAGTGTTTCAGAAAATTGAAATAGTATCCAAAATTGTCCCCCACTGATTTTCCCACATTTGATTGTCAAAAATGTTAATCTTTTCTCAGGCCTGAAATTACGAGCTAGCTTTATTGGTCAAAGGCCATAATAATTTGAGCTCTTATTTTATAAACTCATTTCTGTAGAGTGATATCCTGATAGGAGCAAGAATAATAAATCACAAACATGTCCCCCAAGATTGCATTGTAAATGTCAAAGTAGACAGGAAATTGTAATTAAAGAAAGGAAATTGCTACAAAGAAGAACTTGATTTTAAAATGAGCTAAGCACAGAATTTTCTAAGCATTTAATTATAGACCAATTTCAACTGACTACTTTGCTTTTGCAGTCATATTTCTTATTATAACTCCTCTCCATAATAACCCAATCTCTCTGCTTACACTGGTCAAGAAGTATTACTGTGTAACACTGCATAAGTACTGGGATTACCAACTGTACAGGGGCTTTAATCATATTCTGCCATGATGGACAGAAAGATCAGAAGTGTAAGTAAACTAGAAGCAATCTGGCTTTAAGCCAGCGAAACAAGCATACAGCTTGTGACTTTTCAACGTGTGAAATTGGACCAAAATTGTACAATTTACAGGGCTGCTCCAAAGAAAGTGGTCTCCCGACAAAGATGCAAGCAAGGGTCCTTTCAAAAACCTAACATATATTGTTCTGAATATGGGTTGAGCAGATCCTTATAAAATATGGTATGGCAGGAATTGGGAGCACTTAGTACTCCACTGAGCACACAAAACACAATGGATGCACACAAACACCAAGCAGCAAGTGACTGGTAGAAATCCATTCCATAGCCACCTTGAGTCCTAGCTATGGGGAAAGGGGTAGGATATACAGTATAAATAAATACCATGATACAATACAATACAATGCTAGCTATGGTAAGCCAATCACTTTTAATCGCCATCATTTTCTAATCTGTGCAGATAGAATTCCATCATTGTGTCACATTCAGAGTGACACGAGGTAGCATGCCAAAAAAGGGCCTGATCCTGTGCATAGGAGAAACTGTATAAAAAAAGTCATGGGTTGGGAAGCAAGTCCTCATTGTTAGGCCAATCAAATTCTCATTGGCCATCACAGATCTTGTAGAACACAGAATCAGGCTGCCCATCAGACACATGCAGGCAGATCTTGGAAGCAATTCATTACCAATAACTTGTTATTTATAATTAATTCTTATTCACAATAACTATGACCTGTGTAACTATAACGTTACAACTAGAAATCAATGAGGGATCATTTGATTCCCTTTGCAACTTCTGGGATTTGTAATTTGGTTAGGTAATTAGTATCCTCTACAAGAGAACTCTAGTTCATTGCCTTGAACTACAGCACTTGTTACCCTAAGAGGTGGGGAGGTGCTTTAGAACCCCACCCATGATGCCAAAATCTATATTATTATCTGGGGGAATTATTAGGTCTAACAGTATGCCTGCAAGAGGAGGGCAACATCAGGGATCTTTTCACCTATGTATACCAATACTAACTTTAGGGGATACTCCAGTTAAAGTAAATTTATTGGAAATAACACAGAGAGTAAACTAATATATGCCACACAAATTCCTATGAACCATACAAAGCTATTGGAAAGAAAGGCAGAATGGTTGCATAGAGAGAGAGATTTGGGGAAGATAGGGCTGTAGTAACCAGCCTTAAAGAGCAGTGTTCTGTGCAATGAAGATACTCAGGACTTTTTCGGATGAGTTTACAACGCTAGCAGCCTCGTCCCCGTTGCGAGGCTGCAGCGCTGCAGCGCATCCCTTTCGGATGACGCTCTGCCCTGCTGTCCCTCTTGCGGTACTGTTGCGTAACCGCGGGGACGCAGCAGCGTTATATTTGGCATTTTTCTACTCACGAAAGTTGATTGTGAGTAGAAAAATGCCAAATATAACGCTGCTGCGTCCCTGCGGTTACGCAACAGTACCGCAAGAGGGACAGCAGGGCAGAGCGTCATCCGAAAGGGACGCTCTGCAGCGCTGCAGCCTCACAACGGGGACGAGGCTGCTAGCGTTGTAAACTGTCGTCCGAAAAAGTCCTCAGACTAGCATCTGAGGGTGCCAGAGAGAATCCGGCAGAGTATCAGTGTCCATCTGTGGCACAGTTAGCTGGGGTCTAGGCTAGGGTACTTATATCTATTTCATATCCTGAAGGGGTACTCTGGTTATGACAAAGCCTGGATGGCTTTCCCACCAGATCGACAAAAGGAATGAAACTCAACTGATTGCTTTGGTTCCAGAAAGACAAAACATTGATGGTTCTGCAGCAACCTCTTAATGGTTGGTCAGGTAAGGGGTATAGGAGAGATTTATGTAGGAATAGATTTGGGAATGGTCACTTAATTGTTTGATTGAATGAATCATTGCTGATGTACCAAGGGCTGGAAGAAAGGATTAGCACATATCTCCTTAATGACTGTGTTTACTAAGGGGCTTCCACACAATCCTAATATGGGATTGTTTTCCAAATTATTTCTAAGATACATCCCAGGCCATTGTGACCTCCAACTGACCTTTTTGGGTTGCCCCAGCCAACCTGACCCTGAAAAGTGCCCAATAGTTACAGTTATGAGATATTGTGGAGAGGGGGTAGTAGGGCACACTAACACATTCTGTCATTGATAATTCAAAGACCTTCACCAAACAACACAGCCCAGGAGTCCATAGAATACTGTAGGATCCCCGTATCCATGGGAGATTGGTTCCAGAGGCCTTCGTGGATACCGAAAACTGTGGGTAACATTGAACGCCATTGCAAATAATGGGACTTCCAGTTTAAAATACCATAGGGTTGCCTTGGAGGACCTAGAAAATGTCTAGACAGGATGCCTTAGGCATTTTCTAGGAAGACTCCATGGTAGTTGTGCTGTTTTGTGTCCTGTGAATAACTGAATCAGTGGATAATGAATCAGTGGATACAGGGGTCCTACTGTACATCCATGCTAGTTAAAGTGATATTAACCTGGTACAACTAGGCAGTGCAGGGAAGTTTTTTTTCCTTATGGACCATTTTGAGTTTAATTTTTTGTGCTCCATCTTGAGTACCATATGGCAGAAAGTCCTCCTAAAAATTATATAAACAACTGTATAGTCAATGTTTAATTTTAATGATGAGCATTATATAGTGGGTATCTACGAAAAGTTGTGGTTTTTTAAAAGTGTGTAGTGTTTGTATGTGTTGCATACTCGAAGTTTGAAGGCTAGGAAGACATAAATGGCTGAAAGCATGTGGCCAGATTGTTATAGTACAATTTTGTTAGTTACTGAATCAAGAAGTATGGAGTCATAGGTAGAGCTTAGAAAACTTATTTTGGGAGGACTACAACTCCTAGAATGCTATAGGGAATATTTTGGGAGTTGTAGTCCAAAAACCTTTCCAAGCTTGTAACCTTATTTCTGGCATGCTCACCAGGCTGTAGCAAAATTAACATAATTTTTTGTGACTGTGCATTTCATGGGAGTAACAAATGCTATTTTACATCTATGTGCAAAGACTTGATTGAAAAAGACAGCAGGATTTACATGGAAATCATCAATCACTTGATGTTTTCCAACAAGATACTTACTTGGTAATCTATGTATTGATCTGAAATTGAACCATTCAGATGTTGGGATGAGATGAATTCATAAGTGAAAGAGACTTCAGATATTTCACTTAGACCAAGAAAGGAGATAATGATTAAGATGATGAGATGTTCTCATGTCCACACACACACACATTTTTAAATGTGTCTTTTAGTACTGATGAATAACAGTCACGTAAACTATATAAAATGGCTATTCATTCGAGTTCATTAGGGTTCATTGCCATGGCATTAACAGCTGATGTATTGCTATGTGTTCTGTTATAGAGACAGGTGTTTGCAAAGGGCTTTCTGCTCCAGAACAGATAATAATATCCCATGTTGTGCCTAGCTGACAAAGAAAGGCTCCAAGAATCTTGCACTTCTATGCAGTTCACAAGAAAAAAATGCAATAGATACGTCTTTTCTCCTTACCACATATCTTGGGTGAGGAAGATGCTGGTCATGAAACTTAGCCATAATGACCATGGGCTTGTCTACATTGGCCAAATACCCCAGCTTGCCCCTGTTCCAGAGCCCTGTAATCCAGATAACACAGGACTTTTGCTTTTTTCTGCACCCAGGCAGTCCTCACCACCCCTGGGGGAGATATGGGGCTGGAATGGGGGAAAGTCAGGCTAAGGCCCTTTATAGCATTTTTAAAATAAAATTTACCCAAATTAATGCATTCCTGCCAGGACAGGATGGATTGGGCCCTGCATGTCCATGGGAGCCCATCCTGGCAGGCTGGCCTCTGCAGCTGCTGCTGGTCACCCTTGCTCTGCCGGGTCCAGGCAGCAGGCCTGCAGCACGTGACCAAGGCTGCTGACACGCAGGGCTTGTCACATGTGTGGCTGGCTGCCTGGCCCTGGCAGAGCAGGGGAAATGGTGGCAGCAACAGTTGCAGCAATGGGATGGTGTTCCTGTGTAGACTCCAGCCCATTTTCATCAGGTAACGGGCAGAACAAATACCAAAGATGTTCCTCATACAAAATTAATACTGTATATTGTAACACTTCCAACCAAGAAGGAGTAATCTTGGATTATGCTTTAGTTGTTGTTGGTAACTGCTGCCAAGTCAATCCTATGAATGAGAGACCTACAAGTCACCCTATCAACAGCCCTGCTCAGGTCTTGCAGACTCAGGTGGTGGCTTCCTTGATTGAGTGGAAAAAATGGTCTTCCTCTTTTTCTACTACCTTCTGTCTTACCAATCATTTTTTTCTAGTGAGTCATGTCTTCTCATCATATATCCAAAGTATGACAATCTATTTAGTTATCTTGGCTTCTAGGAAACTTCAGGCTTGATTTGCAGTAGGACCCACTGATTTGTCTTTTAGCAATCTATGGCATTCATGGACCATAGGTATCCAGGACCACATTTCAAATAAGTTGATTTCCTTCCTATCAGTTTTCTTCACTGTCCAGCTTTCACAACCATACATAGAAATTGGAAATACAATGACATGGACAATCCTAACTTTAATATTCAGTGATACTCGTACATCTTTACACTTCAGGATCTTATCTAGTTTCTTCATAGCTGAACAAACTGTTGGCCCCGCAAAATTTGGTCAGTCATTCCCGTTTCATTTCTTGATCCTAGGCCAAATTTTCCTACAATTTTTTGATTCTGCCCTGTTTCCTAGTTTTGCATTTCAATTGCCTATGATTAACAAGTCCTGTTTTGTTTGTGTGATCAGTTTCCTCTTGGACTCCAGCATAGTAGCTGGAGTCTTCTGTCTCTTCTGTTCTTCTGTCTCTGTAGCCATAGCATAAACTTGAATTGTGGTTATATCATTGGGTTTCCCCTGAAGTCTTATTGGTATGATTCAGTCATAACCTTTGGCTTCTTTTGCTACATCTATCCTCACTATTAATGCCACCCCATTTCTTCTTAAATTTTAATTTCCTGAATAACAGGAAACCCTGTATGTACCAAATTATGTAATTATCAAAATGTCTGATTTCTATCCCCTTCAGCTTGTTTACCCAAGTACACCCCATTTCTTATTTTACTATGTCTAGCTTCCCTTGGTTCATGCTTCCCACATTACATGTTCCTATGTGTTGTGCAGTTTTAGACTTTCCTTTCAACAACAGAACATCCTTTTGACTTGAATTCAGTTGCATCATTATCCACAGAGCTACTCATAGTTTTCCTCTGCGTACCCCAGTAGTTTGTTGAGTGCTATCTGACCTGGGAGTATCATCTTCTGTATCTCTTGTTTCATTTTGGACTGTCTCATCACAGGGTTTTTAATTTAATTTTTTTTAAATGTTCACTGTGCCTCCTTCTGTGCTGTACTAACCAGCGTTATCCATGGTGCTGCTGTCATTGTGTCAGAGAGATCTTCCATCAGTTTCACCCACAACTCTTGTTGCTGCCCAGTAGCTGTTTAGTCTGTCTCCTCAGCAAAAGCTTGTCTGAACTGTTGCAAAAGGACTTATACTCCAAAGCTGGAAAGATCCATTCAATATCCATTGTTAAATGGTCAGATATTACTGCTTTATTTATCCATATATTTTATGGATAACAGTTTAAAAAAATCTATTTTTGGGAATAGGGTCAGCTTATAGCAATGCACATGCATATCCAATGAATTTCCCTTGGCTTCCCCTCCCTCCCCTTCTTTTTATCTTTTTTTCCCTGTTTCTTTTATTTGTAATAATACTTTTACAATCCAATAAGAAATATTGATAAAGGGACAAGAAATAGAAGCATGTAACTACATGGTGATGTTGGTAGTGGTGGTGATCTCCCTGAGTCATTGTTCTGGCTTCTTCTCTTCTTTTGCTTGGAGCTTCTATTGGTTTCTTAGCCCTGCAAAGGTAGTTCCAAATAGCATCCTACCTGGTACCACCATGGCAACTTACACTGTCAAAATACCTACTTGAAAATCATTACATTAATATGAAATCTAACTTTTCAGATATTTGGTTGAGATAAATCTATCTGAGGCTTCATATCCTTCACTTAAACCCAGAAAAGAAACCACAATGGAATGAATGAATATCACCTATACAGAGAAAAGAAAAGAATGAATGGTACTTCTCTTTATGACTCATGGGCAATTATAAAATAAATGCAATATGATGTTGGTTGTTCCTTATAGTTCATTAAGGCTCATTAATAGAAATTGCAAAAGTTGCTTTTTTGAGCTGCAACTCAAACTGTTACAACTGCTGATGCAGGGGACTGGGGAATTGTAGTACCAAAAGTTACTTTTCCATGCTCTATGCTCTTAATTAAATAGAAAAGTACGGTGTTTCCAAATATAGGATATGAAGAGAGAGGACTGCATTGATGTGGGTCCTTCAAGGGGGATGGGAACCCTCTGGTCTGTGAACTGGATATGGACTGTCAGGACCCCCCAGAAGCAACACTGGGCAAAATGATCAGTGTGTGGTGTGGAGGGACTCTGAACTAATTGGCAGTGCTCTGGAAGGTACATGTATCTTGGGGTCCCCCAACCATGCAGAAAGCCCTTTCTTGCACATGGATGGTGCCATTTTGACTACTTTAGCACCAACATCACAAAACTTAGGGAGCACCAGGTAAATGCACGTGCTCAGTTGCAGAGATACTCCTTTGCTAAGAGCTTCCTGCTAAAGTATACAGGCAGAATTCTGTGTGATATCTTCCCCCACCCTGATGCCAGTCCATTAATATTTACTCTTTGCTCATTGCTTTTGAGTTGCTTGTGCATTCACCTTATGGTAGCTCTCTTTAGCCCACATTTCTTTTCCTTAATTACATGATTGTCATGCAGAACTGCATGAAAAGCCTTGTGCACTGAAATATTTAATTATGAAACTAAAGTAATTTATAAATGAACATTATTTTGTTTACTTGCAAATTACACTTTTTCCCTGAATGAGTAAGTATTTTTTGTCATATTTGCCCTGTTGGATTTCACATGTAATAATCCATTTTGGTCTATGTGTAACAGAAGTGAAGGAGGAAAAGTTTGGTTTACAAGACTATGTGCTCAGGAGGCAGGTTCCAACCCCCCACCCCAAGAAGATCAGAGATAAATCACCCTTTCTTTTTTCTTCTTCTCCTCATTTCACCACAATTTGCATCCAAGAGGAGCCATGGTGAACAGCAGTTGGTGGTGGAAGCTGGCAGGATCAGGAGAGCAGCAAATTGTCTCCAGGCTTTAGTGAACTTTAAAGGAGTTGTCCAAGGTGCTAAATCATATACCCCAACAATAGGTTCAGCACCTTGGAGTCCAAGTTCTTTTGAAACTCCGAGTAAAGCTTAGAATAGATTTGGTGCCCTGCTGACGTTGGAACCACCAGCCTCTACTGGCAGCACATTGGGCTCCTTGTTCATGAATTGATTTGCTAAGTGAGAAGACGTCACTTTCCTGCCAATGTAAGGCTTTTCTGCACCAGCAGGGTTGCAACCCTTCATTAGCTGATGGAAGGAGTTCCATTTTGAACAGCAGGCTAGAGCCCTCCCTTTAATTAGCTGTATCACCTTGGACAGATATCCACAAAAGCAAATCTGATACAATGGCTAGATTGACAGCCCTAGCCTGCACCAAACCCAGGTTAAAATTCCTATTCTGCCATGATATCATAGAATCATAGAATTGATGAGTTAGAAGGGGACTCATGGGCCATCACATCCAAGCCTCTGCTCAATGCAGAATCTCCAGCTAAAGCATCCCCAGCAGGTAGCTGTCCAGCCTCTTTTTGAAAACAGCCAGAGAAGGAGACCTCACCACCTCTCTAGGCAAATGGTTCTACTTGATACTGTGTACTGTAGATGTTTACAGTAGACCTCTATAGTAATGTCTACTGGGTATATTTTGGCAAGCCAGCACCTCTCAGCCTGGCCAGCTTTGCAGGGTCATGGGAATGATAATAGGGGAGGAGATGATGATGATAATACTGATGTTAGTGATGATTTTATATAGTGCCATCAGTGTACATGTATGTTGTCCTAAGCTTCTTAATGCAGAAGTCAGAATTGTGCAGTGCATGCAGCCTGCCCAGGCCACCAATGCAGCCTCAAGGCCCCCCATGAATCCCCCCATTGTGGAAAATAATTCATCCCAGAAGCTGGGGACAACATAACATTTTAAAGTTATTGATGCCCTCAACCTCGACCAGAGGTTGGGGGGGGGGGCAGGGAACAAAGCTGAAAGTGGGGAAAAAATGAATTTGAAAAAATAGATTGATGTGTGTAGAATGTGGGTCCTCTGATGGATTTTGGAGTCCTTGTTAACATCATGGCCAAATGTGAAAAGTTGTCCAGTGGTAGAGTAGGGGTAAATTTGTATTAGTAACCTTGTTTGATACTTTTTTTGCTTTAGCTTGAAAGTTTGAGCCTGAGGGGAAAATGAAGGCTGAGAACAGACTGTGGGAGTGAATTTCCCTCTGTTACTAGCCTGCTTGCACAGTTCTTGCACAGTTAGCTCTGGAGGGAGATGGAGCATGCTTGTGCATTTTGATTCTGTTTGCTTTTCCATTCTATCATCTATTGGAGTCCATTTTTCATTGGCCACACCATCCACACAGCCTGGGGCTACCATAGGGAGTTGGATCATTAGCCAGGGATAGTTTTGGTAGAATTTTTTAGGGCCCAATTCTACCATTGGCTGTGAAGGGATGCTGGACCCCTTCAGTGAAAGGGCTAATCTAATCAACACATACTGTAGATTCAATTCTACCATTTGGAATGAATCTGGCAGATCTAAATGACCACAGTTCCAGTTGAAATGGCACTACACTCACCATACCACCCTGGACACATCCAATCTTGTCATATTTCAGAAGCTCAGCCTAAGAATTCTGCCTAAAACTCTGGATATCTATTGCTGGCAGTCAGAGCTGACAATACTGGGCTAACTCTGATTGACTATATGGCAACCGCCAATGTTTCTGTGACATCATTGCTACTATGAGGGAAAGTAGTATTTCTCTTTAAAAGGAACTGCTCACATAACCCAGTTGATTTCCCTTTCACAGGGTGCTTTTCAGAGAAAATAAGTTCAAAAATGGGCACATGCTAATAGTTAAGTGTTTGAACTTGCCCTTTATGCCACTGAGGACTTTTTCAGACAGGGTTTTCCCATCAATAAAAAGCAGGACCAGCAGCATGGGGGAAGGTTGGGAGGAGGTTGGGAGGAGGACGCAGGAGGACGGGGCTGTCTGAAACGGGGATCTGTAAGCACGACAGCCCCATTCTTCTCCCGACCTCCTTGGGGGTTCCCCCCATCTGAAAAAGTCCTTAGACTGCAAGACTTACTTGGGAGTAAATCCCACTGACATGCATTGGACTCTGTATGGTCATTGTAAAATCCTTTATTTTGAAATCACCTTAGATAAAGAACAGGAAAACATATAGCAGAAGATGTGTGGGTTGGTCCTCCAGTACATGGAATGGATTTCCGAACAGTTAAGTTTCTGAGCTGGACCATAGACCAGAAAATGGAATCTTTGGCCTTCCAGATGTTTTTGACTTCAACTCTTATCAGTCCCACCCAGCATGGACAAGTTTAAAGGGTTATGGGAGCTGAAATCCAAAAATCTGGAAACCAGACTACTCACCCATGCCATAACTGTATTGTTATCACCTTTTGGCTGTATACTTTTGTATAGATGGTGGAGTGATTTCTTACAATGTTGGTATGTAAATCTATGAGATTGACATAAAGGCAGCTGTTACATGTGGTTGCTGGATAGGGATGCTTGCTTGCTTCCAGTTCCAGAAACAGATTGCCATGTGTGGAGAACAGCAGAGGCAGCTTCATGCCTTGGACAGTACAGATAGTTCTGACATTTGCCCTGGTACAGGCAGAGGGGGTGCCAACGGATTGGCATTCATTGTGAGATTATATGAGTTTTTCTTTACTTGTGTCTTTCTGTCTAGACCCTAACCTGTTCTTTGGGGAGGGCCACTGCTATTGATTTCTTTCAGGAGCATTTGCATGATCAAGTTTACGAGTTATTATAAGTAGCAGAAGTGACAACTGCTGTATACTGAACAAAATTTCCTTGTCTAAAATCACTCACACATTATTGGTGATAATGGAATAGCACCAGTAGCGCTGAAACACCCAACAGAGTTTCATTATTACCAGTATTACTCCACCAGTGTAGCCACTTATAAAAACAGATGATAATTACTGTGTGAATGTTAATGTTAAGAAATCAAAAAAGTTGCTCTTTCTTAAAAAAGAAAAGAAAAGAAAGACTATTAGGAGGCTCTCTCTGCCCCCTCTTTTTTGATTCCATGATTAAATAATAGCAGCTGCACTTTCATGTGGAAATACAGAATTCCAACCCATCTTGCATCTCTAGGTGGATTCAGATCTGCTGAACCCGAGTGATCCCTTAGCAGTGATAAGTCCAGAATGAGTTACTCATGAACAAAAGGGAGACTGGGAATGAGAAAGGCCCTCTTAAGAAGAAATAAAATGTACCTGTTCTCCTATTTTTCCATACTGTAGTTCAGTAGTCCCACCCCATCTGTGTTTTCCTGGGTCTACTGTAATTTATACTTCACTTTCAGTGTATAGTATGATCAAGATGACATCACACTGCTAGATAACCAATCAAAATGGTATGATTCTCTTACAGGACTGAATGAGATATCAGGAAAAAACCTCACAAAAATTATGTTTTTGTTTTGGCAACTCCCAGAATTCCCACAGCTAGATTTGTTACCCAAATTGCATGGGGGTCTGTGAAGATACCACTAGTGTCCAAATCTTAATTTGGGGAATATTTAATTAGCTCAAAATGGCAGTGAGAGGCTGAGTAATGGCAGGATCTTTTGACCTATGTGTACCAGCAGTAACTGAGGAGATTCCAAGCCAGAACATGCATCTAAATGATTTTTTTAATTAATCGTAACAGCATTCATGTAAACACTCAGACTTTAAGAAACTGCACAAGGTTATTGAAGAAAGTAGGACGTATTTGGATAGAGGAATAGAGTAAGGGGATTTGGGGTTATACTGTACCAGTCCTGCAGAGCTGAGATCTCAAAGTAAACCAGCAGAGATGGGGTCTGGAAGGTGACACAGCCTGATGTGGAGTCAGAAAACAGGAGGTCCATGCATACTTTGGGTGATATTTATACCCAAAATTACCCTTGAAGGGATGGGATTTTAGAGTGGAATACAATGCCTTTTGGCGTTTCCCAGGCTAAAGCAAAGGGTTCTCCAGAAGTGTTAATGATCGTAAATGGGAGATACATTTTGAATTGAAGAGGAGCAGGCAACTTCTATTGTTGAGGAGAGGAGAGGAAAAACCCATTTTGCAACCATAGAGGACTCTGCTATTTTTGAACAGATTAGTGAATGACTCATTTCCAGGTGTTCTTCAGGAAGAACTCTGACCTGGGTATGACCTGTTTGAGGAATTTAGAAGGCCCCTCCCTAAATTATACAGTACTCCAACCTTAGTATCTGGGGAGTCCCTGGTTTACTTGTCAATCACGTGGAAGGCCCCAGCAAGCCAAATTATTAAATATTTCCTGTTGTGTGATATTACATGATGGGGGATGTCAGGGCAGGTAACAGCATGACCAGTGTTTCTAAAAGATATAGTCCAAAAACATATGCAGTATTCATAGTTCTGGACTGGACTGTCTTAAATTTCACAGTCCCTCTACATGTGATTTGCTGGGGTTACATTCCAGTGGTGTTATTTCACTTGCTCTTTCCTCCCTCTGAAGAGTAATGTCCAGAAAGCAACTAGGTAACAGCAAAATATAAACAGCACTAGTCTGGGAAGGGAGCCAGCTGTTAATGAGCTCACAGGAATGCAAACACAGTCCAAAAGGTCAGGATGGTCCAAAGCAGTCCGAGGGTCAACAGGAGCAGGCAGCAGAGTAGTCAGGGACTGTCCAAGGTCTAAGCACGTGTCAAGGTAACAGAAAGTCATCCAGGTAAATTGATAACAAACTGGTCCAAAGAATCCCTGAAAACATCATTGACAAAATGCTGGAACACAGCAGGAGTGTTGCAGAGTCCAAAGGGCATGTCTGTGTACTCATAATGGCCATACCAGGTGAGAAAGGTAGTCTTCCACTCATTCCCAGGCTGGATTCTCACCATATTTTATGTCCCCCAGAGGTCCAGTGAAAACCTTGGCATGCTGAGCTGCTTTAAGAGTTGTGTAATCAAGGGCAAAGCATACCGGTTGCGAATCGTGATCCGGTTGAGGGCTCTATAGTCATTACATAAGTGCAATTTGCCACACTTTTTGTGCACAAAAAACACGGGCGCGCCCACAGGAGACTTAGAGGGCCAAATAAAATCTTTTTTCAGTTTTTTTTCTAAAAAGTCCTGCAAAGCCGCTAATTTGGGCTCGGACAGTGAATAGAGGTGCCCCGCCAGTATAGGGGACACATGTTCCAAGTCAATGGTGCAGTCATAGACTCAGTGAGGCAGAAGTATGTCCACTTTTTGTCAAAAAATCTGCAAAATCCAGGTATTTAGCAGGTAAGACTACTGGAGATTCTGCAGAGTTTGGGGTCACAGCTGCCTGGATCCATTCCAGCCAGCAATACTCTTGGCAGTAGTCAGAAGCAAACATCTCTTCCTGGTGTGTCCAGGAAATGTGAGGGTCATGCTGCATCAGCCAAGGCATTCCTAGCACCACTGGAAAATGTGGTACGGTGGCCACATAGAACTGGAGCTGCTCTACATGTCCCTGTTTTCCAGGGTCAACATAGAGGTTTGGTGAGTCACAGGGCCAGATTGCAGGAGATATCCGTCAATTGTCTCCACTGCCCGGGGCTCCGCCAGGAGCTTCAGTGGAATCTGGTGCTGTTTCATGACCCAAGGTCCATGAAGTTGTTGGAAGCCCCAGTCAATCATGGCTCCCACTAGCAGCAGCTGGGATTCCTCAATTGCAATGGTAGCAACCACCAACAATGGGTCTTTTCTGGGTTCTGAGGGGGATAGAGATAAGTTTCTCCCGGGCTTCCGAATCCTTCTAAGCCTGGGAGGACCCATTTTCAGGCAGGGAGGCTCCCCACCTTTTGGCTGGGCAACTGCGAGCAAAATGCCTATTTTGCCCACAGTACAGACAAAGTCCTGATGCCCTCCTGCGCTCTTTTTCAGACACCAAGAGGCAGGGCCGAGCACCTCCTAGCTGCATGGGTTCTTCTGCCGAGCCAGTGTAGGAAACTGCAGAAGTAGCTGGAGGTGCCACAGACACTGGCCTCACAGGATGCAGTACAGCTCCCTGCCTAGCCTGCTGGTGAGCTGTCAGCCGGGCATCAATCCTGGTGGCCTGTTCAATTAGCAACGCAAGAGAGGCAGGAGGTGCAGAGCAGGCCAACTCATCTAGCACCAGATCTGAGAGACCAAAATGATACTATGACTGGAGAGCACTATCATTCCAGGTCAGGTTCTGGACTATGAGCCAGAAAGCAGTGGTATATTCTGCCACCGACCCTTTCCCCTGCCTCAGAATCTGCATTCAATGTTCAGCCATCTCCACCTTCACATGATCCCCCCTCCCAGGTGACCATCATCTCCTGTACAAAAGTGTCCAGGTTATTCAGTAGAGGACTGTTCTGGGTCAAATAAGGAGTAGCCCATTTGTTAGCAGGGCCAGAAAGCAGGCTCACCAGGAAGGCTACTTTTTGAGTATCAGTAGGAAAGTCCTCTGGCCTCAGTTTAAAATGTAGTTTACAGCTGGCCAGAAAGCTGTCTAGCATATTTTTGTCTTCAGAATTTTTTTTTCTGGCATTGCAGCAAGACATTTGGTCCTACGGGCAGGTGGTGGAGCAGCCCTTTGATTAACTTGGGCTTGCAAAGCAGCCACAGCCTGCATCAGCTGAGTTACTTGATTGAGAAGCAGCTGGCTTTGAGCTTGAAGCTCTTCCATGGTTTCTTTGCTGGCTTAAAGTTGGTCAGAGATCAATCTACCCAGAAACCAACTAGGTACCAGAAAAGTATAAACAGCACTAGTCTGGGAAGGGAGCCAACTGTTAATTAGCTCACAGGAATGCAAACAGAGTCCAAAAGGTCAGAGGCTTACGGCAATCAGTCAGCGTGGTCCAAAGCAGTCCGAGGGTCAACAAGAGCAGACAGCAGAGTAGTCAGGAACAGTCCAAGGTCTAAGCATGAGTCAAGGTAACAGAAATCAAGATAACTGGAAGCCAGACACCGAAGTCAGCAGGAAGCGTTCACCAGGAAGATCAGTTGATCTCTGACAAAGCCTCCATCACCTCTCCCAGGATATATAAAGCAATTAAGCTTTGTCAGGTGTTTCTTAACATGCAGGTTTTTCTCATAAAGTCTCAGAGACTTCCTTTGAGATTCCTTTTGAGGTCACTGCTGGGTATATTATGGTGGAGGTAAGGAGGCTCTCTTCTTCTTCATCCTTATCTGAATGGGCAGGACTCTCTGCTGGAACTGATGCCAACCCACTCAGACCAGACTCTTCCTCTGCTCAAGCCTCTAGGTTGGCAGGGTTTCCTGCTGGCACAGGTGTAGAAAAAACTGTGCCAGGGTCCCTAGGGCCGTTCCCTGCCATGTCCTCCTCCTCCTCTGACTCTATAGCCTCATGAGGCTCACAGGGCATGACAAGTAAATTAAAATGACACAAAAATGTTGGCAAGACAATTGACTGAGTCACATTCCTTTTCTGTACTGGCCGTCAACAATGGCAATGCCACAGTACATTGCTGAACAAACTGGACACACCAGCCAGTTTGCAGTGGCAATGAGAATGCATGTATTCTCTCCTCTCTCAAGTAATCCTGAGCTCAGGGCAAATTATTGGCATCATATGGCCTCACTTATGGGTCCAATTATTATTAGCTGTGTGACAGAATGACATTGTTATGCTAAATCACACAATCTTTGAATCATAGAATTTAAGTGACCACAAAGGCCACCTAGTCCAATCCCTGGCCAGTGCAAGAATCAACACATAAAACATCCCTGAGAACTGACCCTCTAAACTCTGTTTAACAAACTCAAACAAGAGAGTCTACCACCTTCTGAGATAGTCTATTCCACTGCCAAGCAGCTCTAACCATTAGGAAGCTCTTTTATGTAGTTAGAACCCATGAGTGTGTCCTATCCTTTGGAGTGGTAGAAAACAAGCTCCATCTTCCATAAGATGTGCATCCAGATAATTAAAAATGACCATCTTATCACCTCTCAACCTTTTCTTCTTTAGGCTAAACATACTCAACTCCTTCAACAGTTCCTCACAGGGCTTGATTTCCAGAACTTCCACCTTGGTTGTCCTCCTCTGGGCACGTTCTTAAACTGTTGCAGACACAGTACTTCAGGCGAAGTTTGAGCAAGCAGAATAGATTAGCCCTATTAAATACCCTTTATATGGACACTGTAATTCAACCTAGCATTATTATTATTTTGCTATGTCATCACACTGTTGACTCTTGCTTTCCTATTCACACATACCCTTGTCAACCAAGTGTCACCCACTCTGAATTTATGCACCTCATCTTTTCTGCTTGACTGTAGAATCTTATATTTATCCCTATTGATATTCATTTTGTTAGTACTGGTGCAATTGACTGATCTGTTCATGTTGTTTTGAACCCTGATTCTATCTTTTGAGGTAATAACCACTCTTCCTAGCCCCCAAATATGTGGTCATTGACTGACTGTGCAACCCCACCTGTTTTTGTGGCTCATATACCTTCCCAAATCTCCTTAATGCACCACTGAAGTTGTGTTATCATTTCAATGAAAGGAGAATTGCCATGTCAAGAAGCTTCCAAGCAGGGCTGGTTTAAGGGCCCTGCAGCACCCACAGCTGCAGGGGGCCTGCCATTGTGGGGGGGGGCGTAGTAACCCTCCACCTCCAAAAGCATTATTAGTAATAATCTGAATATCCTGTACTGTGAATAGGTTAGGTTCTGAGATAAACATATGGGTGCCTCAAATAAAAAAAATAAAGCATTGCATGGGTCCCCAAAATTCCTTAAACCAGTCCTGCTTCCAGGAACAGTGACTGCCCTTTAAAATAAGGTGATAGTGGTTGGTGGCTTCCACAGCAGTGGGGCAGTGATCCAGTCTGGCTTTTAGTCTGGACCAGTACTGATCTGGGGAGAGGTTCAGCACCTTCTATAACACCTTTTAATTGAGGAGCAATGCCTCAGTGGAGTACAGTCACTGACATGGAAGCTATCAACTGGCACTAAGAATGTTCAGCTCCCTCTTGCCTTGTTTTGTCCTCAACAGCTCTTTGCAAAACCAATATGGGACTTTGGACCAGATCTACTTCTGTTTTTTAGGGTGATGTGCTGCACCATATGGCCAAGGGGTGGGAAATGTGGACTCCCAAAGCACCCCACTGTAATGGAGCCAGTAACAAGAATCATAGAATTGGAAGAGACCTCAAGGGCCATCCAGTCCAACCCCCTGCCATGTAGGAATACACAATCAAAGCATTCCTGATGGATGGCCATCCAGCCTCTGTTTAAAAACCTCCAAAGAAGGAAACTCCCCCCTTCTCTTTATAGTGTGCAACAGAACCCTCAAAACATCTTAGAGTTTGGAGGAGGACATATAAGGTGCCTTCACAGTACTAATTTTGTGCTGAGTGTATAGTATGCAAATATTAAATGTGGTCCTATGTGGTCCCGGTACTTCAAGGGTCAGTGAGGGTAAGCAAAGCAAAATATAGCATGCTAGTAACAGAGGGCAATATGTGGAGTGACCATATTACAATTACTCTATAAGCAAGGTGGGGACTCACTTCTAAGTCCCAAGGGAATGATGCTCACCCAGGTAAACTTCTAGACAAACTATAAAATATGAATCAATCCAGCCTTTCTTACAATATGACTTTCCCACTATTTCTTATAGTATTTTTTTCACCATTGTTGATATGTTCCTCAGAAAATAAATGAAAAATGTTGGGCGAGGTGCAGTGGTGGAATAATGGTACCAACACTCATATACACAATAATAAATGGTATGTATATTTAAGATGTTATTTATAGCATCTCACCTGCTGACTCTTGAGGACTGAAACTGCAAAATAATATATTTACCCAATCATCTGTCCATTTTCAATTGCCTCTCTAGGCCGGCATCATATTTTGAGCCAAACTATTAATATTGTAATTCAGGTTACTTGTTTTTAAAAAATCAGAAAAAACACCCCATGTTTTTATATATTTGTGTCAACATGACACACATTGAAAAAACAACAACAAAAAACCACCCTAACCCACCGCCACGCTTAATCTAAAATTGATTCTTCAGCATTCAGTAGCAATGACCTTACTGGGTGCAATGGAAACAATTTTCAACTGGTTAAATTCTGTGGCATGGCAGAAAAGGACCCCCAAAATCATGAAACAGATCCAGTATTTGCTATCTTCTTTTTTCTTTTCTTTCCTTTTCTCTCTCTCTGTGTAGTTTTACAGTCTCTCCAACATTTCATCCTGCATCACTTTTAGGAAATAAAACCTCCCAAACAAGGCTGGGGGGATGATAGAGCATATAAATACCACAGAAACTAGTAACTTCTAAAAACGCAGAGAAAGGTGGGTATGTACATGTGTAAGATCTGAAATAAAAAGCCAAAGAAGAGAAAAGATTTTTTTTAAAAAGAAAAGCCACTCTGTTACTTGCTAGTAGAACAACATATCAACAACTGTTAGAGCTGACTTGAAGGTTAAATATTAGGAAGGAATCCAATTTCTCTTGTCTATTCAGCTCAGCGGTGTGTTAGATTGCGGTTGGAGTGTGCTTATGGAGTGTGGGATATGAAGTAGCCTAATCAATCCCTACTGCTTCATTCTCAGGTTCTTCTTATATCAGGTCCCTGCCCTCAGGCAGCCTTCAGCTTTCCAAAAGCCAATTCCATACAAATAAAAATTGCGACCTGCAGCTAGAGGGTGAAGCTGAGTTTCCCCCTCATGATTAATCTCTTCTTGGGTGGCTTTTGGGGGTGGGGAGGGAGAGAGAAAAACAAGGAAGGCAGAGCGAGGAAAAAGTGGGGAAAATATGCATGCTGCAACCCCTGAAAGAGAGATTTCCTATTGAATGAGCTTGGTGCTCTAGAGCCAGCTTATCAAATGAAAGAATTCATTTTAAAGGAAAAAATGTGCACACACACAGTGCCTCATGTTGACATTGAGAAAATGAGCTATCAAACACTATGATTAAACTTCAGCTGCCATAATTGTCGTCCAAACAACTGCATGGTGGAACTGAAAAGCATTTTCTTTAACCAGCTCGGTATGGTTCACCAGTAATACTCAGTTTAAAAGGTTGTTGCTGCTAGCAAGAGAAACAAGGCTTGAAATTAACTTTTTCCAATCCATAGACAAAATTAAACATAGGTATTTGAGTCACACACATGACAGTTAAAATCAGAAGGGCTTCAAGTTTTTTTTTTCCATCATTTGTACTGATTTAGTTGCTCAAAGTTTAGGCCTGGATTATATGTGTGTGTGTGTGCGTGTGTGTGTGCGCGTGTGTGTACATATACTGAGGCTCCTAGATTCTTTTCACACATGTTGCTGTCAAGCCAGAGATCACCCATCTTTTATTTATACACCATATTTTTACTGTTTACTGGTAGAATCTTGCATTTATTCCTGTTGGAATTCATTTCGTCAATCTCAGACCAGCTTACCGAAGGAATCTTTGACTCTGATTCTGTCTTCTGACAGGTTAACCATTGCTCCCAGATCCAGAATATGTTGCCACTGTCCTCCACCTGTTTTTGTGGTAATTTTTGTATGCATAGATCCCCAAGTTTCCATGTTTTGCTACATCTATCAAGAGATAGTCTGTTTGTGTGGGAATATTATACATTCACACAAACAAAGGGCAGTATATGTGTAATACTTAAAAAAAACAGATTTAGAGAGACAAGAAGAACAGAACTGGGAGGGAAACAGAATAGTTGGCAATTTTTCCACTGCATATCTAATTGCAGGGCTTCTGGTGGTGGGTCTTAGTAGAGTACACTATCAAACAGCAGTGTTACCTTGCATGCAATTATCCTGCTTCTTTGTGGTCTGCATGTGTGCATTCATTCAGACTAGCCCATATGTAGGGGGAAAGCACTCAATAGACATTCTTCACAAAGCCATTTTGTAAGTGATCTTCAGAGACTGTCAGGTCATTAAAGTCCATCAAGAACAGTTGCCTACAACATTGACAGCAATGAAAATGTGCCCCCTGTCAGCAGTGCCCTCAAGTCAAATGTTCACTTTGCAGGTTGCAAAATGAATATGTGAACTGTTACACAGTTAAACCTCTGTGTAAGATTGATAAAAGAATGCAAAATTTTTTAATAATAATTGCAGGGTACAACGATCAAGAAAAATGATCTGGTAAAGTGAGTAAGTGGATGCCTGTATGGATCTAATGTTTGAATATTCTCAATATTCTCTCATTTCTCTCTGGTATTTGCTTCAGGCTCACCCAAATTTTTTAAAAAGAAAATTTAGTAAATTGAAAACTAAGCATGTGCAAAACTGACAAGTGGACTTTTGTTTTCTGTTCCCCTTTTCCAGTCCATCAAAGGCTATGTGTGGGAAATCTGCTGGCCTATTCAAATTTCATGCACAATATTTTCACTTTCATTTTCATATCATCAGTTGTTTGCTTCAATTAAATGGCCTGCATATTTTTACATATGGGTATTTTATACATCCTTGCACTGCAGCTAGGGTTTTGTAGTACTATGCATAAACAAGTATTTTGTTTACCTATGTTTTGTTAATCATGAGAGTTATGTATGGTTTAGAGTATAATGTCATGACAACACAGATAAGTAAAAGCACACAAAGATTAAAATACTGTCAGAATAATCTCTTGGAAATCGCAATATTCAACACACATGTGAAAATTATGCAAGTACACTAGAACATTGGACTGATATCTATTTTGTGAACAGAGATCCTTTCTTCACTGGAATCACTGGAATCAGAAACCAATGTCCACAGCTTGACTGGCCTGGAAATGAAGCTGTGGAGGAAGCATTCAACCTATTTACAAGGCAGCTAGAAACATGCAGCTCAGACCATTACAACAAAGATGGGAATAGTGTGGCTCATGAGTAACATATCATCCTCCAAGGGATCCTGGAGTGCTGTCCTCCCCTGAGTCTCCCCCTGCCTTGAGATTCTGTAGTTGTTGCTAAAAACCTGGAAGTGGCACAAGGTTTTGTAAGAGACTGGAAATATGATCCCCAGGGATCTGGTGGTGTGAACGCAGCCTCCAGACTCTACATGAATGTCTGCCCCAAGCTTTAAAGGGACAATCTCAAAATGAAGACGCCCTGCTGTGTGGGTGATTAACGTTTGGCTGTTCTGTCAGCCATTTCCTCTAAGAGCTACTGTTGACCAAAGATTCAGAAGCATAATAGTAGTCAGAGCACTCACTCTTTCAGTCTGTCTGTCTATTTTTTATATGCCAGCTTTCTCCCGGAGGGGGACCCAAGGTGGCTTACAAAAAGAATAATCTAAAAACAATACATTTTAAAACACAGTTAAAATAATCAGATTAAAACAATAGATTATAAAGAGTATAAAAGCATTAAAAAGCATTAAAAAGCTAAAAATAAAGCACCTCCCCATAAGAAGCCTCCCTGCAAGTAATTACTCATTAAAAGCCTGCTTTAACAAAGAGGTCTAGATGAGGTCTTTGCCTGCTGCTTAAAGGAGACCATGGAAGGGAATTCCAGAGGGTGGGAACAGCCACTGAGAAGGCTCTCTCCTGTGTCCTCACCAAATGAGTCTGTGAGGTCCAAGGGATGGCTGATAAGCATTATTTGGAGAGGAGACAGAGAGAAGAAGCTTCTTAAGGATCCTGAGAAGGCCCTGTTCTTGTGAGAGACTAACTTGTGGCTACTCCCTCTGAAGAAGGGGAGAGTAGACAAGGGAAAGTATTCAAAGTAGGCATTTGGTCAAGTTGAGATTCTTAACCAAAAAAATAACATTTTCACTTCCCAAGACTCTTTGCAAGACAAAGTGTATCCTGCCTCACAAATTAAGACACTGGAGAAATAGAATATACACAAAACCATGCATAAGTTTTAAAAATGTAGAAGATTCAGAAGTGTACAACTGGTGAAAAATACTCATAGTCACACTTTGGTCAACGGGAAGATTTGTGCGTAATGGAAATGAATTTGGGAAATGTGTATAGTTTAATTCTATTGCAATGTTGGTTTTTTTGTATGTTTTAACTATATTATACCCATTTTACTTTGTTAGGCACCTTAAGTCCTGGTTTTGGGGGGAATTGGTGGGTAAAGAACAACAATTCTATGTAGGAAGGAAAAAACAGAGGTGTTGTCTAGATGGTGAAAAAACTCCTCATAGAATTTTAGCAGAAATTATATTATACGGCTTCCAGTCTAAATTGGATCATAGATTGGATTAAATTGACTAATACAAGGCTTCTTAAGCTGAAAGGAGCAAATATAAGATATGGATGGCATGCATATATCGAATATAAAAGATCTAACATTAACAAAGATTTCGAAAATCATATAATAAGAAAGGCACTCTTGAGAATTTGGAATAAAATAAAACATCAATTTTATATGAAAATGCCATACTGGATTTCGTCACAAGAAGCCTGCCTTGGGAGATGGGAAACATCCGAAATATGGCTGAGGTATAAAGATCTGATAAAGTGAGAAAATGGAAAATCTAATATACAATCAAGAGAAGATTTAGAAAGTAGAGGGATTAAAATGAATTGGTTTGTGCACCATCAACTAAAGATTTAATTCTTGGAAAATAAAAAGAAGTATGGCTTTGAAATGGAAGAAAATGAATTAGATAAGATAATTTGGCAAGAAAACAAGGAAAAAATATCCAAATTTTATAACTTACTATCAGAGAGAGAATGTGAGAAAGATCCAATTACAGAGGCAATGACAAAGTGGTCAATAGATATTGGAGAAACAATTGAGGTGGAGGAGTGGGAAAAGGCATGGAAGGATACAAACTCATTTATAGCAAGCTTGAACTTAAAGGAAAACCATTTGAAGATAGTAAACAGGTGGTATCTCACCCTCCCAAGAATCAGCAAAATATATAAACTGAAAGAGAATAAATGTTGGAGGAGTGAGAAAGAAAAGGGGACAATGCATCATATGTGGCGGGGGTTGCAAAATAATGTAAAAATACTGGATGAAAATTCATAAAATAATTCAGAAGATGCTTGGGATACAATTTATAATGGAGCCTAAACTTTATTTGTTAAACATAACAAAAACGTTGGAAAAGAGAATTCAAAAACTATACGGACGCATAATCTCATATTTAGTCACCACGGCGAGGTTAAATATAGCAGCAAAATGGAAAAAGAAAGAAATGCCACAGATTGAAGAATGGCTTCTTAAATTGAAAGAAATGAAAAACAATGATATATTAACACATGTATTAAATAAGAGATATACAAATAAATTGAAAGAAGAATGACAACTGATAACAAATTATTGGAGAAAAAGATGGGATTTGAAAGGAGAGTGGCTATTGGAAATATAGGAAAATATAAATTGGGCAATGAAAATAAAAACTGGTAAAAAGAAATCTTTATAATAAGAGGTGTGGAGGACTCAAAGCAAAAAGCATTTTGATTAAAGGAGGATATAGTAAACTATAATGTATAGTTGATAAAGAAGTTGGAAAGTTAAGACAAGTTACACTACCTGTGGAATGTGGGGGAAGTAATAAAGATGTATATTAAGAGATAATTGAAGAATGGAAAGTAGTTAAAGAGTTTATGTAAAGTTTATGTAAAGTATGTGGATCTCTGTAAGTTTATTTTTTAATTTTGAAATATATATAATTTTAGCAAAAATACCATTTGTTCTAATGAGATCCTGTGGTAATTTGCCATTTTTGGAAGGAGGTGGGCCCAAAATTCCAAAAACTGTGTGGGGGAAATCTTTGTAACTTTTCCTGAGGTTTTAAAAATAATATGTGGAATTGCACATTACCGCATGTTTGGACAAGCGATTTGCATCACAGCACATTTCTGGATAAGAGCGGAAGTGGAAACCTGACACACAACCTAATAGGGAAAAAGGATGGGATGAGAATGCAGGTGTGATTCAGAGAAACAACAAAATTGAGCATTTTTTCCAGAGCTTTACTGGTGGCAGGGCAACTTGTATACAGTCTGGCCCTCTGTAGTGCCTTTTGTCATATTTTAAATATATGGTAAGCTCTCTCAGGGACTTTGGTTTAATTGGTCAGCCATAAAGATTACAAGAAGAAAGCAAAATCAAGACATAAAAATAAACATCCTTGACTTCTTCCCTATGATCAAAGGCAAACACACAAAGAGAGAGGTAGAGAGAAGGAGAATGAAAGTAATGTGCACAATTTATCCAAAAAGGTGTTTCAAAATTTTAGTGTAGGTTAAATGCCTTTGCTATTGGGAGGCTGCTATCTACCCAACACAGCAGTTTTTGTTTGAAGAAAATATACAGATAATTGTAGTAACACCAAACTAGCACTAGGTGTCTGCTATCAGGAATTTTAATACACCGTCGTACAGTGCCACATCTTCATCACATTTTTCCCTTATCAGCTTATTTTTTATCAGACATTCCATCAAATTAATATCTCATTACCTTCTAAACCTAAGTGTTTTCTCCCTCCTTCTCCTGCTTATTTTACCTCCTTGAGCAGGTGTTTTTGCTAAGTCGATTATGCTATCTGATAAACTTGCCATTCCCTGAACATATGGAAATAAAGATTTTGAATTAACAATCACATTTTCATCATTTTTAGTGTCTTGTCAAGCTTTTAGACTGGCTTTACTTTCTGTGCAGCAATCAATATGGTAATATATCATGTTTGCTCCTGGGAGAGGGGGAAAAAAACTAGAAAGGGACAGTGTGTCCCAGTGGCTAGAGAAATATTGGCTGCAGCCCTTAATACACTTGCATGCCAGTAAATCCCATTGAACACAGCAGGGCTTATCTCAAAGGAAACATGCAAAGGATGCTAGTAAATTGCCTTCTTACCTGCAAAAGTGGGGAGAATGTTCATGGGCCTTACAGGACCATTTTGTGAATAAACCAGGCACCTGATACGTTGTATGGAAACAAGACTGACAATAATATACAATATGATAGTAGTGCAGGACAATGCATTTTTGAAACAGCAAAATCCAAAAAACTCATCCCAGTGATACCCTTAATAAACCATCCAAAAGACACAAGATACATTAAACAAACTTTTGAAGCTCATCTCCCCCCATACACTTTTTTTCTCTTTTGCTGCATGGCCAACACACTGGGATATAGCTATATTTTTGAGATAACCAGGGACAGAACAAGGTTATGTGTGTATCCTGTTCAGCAAGCAACTTCATCTGGGATGAACATCCAGGTCAGGGTTGTGAAAATCTCTCAGTCTAGATTTTGTGAAGTTTTTCTAGATCCCTTCTGAATTTCCTTTACACCTTTTGTTCATATCATGTTGCAAGAGACAGGTTTTCTCTCTGCAGAGAAATTAACACAATTATTTTAAACACATTTTCCCCCTAATTAACAGATTCAACTGTGCAATATATCTAATTTATGCAACACATTTCTGTGTAGTCCTCCCCCATTCTGTACACTTTAGTGTTGTTCGCTAGAATCCTATATGAATATAGAGTACTACATAGCATCGTAGCAATGTTGCTATGTAGTGAATTCTGGAGTGACTCCCCCAGACTTCACTTACCAGTAAACAGGTTCATTCCCCTGAAGATCAAGAAGCAGCTGCCTGACATTCCCACCCTCTCCCGTGAGTGATCTCCAGTGTGACAGGAAATAGAAGGACTCTTGTAGCAAATCCCCCTCACACTGGAGATCACTTGCACAAGGGTGAGTGGGAGCATCAGGCAGCTGCTTCCCGCTTGATGGGAATGGTCTCCTGTCAATCCTAGTGGCTGCTTACTGGTAAGTGGTGTTTAGGGGACTTTCATGGTCCCTATGTAGCCCCTAAATTATGGGCTGCATAAGGATCATGAATATGTAGCAGTTGCAAATGCATCACTGTAGGTTGCGTATTTGAAATTGCCCAACAGGATTCCGGCCATAATTTTCAAATGTGTGCAAAATTTTGTATGCACTTTCCTTTTTTGAAATGCCTTCTAGTATTGCAAATGTGTAAATGCTCAAGCCAAAGGAGGCATTTCCTCACAAGCTTCAGGAGGCCAAACAAACAAACAAAATCTACTTCTGTCAAGACTGTCACATCCCATGAAATTTCCTTCCATCCTTAATCTAGCTTTTTGGATCTGGCTTTTCTCTCCTTCAAATCCCACATACCATGTAGTATAAAGTACAATGCAGTTGTTTGTATGTAAGGATTATGATACCAGTAGATTTCATGAGATAGATTAAAGTTTCCAACTATACTAATTAAAGTGAACCAGAATTATTTAACAGAGATATTCTGTAATTATGATTCCTAGACTTCATTTAGTCTGGATATAATATCTGCGTTTTTCTATCATGCTGTGGATTATTATACAATTCTTATTACTTTTTTTAAACTTCTCAAAACTAATAACTAAAGTTTTAGCAAAGGAAAGAATGTAGTTCTAGAGAATGGGTGGGCACCTATGGAGGTCTAGTTATTTCTCCTGCCCTTGGAACTCCATTGGTCACATCTATCACTACTTTTTGAAAGGATGAAGAAAAAGAAGGCTATTGGGGGGGGGGCAAAGGAAGTAGCAAGGACATAGCAGTAAAATGGATTATCGCATCTCCTGAAAGCTTTTGGGGCACAACTGTCCATTTTTAAGCCATTTTAAAAATGGAGCAATGGAGGCTGTGGTGAGGGTGTGAAGACAACATTGGGAAGCTGAGGACCTCATATGGCCAGGACACTGCACAATCTTGAAAAACAAGCATACTAGAGGTCAAGATTTAAGAAAAGAGGGGCAATTGTATTCATTTTCAGTGGGATTCAGATTTCCCACATGTATATGTATGCTTTCCAAGATCTTCTTGCTAAATGATGTAGTATGTGGGGAAATAATCATTGTAATGTAAAAGCAATCTTGTGTACCTCATTCACATCCTAAGATAAGTCTAGGGTTTTTCCCTGCATGCATTTGTTCTCCCAAAATTCCCTTTCTCTTATTTCACTGGGCACTTCCAGCCAACTGGAGTGCTGGGTCATTCCAAAAATTAAATGACCTAATTTAAATTTTATTGTTGTGTGTAAGTTCTCTTTAAGTTTGAGTCTCCATGAGGCTGGAGCCATCTTTAGCCATCTTCATCTTAAGCAATCTTTCCTGTAACCATGCCATGATGTTTTACCATCTAGCCTTCTATCGCTGTAGGCTGGTGAGTTTTCCTACCCTAAATATTCTTAGTCAGTTAGGAAGCTCTTTTTAAAGTTTGTTTTAGTATGTAGATTGAGATTGATATACCTTCAGTTAACTTTGATTTGCATTTTAAACTGACTCCTTTGTTTTGTAAT
The DNA here is from genome assembly GCA_030847615.1 of Gambelia wislizenii. Classification (NCBI taxonomy): domain Eukaryota; kingdom Metazoa; phylum Chordata; class Lepidosauria; order Squamata; family Crotaphytidae; genus Gambelia; species Gambelia wislizenii. The sequence goes on from JAUMIR010000001.1 coordinate 364,835,137, forward strand.
GAGTCTAATTTAACTGAGTCAGCTCAGACCTCTGAATACACTTTTTAAATGTTAATTGAGCTTAAGTCAGCCTTCTTAAGTTGCACTCTGCATGAAGTTAAAAGTAAATGAATGATTTTTAATTCTTTTTAATGAAGATAATTCTTGTTGCTTTTTAAAAGGACTAGGTCCTGGAATTTTTAATACAATTTTATTTTTTAGACTCATTACTCCTACAAATGAATGGGTGGGAAGAAACCATTTTTTGCTCATTGTTCCTACCTCCTATAGCCTCCTGCATATCCCAAACATCTATGCTTGAGAATTGAGGAAATCCTCCAGAACATGGGAGGCAATGTAGACAGATTTTAGGGGGAACATGGCATTAACAGATACCATCTTCCCTTTCTCAGTGCAAGCGAGAACCTCCACTGAATATCAGGAATAGCAACTCTTGATCCAACCTGCTAGAACTGTCCTAACAAAGTTCCCTTGAAGGTGCTAAACTCAGTTCAGAAATGGAACCAAGACACCCTGGAATACACTTTGCTCATCTGAATAATCAGCTTCCTTTTCTAAAAAGCTAAAATGATAATGCAAACTCTCTAAATAACTGTATTCCCTGCTCATATTTCTTGCCTCCATCATATTGTGAATTCCAGGTTTTAATTTAACAATTTAATTCTAGGATTGCTTCTGCATGGTGAGCTGCACACAGCGGTTTATTATTGTAGGGTTGCTTCGGCATGCTGGGCTGCACTCAGAGCTTTGTTATTTTAGGATTGCTCAGGCATGCTGTGCTGTACTTAGAATAGCTTATTTTAAGATTTTTCATGCATCTCAGCTAACTGGAGATTATTAGTTTATCAAGAGAACAATCACAAGCATTCCGCTGTAGGAAGGAATGATGTGCACAAAGGTATAATAATAAGTCAAATTTGGGGCAAAATAATCAGAGCATTAGCCAATATTATTTACAGTTTGTAAGCACTGTAATAAACTAATAACAAAGTTGTAAACAATTAAGGAAGTACAATCACACAATTGACTTAAAAATAAAGGAAGTTGCACAAGCTTTGAACACACTAAATCCATAATGAATGCTGCCATATTCATGCAAAAATGGTAGACATGTCTCTCAGGAATCTATCTCAATAGTGTAAGTAGTTAAGCATGTTGTTGTTATACATCTCCAAATTGATTCCAAAATATGCTAACTCTATTCTAGGGGCTTGTCTATATCTGGCTTGCTCCCGTTCCAGAGCCCTGTAGTCTAAATGACTCAGGGCATTTACCTGATCTTCCCTCAGGCAGTCAAAACAACTCCCAGGGCAGATACAGGGCAAGCTGAGATAGGGCCCTTTACCATATTTTTTTTAAATACCAAGTTTGCTCTGTTTCTGCTAGATTGGGCCCTGCATGTCTACAGGAGTCCATATGGCATGTTGCTCCTCCCTGCCACTGCCAGCTCCCTGGCTCTTCTGGAAGCCAGGCAGGGGTCCTGCAGCATGTGACAGAGATTTTTGTGTTAGTGAGAAAATGGCGGCAGCAACAGCTTCAGTGACAGGCCAACATCCTATTTGGACTTTGGCCTGTCTTCTGCAAGTAACAGTGGGGTGGGGCAGGAGGGGAAGGCTGGCAGGGAACTGGTATATCCTGGCTAGTGTAGATAAGACCTAGGTTTTTCTTCACAAGGTTTATTCAAAAGAGGTTTACTATTGTCTCCCCCTTAGGCTGAGAGTGTGTGACATGCCCAAGGTCACCCAGGGGGTTTTCCATGGCTGTGAGGATTGAAACCCTGGTCTCCTGGAGCTCTGGGCCAACACTCAAACTACTACACTACACTGACTATGCAGTTTAGCATAGTAAGCCAAATAGCTTGAGGGAATCTGCTGAAAGACATTGTATATTATTACTCAGTTATTAATTGCACTTTCATCCCAGTCTGTTTCCCGCCCTCTCAGGACACTACATGAAGTTCCCCCCACTCCCCTTTGCCCTCAAAACAAACCAATGGGGAAGATTAGGTAGCAAAATGGTGGTTTCAGCGGTGATGGGAAGTGATGCCAATAAGGACCACAACAAGGTTAAAGGTTAAAGATTTGTGGCTAAATTGCTGGTGTGAACTGCTTGCAGGCTCTGGACTTCTCCTAGACCCCCTCCCCTCCAAAAAACCCAATGCAAAAAAAAAAAAAAAAAAAAAAACCTGAAAATTTCCCAAACTATCAATTACTCTTCCTGGAGGTCTCCTGGAGTGATGATTTAGCATTAAACTTTCAAAGCCTTCCCAAGTCTCCAACCTCCTCACTTTCCGTTGTGATTTTTGTATGACATTGTCAGGGCTGGTGTGGCTTCTTATGGATCCCCAGGAGTGAAAAATTATTCCCACATCTGCAGCAGTAGCCCAACTCTGGATTCAAGATGCTTCCCCGTAGCAGGGTTCCTTTCTAACTCTTTTCCATGCCAACTATTTGTTGAAGAAAACATGCATGCAAGGGAAAACCATGAGAGGAAGGTTGTGTGTTGTTTGGTCCTGCCAAATTCATTTTGAAAGTTTGGAGTGTGTTGTCTCCCTGCTTTGGACAGGAACTACAAATGCCTACAGTTCATATATGACCTTTAAGGACTTTATCAGACTAGCAGCTAAAATGCTGTAATTCCACTATTGAGGAAAGCAGAAACATAGCAGCATTATTACACTTATTATTGCACATCACTGTAATTGCATGATACAACCATCTTGCAACTATTGCATGACCACCACTAGTGCTTTAAGAATAGGATCTTATTTCCATGATTTAGAATGGGTGAGATTTCAGTAGTTCTAGTGAGAAGACATGGGTGTGCTTAAAAACTCCAATCCCACTGAATTTATAAAGTAAATTAACACACAAACACTTAAACAAACCTAAAAATGTGCAAACAAAATGGGACAGTTTATAAAAAGAGCATCCTTTGGATAGTTTTCACATTCTCACACAGAAGTTTTCTTGCTGGTAACAGGGAGGGGGGAAAGAGGACCACCCATTCATGCTGTAAGCTTGTGATTACAGCAAGACATGGCTTCACAAGCTCTTCAGTACCACGAAAAGGCAATATTGAGAGCTATTGACAGCTTGTCCTATTATTGAAAAGTGATGCCTTATTTGTGGCTGGAGCACAGATTGACCATATGAGGACATTCATGCTACTGTGATGTCATAATCGTGCAATTTTTGCCGTGTCTGATAATATCCTAAATTGCAAGCTCGTATAGGAATGTAATTCTTTGCTACTTTCATTCTTGAAAGAAATAATGAGTAATCTGAACAACTGTCTTTCTGATGGGATGAAGTCTTCAAAACTTGGTAGTTTTTGAAGACTATTCACACTTTTGGGCTTATTTGATGCAAACTATTTTCTGCACAAGAATGCTGTTTTCTGCGCGCGCACACACACACACACACGTGTGAATTTTGCACAAAATAATCCCAAACTGTGAAGGTTTTTCCTCTCCCCAGGTTCCTCCTTGCCAAAGTTTCCTGACACTCAAGAAACTCATTTTCACCCATTTTTTGTGAACATTTTTGAATATTCATTCCATTCCTAAGCAAGTGGCTCCTTAGCAGATAGTTATTCCCTCCCATACTTATTCAGTTTGATGCTAACAACATCCTTCATATGGAAAGAACAGAGTGGATATGCATTCCTATTCATATTTAGAGGAGAACGCAGGATGATAACAGAATATGACAAGCAGTCAGTAAATACCCTCTTTAGAATCCACTATGTGTACCTTGAGTACACACACTCAAGGGGGAGAACTCTAGTGCTCCATCTGCCATCTCATCTATTGTCGATCCCATTGCCCATCACACGGGGAGAGTGATTTCCCCCTCTGTTGTCCATGGGAAAGCTGATTTGCCACAATTATCAATTGCACAGAAAGCCTCCACTCATAAAAGAGGTTCTCCTCTTCAGAAAATTGCTCTAGAGAATGGTAGAAGCAAGAACAGAGAGGGGCAGGGGGGAAGAGCACTCCTTCTCCTTGTATGTGTGATGCATTCAGATAGTGAATGCCTGAAGAGGGCTTAAGTCCATTTTGATTCTAGAGCTAATCATTTTTAAACATGTAAGTGCTTTTCCATGTTTGTCTTTTAGGAACAACATTACTGTAAGAGTCCTTTCAGTGCCATAACCAAACCTAGGCTGGGAGGGCATTTGTTGAACAATCCTAAACTGAGGTGCTGGAATTGAAATTGGGAGCTTGAACTGGGAAATGGAGCTAGCAAGGTAGAAGCTAGAATCTGAAGTGCAGCAGGTGGAGGGAACTGCACTAAGGGCAAGAGGCCAAGACAGAGCATCCTTCTACCTGCCACTACCTGTTCAGGTCTGTGCCTCAAAACACTTTTGAAGCCTAAGCACAGATAGTCAAGGTAACTCTTTTGGTGTGGTCCCATTTCCTAGGATGTCTGTTTAGCAAGTGATCTTGCTAAACCTTGAATCTCATCAGTTTGTAAGCCAAATTGAGTAAGCTCATAGTTCTGAAATGGATAATTAGCCTGATTCCCAACTAACAAACTTCAATTTTTAATATTAATGTTCAGTTATTAAATATTAATAGTTTAATGCTACTTGAATCATAACTTTTACTATATTTTAGCTGTGGGTGTGTGGTGTTTTAATCATATAATCCACCTGGGTTCCAGGTGTGTGGAAAATGCAGGATATAAATAAAGTAATATAAATAAAGTCATAGAACAGAACAGAGCAGAATATATTTTCAAAACTCAAACCAAGAATGACTACAGCACGAATCCAATTGGTGCAATTAAGTTGGTATAACAGTATGATACAGTGGTAAAGTGCTGTTTTAAAGTTTTTGTTGCCTCTCTACTGTTGCTGTACCTGCAGCCATTTTATTCCTGACACCACAATCAAAGTACCACTACATACATAGCTGTCTGTCTGTCTGTCTGTCTGTCTGTCTCTCTCTATCTATCCTGTTGTTGATGCTGCTGCTGTTGTTGTTTTATTCATTTTTAGACTGCCTTTCTCCCAATAATGGAACTTAAGGCAGCTAACAACATATTTAAAACTATACAATATCCTGCCTTTCTCACAGTATGGGATGCAACACAGGTCACAACATAGATTAAATAGGGTTTTAATTATTCAATAAATTTCTTCTCAAAGGTAGCAATGAGTAAATTCAACAATTTTCTTCCTGCTGTAAGAAAGTCTTTGAAAACCACAGTTTTTTAAAGGCTATTTGCTATTCAGGACTTATTCTGCACAAAATTCACACATGATTGTTTTACATAGAAAACAGCATTTCCTGCATGGAAAATAATATTTCAATGCAGAAATATTAATTCCTGCACAGCAAATGCTGTTTTCTGCATAGCAAATGCTGTTTTGTGTAAAAATCAAGCATGCGCAAATTTTTATGTAGGATAAACCCCCCAATTACCATATTTTCTAGATAGGAATTAATATTTCTGCATTGAAATATTAATTTTGACACAGAAAATGCTCTTTCCTGCATAAATATTGCTGTTTTCTATGCAAAACAACTGCATGCAAATTTTGTGCAGAATAAGTCATGAACTGAGAAGATTCTCATCCATCCAGGATTCTTCTTGGCAGGGTTTCTCAAACATGTTTTTCAAACATTTTCCAAACATTATTAAATATTCTTTCCATCCCTGAAATTAAAACAAAATGCACTTAAAAACCAATCAGAATAATGAAAAAGCAGTTCAGAAAATTAAAGAAGCTATCCTATTAAATTCAACACTAAGTTAAAATAATTTAAATGCTTTTAAAATGTAACAACAAAGAAGAAATACTGAAGTAAACACCTTCCCCAATTAAAAGACTCAACTAGTAAATATTCAAAAGGTCATCTAAATGAAAAAGTCTCTGCCTACCAGAGGATGGACCGCAGGAGGCCAGCCTAGTCTTCCTGGGTAGGAAGTTCCACAGTCTAGGAGCAGCTAATCAGAAGGCTCTCTTAACATGTCTTCATCAAAAGTGCCTGTGAAGGTGGTCTTTCAGATCAGCTGGACCTAAGATGTATAGAGTTTTATAAAACATCAGTCAGTCAGTCACTTTATTTGTTCTACTGCCATGTACTCTCTTCATCAGACTCAGTAGCCAGAAGCTTCAGGGTTAAACAGTAAGCTTTATTACTAACAGAAATCTAAAGAGTGAACTATACAACATCATTGCTTTGAATGAAACTCAAAGGGAAGTCAGTATAATAAAGTATTTACAATAAGCCAAAATCTGGTGTGCAACTCAAAAATTAGTTACCTAAATGTCCACACTCCCCCTTCCACTGTCATATCCTCCCAACCATTTGTTCCAACAGAACCCATTTTCTCTTGGCTGTTCTCAGAAGATCAATTTACTACCACTTCAAAGGAATGCAAGACATCAAACACATACAGCACAGTACACAGAGTTAATGGCAGGAAAAGGTCACTTTGTGACCAGATCCTGACATCTACCTTTCCCCAAGACCAGAACACAGGGTGTCTTATGGATAAAAGATAAATAAGTAGAAATAAAACCACATGTAGCTAAACACATACAAAAATCAAGATCAAAAAAGTATTAAAATATCCATAAAACTAAAACCATTTCAAGCAGGTCAGCAATGGTCTTTCTCCATTCCAACTGCCACCATACTGCTGTGATCTCTGAGGGAAAGAAGACCAGCAAGGCAGAATTCCATCATGCCTTGGTCTCAGTGGCTGGTGAGAGGCCTCCCTCCATTCCAACCACCACTGCTGTGGCCTCTGATGAGAGCCCATAGGAAAAAAAGGGGGCTATGTCTCCAAGTGCTCAGTGCTTGGGCTTTTTCCAAAAGAAAAAGTAAAAACAGACATCCACTCAGCACCTGGTGACGTGTCTCCCCCCTTCCCCCCTGGTCATTCCATTTGGTGCTTGTTAGTATTTGTCTCTTCTGCCTCTGAGGAAAGAACAGCAACCACCATCTTCAGAATTTAATACCCTCCCTTACTGCCATCTCCTTTCCCTGTGTTTTGTGTCTTTTTAGAGTGTAAGCCTGAGGTCAGAGAACTGTCAAATTGACAAGTATAAGCCACTAATGTAAAGTGCCACATACACTGATGGTGTTAGATAGATTGGCAGATGGATAGAAGTATAATCACCTGCTCATGGAATTCTGGCCAGAAATGGACCAGTAGCCAGTGAAGCCATTGTAACAGGGGAGTTATATAACTATGCCAGTCAACAGGATCTTGGTTTATATATGCATGCTTGCATGTCCTGCACTGTTGGCATGTCCAAGAAGTCAAATTCTTCTTCACAGTGTCAATAATACACCAAAGTATTCAACAGACAGCCTGCGGCTCCATGTCAACTCACTATTGTAAAAAAAAAATTAAAAAAAATGTGTATCATGACAGGCTAAACAGCCAAACAGAGAAGGAATGTGTCAGATGACGTCACGAGACGAAAAGAACATATGCTGTATTCCCGAGACGGAGTTTGATGAAGCCTACATACAAAAATGAAACAATACTTCAAACTCTCATAATAACAGAAAACTTTCTAATGAATGTGTAACTTGGCAAACAAATTAATTATGACGAGGCCCGTCACTACCAAGAACTGTCATGGAAATGATTAAACAGCAGTCAAAATGTTGATGAGAAAACTGGCTCACCAAATCTTGGTGTTTGAAGGAAATCTCTAAATCAGTCATATGCACTGATACTAGGGAGTGTACAGCAGATAGAACTAATTTTCCTGTGCCATAACCTAACGATGTAATGTAACTTAATGAGATGGAGAGCAACAAAGAAGTTCAGATGTAAAATGTGTAAAGAAAGGAGGGGGGGCTTCTAAAATACAATACAAGTTAAAATGTGTCATTTTATAAGATGCCTGAATACATTTTAAATTTTATTTCAATTTGAATTTAAAAATACAAATGCAAAGAAAGGCTAAAAAACAAAAGAAGATGAGGAAATAAATACATAGGATATGAACATGGGCTAGGCATTAATTTTATTTGGGCGTATGTCCAAAAACAAAACACTTGCCATTGACATCTATAGAATTCACATTTATGAGTGGATAAAGTATTGAGATCTTTTGACTGCTGAAAGAAAGATGGTAAATATTGTGTTTCCAGCGCTGGAGTACACATCTTTTGTTTGTAGTATGAGTATGCAGGCTTCAGCCACACTGATCCATCAGTTAGTCTTTCATGAGTGTATAAATCAAATTGCAGTTGATGAGAAGTTGTACACCAGGTCACATGGGTTGCAGAATTTTTTTTTGGGGGGTGACTATCCCTGTTTAAATTTTAGATGTCACCTAAAGCAGTCCAATCAAGAACCAGTGGCAAAGAAGGTGATTCTAAAATCACCCAAGAATGGGTGTTTGAATCAAACCATACCTGTTAGTTGCCTATGTGAGTAAAAAGGTATGCCTCTATAATACAAATTGAAGACTGGAAAAGTACCTTCATACACACAAAAATAGACAACCTCAAAGAGATTACGAACAGTAAACAAGTAAATGATTTTAGCACTGTATCCAGTAAATGAGGAATGGGCAAAATATGGCCTCCAGATGTTGCTAGGTTGCAACTCCCATCAGCCCTACACAGCATAGCCAATAGTGAGGAATGCTGGGAGTTACAGTCCAAAAACATCTGGAGGGCCACACTTTGTCAACACCTGCAATAAGTCTTTTTTATGTGAGCTGAACTGTATTATATGTTATACATAAGGAACCAAATTTCCATGTTCAGATGTGATCCCATAGGACACAATGAGCACCTAAAGATTTTTTTTTTAAATAATCAAGATCTAAATATGTCTAAACAAGAAATGCTGTTTCTTTTTGCTGCTGGGTGAGCTAATAAACATGTGCTTATTTTCACAGTCAAAAATATGATAATATGTTTCATATTTCATATTTATTCCACTTTCTTTCCAAAGGGTTAACATTAGGCTTTCTCCAAAAAGGGGATGGTGTGTTCTTAAATGCTATAGTTGAGGGAAATGTGATTTAATTTAATGATGTTAGAGATAGACAAATAGATTAAAAATGCTTCCCCCCTCCCTCAAAAAAGTCTTGTGTGGAATTTAAGATAAATACACTAATTAAGATATAGTTAACATAGCAATCTAAAATTTCCTAGAAACTTAATGAGTTTTGAGCCACTAAAGCTGCACTGAGCACTGGAGGTATAATCAGCATCAGAACTGACACATAGCTCAAAACCATTTCAATTATCTCTTTCTCTTACATTAGCTAGAAAAATAGTAAACAGTCGACAAAGTGTGAGAGTCAGAGTCAGCCCACATCAATGGGCAATAGAGAAAGACTGGGTCATACAGTAGAAGGAACAGAGAGCTTGAGGGCTGACCTTTGGAATTGAAATATAGGCATTTTAAGCTCCAGTGGAATGTATCTGAATGGCCTTTTTTTGTGAGTAAAATGCATAGAAGGTCAAGCAGAGGTCACAGTTGGCTTTGGGTTCACCGGAGCAAAGCAGATCATAACCCCTTCTTTATTTGTCTTCACTTTCACAGAGAAAAGGACCTTGAGAGAGTCTCTTGCGCACTTCTAGAACATTGGCTCTTCAGATCTTTTAAATCAGTTATCTTATACCAAAGACATTTCCCGTTTTCCTAATTTATGCCAGTAAGAACCTGTCCTTCCATCTGGTATTTTGCCACAGAGATAGTAACAGATATCTTAGTACAATACAGTACAACAGTACAATATCTCTTCCTGGGTATTCTCCCCACTAAGTTTTCTACAAAGTTTCCAAAGTCCAGGGAGCTGCCTGGGTGAGTGCGGTCCTGCTGGACTCTGGGAACAGAACGTAACAATGGAATGTTACACCATAAGGGGAAACAGAGCATAGATTTGAAGGCTACTTCCTCCAGCACTAATGGGGCAGGGAAATGCTTCCCTTCTAAGTAAATATGCTTTGGAAGATCATAAGTCTACAATGGCTCTGGTCATGCATATGTGTGCATGTGGCTTCTGCCCCACACTTCATTATGTTCTATGCAGCTAACCATGAGCATCTAATTGACTATGAATAGTAGAAAGGGCATCTTAGCACAGCCAGATGCCCGCTCTCCTCAACTCCTATCCTCTGGTCAATCACTACAATGCAAGTCTGCAAGATGTTTCCCATTTGGGGACTTTTTTGGTGAAAAAAAAATCATTAGCACACAAACCCTGGGTTTTATGCAAAAACAAAGTTTTTACACAGAATGTTCTATTTTATGCAACATATACTGTTTCTTGAGCAAGGATTCATGTGCAAATGAATTTTTCATAAAATAGGACAGAAAGGTGAAAAATAATTTAACAATGCATAAAAATTCAGGTAATCTTGTCCAGCAGGGAGCAAACATCTGAAATTATCCATTTTGCATGTGACAAAAAAGGCAAGCAAAAATGCATTCCTGTGTGTTTCACGTGATAGATACGTACGTATGTAGAGATGGAGTCTACTATTGTAGTACAGCAGTGTGGTGTGGTGTCACCAAATAGTGAGTCTCTTCTGGCAGTTCTATAGGTCTTTCTGTTTGGATGACATTTTCTAATAAGCTTATTTTGTTATAGGGATTGTTTTTGGCATGTTTTATTTGGCAACCTGCCCTAAAGAGGGCAAGCGCAATCAGTTAAATATTTTGCTAAAGTACTCATGCTTGATCTTCATTATTTGCGCTTGTGAAACTAACCATACCAAGGCACAAGTTTGGAAAACTGAGGATAACATTACATTTTGTGGCATTACTCTGTATAGGAACTAGTTTGCTCCATCTAAATGCAAATGCACTACAACAAGCTTCAAGTCCTTGAGCTGCTTATATTTCAAGAATCACCAAAACAGGAAACAGAAATGAGTAATGTGTTGCAACTTCTGAAAGGGAAAGTTTTACATAAACAAAAGTATGAATTGTTCCCACTTTTAGAGAACATGAACCTGTATCCTATTACATTGTTATACTAGTTGTGCATTTTCATTTAGTGCAATGGTGGTATACAACACTGACTGGCACCCTGTTAGTGACTTATGAGGAAGCATACTTGAGTCTATGAAAGCTTATGCTGCCAACTTCTGTCTCTCAGTTGCAAAGATGCTCCAAGATCCTTTTGCATCTTGATCCATACTAACAAGGCTATGTCTTTGAATTCTTACATCATCCTAAGCCTCTTTTTTTGGTCATAGCAGATGTTGGAATTCTCTACCAGTCTTGACTTATGACCAAAATACCCCACAATCAAACCTTTCATGGCCATTTAGTGAACGGTAAAGAACAAGAGGCACTGGAGACGTGACTGGCTATATTCCTATACCAAATGCAGAACAATGAAATTATCCACTGAGACCTCAGGAGGAACCCTGCAGCTTGAAAACGGTTTGCGGAGTGGACTGAGAGAGGAGACATGGTGCAGTTTTGCATGTGGAACTTTTACACTGCATCTCCACCAGATCTTGGGTGCAGGTTTTAATTGCACTGGGTGCTTGTGCAAAGCAATTTGACAAGTGATTGTACAATTATACTTTTATACTTGTTTGTACTACTGATGATGGATCTGGTTCATAACTTGCACAAAGTATAATTCAGTGCAACTAGTGATGGTTTTTACTATCCTTCTTGATCTTCTTGCTTTTTGATCCAATCTGCTTCTATGTACATTGAATTACTGTTTAGGTACTTAATCAGTTTGCTCCTCTGTTGAAGTGCAGTATTGCCCAGACATCTCGTCTTGTCCAGACTATCTTCATGATGAAGTTGTTCTGATATATATTGGTACCATATGGATGGTTTTTGAAATATTAAGATGTTTAGTGATTTAATTTGGGACTATTATATTAGCAACATATTTGTTAGTTAATTGTAGAGCAACATTGGTACTGTATGATTTGTTAGTTAATTGTAGAGCAACATTGGTACTGTATGATACTGTTACATTCATGTAACTAAACATTATCAATTGTTGTGGATTTACTGTATTTGCATTACCAACTTGTTTAATAACATTGTATTTGTTACAAAAAAGAAGCTATATTGTAACAGTAATCATTAGGAATCATACCTGATTGCTACCCATATTCCAGGATTTTTACTCTGCCAGGGTTAAACTGGATTTAGGCCATGATGTTTTTCCTACAAGAATGATTCAGACTTTACCTTTTATATGTTGTAATGGACATGAAGTTCACGTCTGTGTTTTCTTGGTGTTTCGTGCAATGTAAAACTGAGTCATTAGTTCTAGGTTATTGTGAGAATTAGCAAGTAAATTCAGTCATCTCACCTTTTAGAGTAATATATTCCATCCCCTCCACCAAAAAACAGGATCAAATTTCATCTGAGCTTAGTTGTTGCTTTTTGCATACTAACTTGCAAATAGGAAAAGCTATTTTCTTGTGTTTAGCATGTTTATCCTTTAATGAACATTTTAGACACAGATTCCAAATTATGTATTCATTGGAAAGATTAACTTTGATTAATGAATTCATGCTAAGGAACTGTGTTTAATTGGATTTCTCCAAGATGCTAAACGTGAATGCTTCTAGCACAACTCTATATGTGAAAATGTTTCTGACTATCTGTTTGTCTCTTATATATTTATTTATCTATCTAATCATCTATCTATAAATCTATCAGTCATTCCACAGAATTTTTTTTTATTGTTGACCTGCTTTTACAGAAGATGCATGTTGTTCCTCTGCATTCAAACTTCTCAGTATTTGAGTTCTAATAATGGTTAAAGTTATCTGCCTAATCAGACTAATTAGCACTGGTGAACAGAGACATAATCATAATAGAATGCAAATGCCAGTTTTACAAAACGAAAGCGCCATATGTGCAGTAATTAGTGAACCACAGGCACTTTTTATAAATCATATTTATTAGTTTGTAAACATATCAAACCCAAATGAAATGAAAGATACCGTTAACAACACCCAAAGAAAAATCTATACATAGACTTGCCTGATGTGATGCACACTGTTGTGCTGCATTTAAACCTCAGCAAGCAAATAAATATTTCTGCAAAGATCTTTGGAGACATTTGAGGTTGGGTTGGATTTTGAAGTGTCATCTTCCCCACAAAAATATATGGGGATGGATGCATAGTGATCTATGGAAATTGCCTTCTGATCATATGGGCTGTTGTTGTCTAGAGACCAGATGGTCCTAAATTAGGATGTGTGGTTTTTGTCAGTGATGAAAAATGGAACACTGATATGGGCTCTAATTGTGTGCAATTGGAAGCTAAGCCACAGCTGAAATGTAACGTGGTTTGTGCTGTTTAGTAGAAATAATTAGGCACCATATTTCATTTATTATCTCACTACAGATAACTCCTTAAGGCATAACTACATGGACATTCCTCTGGGGATTGCACTTCCTTGGAAGGCATGTTTAAGGCTGTACCATATCACATGATCCATGTACAAAGAACTCTAATTGGTCATAGAAGGGTTTTAGCCTAGGCTTTTTACTTAACAAGCTAGTTTTCCAAGTGCATGTAGTATTTGACTGGGAGGGTGGTGATGTTCAAATATGTGCTCTCTGGTTATATTACAAAATAGGGCATTTAGATCAGACCAAAATTGTCAGATATTTGCCCTAGATGGCTATAACGTTAATCTGTAATGGACTTGTCTCTGCTACAGTTTACTGTGCCGATGATATCAGCATCAGAAGAGGCAATTTATAGAACACTGAAACATTTGTCTGGAAGATTTGAATATAATTGTGCAGTGCAGATACATCCACATCTTCACCTTACATGGGTGAGGAGGGAAAAGTCTCACAAGTTCCTATGATCTGTCAGGCAGGAGCTTAACAGGACATAAGAAGAGCCGTGCTGGACTAGACAGAAGGCCAACCTGAGACAGCATTCCCTTCTCACAATAGCCAATTAGATTCTCCTGGGAAGCCCACAAGAAGAACATTCATGCCCCCATGTTCGTATTTCTAGCAACTGATATTCAAAGGCACATTGCTTCTGCTACTGGAGGTTATACATAGTCAGTACTAATGACTAGTAACCACTGACAGTCTTACCTTCATTAATTTGTCTCATTCCCTTTCAGAGCCATCCATGTTGGTGGATTTTACTTCATAGTCACAACCTGCTGCACCTCAGATAATGGGACCATGAGAAGGAGAGCTTCTCCCAGAGGCTTCAGCACATGGGCAGGTTGATGTGGGGACCAATTGCTTCTTCAAATACTCTGAAGGGATGGAGCACCCTAAGTGAAGGAAAATGAAGGAAGGAGCTGTGCTGTTCTGTTTCACAGAGGATGAGAGTCTCTCAGGAGATGACTAAATCATTTACAGTTTTTTAGAGTCAATGTCAATCTTCATTATGAACAAGCTTAGAGGTCTTCTCTCCATGTTCCCTCATTTGCACAATGTCTTCTTCTTCTTCTTCTTCTTCTTCTTCTTCTTCTTCTTCTTCTTCTTCTTCTTCTCCTTCTCTTCCTCCTTCTTCTTTTTCTGCCTCTAACTTCCACCTTCCTAAGCAGATCTCTCACAGTTTTTCCATCCAAGATGCAACAGTTTTTAAATAGATATCACCACAGGGACAACCTGTTGTTCAGACAATGGACAATGTCATGGATCTAAAGATCAAGATGTTATGTAGGCCCTTCCTGGGGATTCAGGATTATGCACATTCCATGCTGGCTAAAGCTGACCCACTGAAAGTGCAAGAAGGAGCTGAAGAGCCAAGCCAAACTAGAGGAAATGGTCAGGCTAAACACCTTCTCCTCCCAATCTGAGAGTCCCTGCCAATGAAGAAGGAAGGCTAGGAACTTGGACAGCAGCTGGCCTTTCCAGTGCTTTAGGGGATGGTGTGGTTCTCTTTATGAGCTCTGATTCTTTCAGTAATTAGTGGTAAATTAGTTTTCATAAGACTTTTTCAGAAAAAAAAATCTCTATAGTTGAAGAACTAATGAGGTAGATTGCACATTACTAGCAAATAGCTCTTGACTAGCAAGCTCTCCAGGCCGGCTTGTATTTGCCCAATTCCAGAACCTGGAAAAGTTACTTTTTAAGTCTACATCTCACCAGAAACCCCCCAGCCAACACAGCCAGTGGCCATCCTGACTTGGGATTTAGAGAGTCCAAATGAGGGAGCAGAGGAATTGAAGATACATATTTTTTTTTTAAAAAAAACAACGTAGTCAAAACCTGGGATCTATAGGGCTTGAATACCTACCCCAAAGGCATCAGATCCCATCTGATCTTGGAAGCTAAGCAGGGTCAGCCATGGTTAGCACTTAGATGGGAGACTGCCAACAAATACCAGGTGCTGTATGCTATATTTCAGAGGAAGGAGCTGGCAAAACCACCTCTGAGTATTCCTTGCCTAAGAAACCGTATGGAATTCATGGGGTCGCTGTAAGTCAATACACAACATGAAAGTTCATACACACAGAAATAGATGCATATCCTCCAATTCTCCCAATTTGGCAGGGAGTGTCCCAGTTAATCTTCTGCCATGCTCCTTTTAAAGCTACTTTTAAAATGTCCCAATTGCTCTTCCCTCCTCCCATGTTTCCCCTTTGTCCTCAGCAAACTGAGTTCAAAGTGCAAAAGTAAGTTGCACTCGACTCAGTGGGGGAGAGGAGAGGGACAACATCTTTCCCTTCCCTATAGACTCAGGCAAAAGGAAACTTCTGCAGCCTCTCCTAGCTTGTGTGATCTTCCTCATCAATAACTTTTGTCATTGTGACCACATGTGTTTGGGTTTCTATCTATGAAAATATTGGAGGGTATGTAGAGGAGTAATGGAAGAAACAATGTTTCAGATGTACAAGGTTGTCTAAGGCTTAGAAGCCGTCCCTGTGATTCTTTGAAGCAGCAGTGACCTATAGTGCAGTCAAATGTGATGGGTTATGTTTCTCGTGCTTCATTTTGTGTTTTACAACAAGCTTTGCCTCCACAACTATCCTCTTGGTTATTGTAAAGCTCACTAAGATAATTTAATATGTGGCTCTGCTGTACATAGATGAAATCCTGACTCAAGCAAGTTGTGCTGCAGATTGACGAGGTGACTTAACTGCACAGAAAGCAGTCTTCTATACTGAAGAAAGATTTTTAAAAATGGAGAGTAATTAAATGGATTAAGGATGGGAAACACAAATTATTTTATATTAGCCTGAAAACTCCTTGGAATGTTTTGAGAAGGGTACTTTAAAAAGATGAAGATGTTACCTTTCCCATGTTCACGACAGGATTTTTAAAAAGCTGTTATCCAGTACATAATGTCCAACTCATTTTATTGATTAATAAAACAAACAAAATAAAAATGCTGTTAACTGACATGATTAATAGGTTTCCTGAATACAGGATTCCTAAAGCCTATTCACCAGGCTATAGTGAAATTCAACCATAAAGATATTTGGGTTTAGAGAACAATGTGGGATGTTCTTCAAAGTGATTGTTCATAGCCAAGTCTATCTCCAAGCTGACAGCAGTTCATAGGACAACCTCTCATGGCTGTGGCACAGGAAGGGTACATTCCAAAGAGTTGAAGAGGGCTAGAAGGCCCTCTAATTCAGTTCCCAAGTCAAAATCACCACTCAATAGCCTTCCTTCAACTAGTATTAGGGAAGTGGGAAAAATTCCTTCCTCCTCCTACTTCTTTTGAAAAATTGACCCTTTTTTTCTGCCTCTTGGACTGAACTGAAATTTCATTTCTGATGTTTGTTAGTGTCTGGGCATTCTGTGAAGGAGGAAAATGCACTTGACAGCATGAGCAAACATGAAAAATGTGTAAGAAACACTGTGTATGTTTGTTCAATGTCCACAAACATGATTTAGTAAACCAAGGAATATCTCTGTTAGTGCATCCAATTGAAAAATACATTCAAAAAATTCATACTTCCCCCCCAGAGATACATTTTCTGGAAATGTATGGGAATGTCCAAACCAGTAGAAATGCTGGCCCTCATATTTGTGCTTTGCCAGAAAAATGGAAAGAAACTGAAAAGAATTGTCCATTCTTTTGTGATGGGTTATGTTTCTCATTCATTTTGAATACCTAATGATTTCAGTTCAAAAGATGTTTCAGTGCAGCCAGAAAGAATCAAGGGTTCTTTGGTGGTCTATTTAAACAGAGCAAGAAATATGCAATTCCACGCTTGCCTCTGTCACAGCTTTCCAGTGCACTTAGCAATCTGTCCCACAGACCCTACAACTGCCCCAATATGATTGTACATAGGCACTGTTTGTGTTGATGGTGAAAGGATAGCTAGAGCAAACATAACACAGCCTAATCACACCAATGCTTTTAAAGCAGCTTCTTCTGATCTTTGAAAAGCTGGCACTGTAGTGTCCATATTACCAGGCGGCAGTTGCCAACACACGCTCCTGTGAGATGGGATGTGCAAAAGAACACTTTTACCCAGCCATGCCAAGATGAGGTTAATCCGACTCAGACCACACACACATAGGGAGGGAGGAAGGAAGACTCTTTGCTGCTAGAAAAAGCAATAAATAGAAGTAGTTGTTTCTTGACATTTTCTCAGCGCTAAAGGGGTGACTTTTTTGTGTATATGGGAAAAACATTAAACAAACACAAAACACTAAACAAAAAGAAATCTGCTTATAAGATTCTAATTTCTGCACTGACAATGTTTTTTTTTAAAGCATACAATAGGTTTTCTAGTGTGAAACCAAAATAGAATTATAAGTCTAAAAGCAATCTAAAGTTCAACTACATAGCAATGCATTAAGGAATGATAGGGAGGTTTGGGGTAATGTTCAGCTGATTATCCTTTATGCCAAAGATAGGCAGAATACACAGAGGATCACTAGCTGCTACTAGCTAAGATATATGAGTTCATGGCCCTGGTTCCCATTAGCTTACCCACTCAGATCCAGGGTCCTTTCACATTACATAGAAATAGCATTATGCTTCTAATTTAACTGTCATGGCAACATCCTATGGAATTGAGCTATTTGTAATTTGTTGAAACATTAGTTTGTTCTGGCTGAAAATTCTAAAGTTATTGTTAACAGCCGTCAAATCGACGTCAACTTATGGTGGCCTTATGACTGAGAAGTCACTCTATCACCAACAGCCCTGCTCAGGGCTGGAGTCTATCCATCTATCTTCCTCTTTTTCTATTGCGTTCTACCTTACCAAGCTTTATTGTTGTTTCTAGTGAGTCATGTCTTCTCATGATAGGGTGAAAGTATGACAGTCTCAGTTTAGACATCTTGGCTTCTAGGAAGAGATCAAGCTTGATTTGCTCTGGGACCCATTGATTGGTCTTTTTAGCAGTTCACAGTACTGTAGAACTCTTCTCCATTACATTTCAAATGTGCTGATTTTCTTCCTATCAGTTTTCTTTACTGTCCAGCTTTCATAACCATACACAGAAATTGGAAATATGATGGCATGGATAATCCTAAATTTAGTATTTAATGATATATCTTGACACTTTAGGATCTTGTCTAGCTCTTTCATAGCTGCCCTTCCAAGTCCTAGCCTTCTGATTTCTTGGCCTAGGATCACGAAATGAAGCTGGAGAGTGACTGATTGATTTTTGTAAGGCCAATAGTTTGTTCCTCACAAACACATTCTTCAAGCAACCAAAGAGGTGACTGTATATATGGACATCATCTGATAGCCAATATAGAAATTGTGTGTGTGTGTGTTACATAACTGGAAGCAGAAAATGTAGAAGCTCCATTCTCTCTGTAAAAGCAAGACCAGGAGCAGATTGTTGCACAGGACATGAACAGCTAATATCAAAAATTAGAGTAAAGCTGAAGAAAAACATTAAACCAACCAGTGTGACAAAATACAACCTGAAGAACATATCTATAGAGTTTAAAGATAATGTGAAAAATAAATTTGCACTATTAAGCCTATTTGACCACGATCAGAAGAACATGAAGCCAAGGACATTGTCAGGGAGGAATGCAAAAAGAAAGCGAAGCCTCAATGGATTACAGATTAACCTCTTCAAGCAGTTAAGGACAGATGAGAAGCAAAAGTAGGTAAAAAAAGTGACAGAAACAGAGTCAGAACCCTGAATGCAACTGTTCAGCAACTTGTGCATAGGAACAAAGAGGATTACTATAGTAACCAATGCAGAAAAATAGAAGATGACAACAAAAAAGGAAGAATCCGGCTCCCCCCACATCAGCAGAGCTGTTTTGGGAGGGAGCCGCCTTTGCCGCCAAGGAGGGTCAGAGACCCCTCAGAATGTTGCAGGCAGTGTTGCCTGCTACAGGAGGAGGGGGGGCAAAAGCCATATAAGGCCCTGCCGCCCCTCAACTCCTCCTCTTCAGCCAGCAATCATCGAAGAAGAGACAGGAGAGCTTCAGCCTGTGCTTTGACAGGCCTTTCTTCACAGGGGGCCGGTTTACACAGCAAATTTATTGCAGCAACTTGCGGTTTAATTATTTTCCGCAGCTGTGCCAGTCAGGTTTTTTTTCTAATTATGTCGCTTTGCAGTTCAGACTTGAATAAGTGTGTGTGTGGGTGTCTCTGTGTGTCTCTGTAAATCTGCCTGTAAATTAACTCACTCCATAAAGCAGAGGGAGAGTAATCTCTCTGCTAAAAGACCATGCCGTGGATCCTATTTCCCCCTCCCTCCTTCCCCCAAGCAGAGAGAGAGAGAGAGGGAAAATAGCAGTTCGTCTTGCTACAGCCCTTTGTGAAATGGTTTCTCTCCCTCCCCCGTGCACAGGATAAAAGCGACGAACTAGCTTTACATACTTTCAAAACAGCAGAGGATTAGAAGGAATGCTCCAGGAATGAAAGAAGTTGGGAATCCTTTTTTTTTTTGCAAACTGGCTCGCAAAATAGCAGACAGGATTTTTGCTAGTTTCTTCTCTAATGGCTACTGTCTGCCTCCTCCCTGCCCCTCTTTTAAGCCCACCCCTGCATCATCAACCAATCACAATGCAGCTGTGCTTTAACCCTTAGCGGAATGCTAGTTTACACTGCCAATAAAGCACTACATTGCAAATATTCCTGCAAAAATAGCGACATGCCCTGCCACGCTATATTTGGATGTTTTACCTTCCCCCCTTCTGAATGAGGCGATGCTGTGCTGCGATCCGTGGGAACTATGAGCTATCTTAGCGGTATATTTAGGGGAATATTTGCCCGTGTAAACGACCCCAGGGTTTTAAGGCACCCTTTATTCTCCCTTCTCCTTAACTATTTAGATACAGGGGTTTAGAGGGAGGGAGCATCCGCTTTTCACTATTTAGATCATTTAATTATTTATATTTAGAAAGAGGGTGCGTCTGCCAGCCTGTCCCCCCACCCCATTGGGAGCTGCCTTATAATGGCTGGACCCTCCCAGTGCCTTAGGTAGAAGGGAAGGAGAGGGGTTTCCACCATGATTGTTTGGTGTGCTTGATCTTGGCAGCCTGGTGTGTGTTTAAAAAGGGATTCCTTTTTTCTTTTTCCCTCCCTCAAGTGAGTGCTATGAGGGAGCTTTTCCTTTAGGGCCTTGGATTGACAGAGGGGTGTCTCCAACTGCCACTTTGGCTCTTCCCTTTCTGTGGCCCTCTGGTGGCTGTTGGGTGTTGGCTGTTGTGGGGGGGGGAAGAGTTGGCCTGCTGTTGCTGGGCAGATTAGCTTTGTGGATGGTCAGGTAACTCTTTCTGTAGGAACTAAGCCCAGCTGGGACAGCCCTGAGGGGGGAAAAATAATGTGTTGAATATAGTAACATTAACCATGTGGGCATGAGTAGGAAAACTTGGTTTAAATGTGGGAAACAGGGCCATTGTCAATCAGATTGTACATGCCAAAGGGACAGAAGTAAGATTTAGAAGTTAAAATGGCTCTGTGGGGGAACACCAGTCCTCCTTTAGCCCAAGGTTCAGTTACAGGACGTTACCATAGAGACCAACGAGGCCTAGGCTCTTTGCTGCCTGCCTGCCTACCTTGCTTGACTGTTAGTAGCTTTGTTGGAGCTGACAGGTCTTTGCTGACAGTCCTCTGTGTGTGCATGCATGTGTGTGTGTGTGCATGCAGATGTACAGTACAGATATTAGCAGGAGCATTTATGGACCTTTTCTGGACCAACCTGCCTTTTAATGGGCCATTTGCATTGCTTGCTATTTGGCAGGTTTTTTTTACTAACTATGCTGGGCTTACATTTTGGTATGCTTTTACATGTTAGGCCCCCTGCTAGTTGCTCTGTTCACAGGGTTTTGTTTTTTGTTTTTGTTTTTTTGGGGGGAGGGTAGCTAAGCAGGATTAGCGCTGGTTGGAACTTGGATGGGAGATCACAGCAATTCCGAGGTGCTGTAGGCTTTTTAGAATAGATTGGTGGTAGGGGCGGAATAACCTTACTGCCCCAGATCTTATGTAATTGAAGTGCTAGGAGAGGTCAGCTCCAGATGGTGCAAAGGGGAAGGTGGAGCCCCTGGTGGAGCTGATTGTCTCTAGTAAAAGAGCTGGCAAATATAATCTCAGAGCCATTGGCAATAATAGAAGTCCCAGCAGACTGGAGGAGGGCAAACGTTGTTCCCATCTTCAAAAAGGGGAAAAAAGAGGATCCCAACAATTATCGTCCAGTTAGTCTGACATCAATACCAGGGAAGATTCTAGAGCAGATCATTAAACAGAGAGTCTGTGAACATTTAGAAGGCAATGCCATAATCACAAAAAGTCAACATGGGTTTCAGAGAAACAAGTCATGCCAGACTAATCTGATCTCTTTTTTTGATAAAGTTACCAGCTTGGTAGATGAAGGGAATGCTGTGGACATTGCATACCTTGATTTCAGTAAGGCCTTTGACAAGGTTCCCCATGACATTCTTGCAAACAAGCTTGTAAAATGTGGGCTAGACAAGTTAACTGTTCAATGGATTTGTAATTGGTTGACCGACCGAACCCAAAGGGTGCTCAGCAGTGGCTCCTCTTCGTCTTGGAAAGATGTGACCAGTGGGGTGCCACAGGGTTCTGTCCTGGGCCCAGTGCTATTCAATATCTTTATCAATGACTTGGATGAGGGAATTAGGGGCATACTTATCAAATTTGCAGATGACACCAAATTAGGAGGAGTAGCTAATACCCTAGAGGACAGGATCAAAATTCAGAATGACCTGGATAGACTGGAGAGCTGGGCCAAAGCTAACAAAATGAAATTCAATACGGAGAAATGTAAAGTACTGCATTTAGGGCGGAAAAATGAAATGCATAAATATAGGATGGGAGAGACCTGGCTGAATGAGACTATGTGCGAAAGGGATCTAGGAGTCCTAGTAGACCACAAGTTGAACATGAGCCAACAGTGTGATGCGGCAGCTAAAAAGGCCAATGCGATTTTGGGCTGTATCAATAGAAGTATAGTGTCTAGATCAAAGGAAGTAATAGTGCCACTCTATTCTGCCTTGGTCAGACCTCACTTAGAATACTGTGTCCAGTTCTGGGCACCACAATTAAAAAAGGATATTGACAAATTGGAGCGTGTCCAGAGAAGGGCAACTAAAATGGTGAAAGGTCTGGAAACCATGCCTTATGAGGAGAGACTTAGGGAGCTGGGTATGTTTAGCCTGGAAAAAAGACGGTTAAGAGGCGATATGATAGCCCTGTTTAAGTATTTGAGGGGATGTCACGCTGAGGATGGAGCAGGCTTATTTTCTGCTGCTCCAGAGACTGGAACACGGAGCAATGGGTGCAAGCTCCAGGAACAGAGATTCCACCTCAGCATGAGGAGGAACTTTTTGACAGTAAGAGCTGTTCGGCAGTGGAACACACTCCCTCGGAGTGTGGTGGGGTCTCCTTCCTTGAAGGTTTTTAAACAGAGGCTGGATTGCCATCTGTCGGGGATGCTTTGATCAAGATTTCCTGCGTGGCAGGGGGGTTGGACTGGATGGCCCTCGTGGTCTCTTCCAACTCTGCAATTCTATGATTCTATGATTCTAGTAAGGCTACATTTTGGTGGGCCTTTGGCATATTAGGTCCCCTGCTGGTTACTCTGTTTGCAGGGATGTTGGCTCCCCCCTGGATCCACCACAGCCATTGCCTGGTAGTTTTTTGTTGGAAGTTTTCTGTTTACAATTAGTATATTGGCTTATTAATGCATATATCCATACTTAATAAATAACCACTTGATTTTGATAATTTTGTTAATATGCCACATGCACTTCAATAACAAATTCATAGCTGATGTTCAGTTATCATCTTTTTGGATCTGACTTGATCATATCTATCTAATTGGTGCGGTAACACATATATACACGGTTTTTAAAATATCTATTTGATATTGCATAATAAGTCACATTAATCATATATATGTAATTGATTGGCATAATAATACATGCTAAACAGGGTGGCTATGGTTTATTTTTGGGTGGGAGCTGTGTGTATCACTACATAATTCTTCACTATATATTACATTGCATTTTATTATCTTATCCTTAATTTGTGGACTCTCTTAATAGTGCCAGATCCCATTAGATATAGCAGCTAAGTAGCATCAGCTATGGTTTCTTCTTGGATGGGAGACCAATTATATTACTCCATAATTCATTCCTATAGATTCTATTAAATTCTACTATCTATAGATTATATTGAATTCTACTATGTTATCATTAGCTGGTGAGGCTTTACTAACATTGGATCCTATTGGACTTGGGAGAATAAGTTGTGTCCACTATGGTTTATTTTTGGATGAGAGATTGATTATATCACTACATAATTTACTACTATAGTCTGTATTGAGTTTTACCGTCTGATTTTAGTTGTTTGGCTATTTATTTATGTATTTTAACATTGCTGGATCCCATTGGGTCTTGATAGCTAAATGGTATCATCTATGGTTTAATTCTGGATGGGAGACCAACTATATTACTACATAATTCATTACTATAGACTACATTGAATTCTGCTATCATAATTTTAAGGTTGGACTTTTTAAACATTGTTGGATCCCATCAAGTCTTCGGTGCTACATAGGATCAGTTATGGTTTATTTAGGATGGGATATTATGGATTACGTTGAATTCTGCTGTCGTATCTTTAGATAGTGGGATTCTGCTGGATCCCATTTGATCTGGCTTGCTAAGCAGGGTTATCTCTGGTTCGTTTTTGATAAGGACCAGTTCTGACCTTACACGATTTATTAAGGTATTTCCGTTGAATTCTATCTTAATTTCAGTTTGTCTGACCTTTTTGACTGTGCCAGATCCTGTCTGCTATTGAAACCTAAGCAGGGTCATCTCTGCATTGTCCTTGGATGGGAGGCAGATCCCATCCCTACAAAATTCATTAATATTGCTTTCTGCTGAATTGTCTTTAGCTAGTTTGACTCACTTAACAGTGCCAGATTCTGTTTGATCTTGAAAGCAATGCTGGGTTTGTCCTGGTGTTTCTTGGTGGGGAGACTGATTCTATCCCTACACAATTTATTAGTGTAGTTGCGTTAAATACTACTTTTTTAATTTATAGCTGACATTCTTGCATTTATAGCTATTAATCATCCAGGACACCAGACCACATTTGATCTGGGTTCAGCGGGGTTGGTCCTGGTTTGTGCTTGGATGGGAAACCTCAAGTACAGACTGCTTTCTTTTATTGCTGACATCATGGTTTGTTTCAGCCAGTCTTTTAGTGGGAGGTGTTTTGGTCCCTGATTATTTTGGTTGAAGCAAGGGGTGCCAATTTGTTCATTGGCACTGGTGGGCATTTGGTGTGAGGCTGCAGGAGCCATTTGTTGACTGGCACTGGTGGCTATTTTGGTGCTGCCTCAGTGATATTTTACCTTCCTTGATTACATGCTTAGTGATTCAGTTCCTAGGAAGTATAATGAATAACTACATACATATATATTTTCATGTAAATAAAAATGAATAAAGCACTTGTTGGCAATGCACAGGTTGTTGGTATGATTGGATTAATTGATTACATGTTGTTAATTTATTTTTATCAATATTACCGTGTTTTGCCATTAATAATCTCTCCAGGCCACCAGACACTTTTACATCTTGGAGGTTAAGGGGAGTCGGTCCTGGTGGTAGCTTGGAAAGGTGACCACTCATGAAGGCTCATTGTAGGCTTTATTTATATTGCTTACATTATCACATTTATGGCCTTATTTGAGGCATTAAGTTGTTTGTGGTTTGAGCTCTGAATTAGCACTTGGTCTCTTGGATGTTCAACAGGGCCAGAACTGGTTGGTGATTAGGTGGCTGACCACTGGTAAAGACTTGGTTGTGGATTTTCCGTTCTTGCCGACATAGTCATACTAGGTGCCACACGGGTTCGACTATGTTTCATTTTTGGATGAGAGATCATTGATTTAACATTTTGTGTCTTTGCTTCTAATTTCTTTGCAGTTTCTTTGTGACACTAGAACTTGTGTTCTCTTTTCATCATCCACTGTATCACCCCAAGGTGGCATAGCAGAATTTGGTGGCACAATGGTTGAATGCCAGTGCTGCAGCCCTGACGTTGGTGGTTTGGTCCTGCTGGGCTCCAGGTTGACTCAGTTGACCATCCTTCAGTGGGTTGGAGAAGTGGGTACCCAGCTGGTTGGGGGACAATTGGCAGGGACATTGTGGTCCACTTGTAGAGTGTTTGTCACTGTGGAGTGGTATAGCAACGTAAGTACTGTTGCTATTGCTAAGTGCTGTCTATTTGCTTAATTAATTACAGTTGTCCCTCCGTGTCCACGGATTTGATATCCACGGATTGGGGTATTCACCGCTTAGAAGACTAGTGATCGAAGAGGCAATCCTTGATTTTGCCATCTTGTATATGGGAAACCATTTTGCTATGCCATTGCATACAGTGGAACTTGGGTGTTCACGGATTTTGGTTTCCATGGTGGTTCCTGGAACCAGACCCCAGCGAATATTGAGGGACAACTGTATTTAACTGATTAATAGATTTCTACACTTACTGGTGTAATGATTTTACATATTAGTTAATTGATAAATTCATTGCTGTTGTTTATTCTACGTCATTTCTTCAAATACCTTACAGATACCATATTTTGGAGGACTCCATATTCTGCCTGATCTTGGGTACTCGGCAGGGACTGTTCTCGGGTTGGAGACCATTACCTAAATCATTTCTAAATTATACATCTTGTCTTGCAGGGCTGCACACCACACTTGTCTGAGCCATTTTCCCTTGTCAGATGGATGGGAGGAGAGGCCTGTGCTGTTATTCTCCTTCTGTTCCTGGAGAGCCTTGGGCTTCCACCCTATACTCAGTTCTTGTTTCAGGTTTGCCATGGGTTCCACCTGATGCTGCTTTTCTGTTCCAGGAGTGCCCGTGTGATTCCCTGGAGCGGGAGCGCCTGTGTGCCTCCCTGGAGTGAGACTGCCTGTGTGCCTTCCTGGAGCGGGAGTGCCCGTGTGCCTCCCTGGAGTGGGAGCGCCCGTGTGCCTCCATGGAGTGGAAGCACCTGCGTGCCTCCCTGGGGCGGGAGCGCCTGTGTGCCTCCCTAGAGCGGGAGTGCCCGCGTGCCTCCCTGGAGTGGAGAATGACATGACATGCAGGTAATCAGGTCTCGATGGCCTGAGGTTACCGTCATGTGGTCAGCCATGCTGCCTAGAAGGCATCACTGAAGGATGGTGATCCCTGTCTAATTGACAAGGCCTGGAAGGGGGCTAATTGGGAAATTAAAAATGCCATGCATAAGGGGCTGGGATTTTACCTGTCACATCCAGACATTGTATCCAAGAGACCCGAGCTCTACAGAGCAGATGGGGTGCATCTCTCGGACGTTGGAAATTTGATATTCTTGGGCGATCTTCAGCAAGGGGTTAGGGACCTTTTGGACAAGCTGGTGGGGGAAAGGGACCAAGCAGATGCTTGCCCCTTTCTGTGGTGGGGAAGGGGGAGGCGTAGTTTCGGTGGGCACCTTGGCACCAATTTCGGTGAAGGTAGGGTCTCTGGAAGGGCCACTTCAGGTCATGGGGCCTAAGGGGACAGAAGGAGACCCGCCTTGAGGTTGGCCTAAAGGATAATCCTTCACCTCAATCCGTGGGGATTGGGTTCACCTTCCAGATGCGGGCCGGCTGGTGAGCAACCCCAGGCAACTGGGGTTCCTCTCCAGGACCCAGGTTTTCGCCCGGGAAGGCTGAGGGGTGTGGTCTAGCATAGACCTACTGCCTCACCTGGTCCCTCACCAGGTTGCCTCCCCCTGCTGAAGATCTTAGAGGGTATTAAATAGGCTGAATTTAATAAAATACTTTATTTCACCCCATTTCATGTGTGTGGTCTCGTTATTCCCGCAATTGGCCGACAATAAGAGACCCCTTACACAAGACCTGAGACATGAAACATTGGCTGTAGCTTTCTAGTTGATTTCAAATACTTATTCACATCCATCTTCTTTCATTGTTTAGGTGGGCAGGTGGATCATAGAGGTCTATCGCCACAGGGATACCCCTTGAACTCTTCTGCTCCAACAGAATTCCTCATTATGCTGGGATAGGTTGTATTTCCATTTAAATTCTAGTAATTCTTTCAGAATCTTCAGGTATACATAGAATTTAGCATATGTATATCTTATGCAAATCTGCATTCTCTTTTGTCCTCTTTTGCATTCTTCTTTGTCCTCTCTCTTGGTGATGCATACGTGGTCATGGTACCCCTGCCACTTGTGTGAAGATGCTCTCTCACAGTGCCAGGCCTCCCATCTCTGGTTTCTGGACACAAAAAGCTACCCCTTCACAGTTGTTATGGGACCTGTGGAGAAGGGAGTGAAATTCTTTATACATCTTTATCATATCCATTTTTTCAGGCAAAATGACATGAAACATTTTGACATGACATGAAACATAGCTATGACCACCAAAGCTACAACATTTTTATGTCATTTGGCCTGTATATGGGACAGTTTTGTCAGTACCCGTATATAGTGTGCAGCCTTATTGCAAGTCAGTGGTTAACTTTACGGCTTGATACAATATAAATCAGAAGGTCAGTCACTTAAACCACAGTATCTACTTTCTTGGGAGCTGGGCTTCTTTTCATAGGGTCCTCTGCTTGACATACATTTGGATAATACTAATGTATGAGAGTGGTTGAGTTCAGATTTTGTCTGTTTCTTTCTCACCTATCTTCCTTACAGTTTCTTATTTGTGAACCATATGACTAAAACACTATTTAAGAGCTTTTATTTTGCTCTTAAAAAGAGCTATATACTCTTCAAAAATTAAGATTCTTCAAACTCTTTTTGAACCCTTGCTGCCACTGTCCAACTTTGCTTTGGTTTTTCTCAGCCAGTTATGCTGTGATGAAATATGGACGTATATAAACTAGGGAAAACAAACCATACACCTGCTGTCAATATATTGTGAGCAGGTGGGATTAAACTGTCATACGACATAATGAGGAAGCAGAACAATTAAACTCTAGGAAATATATGGCCAAGGTGGCAACCAGTGCATAAAGTGACACTTTCTCAAAGGACTTTCTTAGAGTCCTGAGGATCATCCCAACCTGGAAACACCCACTATATGTAAGAGCATAAAAAGGATTTTATATTTCAGATCCTTGTTGTTTTCTGAATAGCTCACAATTGTGATCCAGGCTGGTTCAGTACATTTTACTACCTTAGGTAAAACAGCAAATGGTGTCCTGGCCCACTATAGCCCTCTCAAATTATTTTGTCCCATGTAAGAGGAAATTCCACAAGTGCATCTCCACTTTCCTGGCAGTATACTATACCATAATAATCCATTCATGATAGAGCAGTTGTCTGCCCTTTCATGGAGATCACCATTGGCTGCCTGCTGTGTGTGTATGCATGTGCCTTCAAGTCACCCATTGACTTACAGTGACCCCATGAATTTCATAGGGTTTTCATAGGCAAGAAA
Source organism: Gambelia wislizenii (assembly GCA_030847615.1). Lineage (NCBI taxonomy): Eukaryota > Metazoa > Chordata > Lepidosauria > Squamata > Crotaphytidae > Gambelia > Gambelia wislizenii. The sequence continues at coordinate 364,863,945 of JAUMIR010000001.1, forward strand.
TACTCAGAGGTGGTTTTGACAGTTTCTTCCTCTGAAATATAGCTTGCACCACCTCGTATTCATTGGTGGTCTCCCATCCAAGTACTAACCAGGGCTGACCTTGCTTAGCTTCCAAGATCAGATGGGATCTGGGGCCTTTTGGGTAGTTAGAGGAAAACGGTCTGCTTTACTTTCATTGTGCTACTCTGTTCTCATTTACACAAGCCAGGATACGTCGGCTCCCCTCAGGCATATCCTGGCTACAAAGCAGGCCCATTGTTCCTCTGTTCCATTGAATGGGATGAAATCCTGATGGGTCCATTGTTGCAGCAGCCACAGCCTCCATTTCCATTTCTCTCTCTGTCTTGGAAAGCAGGAAGGGGGCATGCAACATGTGACCAGCCTTGGTCACGTTGCAGGAATCCTTCTTGCCTTCTAAGACAGTGAGGGAATTGGCAGTGGCCATGAAGGCTGGCCTTCCAGGACGGGCTCCTGAGCCTGATCCATTTCCTCCCAGCAGAAATGGAGTAAACCAGGTATTATTTTAGAACATTTTATTAGACCCTATCCTGCCTTCTCCCTGTCTGAACCCCATATCTGCTCCAGGAGTAATGAGAACTGTCCGGGGACAGAATGGGGCAAATGGCATCATCAGTACTCTGAGATGGGGGCAATATGGGGTATATTGCCCATCCAGACACGCCCTCAGAATCCCACCACCATTCTCTTCAATCCCAGTGTTATACTGGGTTGCAGTATCTTTCCACTTTCCCATACACAAGCTTGAGTTTACAGTGGTACACATTTTTCCTAATATAAACACATCTGTTCATTTTTACCATTGACTCAAGAGTGTCTGCATAAACACTACATTGCTGACATCCCCTCTATGTTTTTCTTGAGTGGACTGGGACACTAAAAGAGAAAATCTATTGCAAAAGGAGGGACAATATCTAAGTTTACTTACTTACTTATTTACTTCCTGTCTTTCTCCCAGCACATGACCCAAGGCAGCTTTAATCAAATTAAAACATAGTACAGCTAAAATCTTATTATACAGAAGTGTTTTTTAAATAAGCTAACAATTCTATTAGAATCACAAAGTTCAAACAATTTAAAACATATTGAAAACATAATAAAATATAAAAGAACAGGATTCCACATTAAAACACTCTTCTGAGTTAAGCACCAAAGGCCTGCTGAAATAAAAAGGACTTTGCCTGCTGCTAAAGACCAACTGCACCTCCCATGAGAGGGAGTTCTACAACCTAGGAGCAGCCACTGAGAACGCTGTCTCGCATGTCCTCGCCAAACATGTGTGTGATAGTCACGGGACCAAGAGAAAACTTTCACCCAAAAAATCTTTAAAGCATTCTAGCTAGGTGTGGACAAGGTCCTTCCACTTGTGGTTTGCTTATTGGCATGTCTGGACCAGGCAGATGCAGGCATTCTGGCTTGTCTTTCCTCATAAGCCAGAGAGGAAAACATACAAGAAATTATGGGTTGTTTCTCTGTCATGTCAGGAGAGATATAAGAAAGCACATTACCTCCTGCTAGGTTTGGACATTAACAACAACAAAAAAGATGATCCCATTGCAAGTGGCAGTGATAAATAATTGTGTACCAGCACACCTCAAATTTCCTAACATTTCTATAAAATTCTAGCTTATCATGACATGTGAACCCAGCCTATGTGATGACACTGTCCACAGAGTTAATGAAGCCATCTTCTTTGCATGGATGAGGTACTACATTGGATGTGATACATGTCAGGATATTCGGACATACAGTAGTTAGATTTATTCTGTAAAGAGCTGTGATGTAGCAAACAGTCTGCACAGGTCTGGAGAGCTAGTGGTAGTTGCAAATGTATCAATATTGATGAGCTCTAGCTCTGGTGTGGAGCTGATTGGGGGAGGTGCTAGGAACTCTGCAGAGCTGGGTTTTTAGTTTGTCCTATGGAGCTGAACTAAGCAGTTCTTTGTTGGATTTCACAGAGTGAAGTTTTCTTTTGAATGCTGTACATATCTGTAAATGCTCTTCATTATGCCCAAGTAAAGAGAAGCAGTTTATTTTAGACACAAAGCTATGTGTCTGTGCCTTTATTCTTATGCCTCAAGGAACAACACTTTGCTGTCTATTTTATGCTCCCTGGGACCTGTTTAGTTTCCCAGTGCATGATACCACCTGATAATACATCCCATCCTCCCTTTATATTCTCATACAAGGACCTCTGCCTTTCTACAGATTCACAAATTCCAGAAATCTCTTGATAATTCCTGTTTGTCACAGTATTCTCTATTTTGAACCTGCCTGCTGAGGACAATGCCTCTCTTCTTTAGCTGTTGATCTAGCAAACCAGGCCAATTGGCAGATGGGCTAATCCTGACACTGTCAGAAGTGACATGGATGTTTGTATGGGTATATAATTATTTCTAAAATATCCATTCTGAACAGCCTCTGGTATACTTATGCCATATGTCATTCCACTGCAGTGCTATCAGTCATCATGATTCCATTTTCAGTTTATGGACAGCTGGATTTTTAAACCTATCAGTGGTGCAATTCCCATTCATTTTGCTATGGCTTCCATTGGTTCACAATAAGGCAGTAGGTATTAATACCTCCAATTCAGTGCTCCATGCTGCTTAATTTTGTGTAGGTTTTCAGAAGAACAATGACTCCTAGAGAAAGCAGAAACACATGAGCAACCAAAGGAAGTCTGCGTTGAACTCCAAACCTCAGCCTGTGTATAAATCACTGTAACTGAGCTTCATCCTTCAAGGCATGGTTTACATGTGGCTAACCCCAGAGCAAAAGGGGAAAAATAGGCAGTTCTTCCTGTTGAAATCTAGCCTTGAAACAAAAACAAAACAAAAAACCCAATAAAAGCTTTATTATTGGCCATTCAAACAAAAATCTGCTAAACGATACACTAAAATTGCTGGCTGCTGGATTGTATGATCACAGTTTAATATAATAAATGGTTTGCTATATTTTGCTTCATGGTTCAAACTGAGGTTGTAACTGTAGAAATTGCTCCCCCTCCCCCTGAGTGGTTAAAAATGTAATCTTCCCTCGCTTCTATTAGGCAACACCTCTGTGTAGTCAAAATTTGAACAGCAGGTCCTTTCAAGTGAGCAGAACGAGAGGCCTCCTTCCTACAAGAGAAATATCTTCTAATACTCACTTTAGAGCACATAAGTAAGTACTACTGTATATAGGAATGAGTTTCTTTAGGTCTACATTTACATGAGAATGTTTCTCTCCTTTCAAACAAAGGACTGTTGATTAAGAGTATAATCTGATACCGAAGGTAACACCTGTATTTTCTATGGGGGCAAAATTCAAAACAGCAGCATCACCACCACAAATTATACCAGCAGAACTGCTCAGAGAGATTGGTGGGTCTACTAGAGGAGCCATTCCACTGGCAAAGATACTCTGAAGTGAAGTCGAAGGCTTTCATGGCCAGCATCCATAGATTTTCCTTGGCTTTTTTCTGGGCTGTGAGACTGTGTTCTGGAAGAGTTTATTTCTGAAGGCATCTTCAGAGAGATGCCAGCCACATTCTGAAGATGTCAGCTACAGAAGCAGGTGAAACATCAGAAATAAACTCTTCCAGAACACGGCCTTACAGCCTGAAAAAAAAAACCAAGGAAAATCTAGACCCTAAATGAATTGGCCAAAACAAGGTTGAGATACTCATCTAACGGTTGAGATGCTTGGGTAGGAGATGCTCAGCATAAGGCAGGAGGATATTGTGGCCCAGCAGATAGCAAGAAGTTATGGATCCCCTTTGCTGGTGGCAGCCTCCTCTGAGAAATGCTCTCCCAATTGATATTCTTCAAACCCTGAGACTTAATGGTTTCAGACATTGGGCTAAAGTCTAATGCAGTGAGTACATAGTTATCAAAATGATAAACAGCATGTAAATATGTGCAAACTGAAGTGGGGGCAACAGCAAAGTCCAGCTGTACAATACAGACAACAACCTATATAATGCTGGGATGGGCAGTTCAGGGAAGAGCATTGGGACTTCTCAACCAGAGAGCTCCTCTAGTGCCTCATCAAAGTACAAACCCAAGAATTCCATAGGATGAAACCAAGGCAGTTAATGTGGAATAACAGTGCTATCATTGTGTAGTGTAAATGGGCTTCAGGTGAACTTGTGTGCCTGCTCAGTCCAGGGTAGGTGCATATGTAGCTTTCAGATGAAATGACGGTTAAGAGGGAATTGTGTAAGAAATGGAATCAGATGGTCAAATCACCCAGGAAGAGTACAAAGGAGTAGTCAATTTTTGTAAGGAAAAAGTCAGGAGGGCTAAACCGCAGAATGAGCTCCAGCTTGCAGGCAAGGTTAACAATAATTAAAAGGATTTTTAAAATATTTGTTTGTTTGCTAGAACAAGAGAAAGAGCAAGAAAGGGGTAAGTCCTCTGTGTGGAGAAGATGCATAAATGCTTATGGGTGACAGAGGGATGTTGGAACTGCTGAGCTCTTCTTCACCACTCTGTCAAAGAGCTCAACCTAATGAGAACTTTTGAAGACTATTATTTCAGAGCTTTCTGTTTTTGCCCTTAAGTTAATGAATAATTGAAACAATTCCAGCTGAAAATATTGATTCACTGCTCATGCTAGCTGGGAAATTATTGGGATTCTTAAAAATACACTGAACTATATTTGGGGCAAGTTATTTAATTTTTTGGACCTCTTCACTATCCAAATCCCTCAAACCATCATGGGAATCTGACAATTAGAATCTCAAAAAGTTACTTTCCCCAGATGTAGCACTAAAGCTATATTTTAACTTGAGTTTTTTCATCTATTCATGCCTCTGGCTTTTCTTCGCAAACGAAGATTCAGGAAGGACTCATCCCACGCTTTCTGCAAGCGCGGTGATGACAAAAAAGGCCAATCCGAGATAAATAAGTCCGGTTGCAGAAAGCACAGCAGAAGGTCTCCTTGGGTGATGTTTCTGGGTTGTGATTCTTTCTGCGTTGTCGTTTCTCTTCAAGACTTGTTCGGCATGAGTTCTCAAATAAGGCTGCAGCATTATGGATAGTGCGTCTCCATGCCTCCCGATGTGAGGACAGGGCGGACCATTGTTGGTGATCAATTTGGCTGAGCCTGAGATGTTGTTTCAGGGAGTCTTTGTATCATTTTTTTGGAGCGCCCCTCTTACGCTGACCCGTGGCGAGTTCACCATAGAGTACTATTTTTGGGAAGCGATGGTCCTCCGTCCTAGAAACGTGCCCTGCCCAGAGCAGCTGTGTTCTCAATACCATGGCCTCAATACTGGTGATCCCTGTTTGCTCAAGGACAGCAACATTCATCACATAGTCAGTCCAGTGTATATTTAGGATTGTGCGTATACAGCGCTGATGAAAGCATTCAGAGTCATAGGTGGTGGCGATAGGTGACCCATGTTTCAGATCCATAAAGGAGAATAGACAGTACAATGGCTCTAAACACACTGATTTTTGTGCTTCGCTTCAGGTGTTTATTACTCCAGACTCTTTTGTGAAGTCTTCCAATGTGCTATATGCCTTTGCTAATCTGTGATCGATCTCTTTGTCAATCTTGGCATCTGAGGAGATTATGCTTCCCAGGTAGGTGAACTGCTGAATGGACTTGAGCACAGATTTGCCGACGGCAATGTGGGGATGGTAGTATTTGTCCTGTGGTGCAGGCTGGTAAAGAACTTCTGTTTTCTTCAGGTTGACTTCTAGCCCAAGCAGCTCTGCAGCTGTTGCGAAGCAGGATGTTAGGTGCTGCAGAGCTGCTTCTGTGTAGGCAACAAGGGCAGCAGCAGCAGCGAAGAGTGAAGAGCTATTATGCCACTGCCAGCATAACTTAAAACATCATTAGGGTAGGGAGGCCTCTCTCCCACGATAAGGGGGCATCAATGGAGAGGTCTATTCATGCCACTGGAGTGAAAAAGAGAATCCTCAAAAATTGTTTTTTTGGGGGGAGTTGCAGTCCAGGATAGTAACATTTGAACCTAAGAAGGCTTCCCTGAACTGCTGGTCGATGTCACTGTTCTAACAAGATGTTAAAATTTCAGTGAGCTGCAGATTTTTATGGAGCAACATTTGAGCTTGTTCTACTTGGAAGTGCCTAATCACCCTGGGACTTTGCCGAGTCCCCCTAGGAACTCTCTGAGCTTCTGCTCCTTGTCTGACTGGATGCTCTTCTGTTCTGACCCTGCCTGCAAACATCAGTTGGAGCAGGACATGCTTCAGGGTGCTTCTCCTTTTGTTCAGTGTCTGGTCTGTTTTTCTGACCCTGCCTCTGAACTCAGCTGGGAACAGCGTATGTTTTGAAAAGAAGGACAACTTCTCCACTGCATAATTGCCAGCACATGAGTTTAAAAATGGATCACTCCAATAAATGTAGCTCAGACAGATCGCAGAAGATGTGGTGGAGTTTATTGGGCTCAACCACTTCAGGTTGCAGTTCGTGGTTCATATGCTTGAATGTTTCATCATTAAAAGTGTGAAGGTGTATGGGCCCCTGCTCATACAAAATTAACATACTTGGGAGAAATCTAGGCTAGATTTCTCTTCCTCCTGGACGTCTACTTCTCCCATCCAGCCATCACCATTGATAGTCTGGGAAGGTTAATTATTATTCCATGGAGAAAGGACCTTTCCAGTCATGGTCCCCTCCCTCTGGAATCCTCCCCCATGAAATTTGTCAGTAATCTTTTTCTTCTCAACACCAGCTGAAGAATGTTTTATTTTTCAAGGCCCTTAATTTGTAAATCTGAAATAAAAATGCTCTTCTTGGCACTTTTCTGAAGTTCATGGTAGTATATTAAAACCTTCCTTCAAAGGAAGCAAATGTATTGGACACGAACCATCCATAGAGTACCATACCTTTTGAGCTCCTATTAATTTTTGCTCTCTTCAGCAATGCTTCTTTTACTGCCATTTTTATTATGTTTTCCTGCTGCATGTATTATTTTGATTCTGTAAGTTTGCCTTGAGAACATTGCCTGAAGACTGATTAATTATCTTAAATTAATAAAAAAAAACCATGTAATACATTATTGCAATTTTCAACAAGGTTGGGTGGTGTAAATATTGATAACATTCAGAACCTGACAGTTATGCTGAAATGTTAAAGTTGCCAGATGAAGAACAACAGAAATGGAGAAATGCAATGGATCAGGAAATGCTTTCTATCCATCAGCATAATGTCTATGATGTGGTAAAGTTGCCAGAGGAACACAAAACTGTTGGTTGCAGGTGGGTGTTTAAAAAGAAAGAACTGCACAATGGTGAAGTCAAATATAAAGCAAGGTTGGTGGTTTTCACAAGTGAAACACTGCAATTATGACCAAATTTTTGCACCAACAGCCAAACCACAAAGTATAACGATTGCCTTGGCTGTTGCAAGTCTGCACAATTTTAGGGTGAACTATTTTGATATTGGTACTTCTTATCTAAATGCAAGTCTTGAGGAGACCATTTACATGAAGCAGGCACCTAGATATCATAGTGGGGATCTTGACCATGTATGCAAGCTAAAAAAAAGGCTCTGTACAGATTAAACCAGAGTGGGCAAGCCTGGTATATGTGCTTAAATGATATGCTGAAGAGTATTGGTTTTGAGAACAGCATTGCTGACCCATGTTTGTACACAGGGGTCAATGACCACAGTTATGAAATCCTGATAGCTTTTGTTGATGACCTGTGCCTGATCACCAAAACTGAGAATCAGGTGAACAAATTCAAGCGAGAACTGGGTGCAAAATTCCAGATAAAAGATCTGGGAGAGATACAACAGTAACTGGGGATAAATTTCAAAAGGCTTGAAAAAATGGTGGTTTTATACTAAGTCAAACCCAGAAAATTAAGAAACTATTGTCAGATTGCAATATGAGTGAATGTAAAAGTGCATCAACACCAATGGTTACAGATTTTGTAAATGTAACTGATGAAAGGTTGTTTGAATATCCAGAGTTGTTTCATTCAGCAATTGGGAGTTTGCTGTACATTGCAAATTGACACACCTACCCAACATGACTGGCAAGGGCTGAAAAGAAAACTGATGTATTTAAAAGGTACCATGGATCATGGTGTGCAAATTAGTTCACACGATTTTCATGAGCTTCAATACTATTGTGATAGCGATTTTGCTCAAGAAATTCCAGACAGAAAACCAACGTCTGGGATGGTAGTCTCATACACAGGTACACCTATATACTGAAAGACTAAAAAACGGTCTACAATTGCCTTAAGTTCTACTGAGGCTGAAATCAGTGCATTGTCTGATCTTATTTCAGAGTTAACTTGGATTAATCAAGTGTTCATTGATATGGGTATTCCAATACAGGAGTCTGTAGAGGATTTTGAAGATTCACAAGCATGCATTCAGTTAGCAAGTGCTGAGGGGGTCAAATCACGGACCAAACGTGTTGCTGTCACACTGCAACATGTGTGCAGTCCCTGCAACTGGTCCACTGCAACTGGTCACACTGACCTATTGCCCGTCAGAAGAGAACATTGCAGACATGTTCACAAAAGCTTTAGGTCCAACCAAGCATCAATATCTGTGTAACAAATTGGTTGTGATACCAGATATGTGAAATCCATCTCTTTAAGCATGAATTTAGAGGGATGTCAAAGTATGGTGGGATATGCTATCTGATAAATTAATGCTGTAAAGAGATACAGAGCAAGCAAACCAACATGCTTGCCTACAGGGGGCATACTGGTGTAAACAAGGCTGCAGCCAGATGGCCTATGTTATGGGAACATAGTCTTGAAGATTTTTAATCTGCATGAGAGAACTGTCTGTATGTCTCACTGAGGCAGGATGTTTACTATATGTGCTTTGAAGCTCTGTAACTAGTTCTAAGCTGACCATTGGACTATGCAGTGGCTGAAGCTGCTAAGTTCTAATTATTGCCACAGAGAGGATTCACTGTTGTTTCTGTATATATTTTAAATGTTTCAGTAAAGTTTAGTAGTTTAGACACCACCAGAGTGTCTGTATACTTTATTGGATGTCTTATGGCTAATGCTTGGGCAAACGGGTTTCTTCTGCTACTCTGCTACAATTTTTGGCTGCCTGGATCTCTCTGAGCATGTACAGAGTGTCCAGTGCACTATATTGTGAAAAGACCATCCATAGAGTAGCATACTTTTGGGCTGCTGTGAATTTTTGTTCTCTTCAGCAATGCTTCTTTTATTGCCATTTTTATTATGTTTTCCTGCTGCATTTATTGTTTTGATTTTGTAAGTTTGCCTTGAGAGCTTTGGCTGAAGACTGATTAATTATCTTAAATAAATAAAAAAATCATGTAATAAATTATTGCAGTTTTCAACAAGGTTGGGTAGTGTAAATATTGATAACATTCAGTCTGAATAGAGATTCATCTCTTCTTTGGTTTATATTCCATATTTTCAAAGACATTATGCAGAGTTTAAAAAAACCAAGTAGAAGAATAACAGCACCATGGTAATTATAAATCCCTAACAATGGCTCTTGCATGCTGTTATGTTAAGTAGATGGCAGACCAAGGTTTCAAATCCTTTGCTTTTCCCCCTTTCATTCCTCTTAAGAAATGCCTAGTTAAAAGGTTAATTGTCCAGTTCCCTCCCAACCCTGATATCAACCCCTTCCAATTAAAATGCACTGTATGAGGCAGCCAAGTTTCACAGGAGTTCCTCAAGTGTTTGCTGCGGTGAAGATGAAAAGCATGAAGGGGAGACAGGCATTCCTCAACACAGAAGGGCATATGTTCAATGTATGTTTAGCAACATATGTGTATCCTTTCACAGGTAACAGTTTATATGTCTACTACACAGTTAATGTGTACTGTACTACTAATAGGTGACCCCCAGTTGCTTTGTAAAGTGTAGAGTAAGTCTCAGAGTTGGGCTTATACTACCACTGCAGGCCTGAAATGTGGAGTCATGATGGGTCATGATACTGTGGCCTATGTTCTGGGTAGAATTTAGAAATGTTACTTGTTTGTGCATTCCAGTTCCCAGAATCTTCCAGCCCTTTCTATGATCTATCTCCAACATACTAGAGAGGAATTTCCTGACTCGGGGTATATTTGTACAACCAAGTTATATCAATCTGATGCCGATTTAAATGTCATGGCTCTGTCCTATGGAATTCTGGGATTTGTAATTTGGTGGCAGGTAGTTAGAATTCTCTCTCAGGGAGTTCTAGTCTGTTTGCTATGAACTATAGCACTAGAGCTCCCTAGAAGATAATTCTAAGTACCTCTCACTAAACTAAATATCCAACGCTTCTATTGTATGGGGTAATTATAGTTAAAATACTAAACTATTATAGCCATGTAGTGTAGCTTCACTCTTGAAGTCCAAAATGTAAAATTTCTAATTTCCAATTCAGTGTATATGTAAGGACATGAATTTCCCCTTCATACATCTTCAATTTTCTGTTGTAGCAAACACTGAAGGAACCCAGCTGTCCAGCAAAGTGGCTCTCTGAGATGGTTAACTTGGTTATTCTAATAGAATCAATAGAACTCTACACAGAGGTTTAGATATACCATTTTCACCTTCAAGTGGAAATCAGTGAGCTTTCCACTTGCTCTTGATGATTTGGGTTTTTGAACTCCAGGCCCATTGTCCTTTCATAAGCAGCAAGCTCAGCAAAGCAGTGGTGTGCTCTGCGAAAGGCACAGCTAAACCCAAGTTAGAGGAAACATCTGTCTCTGATGTGTGCCATTGTGATGTTTTATGTCAATTCACATCAGTCAAGCTTACAGTTTAACTCTTTTTCACATGCATGAAAAGGTTTGTCATTTCCCTGCATTTTAGGCAAAGGTAAGCAAGGTAATATAATTCTGTGGGTTGGCAGGCGCTGAAGCAAACCTCGGCTTTTAGCTTCACATTCCCAGTTGCCTGAATTTTCGGTGAGTAGTATCAGATGACTAAAGAAAATGAATGCTAATGAAACAGAAAGTGGTGGAAAGCTGCTATAATGGTGGAAAGTTGCTCAGCTAATAGAACTGGTGCCGAAAGAGGGAAATGATACAGTTTTCCAATAGCTTTCAAAAATAAGTCTTTAAATATTTATGCCAGCAGCAAAAGAGAGAAAGTCAGTGTCTAAATCTCAAGGAGCTACAGTTTTGCTGATGTGTCTGAGCCTACTCCTGCTGATATGTAGGACTCTCACACACAATGCTTGCTGCTTGGGTTGTTTAACTACAATGGAGTTAACTTTGGTGGCAGAATGTTAGAACTGATTCCACTGCAAAGGCACAGCATAATGGTATGATGTTCTGGCCTCACTCTTATCTGTGATGGCCTCTTCATACATGCAAGTCATTTTGACCAAACTCAAGGCACACATGTATGAACACACATCTGTGAACCATCCATTGGACCCTCCTTTCATGGTACAACAAACTTTTACTTTAGTACTTGTACTTTAGAAACTAGGTGTACAGCAGGACAGGCTGTATAATATGGGATTAGAGAATAAGGGCAGAGAGACGTTGTCTCAGGAACATATACACCTGTGTGCCATGACTAAATAACCATAACAAGCAACCTTGAAACATACTGCTTTCATGGAAGGGGATTTATTTTTCAATATTTCCAGGGATAGATCCTTCAGCTTCACTTTGAATCCTGCTTTTGCTACTGAAACCCATTTGCCCTCCTATTGAAGCTTGAAATGTGCTCTCCATTGATGCCCAATGAGATGCTGCTTCTCATTAAATGCTTACAATGGGGTACTAGGAACACTCTGGGCCCGTCTATATGAGGCAAAACAACAACAACAACAACAAAACCCCAGAGTGGCTCAAAGTAATGGCATTTTGCAGCAGCTGTGGCTTGTCTTAATGGTGTTTTTGCCCCCATAAGCTTTGCATGCAAGATGGCGGCTGAGAGAGATTTACTCATGTTTGTACTTACCTCATTTTGCTGCTGCTGAGCTTTTTTTAAAAAACCCTACGTCCAAGGTATGATAGAGTGATTTTTCAATTTAACAGAAAAGCAAAACCCCCCACACCCCATTTTATTGCCTTAGTGCTTGCTTGCTTGCTTGCTAAAGTGAAAATCCAACATGGCGGCAGCAGGTGCTTGCCTTGTTAGCAAGTCCCACCCACCGCACACTCGTCTGGCCAATCAACTTTGTACTTCCTCTTCTATGGGAAAGTGATTCATATCAAATTGCTTATACCAACGAGCATGAATGTGCATTCCCCTTGCTGTTTAAAAAAAAAAAACTCCAGGAAAAGCCACAAAGGCTTTTCCTGTGGGGTTTTTGATGTTTTGGGCCCCCCTCCTTCCCAATATGGCAAAATGATGTGGAATGCCATTAAGACAGATAGTGTTCTCCTCACATCCCACAAGGAGTACCTTCACTGTTTAGACAACCCTAGAAGTAATGTCATTTCAGAAACAAAAGGGGACTTCAGATGTCTCTTCCTCATCACTGTGAAAATGCCTCATGCATGGAAGAGAAGTGGAACTGTATCCACTGGTTTCACTCTGAAAGTTGGCACACCACCTAGCATGCTACCTAATCCACCCTTGTATCCATAGGTAAGCTCCCTGCCCTCCTATGGCTTAGGTTACATAGCTTAGGTAACACTTCTTTCCATACCAGCCTGCTCATTCCTTCAGGGTCCCATTCCCTGTGTTCTAGTTATGGTACAACTCATGCATCAAAGAAAAGGCCTCCTTAGCAACCATGCTTAAAATGTGGAATTCTTTCTCCTGGAAGATTAGATTGGTACCTGCTTTGATAACACTTCACCATGTGGCAAAGACTTTGATCTCTCTCCCTCTTCAGGTCCTCAATCTAACAGTTGACCAGTTTTGAGTGTCACTATACCAAATATTGGGAAACCAAGCTAGGATAACCATCTCCCTGCCTGAGCTGATGGACATAGGAGTTTTTCAAACAGGGGAACACCCCCCCCCCAACGAGGTCGGGAGAAGAACGGCACTGTTCCGCTTACAGTGCACCATTTCAGATGGCACCATCCTCCTCCCATCCTCCGATGCTTCCTCCGTGCTGCAGGCACCACTTTTTATTGATACTTTTTATTTTCCATCAATAAAAGTGGCACATTTCTCATGCCCGCAGCACAGAGGAAGCACGGGGGAAGGTCAAGAGGAGGACAATATTATCTGAAACAGGGTGCTGTAAGTGGAACAGCATCGTTCTTCTCCCGACCTCCTCGGGGTCCCCCCCCCCATTTGAAAAAATCCATAGTCTAATAAGTGGCATCAAGGAGCCCAAAGGTGATAGTATGGGAGACTTTTAACATTCATGCCAGGACTTCCTTGTCAGAAGGAGCTTGGGATTTCATGGTCACAATATATCTAGGCCAAAACGTATGCCAGGATATGCCCCGAATCTAGTTCTCTGCACTGGTTTAGAAGGATTAGAAGGAAATAGTATCTCAGTGAGGGAGCCAGCATTGACTCAGCTGACATGGTACAGCCAGCCCTCGGTGTCCACAGATTCTGCATCCACAGATTCAATCATCCACAGCTTGAAAACATCCCATCCCCACCCCCAAAAGAAAACCTTGATTTTGCAATTTTATATAAGGGACACCATTTTACTACACCACTGTATATAATGGGAGTTGAGCATCCATGGATTTTGGTATCCACGGGGTGTCCTGGAACCAAATCCCAGCAGATACCAAGGGCCCACTGTAGATGATTACCTCATCAGTCTACATCCCCCCCCACACACACATTCTGCCTAGCTCTGGAACAGTATTTATGTTATTTTCCCATGTGTTTCCCAGCCTTCAGTATACATCTTTATTCCCGCATGCTTACATACTGGTCAAATTCTTTTCTAATTCTCTACAACAGGGCTGAACAAAATGCACCTCCCAAGCTACGTACATAGCTCGTAACCCCTTACACACACTTCAAGTCCCTCTGCCCTCACTATATAGCCTCAAAATTTGGTTTGTGGCTCCTGGAGGCTTTCCAGAATAATGGCTTCACAGTTTAGGGGATGTGTGAGCTACAACACACAAAAAAGCCCCAGAAAGAGGAAGAAGGAGAAAAGAGGAGGAGGCAGGAGAAGGAAGGAAGGAAGGAAGGAAGGAAGGAAGGAAGGAAGGAAGGAAGGAAATGGACTGGGATGTGTGTTTTAGCCAGAGCCCAAACATTGATCGTTGTTACCTTCCACAGATGGTATACTGCAAGTAGGTGTGCATTTTCGCCCATTCTCAGTGACGGCATTTTGTTTACACCTTTTTCCACCCATTTGCATCCATTTGCATCTATTTAAAAAGAGTGGCCACACACTCTGATAAAGGACAATAGAACAAAAATGCATAGCAATGGGAATTCAGAAGGCCATACATGCAAAAATGTGCATCTATGCACATTTCCTGGGAAACTTCAGGGAAAACTGTGAATCCTTTTACTGTGCAGTTTGTGGAGTTTTTAGCCCTTCTTCCTCCTAATACTGTGAATCCCCTTCATATCTTGTTCAGACAGATCATATTCTCAGCAAATTCTATGAGGAGTATTTTCATCATGTAGGCAAGCCCTGTAGTATTGTTCCAAGAGCACACAGCCTATTTTGTAAGCTTGCCAATACAATAAGTAGGACTTTCACATTATATCTATCATCTATCTATATCAGGGATGGACAAGTGTGGCCCTGGCATGTGACCCTGAGTTAGTTTTCCTAGCCCTTGACAACCACCACCTGACCTATCCAGAGCATCCCTTTTCTGGCGAAAATGGAGAAAATGCTGTTCCTGGAAGCTTCCAGGAGTAACAGATGAAAGGCCCACCTCCATCCCAATGGCCCCTGCCCTTTCCTCAAAGGGAGAGAAGAAGAGGCAGGCACAGCTCCTGGCAGTGGAGGGAGAAAAGAGAAGACTTAATTCCCCTCCCCCTCTGCCACTTCCTTTTCCTTTTGTGTCTTTTTTTATTTAGATTTTAAGCCTTAGGGCAGGGAACTGTCAAATCAACAATTTGTAAGCCACCCTGAGAGCCTTTGTGGCTGAAGAGTGGGTTATAAATACTGTAAATAAATAAATATCAATCATTTCAATCAATCACTGGAGTCCATGCACTGTGTACCTGACTTTCTCAATAGGAGTTGAGTTGTATACACTTCTCCCTCCCTCCCATCCTCCCTCTCTCTCACACACAATCTAAGTACAATCGGCCCTCCACATTCATGGGGATTAGGGGTGGAATACCACCGCAAAAGTGAAAAAAATGTGAATAATAATAATAATAATAATAAAAATATTTTTATCCTGCCCCTCTGTTAAAACAATCGGGGCGGCTTACAAAAATTAAAATACCAATACAATTTAAAGTCCCCAAACACCACCCACCCCACCCTCCCCCATAAAAAGATACTAAACCAAATACATTAAAACAACTGATATAAAATCACATTAAAATAATAAATAATAAATAGCCAGCAGACTAAAAAGAGACAGGAGCCCCTGAGACAGGGAAATAATCAGGAAAGGCCTGCCGAAAGAGATCCATCTTTAGTGCTTTTTTAAAGCTACTCAGGCTCGCCATCCAACGGATCTCGTTCGGCAGGCCATTCCACAATTTGGGGCAATTACCGAAAAGGCCCTCTGGGAGGTTGCAGACAGCCTAGATTTTTGTGGCTGAAGCAAATTCCTCCCAGAGGACCGGAGTGCACAGGGAGGATTGTATGGGAGGAGGCGGTTCCAAAGATAAGTTGGACCCAAGCCATTTAGGGCTTTAAAGGTAATAACCAACACCTTATACTGGGCCCGGAAATTGATAGGCAGCCAGTGGAGAGATTTTAATACTGGAGTTATATTGTCTCTCCGAGATGTTCCCGAGACCACTTTGGCTGCCATATTTTGTACCAATTGAAGTTTCCAGACCAAGCATGAGGGTAGCCCCATGTAGAGCGCATTGAAGAAATCTAGACAAGAGGTTACTAAGCGCATGCACCACAGTCTCGAGGTCCCTTACTTCCAGGAAAGGGTGCAGCTGGCGTATCAGCCAAAGCTGATAACAGGCGCTCCTGACTGTCGCATTCACCTGACTAGTCATCTGAAGCGATGAATCAAGGAGCACCCCTAGACTGTGAACACAGTCCTTAACGGAGAGTGTGACCCCGTCCAGGACTGGAGATTGCAACCCAACTCCTGGTTTTGGGGCCGCTACCATGAGCACTTCCATTTTGTCTGGATTTAATCTCAATCTGTTTTTCCTCATCCAGCCCATTACTGCTTTAAGACAATCATTAAGAGGAGAGATGCCATTGGAATTTGAGACTGACAATTGGGACAAGGAGAAATAGATCTGGGTGTCATCAGCATACTGATAACACCCAGCCCCATAACTCAGAATAATCTCACCCAGCGGCTTCATATAGATGTTAAACAACATCGGGGACAGGATGGCGCCTTGCGGAACACCACAAGTAAGCTCCTTTCTGCTGGAGCAGCTGTCCCCGAGCAACACCCTCTGGGACCTGCCCAAGAGGAAGGACTGGAACCACTGGAGCACAGTGCCTCCGATTCCTAACCCTCTCAGGCGATCCAAGAGGATGCTATGATCTATTGTATCAAAAGCCGCTGAGAGGTCCAAAAGCACCAACAGGGTCACACTACCCCTGTTGATGTTTAGATGCAGGTCATCTGCCAAGGCAACCATGGCAGTCTCAACTCCAAATCCCATCCTAAAGCCAGTTTGAAATGGGTCTAGATAATCGGTTTCATCCAAGACCACTTGGAGTTGAAGCGCAACTGCCCTCTCGATCACTTTGCTCAAGAATGGTAACATTGTAGGAGCCATGTTGAGTCTAATGTCTATTTTCTGAATGCTGTAATCTTACAATCACTATTTGGGGTCAGACTAGATAGCCCATGGGACTCTGGGACTCTGCAAAGTCTTTTTCCTTTAACTCTCAGTCCTAGTCAATGTTCTTTACTAATCAACTCTATGTTCCATAAACATATGATATGCTGATGTAAACAAATTCTTTCTCTAATAACGGTCGAACTGTACCTAAATGTTCCTAAGCTATCTTGCCTTGAACTATCAACAATTGTTTCAAGGAAGAGAAATTGCTGACACCAAAGACACCAGAGAGAAGGAGGAGGGAATGGCTTTTTGCATACTTGTCATTACTGTATAAAGGTACTCTGTAGTCATGGTTTGGGGTTCTGACTCTTTGGAAGATATCCCAGTCAGGCCCACCGGTGTAATAAAACTCACTTTACAATCCGTGGGTCTGCTGTTCCATGATTTCTGCAACAACATAGAAACTGGCGTATAGTTGTTCATGTCCAGGGGGTCCAGGGAAGGTTTTTTTCAGGAGCGACCTAACCGGCGCTTCCTTTAAACTGGATGGAACACACCCTTCCCTGAGGGATGCATTGATGATGTCCTTAAGGAACACCATCAAGGCACCCTCCCTCCCGGATGGCCAGCCATGACGGGCAAGGATCGAGAGGGCAGGTCATCTTCCTCACCCTACCAAGTAGCTTGTCCACATCCTCAGTACTCATGGATTGAAATTGATCCAGTAAATTTACATCAACGGACTTGCTGGACACCTCGTCAATTGTTTCTGTCAAAATACTGGCATCTAAGTTGGCTCTTATCTGAGATATTTTATCTGCAAAGAAGTTGTTAGACGCATCACAGCAGGCTGTTGTTGGGTTAAGCAACAGGTTCTGCGCAGGTATAACCTGCGTCATCTCCCTTACCACCCTAATCAGCTCTGCTGGACGGGACTCTGCAGACGCAATACGTTCAGAGGAGAAGGATCTCTGCGCTGCACATATTGCCTCTCGATAGGACCAAAGGAAGTTCCTATGACGAGTCCTGTCAGATAAGAGTCGAGTTTTCTGCCAGTTGCGCTCTAGTCATTCTCCAACCGCTTCATTTTCCTAAGCTCTGATGTATACCATGGTTTACGGTTTGGAGCGGGTTGGAAAGGACGCTTCGGAGCCATCGTGTCAAATAAATTAAGCCCCACCCCTAACATGCTGTATTCTCCTCTCCCACCAACAGCACTGCCAGAACCTCCCTTTCCTGCCTTTGCATGATGCCTCAGCTGATTTGCAAAGTCCCTCTGCCACCCTCCACTCCAAATTAAATGTTAGTAGCAGCAGCTGCTGCCACAGCAACCACAAATGAGACCATACCTCTCTCTATCCTCCTATCCTTGCAGTAAAACCACTCCACATCTCGTGCTCTCCAGGCACACACCTTAAACATTTTGTTCCACCCTTTCTCCCACTAAACCAAAGCAAAAAGCACAGTCCCTGCTGCATCAGTGCCAGCAGTTCTCGGGCATGCAAAACTTTCCCACCCTCGCTTCCAGCTCCCTTTGCCCAACTAATAACAACATCCATGTCTCGTACTCTCCTGGTACCCAAACCAAGCTACCTCACCTTAAAAAAATTATTCCCCTCATTCCCCCCCCCCAAACCAAAGCAAAAAGCATAGTCCCTGCCATAGCAGTGGCAGCAGTTCTTAGGCATATAAAACTTTCCAACCCTCATCCCCTCTCCCTCTGCCCAACCAGCAACAACACTCCACTTCTAGTGCTTACCTGGAATCTAAACCAGTATGAATTGTGCGCCATGATCTGGAGCTAAACATTGCTATGGTACCTTAAAAGTCCATTATCATTCAAATGCGTGAAAGGGAGAAACAAGAAACAGGCAATGCTGTTGGCTTGAGTGGAGGAAGAGAAAGGAGAAGATGAGGATGGGGTGGGTGAGGAGGCAGAGCCAGTATTCCTGCCAGAGTAGAGGGAGACAGAGGGACTTTGCAAATCTTGCAGAATCATGGTGGTGCAAAGATTGTGTTTTTTCCAGACAGGAGGAGAGTGAGGAGAAGGAGGACAAGGTCTTGCAATAACAGTAGTGTACATACATCCCAACAGTAGCTACAAACCACAAATAAGCAAAACCACAAATATGAAAGCCACAAATGTGGCAGGCCAACTGTAATAGAAAACGGAGCAACAGCAAGTACTCATTCTTAATTTTCTGGCTCAGCCTCCACCTACAGAGCTGTTTGACTCCAGTGCAAAAGGCATATTTTCCCTTCTACTTCGGATCAGCTAATAGCTTTTAATGTTAAATGTCCCTGACATTTCACACAGATTTTGAAGTAATAATTTGTGAATAAGCAGCCTGGTTTCAGGAAATAGCCCTGCAATACTAGTTGAGTTTGAAGTGGCTTGCCTTTCTTGCTCATAAAATGGAGGTTTTACATGCGTGAGAAATGGGGACATTTTGCTGAAGGATTCCCTTTATGGGGTACAAAATTCTAACTTCTTAGTATAGTGCATTTCTGAATAGTCTGGGTTTAATAATATCAGAGTATTTATTTATCATTTCCAAAGAGAGATAAGAGTCTAGTATGTGGGTGGGAGGAGAGCACTTCAAACACATATCCTGTTTACCTTAAAACTCAGTTGTCCAGCATTTCCTCTACAGTGATAACTGCAGTGATAGGAGAGAGCTGAGATGCCTTTTGTGGTGATAATTGTCTTGTGTCAGCTGCCTTCCTTCCATCTTAGTGTCTGTCTTCACACTCAAAAACCAATTCACACAAGTGCTAGACTGTTCACTGGGAGCAAAGGGGCTATTCAACAAACACAAACCATAGACCAAGCATTGCGGGTTTTACCCACACTGCCAAAATTTATTATGTTTTCTGTGTATCGGAACACAAAGAGTCTAAATGGAAAGGAAAGCATTCTAGTTAGGTGTTGATTTAAAGCTTAATTTGGGCAGTGAAAAGGGTTAGTGCATCTTTACAGCCATCTTGTAATTCTCTGAGAAGCCTGCCATGAAGTTAGCCAAGTCCACATTTCAGCACAAACAAGGTCACTTTGAGATCAAAGAGGCACTCAGACAGCTACCTATATTCACCAAGAAAAGGTGCATACCTTGATCCAGAAATTCAGCAAAAATGGATGCTGACAAGTCCTGTCTTCAAAAGAGAGGTGCTGAAAATATTACACATCCAATATCATGGGTTGCTAAGGCTTGCTCATAAAACCTGACAGTTTTGTTCTGAACTAGAACTGACTAAATATTTAACACCAATTATACCAAGTATGCAGAATACAATGACATGGAAAAATGTTTGTTTTATTTGATGCCACACATTTAATTTCAATTAAGGAATGACTGAAAGTCAACTGAGTGCTTTTCTTTGTTCATAAGACACAAGCCACTGACTGAAAATTGTAGTCTACCCTCTAGTCAAGGTAGTCTTAAGAACTACTCTTCGAGGAGTACATTAAAAGGAGTGGCCCTCATCAGACATAAGCAGCCAAGAAGGATATCTAGCTCTTGCTGGTTTCCTGTCAGGGGAGAATTGAAGGAAAAATGCATATTCTTCCTTCAAAAGGTAACCAATGTCAGCAAGCTGATCTGTACGTTCTTTGTACGTGCACAGAACTAGAGCACAGAGCTTCCACTCTACATCCTCCAACATTTCACGGACCAAGCAACATCAGAGTGTGGTCAAAATGGCAATAGTTATTAATGAGAAAGCACACATAATCAATGAGAGGCTGTAGCAGTTTGCTTTTTTGCCTGAGCCTACTGGGAAGGGAAAGACTCCACCCCTCCCCTCCCCTTTGCTGAATTAATTGAGTACACACTAATTTTCACTTTGAACTCAGGGCTTGTCTACATGGGCAATATAATCCGTCTTGCCCCTGTAGTTTGGTGAGGCGCCAACACTCCTTGGCAGAGAAGACCTTGTAAAACTACAAAGCCCATGATTCAATAGGAAGGAGCCATGGCATATAATCCTGTTTCAAACTGGATTATTTGTGTAGTGTGGATTAGGCCTTAATAATATAACCAGTGGCCATCCCTTGGTCTAAGGTTTTGGCCTGGAAACCTCAGGGCCTGGATTGATCCTGAACTGGTAACCTTAGTATAAGACGATGAGTTATATTTCTATAGAGAAATATAAACAACAGGGCTCTGCCTCAAGGCCCTTATAATGTACATAATGACCAGAAACAGGTCAGTGAGCTATGTTGCTGTAACTATACCAGTGCTGGTAGTAGCAGGAAGAGGAAAAGGTGTTGGGCATAGTGGTTGTGAAGACCATAAGGCACTGGAGAAACAGGCTGATCAGAGCTGGAGGATGTGGGCTGAGATTCTACATGTGTGTGTAGTGCCACATGTGGGGTTCTGTGTCCCTGCTCCCACTGTCCATCAGTTGTCAAGCCCCAGGAGGGGCCCCTCCTGCTGTTGCTTACCAGTGTGGAAGGGAGAGAATAGGGAGATGATTCAGACCATAGAGAAGCAGATGGTCTCATCTCAGTTGAGGGGAAGAAATGAGGGTGCACTCACAAATGGAGTGCACCCACTTCTTCTTTTCCCCAGAAGCACAAAGAAGCTAGATCCTCATGGTCTGACTCACCTCCCTTCTCCTTCCCCTTCTCTCCAGTATGAAGGAGCAGCAGCAGTGTCTCCCAGGGCTTGATAGCTGCCAGATATGGGAGAGTTCTGGATGGAGTCCAAGACTAGCTCTCTATGCTTGTCCCCAAAAGGGACTTAAATGTGCATAAAGTGCACTTATGCAGGCATACATCACTTTCAGGATACAGCCTTTGTTGGCATACCTTTGTCATTACCAAATGCTGCTTGACAAAAGTGCAGCTGGCAGTGTAGTACACCAACATAGGAGCAAGAGCAGCTCTTCCATAGAGTAAGGTGAGCCCCCTGATACAGGAAGCAAATCAAGAGTGGCAGAGAGTGAGAGAGTGAGCACACACAGAGAGCCCTCTTCCTTGCTGGTGGAGACTGTTCTTCCTCATCCCCTGTCCAAGGTGATGGAAACCAGTGTGGGGAAAGAGGTGGTGGAGCAAGTGGCAGCCCTCTGTACCTTTTTCCACCCAAGAGAAGAACAGTGAGCAGCAGCACTCATCACTTTTGCAGAAACTGCATTGTTCCCTGCTCCCTGTTTAAAAATCCTAGTGCTCGCTACTCCGGAGTACAGACCTGAATCAAACTGGATTTTTGGTCAGCAACCTAAAAGCTCTCATCATGGACACTGAGGGGACTGCAGCAGTCACTTGCAACACATGTGCGATGTTTGTATTCTTGTCTACAGACGTGGAGAACTTCACATGCACCAAATGCAAGCTGGTAGCCCTCTTGGAGGAGAAAGTACAGCAGCTGGAGACACGGGTAGCTACACTTCAACAGATTCGTGAGCAAGAGGTTTTCCTGGACAGAACAGAACGAACAGTCTTGGATGGGGACCGCACAGAGGAAGTGGCTGTGGAGGAGAGGGTCACTTCACGGACACAGGAAGTAGACAGCTGGAGGAATGTCACACACAGAACAAGAAAATCCAGGGATTCTTCCAGCAGCTTGCAGCTACAGAATCGATTCGAAGCCCTTTCCCTTATCAAGGACAACGAGGAAGAACAGCATGGACAGACTTCAGGGGTAGAGCAGGGGACCTTGAGAGGACCACCGCAAGGAACAGCAGCTGCGAAGCCTCAGCGGAGGCGTGTGGTGGTGGTGGGGGACTCCTTGCTGAGGGGTACAGAAGCAGTGGTATGTGGGCCTGACAAGATGACTCGGGAGGTGTGTTGTCTCCCTGGGGCAAAGATCTGTGATGTGACCGAGAGGCTAACAAGACTCGTCAAGCCTACAGATCATTACCCCTTCCTTTTGGTCCATGTGGGAACCAATGATACTGCAAGGCACAGCTTTCCCAAGATCAGAAGAGATTATGAGGCCCTGGGGAGGAAGCTGAAAGAAATGAACGCACAGGTGGTCATCTCGTCTCTTCTGCCAGTTGAAGGGCATGGTCCAAGAAGGGAGAGGAAAATAGCCGACGTAAACAACTGGCTCCGTAGATGGTGTCGCCGGGAACAAATTGGATTCTTGGATCATGGACTGCGCTTCCATGCGGGGGGACTTCTGGCAAGAGATGGGGTGCATCTTACAACAGTTGGAAGAAACATTTTTGCCAACAGTCTCAAGAATTTGATCAGGAGGGCTTTAAACTGAGTCAAATGGGGGAGGGAGACAGTATTCTGGAAGGCAAAAGGGCTGGAGAAAATAGTCAAACTGTCATAGAGGGAACAAGGCGAACAGCGCAAGGACCCAACAGTGGGAGGCAAAAAAACTTGCACAGGGAGCAAGTAAAGGGAACACATGGTCTCAGATGTCTCTACACTAATGCACAGAGCATGGGAAATAAGCAAGATGAACTAGAACTCCTTGCACTACAAAACAAATATGATATAATAGGCGTTACTGAAACCTGGTGGGACGAGTCTCATGATTGGAATGTAGGAATAGAGGGGTATAACCTTTATAGGAGAAACAGGCCAAACAGGAAAGGAGGAGGAATAGCATTATATGTCAGGGATATTTACACCAGTGAAGTGATCCATGACATCAATACTGGAAGCCAGGTGGAGAGCATCTGGATAAAAATTAAAGGGGAGGGAAACAACAGGGATGTTATTGTGGGACTCTACTACAGACCCCCAAATCAGACGGAGGAATTGGATGTTGCCTTTCTAGAACAGATGAACATACATGCAGAAAGGAGAGATGTAGTAGTGATGGGTGACTTCAACTATCCTGATATTTGCTGGCAATCTAACTCAGCCAAAACTACAAGGTCTAGCAAATTCCTTACATGCCTGGAAGACAATTTCATGGTCCAAAAGGTGGAAGAGGCAACAAGGGGGTCAGCTATTTTAGATCGGATCCTAACCAACAGAGACGACCTGGTTAATGGGGTGCAAGTGGTGGGATCCTTAGGTGAGAGTGATCATGTTCTCCTGGAGTTTGTTATACAATGGAAAGGAGAAGCCAGGCATAGTCAGACACGCATTCTTGACTTTAGGAGAGCTGATTTCAATAAACTCAGGGAAATACTGGGGATGATCCCATGGTCAAGAATACTAAAAGAGAAGGGACCTCAAGACGGATGGGACTTTCTCAAAAGGGAGATACTGAAGGCACAATTTCAAACAGTACCATTGAGGAAGAAAAATGGGAGGTGTCTCAAGAAACCAGGATGGATGACTAAAGAACTTTCAATGGAGCTAAGTTTTAAACGGAACATGTATAGGAAATGGAAAGGGGGGGAAATCACCAAAGAAGAATTCAAACAGATAGCGAACACGTGTAGGAGTAATGTCAGAAAAGCTAAAGCGCAGAATGAGCTCAGGCTTGCTAGGGAAGTTAAGAACAATAAAAAGGGTTTTTTTGGGTATGTCCGCAGCAAAAGGAGGAAGAAGGAAATGATAGGGCCGCTACGTGGAGAAGATGGCAAAATGCTAACAGGGGACAGAGAAAAGGCAGAATTACTCAACACCTTTGCCTCAGTGTTTTCAGAAAAGGAAAAGGAGGACCAACCTGAGGAGAATGGAACAGAGGACACAATAGGGGAAATCCAGCTCAAAATAAGTAAAGAGGTAGTACAGGAATACCTTCTTAATCTAAATGAATTTAAATCTCCAGGACCAGATGAACTACATCCAAGAGTATTAAAAGAGCTGGCAAATATAATCTCAGAGCCATTGGCAATAATATTTGAGAACTCCTGGAGAACAGGAGAAGTCCCAGCAGACTGGAGGAGGGCAAACGTTGTTCCCATCTTCAAAAAGGGGAAAAAAGAGGATCCCAACAACTATCGTCCAGTTAGTCTGACATCAATACCAGGGAAGATTCTAGAACAGATCATTAAACAGAGAGTCTGTGAACATTTAGAAGGCAATGCCATAATCACAAAAAGTCAGCATGGGTTTCAGAGAAACAAGTCATGCCAGACTAATCTGATCTCTTTTTTTGATAAAGTTACCAGCTTGGTAGATGAAGGGAATGCTGTGGACATTGCATACCTTGATTTCAGTAAGGCCTTTGACAAGGTTCCCCATGACATTCTTGCAAACAAGCTTGTAGAATGTGGGCTAGACAAGTTAACTGTTCAATGGATTTGTAATTGGTTGACCGGCCGAACCCAAAGGGTGCTCAGCAGTGGCTCCTCTTCGTCTTGGAAAGATGTGACCAGTGGGGTGCCACAGGGTTCTGTCCTGGGCCCAGTGCTATTCAACATCTTTATCAATGACTTAGATGAGGGAATTAGGGGCATACTTATCAAATTTGCAGATGACACCAAATTGGGAGGAGTAGCTAATACCCTAGAGGACAGGATCAAAATTCAGAATGACCTGGATAGACTGGAGAGCTGGGCCAAAGCTAACAAAATGAAATTCAATACGGAGAAATGTAAAGTACTGCATTTAGGGCGGAAAAATGAAATGCATAAATATAGGATGGGAGAGACCTGGCTGAATGAGACTACGTGCGAAAGGGATCTAGGAGTCCTAGTAGACCACAAGTTGAACATGAGCCAACAGTGTGATGCGGCAGCTAAAAAGGCCAATGCAATTTTGGGCTGTATCAATAGAAGTATAGTGTCTAGATCAAGGGAAGTAATAGTGCCACTCTATTCTGCCTTGGTCAGACCTCACTTAGAATACTGTGTCCAGTTCTGGGCACCACAATTCAGAAAGGATATTGACAAATTGGAGCGTGTCCAGAGAAGGGCAACTAAAATGGTGAAAGGTCTGGAAACAATGCCTTATGAGGAGAGACTTAGGGAGCTGGGTATGTTTAGCCTGGAAAAAAGACGGTTTAGAGGCGATATGATAGCCCTGTTTAAGTATTTGAAGGGATGTCACGCTGAGGATGGAGCAGGCTTGTTTTCTGCTGCTCCAGAGACTGGAACACGGAGCAATGGGTGCAAGCTCCAGGAACAGAGATTCCACCTCAACATTAGGAGGAACTTTTTGACAGTAAGAGCTGTTCGGCAGTGGAACGCACTCCCTCGGAGCGTGGTGGGGTCTCCTTCCTTGGAGGTCTTTAAACAGAGGCTGGATGGCCATCTGTCGGGGATGCTTTGATTGTGATTTCCTGCGTGGCAGGGGGGTTGGACTGGATGGCCCTCGTGGTCTCTTCCAACTCTGCAATTCTATGATTCTATGAACCAGGAAATGAGCTAATTTGCAGATGCAGTGGAAGGACAGGGAAGCCAAAATGGGCTTCATTTCACTACACCCAGTACAAAAAGGGTCAGAAGAGAAAGGCATAATTTCCCTCTCTACTTAAGGCAGCAGAAAGTACAGGTCAACCGCTGCATCCATGGATTTGGTATCCATGGTTTCATTTATCCACATCTGAAAAAATCTTCTGTCTAGGCATTTCTAGGTCTTCCAATGTGATTCTATGATCAACTTCCATTGTTTGTTGCATTGAAAATAATAGTGTTCCCTGTTAACCACAGTTTCAGGTTTCCATGGGGTGTGTGTCTTGGAACGTATCCCCCATGGATACAGGAGTTGACCTGTACTGGGCTAGCATTAGGTAGAATGCTGTCCATCTAGAAATCCCTTCTGTTGCCTTCATGTTGTCACTGTTGGATGGCAGTCATTGGCAGTCTTTTCATTGATTGTCCAGTAATGCAGATCAAGGACCCAAGAAAGCTAAACAGGCAGGATCAGGGGTGGGAATCACATAGTCCACAGGCAGCATGCAACCCCTAGTCCCCAGAAATACCCCCACTGAATTTTTTTGACAGCGAAGAAAGGTTGACTGCCAATCCTGGAAAGTCTCTGGAAATTGTGATTCACCTTTTAAATACCGTCTACTATCAGCATTCTCAGTAGGTTTTATTTTTGGAAACCATTTTTTCCCAAACTGATCACCTCCATTTTTTCCAGAGTGGTGTGGACTTTTTTTTTTTTTTTTTGGTCACTTCTAACACAATTCCTAACCCTGAATACATTGGAATTCTCAGCGGCTTCAGAAAATATGCCAGAATTCACTCAGTACAAGTTTTCTTTGTTTCATAAACCTGGTGAATGAAGGCTAAACATTATCTTGTGGATCCTTAGACATGAAACAGTAGGTTATAGTTCTGATGATTACAGGAGGAGAAGAGAAAGTCATTTCTTCCATACCCCAGACCATGTATTAAATATAGCTCTAGCTGATGTAGCACAAACTCTATAGCAGGGCTGTAGGAGCAAAACCCAGTCTGCCTCATTGGGCTGTTCTTTTGCCTAATCCTATAATCAGGACCATAGGGAGTATTGAGTCATCATAGGTCTTCTTGGGTCACTAGATAAGAAAAAAAGAAGAGCAGTCAAAACTTGAAGTAATACAGTACAGGTATTACATGCTATGGGTGACAAACTGTGGTATAAATCCAAATGTTATTCTTGATTAGAGGACACTCATTAGATCAATTGTATTACCTATGTATTGACTCACCATTCAACAACTGATTCGATGGGTCTGCTTGAAGTGGGACTAACCAACAGGATCATGGCCAGTGTGCTACCTGTAATATGTTACTTCCAAGCTCTTGTTTGTACCTGAAACACTTTGACCAGCATCCTATTAGTGACATATGCAGTCATAAGTCCAACATATGCCTGTGTATGTCTTTCTATGAGTGTCACAGTTGGAGGAATTTACTACCTCTCTTACGCAATGAGCACAACACTTACAAGATTTATCTACCTCCTGTTGCCCTCCCCAGTCTTCTGGAGGTCCCAGAGGATCACATTGTTGTGCATCTAGCCACAGAGAAAGCCAGATATTTCTTCAATGCCCCCATTCTCCACCAGGCACTAAATGGCTGCGGAAGCTTCCCTCCCCACCCACCCCCCGCCAGGAAGTAGGTGAGGATTGGGATAGATGAGCCCTGTGGGAAGGGATTGGAGAGACATGGCACAGTTCTGCTTGGGTGGAGCTCTTCACCTCTCCCTGCAGAAGCCCCACTTTTACTTTCTTGTAGCTGTAATTCTTCTTCTCTTAGTGGTAATGAGACCATAATGATATTCCTTTTGAAAATAATGTAACAACTTATTTAATGCCTTCAGGTTTTGTTTTTGTTTTTTGGGTTTTTTGGATGTAAAAAGTAGCATTTACTTATTGCTTTTGTTGGACACTTTTGTGGTAATGCTAAAAATGCTTTGGCTTTAGTTTTATGTGTTTTCTTTTCTAAAAAGTAATGGAAAAAGAAAGGGGAAATATTAGCAATCAATGCAATGAGCAACCAAAGTATTTCCCCACAAAGATAAAGGCAGTGAATCACTTTGGCAGCAGTGGCAGCTCTGAAGCATGTCACAACATGGATGCTCACCAGGAATGCCATGTGGGGACTCAGGTCCTGGTCTCCCCACCCCTCTTTCTCTGTGTGTCAGTGCCTGCCTCTCTCTCCTTCTCTTTCTCATGGAACTGACACATGAAAATTACAAGGCTCCCTGTCCTTACCAGATAATTACCAGATAGTTTTCAGGCCCCATCATTGGTATCACAAGGGGCTTGTCCACACTACACCTACCTCGTAACCATAGCTATGGTGGATTCTTTTGATATGCAGCAGCCCCATAAATACCACATGCACTGGGCTTCTCCAATTGTAGATCAGAATATCCTGCCACACTGTTAGTTGCATTGGAGTGAAAGGGCAGGCCTATGCTGATCATGTGTCCTATACGTTATACTATTCGGCCGTGGCTGCTCTGTCTCCCCCCCCCCCATTCGCTGGTACACATGAATATACATTATCCCAGAGTACTGTATTACTATATCAGTGGAGATACGCTTACCCAGATATGTGCACAATAGAAAAAAAAAAATTAAAGTGCCAGAATGGAATCCTGTTCACCAGAAGTCCTTCTCCCCACTTCACACATAAGCCAATCCACAGACACCACATGGCCAGTAATCCAGGTTTTCTCCTCAAATGAGGAACAAATCATGAATATTACAGATTCACATCACTGAAAATGTACATTATGGAAAACACTGTGTGGCAACTGTGCCACAAATACAGGGTGAGTACAGGTATAAGGTTTTTTGCCTGCAAAGACCAGTCCTAGGATTTCCACCTGGCAGTTTAGGTTTGTACAATTCCCATGGTCTCCTCAATCCTAATGGTCTAAACAGTGAAAATACTCCTCATAGAATGAGAGAAGAATACGATCTGCCTCAATGGGATTCCTCATCATTTTGACATATTAGGAAGGGGGAGGGCAGATCCACCATATACTGTGTGGGAAAACCCTTCACAGCTTTCCCCAAAGTTTTTTAAAAACAGCGGGGGGAATGCACATTCCTACTTGTTGGAACAAGTGATTCAATTTGATTTGCTTTCCCTATATGAGCATAAATAGAACGCTGATTGGTCAGATGTGCACGGGAGTGGACCTTGCTTAACAAGGCAAGCACCTGGGGCTGCCATGTTGGATTTTTGACTAAGTGAGCGAGAGCTACGGTGATATTTTTTTTTAAATTTTATTTTATTTATTTTTTTTTTTTTTTTGCTTTTTTGTTAAAGTGAAAGTTGCTCTTTCACGCCTTGGATATTTTTTTTAAAAAAATACTGTCTAGCGGGGGCAAATTGTGGTAAGCAAAAATATGAGTAATTCATGGCCACCATCTTGATTTGCAGGCATGTCCATTTGCATAGCAAACACGAATAGCTTCACGTGCCTGCTATCCATCCCCAAAAACCATTAAGGCAAATAGTAACTGCTGAGAATTGCCATTACTGAGGAGCAATTCACATTTTTTTTGCCTCGTATAGACAACCCAGAGGCAAATGGAGAAGAAGCCAACCATTGGGGATAGTAAACTTAACTTCATTTAGAGAAAGTACATCTCTTTGGCACATTATCCTTGAGGCCACAGCAGTTGCCAATGAATTCAGGGGTAGTTGTTTTTGGCCATGGAGCAAAATACAACAAAATACAAAATCCACAAAACAGTGATACCTTTATTAGGCAAACTAAAAAGGACAAAATATATCATGCAAGCTTTCAAAATTGCACTGGCTTGTTCATCAGGCAAAGATGTTAAAAATCATACAGGAGAAGAAAAGTGATGATACTTTGCTACTGCTAATGGATTTGAAATTTTATTGCCTGTCACTTACTGCCCTTTCTTCCTGGTCCCCACATTGCCTGCATTGATATTCCTCTAGACTATCTTAACTGACAACAGAAGTAACATCTGAGACAAAATGTAGTCTTGTGACTCTAAACATCATCACTTTTCTTCTCCTGTATGATTTTAATAATCTTTGACTGATGAAGAAGCCAGTGAACCTTAAAAAGCTGGCATGATGTATTTTTTTTCTTTTTAGTTGGCCCAATAAAGGTATCATTGTTTTGTGGATTTTGGATTTTGCTGTATTAAGCAGGCACTAAATCACTCTCTTTGGAGATGAATGCCTCTGCGTCTTACATTAGTATCGTGTCTACAGTACAGACTTAAGTAAAAAGCCAACTTTAGCTTTTAACAACGAAGGGTGCGAACTGCCAAGGGTTGTTTCTGTATAGCTTCAGTGGATTCGAGTGAGCTTAGCCCATGAGCAGTGCTCAGCAGATTGTGACTGAAATGCCATGCAGGAGAATGCAGGACATGAAAGAAACCAGTAGAAAACCCCTGGGCTATTGCAGAATTGTGACTGAAATTATTCAGTTATCTGTATTCCTGTTAAGATATCTATAAATATCTGCTCTCCACAGGGTGCTTGTGCAATTTCTGATGGTTTACCAGACTAAAGCCACTTCTTCAACTGTAGGTTAAAGTTGCAAGTCCTTGATATCTATTAAAAGGCAGGGGACTTGCTTATGAAGGTCATTTTTCAATTGAACAGTTAACTGGAGGGCACCACGGAATGCTTTTTTGCTATATTTTGTGTCACAAATTTTGCAATCAAAGAGTATATAAACGCGACAGCAGCTCTCTTGCAGCAACTTTATTACCCAATGTGCTATGGGAAAAAAACCCTCTCTAAGCTTAATAAGGTAACAAAAAAGGGGAAAGGGAGGAGGGCTTTTCATTAAAACACCGTTCTTGCTAATTGGAATTTTGCTGGCACCTAATGAGTGAGGGAAAGGAAGAGAACTTCAAAATGATGTGGTTTACTGAACTTTCTCCCTGTCTCTGAGGAGGGGGAGAAATATAACTTCTTAACGAAATAAATTGAGCCAGTAATTGAGCACTTTTTTATGAATTATTTCATGGATGTATGAAAAACCAAACAAAACCCAAACTGCACTCAGATACCACTTCTCTCTCTTGATACTTCTAAATATCCACAGATGTTGCAAATAAATACACTCCAACATTACACTGCAGAAATTCTCTACAAGGGCACCTCTGTGTTGATAGCAAATTCTGTTTTAGAAAGGGAGGATTTTCCTAAACCTCTTTTGTGCTAAGATTGAAACCATATGGGGAAAGATGTGACCTGTGTTTTTATAAAATACTGTCCTCTACTGGATGGAATATGTTATACCTGGCTTGTATAAATCTGTTCCTGTAAGTTGCAGGAGATGCATCTTTGTTTCATACAGCTGAGGCCTGTCTCTGTAAAGTAAATTTCACTTATGCAAAACTTAACATAGCTTTAAAGGGGGGTTGAAAACCCACTGGGAAATGGCTGTCAATTTAATTGTAATGCCAGGGACTGGTCTTGGAGTCTGTTCCCAAAGTCTATGCTGCAGTGTTGCCAATTCAGAAAAAAGAGAAGGGATGAGAGAGAGAGAGAAAAAAAGGGTGTTGCTTATTTGCATACATTAATATAAATATATGCAAATGAAAATTGGTTATTGCTTAGTATAGAAGATTACATTTTTAAAAGTTGGCAGGAGAAAGGGGAAAGGAGGGAAAGAATCTAGACTATTTTGAAAAATATGCCCAGTACACAGTCTAATTCACACATCAACAGCCACAGGGAGGCATTCACAAACAGAGCAGTATATTCTAGTGATGGAATTAAACTCTACTGTGAATGGATCTGGCTGATAGATTTGGAGTCCAATTAACGTGTAGCCTGGGTAAAAGTCCTAGTCTCTTTTACAGGAGCTTATAAGAGCCAAAAGAGTACTTAAAGTGTCTTAGAGGCTTTCCAGCACTCTAGTCATCTCCTGGCCAAATTGGGGCCCTTCTTTCACCTCCCTTCTCCAGAGTAATACAAGTAGGGCAAGCCGGGGAGGGGGGCAGTCAAGTTCTTGTCAGCAATGTTCCTGTTGTGATGCCATGATGCCCAGCCATCTTGAGTGGGAATAAAGAAGGCCTTCCTGTATCTCACATCCTTCCTTGCCAGATTCATTCCTCATTTACTGACACCACACAGTCCTGTGAAAATACTGTGAAAGGGATGGGACACAGGAGCTAGTGGAAAAGATCAAGGAGATGGGGTTGGGATGATGATCTGGGAACAGGTGACTTTATGGCTTTTTTGCATATTTTCATCATGTTGTGAAAAAAAGAATTTAATAGCACAGAAAAATGTGGTGATGAACTTCATTTGGTTTAATTTTTTTATGAGAGCTTATACTTTTAAAAATGCCTTCCTAAATTTGAGAAAAGGAAGGTCCCCCCCCCCCAATGAATGTGGATACAGCAAAATTGACAGATTCATCCATTCTTAGTTGAGGCTTCCATCACTTACTTCACCTCCTGCAGTATGGGTGATTTTAATTTCCCCTTTTTTTCTGCAACATGATGAAAATTTGTAAAAAAGAGAGAAAGAAAGTCATAAGCCCAACTAGCCTCACATCAATTACAAATTGGACAATCACCCCAACCCTGTCTGCTGGATCCTTTTTGCCATGTGATCAGTCTCATTCCTTTCACAGTATTATTCCAGATATATCACAAAGCTGGATCCTGCGTATCTTAGATTTTTTCCCCAGAAATATGTTGGAAAGAACTTGAGATTCAAAACCCCTCAAATGTGAGGAAAAGCAAAACTAACATATTAGTCCATTCAGTCAGCTCTTAAAAGTCTGCCCTAGAGTCCCTCTGTATTCAACAATGTTCATACTGCTAAATTAGAGTTGCAATGTGTTTTTCCTTGAGAGGCTCTTCATCTTTAACAGGCACATGCAAAATGGTCCTCTCCACTTTGGGAATATCTGCAGCCACTGAATTTGGCCAATGGAGAGTGGGAAAATTTAGTTCAGTTCATTTTTAATGGGAACTTGCCCCAAATTGGCACATTTCTGCAGAAACAGGACAAAAAAGGAACATAAGATTTGAGAAATGAAAATATGGGAGAAATCAGTGCTGACATTCATATCCTATGCAATCACTAGCTTTTCTAAATAAGGTATGGGCAACTTCTTTAGGAGAACACATGGCATGTCTAAAATTCAGATACTCAACGTGGATTTGAGATAAAAGTATATGTAGCATTGTAATATGGCCTGAATCCTATTATGAGACAAACTAGACTAGACCAAGATTAACACACCCCAGGAAGCCTCGAGCAGACACATTCTACCTACTACTCAAAATACATAAACAAGGCAACACTGGACAGCACATTGTCTCAAGCATTGGAGCACTCACAGTTGGTGCCTCGGGATATATGGACAATATCCTTAGACCATATGCCATCAGCACTCCCAGCTATGTGAAGGACACTACCGCTTCCTGCAGAAATTATAGTCTATCCACAACCTTCCAGGGAACACCAACTTAGCTACCATGGATGTGGAATCCCTATATGCCAACATCCCACACAAAGATGGACTATAAGCAGTCAGGAACATCATTCCAGATGGGACCATAGCAGACCTAGCCACCAAGGTCTGTCACTTTGTTCTCACACACAACTACTTCACTTTTGTAATAACATATATGAGAGTCAACCGTACTACCATGGGCACACACATGGCACCACAATATGTCAACATCTTCATGGCTGACACAGAACAACACTTCCTCAATGCCTGCATCCAGAAACCTCTACCCTGCCTGAGGTACACTGATGATATCTTCATAATTTGGAATCATGGGGAGGGCTCACTCAAGACATTCCACCAGAATTTCCAGCTTCTACCCCACCATCATTTTCAGCCTGGAAATATTTACAGAACAAGTCCACTTTCTGGACACCAGCTAACACAATGGACACATGAGCACCACATTATATCGCAAACCCACTGGCTGCTACACATACTTACATGCCTCCAGTTTCCATCAGGAACACATTACCAAATCCATGGTTTACAGCCAAGCCCTCAAGATACAGTACCTATCATATGAAGTAAAAACAACAAATTGACAGGGCAAGACTTATAGCCAGGACGAATCTATTACAGAACAGACTGAAGATAGGAAATAACAGAACTCTGCTACTGGTCACATACAGCTCTCAGTTGAGACCCCTAAGATATATCATCACCAAACTATAACCTATCTTGGACAATAATGCTGCTCTTTCAATAAGGCTCTTGGTGGCAGGCCTGTATTTGCCTACAAACAACCCCCCCAATCTCAAACAGTTACTTACTTACAGGACGTACAATCCAGATGGGGAGATGAGTACAAGACCTTGTCACAAACCCAGATGCCAACTCTGCCCACACGTCTGCTCAGGAAATGTCATCACAGGACCTAATTTTATTTATTTAATCACCTAATCACAGCACCCACAACATTAGAGGTACTTTCACTTGTTCATCCTCTAGTGTGATATATATCATCTTCTGTCAACAATGCCCTTCAGCACTCTACATTGGGCAAACAGGCCAGTCTCTGTGCCACAGGATAAACGGCCACAAATCAGACATTAGGAATGGGAATTCACAAAACCCAGTTGCAGAACACTTCAGTCTTCCTGGACATTCATCTCTGACCTCAGGACAGCTGTACTTGAACAAAAGAACTAGAAAGGAAGGTTGGAAAGAGAAACAGCTGAATTAGAATATATCTACAAATTCCAGTCCATCAATAGTGGATCGAAAAGAAACAATGGATTCCTGGCACACTAAACATATAGTGGGCCCTTGGTATCTGCTGGGGTTTGGTTCCAAGACACCCGTGGATACCAAAATCTGTGGATGCTCAAGTCCCACTGTATACAATGGCACAGTAAAATGGTGTCCCTTATAGATGATGGCAAAATCAAAGTTTGCTTTTTGGAATTTTGGGGGGAAATATTTTCAAGCCATGGATGGTTGAATCAGTGGATATAGAATCCATAACACTAGTTAACACCCTAGTCTCATGAGAGTGCTCTTGGCCAGCTTATCACATCTCCTTTCTGGTTCCCAACCAGCATCACACTACATTTTAAAAAAAAACCCCAAAACCTTCCACCATTTATATGGTAACACACTTACCCTAGTAGTATTACTCTAATTGAGACTAACCAATTGGATTCAGGTTCTAGTTTCCTCATTGCTTTGGTAGTGCAAGAAATTAGGCATGAGCTGCTCTTTCAGTTTTCCCCCCTTTACATCATGAGTGTTCCTTCTGAATTTACCCTCATGAGTAAGGAGAATTGGTATTTCTCATGTAAATTGC
Organism: Gambelia wislizenii; assembly: GCA_030847615.1. Lineage (NCBI taxonomy): Eukaryota > Metazoa > Chordata > Lepidosauria > Squamata > Crotaphytidae > Gambelia > Gambelia wislizenii. The sequence goes on from JAUMIR010000001.1 coordinate 364,899,286, forward strand.
AACTTCAGGTTACATTCAAATTTCTTACATGATAAAGACAAATCTTTGCCAGGTGTATCCAAAGTTTCACACATGAAATTGATGGGAGTGGGGGAGGAACACTGTGTTGTTTTATCCCACTGAAAATTTATGTGAAAACCACTTCTTATTATTGAGTACACAAGAGATATCTTTCTGAAAAAGAAAAATGGATTTACAAATTATGAAAGATGCAGGCATAAAACGAGTTGGAAAAGAAAACCCCATGGCTTTGGTTGAGCATCAGGCTGAAAATTCAAACAGGTGCATGACTTGCTTTATAAACAAAACACAGAAGGTATTTTCAAATGATTTGATTAGCTGTTTAAAGAACTGGGACTCATTAGGTATGTTGTAATCACATTGATAAAGAGTGGGGAAAGAGGCAAATGTTCTGCCAAAAATAAATGCATGAGATAAAAGCCCATTAGGAGCACTGAGAAATGAAATAAAAGCAGAACTTCACCTCACAGTAAAATTAGACATTATTGAACAGATAAAGTTGCTATCCAAGTGGACTCACCAAATGATCGCATTAATATTTTTAAAGCCAATTAGCAGCTTTGAATAGTAGAGACTCAAATCAGGACATCGCTCATGACTGATATTTCAGGAAACCAATTTATAACTTATATCAAGACTTCAGAAGGGATCTTTGAGAGTTTTGACCATGTCCTCAAAAGATGCATAGTTACACTGATGACATGCAAAAAAATGGGAGTGATAACATTGATTTTAGTGAGTTGAAAATTTATTGGATTTAGGCTAGGATCTTTGTTGCACTTATCCATTCCCATAATTTCTCTTGAAAATTCTGGCAGTTTTCATCATTGTCTTTATAGGCAAGCCATACACATTCACATTCCTTTCTTAGGCAGGAGTATATGACATGCACTTTATGTTTGAAACCAGTGGCTACACTAGGGGATGTGGAGAGGCCAAACCACACCAGGTGACACCATTGGAGGGAGGGGTGAAACTGGCCTTAGTAACACCACAGCTTGAAACTATCATGCCACTCATTTGATGTTGAAGCAATGCTGCCTTTTCCTTGTGATATGTTCATGCATGTACTTATCCTGACCTGGAGTATGCAGGATTAATTAATCTATAATTTATTTACTTATCCATTTTATTAGCAAAAGTGTATCTGGCACTGCATAGGCCCATATCTCATACTCCTGAAGGGATCCATATAGCCTTCTCTTCCCCACTCCTCACACTTTCTTTTATCCAGGGATCTTACTCAGAGAGCCCTCACTCATTCCACCCACTTTTTTTTTGTTAACCTCAAACAGTAGCAGTGCTTTAGAACCACTTCTGTTTCCCCACCCTTTCCCTTCCTCAAGAATCTTAACAGCAATACCTCCTGTTTTCTAGTTGTTGTTGTTTTTAAATATATTTTCCAGTGAGTTATGACAGCCCCGCCCCCCCTTTTTTTTTTTTGCTTCCAGGAAGTCCACACCTTTTAAAATTTTGACATGAAACTGTCCTCTGTAATTTTGGCAACAGCTACAAGTAAAAACAACCATCTGTCAGATTTTGAAATATCTGCCATGCTGCCATGATGTTCACTGAGTTATGGCAGTCCCAGGTTTTTGCTTTTAGGAAGCCACTGCTTGGAATTTTAACATTTTTAAAAAATTGATTGCCATTTTGATGACAACCAAAAAGCATTGTCACATTTTAAAGCATCTACCACATTTTCCTGATGAGTTGTGACAAGCCCCACTTTCGGCTTCTAGAAATCTGTTAGTAATTTTTGTCCTGATACTCAACACTGCCACTTGGATGATTATCAAATACACTGTAAAATTTTGAGACGGTTAGCATGATGTCACAATGAATTATGGTTGCCAGACACAGATGGGCATACACATGCAGATATTTTATTTCATTGTTCTATATTTTTCATCCACTCAGGAACAAAATTTCTTGGGGTGAATTACCCATGCCTTTCAAAAACAGCACAGGATAACATATGTAAAAACAGCTGTAAAATCTAAAATGCTTGGGAGAAAAAAAAAGGGGGGGTTGTCTGGCATCAGAAAGAAAATAGTGCAGGTACCAAGCAGGCCTCCTTGTGGAAGGCATCCCATAAATGGGACACCAAAACAAATATAGTCTTCCCTCTTTTAGCTAACTCTCTAACTTCCTTCAGTGCAAGCAGCTGGAGAAAGACCCCTGAAGATCTGTTGACCACTTTTTAACCTGTTGCTTAAACAATCATAGCATATAAGTGGGTTATACCTTTTGTATCAAAGTATAATTTATTTTTTAAAAGCAAATTTTTAAGTTGGGATCCCAAGTTCTGTAACACCCAATGAGGAGTTCTGAAGGATTCAAAGGTTTGCCATGTTTAATGTCGTCCTCAGTGGTACATTGAAGATACTACCCAACTCTATTATATATATATGTGTATATATATATATATATATATATATATATATTCATGGATCAGATGGCTAAGATTCTATTTTAACATATCCAATAGAAACCCTAAAATTAAATAAGACAGAAAGGACAATGCCAGAAAGCAAGGTGACCTGAGGAAAGATGGTGAGTGAGGTGGGAAAAGGAGACCAGAAACATCATTTAAAGAAAGCAAAGAAACAGTGAATGCAGAACAGAGATGGGGATCATTCAGGTCCTCAGGTATTATGGACTGCAGCTTCCAGCATTCCTCCCCATTATTTCTACTGACATGGACTGATGGAAACTGCAGCCCAAACCATATATAAAGAGCCATACTTTGCCTACCCTGGTGGAGAACAGCATTTCCTTTTAAATGGAGGAGGGAGTGGTAAGATAGCATCAAAGCTATCTGTAATAGTTTTCTTTCATCCTTCATTAACTCCTTCATTAGTTGCTTGGCTCCCACACATATGGCAGCTAGCCTTTATATGGCCACCACAGTGGCAGAGGGGGAAGCCCAAGTTATGGTGACAGTCTAAGCCAGACTCGCTCCAGCTATTTTACAAGGTGAATATGTCACCCTCCGTATTTGCTGACTGGACTAGGTGTTAGCTATTATCTCAGCACTGGTAATAGGAAAGCATCCCATTGCCACCCTTGTACCTGAGGGTGACAAACCTAGCAAGCATAGAGGGTGCAGTGGCACAGAGGATGTGAGGCACAGGGAGTTCTGGCCTCAAACACCTCACAGGTCCACCCACTGCCTGCTTACTACCTGTCCCAACAAATGTGCCAGTGGTGGTGCCACCATGCATAACAGAAGCAAAACAATGCTCATGAGCAAGGCACACTAGAACGTGCGGTCTGAACTGCCTGCCTCTCCACACTAGTTTCCTCAGTGGCAGTGCCTGTAATGGGTGAGCGAGATGGTCAGTGCAGTCCAGCTCCATTATTGTTACCAGGGCACCATTTTAAGAAGAAAGGGAGTAGCTAGAAGGCTAAGGGAGCACCTGGGGTGAGGGCTCATCAGGAACTACTGCCACCTCCTCTCTTGCTCTTCCTCCAGAATCCACTGCCTGAGGTAATTGCCTCACTGTGCTTAACAGTAGATAGCACCTGAAGGCATGATGGTATAATGACTTCTTTCCTCCTCTTTAACTTAGGCCAGTTGATCCTTTGTATCTGACCCCAGGTGATTGGTGAACTTAGGTGATTCCAAAAACAGGTGTCTGATGGTGTTTGTGACTGCGGACTTTATCAGACACACAGAAAATGGCATCATAACAGTGTCACATAAACATGAAAAGATGTGCATATCAGATCATATCGCCCTTTCGCGTTTATGTCCTGCCAATAAGCTGATCTGTTTTATTGATGGTACAAGTTGTCAATAGACTGGCTATGACTTTTTCTGCTAGCATAGCCGGTGTATGAAACCAAATGCTTCCCCCGCCCCAGTTACTTTGTCAATGGCTGGACTGGCCAGAACACTGCTGGGTGAGATCACAACATTCAGGTAGGTGATACACTTTTTTTTTAACCTTCCCTGGTTTACTTGGAAGTTTTTAAGTGTGTTTTTGTGCTTTATGTCACTTTTAATGTTTTATTTTTTGTTTTATATTTGAATTTGATGAAGTCTCATGGGATTTCAAATGAAGAAGCGAACAGGGCTTTGTTCACTTCCTCTTCATTGCCAGGGAAGCCTTCTACTGGGAGAGAAGGTAAGTGTTGGGGGGGCGGCATTCTTTTGCTGGCATAAAAATGGATTTTTTCTTATGCCAGCAAAAGAATATTTAAAGGGGCTTGTCTGATAAAGTCCTGCCTCTCCCATCCCTCTCACAAGGCATTGCTATTTCAAGACTGGATGGGAAGAAGTTAGTCCAAGGAACCAGGAACAGACATGTGTCCAGCAATTGTGGCTACTCTGCTAGTGGAGTGGGGACTCCGCTCTGGGTTTTATTCTGAAATTCAGAGGGGCTATCCAAAGTGTTGAGCATGTTTTGTGGGAGGGGGTCAGCACCTTTAAAGTTCAAACAAAAACTCATAGCAGATACAGCACCTGATTGACATGAAAGTCATCATCCTTGATGAGATATTCCTCATTCCACATATGTTCCCATGTTCAAACCATCCGTTCCTTGTAATATGTTACAACAATATGCACCTCTTCCAAAAAAAAAAAAAAAAAGAGCAGAAAGCTAGCCTATAGTGATGTCTTCCAGGATGAAGTACCGAATTGCAATGCAAGTCCCAGCAGCCAGCAACCAAAGCTTCCTGCAGTCTCAAGGAAGGGTATCTAAAAATAGACGCCTCAGAAGAGCAATGGCCACTTCTTTAGAAGAGCCTTTGGTTTTTCTATGTATCCATTTAAGCCTCTACACATCACTGAGAGGGAGCTTGACCTAGAGACCTCTGAAGAACCCAAGACCTTAGAAAAGGTGTGCCAGAAAGAAGTAAAAAAATAAGCAGGGGTTAGAAGAAAATAAAAGGAGATATTCTCCTGTAAGAAACCTCTGTTAGCTGAGAAGAGCAATGGTAGATGAAGGGACATTTTGGAGAACAGTACAAGGAATCACACATTTGCATAAACTTCACCTCTGCATAGTTCTTTTTTAAAGAGAGATTTACCATAACCAGAAGCAGTTAGCTGCAAGCACGTGTCTGTATGTGTGTTTTACAAATTGCACACACTGCTGCTACTCTTGCTCTATAGTACATTTTCAATGCTTTACATCCATCCTCCCCAACAGCCTCACAATAACCATGCTAAAGGGTCATTACTATTCCCATGTTACTAAAAGTAGACAACTACTCTCCCAATGAACCTCCAGCAGTACCTTTTCCCCCCCTGGCTTCACCACCCACCTTAACAACATACCTTAATAACTGTCTCTCAAGATCCAGAATTGCTAGGTCTTTCCCCCTTGAGCAAAGTGGCTGAAAGGTGGCCCTGGAGTCACAAGTCACCCTCAGGTCTTATTTTGCAGCCCTCAACAGCTCCAGACTACCCAGACTTTTTGGTGGCCAAAAAGGAAGCTAAATTGTCTGTCCTGAAAGCCCCCAAGAGCAGCAAGACACCTTTCAAACAGGTTGTTACCCTCTCTTGCACTGTTTAAAAGTGATGGGCAACCTTTTGAGCTTGGTGTGTCAAACTTCGTCAAAAAACTGAGCATAACTCAGGTGGTATGTCACTTTGAGGAAAAAACATTATCTCTGCTGGCGGAAGTGAGGGCAAAGATCCCAGCTTAACTGGAAGTCCCAGAACTAGACACTCTGTGCCAGACTTCTGTTGTTTTGGCCTACAGACATCTGGCACAGTGTCTAATAGGGGAGGATGAAACATTTGCGACTACAGTTGTCCCTCCACACTTGTGGGTTTCACATTTGCGGTTCCGCATATCCGTGGATTCCTGCTTTGGGGAGGGGTGAAGAAAGTGGGACCGGGGCTTCGAAGCCCTGATCGCCACTTTAGGGAGGGTGGGGGGGGTGGAGGAAAGCAGCGACCGGGGCTTCGAAGCCCCGATTGCCATTTTAGGGGGTGCTGGAGGAAAGTGCGACCGGGGCTTCAAAGCCCCGATCACCACTTTAGGGAGGGGGGAGGTTGCGGGGGGGGGAGGCCTACAGCCATGTGTCATCAGAAATGGCTACGCATGTCAGTGCTGACACACATGTCATAGGTTCACCATCACTTGTTTAAAACCACCACCACCACAACAAAGTACTCCTTTTTCAAAACCAAGGCATGTGGTTTTTTTTAAAAAACAAACTGTTTTAAAAAATGTTTTAGTCTGTTTTCAAAGAGTGTTTCCATTTTTTTATCTGTTAATATTTGATGTATGTTGCCTCAGGAGCCCTGGTGGGGTAAGAAGCAATAAAAAACATAGATTAATAAATAAATAAGACTTCAAACCACTTCTGATTTTGCTTTGGGTTTGGGGGGTATGTGTGTGTGTGTGGGGGGGGGAAGGAGCATTTTTAATAATCCTTGTGGTTCCTCAGAGTATTCCAGTCACAGAAAAATGGCCCCTGGACCCACTACAGTTTTTCCCCAGAGCAAAGATGGGGAAACTCAGCTTGAGGACCAAATTCTGTTTCAGAGGGACAGGGGCAAAGCAGGGACCCAAAATGCCAACATGTCTTAGCTTAAAGCTCTTGCTACCAGTTCCACCCCCTCTCTGTCCCCTATTAACATTTTGCCATTTTGTCTATGCTACGGCACTACCATTCCTTATTCTTCCTTTTGCTTCAAACACAGCCACCGCTCTTTTATTATATTTAAGCTCTTCAACAAGTCTGAACTTATTCTGACCTTTTGCTTTGCTGATTTTCTCCCTACAAATACTGACTATTCATTTGTATTTTTCTTTTGGTGATCACCCACTTTTTCATTTCTTATACATATCTTTTTAAAACCTTAGCTCATCTAAAAGTTCTTTGTAAATCCACCTTTGTTTGTTTAGACACCTCCCACTTTTATTTTTCATTAGATCCAAAAATACTACTCTACGGTGAACTCGCCACGGGTCAGCGTAAGAGGGGCGCTCCAAAAAGCGATACAAAGACTCCCTGAAACAACATCTCAGGCTTGGCCAAATTGATCACCAACAGTGGTCCGCCCTGGCCTCACATCGGGAGGCATGGAGACGCAATATCCACAATGCTGCAGCCTTATTTGAGAACTCACGACGAACAAGTCTTGAAGAGAAACGACAACGCAGAAAGAATCACAACCCAAAAACATCACCCAAGGAGACCTTCTGCTGCGCTTTTTGCAACCGGACTTGTTTATCTCGGATTGGCCTTTTTAGTCATCAGCGCGCTTGCAGAAGGCGCGGGATGAGTCCTTCCTGAATCTTCGTTTGCGAAGAAAAGCCAGAGAGAGAGAGAGAGAGAGAGAGAGAGAGATTTATTTGCCACTCTGCCTTCAAAATCTCACCTTTAAGAAACTCCCATGTGCCATAAACTCCCTTCCCACTGAGTATTCTAACCATGGGATCTCACCCTGTATTTCCATGAGCATTCTGAAATCAGCTTTCTTGAAGTCCAGAGAATGTATCTGGCTGTGTTTGGTTTCTCCTTTCCTCTGTATAACAAATCCCAAGAGGACTTGATCACTCCTACCCAAGGATCCCACCTCTACCTCATTGACCAGTTCATCTCTGTTAATTAGGAACAAATCCAAAACAGGTAATCCCCTTGCTGCCATCTCCACCTTCTGGACAATGAAACTGTCTGCAAGGTAAGCAAGGAATTCTGCTACTGTCTCTCTCCTTTTTGAATGTGTGGTCATTTGTTCTAGGAAGGCATCATCCAAATTTTCAATAGGTTATTCTCTTTAGCTGATTCCTTGTTGCTTTTCTTCTCCCCACTGTTGTACTATTGAACAATTCTTCTGTACTATTGAGGTTATCTCCTGCACATAATGTCCCTCTCCCCCATGTAACTCAGTTTAAAACCCTCCTAATCAGGTTTGTGAGACTCCTAGCAAATACTGTGAGGTGTAACCCATCTCTTGCAAGAAGTCCTTCTTCATGAAAGCCTAGACCATAGTCCAGAAGCCAAGTCTTTCCTGATCACACCATCTGCAAAGCCAGGTATCCACTGGTAGTATTATTCTCTTTCTTCCTGGGCCATGACTTTCAGCAGAAAGGAGTGATGAAATAACCTGTGCCCGAAGCTTTTGACCCAGAATCTCACAGTCCTTTGAAGTATCATTTGTTCCAACATGGACCAGAAGAAAGGGATAATTGTTGGTGGGTTGATGAGTCTTGTCAGCCTCTGTTATCATGGAAAATTCCTCTTGGGAGACACTATACCTCTTAAGACATTTTATCAGGCCTGCACACCACTGCTTCTTTTTCCTTTAACAGGGAATCACCTACTACCACAACATGTCTCTTCTTGCTCTGGAAATTTGTAGGAGCCCTTCCATCCATAGACCCTGCCAAGGTCACCTCCATGCCTTATGAGTGTTGAGGCAGTTGCTTCTGTTCCTGTGCCTCATAATTGCTGATTAAGGGGACACCTTAGAATTGATTGTGTAGCTCCAAACATTCAGCATGGTTGTGAAGTTGAAGGCTTTCATGGCCGGCTTCCATAGATTTTCCTTGGGTTTTTTCTGGGCTGTGAGGCTGTGTTCTGGAAGACTTTACTTCTGACATTTTGCCTGCATCTGTGGCTGGCATCTTCAGAGAATGGTTGGGTAGGAGTGTGTGTGGAGTTTATATGCTGTGAACCCCTGTTGGGGAGTATATGTACATTTGTATAATTGAATGGTTAGTTTCTGGGTATAGAAATGCAAGGCTTGTTAGTGTCTGTTTGGCTAATGGTTGGTTGATGGGCCATTATCTGCTGGAAATCCCCTTGTCCCTGGGTGGAATTCCTTTGTAAGTGTTGAGTTTTGATTCTATTGTTTTTCAAAACTGAGAGCCAGATTTTGTTTACTTTTAGGGTTTCTTCTTTCCTATTGAAGTTGTCCAGGTGTTTGTGGATTTCAATAGCTTCTCTATGCAGTCTGACATGATAGTTGTTGGCCTGGTCCAGAATTTCTATGTTTTAAAATAGTTGTTTCAGTAGTTGTTGCTTGTAATTTCAGTAGTTGTTGCTTGTTTCCTGATGGCATGCTAAGCAACACCGGTTGACATTCTTCTCTTTGTTGGTCAGCAGGAGTATTCTTGAATCATTTTTAAGACTAAATCACTCTACCCCGCCTGCTTTATATTCTTGAAAAAAAGTTAGTAACCTGTGGGCTAGACAGTGCAACTGTTAGGTGGATTTGTAATCAAATTTGTTATGAATTTGTAATTGGTTGACTGATCAAACCCAAAGGTAGTCACTAATGGCTCTTCTTCATCTTGGAGAGAAGTGACCAGTGGAGTGCCACAGGGTTCTGTCCTGGGCCCAGTGCTATTCAACATCTTTATCAATGACATGGTGACGGAATAGAGGGTATGCTTATCAAGTTTGCAGATGACACCAAATTAGGAGGGGTAGCAAATACCCCAGAGGACAGGATCAGAATCCAAAATGACTTCAACAGATTAGAAAGTTGGGCCAATGCTAACAAAATGAATTGTTGCTGGCCTGGTCCAGAATTTCTGTGTTTTTAAATAAAATTTTGTGTCCAGGTTGGTTTATAACATGTTCTGCTGCTGCTGATTTTTCTGGCTGGCCTAGTCTGCAGTGTCTCTCATGTTCCTTGATTCATGTTTGCACACTGCGTTTAGTGGTCCCTAGGTAAACTTGTCCACAGCTGCGTGGTATGCGGTAAACTCCTGCAGCTGTGAGAGGGTCTCTTTTTTCCTTCACTGAGCATAGCATTTCCTGGATTTTCTTGGTTGGTCTGTAGATTGTTTGGAGGTTGTGTTTCCTCAGCAGTTTCCCTATTCTGTCTGTGACTCCTTTGATGTATGGCAAAAATACCTTCCCTTTGGGTGGCTGCTTTTCTTTGTCATTCCTGTGATTTTTTCTGGGTCTGGCTGCTCTTGTGATGTCTGATCTGGAGTAACCATTAGCCTGTAGGGCCCAGTTTAGGTGTCTCAGTCGTCCTCCAGGTAGTGGGGTTCGCAGATCCTTTTTGCACGGTCTACTAGTGTTTTTATTGTGTTTCTTTTTTTGTCCTGGGTGATTATTGGAGTGCTTGTATAGATATCTGTCCGTGTATGTGGGTTTTCTGTATACCTTGTGGCCTAACCATTGGTTTGGTTTGCGGATGACTAGGACATCCAAGAATGGCAGTGTTCCTTCCTTTTCTTTGCAGTGTGCAAACACGAATCAAGGAACATGAGAGACACTGCAGACTAGGCCAGCCAGAAAAATCAGCAGTAGCAGAACATGTTATAAACCAACCTGGACACAAAATTTTATTTAAAAACACAGAAATTCTGGACCAGGCCAGCAACTATCATGTCAGACTGCATAGAGAAGCTATTGAAATCCACAAACACCTGGACAACTTCAATAGGAAAGAAGAAACCCTAAAAGTAAACAAAATCTGGCTCTCAGTTTTGAAAAACAATAGAATCAAAACTCAACACTTACAAAGGAATTCCACCCAGGGACAAGGGGATTTCCAGCAGATAATGGCCCATCAACCAACCATTAGCCAAACAGACACTAACAAGCCTTGCATTTCTATACCCAGAAACTAACCATTCAATTATACAAATGTACATATACTCCCCAACAGGGGTTCACAGCATATAAACTCCACACACACTCCTACCCAACCATTCTCTGAAGATGCCAGCCACAGATGCAGATGAAACGTCAGAAGTAAAGTCTTCCAGAACATGGCCACACAGCCCAGAAAAAACCCATGGAAAATCTATTCAGCATCGTTCTTGATGGCTCTGTTTCTGTGTGTCAAATGCTTCCAAGTATCTGCCTCCTGTGTGGGGGAACTCTTCCCATTCCTAGAGGCCTCCCACCATGTCTTGGCCTCCCAGGAGAACCTGCTCCTTTCTTTCCAAAAAGAATTTCATCCTCCCTGATAAGCTGAAGTGTAGATACACAGGTCTCAAGCTGTTGCACCTTCTGTTCCAGCAAAGCAACCAGCTCATACTTGCTGCAGGTTTGTTGTTAACTACTGTCAAGTTGGCTTTGACTTATGGTTACCCCATGAATGAGAGACCTCCAAGTTACTCTATCATCAACAGCCTTGCTCAGCTCTTCTAGACTCATAGCCATGGCTTCCTAGATTGAGTCTATCCATCTGCAATGTGGTCTTTCCCGTTTCCTACTGCCTTGTATCTTATGAAGCATTATTGTATTTTCTAGTGATTCATGCCTTCTCATGATATGACCAAAGTACAACAGTTTCAGTTTAGTCATCTTGGATTCTAGCAAGAGTTCAGGCTTCATTTGCTCTAGGACCCATTTATTTGTCTTTTTAACAGTCCATGGTATCCATAGAACTCTTCTCCAGAACCAGGTATAAACCTAAAACCTTCTGGCATGAAAAGAAAATTAGTATAGATGTTGCAGGTCTGTAGCAGCTCCAACACCATCCATGTTCATCATCCTATATAGGCAGAAGCATAGCACTCCAGGCGTTTCCCTCTAATTCCTCTATGAAATGCCCACACAAAATGCCTGTTTTCCTCTTCCTGTTTGCCAAACTCCGGAGACTGACACAGCATCTATATACAGCTAGCATTTTTTAGCTCCATCCCTAACAAAGTGACTCAGCAGAAGCACTGCCCCCTTTGAACATGTGCTCAGGGAGAGAATACAGCCCCAAAGAAACAAAACATACACAGACACAAGCCTCCAAATGGTGCAGCCACACAATCAACCTTGACTTGAGAAAGCTTACTTTCTTCTGTTATCTGCAGAGACTGAGATCCTGATGCTGAGGTACCAGTTATATAGAGCTAGGGGCTACTAGATCAACCCCCCAACCGAGTCAAAGACACAGCAGAAACCCTATCTCCTTGGATCATATACTCAGGGAGAACACACAGCCCGAAACATACAAAAACTTACATATGAGCTTCTAAACTGTGCAACCAACCAATCAGCCTTGATTCCAGAAACACAGGCTCACCCTCTTTTGTCTCCTCAGATTTGCTGTAGGTTTTTAAAAATTTTCTTGGCCCAGCTTCAACCTGCTTTTGTTTTGAAATGGAAGTATTTGTCACCAGTTGGGTATAAATACATTCATTTGTGCCTTAGGCCTGTTGCCTTCATTTGAAATAAATATATAATATATCACATATGCATTAATTTAATTACATTTACCTGCTTTCCTTAAAAACCCACACATATGAGTACATATTCCCAAATGCATGCACACCCACACCTGAACCTCCTTGTTTAAAAGTGAAAAAGTTGTTTCATAGAGGAAGTAGCATGTGGCCTAGTTATTTTGCTGGGTCTGGCCAAGTTGTACTGTTAGTTAGTTATAGCTTATTTGATTAGTCAATTGAACATATCAAAAAAGTTAACATCAAACATTATAAAAGTAAAATAGGATAGGTAAAATGCAATATAATGAACTAATAATGAACTAATCCCATACAATCCTCCCCGCACACTCCGGTCCTCTGGGAGGAATTTGCTTCAGCCACAAAAATCTAGGCTGTCTGCAACCTCTCAGAGGGCCTTTTCGGTAATCGCCCCCAAATTATGGAATGGCCTGCCGAACGAGATCCATCAGATGATGAGCCTGAGTAGCTTTAAAAAAGCACTAAAGATGGATCTCTTCCGGCAGGCCTTTGCTAATTAGATCCCGGCCTCAGGAGCTCCTGGCCTCTTTTTTAGTCTGCTGGCTATTTATTATTTTTTTTAATGTGATTTTAGATTAGGTCTTTTTAATTTATATTTGTTTAATATTTTTTTATGGGGGAGGGTGGGGGTGGGTGTTTAGGGATTTTAATCTGTATTTGTATTTTAATTTTTGTAAGCTGCCCCGATTGTTTTTAACAAAGAGGTGGGGTATAAATAATTTTTTTAACAAAATAATTTAAACCAAACTAGAATAAAGTATAACAAAAGTCAATAAGATAAGGTATGATAAAGGACTTTTTCGGACAAAGAAAAAACAACGCTAGCAGCCTCGCCACGTTGCGAGGCTGCAGTGCTGCAGGGCGTCCATTTCGCATGACGCCTGTCCCTAGCTACCGCTGGGGACATTTGAGCGTTATATTTAGCAGATTTTTACTCACGATCATTGATCAAGTCCAAAATTAAGTTAAAAATAATAGACTAATTTTTCAAATAAGATAATACCAAAAACATACATTAGTAAGTAATCATCTTATAGTTGGATAAAAATAATAAAGGCCCATGAGCTCAGTTTGGTGGGAAAGATGGGGCATATGAACACAATATAATGCACCAGCATGGGTAAAACTTCAGTATGCAAGTATGCAACTTAAATAACATGGAGTATATAGATTTCCTATACCTTGGCTTCGTCATTAACCAAAATGGTGTTGTCAATAAATCAGAAGACTAAGATGTGGAAAGACAGCTGCGAAGGAACTAGATAAGCTCCTCAAGCGTAAAGACATATCATTGAATACCAAAATCAGAATCATACTGTTTCCAATTTCAATATGAGAGTGAAAATACTTCTCATAGAATTCGAGGAGAATCTGTTTTGTCTAAATGGGATCCCATATCAATCCACCATATTTGGAAGGAGGAGGACAAAAAACTCCAAATACTGTATTTAAAAAAAAAACAAAACTCTGAAGGAAATGCATATTCCTGCTCATATTGGGACAACCTATTTGCTTTGCTGCACATTCCTGATAAGAGTGGAAGTGGAAATCTGATTGACTGGACATGCACAGGGGCGAAGCTTGCTGGCAAGGCATGTGCCTGGAACTGCCGTGTTGGATTTTTGCCATAGCTATGATGCACTGAGGTGACAAAACAGCCTTTTTCTCTTTTTCTGTTTAAGCGGAAGATCACACTTCTGCACCTTGGATTTACTTTTTTTAAAAAAATACTGTTCAGTGGCAGCAACTGGTGACAATAAAAATGCAGGTACTTCACTCATGCCCACCATCTTGATTCACAGGCATGACTACTTGAACAGCAAACGTGTATGGCTTCTCACGCCTGCAATCTTTGGGGAAAAAACATTGCAACAAATGAAAGCTGCTGCGAATTGTCATTAGTGCACATCAATTGACATTGTATTGCCTCATATAGATGAGCCCTATGATTGTGAAAGCTGTATAGTGAAAAAAAGCTGACAGGAGGAAAATCAGTTCATTTGAAATGTGGTGCTAGAAGAGAGTTCTATGGATACCATGGACTGCCAAAAAGTCAGATTAATGGGTCTTAAAGCAAATGAAACCTGAACTCTCGCTAGAAGTGAAGATGACTAAACTGAAGCTGTTGTACATTCGACATATAATAAGATGATGGGACTCATTGAAAAGGTGGCAATGCTTGGTAAATCAGAAAGTGGTAGGAAAAGACAGAGACTGCACTACAGGTAGATTGATTCTACAAAGGAACCCACAACCCCGAGTTTGCAAGATATGAGTAGGGCAGTTGATGACTAAAGATCTTGGAGGTCTCCCATTGATAGAGTTGGCATAAATGGAAGTCAACTTGATGGCAAGTAACAACAATAATATACTATAAAAAAGAAATCTTGGGTGTATCAGGGAAGGAGGTAGGTAGGTTTAAAAATCTAATGTAATTTTGAGTACAGGAAGCCCCCACTTATCTGACAGATTAGGGACTGCAGCAGTGTCAAAAACCAGAATTAGTCGAAAAGCAGAACCCATGTAGGGAACATGAGGGAATTATGGTGGCTCACTTGGGACTGCCTGAGCGTGCCCATTGGTGTGTGTGCCCATGGGTACTGCTTGCAAAGTATTTGAGTCTGCTTGGTGACCCCCCCTTTGTTGGTTTTGCAAGCAGTGTGTGTGTGCGTGCGCGCATGTACGCACGCGGTCAGTTCCAAACAAGCTTCTGTAGGCAAGAGCTATCGAAAGAGTGCATTCTGCATCAAAAGAATTGATCTTGTCCTTAATTTGCAAGCACTGAAAGAATGAGTTGTCTGATAACAAGCTGTCAAAAGGTAGGCTTCCTGTTTATGCCAAAAGAAAGAGGGAGGGAGGGAGGGAAAATATATTTAAAAGTTACATTATAATCTATGTATGAATGTAATTTTCATTAAAAGAAATAGATTGGTATAGACTTGGAATAAACCAACTGAAATCAACGGAATTTAAATTGGTCATGGAAAATTAAGTCCTGTTGATTTTAGTGGGTCTACTCTGCTTAAGTCTAGATCCAACCCATTTTTAGGTCTGGAAATGCATTAGGTGTCTAATGAATGAACAGAGAAGAGCAGGAGGGAGAGAAAATGCAAAAGTGAGTTTAAAAAAATAATCTCTAGAGACTCCACAGAAGATGCAAGCTGTATATGGCACATTAGAAGATGAGAGTTTTTTTTAACAAAAGGATGAAAAGCATCAGGAAAGCAAGCTCGAAAGGATCTGTACCTGCTGGCTTCTCTTTGAAAATGTGTTCAATCCTCTGATGATTCCAGTTGCCCTTCCTGCGTTTGTAATCATAGCTTTCCTGCACTTCATTTACTGTGCTAGCTAACTGGCTATAATTCTTTGTGACTCTGACAGAAGTAGTGCCTAACAATAGGATAGTCAGTGTGGCTGTGCTTTCTTTCTTGGGAGCCTCCAGTTTGCTTTAAAGTATTAGGGCAGCATTATATTGATTACACCTTGATATTTGCAGGTCTACAAAATGTCCAAGGAGACCTACAGAAAGTTTTAGAGACTTTTAATTTGTTGTACCAAAGCTCTTCTGATGGTCCCCAAAGACTACGCATTTATGAAGAAGGGCAGCAACAATAAAAGCTTGTTGTTTGCACTCAGCCAAACTTCATGGATTTTTTTTTTAACTATGACAAAAGAGAAAATGAGTTACACAGATTTTCAATAACCTGAACACCAATCTTGGCTGTCCAAAGGGAATTACTCCAGTGTTCTTTCTTTGTCTATTGTGGTGTGGCTTTAAGGGTTTATCCTTGTAAATGACATCAGTAGTTACAGTGAACAGGACCAGAAGGAAGCCTTTTGGGCTCAGAATGCTCTTGCCCTCAAGCTCCAAAGGGCCCCTGGGATGAAGCTAAACATAGCCAAGCAAAGTTTGCCCAGGCAGCCAACTAAGTTCATACTCAAGTGATATATTAGAGCTTGGAAAATGAACTTTTTAAACTACACCTCCCAGAGACCCCCAGCCAGATTGGTCAGTGGCCACGCTGCTTGGGTGATTCTGGAAAGGATAATCGAAATCAAATATTTCTTCCAAATAAATCTATTTGTTTTAAGAAATTGTCCCTAATTTCAAGCCATATTTCCAATTGCACAATAATCTGTTTCTTACTGCACATTTTATTCTTCTACTGCACCAAATATGTCCAGCTACATATTTGAATAATGCCTGCAATGAGGGGAAGAAGAGGTCTTTCAGCAAGGGTGTTTCAGCAAGAGTGTTTCAGCAAGATGCTCAAGTTGGATTCTTGAGGCTCAGGGTTCAACCAGAAAAGAAATTGTCTCTGGAAGTGTCAAGTGTTTCCAGTTCTTTTTGTTTTGATTTTACCCGCATATTCCCAGAATTGCATCAAAACTCTTTCTTGAAATATCCTGCATTTCCAACACGCCTCCCTGCTTTGTGTCCTTCTTCCCCTTCCCCCATTGATCATGTGTCACATCTAGACTCATACAACATTTCAGAAATGAATTTTCACCAATTTCCACAGAGCCTTCTTTCTTATTATTCAAGAGTTATAGTCACAGTGTTGAAGTGCTTTAGCAATACTATACTAGTTAAACATTAGGATAATTTTGTTTTGGTGCAAACATTCTTCTTGCTTGATCTATGTTGAATCTGTATCCTGGAAACAACAGCTGTGTTTACTGAGGCTACCTTAGCTAGTTCTGGGAAAGCCAAGTAGAGGTACATTTCATTTCAGAAAAATACTGGTTTCGTTTAAACTGACCTGGGAAGTAGGAATGAGGAGTCTTTGGTACTACTATTCCTAGGAAATACTTTGGGATGATGTGGAACTTCAAAATAAAATCAATTTGTACAGAAACAAAACCTGGACCTTTCAGAATCCCCCCCTCATATGGGGCTTCTTTACACTAAGGATAGAACACCTACTCACCCTGGATCCAGTGCAATTTGTACACACAATGCACACAGCAAATCTCCTCCTTTTAGTCATTAATTCAGTTTAACAGAAACTGCAAGTTGCTCTGGAGTTTTGGACATGTAGACACCTGTTTTGGGCTTGATACAGAGTGGCCCAGCTGTCCACACATCTACACACTCACCACATTAGTCCCGCTTGCCCATCCCCCTTGGTGCCACTACTGCTGCTGCCTTGCCTGCCAGCCAAACAGCTCTTTGTGAGAGCCTGGCCATCACTGGCACTGATGGTGAGGTCACAACAGGGTACTGCACCATGCAGACAACAAGGAGAGGGTTGCTCTACCCCCTCCTCAGTGATTGCATAGGCACCCCATTCTGACCTCACCAGCAATCGTATGACTAGTGAATGCTAATTGCTAAGACTTAATCTTCAACACATATTCTTCCGCAGCAGTTTTTAATAATTTTCCCTGAAGAATCCTTAACATCATTGCATAATAGGAAACAAAGACAGGGTATTATTATTTCATAGACCCTGACGTTTCTTTGGGAAGCCGAATTTCTTCTGGGCAGCTAACATACCTGGAGCCTGACACTTTTAATTTCTCTAGGATTTAGTCAGAAGATGGGAACTATGTTGATAAAAGAGTGCTGTATCTGACCGTCGCCAGCTACAACATAACCCATTTGAAGGCTAGGCTTTTAAAATAATGAAGATTTGTACTGAAGGAAATTTGCAGGTATCAAGCACAGATGCTTGGAGTTTCTAGGAAAGAAAATAAAGAAGCTTTTATTAAACTTGTTATGAGACCTTTCATGACCAATATTCTCACTGTTCCCTTTTCTCAAAGCCTTTGGAGAGCCGTCTTAACTTTAGCCTAAACTCAGCTTTTTCCTCAGCTCTCTAAGCCTCTGTAAAATTGAAGGACATTTTCTTCCAACACTCATCTTTAATAACTCAATATGATTTAAACTTTCAATCTGCATTCCTGATTTTGGTCATAATTGAAAGGAATGCATTAGCAGTGGGGGGGGGGAATCCTACTTTTGCTTCATAAACTTTACCTTCATTGCCTCAGATTCTCTGTAGTTCTCAATATGTAAGTTTAATGGCGTGACCCTAACAAGAAATGATCAGCAAATGAAATGAGCCAGTGTGTAGCTGCTCCACACGGCTACAAGTGTCAGTGGCGGTCTGCCTGCCATTAATTTTATTGTAACTCATTTCTTCAGGTTGAGTACGGCACAATTTAATGTTCCCATTCCCTCATTCCTGTTCTGCATGACAAATTGTTTTAATAAACATAAACCGGGTAATAATAAAGTAATAATAAGCCTAGCACTCACCTTATATCACTGCCGTTAAATTCTCCCATAAGCCAACATGGGTTACAATGACAATTACACTCAAGCCAATCCGCAGCCAGGCAAACACAATGGACAGATTTAATATAGTTTGTAAATATGATTAGTGTGCTGTCATGTTATTGCAGCTTGGTATTTACATTACTCTCCGGGGTTATTCACTATACCAAATCAACATTAAATAGTGCTCCTTTCTTTTGCTTCTTAAATCAAATATACCTTCCTTTGTGTTCCACCCAGAAATTAATGAAGAAAATGGCACTGATTGTTAATATTCAAGGGATCAATCAACTTTTTTTAAATCTATATATAAAAAAGAAGGAGAACCATCTGTCTTTATATTTGGCCCTGTGTCAGGAGATCTCTTTTGAAATATACAGTGTGCTTTCCCTAACTGGCACCCACACCCTTTAATATTAACACTCAGCTGCCTACTACTCTCTTATGAAAAATGTTCAAATAATGAATGGCTGTTGTTTACAGAAGTAATTTCATGCTACATTTCCATTATTGCCTGGATTTGTTTAGCTTCTCCAAGCTTCCCCCATTTCCCTGCAATGAACTTTTCAAGAAAATACAGCCAGCTCGGGCGGTTTATGTTGTTGTGCTGATAATAGGAGCTGTCTTCTCTCTGACACATTGTAACACTTTTTTAACCAACTGAAAATAGGCATTCTTAAACTTGTTAAGGTCAATTAATCATTGTACAAAAGTTTTTTTGGGGGAGGCAGACACCTGAATTTCCCCTCTACACCTGAATTTCAGGAGTGTATATATCTGACAACTAAAGGAGGTTGAAACAGAAGGTTATAGATTTTTTAAATGAAGTACAATCACGTTAACAAGAAGTGCCTCATAATAAGAGTTCCATTTCTCTGAAGCTGCAAAGTTGTTCTTTTCAAAAGTAGAAGTCTACGAATATCTTCTGCCCTGATGCTAAGGGAGCCCTGATGACAAAAAGGAAGAAGAGAAATAATTGCATTAGTGACAAATTATCCCCAGTCCTGATAATTTAACATCCGTGCCTTTTTACCCACCTCCCCCCAAAAACCCACACTTTTTAAAAGCAAAATGTGCAGCAGCCTTTGAAGTTTGGAGTCTCAGCATTTTGCTGGACATAACATAACCATTATACATTGTGTAATACATTGGTTTATTCGAATGGCTTTCTTTTTTTAAAAAGTGACTTAATATCACAAAGGACATCCTCAAAATAGGGCATATACTGCAGATCAGAATTTAATTGTAATTCTTCAGATGAAGAGTGACCTATTTGCTGTTTGAAGCCATTGGCATTCTCGTGTTTTTGAGCTAATTGTAAAAGAGCGAATGCAACTTCATGGCAACACGTGGGCTTTTCTATCTCCACCAGCCACCTAAAAGAATATTTTAAAAAAGAAAGAATTGGGGTCAGTTAAGCTGATAAGCAAGATCCTTACTAATTAGAAACAGTTATTTCAAATGTAGTGCTTATAAACACCCTTCTCACCCCATCTTCTAGGCAGCTATTTAGACATATTCAGGTTATTAATATTTATATTTATCCTTCCATTTTCAGCTGAGGGGATCTCATATTCTCAAATTCGGATTGGAACTTGGCCTAGGTCTGCATGTGAAGATATGCCTTAATCAGACAGGAATGGGTTTCCAGGTGCCTGAGGCCCAATGTCATGGTGCCTGGGTGCAAATAAACTAAGCTCAATGTGTGTCATTTGGGTTTTATATTCTGACTTTGGAAAAAATATAAATAGTGCTGCATTTTATATAAATTTGATTTTAAAAGGCTTATAATGAGAACATATTTTATCCAACTATCTACATACTGACAGAGAATATATGGGTGGATGGTATATTTACATAGAGCTGAATCCAAAAAAAATAGGACCAGGAAGACTTTTTTTAAAAAAAATTCTGACTCCCCTTCCTCTTTTAGTTCACATGGGATGGGGGCTCCTCTGGAACATCATATGGGGTGGCATTGAAAGATGTACAGGGGAGGGGGTATTGTCCAAAAGATATTTTGCTATGAGCAGAAGCCTGAGAAGGCCAGGGGTGCTCCATCACTCACTAGTACATAGACCTCTGATCTGACAAGGTCTCCTCCAAAGACCCTGGAGAGTCACTCTATATCCCATCTGCCAAGATCACCAACAACAGGGACCCTATTCTGTCTTTTTTGGATGATGACCCCCCCCCCAGCTTAAGGGCTCTATTTCACTGTAGAATTTAACTGCAATGATTCCACTTTAACTGCCATAATTCTGGAATCTTGAGATATTCAGTTTAGGGAAGGGGACTTAGAATTCTCATCCAGATAATTCTTGTGCCTCATTAAACTATGAACTTTGGGATTCTGCAGGATGTCCCCATAGCAATTAAAGTGAAACCACAGTAATAATAATACTAATAATAATAATAATAATAATAATAAAATTTTATTTATATCCCGCCCCTCTGCAATGCAATCGGGGCGGCTTACAATATAAAAAACCCATACTCACAATACCCTAGCCCACCCACCCCTTAAAATAATAATAAATTATGAAGGATTAAAAACATGCATTAATATATATATATATATAACTTAGAAGAAAAAAAATATTTAAAACATACAATCATAGCCTAGAAAGGGCAGCTGAGTCTTGGGCCGGGATAATTATTCAGGAAAGGCCTGCCAGAAAAGATCCGTCTTGACAGCTTTTTTAAAGCTGTCTAAGGTGGTAATAAGACGGATCTCGTCTGGCAGGCCATTCCATAATCTGAGAGCAGCAGCAGAGAAGGCCCTCTGGGAGGTCACCGACAGCCTTGTTTTCATAGGCTGTAACAGATTCCTCCCAGAGGACCGAAGTGTGCGGGGAGGGTCGTACAACTACACAGTGTGAAAGAGCACCTGGACTCCATTTTGTCACACTGCTCCCCCAAATGGAAGCTCAGGTCCAGCTACACTTCCTCACTTCTACCTAGTCTACTCAAAGGGACAGTGTCCTCAAAGGGACGTGTGCTTTAGATCTTGCCCTTGAGTACCTCCAGGATATGATGGATCTATGTAATAACTTTCAGTCACTGGCTGATCTAAGCTGATAAAACAGCTTAGTGAAGTGCCTTAAATAATATTTTTGTTCCATGACACAGGTGGGAATGGGAGACAGAAAGAACCTGTGTGGTTAATCATATGAGAGGGGAGGAGATGACAGAGATAAAATATCTGGGAGACAAATGAGGTCTTTTTGATTAAGCTAAGAATATGTCCTCATGATGTTGAGAAACCCTGATTTACCAGAAGAAAAATGTGTGGAAAGAGTACTTCTCATAGTAGCCTACATATGGCCTTTTTCTTCCGTACCATATTTACTAAATAATATCTGTTAAATAAATAATATCTCCCTATAATCCACTATACCAGGAGTAGACAACTGTCAGTGGTAGAGTGCTGCACCCTCCCCCCCCACAAAAAAACAACAACTTTGAATATTTTTGCCCCCAAAAGCACACCATATACCACTTTGCCACATTTTTGGCCATTTCTGGGCCATTTCAGTCTTAAGAGAGGCCTTTTTTTCAATAAGTGAAAAAGGGGGTGGAAAAGGGGGCTCTTCTGTGCCTAAAACAGTAAGAGGCGAGGGAACAATGTATTGTAATTTCCCACATAACCTCTTGGGATTTGGGAGACATTTGGGGCAAAAATAAAAATAAAAATGGTGCCTCTAGGGCCAAAAAAACCCAGCATGAGGCCACATAAGGCACAGGGGTCACATTTCTCTACCACAGCACTAAACCTTTGCTTGAAGTATTAAGGCAGGGATGGACAAAGCACAGCCCATGGGATCCCCCAGAAGCCCCTCAAAGCCCCCTCCCCAGATCCCCCATTTCTTATTTTTTTCAGGCTGCTTTTGGGGTGATTTTTTGCCCCAAACCACCCCAAATCTTTCCCCAAACTCCCAAAAAGCAACAGTTTGCTTCCCTGGCCCCCCAAACATCCCCAAAACTGACAAACAAGGAAAAAAATCAGCCCAAAATTGGCCAGGACAGCATCACTTCCAGTGTGCTGAAAAGTGCTGTTGCAGCCCACCAAACAGGGACAGGAAGGAAAACTGGCCCTGTTGGAAGGGGAAATGGCCACACCCTGTTTGCCACTGCTCAGCCCTGTATAAAGGAGTAAAGTAAAGGGCTGAGACAGAGCTTTGGTTTGTGTCACGGAGGTGGCATTTGTGTTCTAATTTTCTCACAGAGTTTGAACTGCTATAGGCCCGGGCTGGGAGTATGATGTTCTAAGGAGCAAACACTAGAAAATAAACCCTAAGGGTTTTAGCCTCAGAGCAACTTAGCTCAGCTCTGGTGGTGAAAAGGAAGCCAGCCGAAGCTTGATCATGTTGGTCTAGTGAGCATGCTTGAATCTGAAAAGAGTGTGTATCAGAAGGCTGGTGTTTTTGTTAAAAAAATTATTAATTTTATGGTACCCACTCTATGTTTTTGTCCTCACAACAACCCTGTGAGGTTGCTCAGGAGGAGAGATTAGGGCTGGTCCAAGGTCACCCATTGAGCTTCCTAGCTGAAAGGAGGTTGACACTGAATCATCTTTGGCCCAACCTACCCAGTTCACCTATCTTGGTGAAATAAGACTCTGGGACCTTTGTTGCATTGCATCCAAGACCTGTCATTACTGTACAAGTCTGGGAAGGAGCACTGAGGACAAAAAAGTGGAGTGAGGGCTTCCCGTTCCATTCCAGAAGAGCACTACCTGACCATGTTGTCCTCAGTGAATTAGGGCAAATCATGAGGGCAAAACTCTTAGCTTTCGATGACACCTTGGCCTTTATGTTCATTTACTATCTATCTCATTCATGAGACTCATTGCAGCTATTTATTTTAAAGATTAATTACAGACATTCTCCCTTCTTCTTAATGATGAACCCAGCAGGAGTAGAGAGATATGAGTGAAATAGATGGGAGGAAAGAAATAGGGCGTGGGGTGTTACTGAACACAAGATCACAGTACTTGAAACATCCTACTGAGATCAGAAGAATTGCGAAGCATACAGTGGTGGTACAATAGCTATTCATTAACTGCCTGTATCAGCGGGTCCGGAGATTAGAGCTTAATGCAATGGTGAAGTAAGTGTCCATATCACAGTAGCCATGGAGGAATAGCGAGATGTAATGAAACTGAATAGCTAGCCATTGAAAGTTGAAAAAATATATTGATTTTTCAGTGCTTGATCACCCAGGAGGCTTTATCAGGTATGAATACTTGGGAACCATCTGCTAACTCTGTAATGGTATTTTAGGATTTGTGACATACACCAGGGGAAAAAAATAAACTATATATTTGAAAATAACACAGAGTGAAGCCAGATTCGCTCATAATAAATCCCATTGCTGCCCATCTCTTTGCCACAATCCATGCTTTTATGAGCTCCAAATGAGATCCTTATTCTTTTAACAGCAAATATAAATGAGGCTGTATTGTTTAATTTCTGCTGCCATCTTTTAACCAGGATATTGCTGTGGAATAATTCCAACTTTCTTTGGAGAGAGGGTGGGGACTTTGTTCCAAAGCCAGGGTTACAGATGCATTTCAGTTTCTGATTCTGAAACAGTCGGTCTCCTGTAACTCCCCATCTCATTCTCTGACCTGGAATTGACAGAGCCTCTGGATATTATATTTAACTTCTGAACTAGTTGTCGTCATTCCTGCACATCCATTTGCACAATTCGCAAGGAAACAATGAAAAATAATAGATGCTGCATAACCCTCTCCACATTGTCTGACGTACAGAACACTCCTGGACATGATTGTCGCTCTCTAAACAACAGCCATTGTTATTGAAATGTGCCTCTGTTCCCCTTGTTTAATATGGAAGATGATTATGAAATCTCTTCGGGTTCTATAAATCAGCTGAAAGATGTAATAACATGTTTCAGCTGTTGGAATGGATGTTTGATTACAGCTCTGAGGTGCTTTTTTCATCTTGTTTCTAGTTTAATTCCTAATCCATTCTGTGATTTAGAAGACCAAAAAATAAAAAATAAAAATCCACGCAACAGAAACAAGTATTCATTCATGTTTATTATTGAATCTGTGGGTAGGTTGCATGGGAACCAAGTTGCACCTTAAATGATGCAGAGGGAGAAATATTTTATCTATTACAGAATTGGATAAAATTATAAACTAAGCTGTCATTTGAAATAACATTCAGCAAACATTCAGCTTTAGTAACTGCTATGTAATAAAGGAAATGATGTTGCTGAAATGTTTAATTTTCAAAATCAGGAGGTTTTCTTACTGGAGAACAAACATCTCTCTTTCCTTGTATTTCCTTTCCACTTAGTAATTTAGCAAGTCCCCCTCTCTTTTAATTAAGTGGCATTTGGAAGTAAAGTAATAAAAATGATGACATATAAATGGAAGGAAAGTATTTATTTTCCTTATTAGACACTCTTAATGGCAGTGTACAAAACATCCTGAATGTCAATTGACGTGATGGCAGAGAAAAAGAGAAAGCTGAGTTCTAGTCCTTAGAGGATAATGTCAAGACTCTCCTTTCACTCTGAGATTTTCTTCTATTTCAAATGTTATTTTTTTAAAAAAAATCTGAAGACTAATACACAAGAAAATACCCATTTGTAGGCCCATCAATCTGTTTTATTCAGAGTTCCTGAAATAAAAAAAAGTTGCTTGTTTTTTTAATATGAACAATTCAAAGGACATACACAACAATCCTCTCTACTGGCTCTATCTGCTTACCCTAAAAGGAGCTCCATTGACCAAAGTGGGACTTCTGATAGAGGATAGACATATCATCAAGTTACAAGTCAAGAGTCAGAAAAGAGTTTTACTATATATACTCTAGTTCACAGTTTCAAGGTCTAGGGCTGCTGACACACTGCAGTCTGCAGAAATGCTGTTTGCCACCACTTTAACTGCCATGAGATAACTGCCATGGCTCAATACTATGTAATTCTGGGATCTGTAGTTCTGTGAGATATTTAGCCTTCTCTGTCAGAGAGCTCTTGTGCCACAACAAACTATGAATCTCAGGATTCCATAGGATGGAGCCATGATAGTTAAAGCAGTGTCAAGCTGCATGGCTTCTGCAGTGTGGCAGCAGCCTAGGCCACTGGTTGCCAAACTTCAGTCCTCCAGGTGTTTTAAACTTCAGCTCCCAGCATTCCTGACTGTTGGCCAAGCTAGCCCAGGCTTCTGGGAACTGAAGTCCAAAACATGTGGAAACCTATTGGTCTGAGCAATTCAGCCCTTCCTCTGACCACTTGATAATCAGTCCACTGTTCCCCAACCAAATTCTTCTGCTTTCTATCCCTCTCATTTTCCAACCCATGAAGATGAAATGTCACTCTTCACCATGATAGGTAGGGTTTGTGGTTTCTTAATGTGGGCTTTGGTTCTTGGGGCATACAAGGGAGCAAGGGGTTGTATGTGAAAGTTGAGGGTGTTCAGTGTGGCTTTCATTTTCCCCCCTCTGGAGAACCTGACTTGATTTATTCTGTGCTTCAGAGATAAAATTATATAATCATAGTTTCCCTGAAGAGCAAACAAATCCTGCAGTAAAAGCTGGAATGATCTCAGCTTTAGCTCTACATCTCATTCTAATATTTTTATTTGAACTCTGAGAGGAATTAAATGGGGGAATATACTAACAGTGGTTGCCATAAACAAGAAGAAAATGGATAAGATTCGTTGATCTTCTGTGTTGCTGCCTATACGTTACAAATATCCTGTGAAATACACACACAGACACTTAAGTTATGTTTACTTCAGGAAGATATTTATACTTAGACTAAAGATGAAATTTATTCATTTGTTCTAAGGGCAGCTGACACAACAACAAAAAAAGCTTAAAACCAGAATTAAAATTAATTATATAATAAACATTTGAGAGACTTTAAAAATATTAAAATATCTAAAATGCCAGGGAAAAGAGAAATGTGTTTTGTCATATGCTGAAAGCCTAACAGTGGAGGTACTAGGCAAGTCTCCTTGGGGCGAGCATTTAGAATCATAGAATCATAGAACTGTAGAGTTGGAAGAGACCACGAGGGCCATCCAGTCCAACCCCATTTCATTATATGCATTAGATAAAACAGATTGTTCACATTTCTTTCCTTAGAGATGATGTCCAATGCCTTTCTCCAGCAGAGTGGGGAGTCAATCCTGAACATCCATGAAATCCTGAATATCCTGAACATCCTGAAAGGCAGTTCAGAAGAAGAAATCACCAGAGCTCTTCACCTTGCTCTGTATACCTCGCAAGGTAGGACAGAAGTGGGAAGGGGGGATGGCTCTCCTGCCTAGTGTTATGCCTATCTTTCTATCTATTGGTGTATTGCCCTGCCTGTCTTTTTGTATGGGAGGAACCAACCCAGCCTTAAGGATTGACTCCCCACTCTGCTGAGAAGGAACCTTCACGGTAAGTCCAATGTTCTGTTTTAAAATCACATTCCAAGCATCATCCATGACCTCTTGAAAAATGTTTAAATCACAAAAGCAGCAGATGTATTACAATTCAAAGCAGGGGCCTACCACTGTTACTATTTACCCATAGTTAGTTTTTCTGTTCAGGGGGAGAGGAAAATACATGCTTAAGAATATAGAATGCTTGGGATCATCTGATAAAGTAAAGTTACAGGGGGAATAAATTCTCATAATTATGAGAGAAAGGCTCTTCCAGATTGGTCTAAAAGGGATGAGTTCTCACAGCATAGCTCCTTGGGTTTTGCCAGCCGTTGTTACCTCAGTGTCCACTTGTACACATGTTGGTAGTTTGGCAAACCTGCAGGTTTTCTTTGACAGGAGAAGGCACTGTAGAAGAATAAACAAATAATGGAGCCAAAGGCCATCTAGTCCAGCTCCCTGCCAGGGCAGGAATCCAGAGCTGAATCAACCTTGATAGATGGCTGTTTCAAAATCTCCAGAGTCCACCACCCTCTGAGACACTCAGCTCTGCTGTCAAACAGTTCTTACCATCAGGAAATTCTTGAAGATTAGTTAATTCTTTGTAATTTGAACCCATTGGTTTGGTTCCATCTTCACTACTTCAGGTTAAACATAACCAGTTTCCTCAACTGTTTCTCACAGAGGTTTGTTCCTAAGGCTCTTTTCCATCTTTGTTGTCCTCATCTGGGTATGGTTCAGCTTTCCGATACCCTTCTTAAACTGTGATGCCCAGTAGGTGATGCAGTACTCCAGGAGAAGTTTGACCAAGACAGTTTGGTTCTTTGTTTGTTTGCTAAAATATTTATATCCCATCCTCTATCACAGAATTTCCGGATGGCATGAAGTTAAAAAAAATTAAACAATTTCAAACCCATTTAAACCAATAAAAGTAACTTAAACAGGCTAAAAATATGCTAAACCATTTAACAGGTTAAGAGAAGTGGGAGGTGGAGCTCATCTCCTGGGATAACATCATCATGACATCATATCATCACACTGGACTGGCCAATCAGATTTTGGCAATGGCAATTTGAACAGGCTTTTATGCTTTTGTTCTAAGCACATGTGGAGAGACTAAGAAGCTCTCTGAGAGTGTACATCTCAGGGAGCCATGATTTGAGGAAATGCATGGCTTGGCCTGGCTTATGATGATTATGATGGCTTATGATGGATTATTCAGGTAGCCTAGCTAACCCTTGGATACCAGATTCACTCCTTATAGACTTCCGTAATGTAAGTAGTCTTTCTTTTGTGTAGGGACAGTTTAGCTAGATTGCGTCAGAGACTTTTCATTTGTTTTCCTTGACTGAATGTATAATCCACTATATTTCTATAACTTTAAGCTGAACCTGAAGAAAAGGGTGTTTTCTTCATGAAATGATTACCTCTTAAACATGTTTTTCTTGCTTGAATAAAATAAGCCTTTATTTTCCCCATCTAAAGCCAAGCTGCATGTGCCTGTTGCTTTGGGTCGTGCTACATTGATATTCTTCTCTGTTTCTGGAGAGAAGGGAGGGGGTTGATAAAACCTCAACCAGGGCTGGAAAGGTCCTAGGCACTCCAATGGTCTCCTCTTGGTCTGTATAAAAGTGGGAATCTTAAAATCAAGAGGCAGTGACTATGAAGAGAGTTATAGTTTTGGGGATTTCCAGGCTAGAGGAATCCCTGGGAATGTCTCTAGAAGGATCCAGCTTGAGGTTTCTCCAGAAGGAGGAGTGGGTCACAAAAGTAGCTTTACTTCTAAGGTATGTATATGTGGTGTGTGCATGCACATAAAAAGTCAGGGCTACTTCACATGGGGCAGTGGTGTTGAACTGGGCTTGGCAAAAGGAATTTAAAGAAACCAGTATCTCCCTGTCTGGGAGAGAGTTGGGCTTGTGGATTGTTCAGGTGAGGGTGGGGGAGGGGTTGCATCTCTTTCTCTCTGGAGTGGGACTGCTGGAAATTACAATCTTTCTTCAGTCATTTGGTTGTGTTCCTGGGATGTGTGGAAAAGAGTTGCTGGTCTCTGTTTTCTGCCTGTCCTCAAACATGGCTGGTTACATTCCTCTGCAGGGAGGGTTGTCGGTTTTGTCCCTGGGTGGGGAAAGGAACAGTTGGATAATTTCTCTGCTTCTGAAGGAAGGTGTCAAGCTGCTTGCTTGTGGCTTTTCTTATTTTCCCCCTTCTTTTCTCTGTCTCCTCCATTGGGGAGAGGAAGAGGTTGATTCTTTGTTTTCCTTTGTATAAGCTGGGGACCAGCTTTGGAAGAACTTGTCCAATCAATTTGTCTGGCCTGTGTGTCTGCTTGTGCAAGTCAGAGACCAGATCTGGGAACCCACACAACCAGTTTTCTGGGCTGTGGGCTGTGAGTGGTTACCCTTGGTCACAGGGAATTTCCTGCCCAGGTTGGGCTGTATTGTTATATTCCAAGCCACAAGTGGCTTTGATTCAAAGTTGCTTTTGCAATATTTTGATGCTTTGTCTTTACAGTGGGGGATTTGTCTTTTTGCAACCTTTTCTTTTTTTCTGCCTCCTTGCGGGGGGGGGGGAGGTGAGAGTTTTGGTTTTCTTCTTTTGTCCCCTCACATGTGTTCTTGCTGTTCACTCAGACCTAGGCTTTCTGCCTGGTCTCTGTGTTATTGTTTCCTCTGTGCTAGCTAGAAACCTTCTGGCTCTCATTGCCTGAACCCTTTGCTTTTCCCTAAGGGGCGGAGCTGACAGGGTGGGGGAGAGGATGGAGGGACTAGAGGGATGGGGCTGTCTCCCGTGGGGGGACTGGACTCCACCTGGTGGCTTACTACAGTTGCTTGGCAACACAGAAGCCTGGAAGGAGGGGGAGGAGGAAGTGTGTTCTTAAACTCACACTTGCTTTTGTTGTTGTTTCTTCTGTTGCTTTTCTTATTGCTGGGTGGTTAGCCACCACAGAAGCTGGAAAGGGATACAGAGAAGAACGGGTTACTTACTGTAACTATAATTCTTCGAGTGGTTGTCTGTGAATTCACACAGAGCACTTTGGAAACTTCTAGCACCTCATTTAGAACTTTTAGGTGGTAGGACCTTCCCCCTCACCCCTGGTGTATATAAGCCCATCCCTCTCACCAACTGCTCAGTTTCTTTTAGCCACATTAAAGAAATTAAGTGAGAGGTAGGACACCAGAAGGGAGGAGGGTGGGTTTGTGTGAATTCACAGAAGACCACTCAAAGAACTATAGTTACAGTAAGTAACCCGTTCTTCTTCTTTGTGGTCTCTGTAAATGCACACAATGGATAGATTAACAAGCTCAGGAGAAAGGATAGCAGGGGTGTCTAGACCAATAAAAACACCACACAGTATGCTAATACAAAAATACTATATTGTAACAGAGGTAGGCTATTATATAACTCAGCCATCCGCAGAGGAGTGCGCAATGACCGCCTTCACAAGGGCTGCACCATTTCTAATGACAGAGTCCAGTTTGTAGTTCTTTATGAAGGTGAGTGGCAATGCCCACATGGCCACTCTGCAGATGCCTGGCAGCGGCACGCTATTCAGGAACGCCATTGAGGTAGCTGCTGCTCTAGTCGAGTGGCTTCAAATGGAAGAGGGCAGGGGTGCACCTGCAGCTTCGTATGAAATTTTTATTGTTGAGGTCACCCATTTGGAGAAGCGTTGAGATGAGACAAGACAACCCTTGTTGGGGCCTGCATAACAGACAAAAAGTTTGTTAGTGCATCTAAACACCTCAGTCAGGTTGATGTAGATCTCCAGTAACTCACGCACATCTAGGAGGTGGTGTGTAGGCGTAGCATCTGGAGAGGGTGTGGTCTCGAAGGATAGGAGTACAATGTCCTCGTTGAGATGAAAGGAGGAGACTACCTTGAGCAGGAATGCCACATCCGGCCACAGAACCACCTTGTTCCTATGGAACTGAGTATAGGGAGCATCAGCCCTGAGGGCGCAAAGTTCACTAGCTCTTCTGGCTGATGTGATGGTGACCGGAAAGGCTGTCTTGAAGGACAGAAGGCAGATTTCCACAATATTTGAAGGTTCAAAGGGAGAACGAGATATCTGTCTGAGGACCAGCTATAAGTCCCATGAGGTAACTGGGCCAGCCACTGGTGGGTGCAAATTCTTGTATCCTTGGCAGAAGCGCCTGACCAAGCAGGAGCCTCTACCCAGACTCTGGAGGTTAGAGGAGATGGTTGCTACATAGGTTTGTAGGGATGAAAGGGAAATGCCCTTCAGAGACAGGGAGGCAAGAAAGTCAAGCAGGAGTAGCGTAGATGCTTTTGCTGGTGAGTCCCCTTTGACAGAAAGGAATTTACAGAGTCCGAAATTCCATCTAGTGGCCTATTAGCCATGCAGTTGGACTTATTGTCTCCAAGTCGGGGTGAAAAACCTGTGAATTCTGCATTGACAGAAGGCCCTTCCATAAGGGGAGGCAGTGGACTCGGCGCTTGGAGAGGAGGAGAAGGGGGGTGAACCAGGGTTGTCTGGGCCACCACGGCGTTATCAGGATGCAGTTCGATCCGTCTCTCTTGAGCTTGGCCACAACTCTGGAGAGAAGTGGAAATGGGGGGAAAGCATACAGCAGAGCCCCTGTCCACTTGAACAGGAACACATCCCCCAGATTCTTGCAGGATGACCATTGCCATGAGCAGTATAGTTTGCATTTGGCATTTTGAGGGGATGCAAAGAGGTCTATTGACGGTTGACCACAGTCCACAGAGACTGTTGAGAGGACCTCCTGGGCTAGAGACCATTCGTGGCAGTTGCTCCTTGTCCTGCTCAGTGAGTCTGCAATGTTGTTCTTGTCCGGGAAAGCCGCCAAGTCAGTAGTTGATAAGACAGGCTGGTTCTGGAACAATAGCTCCAAAACACAGTACCTTGTGATATTAATAGCAGTCCATAGAGTCAGGAATCCAGAGAGAGCAAAGAACTGAGGTCAAAGGGTTCCAGCAGGTGAGTCAACAAATACAGTCCAGGGTCAAGATAATCCATGGTTTCTTGAAGCAAGGTTCCAAGAGGCAGAGGCAGAGGCTTCCTCCAGGGAATGCAGATCGCCTTTGACAAGGAATCCAGCGTCTCCTCAGCTGTTTATGCTGGCCCCAGCTCCCACTCACAGCTGCTTGGTGATTAATGAGCGTCTTTCTTTTAGCCTCCGAGAGCATTGCAGCCCTCCCTTTCTGCTCTTCTTTGGCTAAAGGTAGGTACCTGCTCCTCTTCCTCTTGCTGTTGCTCAACTATGTCTCCCAGGCTTGGACCCTGTGCTGGGGGAAGGCTAGGCTGCTGAGACCTGGGTTCTTCTGTAGCAGGGCTAGATTCAGACTCAGCCAGCTTTTCTGCAACTGACTCAGCCTCCTTGCCTTCTGAATCCTCAGAGTCCTGGCTGACCATGACAGTTCTGGTCTTCCTCTAGGTTGATGGCCTTCAGGAATATGTCCCTGGCTATACACCAATCCCATATCTGGGTTGACAGGTCCAGAAGGGTTTTGGACCTGGTTCCCCCCTGCTTGTTGATGTAGAAGACTGTGGTGGTATTGTCTGATACTACTTGAACTACCTTGCCAAGGGAGGACTTGAAGGCTTTCAACACCTTGAACACTTCCAGGAGCTCCAATGCATTGATGTGAAGCTCCATCTCCATCAGAGACCAACAGCCGTGGATGGTCAGGCAGTGGGAGTGAGCTCCTCCTCCTGTCATGGATGCATCTGTGGTTCGAGACCTGGAGGGATGTGGGATCTTGAAGGGCAAACTGCACCTTATGTTGTGAGGGAGAGACCAAAAATTTCAGTTGCCTGAGGACTGGCCATGGGACCGAGAGCCATTTCGTGGGGTCGTCTCACAGTGGGTCAAAGGACTGGAGGAACCACATTTGCAGGGGCTGCATTCGCAGTTTGGCAAAAGGTGTCATCGTCGAAGTGGAGGGCATATGACCCAGGAGAGTCTGAACAAAGTGTGCTGTCACTCTCCTCTGCGTAGTGCAGTAGGACACCATGTTTCGTAAAGTATCAAAGTGACTTCTGGGAAAAAAAGCTCTTCCTCTGGAGGAGTCTAGTTGTGCCCCAATGAACTTCACTGTTTTTGTTGACAGCAAGTGCAACTTGGCCACATTGATCATGAGCCCAGGTCCTGAAGTAAGGAGATAGTGGAGGCCACATCTCTTGCAACTTTCTGTCTTGTAGATCCTGTGATCAGCCAATCGTCCAGGTATGAAAAGATCACGATGCCTCTTGTGTGGAGATGAGCTACAACGGGGGCCATGCATTTTGTGAACACCCTTGGTGCTGTGCACAGGCCGAATGGTAAGGCTTTGAAGCGGTACATCATGGGACCTACCACAAAGGTGAGAAACCTTCTGTGAGACTGTGTGATCACGATGTGGAAGTAGGCATCCTTGAGATCTATGGTGGTGAACCAATCTCCTGAGTGGAGGAAAGGCAGAATAGAAGAGAGAGTGACCATTTTGAAACACTTGGGAGTGACAAAGCTGTTCACTTCTAGAAGATCTAAAATAGGGAGTAAGCCTCCATCCTTTTTGCTGATGAGGAAGTAGCAGGAGAATAAGGATTCTCCTCTTTGGTCTTGGCGTAGCTCCTCCACAGCTCCTTTTCTCAATAATGACTGAACCTCTTCCTCGAGAGGGATGGAAGGGGGAGTAGACTTTAGTGACCCCGTAGGGGGTAAGCTGTCAAATTCTATGAAATAGCCATTTCTGATGATACTGAGGACCCATGTATCTGTGGTAATTGTGCACCAATGATGATATGCTGCAAGAAGCCCTTCTGGAGGGGAAGAGGTTGTAGGCACGGAATGCAGAGGCAGGTAGTCAGGCCTTCTGTTTGGATGGATCAGGCTTTTTTTCTGGAAATGAGACTTATGTTTGGTGGGGGCCTGGAGTCTCCTTTGGTATGTAATGTAGTGTTGGGCATACTGCTGAGAGCGGGAGGCCACTGGACTGAATCTCCTATAAAGGGAGGGTGGAAGTCGTTTTGTGTAGAAGCGCAAGCATGAGGCTTGACCAGGGGTGGGGATGCCAAAGTGCTTTGCTGTTGTGTGCATCTTGTGAGTGTGTCCTAGCTTTGTGTCTGTTTTCGAATGGAACAAGACAACCTCATCAAAGGAGAGATACTCACAGAACTGGCAGAGGACAAGAGACCAGATGAACAAAGCCAGACGTGCCTGAGGACAGCAATAGCACTAGCCAGGATCTTCCCTACGCAGTCGGTTATGTGCGTTGCTGTCTACCTTT
The DNA here is from genome assembly GCA_030847615.1 of Gambelia wislizenii. NCBI lineage: Eukaryota > Metazoa > Chordata > Lepidosauria > Squamata > Crotaphytidae > Gambelia > Gambelia wislizenii. The sequence goes on from JAUMIR010000001.1 coordinate 364,933,397, forward strand.
GGAAATCGGACAGTGTGACGCCATCGTTCCTTGTGTTTTGGACACTTTTCAAGTCTTGTTGTGGAACTCTGTCTAAAAAGGGGGATACAATGTCCCAAAGGCATTTCTGGTAGGTCCCCAGGCAGACAATGTAGTTAGCTATTTTCATCAGTAAGCAAGCTGAGGAGTAGAATTTCTTTCCCACAACATCCAGCCTTTTGCCCTCATGCTCTATAGGTGATGAGTGGATCTTGTGAGAAGTACGCATCTGAGCGGCATCAAATATGATGGAGTTTGGCTTGGGGTGTGCACCCAGCCAAGGAACTGCATCTTCAGAGACTCTGTAGAGATGCTCAAGTATCTTAGATGTTGGAGATGTTGTACTGATGAAGGGGCAGTCCAAGTTGATCTGGCTATCTGTGTTAAGAATGTTGAGAAAGGAATGGAACGCAGGGGAGGGGTCTGCCTCTAGAGATCATGGAACAGGGGGTCATCTACATGCACATCTGGTATGGATGTAGTTAAGATGCTGCCATCCTATTCACCATCTCTGAAAATGAACAAATGTCATCATCTGTTGGAGATCCTGGTTCTTCAGCTTTCCTTTGGGGAGACAGCTTAGGTGATGTAGTGTCCTCCTCTGACTCCTCTGACTCATTGTCCAATGGTATCTGAGTCAATGGTACCATGTGCTTAGGCTGCGCTGCCAGTACCGGGGACGGAGATTTCCTGGGATCGGAGGGCTTTGGAGAGGGCGTTCACTTCGCAGGAGATTTAGAGAGAGGATGCATCGGGACCCTTTTCTGTGGAGACTTAGGCCTCCGAGGAGATTCCACCACCAATGGACAACTGCACTTGTACTGTCGGTGCTGCTCCTCTCGAGAGCGAGGGCGACCTCGTCTATCCCTATCCTCCTTAGTGTACTGAGGAGAGTGATCGTAATGGTACTATCCTGTGTACGGAACTGGCAAGGGTTTGTCTAAGTGTCTGTACCTGTAGTCGGGACCCCAGTAGTATCAATTGGTATAGATCGAAACAGTCCCACCACTCGTCTTCATACCACCGATCGAAACAATCCCACCGCTCGTCTTCATACCACAGCGACTCTTCGTCTGTGTCCTGGGAAGTAGATGACAGTGATCTGGAGTGGCATGTGTGAGGTCTATGCACCAATGAACCTGACCATCCCAGGGATCTCAGTACCAGAGACTTGGAAGGTGGTCTCAGATTTGGAGAAGGCATCTTCCACACATTTGGGGTTGGAGTCCAGTGAGGCAACAGTGTTGGGGTCCGGCAAGGAATCGGAGTCCTATGGGGCATCAGGGTGCAAAAGGCGTTGGAGTCTGATGAGGTGAACAGGAGCTTGACTTCTGTGTTAGTGGGGACCGGGACTGTTGAGCTGAAACCAACCAGGGCCAAGAACTGACTCTCCGTTGCTCTTACGATCAGGAACGTGACCAATGTTGGGACCGGGATCAATGTCTGGAACCTGAACGGGACTGGGAAGCTGAGTGAGACCCTACCAATATTGGCTGTGATGGCAATTGGGATCAGGATTGACCACACTGTTGCACTGTGAAACCGATGTCCAATGGTTATCTTGAACAGGAGACCCTGATGATCATCACACCAAGGGACGATTCGTCATCTGTTCGAGCCACAGTCTAGGTGAACTCTTCATCTCGGTGTTGCTTTGGGGATGGTATCACCAACTTTCTTTTTGCTGGCAGTGATACTGGGGAGCCTGTTTCCATTTCACCCTTGGACCTTTTTGCCTTAGGGTCATATTATTTGCTTTTTTTCACTCCCAAGACCAGCTTCTCTGGGGAGATTCTTTCCTCCCTGTGGCGTTGGCCCTCTTTAGTACTGCCTTCCGAAGAGACTTCTGTACCGACTCCACTGGTACCGATACCGCTGCTCCTGAAGAAGTCCCAGGATTGTCGGTACAGGGCTGACCGGTGGCATTGTTCCTCACTCAAGTTGACATCAGGACAGATTTAGAGGAGGCTTTGGCTGGTACCAAGGCCAAGCTTTTCTTAGAAGGGCCTTCCGGAGATTTAGAGATGGATCCAGAACCCAAAGGGTTTTCCCGAAACCAAAGCCGAAAGGGCCTTCTCATACAGCAAGGCCTTAAGCCCTTTGTCTTGATTTTTCCTGCCCTGTGGGGTGAAGGCATTGCAATTCTTGCATGACTGCACATCATAACTCTCCCAGAGACAAAAGAGACACTTAGAATGACCATTGGATTCGGTCATTTTAGCAGAGCACTGGGAGCAATGCTTGAAGAAGCCAATCCCAGACATCCTGAGAAGGGGGTGAAATACAGTACCTTCCACATGAGGTCAAAATATTGAGAGTCAAATCTGATGAGGGAGACAAATTCAGAAAGAATAAATCTAAGTCAAAGCCAGTTGTGATTCAAGAATCCAAATCTGTAAGGAACAGGCTAAAGAATAGTCGAAGTCCGGTCTGAAGTCAGCAAAAAGTGATCAAAAACAGCAAGTTTGAAGGGGGAAAAAAAAGAACAATGAGGGTAGTAGAAGTTCCTTCAGTGCTTTCCATGTGGCAGAAAAAAAATAACCGAGCAGATGGTGAGAGGGATGGGCTTATATACACTAGGGGTGAGGGTGCCCAAAAGTTCTAAATGAGGTGCTAGAAGGTTCTGAAGTGCTCTGCGCAGATGCAAGATTAACCCATTGTGTGCATTCACAGAGACCATGAAGAAGAAGGAAGGGTGCACCTGCAACCTGCACACTAGGGGTTGTTTTCTTTTCCTTTCTTCCTGTCTATCCTTCCTCCACAGGGGAAGGGGGGAAGCTAACCCACTTAACAGAGATTTCCTCTGCTGGAAGGGAGGCTACATAACCCTATCCTTTTGGTACACTCTTTTTTTGCATTCAGTCAAGGAGTTTTGATTATTTTCTAAGCTGTCAGGTGAACCTCAATAGTCAGGCTAGAGACTAGGTGCATGATCCTCTGGTCTGGAAGAGAAGTTGCAATGATGTCTGCAAATAGAAGCAATGATGAGGGGGGGATCACCCAAAACCCAGCCTACACTGCAAGCTTATGACTTCTGGAACATCTTAGTTAAAGACACACTGAATGCTGACCAGCTTGTGAACTTGGCCCAAATTCAACTTCAAATGCAACAATAACAACTGGAAATGCAATTGTAGCAACAGTGGATACAGGAAATAGAGCTAGAGAAGAAAAAGGCAGACCTAGAGATGTGCAGACTGGGTCAGAACCCGAATCCACCACAACCAACTGGAACACATGCTTGCCAGTATCCCACATACAAGGATCATGATGTCAAAAGCATTAATGAAATTGAGATACACTACACCTACACCATTCCCCTTATCTACAAAGCTTATTGCTTTTATCAGGAAAAGAATTTTAGCAATGGCCAAATTCGATACACTATTGAGTTGTTGGGCCTGCAATTTTCAGCCCCATGCATTAATCAGGACTCTGACTGACTTTTACCATGAATCAATAGCACTACATAAAGAATGGTTTCCCAGCCCTACCCTAACTTATTATCTTCAGCTTTCTCATTAATGATTCTCTCTCTCTCCATTCTTAGTTGAAGTCAGAGAGCACACTGAGACATTTGAGGAATCATAGAATCATAGAGTTGGAAGAGACCACAAGGGCCATCCAGTCCAATCCCCTGCCAGGCAGGAATACACAATCAAATCATTCCCTACAGATGGCCATCTAGCCTCTGCTCAAAAACCTCCAAAGAAGGAGACTCCACCACACTCCAAGACAGTGTATTCCACTTCCAAACAGCTCTTACTGCTCGGGAAGCTTCAAGAGGGGGAGCTTCAGTTAGAAGCTACACTTTTTGGACATTATCAGCTTCTCAAAAAACAAATAGGGATGTTTTGTATAAATTGGTTCCCCCCCCCCGATTTTGTAGGAGCTCTCCCTCCATTGACATGAACAGGAAACCACAAGGCTTTGTTTGTCACCCATACCTACTGTTCTGCTTTCTCCATTCCATGTAGACCTCTTCAGTCTCATACACTCCTATGCACAGATCAATTTCTACATATTAGCTGAATGAGAGTCTCTATATCATATTGTTCTATGCATACTTCACTGTGGGCATACAGAAGTCACTGGTGTCACAACATGCTGAAGCTTAATACTATTTTAAATATCTGAACCCATATTCAATACTGCATGCCCATTAACTTAAGGTGAACAGTATATATTAGTCTACAATTGGTGTAAATTTGGTTGTGCTATGCAAAATGCATCATTGTTGTATGATTGTCACTGTGTCATATACTGTGCTTAATCAGCAGCTTTTATGTGCATATATACAATGGTACATGCACTAGTATCTGAAAACGATTGGCCTAAATCATGTTGTTAGTTCTGACTACAGTACAGACATGGAATCAATTGGATTCACCTACATGTTGATTCCCCATTCAGCAGTTGAATTAACAGGTCTCTTCTGGTTGGGACTTACCAACAGGATGGAAGACATCATTATGCATTAGTTTAGTGGCCCTTAATCTTTTCTTTACCAGAGATCTCCTCTTATTTTGTTGCCATGCCCCCCCAGACTTAACAACAATAACAATAACAATAAAGTTACACCATCCATTAAACCTTCCCTCAGAGGCACTGGAGGGTGAGGGAAGACTTTTATTCTGCTTCTTGCTGCAAGTTTGTGGCTGGAGTGTATTGAATGGCAATGTACAGGCCAAGCCACCCTTTCCCTTGGCTCCTGTCACATGGCCACTCCACTGGAGAGGGAGGAGGTGGGCCAAGCAACCTTCAAGCCTTCACGGACCCCTTATGAGAAAATCATAGACTGCTTGGGGTCCCCAGACCACAGGTTAAGAACCACTGCATTAGTTCATAAATTGTGCTTCTCTGAAGAAAAAAAGCATAGTCAGCTGGCTTTGCAATGGAATTAAAAGCTAAGCTACTAGATCCTTGGAACAATGCAGTAGCAGTATTGGCAGTCTTTCCAGTGGCAGTTGGTGGTTTCCAAGTCAGGAGTGCAGCAAATCTACTCTGTGTTTTATTCTAGACATGAAAGGAGCTATCCTAAGTGCTAAAATCTGTCCCCCCAAAATTGGTTAAGTGCTTTGGTTAGCACCCTTAAAGTCTGGGATAAAGCTCTATAGGCGCTAACCAAGGTGCTGGACCTAGCCAAGGGATAAATTTCAGCGCCTATGATAGCTCCTTTTGCATCTGAAATCAATGCTACAGTAGATTCACAGCACTCTGATATGGAAGGTTCAGCACCTTGCATGGTTACTTTAAAGTCAGGAAATAAAATCCAGAGCAGATTCAGGACCTCTTTGACATGGAAACTACCAGCCACCACTCATGCTGACAGGTTGAAGCAAGTTAAGTCCATGTCTGCCTTGACCATGCTTGAATCCTGGCAACCGGATTCCTTCTTTCTGCTTCCCAAGAAGTGTAAACATGGTGATCATTTAAAAAAAATGTACACAACTAAGAGACTCTGAACAAAACATCTGTTTACCTATGACACTTGCCCTATGTGACTATTTGATTGTGTACAAATGTAACATCACACTCGGGGTTTTCTGCACTAGCTGCAATGACTGCTTGTGTTTGTGCAACAGACTGAATCAAGCCAGCATCTAATTTCTTAAATGTGTTTTCCTCCAATGGTGAGAATGTGATGGGTTTTAAATTAGAGAAACCTATCAATCTGAAGCTCAATGAACTGAAATTCCAGGAAGTGGACTGTTCTTAAATTCTTTGCTGGCATCAGAGTGACACAGAGATAAAAGCCTATTCAGATTTCACAAGTAAAGCCAATCTTTCCCCAAAGAGTTACAAGAGTGACTGATATAATTCTGAACTCAACTGGCAAGTGAATGGAGAAGTTATTATTTCTTTTTTGTAAAAAAAGAAGAAACAGCAAATTACAGCTTTTGTTGTATATAAAAGCTCTGCACCACAAGATGTTATAAGTGCTCCTCTGTTACTGCATCAGTAAGTCACCTTCCTTAATGAGATATCACACTGATGCCCCAGATTCATGTGATTATTATTGCTATTAATTATTTATATAGCCCCATCAATGTACATGGTGTGTTACACGAAGGAATAAAACAGATCCCTGCTGAAAGCTTACAGCTGAAAAACTAGACAAAAGAGAAACTGTAAGATGGAAAAGAGAAACTGGAAAAAATACACAAATAATCACAGCCAAGGGCACTTAGGTACACATTTTAGAATGGTCTTGAACCAATGCCACTTATGATCAGAGCTGGGTGTACTTGTAATGAATATGAAGAAGGCTCAAGGAGTACACTACATATTTGAGGACAGTTATAAAACAGCTACAAGGGCAGGGACTGTGGAATTTTCTGTGGAGTTATGTGAGGCTCTATAGTTCTCTGGCTAAGAACTCTAAATTGTTGTTTATGTTTATGTGCCTTCCAGTCAACTCCTACTTATAGAGTCCCTCTCCTAGGGTGTGTGGGTTGTTTTGTTGTTTTGTTTTTTGGACAAGATTTATTATTCAGAGGGGGTTGCCATTGCCTTCCTCTGAGGCTGAGAGAATGTGACTTGCCCAAGGCACCCAGGGGGCTTCCACAGTGGGGACATAAACCCTAGTCTCCTGGAGTCTTAGTCCAGTACTCAAAGCACAACATTATGCCCTTCCATAAACTTCAGATCCCAGAATTCAGTAGGATGGAGCCATGGGGCTTAAAGGTGAATCTGGAAAGGACCTCACATCTGGAAAGGACCTCACATCTGGAATAAGAGCCTTTTTCAGACACTTTCCCATAGGTTCATAAAAAACAGAAACATGCAAAAAGGAAAGGGCATAGGTGTGGGGGGGGGGAGGCAGACATAGATACCTATGAGGTATATATGTGAAGAATGAGTTTTAAAACAGTTGTAGAAACTCAAGATTTTATTTACAGAAAGACCCCCTTATCCAAGTCTCCATGTGGATGCCTGAAACCGCAGATAGTACCCAACCCTATACAGCTGCCCCTCCACATTCGCGAACTCAGCATTCGCGGTTTTGATTATTCACGCTTTTGGGAGGGCCCCCCGGGCCCCCCCAACTGCAACAAGGGGCCTCCAGAGGCCCTGTGAAAGCCCTGGGAGGGAGCAGGGAGGGCTGGGGAGGCCTCTGCGGGGCCCCGCGAAGGCCTTGGGAGGGAGTGGGGAGGGCCGGGAAGGCCTCCACGGGGCCTTCGGAGACCCTCCGGAGGCCTCGTGAAGGCCCTGGGGGGAGTGGGGAGGGCCGGGAAGGCCTCCGCGGGGCCTTCGGAGACCCTCCGGAGGCCCCGCGAAGGCCCTGGGGGGGAGTGGGGAGGGCTGGGAAGGCCTCCGCGGGGCCTTCGGAGACCCTCTGGAGGCCCCGCGAAGGCCTTGGGGGGGAGGGGGGAGGGCCGCGAAGGCCTCCGTGGGGCCTTCGGGGACCCTCTGGAGGCCCCATTGAGGGCTTGGGTGGGAGGGGGGAGGGCTGGGGAGGCATCCACGGGGCCTCGGGAGGGAAGGCCTAGGAAGGGAGTGGGGAGGCAGGGGAAAGCGACTATGGGGCCTCCGGAGGGCCCATGGTCGCTATGGTGGGGGAGGGGGGCAAATAATATTCGTGGATTTTTCACATTCGTGGGGGTCCGTGGAACGTAACCCCCGTGAATGTGAAGGGACAACTTTATTTTGAAGGAGGCTATATTTTAAAGTCTCAGGGTGTTTCGGGGTTTTATCATCCTCCAGGAGGGGGCCTCTCAGTCTCACAACACTCACAGGCATGTTTGATGAACGTACAAGTGAGGGACTTCTCAGTGTCAGCTCCCAGGTTGTTGAGACTCTTTGCCTGTCCCTTAGTAGGCAAGACCTTTTTATTCAACTATAAACCTTGCCTCAAACATCACCATTAAACTGTAGAAACATCTTGAAGCTCTACCCACAGCTCAAGATCTAATTGTGTTTAGCAACAGATAATGCAATCTAGAAAGAGACTTCCCATTGCTGAAGAAGCTTTACTGAATATGCAAGTACACAGGATATATCTAGTTTAGAGGGGGGAAATTTCCACAGGCTTCCCCTCCAATAGAATGTGTGTGTTTTTAACTGCCCAGTGATACAGGGAAATGTTAATATTAGAATAAGAAAATCCTTTAGCTTTCAGCATCATTAAGATATCAGCTTAAAGGGATAGAAAGAAAGGCATGCTTAAGACTGACATGGTGTCTTGCATCCAGACACATGGCATAATGAATCACGGTCTTGGGTGAATGATATAAACATAGGTTTAGCTGTACAGTACACCCCCATATCTGCAGGGGATACATTCCCAAATTTACAATGGATACCAGAAACCATGGGTAATAGTGAACCTTATTAAAATGAATGGTTTCCAGCTCAAGTATACCATAGGGTTGCACTGAAGGACCTAGAAGATGTCTAGAGGGACCATATTTTGGAGGGTAAGTGAATCAGAGGATAAAGGTTCTATGGATACGGGAGTCATACTGTATGTGAAAAATTGTAAAGTTTTTAAACTTGCATTTCAAAACAATTCTATAATTGTAGAGTGGACCCTTGAACACTGTCTTGTTTGAAAATCGCATTCTCCTGTCCAATTTTTCCTTTGGAGTTTTAAGTGACTTTTCACAGAGAACAAAGTCATTTCTAGCTCCACTTCCAAACAAAACCCTTGGACCTAATATTGACTGTCTAATTTTTATTCTGAAAGAACGATTACATCTGATTTAGTTTATAGTGTCTCTGGGCCCCCAGATGTAACATGCACTGAAAAGTGTCCCCATGAACTATCACGGCTTAATATTGACATTGCTGCTCTTAGTGAAGTTCGCTTCCATGAGGAAGGCAGCCTTAAAGAACATGGCGCCGGCTACACACTTTACTGGTCTGGCAAACCCAAAACCAAAAAACATCTTTCAGGGGTAGGCTTTATGATTAAAAACTCCATTGCCTCCAAACTCAAAACCTTGCCAACAGGACACTCTGATCGCATTATTTCCTTACGCCTCGCACATGTTGTTCTCTTTAGTATATATGCCCCAACTATGCAAGCCGACCCTGTAGAGAAAGACAAATTCTACACAGACCTACGCCAACTCATACAAAAAGTCCCTGTAGAAGATAAAATTATTATCCTTGGTGACTTCAATGCCAGAGTAGGAAAGAACACCGAAGCCTGGAAAGGTGTCTTAGGCAAGCATGGTGTTGGAAATTGCAATGATAACGGATGCCTCCTGCTAGAGTTCTGTGCAGAACAACAGCTGACTATTACAAACACAATCTTTCAGCAGAAAGATAGCTTGAAGACAACCTGGATGCATCCCCGATCCAAACATTGGCACCTCATTGACTATGTTCTAGTCTGTCAGAGAGACATTCGTGATGTCCGTCATACCCGAGTGATGCCCAGTGCAGAATGCCAAACAGATCATCGCCTCGTCAGATGTAAACTAAATCTTCATCTTAAGTTCAAACATAAGAGGGGTGGCATCTTAAAGAAGAGACTCCAAGTCAACAATCTTCAACAAGCTACCATGAGAGACAACTTCCAGGCAAACCTACAAACGAAACTTGAAGACCATCCTACAGATCCTTCTCCTACAGTGCTTTGGCAACATATAAAAAACAGTATCCTCCAGTCTGCAGAAGAATCCCTCGGGTTCTCCCACAAGAAAAATCAAGACTGGTTTGATGAAAACAACCAAGAGATCCAGGAGCTGTTGGCAAGGAAGAACTGAAAGAACTATTACATCTGATTTAGTTTATAGTGTCTCTGGGCCCCGAGATGTAACATGCACTGAAAAGTGTCCCCAAATCCAACATGTACTGAAAACTTCCATGGAGTGATAGTGGGAAAGTGATATTGATTATGTAGTTTGTTTTGTGACCTCCAACTAGGAACATAGGGAGCTGTCTTACATCAGTATTAGCACAAAGGTCCATCTAGCTCAGTGCTATCAACACTGACTTGGGATGTTCAATCGTTTATACAGAGGCCTTTTCAGGGACTGTGCCTGGAATCCTGTATCTAAAACATGCATACACTAAACTCAAAATGCATTCCTTCTCTTGTTTTATGCATTCTGTTAGGGTTGCCATATTCTAGTTCCCTGTATCTGGGCAGCTTTATTTGCATATTATCCAAATTAATTGCTCAATATGCAACATGTGGTAGACCAGCTCTCCCCGCCTAATTTTTCTCTAAGAATTCAAAGACTGGAAACAAAAGACAGGTTTTGTTTAGATTCTTTGTGTGTAGTACAGAGGTGTACAACCCATAGTCATCAATCACATGTAACTCACCCATTCAATGGATTTTGTGTGCTTCCTCAATAATACTTTATCACCTTTTTACCACCTTTTCTTATCACAGGGCTTCTATGACTTTAACAACTGCAATAGATGCAGATATACAACAGGTATATCTTTCCTAAGAATGAGGCTTCCCTTAAATTTGGATTCCTGTTTGAAGCATCAAAAATGTGTTAAATTTGCAAAAGAACTCAGACAAAAAGATTTGCAAACACACATTTCTGAGTAGACTACAATTGTCCCTCCGTATCCACCGATTTGATATCCATAGATTTAAGTATTCACAGCTTGAAAATATTCTTAAAAAAAAAATAACCCAAAAAGCAAACCTTGATTTTTCCATCTTATATAAGGGACACCATTTTGCTATGCCATTGCCTATAACGGGACTTGAGTATTCATGGATTTTGGTATCCATAGGGGAATATGAAGGGACAACTGTACTTTCTCAGACACAAACACAGGAAGCATGTCCAAGGTTCATACCGAGCATGTAACCAAGTGAATGAAAAAAAAATAAGCATCCTTTGCAGAGCTGTGAAAGGTTTTTCAGGCCTAGAGACTTTCAGCACACTCAAGAGACATTCAGACTGCTTAAACAAGTGAACAACAAGAAAAAAACAGTTGCAGACACCCTTTTTGGAGCAGAGAAATTTTCCAGTGTTTACAGCATCCCTAGGCACAGAGGGTACGAAGTGTTCAACCAAGGAAGAGTTGCCCAAAAAAAGGTGGTGGTGGTGGTGAAGGAACAAACATTGACCATTATATTATTTATTTAATGTATAGTCACACTTCTCCCTGTAAAGGACCGCCTCCACTTGTTCATTAAGTACAGAGTAAAAAATGACATAATTGCATAATTATGTTCAACTTTATGCCCATATCCATAAAATGGGAGCAATCATACTGACCAGGCTTAGACTGCTGTAAGCATAACTGTAGTAATGTAGTAAAAGTGTTTTGTATGTTCAAAAGGGGGATACCAGACTCACCTGCCTGCCTGGCGGCCAGTTTGCGGGTCTGTTCTGGTCCCCCCATTTTCTTTCCATGTGTGGTGGCTAGGGTGCTGCCATTATCGTCTTCTCCTTCCCAGTCTGCTCCACGGGCCAGGAAGGGGCACAAAAAATGGAAACAATCAGGGCAGGACTGCCCTACACTGATGGGTTGTTGGGAGGGAGGTGGGACATTGATGCCTTTTGCAGCAATTTTACAACAATTTTACAACAGTTTTTGCAACAGTTCTGCAGCAGTTTTACAGCAGTTGATTTATGGCATGGTGGTTGGGTATATAACCTGGCTGCTGTACCAGATCAGCCAGTGACTCCTTAGGAGCAGAAGAGAGAAGACCTGCCTCAGAAGATCAGCCTCCTCCAGGAAGCTGGTGCCCAGGGGATGAAGGGGGGGCAGCGGCAGTGAGTGGTGGGGAGTGGCGCCAGGTTGCAAAAGCAGCTCAGCCAAATGGTGGGAGAGGAGGCAGTGTCTGGTAGCAGCAGCAGGTGGTGGCTGACAGTGGATGCAGGCAACAGACAGCAGAGAACAAGGCTGGTGAGCACAGACGGCTGCCAGCGTCTTCTGGCCACAACAGCAAGGGGTGTGTGTGGTGGCTGCAGGGTGGGGGTGGCCTCACAAAATCAGGGCTGGGCTGGCTGGGGTGGCATGTGGGGCTTCGGCAACAGGTGGCATAGGCAGACAGGCCTCTTCGCCAACGCTGTTGGGCCAGACTGGTGAGAGTAACTGGGGCTGAGTCCAGCAGCTGGGTTGAGCACAGGGTACGGGGGGGGGCAACAAAGGGGGTCCATGCAGGCCACCAGGGAGCCCAGGAAAGCCACCAGAGAGCCCATGAAGACCACCAGGGAGGCCACCCCAGAGCCCACAAAGGCCAACAGGGAGGTCCTTGGTGGCCACTAGGGAGGTCTACAATGGCCACCAGGGACACAGAGTGGCCTAGTCGGGGGGGGGGGATGGTGGGGCTGCAACATTCACTGAACAAGGTCATGGCATCATTGGGCAGGGATCATTGGGTCACATTTGCCAGGTGAACGATTTAATTGAGTCAATGTCTTCCTAATAGAAAAGGGCTACTCCCAGTCATCAGGCAGGAGGCTCCATGGGCAAGGAAGCTAAAATTGCTCTCCAAGGGCAGGCATTCCTGTTCTTCGGGTGGAGCAGCACAGGAACTTACTTAACACAGGGCAGAAGCTATTTGCTTTGCAGGGTGGATGCCTCCCAAGAAGGTGGCCCCACTGTCCAGACCTCACACTAGAGGTCAGGCGGGCAGAATCCCCCTGGTCCTGGGATGCTCTTGCCCCCTAGAATGAGCAATGCTTTTCACTGGGAGGCAGGCAATGCCGGGTGGTCTGGTGGCTTTAAGGGCTCACTGCATCCACTCATGGACCAGACCCCCAACCTGGAGGAACTGTTGGAGGTGGCCACTTACATTGCTGAGCAGCTGGGAAGGATGCAGTCCCAAAGGTCCTCAGGCACCCGGGATCCCATTACGGCATGTAGCTCCACAAACGTCAGTGAGCCAGGAACATCGAGGGGCTCTGAGGCATCCAGTGATCCTTCAAGTGAGGTTAGCTGGAATGGGGCCGGGTCACCGCTTCTCTGTCATGTAGCAGCAGCAGTATGACATGTACCAGAAGGAAGAGCAACAGGGAAAGGAAAAGATGGTGGTGCTCCAAGCACAGGCGAAGGACAGACTCAGATAGTAAGCGGTCTTCACATCACTTGTCAGGGGAGGAGGATGTGGCAAAGTTCACATACTGGAAGGTGGGTGCATCAGAGCCAGGTCTTCCGCAGTGGGCGCTCAGATTGCACACTGCAGAAGACCTGAGAAGCGACCCACAAAGAATGGGACAAAGAGGAAGTTTCCCCTTCTGACCCGGGCCTCACGTTGTTCAAGAACAATGAGCACACCTCAGGCATTCACCTGGACAGGAAGATCCAAGATAAGATCCTCAAGGGATATTTTGTCAATGTCTTCTCCCTCATCAAACCAACAGGTGAGGAGGGGAGGGTTCCCAAGAGTGACAAGAAAAGGTCTGACAAGAGCAATGGGGATCCTGTTGAACATTCCTTCACCAATTAGTTGACAGGGTTCACAGTGTTCATGGAGGTGGTGATGATGGTTTACCCTGACAGGTGCTGGCATCTGGCCTACCATTTTGGGAATGCACTCAAGGGCTTTCGCAGGTGAGACGGTAGCCATTGAGTACGACACAGTTTCAAAAATGTGTGTCCCACAATGACATTAATAGATGAGACCTCCTCAGTGACAAGATCTGCTTCTCACAGTGGGGCCATACATCAAGGGTAGGGCGGAGGTTGCCAAGGGGCCTCGCAAAAAGGAAGCACACCACTTGGTGTGCTGGGAGTACAACTTGGGTAAGTGCTTCTGGGCCCATTGCAAGTTTGAGCATAGTTGTGAGTCCTGGTTTGGCATGCACCTGAGAATCAATTGCACGCAGTCCTCATCTGGACAGCAGTCCTTTCAGAATGGCCACCCTGCTTCCTCCTGCACCAAAAAATGGCAGGATTGGTAGCCAACGCCGGGCTGAGTGGTGCCAAGAAGAACTGAGCAAATGGGGGCAACAAGAGGGAGCATGGCCTACACACCAGTCAAACTTCAGGTGATGCTCCCTCTTCTTGCCCTCTACCCCAACAAGAAGGTGGCCACTTTCATAGCTGAAGGGTTTTCAAAAGGTTTCTGGATCCCGGCTGAAGGTCCCAGGGTGGCATCAGAATCAGGCAACCTCAAGTATGCATTAGAGTTTCCTGAACTGGTGGCTCGAAAAATTGCCAAGGAATGTCAGTGCTGGACTGGGGAGGGTTGTGGGTCCCTTTGCAGAGCCCACATTGGATAACCTCAGGATATCACTAGTGTGTGTGGTATCTAAGAAAACAGAGTACAGACTCATTCACCACCTCTCTTACCCAAAGCAGTCCTCAGTCAATGATGCCATCCCACACTTGTTCTGTCAAGTGTGCCTCATTGGACCACACCATAAAACTCATACAGATGTATGGTCACAGGGCACTCATGGCCAAGTGTGACATACAATCTGCTTTCAGGTTGCTCCCAGTTCACCTGGAGGATCACTGTTTATTGGGTTTCAAATTCCAAGGCCAGAGGTATTATGACATGGCCTTACCCATGGGTTGCACCATTATTTGTGCCGCCTTTGAAACTTTCAGCACGTTCCTTGAATGGGCGTTGCAGCACATGGCTGGGTTCCCTTGTGTCACTCATTACTTTGATGACTTTCTCATGATTGGGCCGGCTGGGGAGCTGGAGTGTGTGTCTCTGCTTCATTCCTTTCAGGTCCTAGCAGAAGAAGTTGGAGTGCCCTTGGCACTGGAGAAGACTGATGGACCTTCCACAGCTTTAGTTTACTTGGGGATTCTGTTGGATTCTGTCCAGGGTATTTCCTGTCTGCCAACTGACAAGTTGGCAGTGATCAGGGAGTGACTGCAAGGCCTCTTGTTTTGTAGCAAGGCCACTCTCAAGGAGGTGCAGTCCCTATTGGATTATCTCAATTTTGCCTGTAGGGTGGTGGCACTGAGGAGTATCCGGTCCCCTAGGCATGACATTCAGTTGACAAGAGGGGTCAAAGAGGATCTCAGGGTCTGGCTTCAATTTTTGGAGAGCTACAATGGCATCACATTGTGGCAGGGGCTCAAGTCTTTGGGGGCTAGGTTTCAGATTCACTTGGATGCAGCTGGGAGTCTGGTGTTTGGGGGTTTTTACAACAGGCATTGGTGTGCACAACGCTGGCTGGGAGAGAATGGGGAGAGACTGACATTGTACGGGATCTAACGTACATTCTAGTACATTAGTGGAAGTTTCTAGTGGAAGTGGTTATCTGGAGGGGAATTCAGAGACAAAAAGGTCTGCTTTTGGTGCGATAATCAGGTGGTGCTGCAGATTATCAACAGGCAGTCTTCCAAGTCGGAGAGAGTCATGAGGCTTGTGCAAAAATTTGTGCTTGTTTGCCTAACATCCAATATCAGCTTCTCCTCGCAGCATATTCCATGTGTGGATAATGAGATTGCGGATGCATTTCAGGACACACAGTTCTGCGCATTGGCTCTGGATGTAGACTCAGTGCCAACACCCTTCCCTGTGGAGCTATGGCACCTTGGGAAGGAGCCGTGATTCGTGGAGTCCCCAGTTGCTGCATCTGGCTGGCATTTCCTTCTTTAGCAAGGCAGCGGGATTTGGCGACCCTTGTGCCACCTTCCTCATCCAGAGGGCTGTGTAAGGTTGGCACAGGATGAGCCATCAGAGTGCAGATGCCCGCAGGCTGATTACATACAGCATCTTTCACAGGTTGGTGGCCAAGCTTGGCAAAGTGTGCCGGTCCAGGTACAAGTCACTGTTGTTTGGCACAGCCTTCACGACAACCTTCTTTGCTGCCCTGTGGATTGGCAAGTTGGTGTGTAAGTCCAAGAGGGACTTATATGGTGGAGCATTGCAGTTGAGAGATGTGTCACTTGGGGCTGATGCACTGTGTATCCAAATACAGTGTTCCAAGTGTGATCAGCTTGGAAAAGGAGTGGCTCTATATTTACAGAGCTTGGGCATGTCATCACCATGCCCAGTGGATTTCATTAACAGGTTATTAGACATGCACCCAGAAGTGTCAGGTCCCCTTTTTATTCACCAGGACTTGTCTCCACTGATGCGATATCAGTTCGTCAGTGTGTTTTGGCAGGTTTTAGGTTTATACCTGGTTCTGGAGAAGAGTTCTATGGATACCATGGACTATTAAAAAGACAAATAAATGGGTCCTAGAGCAAATGAAGCCTGAACTCTCCCTAGAAGCCAAGATGACTAAACTGAGACTGTTGTACATCAGCCACATCATGAGAAGGCAGGACTCATTAGAAAAGACAATAATGCTTGGCAAGGTAGAAGGCAGTAGGAAAAGAAGATTCCCACATTACGGATGGATAGACTCAATCAAAGAAGCCACAGCTCTGATTCTCCAAGACCTGAGCTGGGCAGTTGTTGACAGGTTGACTTGGAGGTCTCTCATTCATGGTGCCACCATAAGTCAAAGTTGATTTGATGACAGTTAAGAACAACAAATTATATAAACAGGCCCTGGGGTACCATGCTTGGGATCCTGGTGAAACCCTGTCAACCAGACAATATGGCAACCCTATGCACAAAACATAAATATAATTCAAAAAGCTCAAATTCATAGATTTTTTAAAAGTCCACAGCAGTACAGCAATCAATTCAAAAATAAAGCATAAACTAAAATTATAAGAGGTACCAGGCAATGCAAAGATCTAACAAACAAACCACAATAACCCCCCACACTAAAAATACAGCAGCTCAAATATTCAGAACTTTAAAAGTCATTGAGAATAAATAGGCTACTTTGCCAGCTGTAAAAAAAGAAAAAAGAAAAAAGAAAAGAATGAAGGAATTAAGTGGCACTAGGTTGACATTTCTCTGAAGGACATTCCACAACTAGGCAGTCTATAAATGTGTGTGTGGAGGGGTGGTACTGCTGTGAAAGTTGAGCAGCTTCAGTGCTTCTTTTTCTCAGTAGCTCTCCATATATTTCCAACTCTCCTCTTCACCTCCTAACAGCAGCTGGTGTGATACATGGGCAGTGAATCTGGCAGATGAACCACAGCAGAAAAAGGAATATGCAGAAATGAATGAATTCTATGTAAGAAAAAAAGTACGTCATCTTTCTACTAAGCATTCTTTGGGGACAGTGCTTTCATGGGACTTCATCAACTCCACAATTGGTTTCTCAAGGTTCTCTTCCTCTTCTGCATATTCTTTTGTGCATCTGCATCAGGCCAGATTATGACATGCTAATGCCCCAAGTTATATGAAGTTTAAGAAATTCCATTGCATGACCAAAATTGTGTATTATTCTACCAGAACAGGCCAAGCAGGGCTAAAACTGTTGGATTCTGCTATGAAAAAGCTTGGATGATACCCAGATAAAAGGGTTCCAGACTAACTAAACATTCTGCCACAAGCACATTACCATAGTTTGAAGGTTCTCAGGTGCCAGATATTTAAAGTTGAACAAGAACAACATTACCAACCATCATTATTTATGTCCCTCCTTTCCCCTCAAGATTTGGACTGAAAGAAGCTTACAAATTAAAATGATTACAATAATTTCAGATGTGTATACAGCAAATATAGTTATGTCTGGGATTGTGGTGAGCTTCAGAGGGAAATTAAATGTGAGAAGTAATAACAGTGATAATTCCATTGTTATCACTGGCCATTCACAAAAATGTAGGAGCAACATAAAAATATCTTGGTACCAGGTAAACCAGTAGTGTGATAAGAATCTCTAGTCCCAAATCCATGCTTTTGTGATAGACTAGAACTTCCAAATGAATCGTAACTTGGCAGTCACTTGTACTAATTTCCCTTTGAAGCATCTTTGCTCCACAATGGCTACTTTAAGGTCAATATGTTCACTTCCATACCTTGCAGATGAATCACAGCAGGACCTTAAGCAGGATATGCAAGACCTTAAGGTCAATGACAGACTGAGAGGTTGGTGTGTGTGTGTGTGTGTGTGTGTAGTATGTCTCAAAAATTCAAGCCTTATTAAGATCTCTTATCTTGACAACAAATCTGAACTAAAGGGAGACAACAATACCTTTCAAAGTTTTTTCTGTAAGACATCAGCAGTTCTTCAAGTGACTTAAGCCATATACTTTAAAGCTTGAAAATATGAGTAGTGCCTTATTTCAATCTAGATGCAGTGATTTCCCAGACTGACTGACTGCTTAAAATGTATGTGACCGCTGAGGAAAAGATTCTGTCAGCTTTGCCTTTAAACTTGCTTTCCAATAACACTTTTAAATAAAACATACTTTCTTTCAAATATCGCAATAGCTGCAACTTACTCTCTTGGAGAGCAGATTCAAATACGTCTCCCATTCATGAATTTTTCCATACTCTACATATGCTATCCACATGGACATAATGGAAGCAAGTACAGGACAGCACAAATATTCCATTGCATTATCTCCTAGCAATAAAATACAGCAATAGCATCACACTCCAGAACTGGGGTTGTTCTGCTCCTTTAAAAATCCATGGTGGGAAATGAACTTATGCTGAGGAGACCTCTTGAGATAAGAGGCATCATCAACAAGCAAAAATCATGCCAAAATCCTTTCAAAATGTATATGTTCTGAATAATGTACTGTATAGCATTACAGGTTTTTGTTGTTAGGCTATATGAGTGCTTTCAACACAGATGACACTGGAAATCTGTAAGGCAACTAGACATTCTGGAGTTTCAGTTCTTTAAATTGACTTAGCCATCCATATACACACGTGCACACACACACACACACACACACACACATACACATGAAGCCAGATTTCATTGATCGATGGGACTACATGGATGTAAGCAATGCATTGCTTACAGCTGCATTGGATTATGCAAAATATATCAAACAAGCATGACAGTTTGTAAACACCACCCCAAAACATCACCCAAGAGAGAGCAAACCCTTTTCTGATCGAAAATGGTAATGCTGATTCCTGTGATAAAATTACCAATGAGACCAGTGAGAGGTGAATTTTTATTGCCAGTGGCTAGTGACTATGACACATTTCTCTATGCCAGTTTGGATTGGGGAATTGACCTTCATCATGCAAGGGCATCTAAATGTTACAATAAGCATGCACCTGCAATGAAAACAGTGGTGTAGGTTGAATATGCCCTGAAGTAATATCCAGTGAACTTATCCATTTCCTGAGCTCTTCTCACATTCTGTTTCTGTGTTCCGGGCAACAGCATGATACAAAAAATAATGAAATCAGGGAACAGGTTACATTTTGCTGTACTTTGTGGAGGAGTACATGTGGAATTTAACACAGGATTGCCACCACAGCGACAGACACATGTTTATATATTTACTGTGTGTGTGTAACATTTATATCTGGTCTTTACTCCAAGGAGTTCAAAGTATACATGATCATTTTCCCAATTTTTGTCCTCACAACAATCCTGAGAGGCTGGTCACAGTAAAATCAGGCAGTTGGCCACAGGTCGTCCAGCCAACTTCATGGCTGAGCAGTGATTTGAACCTGACTCTTCTGAGTCCAAGTCCACCATTTTAAACACTGCATCTCACTCCTTTTATAACAGTGTTGAATAATACTATGGTCCTAATGATATACGGAGGCAGTCTCCTGGAGCTATGGGGTTCAGTCCTGAATGCACTTTAAATTAATTCCCCTCCTCAAAACACTGAAAATGTGCATAATAGAGGGAGGAGGAGGACATGCCATGGATAAATGGCTTCAGGATTCCAGCTGCTGCAAAACAAAGGGAACTGTTTCTAACATAGTACAGCTATTTCTGTTCATAAGTTCCATGTCAACTGAAGAAGTTGGCTTTCCATTTGGGGAGGGGGGTGTCTTTTTCTGTGCCTCCACCTAACTGTCTCTCCCTGCCCCCATATCCTAAAGAAAGACTCCCAAGTACCTCCATTCAAATGGATTGAAAACAGAGTCAGTAGGGGGAGAGTTCCCGCAGAACACATTGTTGTCATTGCTGACCTATTCAACAGCAGTGACAGCAACCTGCCTTTGTCTTCTACTCTTCTAAACAAACTGATGACAGACTGGGTCCTGTGACAGAAATATCAAGAATTAAAGCATTCACAGTGGGTGCAAGCTACAGGGCCGGCACAGAGGCAGAAATGGGGAGAGATGGTCAATAAAAGGGGATGGGAGACAGGATCAAAAGGGGTTGGCTCACAATGGGCTCTAGACTCAAAAGAGGTGCACACAATTGCATAGGTCAGAATTTACAAAAGGGAGTATTCCCTAAATGGCATCTTCTACCCCGCAGGGAAGGATATGGGAGTAAGAGTAGGACAGACAGTTACTGGGGGAGGAGGGGGGCTTGTAAAGGAAGAATATTATTTCAGTCTGACAAATGCCTAAAAGGTGTGAGGCAAAGACAGAAGTATTGCTACGCAGCTCTGTGGCCTGCTACAGCAACTCAGCCAGGCACATATTTTCCAGAAAAGACACCGAGACAGTTTAGGAAAACAGGTTTTATTTGTCAATGCCTGCCCCAATACAAACCCATCTCCCCCTCTCTCATTAACACACACACACTTACTTCGAGGCCCTTTTGGTTTCACACACTCCTCCCTGGCTATCAAAGCCCACATAGTCATCTCCCACTAGGAGCTGCCTTTCAGATAAGTGAGGTACACAGCTGAATTTATGTTACAATGGGATAAATGAGTTTATACTTAAGGTCAAGTTGATGATCTTCATAGTCATTAACTGCATTTCACCAGAGCTTTATGGAGAGCTTGGAACTTGACTTTCTAAAAAGGGAACCTGTTACTGTACTCATTTTTCAGAGTGCTATTCTGATCATCGAACAGATCATTACTAGTTACTATTCCTGGACTCCAGAAGGTAACTCACAGGTTGCTGTAACTGTTAGTATAGTGCTGTTGAAAAATATGGATAAATGCTGTCTGGTTGCAAGTGAATAACCCTACATGGGCTCCTCCTTTCACCCATATGCTTTCAGTTGCTGTCCTAGGCAGAGACTTCAGAGAGGAAATTGAAAAGGTGCTTCTATTAGTAGTGGTAAAATAATTATAACTTGCTTCCCTCTGATGGTACTCCATAATAATGCCACACAAGGCAGTCAGCTTCATTGTTTCTAATGACAGGGACAGCCTGAAAATAAGTAGGAACTTTACTAGTAGATACTAATGGTAGAAATGGTGGCATTTCCAGGAATCCTAGTACTTTCACTCCAGAATGGGCTATACAGTGGCAGTTTCCTATCAATGTTAATTGTCACAGCTCTGTGCTAAGGAAACCTGGAATTTGGAGTTCAGGAAAATGGACTAGCACTCTTGCAGAAAATTCTAAGTAACCCACCAAACTATAGATCCCAGTTTTCCTTGGCACAAAGCTGTGACAATTAAAGTGAAGGACAAGAGGAAGCACAACTTGACAAAAGAAGTTTTGCGAACTGACTTTACTCTTTATCTCTGATGGACTGAATCACTTGTGATCCATGAGTTTTGCCTTGCAGGCATGTAGATCGGAGCATGTTCTTAACATGGGTTTGAGGCAATGACTCTATTGACCTAGAGCTCATCTACATGGGCCAGAATACGCCGGCGTATTCTGCCCACGGATCTGGTCCATTCCTCCCGTATTACCTGCACAGAATGGGATGGAGTCCAGACCAGCATGCCAGCTGGTCTCTGCTGCCACCGCTGACTACATCCCACCCTCTGTAGCCAGGAAGCTGGTGGCCTGCAGCACATAAGCAAGGCCCCCTGCATGCGACCAGCCTGGTCACATGCTGAGGGCCTGCTTCCTGGCTGTGGAAGAGCAATGACAGATGGCAGCTGCAGTGATGGGCCAGTGTGGCAGTCTGGTCTGCTGTGGGAATGCAGAGACCAATCCATTTTATTTTGGCCAGAGCAGTTTTTCCAGGTATTTTTTTTTTTTTTACTGGTGTAATGGGCCTTACCCTGTCTTTCCCCAGTCTTGTCCCCATCTTTACCCTAGGTGTTGTGAGGACAGCCTGGGGGCAAACCAGGACAAAAACCCTGTGTCATCAGGACTGTAGGGCTTCAAGATGGGGGCAAGATGGGGTAAATTGCTCATCTAGACAAGCTACTAGGGTCTACCCACTTATCCCCATCCACATACATTTGTAAACGAAGACTGGGCAATTGCCCAGAAATGGAGAGCTGGATCCTTCACCAAATTCCCCACTTTTTTTTAAATTTAAAAATGTGTAAAAAAAATTCTCTCACCTGGCCCTCAGGAAGTATGAGGAGGGATTCTTGGCCAAAGAGGGAGGGGTTAAAAATGTTAAAATCCCAAAAATGTGAGCAGGGAGCTTAGTGGTTCTGAGGATATCAAAAATGCCCTTTGGGGCCACCTTCAGTCAGGGCTCACACTTTCCCCTCCCCTGTTTGACATGTTAGACATGTTATCTAAAGTTTTTACCTCTTTCAGTTCAATGTCTTGATTTGATGGCCTCTATTTTATCCATGGAGAATGCAAGTTAAAGCCTAGCTATTAATAAGTCTAGTAAATCTTTCTGTGATGAGCTGTTTTGCCAGTGTGCCAGCCTCACTGTTCAACCATGGGATGGCTTGGAAAAATAAAATGCAGAGAAGCAGCTGAAAAAGGCCCATTTTCCTAAAGTATAAATCTGGCAACAGTTAAACGCTGAATTTGAGACACACTGTAGAAACAGAGAGAACTTTCTGTCTTTTCATGGTATATTAAAGGTCGCACAATTATTATAAATTCTTGCTCTGGCAGCTCTAAGAGCAGGGAAAATCAGTCTCAAATTTCCAGCGAACAATGAAGTCCCCACAGAGTTTTCAGCTTCTCCAGGAAATCAGGCTATCTCAAGCTGTGTTGACTTTAAGGATGTCCTGAATGCCCATCATAAAACATTTGCTACTTGCTGCACACACACAGCACTTGCAGCCTTTCTACAGTCAAAAGTAAGCTTTATATTTCACTGCCATTTGGAATATCATCATAGTTGCTGTTGTTCTGCTAGATATCAAATGACAGCTGTGTTCTGCTAAGGGAAGGAGGCAGCAAACCGACACTTCTTCCTTGTACCATTCTTGTCCTTATGAAATGACTTCTGTGTGCAGACAAAAAGTAAACTATTACACTAACATCTGTTTTAAAGAAAACTACCAAATAGGGCTTTGTGTGTGTGGACTTTTTCAGACAGTGCTTACCATGCCACAAGCTTCTGCGAGAGTTATGGCACTGTCACGCATCAGGGGGTCTGTTTTGGATGACACCATCCCTCTCGCGAATTCGTCCATGTCACTTCCGTTTATGATTGAAGGCAGCTGCACCATATTTTACTCATGGGCAACTTCTGTGAATAAAATATGGCGTGGCTACCTTCAATCATACACGGAAGTGACACAGATAATTTCGCGAGAGGGATGGCGTCATCCGAAACAGACCTCCTGCCGTGCAACATTGCCGTACCTCTCGTGGAAGCTTGTGGTGCGGTAAGCACTGTCTGAAAAAGTCCTGTGTGTGTTTGCATGTTGAACTAGTCAAGTCAGATGACTAGAGTCTCTAGAAGCCCAGAATTTGAATCCCTGCTCAGCCATGGAAACCCCTTGGGTGACCCTGGGCAAGTTACACTCTCTCAGCCTCAGAGGAAAGTGATGGAAAACTCTTTCTGAATAATCTTGGCAAAAAAACATTATGACTGGATTGCATTAGTCAGAGTCAACGTGAAAGCACATAACAACAACACAACCATATCACAAAATGAGGTTGAATGAAGTATCAGGTTTGGGAGAGATGGCACTGAAAATTTTCTCTGATGATTCCCAGCAGGCAACAACTGCAGTCAGGAAGAGTCAGATACTCATAGACAAGAGGCTCTGAACTGCACCTTCCATAATCTGAACTGCATCTTTCATAATCTCTTACTATTGGACAGTGATGTATTCAAGTCTTTTGCTCCAAGTCTGGGAGCCAACTTTAACAGAAAAAAAAGAAAAGATTTTCCTTGGGCTTTTTCTGGGCTGTGAGGCTGTGTTCTGGAAGAGTTTATTTCTGACGTTTCACCTGCATCTGTGGCTGGCATCTTTCTCTGAAAATGCCAGCCACAGATGCAGGTGAAACGTCAGAAATAAACTCTTCCAGAACACAGCCTCACAGTCCGGAAAGAAACCAAGGAAAACCTATGGATGCCGGCTATGAAACCCTTTGACTTCACAAAAAAAAAAAAAAAAAAAAAAAGAGGGTTTGTTGGTGTGTGTGCATGAGGAGGGGGAGACTTAAGTTTCAAAAACTAGAAAATTGAGAAGATGTGCACAAAGTTAGGTTTTGAAAAATGAATTATCAGCAAACACTTTTGAAAAGCTTTAGAAAGATTCTTCTGCATCAAGCCTGTTGCCTAACACATTTGCTGTTATTGCTTCCGTCACATGATTGGTAGGCAAAAAGCAGTGAGATCATGGAAGCATTGTTCAAAGGAGGAAAACTGTTTTCTACTTCATAGCATTTCTGGATGAATGTGCTATGTTACTGAACCAAGGACAGCAAGTTGGTTGCTAAAAATATACAAGTCGTGAGTTGAATCTGTGTATCATTTACTGTCAAGTCACTGAAGTGACTTGAGTTTGACTAGAGTACAAGTCAATTGGCTAGAGTCAATATCACTGCTGTTGGGTATATTCACTAGAATGGAGGAGAGCTGGTGCCCAAAAAATAATCTGGAGGATTAGAGTTGTCCACTCTGCCATGGGGCTTCTTCTGGACCAGTGTGAGGTTGGGATGATGGACTAGATAGGTCTTTGGCTCTTCTGGGACCAGGCACATAAAACAGGAAGGGTAAGGTAACCCTGAATGCAGAGTGTACACAAAATACAAAAGCAAGATAATGATGAAAGATTCATGTCCATAGTCCATGTATCAAGGCTTCTTGTTGAAGAGGTGCCAACACTTCCCATTGATGCTTGTGTCTTAGATGAGGCCTTTGACTTAAGAGATCTCTGTGACTTAGATGGTGCATGTTCTTTTCTGGCAGAATTGAATTTGGCAATGAGTGAACAATGGCTACTGTCTCCTATAGAAGGTGGAATCATTCCTCTTTCAACTTTTCTTTTCAAAGGTGAATGGGAGTTACAAAGTTAAATATGCTGCCATCTTATCCCCAGTTTGGTAAAGCTTATCTGGGACTGAATCCAGGAGTCTGATCAATGACTTATTGATTCAAAACTCTAATGTATGGCAACCAAGGGATTTTTCAACTAACTGAAATTTGGTTCTAACAAAAAGAATTTGGAGGAAGCAAGCTGTGAGTATTAGACATTCAGTTTTCATTACTTTCCAGACATGGCAGCCATTCAAGGGAAGAGGACCTTTTTCAATTGTAGACACCCCCCACTTATGGAATTCCTCCCCTTGAAGGTTTGATTGGTAGTTGGTTTCTTTTCAGCACCAGGTCAAGACATGGCTTTTTATTGTAACCTTTGAGGCACAGTGTACTTTTTAGCATATATATCATTTTGAAAACTCTTTTAGTCTTTTAAAGCTGTCCTCACCTGTTTGAACTATTTAATATATTTTTGCTTAAACTACAGGCTTCCCTGCTTTCTTATGTCTCACTTTCTGACGACTCACCCTTTCAATGCTTGCAAATTACAGGCAAGTTTCATTAATTTGACAGGCGTTCCACTCTTTCATCAGTTCTTGCCTACAAGGCTCACTTGGGACAGCTCGCTTGCACTTTTGTATTTGTGTGTAGTGTGTTAATTTAGCTTTTGCACACATTGAAAAGTGATATATAGTGTGTTATTTATATGAGTTGGATATTTCAATAATTAATTTCTACATTTTAGTTACAAACCTTAAACACATTATAATTATCAAGACAAGTAAAAAATTCAGAAAAAGTTAGAGATTGAGGTGAGTCCTCTTACCTGTACAATTTAGATGCTTCTACAATAAGACCCCATATCCATGGGGGATTGGCTTCTGGGGTGGGCATGGATACTGAAAACTACAGATAACAGCAAACGCCATTGAAAATAATGGGACTTCCAGTTTAAAATACTGGAGCTGCCTTGGAGGACCTAGAAAATGTCTAGAGAGGATGCCTCTCTAGGCATTTTTCTAGGAAGACTCTATGGTAGGTGTGCTGTTTTGTGTCCCACGGATAATTGAAGCCACAGATATTGGTTCTGCAGATACAGGGGTCCTACTGTATCTTCAGTATCATTACCGCTTTAGACCCAGGCCTTCAAGTTAATTCCTTGTCTGTTCACCTGTAACCTGTCTGTCATTAATAAATATTTAAGCTTTATCCTATTTTTCCAATTAGCATTTTCTGGAAATTTATCTCTTTTTTAGCATTCCGGGTGGATAAGATAAGGACATAAGGGAGGAATTTGGTGAGATAACCATTTATTATATTTATATCATATCCTAAGCATCTTTTTCACAAAATAGTGATTGACTTCTTTCTTCCAATTTTCTTCTAAATTGGAAAGAAAGTCAAAGATTCAATATTTCCAAGTTTATCATCTCTTTACAGGCCAACCCACTCCATTTTCTCATAGGTTTGTCAGAATTTGATGAACTGCACTAACTGGAATGCCTGGTAGTATTTTTCCACATAGCAAGGCTGTCCGATACTAGAGTTATATTTTGCACCATTAACAAATCTTATTTTCCCTCCACTGAAAAAAACCTTTCCTAATCTATCTGTTGATCTCTGTTTTCATAAACTGTGGGCTAAGAGGGGTGATGTAAAATAAAAATTTGGGTAATATAGATGCCTTAATAAGAATCAGTCTGCCTAAATATGATAAAAAGAGACATTTTTTAAAACTTCTGTGCAATGTGTCAAGCGCAACTATTTGGAGCTTCTAAGAATAAGCTGTGGGAGACCTTTGGCTAGGAGCACTCCAAGATACTTACTGCTAGAGTAACTAGGGGCTAATCCAAAATGTATTTAATTCTCTGTTGTTCTTCTATTGGAATAATGGCATGAAATAGCTCCCATTTGTTATAAGTAGTTTTTATTTATGAAATTCCACTAAAATTTCTATAAATTCTATTATGTTATCTATATCCAAAAGCAAGAGAGGAAGATCAGTTGTGTATAGACTAACCTTCTCTTTCTCTTTCTCGGTAATTATTATACTTTTAACATCCAAGCATGTCCTAATTAATTCAATCAATGGTAATGGGGATAAGGGAGAATCATAGAATCATAGAATCATAGAATTGCAGAGTTGGAAGAGACCACGAGGGCCATCCAGTCCAACCCCCTGCCACACAGGAAATCATGATCAAAGCATCCCTGACAGATGGCCATCCAGCCTCTGTTTAAAGACCTCCAAGGAAGGAGACCCCACCACACTCCGAGGGAGTGCATTCCACTGCTGAACAGCTCTTACTGTCAAAAAGTTCCTCTTAATGTTGAGGTGGAATCTCTGTTCCTGGGGCTTGCATCCATTGCTCCATGTTCCAATCTCTGGAGCAGCGGAAAACAAGCTTGCTCCATCCTCAACGTGACACCACTTCAAATACTTAAACAGGGCTATCATATCGCCTCTTAACCGTCTTTTTTCCAGGCTAAACATACCTAGCTCCCTAAGTCTCTCCTCATAAGCCCTGTCTAGTTCCACAAGACAGTGGGAAACTTTGTGAATCTTAACCATTTTTACGCATCACTGCTTGTGACCTCTTGGATAGTGAGCTAGGCATTTTGACACAACTGTGTTTCCACATGCATTCATTTTAATATTTGAAAATATTCCATCCCATTCAAAAATATGAAACCATTCAAGGCAGTCAAAAGCTTTTAACGCATCTAGAGAAACAACTGCCATAGATGTTTTACTGTCCCTACTAGAGTTGGTCATGCAATTGAAATTACACAAATACATTCAAATTTCCAATATTCTAGAATTATGCCTCCTAGTAAAATATTGTTATATGATTTTAAAAAGTATGGTAGTAACTTTAGTTTATTTTTTAATGGAAGTTTTCAGTAAAGTATCATATTTCTAGTAATTTTGTCATTTTTAAATGTTTTGATTGTTTCTAGTTCTTACTCCATCACAGGATAGTTAAAAAAAATATTTATTTTTTTTAAAAGTGGTCTGTATGAATTGATTTAATTAGCAATTTGCTTTAAAAATTGACAAGTTAAGATTTTTAGGCATTTCTGATTTACAAAGTTCATTATAATGGGTTTTAGAACATTATAGATATCTTCCAATGATGTTTTTGGATTCCCATTTTTGTTTCTAATATATTGGATATGGTTTTTTTTTCTGCATTCTTTTTTTAAAAAAGGTTCTCTCACCAGGAGAAAGAACCAGGAGAACAAGATTATTAGGATGAGGCTTGGAATGATCTGGTTTGTAGAAAACAAAGCTGACAACTGGTGAGTGAGAAGAATAAAGTTCAGAGTTGTGTGAGTTAAACCTTACAGTTCAAGAAGCATAACTAGAATCAGCATGAGATATTTTTTAAAAAAACTGTGGAGAAATAATGATTTAAAAAAATTGAGAATCAACTCTGAGAGAAAACCTGATCATGAAATTCATTCTGGAAGGAAATGTATTTGGCAAGGGAGATTGGAGATATGGTTTGGGTAAATCCAAGTGTGAATGAAAGTTAGATTTAACCATTGTCTTGTTAGATCAGAGGCCATGTCTTTCTAATCTAGCACGTGTAAATATATGAAGCTGCACTATGAAGTGGGTCCAGAGAAATTTCTTCATTCACTGAAGTTGTGTATGAGTGTGTTGTGTGCTTGTGCTGCCAGCTAGCTTCACACCTGTTGTGTTGACCAACAATGTCCCTCCCCCTGCCTGTGTGTTCAGTGACAGTGTGTTTTGGGGCAGAGAATAATAATAAATGTATTGGTAAACATGTAGGGTCCTCTTCATGCAGTTCCATGATATGCTGCCAGAGGGCACACCACAGCAGGGTTAGCTGGCATTATCTGCCATTCATGATTTCAATACATGTTGGGATTCATCCAAGCCTTCATAAGAAGTCATTAGTCCATATAGCCCGGCTTTCACCCTGTGATTAGCAGGCTTTCAAATCAAGGTTTACCACCTCCTGCTGTCTGGTCCAGGTATTACTCTTTTATGTGAGTAGAGAAAGTGTAGAAGAAGGACTTTTTCGGACAAAGAAAAAACAACGCTAGCAGCCTCACCAGTTTGCGAGGCTGCAGAGCTTGCAGGGTGTCCGTTTCGCATGACACCCGTCCCTAGCGGTACTGTTGCAGTACCGCTAGGACATTTGAGCGTTATATTTCGGCGATTTTTACTCATGATCGTTGATTGTGAGTAAAAATCTGCTAAATATAATCTGCAGCGCTGCAGTCTCGCAACATGGCGAGGCTGCTAGCGTTGTTTTTTCTTTGTCTGAAAAAGTCCAAAATTGTACTGCAGACTGCCCCTTCCACACCCAGACTCCCTTGTGCTGATGGAGCAATTCTGCAAAGGCACCACATCCTGGCAAAGATGGTTATGAAGCTCCATGCTGTCAGCAAATTGGCATACTGAGGTTTTTGAATGCATGAAGCTTCATAACTGCATTCACTTGTACATTCAGGACTTTATCAGATCACCCCCCTTAAATCCATTCTTTTGCTGGCATAACATTGCCATTTTTATGCCAACAAAAGAACTCCCCATGTCACACTTACCTCCTATCAATAAAAAGGCTTCCCTGGCAATGAAAGAGGAAGTGAATGGAGCTCTGCGAGAATACATAGTGCAGGCAATTCAAAAACAAAAACAAAAACAAAAAAGTTACAAAAAGCACCTAAAGACACTAAAAAGGTCCCAAGTAAACTGAGGAAGTTCATAAAAAGTGTGTCACCTACCTGGACGTTGCAATCTCACCTGGAAGTGTTTT
This sequence comes from Gambelia wislizenii, assembly GCA_030847615.1. Taxonomy (NCBI): domain Eukaryota; kingdom Metazoa; phylum Chordata; class Lepidosauria; order Squamata; family Crotaphytidae; genus Gambelia; species Gambelia wislizenii. Next base: position 364,963,164 of record JAUMIR010000001.1, read on the forward strand.
CGTTGGACCGGCCATTGACGCTGCATTCATGTGAGTACAATGGTGCAGTTTCAAACACCAGCAATGCCGGCACAAAAGCACCACAGGGATCAATTGATGGCTTGAGCCATCAAAAAAAAAGAATGATTTTTTTACATCATGATGTGATCACAAAAGTGCAACATCGTGTGGTACATGCATCCTTTTGCAATCATTAGGCATCCTTATGATGCCTTATTTGCCCAGTCTGATAACAATCCTCAGTTACATCTCATAGCCGACCTTCCTCATCAACACAGGAGAGGTTTGGCAAGGAAGGGGCAAGGATGCCTCCTATTTGTCTCTACATGCTTAAATAATGAACACATGAAAATAGATTCTATAAGGATCTTAAAAGGAAGGATCTCTTCCTAGATTTCACAAAACTCTTTCTGTAATTAACACAAAAGGGTATTGACTTAATGTGCAGTTGACTAGAGTATCTACCATATATAAATTGCTTTTTTCAAATAGAAACAACTCATCCATCTCAAAAGCTTTTTCCCCCTCACTCAGCAACATACAGTGTTTGATCAGTAGTTATATGTAATTCTGATAAGGTTTTCTTATGCCACATCCAGAGAATTCTTGCATTTTGCAGGTACACCCACATATTTGGGCTCAGTGCATGTTGTTGAAATATTGTTTTTCCTTCCAGCCAGTATTTCTGCTTGTTGGGAAAAATGTGCTTCTTTGCTCAGCTAGCACATCAATTACAGAAGTAGACTCGATGTGAAATGTGATTGCATGAGCATCACAGGTAGCTATTGACCAGTGCCAATAAGCGTTGATTGCAAGCTATGCATTCCTCCTCCCCATGTCATTTTGAACACATGGAGTCATTTTGACTCTTTTTTTAAAAAAGTTTTTCCTATGTTTTTTTTCTCATTGTGCTACAGCAGAAACATTGATTTTAAATTTGAGTTCCTCCTTCTGCATTAGGGGTGAGCGTCTGTGGCAGGTTATGCTAGGTGATCTTGGGGGATGCACCTCCCCCACTGTACCACCACCACAAAAATGCCCAACCCCCTTTTTAACCTCCAAATGCCCTATAGGGGGAAAAGGGGTGTTTCTACCTTGTTGAGGGGGGGGGCTGTGCAATTTTAGGCCCAGAAGCTTTTTTTAGCAATAGAAAGTCAGTAGAAGGCCTCTCTTGGGCCTAAATGGGCCATGGGATGCAAAAACATGGTGGAAAATGCTCCCATATCTCCTAGAGAGCATTTGGGGGCCAAACATTTGAAAAAATCAATTTCTTTTTATCCTGCAGAGCCCTGGGAGCCACAAATGCAGCTGACAGGCCACCCTTGTTCCACATCATAGTTCTCACTGCGTACTATGAGTTGCTTAAACAAAGAAGTGTGTGTGTGTGTGTGTGTGAGAGAGAGAGAGAGAGAGAGAGAGAGAGAGAGATTTGGCAGTAATGAACATTTGGAAACCAGCTATGTTTTCATAATAGCTCCCTCATACTAATTCCACTAGTGAATATTTAAGAAAGTGGTGAACACCAATACCACTGATGTGGCAGGTGGAGGCCTATGCCTCCATGTTTCATTTGGCAATGCAACATACATTGCAGTTACACAAGTTCTGCAAAGTATAAGACGATCTTGACTATCTATTCTTGTCTCTCTACTAATTGCAATGCATCATTTGACACACAAAAAAGTTATTTAATGATGTTTGAAATTTGTCATTAAAAAGAGAGCCCTAAAAATATCATTTTAAAAAATCCCACAGATAAAGATATCATTTTGTTTGTGCCAGAGCTTTTGTCAAGTCTCAGTAACAATTTTGCTTTATTCAGCTATTATATCCCATTCCTGACAAGTAGATTTTTATTGTCAATCTAGATAGGAAAGCAGTACGTAAAATAATTCAGCAATGGCACACTTTGTGTTACAAGTGGAAAATCCCATCTTTCTAACATTTGCTAGGTAACTATATCACTTACAATCTATGCATACTTCAGCTACAATCTATACAATTAAAATTTTGTAACAGGAAATGCAAAAATATTTTAGTTTATTACTTATGAACCTTTAACGTATTCACTTAATATGAAGAGTTTTTGAGACTGGATATAGCCGTTTTAATTCCTTCTTATTATTTCATTCTGTTCACAGAGTTAAATTTATTGGAACAGGTCACCAAGGCCAAAGGTTATTCCATTTCATATTCTCTTGCCTTTTGACATTTATATTTGCCCTTGCCTTATGATGTAATTTTACATTTGTGTGACTTTTTGCCGCTGTATTTCTGATGAAGGAAGTCTTGCTGAAGTTCTAATGGACAGTCCGAACTGATGGCAAACACTTTTAACCATTTCCACAAGTGGTGCTAAAAGCCTAGCCAGCAATCAATCAATCAATCAATCAATCAATATAATAAAAATAATAAAAATAAAAAATAAATTGTTGGCTAGGTGAGGTGCAGGAGACTGCGATGGTGCCAAGTTGGTCAGAAGGCCAGGACCTAGACCTTAAGAGTAAGAGCCAGTGCTGGGGTGGGGTGGGGTGGGGTGGGGTGGTGGCTTGTAGTCTATTTGTCCTTTCTCACTGTAGGGTTGGCTGAGCTTCTTGCTAAAACAACACTGGTTTTAGGCTTTCCTCATCTCACCTCAACCTATTCTGGTATCCCCCAATTGTTCCTGCCCTCACTCTGACTCTCCCACCTAATTAAGGGGTCATTCTCCTCCACAATGTGTGGCAACCCTCCACCATACAGCACTTCTAGCTTTGCCACCTCCCACATGCAAGAAGAATCGTCCTAAGAGTCTGACACAGGGAAAGGCAGTAACACAGATGAATGATATTGCCAAGAGCATGGAGTTGATTTCCACACAACTAGCTTCACTCCACAGGCAAATAGATGAACAAACATACAAAAATCAGACATAGTTCACAAGTATGGTGCCCTTCAATGTGCACACACTCAGCATTAGGGAGATGATGGGGGGGGATAGTGGCACACACCACCTAGCAAGTCTGACATTAGAAGAAGGAGCATGTGTGGGGCCTGACCCTGGAGTTCCATCACTCTCAGAAGTAACTTCACACCAAGCAGACCAGTCAGCTGACTGACTAAACCTGATTACACAATGGTTGACACCTCTCATGGCAGGCAGAACACAGGGCATAGATTGACTTTTACAGCTGGTCAAAGACATAACTAAGGCAATATAGGGTACAACCCCAGCACCAACACACATGGCACATAGCATACCAGGGAGACACAATCCTTAGTGGGCAGTGGAATCTATGCTGGTGGCACTGTCCCTTGAGGCAATGGAGCAGAATAGCACAGGGACAGAGCACAAGGTGGACAGCACAGTGGCAAGCATATGAATGGTGCAGTAGCCATGCCAGCATTGACCAGGCAGCCTGCATGGCTGGCTATGGACTGGCTGGCCACACACATACCTAGTACATGGCTGGGTGGTGATGGTCAACAGGCAGCCAGTGGGACAAAGGAGATTATCAGATGCAGTGAATGTGGCACCAGCCAAACGGCAGCAGAATGCAAAAGGATGCCAATATCAGGCAACGTCATCCTTTTGTATTCCACTGGCATTGTGCTAAAGCCATCAATAGATCGCTAGTCACGTTTTGGTGCCAGCATTGCTGGCATGCAAAACCTCGGGTCATTTAAATCTCGTCACTGCAGTGAGAATGGCCAGTCTGGCATGAATACTTCTGGGTGAGATTGTGACATCCAGGTATGTTTCACTCTTGTTATGACTTTATGACAGGTTACTTGGGATGTTTAAAGTATGTTTAGGTGCTTGTGTAAACTTTTAATGTGTTATTTTGTTTTTATTTTTAAATTTCTCACACGACTAAGTCTTGTGAGATTTCGAACGAGGAAGCGAATGGGGTTCGGTTCACTTCCTCTTTATTGCCAGGGCTGCCTTTGCCGGGAGAGGAAGGTAAGTGCTGGGGGGAGTGTCCTTTTGCCAGCATAGAAATGTTTTTTGTTTTTTTTTAATGTTGGAAAAAGAACATTTTAAACAAGGTCATCAGATAATTGCCTCAGAGACATTGGATAAATTAATCTGGGATGAAAAGAAGAAGAAACAAATCACAAAACTATACAAACTGTTATTAACCATGAAATTAGAGTCAGAGTATATAAAGGAGTATACAGTCATCCCTCCACATTTGCAGGGGTTAGGGTCTCAAGACCCCCACGAATGTGAAAAAAAGTGAATAAAAAAGGCCTCCCCCCGCCTGCAACCCCCCGCCCTTCCAAAGTGACGATGGGGCTTTTCCAGTCTCATTGCCACTTGGGGAAGCACAGGGCTGGCTAAAAAGCCTCCTGACTGCCTGGCTGCCACCCCCCCTGCCACCTGCCATGCTTCCTGAAGTGGGTATGGGGCTCTCGAACCCCATACCCGCTTCGGGAAAGTCAGGGTAGCCACGGCTGGGAGGTTGGCCAGCCTCCCCATGGCCTTCCCAAGGTGGGTTCAGGGCTTTGAAGCCCAGGAGCCGCCTCGGGAAGGCCGGGGACGGTGGCGGACGGGCAGGAGGGAGGCTTGCTGGCCTCTCCCCAGTCTTTGCGAGGTGGCTCCGAGGCTTCAAAGCCCCGGAGCCCCCTCGGAAAGGCCGGGGATGGTGGCAGATGGGTGGGAGGAAGGCTTGCCGGCCTCTCCCCAGCCTTCGTGAGGTGTTTCCAGGGCTTCGAATCCTCAGAGCCACGTCAGGAAGGCCGGGGATGGTGGCGGGCAGGTGGGAGGGAGGCTTGCCTACTTCTCCCCGGCCTTTGCAAGGGGGCTGCGGGGCTTTGAAGCCTTGGAGCTGCCTCGGGAAGGCCAGGGATGGTGGTGGGAGGGAGGGAGGAAGGCTTGCCGGCCTCTCCCTGGCCTTCACAAGGGGGCTCTGGGGCTTTGTAGCCTTGGAGATGCCTCAGGAGGCTGGGGATGGCAGCAGACAGGCGGGAGGAAGGCTTGCCGGCCTCTCACCAACCTTCGCGAGGGGGCTCTGGGGCTTTGAAGCCTCAGAGTCGCCTCAGAAAGGCCGGGGACGGAGGTGTGCGTGCGGCTGGAGTCTTGCCGGCCTCTCCCCGGCCTTCCTGAAGGGGCTCTGGGGCTTTGAAGCCTTGGAGCTGCCTCAGGAAGGCTGGGGACAGTGGCAGATGGGTGGAAGGGAGTCTTGCTGGCCTCTCCCGGGCCTTCCCAGAGGGGCTGTGGGGCTTGCTCAGCAAACACTCCATTTAAATTGGCTCCTCTCCTTTGCATGCCAGGAGAGAAGCTGATTTAAATGGGGAGCATGATGAGCAAACCACGAATAATCAAAACCGTGAGAGTGAAAGTCACGAATATGGAGGGGCAACTGTATGTTGAAATGAGCATTAGATATAGGATATGCTTTGGATTTGGAAGATTGGGAGAAAGCTAGAAAGAGATCTATGAAATTCACAGCTTGTCAGAATTTAAAAGAAACCAATGTAAAAATTGCTCAGAGATGGTATTATACACCATTGAGGCTCAATAAAATGAACAAGATGATAAATAGTACATGTTGGAAATGCATAAATAATCAGGGCTCCCTGTTCCATGTGTGGTGGAAATACAGAAAGATTAAGAACTTTGGGTTAAAAGTACATGAAAATATTAAGACAATCTTACGGGTCAATCTGGAATTTAATCCAGGATTATATCTCTTGAATATGATTAAGGGTTTGACTAGAAAAGAAGAAAAACAGTAATGGAAGATTATATTATATATGACAACTTCAGCGAGGTTGATTATAGCAAAAAATGGAAATTGAAGGAAGCTCCAACAATTGAGGAATGGAAAGTGAAACTAATTTATATGATAGAAATAGATGATTTAACAAACAGATTAAGGAACAATTCATGTAGTAAAATGTGAAAAGATTGGTCTCTATTATTAAAGCACTGGGAAAATACAGACGACATACATAAGGATGTAGATATATTGATATGTTACATAGATATTTTGATATGTGGAAAAAGACTGTTAACTATAAGAGTATGAAAAAAAATTACTTAGTAAGTATATGGAGTGACAGATAATAAAGCATATGTTTGTATCTTTTTGTGTCACTATTTTTCTTATTATGTTATAACAGAAGACAAATAAGTTTATGTTGTAAAGCAGACTACTTAGCCCAAAGGTACATTAAAGGAAGTCTTGAAAAATAGACCTTGTAAATACATATTGTGTGTGTGTGTGGGGGGGAAGAATGATATATTTAAATTTCTTTTAAAACTAATAAAAATAAAGTTTAAAAAAAGATAATTGCCTCAGAGGCAATTGGTCAACACATGTCCACAGGTGGTGAGGGGTAGGGTAGGGAAACATGGGGTGGGGTGGAGATACTGAGGGAGGAGGTTGGTGGCCAGCAGGCAGCAACTCCTCTTCCGCCCTTGGGTAAGGTGGGTGGTGGCAGCTGATCCTGTGCAACAGCATTGCACTCCTGGTGGGGGACACCTCCTACCTGCAACCAAGGGAAAAATTTGGAGGGGTGAGTACATAGATGTCTTTTCATTCTGCCTCATGGAATCTGAATTCAGAATGCTTGTAAAGCATAGTACAGAATATTGGTCATCCTCCCTATGGAACTGGAGCAATTTAATCATCCTAAGATAGAACACAACTTCATCAATTGGACCATATACAAGGGGGTGATACATGAAACGTGCATTGCAGGGTCTTTAATAAGTACCAGGAGATTATTTGGTGACTGTACACAGGATTCAAGGGACCAGCATGGCTTCATTATGATGAGCAGTTCTGTATGAGAGCTGCATTACATCCAGCCTTGCTTAAGGAAAGAAAGCAGGAGGAGATCTGGGCAGATGTGATGCTGGGCACTTGAGCCTCCCAAGTCAGTCATTAGGGCAGTGAGTTTATTCCCCATGTTACGCTTCAGAAATGGTTGCATGTGAGACCTGTCCAAGCAGAGAGAAGGCGAGGGCAGGTATGCTGGAAATTCAACACAGGCAAGTGCATGAGATCTAGCTGCCACTTCTAACACAGATAATTCATAATTTGTCATTTCCAAAAGGAGCATCAGTGAATTATACCATTGACCCTGAATGCTGCTCAGTAAAATATGCCTCCTTTGTCATAGCTGTAAGAATGGTGAGGGCTCTAGGCAAAAGGGCTAAATGCAATATTAAATCGGCATTTAGGCTCCTGCTAGTGCACCCAGATGACGTCAACCTATTGGGGTTTTTGTTGAGGGAGCATATTATTAGGATAAGGCAATGCCTATAGGGATCTAATATCTTTGGCTCCAACTTTGAAAGGTTTAGAACATTTCACAAATAGTCCCTAAAGGTGAAATTCAGCAATGTGGCCATCAAGCATTATCTAGAAGACTTCATGTTTGGAGGGAGAAGGGACACCAACATCTGTCACCATACACTTGGGGCATTCCAAGAGTTTACAGCTCACCTAGATGTTTCCTTGATGCCCCAAAAGTCTGAGGACCCAGGGACCTGCCTCAGTTTTCTAGGCATAGAGAGGGGTATACAGAGAGGGGCACCTCATGCCTACTAGTGTAAAAGCTTAACAGCTTTCTAGGAATGGTCCAGCAGTTCTTAGGGAATCATAAGGCAACACTCAAGGGGTTCATGTGCTGACGGGATATCTAAACATTGCATGTAGGGAGATAGTCCAAGCCAGGCCTCCTTCACCCAACTGTATGGGGCTCTGAAAGGTGCAAGGGCTCAGCATCACTACATCAGAATAACAGCTCAAATTAAGGTGGATTTGCAAGTCAGGAACACCTTCCTAATGGAATACAGTGACTTTTTCTTCTGGTGGGAGTTTCCTAAATATACAAACAGACTTAAAGCATCAGTCAAACGCCATAGGGGTGGAGATCTAGGGATATTTTGGAATGACCAATGGTGTGCTGAGCCTTGGCTAGAAGAATGGGTGTGAACAAGGCTTACAAAGAACTTAACATTCCTTGAGTTCTTCCTCATATTGGTGAAGTGACCATATGGGCAGAATATTTTCCCAATAAAACAGCTTTATTCTAGTCTGACTGCCAGGCAGTCCTCCTCCTCCTCCTCCTGGCTTTTTCTTCACAAACGAAGATTCAGGAAGGACTCATCCCGCGCTTTCTGCAAGCGCGCTGATGACTAAAAAGGCCAATCTGAGATAAACAAGTCCGGCTGCAGAAAGCACAGCAGAAGGTCTCCTTGGGTGATGTTTCTAGGTTGTGATTCTTTCTGCGTTGTCGTTTCTCTTCAAGACTTGTTCGGCGTGAGTTCTCAAATAAGGCTGCCGCACTATGGATAGTGCGTCTCCATGCCTCCCGATGTGAGGCCAGGACGGACCATTGTTGGTGATCAATTTGGCCGAGCCTGAGATGCTCCCTGAGATTTAGGGAATCCTTGTATCATTTTTTTGGAGCGCCTCTCTTACGCTGACCCGTGGTGAGTTCACCATAGAGTACTGTTTTTGGGAGGCGATGGTCCTCCATCCTAGAAACGTGCCCTGCCCAGCGCAGCTGTGTTCTCAGTATCATGGCCTCAGTGCTGGTGATCCCTGCTTGCTCAAGGACAGCAACATTCGTCACATAGTCAGTCCAGTGAATATTTAGGATTGTGCGTATACAGCACTGATGAAAGCGTTCGAGGAGTCGTAGGTGGTGGCAATAGTGACCCATGTTTCAGACCCATAAAGGAGAATAGACAGTACAATGGCTCTATACATACTGATTTTTGTGCTTCGCCTCAGGTGTTTATTACTCCAGACTTTTGTGAAGTCTTCCAAATGTGCTATATGCCTTTGGTAATCTATGATCGATCTCTTTGTCAATCTTGGCATCTGAGGAGATGATGCTTCCCAGGTAGGTGAACTGCTGAACGGACTTGAGCACAGACAGATACTGAATATGCATATGTCTAAATCTCACAAGGTAATGAGCCTGGCGCGTGTATTTATCTTTATGTGTGCCTGTGTTTTTAAAAAAACACCCTCTTCACTGCAAAGCATGTCCCAGGAATCTAGAATTCTAAAGCAAATGCTCTCTCCTGACACCTCGCTACCACAGCAGCCTCCAAACCAGTTTGCATTTGAAAGGACTTATGGAGCTTTGGGAAATAGAAGCCCAATGGGCCATTTCTCTATCTCTGGTCTCATCCACATGCCAGGCATACAGTAACAGCTTGACTAGGTTTCTTAAATTTCAGAAGGACATGGGAGTTCAGTAAGTTGGCCAGTGCACTCCAAACAGGTTCTCAGATATCAGTGCAGCTTTGGGCTACAGGCATCACTCCAGCCACCATTAGGAACAGGTTAGCTACACTGGCATTCCACTCCAATACAATGGGCCATGGGGACCCAACAACTAATTTTCAGATCAGGAAGGTGCTAGAAGGTATGCTAAGGAGTCTTCCCTGTCCTGGATTGCAGGCTTCCAATATCTGTATCCCTTTTGCCAAATGTACTGTGTACACTCTCAACTATGTGCAGCAGCCAGTATGAAGCCATGCTATTTAGCACAGTCTTTACATTGGCATTTTTTATGGCAGCAAGATTAAGTGAACTGGTCCCAACATCCAGATTGGGTGATAGCTTTCAATGTGTGTCCTAGAAATTCCTATTAATTTTTTTTAAAATGGACCAGGTGGGTGTGGGACAACAAGTCTAGCTGCATGAGGGGCTCTAGTCTGTCCTATCCACAACCTGAAGACATTTATGGAGGTCCATCTAGCTGAAAGGGGAATATTACTTGAGCACAGGAATGGGACACTACTTATTCAATTGAATAAGGCTTTCAGGAGGGCACTTTTAGCGGTTGGCCTACCTACAGCAAACTTTTTGCTACACTCATTCAGGACTGTGGCAGCAACTTCAGCAGTGGGAAGGAGGTTTGTCACCCAAGACAATACAGAGGCTTGGAAGATGGAAAAGATGGATATTAGTGCCATATCAGACAGGAGCTAAGCACAGGGTGGACACCCTGCTAGGGGAGGTAGCCTCAGAGCCATCCCTGCACTTTAATTATTCATTACTTCTCTGCAGGGGGGGGGCTTTGACCATTTGGATGTCACAGCATAGTCTTCTGGGCAGAGAGGCAAGCAGTAGCAACTGGAACAAATGGTAATCTGTGGATCCCTGACACTGGGCACATGTACTGGGCTAGGGAGATGAGGAATGTGCTGGCCTGCCTTTTGGCCCTGCCCAGTGGAATTAAGGGCTAACTGAAATGAACCTCACATACTAGTGATACATTTGGGTGAGAATGATGTAACTTAAATATCAGGACTGGACGTGGTGGCTAAGGCCACAGCTGACCTACATACAACCAAGATTCCGTATCCTAGTACCCAGATACTGTGGGCAAAAATGATTCCCAGAAGAGTTTGGTTGGGTGCCTGACACCTGATGGATGTCAATGCAGCAGAAGACATGCCAATAGGGACTTTATTAGGAATATGAAGTCGAGGGGGGAGAGCAATTCAGCAGCCAGGTATTCCTGTGGATCAGCCACAGCTGTACAGGAGTAATGGTGTGCGTCTATCAGAGGAAGGTTATGACATCTACCTGTATAAGCCAAAGGTGGGACTGTAGGACACTATAAATGGATGGGGGAGAGCCAAGTTGAGCTGACCCCTGCCTATGGTGAACAGTAAGGCAAGAGAGGGAAGATCAGCAGATTAAATCTGGGGGTGATAAGGGTCAGGAATTGGGGGGAGATGGCTACTGAGGAACACTTGCCAGTTTGGGGAGAACTGGGGGTGGAGCTTCAGTAGCTAGCTCATGCCCACGCTCACAAATTGGCTGCTGGGGGCTCTATGAGAGCCAAGGGAACAGCGGATCCTGGAGGCAATGGAATAATGAATTTGAAGGGGATCAGCAATGGGAACAGGTCAACCCTCTCTGCCATTAGTTATGATATGTAACACTACATAAATGTTGTGGCCTGTTTTACCCTAAGCTTTGGACAACCCAAATTGATAGCAAACCACCTTTGCCCTTTTCCACAAGTAGTGCTAAAGTCAGACTACATTTCTTGCATCTGTAGGCAAAAGCTGTATTAACAGAAATTAAGGATCAGTTTAAAGAAGCCTGTCTTCAGTTTTCAGAGTTGATCTGTTATATCATCGGAAGTATTGGTTATTATAACTGATTGGATATTTTGTGTCTCTCCCCCCACCTTTGCTGAAGGGTGTACAACTTGCTGTGACGTGTGAGTCTTGGCTTCATTGGAAATGAACCTAAGGAAAAAAACTATTTTTTTCAAAATGTTAGAACATGAAGTATTATTATTTTTCTGAGCTCTGAGGAGGCTTCTGCAACTTGAGTGATGTTCCAAGTATGGGAAACTACAGGAAAAGCAGGTCTCATACTTTCTCACATCCTTAGTAAGCATGTAGGGACATGCAAAACACAAATTGGGAACTATGATTTCCCCTTATCCCTGTTGGCTGAAAACACTGCCATAGTTAGGGCATAGGAGGGTGGGGGTGGGGGTGTTTGGGGATTTTATCTGTATTGTATTTTAATTTTTGTAAGCTGCCCCGATTGTTTTGACAGAGGGGTGGGGTATAAATAATAATAATTATTTATTATTATTATTATTATTATTATTATTATTATTGGCTCTATTCTGAATCCTTCCCTTCACTGGTGAGACTGTTGCCAGGTAAGCTTTGTAGTATATTAGTAATGGCAGGGAGGGCTGTCACTAGAATGCACATATTATGTACAAAAGCTTTGGTGGGGTTTGTGCTCATTTGTAATTGGTACAGGATTCTTAGCTATCCCTTTAGGCCAGGGTGGGGATTGTGTGGGACTCCATAAGTTGTTTGAACTGTAACTCCCAGCATTCTTTACCACTAGCTTTGGTGGCTAGGGCTATTGAGAGTTCCAGTGCAAAAACATTTGGAAGGCACAATTCTCACCTCTGATTTAGGGGAATTGAAAATTATTGTACTGTTTTGTGGTGGGATTGTGTGCTCCTGTGAAACAAGAGGCTATGCTCATGGTAGCACTCCTGCTGGTATGTCAGAAAGGCTTTTGGTGGGGAGCCAGACTAAATATGCCAGACAGCTACCAGGCAGCAGTACTAGTGATGGCTGACACTAGTCGAGGATCACTCAGAGACAACAGCAGTAGTACCATAGCTAATGCTTGTTAGTACTGTGCAGAAGAAGGCAACGGTAAACCACTTTTGAATGTCTTTTACCACGAAAAGCCTGTGATGAGACAATCCAAAATGAAACAAGGCGTAGTGCCAGAAGAGGAGACTCCCAGGTCAGAAGGCAATCAACCAGCTACTGGAGAAGAGTGGAGGACAAGGACAAGTAGCACTGTGGCTAATGACACAACTGGATTCAAACCAAAAGGACATCTGGCTGTTGACATGCTCAGAGGTGAAAGGAAAATCTGAAGCACCAAGCATATAATAAGAACATGAAATATGAGAAGCATGAACCAGGGGGAGTTGGACATTGTAAAACAAGAAATGGAACATATAAATTATAGAATCATAGATTTGGAAGAGACAACAAGGGCCATCTAGTCCAACCCCCTGCCATGCAGGAATACACAATCAAAGCATTCCCGACAGATGGCCATCCAGCCTCTGTTAAAAAACCTCCAAAGAAGGACACTCCACCACACTCCAGTGCAGTGCATTCCACTGGCGAACAGCTTTTACCATCAGGAAGTTCTTCCTAATGTTTAGGTGGGATCTCTTTTCTTGTACTTTGAATCCATTGCTCCATATCTTAGTCTCTGGAGCAGCAGAAAACAAGCTTGTTCCATCTTCAGTATGGCATCCTTTCAAATATTTAAACATGGCTATCATGTTATCGCTTAACTTCCTCATCTTCATGCTAAACATATCCAGCTCCCTAAGCTGCTCCTCATAGGGCATGGCTTCCAGACCTCCCACCATTTTGGTTGCATTCCTCTGGACACATTCCAGCTTGTCAATATCCTTCTTAAATTGTGGTGCCCAGAACTGGGAGAAAAAGCCACAGTAATGTTAATAAAGTCCTATAATCCACTCAAGCGTTTTGTGTCATTTCTTGCTTGACATATATAAACTGTTTAATATTTATGAAATTTGTATGAATCTTACTTACTAAATAAAGAACATGGTGAAGGGCAAACACACTATAACATAGTCATGTAGACCAAAACATGTGCCAATATTTAATAACATGTATCTGTCCTACTATCCAAAATAAATCCACAAATATTTGCTAATACAAACATAATTTCAAATCTACATGCCTATCTATAGGCTGGCAAGTGCTCTAGACTATCACAATATTATAATGGCATGGGGTGTCACACTATCAAAAAAGCACATTGCAATTGCTGGGTGAATATTAGATATGCTAATGCAAATTCATATAGTTGTGGTATCCAAACTTCAACACCTGCAAATATACAAATTCCACTGTATCCAGATTTCTAACTTAAATAATACCCATTTGGTAATGCAAAAAGATCTTCAAATTACACTAATGTAAAAAGTGTTGAAATAAGTTCCCAAAGTCAGAAAACATTTTCAATTCAGCTGGCAGCAAACAGGTCAGAATTACAGACTAGTAAACACAATACATCCAAATGTAGATTTTTAACTAATACAATGTATAGCTATTAATAGCCATTTGTGTAAATTTGAAGTTCTTTTTGCATTACCAAATGTGTTCATTAACCTTATTGTTATGATGCAGAGACACAGAAACCATACCACACTTTCTCACAGCAAAAAGGACACTAAAATATAAACCCCACAAACCCCTATGCCACCATTATCTGAAGATGCCAGCCACAGATGCAGGTGAAACGTCAGGAATAAATTCTTTCAGAACGTGGCCTCAAGCCCAGGAAAAACCCACGAAAAACCTATGAATGCTGGCCATGAAAGCCTTCAACTTCATAATCTCTAATATCTGGAGAAAAATATGAACAAGATACTCAATCCATCAGTAACATAACCATTACTTTGAGGAGAAAGTGCCCATATGTTCAGAATATATAGTAAGCTGACAACTGTGGGTATAAGTATCCCAGAATAATGAAGAATTCCTTATACATTTGTTTCAGTTCAGGAACTATATCTAATCATTCAGAATTTTAAAACTAGGGGGGAAATTTAGATGAGGAATCCTCCTTAGAGGATGCAGAAATAAAGGGAGACTGAACCAGAGAGGGAAATAGAATGTGGCAAACAATCATAAGCAGCCTGCTGTGGTGTGTCAGCAAGGGTAACACAAACATGCACGCTTTACCTATTTCTTTTTGATGCGATGCCATTGTCATGCCTCAGACTGTGGCTGAAAATTGTTTATCTAGCAGTTCTAGTAGGTTTGATTCAATAACTCTCATAAGAGGGCAGGCAGGATATCAATGCCGCTTTATTGCCTTTTTCTCTCCCTACAATAGCAATGCTCCAGTCATACAGTATTATAAAATGCTGTCACTGGGGCTCGGTGTCTATTGTAGTCAGGTCTCATCATCCCCATCACTGCAAGAGGCCGGGTTGTAATGGATAGAGGCTCATTTTCTAAAATGTTAACTAGCAGCAGCTGATTGGCTGGCACTGGGCAAAGGGAGACAGGGCTGAGATGCTCTATTAACCCACTGACAGGCATAGGATGAACTAGGAAGACACTGCTAACAAGAAAATGAGCTGTTTCGCTATCGCTTCTTGACAAAAATCACTGCATGGCATGTTGAAGTTTTTGACCTTAGCCTTGAAATCTGTTATTTTAGAGGAAGCCTATTGGCCCCTTGAGTATTTCGAAAGTAAAAGGTGTCAAAGATATGGTCTTTTCCTTCATAACAAGGGCAAAGGGGAAGTGAAATATAAGAGTGACCGTTTTTTAAAAAATTAGCAAGATATTCTGTTCTAGGCAATTCAGTTGGACTGATTTTGTTTGGGGGTTTTGGTCCTATAACTCTCATCACAGCCAACTAGCATAGCCAATGTATTGCTGCAAAAAGTGTCTTCTGAGTCTAATTTTTTCTTAGCAAAACCAGATAAATAAAGACCAGTTGACATTTTATGGGCAAGCTGAGTTTCTTTCGTGCATATCAGTGTTTGCTGTGGTGAATGGCACAAAATGTGAAAAGATGGCCTAAATCATCAAATGTACAGTGGATACATGCTGGGAAATTTTGATCAATCACAGCAAATCTGTACAATCTCTTCACACCATATGGGCTTCCCAAGCAAATGCCATGTGGCAAACACAACTACTCTCTTAAAGTGTGAAGTGACTTTTGAAGGCCACAAGATAAACAGTAGCATAACTCAAACCTGTTCCTGCTTTTGGTTTCAACTGTAAGGACATACTTGGCTTGAGGAATTGGTGCAATAAAAGGTAAGGTTTCAGCTCACCCATCTATGTGGGCGACCATTTCTTATCCAATCACCAACCTTTTAGGGATTTCAAAACAACATTATATTTGTCCAGTTGAACAGTATTATCATGTTTTCTTTTGATACCCCAGGTGGTGCCATTGGTAATAGATATAAACTGGGATTACGACACTTTTATGAAGAATTCACCCCATCCCATTATAAAGCACTGATTTTGATGGTCTTCAGCTCCCTGGACTATCTTGGTTAAATGAATAGCAGAAAGAATGTTAGGTATTTTCATAGTCATAAAGAAAAATGAGGAATAGTTATATAGGAAGATGATCAAACCATTTCCCCCTCATAAAATTCTATCTAGGCTGTCCTTTTCTGGTGCCACAAACTCATAACAGGATGTCTTTAAAATCTCATTTTTCATAACATTGTCACCTACCTTTGCAGTTTGTCCCATCTAATTCCAGTTATTTGAATCCTACTTATCTCTTGGATACTCATAAAATATTTGTTTGCAATGGTCCCTCCAGTTTTTGAGATATAAATTACATTGGGAAATTGTTTTCATTTCTCTTTTCATATACGGTTTCTCCACCCCCACCGTCTACCCAGTATATGTTAACTTCTTTAATCTATTTTGCTTTCCCTTTTGGAAAAAAAAAAGATTCTTAAATCTCCCATTATGTGATATTCATAGAATGTATCCTTTAATGAGAAAATGCAGCTTATATTTAAAAGACTGTTCTGAGTTTCACATTCTAAATTGTACCAGTTCTGTAGAAAGACATCATCAGCACACTGTATAAATATCGGGATTTTGTTAATAGTCCATTAATAATACTACTTATTTATTTCTAGTTTGCAGATTACTGGAACTGGAACAATGGAAATGATCAATCTTTTTTTAAAAGAGCATTTTAAAAAACCCCTAAGGAATCAATCCTAAATTCCCCCTGAGGTTGAATAGGTAGGATGCTTCAGAAGTCCTGCTCTTCTAGAAAAGAGCAAAGCCCACTGGCAGGTCTTCACTTACACCCCAGAGGGTGATAATGATGATTGTACAATACAGCTAAAACCATACAAAACTTGAAATTTAAAATAGAATTACACTATTCACAATATTAAAGCAGTTTAAAAAAGTACACTTTAACAGATTCTTTTAAAAAGTAATTAAAAAGAGTTCTATTTAAAACAATGCTGCATCCTCTTAATAGCCCATCCTTCAAAAAACTTTTGTTTTAAAAGCCTGTTGGAACAAACAACAATAAAAAAGGATAGTAAGGAGGGGGCCATTCTGACCTCCCTGGAAACAGGGCGCTAGAGCCTTGGGGCAGACACTGAGGACACCCTATTTCATGCTTCCACTAACTATGCCTGTGAAGATGGTGGGATAGAAAGAAGGGCCTCTTCTGAAGATCTCAGGGCCTGGACAGACTCACACAGGAAGACCCAGACAGAAATTTGCACAGACCACCACCTCCTCAACAGCACCCACAAATTTCAGCTATCTGCATATGAAAAATGTCATCTCTCTGTGTGTGTCTAACTCTTGCTCATGATCTCCATTCAAATTTCAAGCTGGCTTTTTATTGTTTCTCTATCACTTCCATCATCTGAAGTGCTGTCATTTTCTCCTAGCTGTGATGGACATTTCCTTCCAAAAGTTGGAAAGCAATCCCCAACTATCATCTTATGTCAATGGTGAAAGACCAGCCAATCATCCTGGACCATTAGCTACCCACCAGCCTCACAAAAGGGGTAGTCATGTGTTAGCTGAAGCAACACCTAAGGGACCACTTCCTCCCATGTGTCCCATTACCATTTCCACAGATCTACTAAGGGTATCTTCTTAATGATTGCATTGACACATGTTCAGACAGAAAAAAATGGAAACTTCACAAATGTTTACTATAGACACTCTCAATTATAAAATGCTCTCCCACTACAGATTCACCAAAAACCAAATGTCAACATGAATTTGATGAGATTATAAGCTGTGGTTCAACCTGGAATTCCTGAAATTCCAAGAGAGAATTTAGAAATGTAGACCAATTCAGTAAAACTATATCCTGTTTTGTCCAGAGGACATGCAACAACCTTCTTATAGTAAAACGAAAATCTATTAATCAAATATAGTTGCTTCATTATTTGAAATGCTAATACTGAAGCATTATAAACCATCAACTTTCAAATAAAGAACTATCCATTTACTTTTTTTTACAGCTTTATTCACAAAATCCAAAGCAAAACCAGTTTTCCCATGGTTCAATATTAAAACAATCAAATGATGTGCCAGGATTCTGCAGGGAGTAGAGTAAGAAGAAATTAGAACCCTCATAGAGAATTGGGTTTAAAATCCACCCCCCCTTTTTTCCACCACCTAGGAATATTGTGAGAATCTGAGCAAGGATGCTCACATAGGCAAGCAATTTAGTTCAAACTTTTGTACACAGGATCAAGGAAGGCACAGCCTGATGTGAATATGTCATGCTCCCTGATAATCCTGCTCTAAGCTCCTCCTCTTTCATCTCCCCATTACTCCAAGGGTGCAGAGTTTTCCTTGGGCAAAAGCAGGGCATGGAAAATATTATTAGTTACCAAACACTGAGAACCTATGACAAGGTTGTGTAGCATTACTCTCTACATGTAGAGTTATGCATTGATTGTGCTAAAACACCCTTGTGTTGAATGGCAACAGTGCAAAGCCAGATGTGCACTGAATACACAACCTGAGCACAACCACAACATTCAGTAGGGGCAGATGGGCATTCATCAGCCAAGAATGTGCACCTGCATATGTGATGGCACCACATGTGCAACTCCACTTTCATAAACTTGAACTGAATGGAGGTGTTGAACATAGGAGATAAATGTCCAACCACTTCCATAGGGCAACAGGTGCTTGGATGAGACACCAGAAAGATTCCAGCCAGAATCTCCTAGCCAGCAGTATAAGAGTTGTAGTCCAAGAAGTAACTTTTCCATGCTCTGGGCAAGAGAAAGCGACATTGGACACACAAGTCCTTTTTGACAAGCTCAGCTTCAACATTCCCAAGACCTCATGGATGTTTCAAGGACAATGGGGTGGAGATCACAGAAAACTGTCAACGCTGAAGTGTTGTTCAGAAGTGTCTAAGCACCAGTTCAGTGTTGACAGTCTTCTGTCTCTTTTCTCTGCTCTTATCACAACTGTTTGGAACTTAAGTGCACCTTTGAAAAATAAATTAAAAAGTATCGCTTTCATCCCACTATTAATATTTTCAGTCACTAAATCCTATTGCACCTTCTTTTAGTGTTGATGCAACATTGATTGCTTAACTCATTACAAATTTCCCACATTCATGCAACAGCAACATGTCAGATAATTAGAAAAGACCAAATAACATACCCTATATAATTATTTCTGGGGAGAATGAAAAAGGGCAACCTCTTCCATTATCTGTATGGTTTCCATTTACATTGTCATCACCATCCACATTCTAGAAAAGTAAACAGGACTTGGTTCAGCTACTGACACCACTCCCCATTCCAGATCACTAAAATTGCCAAAATGATGACACTACTTTGATGGGAACTCTGCAGATGTCCATTAGAGTTGAATCAGCAATGTACTATTTATGAAGAGAGATGCTGCAATAATGGCACTATCCATTCTTCCCAAACAATGCAGCTATTTATCAAGTGATTAAACTGTAGTAACATACTCAGATTTTACAAGCCCATTTTCTCTTGGATCTTAAAAAGGTTTTACTGCCTCAACTTTGGCAGCATGATGCCTAATAATTTTGATTTTATTACATTATCATATTTTTTAGATTTATCTCCATGTTTTGCATAAGATTCAAATTGTTGCTCGGTTTATAAAATAAGATATATTTATCTTGGTCAAAAATCACATTAAGATAATTATCTTGCCCTTTTGGCAGATAATTTTGTTTGCAATATATTGAAAATACTTGTTTTCTGCAACTACTCATTCTTGTTAAAGTAGCTATTTTTTTTCCTCCTGTGGTCATGGCATCCCATCTTCCTGCCTCCCAGCCTCATCTCTGCCTGCATAATTCGTCAGCCCATATTTTATTTCCATTAAAAATTATTTATTTCCATGGGCAATTATTTTGGGTGGTTTGTCTAACTTGTGACCCACCAAGCTAAACAGAGCCACTGAACCACTCATGTTGACCTGCTTGGTTCTCAGCAACAGCAGGGAGGCAGTAAAAACAGGATATTTGTCTCAGTGGACCACTATATTTGGCAGATGGGTTGACTTTGGCTTGATGGGTTACAAGAGCAAGTCCCCTTTAGGAACATAGAGGTACAATTAGTGCGAAAAGAAAATCCTCACACTTTTTTTTGTGTGTGTGCAAAAAAGTCCCCAAATGTAAAAACAAAAAACATGGAAAAGTGTACAAAAACACTCATAATCTTGCCCAGTGAAAAGGAAACTTTTTATGAACTTCATTTTTGTATGGAAGACAAAATAAGTAAGATTTCCATCTCTAGTGTACTCTCCCATTCCAGGTACAAAACTCAACTAGATTGATAGTTGAATATTTCTCCACCATGGGTGGTGGGACTCAATCCTTCATGGCAGGCCATTTAATACACAACTATTTATAATCTTCTGCAGTATGATGCTCCATAGGGCTACGGCAGATCTCGAAGAAGAAGACGGCACCTATATATCTTACCATAATTATGGTAGCTTGTTTAACTTAAGCCGTCTGAGAGCTCACACTAAGACTCTAAATTATCTAGTCCATGAGCTGCTCTTCGCTGATGATGCTGCCCTTGTTGCCCACACAGAAGCAGCTCTGCAGCGCCTAACATTCTGCTTCACAACAGCTGCAGAGCTGTTTGGAATGGAAGTCAACCTGAATAAAATGGAAGTTCTCTACCAGCCTGCACCACAGAATGAACACCACCATTCCCACATTGCCATCGGCAAATCTGTGCTTAAGTCTGTTCAGCAGTTCACCTCCCTGGGAAGCATCAGATGCCAAGATTGACAAAGAGATCGATCACAGATTAGCAAAGGGATATAGCGCATTTGGAAGACTTTACAAAAGAGTCTGGAGTAACAAACACCTGAGGCGAAGCACAAAAATCAGTGTGTATAGAGCCATTGTACTGCCTATTCTCCTTTACAGGTCTGAAACATGGGTCACTTATCATCACCACCTACGACTCCTCGAACGCCTTCATCAGTGCTGTATATGCACAATCCTAAATATACACTGGACTGACTATGTGATTAATGTTGCCATCCTTGAGCAAGCAGGGATCACCAGCATTGAGGCCATGATACTGAGAACACAGTTGTGCTGGGTGGGGCACATTTCTAGGATGGAGGACCATTGCCATCCCCAAAATAGCACTCTACGGTGAACTTGCCATGGGTCAGCATAAGAAGAGTACTCCAAAAAAGCAATACAAGGATTCCCTGAAACAACATCTCAGGCTTGCCAAATTGATCACCATCAATGGTCTGCCATGGCTTCACATTGGGAAGCATGGAGACGCACTATCCACAATGCTGCAGCCTTATTTGAGAACTCACGCTGAACAAGTCTTGAAGAGAAATGACAATGCAGAAAGAATCACAACCCAGAAACATCACCCAAGGAGCCCCTCTGCTGTGCTTTCTGCAACCGGACTTGTTTATCTCGAATTGGCCTTTCCAATTATCAGCACACTTGCAGAAAGCACGGGATGAGTCCTTCCTAAATCTTCGATTCTGAAAAAAAAGCCAGAAAGAGATTTTCCAAGAGTCCACTGTTTCCTCTCAGCAATTGATGTCCAAGGCATCTTTCACATTCTTTTTACTGGGAGAATGGGCAGGGATTTGTGGGACCACTGATTTGTTTGTTGCAGAGCTGTGATAAGGTGTGATTGGTTGTTGATTGTCATCTGAGTTCATATTGTTGAGTCTTTTGATTTCCTTTTGTTTTGTTAACTTTAATATTCTTTTTGACTTTCTTGTTAATTTTCCTCTTTAAAAGATCAGTATTTGTTTTAGGTAGCAACTGATTCTCCCAACCTCAGTTGCTCCCAGTTGTTATTGTTATTTGATGACCAATCCATGAAATAATGAGACTGCACACAAAGCATTGGGTTGAAATAGGGCCATTTTATGTAACATATACCTGTTTATGCCTATTCCTTGGGAAATGCAAGAAGGGGGGCACCTAGTGTGGGAGCAGCTTGGCCAGGTGGTCTCACCTAGACCTACCTCTCCAGCTTCCCCTGGGTAAGACACCTGAGCTCACTTTTGGGGAGATCCTAAAAATTAGGCTATACCCCGGCCAACCATTGACTAGAAGGTAAGTTGCATGACCTCTAGTGAGGGCCAAACCCTCAGGCCAGCCCCAAGAATAGCCTCCTTCCCCCCAGGGTCACATGACATGTAAGGGTAGTTCCAGAGTACTATCCTTCACCCAAAAGGGATGCCATATGAGATGTTCACCAAACTCCTCCTTTCTCCCCGCACTATCTGCCAAGTGACCACCTATTTATAATACCATCCTGAAGCCATTTTTCCATTCTCCTTAGACAGTGTAGGGTAGACAAAAAGTCACATGGAAAAGGGGGGGATCTTACCCAGCCCAGAAGTGACCAGTGAATTTATACTGTGAGAGAGGTGGAATGGTGGGTTGATCTCAAGCAACAAGAGGAAGAAACGAGGGGCAGTGCAGACTTAAATACCTTATGTTCCACCCCTCTTCCTTCAGCTTCATGGCACACAGCACCATGCATAATAACTCCAGCCTCTGTTCTTGGGACACCATCGAAGCCTCCCTTATGTCTAATTTCTAAGTAACAAAAACACCTAATTCACATCAAGTGGGGGATTAGGTGTTTTTGTCACTTAGGACTTTATCAGAAGAGGCAAATACCACCAAAAACCCACATTATTTAGGATGCAACTATAGCTCAAAGTCAGACTTCCTTGTCATTTACCCATTCCCACTGCGTTGTACTGGTGTGAATGAGGTATCACTTTTTTTTTGACAGGCTAAGCCATCAATAAAAAGTGACACCACATTCATGCCAGTGTGGCACAGCAGGAATGGGTAAACAACAATGTTGTCTGATAAGTTCAGCCCTTTGTGCTATCGTCATGTCTTAAATGTCACAGTTTTTGCCACATCTGATAAAATCCTTAGAAATTAGAAGTAAGGGGGGCTCACCAGCTTGACGGTGGGCCGTTTTGTGGCCTGGCCAGCGCCCCCCTACGGCTCCTCCATCTGTGGTCCCCGCAGCTGCATGGCCTACCATGGGGGCCACCATTGCCGGGCTCCTTCTTCCTGGCTTGCATTGCGGCCAGGTGGGAGCAGGAAACTGGCAGCCAATGGAGGCAAGGATATCTCACCCTGATTGGTTCCTGGGACGCCAGGAGGCAGGACATCTAGCCGTGCTTCCAGCATGGCCAGATGACGAGGAGCCTGCACCGGAGACCGGTATAAAAGCCGACCCCCAGTGTAGGCTTCTCAGTTGGCTCAATTGAGCTGAAGAGCAAGGACATCTGAGCGGCCAGGAAGAGGAGGAGGCCGGAGGCCGGAGGCAGCCAGTTCATGGCGGCAAAGAGGGTGGGGGACAGCAGTCCCCTGTCAGCCCGGCTCTCTGGCTCTCTGGTTCCTGGCTTGGACGTTCCCAGCTTTGACCAGCTTTAGCAGTCAGGCAGCAGGCGCCCTCTGGCAGGCGTGTGGACATGGCCCAGGGAGCAGCTGCAGTGGGTCCTCAGTGTCTGTAGCAGCTCAGGCAGCAGCTGCAGCAGACCGCCAGTGTCCATGGTGCACAGTGGCACACAACTGCGGCACGAGCGGACAAGCTGCCTGGCGGGTGCCGCAGATGGCTTGGGAGTTTGGCTGATGGATTGGTGGCAATGGTGAGCGGTTGGGGGTAGCATAGTGGGGAGGAGGGAAGGCTAGTCTCTCCCCTTCTCCCTCCCTTCCCCTTCCTATTTCTTCTTTTAGGTGGAGTCAGACCATGTATCGGCAGCTGGTGTGAAAATAAAGTTTCCTGGCAGGGGCGGGGTGACTTGGGGTCTCAGTGAAGGGGGTCCTGCCCCACGGGTGAGGAGGGAACACTCTGGAACCCTACCAGCTCCCTCCATGGCCTTCCGAGGGTGGGGGTCCAACAAGGAAATCCCTTCGGCACAAGCGCCTCCTGCCAGGGCAGTCTTGGACCTCGCAGCTCTCAGGGATGCCATGAGGCAGCAGAGGCTGCAGCCCATGGGGATTGAGGGGTGATAGGGGACAGAACCTCCACCTCTCACCTGAAATCTCCCCCACACCTAAGTTTGCAGGGCAATGGGGGCATTAGGATCAGCTGTCCTTAGAAATTAGAAGTAAAGGGATGTAATCTGAGTCACCATAGAAAGGGAAGAATATTGTCTGGAATTATTTTAATGTGGGGGCAGAATGAGGGGTGCTATCTGCCTTCACTGTAAGGAACAGAAAAATAGAGGTTTTAATTTAATTAACGTGAGCAGTCTACTGCAATAGCACCAAGATAATAATAATAATAAGAAGAAGAATAAGAATATTTATTTATACCCCACCCCTCTGTTAAACAATCGGGGCGGCTTACAAAAATTAAAATACAATACAGATAAAAATCCCTAAACACCCCCCACCCCCCATAAAAATATTAAACAAATGTAAATTAAAAGCAACAGTCTAAAATCACCTTTAAAAACAATAAATACAATAAATAGCAAGCGGACTAAAAGAAGCCAGGATCCCCTGACTTATTCAGAGACCAAGCACATAACCATACTAGTATTAAGTTATGGTTGAGTTCAGTACATCATTATATTCATTCTTCATAAAAGTGACCTTCCAAGCTCTGCTTTGGCAAACATTGGGATCCCACTTAGTTATGTTGACATCTGCCTGTTGTGCATGGCTTGTCCTGATTGCCACTCACTCACACAAACATGGCTAATAGAAGGAGACAAGAAGGCTTTCATAAAATGGCCATGTTTATGTAAGAAAAATGGTTCTTACTGGTAGCCTATACCCACAACAACTAGTATTTTACTGTGAAACAGAAAGATCAAAAGAAGTAATTGTGAGAAAGTGTTGGACCAAATGAGGCCAGTTGCCTTCATTCCAATACTATTGTTTATTCAAATATTGCATCTTCATGGATGTTGTATGACTAATATGGCTCTCACTGTGACATATAGTAATGTGGCTAGCCACTAGATAATCATACAGTGCCTACTTGCACCAAAAAACTGTGGTACTTGCCCAGATATCCTGTAGCAGAAATTTTGTCTAAACTGACTACAGCAGCACCTGCAGCACATACACATTTGTCCAGAGATTGTCATTTAATCCCCCCATCACTAAATAACTCATTGTCTTTTAATGCTAATGTACCCTTTCCTATGAGAAGCAGTTGATCATTACCACTAGCTACATCATATTTTAGTTTTGCAATGCCTTACATCTTTTTTCTGATTCTCTAATGTATGCACAAATCTGAAATATATAGCACCAGTTAATTTTCAGGGTTTAAAAGGATTTAAAGACTGAGAGTGCTGTTATTTGCTTCTCAAAATACTCCCATGTATTAGAATATGATTTATTTCTTGTGAAAGGAAAACTTTTTTTTACCCATACTACAACACATTTTAAAGTATACCTGTGCCACATATAATAAGGAATCCAAATTCTTAATATCTAGGAGACCACTTTCCAAAATACTTTAATCTTAGAGGTAGCCAAATCAATGTCTTCTTTTTACAATATTTGCCTTTGTGCCTGGGATTATATCAGTCAGTGTGGCTTTTCGCATCCCATCCCTACAATGGAAAAGAAAAGCTGCATCTGTTGAACTTGTCCCTACCCCACTATTAAGCCATGGGAGTTCTTTCAGGTTAGGAGCTGGCCAGAAGTTTCTATCCTCCTGTAATAATGGGTTACCCTCCTTGCTCTTATTTCACATGGTACTGCCTCATAGTTACACAAAAGAATGCATAGCATTTTGCAGTAAATGCAGTAAATAACCAGTGTCATCTATATATCTAAGCCTTTGCTAGGAAGAAAAAAAAGTACGTACAAACCTATCTAAAAACAAATCCTAGAGTGCTGTAATAATACTAGAATGACATGTCTCTTAAGCTGTTTACAGCTGACAGACTGAGCAAAGCGCCTTCACAATGAGGACTACTGTGTATGTTGACAGCTGTGCTTGGTTCATATCTGAAATGCCAAATAAAAGTAATAATTTTACAAGGTGCAGAATTCTGCCCTCTTGAAGGACATCCTGTTAAAGAAAGTACAGCACACATGGTCCTCCTTCCTCCTTTTTGCCTTCAGGGCACTAAGTGATATACCCGAAAAAAACAGTCTTCTGACTCCATAGATCTGTAATTGCCTGTGAACACATATCATTTCAGAGGGATGTGAAGAAAGAGCACCAGTCACAGTGACTGTAAGTGTTCGCTCTCCATAATTTAAGGACATACAGGCAGCATGTGGTGGGCAGTTATGTATGGAAAGTACAAAGAGCAAACAAAGAATACATCTATATTCCCCAAGGACAGTAATGGGAGAGGCCTTTCAAAATATTGAGAATAAAAAGGACGTGTACTTTTGACAGGGAAAACTTATGATAAAAAAAAATAGAAAAGAAAAAACCAGAAACTAGAAAATATAGTGCATTTTCAAGCAATTTTAGAAAAGCCTCATATCTGCCTTTATTTTTATCTTTTAAAATGTGTTTAAGAGAAAGGAGAGATGGAGTGAAGACATAAACCCATTCAAATGTTTTAAGTTGTAATAGGAACTGTATACAACAGAGAGAGGACCATGGTGCAAGTCCTCATGATGTGGAGGCAATGATAGCTGGTGCAATTCATGTCAGTAAGGCAGCAAACCACTCTGACTTTTAGTTTGAGCTAAAGAAGCCTACCCAAAATATGTTCAGCATCTCACCTTACTCCTTTAAAGTTCAGACTAAAACCCAGCACCAATGATATGGGAATCATTAGCCTGCTTTGTTTGGAGGGTGAGCATTTGCATGGGGAAGTCTGATGTATTCCTGTAGGATCCCTGTATGATTTAGAATCAAAGCTTAGAGAAGTTACTTTTTTGTACTACAGCTCCCAAAATTGGGGAATCTAGAGAAAAATGTGAAATAGAGAAGTCAAAATTGACAGATCTGCTCATCCCTAGTTAAGGGCCAGTTCTAAAAACACACTTTTCTTACCGAACTGAGAAAATAGTTCTCTCTTGTGAGAGTATTTGTGCCCTACTTGAAGGATTTTAGTTATTGGGAGGCTTTAAAATATCAGAAATAGATAAGGGTTAAAAGCTTTTGAAATCTTGTTTTGCAGTCCAAGACTAGTCACAGGAAATATTGATTCTGTGGTAAATTGTCCAAATGCTACCTACTGCATTACAAATGGGTAGACTCAGTCAAGGAATCCATAGTCTGCAAGACCTGATAGAATCAGAGTTGGAAGAGAGCACAAGGGCCATCTAGTCCAACCCCCTGCCATGCAGGAATAAACAATCATAGCATTCCCGACAGATGGCCATCCAGCCTCTGTTTAAAAACCTCCAAAGAAGGAGACTCCACCACACTCCCAGGCAGTGCATTCCACTGTCGAACAGGTCTTACTGCCAGGAAGTTTTTCCTAATGTTTAGACGGAATCTCTTTTCCTGTAGATTGAGTCCATTCCTCCATGTCCTAGGGGATTACTGCATAGTGAAGAAAAGTGGCAGTGCAGAAGGAAGGGTCCGTCTTCAGTGCTGCCTTACTACGTGACAACACCATTCTTCCATTCCAGTCCAATGGGAGACCAAGGTAAAACCTCACTTTTTTGCTAACTGGAAAAACCTGTTAACAAAAAGATACAGTTTTTACCTCAGTCTCCCACAGAACCAAAATGAAAGAATGCTGAAAGAACAATGATGCCATGCAGCAAGGCAGCATGGAAGACAGAACCTTCCTGCTGCACTTCCGCTTTTCTTCACTGTGCAGTAAGCCCCCTAGTCTCTGGAGCAGCAGAAAACAAGCTTGTTCCATCCTCAATATGGCATCCTTTCAAATATTTAAACATGGCTATCATGTCCTCTCTTAACCTTCTTGTCTTCAGGCTAAACATGCCCAGCTCCCTAAGCCTGTCCTCATAGGGCATGGCTTCCAGATCTTTCACCATTTTGGTCACTATCCTCTGGACACATTCCACCTTGCTAATATCCTTCTTGAATTGCAGTGCCCAGAACTGGATACAGTATTCCAGGTGAGATCTAACCAGTGCAGAAGCATTGGCTTTTTAAGCTGCCACATCACAGTGTTGACTCATGTTCAGTTTGTGGTCTACTAAGACTCCTAGATCCCTTCCACATGTATTGTTGTCAAGCCAGGTATCACCCATCGTAGATCTGTGGGTTTCATTTTTTTTCTGCCTAAGTGTGGTACCTTACATTTCTCCCTGTTGACATTCCTTTTGTTAGTTTTGGCCCAGCTCTCCAACCTATTATGATCATTTTGAATTCCAATCCTCTCCTCTTGGGTATTACCTACCCCTCCTAGTTTGGTGTCATCAGCAAATTTGATAAG
Source organism: Gambelia wislizenii (assembly GCA_030847615.1). Taxonomy (NCBI): domain Eukaryota; kingdom Metazoa; phylum Chordata; class Lepidosauria; order Squamata; family Crotaphytidae; genus Gambelia; species Gambelia wislizenii. The sequence continues at coordinate 364,991,089 of JAUMIR010000001.1, forward strand.
TATACCATCATCATCCAAGTCATTTATGGTCAGCCCTCTGTATTCACAGATTCTGCATTGATGGATTCAACAATCCACGGATTGAAAATATCCCCCCACCCAAAGAATATTCAAAAAGGAAACCTTGATTTTGCCATTTTATATAAGAGACACCATTTTACTATCCCATTGTATATAATGCCTCTCCATTGATGTCCCCTTGTCATGTGAGAGAGGCTTGCGTACCCTAATGATGTTTTGAGCTATGCTGGTGGTGGCATAACAGTCACCGGTAGGGTTTCCCATGCCAGATAGGTCAAAACCGAAGGGTCTGACAAAGAGCGTCAAATGGCAGGATGGGCTCTCTAGCCTTATGGCAACCATCCTAGGAGAAGAAAAACTCTAATCCCAAACCTGGGCAGATGGTGCTCATCCAACCCTGTAAGGTCAACCATCTAAGAGAAGGAAACTCTAATCAAACTTATGACCCGAGGACCTTGCTGCTGCTATCCATGCTTGCAAGGCCACAGCAAATGAACCTTTCGTTTAAAGGGTGAGGCCAGTTCTATGCACGCTGCGCTCCACCAGAAAAATCCATTGCACAGGCTCGAAGGACAAATCCAATTCTGAAAAAGCCCTGTAGCGACACGCGAGGGACAAAATGGCAGGTGTAAAGATGCACTGAAAGCCACAGACCCAACCCTGCATGCAGGACTTTGGTCACTTGAGGCTGACCTGGGAGATGACAGTCTTGTTCAGCAGCACCCTGAATGGCCAAGCAGCCATTTTTAAGGAGAGCCCTGCTTGCTCCATATGGAGAGGGGCCTAGAAAAGGTGGCCTAACGAAAGCTCATCCCTATCTACCTGGTTGGCTAGCTGCGGCCAACGGGCATCTTCTGATGCGGTCAAACCAAGGCAAAAAAACAAAGGCACACACCAGCCTCCAAAGGGGTAAATAAATTGACGCTTGCATGCTGGAACATCAGAACCATGTGAGACTCTGCAGATAGTGGACAACCCGAGTATCGTTCTGCTCTAATACCCCATGAACAATCATGACTCACAGATTAACAAAGGCATATAGCACATTTGGAAGATTTCACAAAAGAGTCTGGAGTAATAAACCCTGAGGTGAACCACAAAAATCAGTGTGTATAGATCCATTGTGCTGTCTATTCTCCTTTACAGGTCTAAAACATGGGTCATCTATCACCAACACTTACGACTCCTCAAATGCTTTCATCAGTGCTGTATATGCATAATCCTAAATATACACTAGACTGACTATGTGACGAATGTTGCCATCCTTGAGCAAACAGGGATCACCAGCATTGAGGCCATGATATTGAGAACACAGCTGTGCTGGGCAGGGCACATTTCTAGGATGGAGGACCATCACCTCCCCAAAATAGTACTCTACAGTGAACTCACCACAGGTCAGCGTAAGAGGGGCACTCCAAAAAAGCGATACAAGGATTCCCTGAAACAACACCTTAGGCTTGGCCAAATTGATCACCAACAATGGTCCACCCTGGCCTCACATCAGGAGACATGGAGACGCACTATCTTGTGCCACAGCCTTATTTGAGAACTCACGCCAAACAAGTCTTGAAGAGAAATGACAATGCAGAAAGAATCACAACCCAGAACCGTCACCCAAGAAGACCTTCTGCTGTGCTTTCTGCAACTGGGCTTGTTTATCTCAGATTGGCCTTTTTAGTCATCAGTGCACTTGCAGAAAGCATGGGATGAGTCCTTCCTGTATCTTCATTTGTGAAGAAAAGCCAGAGAGAGAGAGAGAGAGAGAGAGGTATATAATGGAACTTGAGCATCCACATATGTTGGTATCCATGGGGGTGGCCCTGGAACCTAATCCCAATAGATACTAAGGGCCTACTATATAAAGAAGTTGACTAGTACTGGGCTCGGGACAGAACCCTGTGGCACCCCACTAGTCACTTCTCTCCAGGATGAAGAGGAGCCACTGGTGAGCAGCCTTTGTGTTTGGCCCATCAACCAATTACAAATTCACCTAACCATAGCAATGTCTAGCCCAGATTTTACTAGCATCTTTGTAAGAATATCATGGGGTACCTTGTCAAAGGCCTTACTAAAATAAAGATAGGCTACATCCACAATATTCCCTTCATCTGCCAAGCTTGTAACTATCAAAAAAAAGAGATAAGATTAGTGAGGCATGACTTTGAGAAACACATGTTGATTTTTAGTGAGCGTGGCATTCCTTTCTTAGTGCTTACAGACTGTTTTATGATTTGCTTTAGAATCTTTCCTGTATTGATGGGCTGATTGGGAGGTAATTGTTTGGGTCCTCTTTTTCTCCATTTTGAAGATGGGGACAACATTTGCCCTCCTCTAGTCTGCTGGAATTTTTCCCGCTTTTCAGGAAATCTCAAAGATTATTGCCAGTGCTTCTGATATTACTTCTGCTACTATATATTCCAGCATATAAGTCAACTGGGCATATAAGACGACCCCCCAATTTTCAAGTAAAAATCTAGAGTTTGGCATATATTTGCTGTATAAGACCACCCCCAATTTGGCTGGCTGGCTGACTGGGGGAGCCTTGCCAGCTGATCCTCTTTGTTTCCCAACGCACAAGGATCTCCTTATGATTTGGGAAAGCAAACAGGATCAGCTGGCAGGGCTCTCCCAGCCAGCCAGCCAGCCAGCCACTATATTTGCCCCTCTCTTCCACCTTCCAGTCAAATTTGACTCGAAGGTGGGCAAAAGAGGCGAAAATACCCGGTTTGCCTCATCTGCCCCCCTCCGTTTCCATTCTCTTTGAAAGGGAATGAAGATGGGGGAAGCGGGGGTGGCCGCTGCAAACCGTTAGATTTGCCCCTTTCTTCCACCTTCCAGGAAGTGGAAGAAAGGGGCAAACCTACCCTGTTTGCCTCGGCGGCTGTAAGGGTGGCTCCAGGGGGGGACTTTCCACCCACCCACCCACCCCGTCCCTGAGGCTGTGACTGGGAGCCCGATCCCAGCTTCGGGGAGTGTGGATGGGTGGCTCCAGGGGGGGGGGCTTTTTACCGACCCGCCCCCTCCCCGAGGCCACGACCGGGAGCCTGATCATGGCTTTGGGGAGGGTGGAAGTGTGGGTCCAGGGGGGGGGCTTTCCACCTACCCAACCCCTCCCCAAGGCCGTGACCGGGAGCCCGATCCTGGCTTCGGGGAGGGTGGACAGGTGGCTAGAGGGGAGGCTTTCCAGCCACCCACCCCCTCCCCGAGGCTGTGACCAGGAGCACAATTGTGGCTTTGGGGAGGGTGGAAGGGTAGCTCCAGGGGGGCTTTCCACCCACTCACTCCCTCCCTGAGGGTGCAATCAGGAGCCGGATCGCGGCTTTGGGGAGGGTGGAAGGGTAGCTCCAGGGGGGGTTCCAACCATCCACCCCCTCCCCGAGGCCATGACCGGGAGCCCGATTGCGGCTTCAGGGAGGGTGGAATGGGTGGCTCCGGGGGGGGCTTTCCACCCACCCACACCCTCCCCGAGGCCGTGACCAGGAGCCCAATCGCAGCTTCAGGGAGGGTGGTATGGTGGCTAGAGGGTGGGCTTTCCACACACCCCCTGAGGCCACAACTGGGAGCCCGATCCTGGCTTTGGGGAGGGTGGAAGGGTGGCTCTGAGATATGAAGACATAGGGAATGGACGGCCTCCGTCGCAAACCGTGGGATTCGCCCCTTTCTTCCACCTTCCAGGAAGGTGGAAGAAAGGGGCGAACGTACCCGGGTTACCTTGGCTGCCGCTCGATTTCCTGTGTGTTTATTCCCTTTGTGGAACGAACACACAGGAGATTGAGTGGCGGCCGCAGCAAACCACAATGTTTGCCCCCCTCCTCTATCTTTGGTTGCTCCCCAAAGGGGGAGAAGGCAGAGGAGGCGGGCGAATGAAGTTCAAAACACTTTGCCTCACCCCACCCACCCAATCTCCTGCCTATTTGCTCCGTTTGCGAAGGGAGCGAAGAGGAAGGAGATCGGACGGCGGGTGAAGCAAAGTGTATCCAGTGTATAAGTCGACCCCTGATTTTGGAGGCTATTTTTCAGGGCTCAAAGGTCATCTTATACGCCCTTTAATACCTTTGAGTGTAGTTCATCTAGCCCCAGAGACTTGAATTCATTCAGAGTAGCCATGTATTCCTGAAGTACTGACTACCCCCATTTTCCATTTCTTGTACATGTACCTTTTAAACCTTTGCTCAGTTGAAATTTTTTTTCAACATCCATTCTGGTTTCTTTAGACACCTCTCATTTTAGTTCCTCATTAGCACTGTTTGAAATTGTGCCTTCAATATCTCACTTTTAAGAAACTCCCTTTCATCATCAACTCCCTTCTCTTTTAGTATTCCTGACCATGGGCTCACACCCAGTATTTCCCTAAGTTTGCAGAAATCAGCTTTCTTAAAGTCTAGAATGTGTGTCTGACTATACGTCGCTTCCCCTTTCTGCTGTATCACAAACTCCAGGAGAACATGGTCACTCCCCACTAAGGATCCCACCACTTCCACCCCATTAACCAGATCATCTCTGTTGGTAAGGATCAGCTCTAAAACAGCTCATCATCTTGTTGCCTCTTTCACCTTCTAGACCAGTGGTTCCCAAACTTTGGTCCTGCATGTTTTGGACTTCAGTTCCCAGAATTCCTGACTGTTGGCCAAGCTGGATGGAGCTTCTGGGAGCGGAAGTCCAAAACACATACACATACCAAAGTTTGGGAATCACTGTTCTAGACAATGAAATTGTCTGAAAGGCAAGTGAGGAATTTGTTGGACCTTATATTCTTGACAGAGGAGATTTTCAGATGGGTGGGAAAAAAACATGGAGGTCGGGAGAAAAACTTCCAGTTCTGCTTCCAATGCTCAGTTTCGCATGCCCCCATCCTCCTCCCGACCTCCATTCATTCTCCCTCTGTCATGCTTTCATTTTCCTTCCACTGTTTTTTATTGACGGAAACTTCCATTAATAAAAAACAGCAGACGGAAGATGAAAGCAGGACAGAGGGAGAATGAATGGAGGTTGGGAGGAGGACGGGGCATGTGAAATGGAGTGCTGGAAGCAGAACAGCCCCATTTTTCTCCCGACCTCCATGGGGTTTTTTCCCCCGTTTGAAAATCTCCAGAGTTTGACTTCCAACATATATCAGTTGAAATCTCCTATTACTACTACATCTCTCCTTTCTGAATATGTGGTCATCTGTTCCAAGAAGGCATCATCCAAGTCCTCAGTCTGGCTTGTCTTGGGCAGGGCTATTGATGATAGGGTGACTTGAAGGTATCTCATTCATAGCATCACTGTAAGTCAACATCAACCTGACAGCAGTTAAGAATAACAAACCCCACCAAGGCAACACATATCAATATTAAGAAAATAAGTATCAATAATCATGTTCCCTTTCATACTACACAGTTATAATGTTATGGTTCCACTTTAACTGCCATGGCAACATCCTATCAAATCATGGGATTTTCAGTTTAAGAAGGAATATTTAGACTTCTAAACCAAAGATTCTAGTGTCACGGCAGTAAAAGTGGAATCATCTAAATGTATAGTATCACAATTAGTAATGAAACAAAGTGGAAGGTTAATGAAGCACTGTTTAAAATGACTAGTTGTTGTTGTTTTTAAAATAAATATCTGCCAGATACCAAAATGGCAATTATTTATGTCAGAATAAAGCAACAACAAGGAAGATAAATTCCATTAAAAATTGCTATTGGCAAATGCCATGATTCAGTGCAATCTTTTGGCAATGTGGTCTGTTGTCATTGTATATATAATGCTGCTGTAGTTTTCATTTTTTTTCCTTTTAAAACAGAGAGAAAGAGGGAAATAAGCATGCCCTTCTCATGTGAATAAACTCCTAATTCTTTCTCTTTAAGTACTGATGAAATTTTATATGGGGATGGGAAGGAGACAAGGAAGAAGCTCTAGTCAGGCATCCCCTTCCTGTAACCAAAAGCACATGGGAGGGAAAGGATTTCACTTCCTAGCTTTCTGTCCCATCTTTTGCATCTGTGTCATTCAATCCACATGCGTTTCCTGTGTTGTAAATTTGACTTCTATGGCAAGGAGAAGGCTCCTAAGGGTGTAACCTCCCCATGCAATTTAGAACCCCAGTCTTCTATGAATGAAAGCACAAGACAGAGAAGAGGCTGACATGCCCAAATAGAGCCAGCTAGACATAAACATAATGGTAATTGGACTCCTGCTGTTTTATTATACATCAGTGACTAAATATTTTCAACACTGGATATACCTGTTTATCACTGTCCATAATGTCAGTGAGCATTCACTTTCTACTATGATCATTCTATAGATGACTTTCCTAAGACCTGACAGGCCTTAGATGCCACTGATATGTTTTTCACATTTCTGATCTTTTTCTTTTTTTAAAACAAATCTGAGCATCTATTGCTTTCTACTTACTTATGTGGTATCTTGTAACTGTTGTGTGCCATGCAGCCAAACAAAAAAGAGTCTGGTTTCAAACTGGATAGAGATCAATAGGTACATGACCAATTAGTAGTACGTGATAAGAAAAAGATTCATAGAAGAAATGTTGAAAAAATCCAACTAATCTCCAAATACACAAGCAAATTGTCCCTGAGTAAAATTTGCCAGCGCTCTGAAAGGAAATGCATCCTAAGGGAGCTGTCAAGCATATGGAAAGATTTGCATGGCATCAGAAATCACTGTGCCAGAGCATGCAAAGTGAAGCTTCAAGAGGCCCCCAAGGCACAATGGCAATCTTCTGCGCATCACCAGCTGATGTGCAATTTATTCATAGGGCTGGCAAGCCATGCCAGCTCCTAGTCAACCATAAACCCAAAGGATCTGTGGTGTGCTGAGCTCTGTGTGAGGGCCTTTCAGCAAAGTTCAAAATGGCTACAGGAAATGAAGGTTTTTCATTGTGTTCCTCTTACTCCATACTTGGCCAGACAGCATCCAAGGTTCTTGACTTACTTTGCCAACTTAATGGTGTAAGGGCAGTCAGACAGTTTGCCAAAGAGAGCTTATCTTTCAGATACCAGGACCTCATTCAGGGCCAGGTGGAGAACGAAACATCTATGGGGACCCCCAGATGCCTCCTGTGGTTCATGGTTGCCAAAAAGATACTACATGACACACTGGATGGTTTCCTCTTACTTCAAGGCGGAAGTGTTATGATTTGTGATCAAACATGCTCAAGAACTCCAGAACTATGGGGCTGCCAAGATGGTGGTGGGGTCAACATTATCAGGCAGGTTGTGATTAATTTTGACTACTTGTAAGTATGTTTTTATAAATCAATGAAAACAAAAGATGCTACAATAAAACAAATAATCTGCATCACCTGAAGCTGGTAACAATCTGAGAACCATGAAAGCAGTAGCAAAGTTATGACTATTTATTATGCTTCTGATTTATAATTCCTGAGGGAGCTCAACTACATAGGAGTCTTCAAGGTCCAATTTTGCCTGATCATTGCTGGGGGCTCAACCCCCCAGCCTACTCCCCTCCACCAAACATCAAATGACAGAAAGTTTGGCCAGACTCAGCAAGCCAGGATTCCATATCTCTGTGCAAGGGTTGTGGCATCACTGGTCCATCTAGTATCCATCCTGTGCAAACTTCAAGAAATGACACAGAGGAAATAGTTTCCCACACATGGAGGAAACTATCTTATAGCCCCTGCCATATGCTCAGAGGGATAACAGCACTACATTCTATACCATTGTATTGGGAAAATACATAGAAGAGGTGATAGGAATGTACTGGACCTATAACTTTCATGCATTTTGTCAAGAAGAATGGTGATTTGAAACTAACACTTACATTCACATTTGTATCTGATAGCAAAATTATGTGCACTTGAAGACACTGGTTTCAGTTTGATCCTGCTGGCTCTCTGTGCCCAAGTATAAAATAAATATCCCATGAAAAATAGTCCCTAGCCATCCAGAGTGTCAGTTGTGTCTCAAGGTTGCCACAAATAGCAGCAGTCCATGTTCTCCACATTTGTAATCTCTACATCTGGACATTCCTTCCCATCATTTATTTAAACTGAACATAACCTTGCAATCTGACTGTCTCTGAATGCTGGGCCGAGCATCCTTGTGCACAGGGTAAACCTGTTGAGTTTGGACAGATGGCTTGTCTGGGTGCCTCTTTCCTTGATGTTTGGATCAAGGCTAGCAGTGTGTTCCATTTGCTTTGTCAGGGAAATGTTTTCAGAGTTCATTAGGATGGCATCCATTCTAACACTTGGCAGAAAAACAGTTGATGACCTTGATGTGGGGGAAGAAATATATAGGCAGACCTTCCATTAGTTTGAGGAAGGGGGGAAATGCTTCTGCTGAATGTCATTCAAATTTGTGAATTACAGCTGGCATCCACTCTCCTTAAAAATGCCCAGGACTGTTTGGCTGGCAGGTGCTATCTGTATTGGCCAATGCTATTAAAGTACATAGAATGTGTTGCCATTTTCAGCCTTTGCAATAATCTTCTGCTTAGAAGATATAATAATTGCAAAAACAGAGGCCAAAAGCCTACATCAAGGAGACAGAAAGTAATTTTATCTCACAGAGTCGAATAGCAGATGCACAGAGATGCCATGTCAGTGAATTGTGACAGCACACAAATGAATGTACACCAAAATGCACACAGGGATCTTCATGCACATTTGCATGTGCAATGTACATCCATGTGCAGTGAGTATCCATACATAATCTTACTACATGTGCAACTCTGTATCTGAAACTTTGAACTGAATATGCCTGTTGTGCACTGGATAATTATGTCCAACCACTTTCCTAGAGGAATTTACACTTCCAGAAGACACCAACAGGATTTCAGTCTGTAGTGTAAGACCTTCTAGGAGTTATGGGTCAACTTTACTCCCATCTCAGAGAGAGTCAGTTGACCATTTGCCAATTACACGTGAGAATTACATGTGGGAATAACAGCAATAAAGTGTTGTGGTGTAGAGTGCTTCTGTTCAGTTTTCCACTGAAAAACCAGCCATGTCCTTCTTTCAGGTTTCTTCATTGTACTTACCCTCCTCCTCAAGTTACCTCCTTACAATAGAGCCAAAAAATTCTGTGACAATTGGACAGAATTGGTGCACCTCCTAAAATTGCCCAGCCATTGATACCTCCTCTTTCTTTCATTTTACAACTCCCTCCTTATTCTGTTGCTTATAAATATTTACTGCCACATTAACACAGACAACATGGTGCCTCCTAAACTATGTGTGGCCGTCTCACCCCACCATGCCTTGCACTGAGGAAGAAGCCTATGTTATGATTTAATCTCATTTCTTGGGCCATGTCAATGTTGCCTCAGAGCTGCTTGCACAGCTACCACTTTGTAAGGATAGCATATACTGTTTTGAAGTTTACAGTTATGACCATTAGAGTTTAAGAATTTGCTGAAAGTGGCTAATCTGCAGCTGTGAAGGTGCTCACCCATTCAGAGGAAGGGCCCTTTCTCAGAGCAAGATGTGGCCAACCTAGTGGGAATGTCATGGGAATGTTACCAACCAATTTGCTGTAGCATTAGATACTATTTAAACTGTTGTTGGAACTGCAGCAAACTGACAGCGGTGCACCCAGAGTTCTAAGGGAGCAAATTCCACCAGGGGTATATCCAGGCATCCTGTTGTATTTGTTTGATACCACTTTAACTGTCAAGGCTCCATCTATGAAATCATGGGTTTCGTAGTTTGGTGAGATATTTCGAAGTTGCTATTCCATTCCCCTGAATTGCACCATCAGACCCCATTGCTGAGAGTACTAAGTACCTCATGAAACTACAAGTCCCAGGATTCCACAGGTTGGTGCCATTGCTATTAAAGTGGGCTATAATTGTTCTTGGCATTATGCAACTGAGTTCAATATTTAAAGGAGTGGTTCTTACCCTAACTTAAAAGATTTGCAACCAACTGATGATCACATGTTTCAAGGAAATGCAAGTAAAATTGGATCCTGTATAATATCCAGGACACATTGTTCCCTAACACTTTTTTTTCATTACTACCATTATGTGTTTTTTCCTCCATTTTGATTTAATCTTTTCACAAGGAATAAAAGGTATAAAATTTGCCATAACAAAAACTGATCAAACCCAAATCAAAGATCATGAAAAACAGACAAATAACACTGTGGGATCCTTTACAACTCATACTGTATGAATACATAAACTAATAATCAGATAATTTATTATATTGTTGTTGGTTTATTTTGGAAATTCTGACTTCTGATTTCTTTATTTTTTAAAAAACAGATTTGCTGAGATGACTTGAGGCCACTGATAAAGACTTTTGTGTCACAATGCATTTGGCTTGTGTTTCAATATTCAGCTGATTAGGGTCTTGTAATTTATGTGGCAATATATAATTATTAAATCATCTGATAAAGAATCCGAAACAGTATTCACTGCTCATTTTTTCATTTCTCTTCATTTCTAGTTTTGGTATAACAAGACCATCAATATGTTGATTCTCTCTTTCTCTCTTTCTTACACACCACAGACAGCAGAGCCACATGTCTTCACTTTCAAGTTCCTCTACAGTCCCTCTCAAAATGGTAACTTCCTTTCACTTCCTGTCACCATTTTGAGAGGAAGTGCAGAGGAAAACAGAGAACCACCTCCAGAGGGCAACATAATCCTTTGAAGGTGGTTCCTAAGGAACTCTGTTGGACTGAGGAAGAAGGGAGTAGAAGAACATCCCAATCCTACCAACAACATCATGTTGGATATAGGTCATGGCTTTTAAGTTTATTTTGAAAAAAATCATACAAGTACTTAGTAAATACTATAAATCTTATCTATGAGAGAAGAGAGAAAATGTGCAAAGGATAATATAATCTAGACATACCTCTGTTTATGAAGTGAGAATTATTATTGTCAAACCAGCATAGCCTTAATCCATCAAACCAATATATTTGATTAGCCATATAACATAACAAATGTAATTTTTCTAAAACTCCTTTATTCAATCTCTACCTCTTAATATTTTAATATTTCTTCAGTGTTAATTATTACTAATTTAGGTTCTGCTACCAAATTAGAAATCACTTATCTGGCCATCATATACTGTAGATGTGTGAGCAGAACCTCTTCTCCCTTCAGATAGAGTGACATTCCACTTATTATTGTTTTGAGGGTAATATAAAAATAATCACATTTGGAATTTTTTGTGGGTCTCATACCAAATCACACCCCACCATCCTCTGAATGTCTGCCTATATTGATTCAAATCTGTTTTAATCACTAGTGAAAGCCACCCTATATGGAGGTTGTCTGCATTTATTTCTTTTTAAAAAAAGAATAGGAAGGACTCATTTTTCATATACAGTCAGCCCTCCATATCCATGGATTCAGCCAACCACAGCTTGAAAATATTTAAAAAAAAAAAATCCAAAAAGCAAACCTTGCTGTTCACGATTTTACAAAAGGGATGCCATTTTACTATGCCTTTGTATATAATGGGATTTGAGCATCTACGGATTTTGATATCCATGGAGGGTCCTGCAGCCAAACCCAAGTGGATACCAAGAGCCCACTGTATACAATATCAAATTGCATAATTTATTGGGTTTCCTGATTTCCCCCAAAAATCTGTTTGTTGTAAAAAAAAACGTAGTGCAACATGCAAAGAAATTTTTAACGTGTGTCACTTCTAGAATTTAGTTAACTTATATAAATTATTTCAACAGTCACTGCTAATTCCATTGTATCATAAAATACAATCAGATTCAGATAACCCATATATATTCCTTCCCCAACTCCATTTGATTGAGGTACAATTTTAAGCAATTATTATCATCCTCTTAGACTGTAATGGTCCCTTTCTGCCTAGAGTTTAATGCAACATTATTTATCAATAAATATAACAAAATCAGTAAACCAATCAGGAAACTGTTAAACATATTTTTCATGCAAGATTATTTACATGTTTGTTTTTAAAAAATAACTTGATTCCTGTATCAAGTTATTTACATCAAGTTATTCCTGTGGTGTCTTGTATTGGAAAATGTTTGATTTATTGTTTGTAGAATAGAGTATAAGGTAAGGAGCTGTTGGGAGGGGGAGGGAATGGAACGTTGGAGTGAATTCTGATTGGTAGAATGTTTGAGGAGATTTGCATATGGTTGGTGAATGACAGTTGGTGAATGGCAGTTAGACAGTGGATGCTGAGTTTAGTTGGAGAGTTGGGTTTAGTGATGGGTATGGATGGTCTTTGTGAGAGGCTGTTGAATATTTATGATTAAGAGTTGGTCAACTTTAGGAATAAAGGAGTGGTTTTTAAGGGTCTGAGTTAGGACATTATCAGACCAGCATCTAAAAATGCTGTAATTCCACAAATGATGATAGCACAAACATCGTGGCATTATAACATTTTTTTTATTACCGTAGCTGTAATCATGTGAAAGAAATGCCAATAATTAGTGAAAGAATTATTGCACAAAGACCACTAGAACTTCAAGAATGGGAGTTTACTTCCAAGATTTGGCATGGGGGAGATTTTGGTGGTTCTCACGAGAAGATGCAAGCAAGCTTAAAACTTAAAAAAAACCCCACCACCCTTAATTAACAAAGTAAATGAACACACAAGCACTGAAACAAACCTAAAATCTTGCAAATTAAAGGGGACAGTTCATAAAAAGAACACCCTCTGCTTCATTTTCACATTCTCACCCAGAAGTTTTTGTGCTGATTACAATAGGATGTATTTTCTCATGCAGTCAATAGCACAAAAAGAGTGCTATTGATGTTCTATTGATGGCTTGTCCCATGAATGAGAAAACATGCTTTTTATGCAGCTGGAGCACAGAGTAATAACGCAAGAATGTTGACATTGTGCAATAATAGGGGCCATTTTCACTACCCTGATGTCATAATCCTGTGATTTTTGCCATGTCTAATAATGGCCTTAGCTAGAGAGAAATGTGAGAGTGTGTGTGATGTTTAAATGTAATAAATAAATATTGTGCCTTATTATGTTTAACTTCTGTAAATAAAGAACACCATCTAAACAAAATCTTGAATTCAAACAAGGTGTCTGTGGTGGCAGTGAAGAGCAAATAAGGCTGATCCATCCAGGAAGAATAAAAAGTGTCCCTCTCCCATGTAATTCAATGGCAAATACTCAGAACCCTGCACTGTGAGCCTACAATCCAGATTTAATTTAGGAGATTTTCAGATGGCTTGAATACTCCGTGGCAGGTACAGAACAGGGTCGAGAAAGGGTCTTCCTTTTGGACGATGTCGACCCGTTCCAGCCTGCTCCTGTCCTGCCCCCCTGTTTCTCCTGGAATAATCTATGCATGATGAAACATCATGAACAGACCACCCATTCTGTGTCTTTTATGGAATCAGGGATGTGGGGAAAGGAGCCCCATTCCTGTTATGAGATGACAGGCGCAGGGGAGGAGGTCCATTCCCAGCACTTCCGGGCATGATCGGGACATCCAGGTAAGTGGCACCCTCCCCCCCCCTCCCCAAGTTACTTGGTCCCCCCCCCCATGTTTTTGTGCTTTGTATACTGCTTTGACATTTGTTTTTTTGTTTTTTGTTTAATTTGCTGCACACCCATTCTCTTGTGAGAACAGGCACGATTTCATTTGCCAGTCGTAAATGCAGCCTTACGACGGCTGCATTTACGACTGGCCAGTGAGGGGAGGGAGAGGACATTCCTGGTAAGTCAATCAAGGTAAGTCTCTGAAACATTTTCTTTGATTCCGTGGCAGGAACAGGACTGAGGATAGTGAGGGAGGAACAGGGTATTTGGCCCCTTTTGTAAATGTCCTTAATCTGCTTTTACTCTAGTGGGGTTTATGGATCAGGGCCTAGAGGATTTTACTCTAGGGAACCATTGCACAGCCATCTTGTGCTTGCTTCCCATTTCCCCTTAACCTACCCCTCCCACCCCTGCTGAAATAGAAAATGAGAGTTAGTTCTGCTGACCCTAGCTGGGAAACAAATTCAAAGTTTCAGTGATGCTTTGCTGATGTCCCTATATGGCTGGCTACATTCTCAAGGTCTCCTCTAATAGACTCCTTTTGTTCTCTGTTTGCAACATTCCTAGCCAAGCTGTTAGACAAAATGGTATTTGTAACCTGCTTGTTTATCAGTTGTGAGAAACTAGAAACTTCACTTTGTACATGCGCTGTTGCTTAACATGAAATCATGCTAAACCAAATGTATAAAAATAAATGCTTAACCTAATAAAATTGTTCCTCTTGCTCACAACAAGTGCTGGCGTGACTGTTCTTCAATTGGGAGGGGAGGACCCCTTTGATAAAAGATAATTCAAGTATGATCTACTTTCCTCAGCTGATTCAGGGCTCAACAACAACGCCGTGTTTCCGATGAGGGGAGCCTGGAGGGGTTGGGATTTCAGAACTCACCCAATAGCAGCATTGAATAAAGAGGAGTGGTGTCCATAGGGGATGAACGTTGCATAGGTTTTCATAGGAAACATAGGAGAGCATTTAGACAATCCCCACAGTTAATCTCACACAAGGCAGACAGGATTAAGACACTGGTGGCAGATGAGGATGTCAAGGAAAGCCCTCATTCTTGATCATTGCAGTAAGCACCATGGAAGTCTCCACATTTTGGGGGGTAAGAAACAGAAACCCCATATTTGGCCAGAGTTGTGGGTTTACCTGAGAGGAACCCCCACAGTTGGTGGCAAGAGAGGGATTTCTAGAGAAGAACCCCTCACATTTTGTAGGAGCTGCAGACTTGCCTGAGGGGAGAACTGCACACCTTCCATGATACTTCACATGCTCCTGCCAAAGTATTTTTACTAGTTATGTCCATATGTCTAGAATTTCTAATTACTTCAGATGTTTATTATAAGAATGACTATTTCACTCTCTCCCACATTCAATTGAGTGGGAGAATCTTTGTAACTCAACTTTTCCTGTTCAATTTATGAAGAAATTTGTAAATTTTGACATGATGTCGTAACAAAATAGGCAAAATGAAATTCTGAGCTACCTGCACTGATCAAGTGCAACAGGTACATTTATTTCCAATATAGAGAGGATCATTTTCCACCTGTCTGCCGTGTAGCTTTTAAAAATGAGAAACTTGCTGGGAGAAAAAAATGTCAACTCTTTTAGCACTCCAAAAATAGCTGAATAGACAAGGATTCAAAGCCAAATATTTAACTGCTGACCACTCAAAGCTTGGATAGGTGAATCTATCCCTTTTGCTTATTCCCACATTCATTTAAAAAAAATGAACTCAAGTTCTACTCCTCAGATTTATGAAGAAATTTCTTAACTTGGAAAGTTCTTAATCAAACACAAATCAAATTAAATTCTCACCCATCCATGCAACCTCTCTCTCTCTCTCTCTCTCTCTGGCTTTTCTCCGCAACCAAAGATTCAGGAAGGACTCATCTGCAAGCGCGCTGATGACTAAAAAGGCCAATCCGAGATAGACAAGTCCAGTTGCAGAAAGCACAACAGAAGGTTTCCTTGGGTGATATTTCCGCGTTGTGATTCTTTCTGCGTTGTCATTTCTCTTCGAGACTTTTTCGGCGTGAGTTCCCAAATAAGGCTGCAGCATTGTGGATAGTGTATCTCCATGCCTCCCGATGTGAGGCCAGGGCGGACCATTGTTGGTGATCAATTTGGCTGAGCCTGAGATGTTGTTTCACGGAGTCCTTGTATCGCTTTTTTGGAGTGCCCCTCTTATGCTGACCTGTGGCGAGTTCACCATAGAGTACTATTTTGGAGAGGCGATGGTCCTCCATCCTAGAAACATGCCCTGCCCAGCGCAGCTGTGTTCTCAGTATCATGGCCTCAATGCTGGTGATCCCTGCTTGCTCAAGGACAGCAACATTCATCACCTAGTCAGTCCACTGTATACAGTTGTCCCTCCACATTCGCAAACTTGACATTCGCGGTTTTGGTTATTCACGGTTTTGGGAGGGCCCCCCCGGCCCCCCCCAAAACCACGACACGGGGCCTCCAGAGGCCCCGTGAAAGACCTGGAGGGAGCGGGGAGGCCCGGGGAGGCCTCCACGGGGGCCCCGGAGGCGCTCCGGAGGCCCCGCGAAGGCCTGGGGAGGGGTGGGGAGGCCTTCACGGGACTCCCGGAGGCCCTCCGGAGGCCCCGCGAAGGCCTGGGGAGGGGTGGCAAGGCCTTCACGGGACCCCCGGAGGCCCTCCGGAGGCCCCGCGAAGGCCTGGGGAGGGGTGGTGAGGCCTTCGCGGGACCACCGGAGGCCCTCCGGAGGCCCCGCGAAGGCCTGGGGAGGGGTGGCGAGGCCTTCGTGGGACCCCCGGAGGCCCTCCGGAGGCGCCACGAAGGCCTGGGGAGCGGTGGGAAGGCCTTCACGGGACCCCCGGAGGGCCTCGGGAGGCACCGCGAAGGCCTGGGGAGGGAGGGAGGGAGTGCCGGGGAGACCTCCGCGGGGCCTAGCAAGGCCCCGCGAAGGCCTGGGGAGGGGTGGGGAGGCCTTCGCGGGACCCCCGGAGGGCCTCCGGAGGTGCCGCGAAGGCGGAGGGGTGGGGAGGCCTTCGTGGGACCCCCGGAGGCCCTCCGGAGGCCCCGCGAAGGCTTGGGGAGGGTGGCGAGGCCTTCGCGAGACCCCCGGAGGCCCCGCGAAGGCCTGGGGAGGGGTGGGGAGGCCTTCGAGGGACCCCCGGAGGCCCTCCGCAGGCCCCGCGATGGCCTGGGGAGGGGTGGGGAGGCATTCGCGGGACCCCCGGTGGCCCTCCGGAGGCCCTGCGAAGGCCTGGGGAGGGAGGGAGGGAGGGCCGGGGAGACCTCCGCGGGGCCTAGGAAGGCCCCGTGAAGGCCTGGGGAGGGAGGGGGAGGGGAGGAGTTATTCGCGGATTTTTCACATTCGCGGGGGTCCGCGGAACGGAACCCCCGCGAATGTGAAGGTACGACTGTATTTAGGATTGTGCGTAAACAGCGCTGATGGAAGCGTTCAAGGGGTCGTAAGTCTTGGCGATAGGTGACCCATGTTTCAGACCCATAAAGGAGAATAGACAGTACAATGGCTCTATACACACTGATTTTTGTGCTTCGCCTCAGGTGTTTGTTACTCCAGACTCTTTTGAAAAGTCTTCCCAATGCGCTATATGCCTTTGCTAATCTGTGATCGATCTCTTTGTCAGTCTTGGAGCAATGCAACATATAACATCATTTTAATTCCTATAGTAGCTTTCCCAAATTGGGATAAATGTGGGATATAAATAAAACAAAACAGAATAATGAATGTCAATTTATTTAGGATACAGTCTTATTGTCCCCGGTATCTCAGCACCCACAGGAAAGCTCAACTCTCCTTCCAAGTATGGGAACAGTAACACTTGCTTCAGAAGAAGAGGTATGATCTGAGGTCCTCTGTTCACCAACCAAATATCCTTGCAGACAGAACTGCAGCTTGTGTCTGTGTGCCTTCAAGTCGCCTATCAACTTATGGTAACCCCATGAATTTCATAGGGTTTCCTTAGGCAAGGAATGCTCGGAGGTGGTTTTGCCACTTCCTTCCTCTGAAATATCATACAGCACCTGGTAATCATTGGCGGTCTCTCATCCAAGTACTAACCAGAGCTGATCCTGATTAACTTTAAAGATCAGATAGGATCTGGTTCCTTTAGGGTATTTAGGCCCTTATTGTCTAAATATTAGAGCTCCAGTGTCAGGAGAGGCAAAAAAAATATGGTTGTGGAGAAATGTTTTTGAGGAAAGGAGTGGCAAATGTGTTCCTTCCACCCTGCCAGCTGGAGCCCAGTACGCATTCTGAAATGTTCGGATGCTTCAACCTCACAGTAATAACACTACCTTGCCCTTCTTGCTAAAGTCTCTTGTTTCTATTGCCAATGTTTCTATGTAGATGTTAACAACAGCAATAACACACACACACCTGTCTTGTGCTGCTATTTAAAGTGGATTCTCCTGAAATAGTGGACATCTTTATTTTTCTTTTAATAAGGTTCCCTGAGATGAAATTGGGAGTTGAATCACTCTAGTCCCCACTACCAAAAAACCACCAGCTCAGGTGGTGGTTTTCTGTTAAATTGTTCTTATTGGCACAAAAACAAATGTTGTATGTGGTATATATAACGAATGTATGTGTTCATCACGTTCACTGAAACACATATCTACTGTGTAGTGCATAATTAATCCATGAGCTCAGTGCAGCAAGCATTTTGTAAGAGTCTTTCTCCCTCCTTGTAATACAGTAGGCCCGCCCCGTCCATGGACTAGCCATCTGTGGATTGGTCACTGCCCATTGGCTATAATGAGGCTTGAGCATACATGTATTTTCCTATCCATGGGGGACAGGGGGCACTGTATACACATATATGTTTATATCATCTACATCTATATTTATCATTTGTCTGCCTGCGTGCCTGTTTAACTATTGTCTTCCATACCATGCCATAGCCTATTCTACCACCTACAATTACAAAAGGCTCATGGTATCAGTCATTGTGCCTTGAGTAATAATTGGAGAAGATGAGAGAGGAAAGAAAATTCCATTCACAGAGAGACAGAGTTCAACTCTGAAGCTTTCTGTGAATCACAGAAATGGCCATAGGCAGAGACAAGATAATAAACTGCAGTAGACAGTTATTTAATCTGCTCCAGCAAGTCAACGCCTACATCAAATATCATTGTGTTAGGTCCACCTATCTACCCAATTCCAGACTTTCCATTTTAAAAGTACAGAAGGATTAGCCAAGATAGTATTAGAACAACTCTGTTTCCTGTGAGGTTTGTCAGGATAATTGAAACCGTGAGCATATTGTTCCAAGTGGTAAGAATCAGGGGGATCACATGGAAATGTTTGATTTCACAGCTCTTCAAGTTTCAAGTGGCTTCTGCTAACAAAGGCACCATTGATATACATGTAAAGGAATGACAGGCACTGAAGTGAAACCTTTTTTATATAAAAAAAGTGTTGCTGAAATGGCTAGATAGAAGCCATCTCAAGCTTATGGGTGGATATATTCTTCCTCTCCTTGTACAGGAGATTGTCAGGTGTTACAATGTGGAGAATATTCCTCATGGAATTCTGGAATTTGAAAGGACTAGATATGAATAAGGACTGCTTACAAATTCTGATCATCCATGTGGATGCAATCACATCATCAGTACCTTAGGAATCCATAGCAGAGAAGCTTGTTTCGACTTGCATGACATATGGAGTACTTGAAATGCTATGTCTGACAACAATTTTTGAGAGAGAAGTGACAACTTCTTAAACATGTGATGTGCACTGCCACCACATCAAGGTTATGTGAGTAGTATGAGTTTGATGGTGTTTCAAGACATACTTATATTGTCCTGTCTCTGCCATCTCAAGCTTACAGGTGGATATATTCTTCCTCTCCTTGTACAGGAGATTGGCAGGTGTTACAAAGTGGAGAATATTGGGCCTCATGGAATTCTGGAATTTCAAAGGACTAGATATGAATAAGGTCTTCTTACAAATTCTGATCATCCATGTGGATGCAATCACATTATCAGTACTTTAGGAATCCATTTGGATTTCTTTACACTTTGTAGAGACGGTTGTTTCCCGCAGATTTAATTTCCTTCCAATCTTCCAAATTGATAAAGCAGCAAAAGCAATCCTTATGTCCTTATCTTTTCACCTGTGCTGTATTTCTCTAGTGATCACATGGACGTTTCAATAAAATAGTAGTGAAAATAAACTGTAAACACTCCCCAAAGGTGCTGCAGTCTGTACTTTAGGAGTTAAGTTGAAAGATGCTCCAGGTTCATTTGGAAGGCAGTGAGGATCACTGAGCCATGTGAAGCCAACTGTACAATAGCAGAACAGAACCAGAGAAATCTGTTCATCTTTGGAAAGGATTGTTTCACAGAGCAAGTCAAGATCTTTCAAAACCTCTCTTGAAAATGCAATTTAGGAGGTAGGCTAGAGGCAGAATGACCATCTGAAAAACTGTATCTCCCCATAACTGCAATGGTTCTAAGATCTTCACAGGAAGGCTTTCTCTTGGTCCTGCCACCATCACAGGTTCACTTGGTGAGACACAAGAGAGAGCCTTCTCAGTGGCTGCTCCCACCCTCTGGAACTCTCTTCTGCAGGAGGCTAGGCTGGCCCCCTCCCTGCTTTCCTTTTGCCAGCAGGCGAAGACATTTTTGTGTATGCAGGCTCTTAATATGTAACTGTGCCCACAGAGGCTTTGTTATTGGGGTGTGTGGGGTGGTGTTTTTTTGTTTTTTGTTTTTAACTTTTGTATATTTTGAAGTTTCAAAATGTCTTGATTGTGATGATTTAATTTTTTTTTTAAATTGCATTAGACAGGTTTATTCAAACAGTTCAGAGACCCATCAGACTATGAACAAAGTTGTACATTATTACATAAAACCAGCTTGGCATCCATGTACACAAATAAATAAATAAAATAAATTTCCTTCTCTCACTTGTCTTAATGACCACAGATAAGAACTTAGCAACATAGCAAAAAAATAAAAATAAAAAATTAAGTGTGTATAGATTTTAATTAGTGTTCTTTTTGAGATGCCTTGGGTCACACTCTGGGAGAAAGGCAGCATATTAATTAAATAAATAAATACTGCTGCAATCTGTCCCAGCTTGTCTCTTCTTCCTCGTTAACAACTTCTGCCCTCTTGACCATACTCTGCTGTTGCTTAGCCACAAGAGTTCTGGTTTTCATCTGAGAAATGTTGGAGGTTATCTAGGTAACTAAAATATCTTTAATAAATTGAGGGTAGGTGGTGAGAACAGAGGGGCTCTTTAGTGGTGGCACTCTTTGTGTGGAATTGCCTAGACATCTGGTGTGTACATTATGGTCTTTTCAACAGCAGATGAAGCAGTTTTTATTTTCTCCAGCATTGTAAAATTTGATTTAATCTTTTAAAACATTTGTGCTGTTTTAGAATTTTTTGCTGGTGGCTTTACTTTGGTTTTATTGTGTACTGCACTTTTTTACCCGCCGCTACTGCTGCTGCTGTTGTTGATAATGATGATTTTACTTTCTGATACTTTATTGTTGTTTCATTTTGCATTTTGCATCATGTTTTTGAATTTAAATTTCACTGCATAGTACCCAAAGAATTTTAGTAAATGTGTAAGGAAGAAATGCACCATGAGCTTGACCTGTAGTCCAACAGACATGAAACCTTGGAATGTTACAATTGTCAATTCAAAAATGGAAGGGAGGGAGGGAGGGGAAGGGGGGAAAGGAATGGGAGAAAGGGAAAGGAAAGAAACCATAGCCAAAGATGGCTATAAGGTCCATGAGTAAAATGCCAGTTTCTCTAATGGGCTCTTGGAAACCTAAAAACAAGATCTGTGAGGTCCTGGTGTGCCCACATAGGGCTCTCATAATCTTAGTGCCTTAGAGAGCAAGAAGCCACAAAAGCGGATGCCTCGCCACCATCACATCTTGCTTAAAGTTCATGCTAAAGTTTTCCCAACTGGAGCCACTGAGGGATCTCCCAGAGCTGCCACCCAGGGGGTATCCTCCAGGATCAGGGTTAATGGAACACCAAGACCCACCTCTGTCTCTTTGCTGCACAGGGTTCCTTCAGCACGATGTTCCCTGACTAATTAATGGCAGAGCCCCCCGAGGGTGAACAAAATGGGGGGAGCTCCATTTTCAAAGCAATCATCCTGCACTTCAATGAAGATTTCTCTCATTTTCTCTTTAAAAAAAAAAAAAAAGTTTTAATATACACACTAAATTAAGCTGGGGGGAATGAAAAGGAGGGGGACATTTCATCTTTAATCTATTTACTTCTGAATATTTAACATACAATTCTGGCACCAATCACCAGATTTAACTGGAAAATTACTCACTAATCTGTTTACTTATTTGGAATAATTGGGTAGGCTGCCAAGGAAGAGGATTTCCTACCCTGTTTAATATCTCAGTTAGTAGTCCAATTTCAGCTTGGCGGCATAATTACTCTGACAGAGCTGTAGCCACAGGGCCTGTGAGTGGGGCTGCTTTTTAAACCGTAAATTATGGAGGATTAGCATTTATGAATTTTAAATCAGGGCTGTGGTAGGAGACACTAAAGCTGCTTAGAGATTGCAAACCACGGCATTCAGGCACAAGTTATTAACACTTTCCTACTCAGTCCTCCCTTCCTCTCCCCAAACCCACGCCAATACCGATGATCAATGGTAAAGCATTCTAACTCCACCTTTGTTTTCAGGGTATTATCATATTATACAGCACTATACATCCTTGGGCTTTATATAATAGAGAATTGCAGGGTGGAGGCTCACCCAAGGATACTTGTGGCTATGGATGCATGAATTGCTCAAAATTTATCTTGTGCTGATTCTTAAGTCCATTTTGTCCTGTTTCTGTATCAATATGACCATTTTCTAAAAAGTAAGAGAGAGCAGCATGAAAATTCATATTCAGTTAGTTTGTCAAATACATATTTTTGTTTGCATTTTGTTCTGAAAGACATACTTCCCTATGATGCATTTTTCTATGCATTTTTGGTATGACGTTTATAATAAAAGCTACCTTCTGGTATGTATTTTAACATGCACATTTTGGTATTACTCTTTTTCTCCGCTAAGCTGGGAACTTCAGCACAAAATTTGGAGGAATGTGTCATTTGAACAATAACCGACCACAATCCTCTTGGTGTCTTACACTTGTGTAAGTTACTCATACCCTTTAGAAGCAGTTGGACACGGGACTTTATCAGATCAGGCAAATATGACATCATAAGGACACCTAATTATCATGAAAGAGTGCACATACCAGACTACGTTGCCCTTTCACAATCATGTACTATTAAAAACTTGTTCCTTTCTATTGACAGCCCAAGCTGTCAATTGATCCTCCATGGCGATTTGTTGCCTGCATTGCCAGCATTTGAATCCATGCACCATTGTGCTCATGTGAATACAGTGTCAAAGGCAAACATTGAGATCGCAATAGCCAGGTAGGATATGCTCTTTTTATGACACCCCCCCCCCCATTTACTTGGGACTTTAAAAGTATGTTTCTGTGCTTTGCTGTACTTTTTGTGTGGGTTTTTGGCTTTTACTTTTAAATGTCCCATGCTAGCATCTTTTCATGAGAATCGGTGAGATTTCAACCCTGGAAGTAAGCAGAGCTCCATTTATGCTCCATTACTGCCAGGGAAGCCTCATGGACACTGCTCAAGGTAAGTGTGGCAGGCAGATTCTTTTGCCGGCATAAAAATGCCACATTCTATGCATGTACACTGCTCTCATTGGCCTTTAAAGAAGTTTAATGCACACATCAAAGGGAGGATTTACCCCATCCAGAGACCCAATGGGCAAAGACAACAGCAGCAAGCTCAGTAGTTCCAATTTGTCTGGCTAGTCCACGAAGTACAAATTAGGTTAATTCATTTAAAAAGGCAGAACAAAGTCCCCATGCAATTCCCTACTAACATCCCGATCATTTGTTTGCTCTATCAGGACCTTCCAGTTTCAGTACTTTTGAAGACTGGCCCATCCTACCTTCCTGGTCATCTATTCTCCTTTCTTAGAAGTAAGCAACATCAAGTTGACTGGGACTTACTACAGTGTTTCTCATACAGATTGCAAGATGGAACTAGCTTCACTGAAGACAAGTAGTTTTGTTTCAGTCCTGGCACTATTCCCTTAAGTAGTGGTGGCTGGTAATTTCCATGGCGTCCCACACCTATTCAATGTATTGTGAAGAAGGGGCTCCCAAAATGCTGTATACTCCATGGGAAAAGCCATTTAAAAAAAAACAAAAACAGCAAGGGGAATGTGCATTCCTGCTCACTGGGACAAGTGACCAAATTGATTCGCCTTCCCAATGCAAGCAGATGGTTGGTCGGCCATGTGCAGACGGTGGAGCTTCCTAACAAGGCAAGTGCCCAGAGTAGCCATGTTAGATTTTCACCTTAGCAAATGTGCGCTAAGGCGATAAAATGGCGTTTGGTGTTTGGGGCTTTTGTTAAAGTGAAAGTTTGTTCTTTCACACCTTGCATATTTTTTTAAAAAAAACTTTCCAGCAGCAGCAATTTGAGGAGAGTAAAAATGCGAGTAATTCACTTGCAGCTGCCATCTTGATTCTCAGACATACCTGTTTGCATAGCAAACACAGATAGCTTTGCATGCCTGCGATCTACCATAAAAACCCATTAAGACAAATAGCAGCTGCTGAAAATTGCCATTACTGTGGAGCAATCCACATTTTTTTTTTTTGCCTCAAATATACTCTCCCAATGACATGGAAGTCATGAGACACCAAAGCCACATCTTAAGCCACATCTCTTACTCACCATTTTAGCCCTCTGAATCATACTGCTACTTGTTGCTGCTATAGATACACATTGCTGCTGTAGCAATTTTTGTTCCAGACCTCACCTCTTGCAGAGTGGCCTCATGCAAATGAAAACGGAGATTCTAAATTCTTAATGGTTCTATGGAAAAGAGAATGTCCTTAGTAGCAATGCTTCTCACCTCTGTAAGACAAGCTACCTCTACCAAAGATCTCTCCTTCACCCAACTCTTACAGAGCCTTAGCCTTCTTTGCACCATGTCATGCCATTCCTTTTGTTTCCTAGTTTGATTCACCAGTGTTTCCTCTTAAAAGGAGAACCTGTCATTTGGTTTCTAGGACAGCCAGTGTTTAAACGTGACCTATATTTAAAACACACACACATACATAACTGCTGAAAAAGTGAGCTGCTGCTTTGAACTCTGCCACACTCCTGGCTCAGAAGCTGTAACTACTGAGCTTGCTGCTGTTGTCTTTGCCCATCGGGTCTCTGGATGGGGTAAATCCTCCCTTTGATGTGTGCATTAAACTTCTTTTAAGGCCAATGAGAGCAGTGTACATGCATAGAATGTGCTGTGCCCTGAAGAGAGAGATTTAAAAACACTCTGCCAAATGCTGCACTATTTTGAACATAGGGAATGTTCTTTGTGGGAGATACCATAGATCTTGGATGCTGGAGAATGTGCAACCCAGTGAGAAGCTTGTACATTTCCCCTCCAAGCTATGATTCAACTTGGTGCCTTGTGGAACAACTTGAGGGGGCATGGACATTTCCAAAAGGATAGTAAAAGGTGTGTATGTGAGAGGGAGAGAGGGAGGGAGGAAGAAAGAGAGAGAGAGAGAGAGATTAGCAACAAGTAGTTGACATAAGAGGACAAATTAGATGTGACATCTTGTATGCATAGATGTAAATAACAAACACATGGGGGGGGGCGGTACTGTGGCAATTATTAGAACTGCAATAGGCAGTGAGTTGAATTTAAACATTTCCTCACCTGCTCCAGCCCTGATGAAAATGACTCTTCCAAAGCTGTTACTTGCAGTGAGTGACACAGTCTGTATATTTCCAAGAATTAATTCCTTTCTCCCCATGTAAAGCTATTTTTCATTCCATCACACTTGTCCTTCTGACACTTTCTAGGCTGCCTGCCTAGGAAGAACTTTTGACAGTTGAAATCCTACCTTGCCCAGCTAGTGTTCCCCTCTCACTACCTTCAAAACCCATTGTACTATGATAGCTCCCCTGAATTGACCATTTATGACCAGTGGGGAGTGGGTTGTGGGGGGATAGATCAGAGAATTGTCTGGTTACACCTCACAGTCAGACACAGACCAATAACCTCATCTGCTGAGATCAATCAGGTAATCAGTTTGTGCCTGGGCATGGGGCATAGCCAGATGCTCCTCTCATCCCTCTAACACTCTTCCCCCACCATAGAATGGCTGTTCAGAATGGTTGTTAGACTGAGGGTGTGTGTGTGGGGGGGTTGTTGTGGAGGTAGAAGAGAATACCAACAAAAACAACCACCGACATATACATGTGTAAGTTGGATTTATGTTTGTGTATGTCAATAACAGGATGCCAGCTGACATTCCTACAAAACCATCCCCAGACTCATGGAGGGGTAGGAGGAAGTAAATCACACACACAGCAAAAAGTATTTAAATACTTTTCTTCTATCACAAACTCTATCCATCCTCCTTAAAGATAAGATGAGCCAATGTCATTTTTACAAAATTTATCATTGTATGTCCATATATGTCATTTTCACAATTGCTGACTTTAAAACTAGGGTGTAATCGGCAAAATGTGTGTCACCCATGGCTGTTTTTGCAGCCCTCAGTGTCTCCAGACCCAAAACATCTTTCTGGGCCAAAAAAAGAGTGCCTCTCCAGATGTCTTCAGAAGCAGCTATTCATCTTTGAAATAGATGGCAGCCACCTCGTCCACACACATGATATAACACCAAAGTAACCTGTTATTCAAAACCAGAAGCAGAAGACATTTGCCCACCTCCTCTTATTTATTGTTTGTCGGTATATTTATGTGCTGAGAAAGTGCCTGTGGTGAACATTGGCTTCCTGACCCACCACAGTTACCCTGACCTAGGCCTAGTATTTCATCTTTTTTTTAAAAAAATGCTCCAAACTATAAAGGCTGCTCTTGCAAAATCTTCCTGCACCTATTCTCCTGAAACCTGGGAGTCTTGATGCCCATGAAAATGCAAAAATCCTTGCAAATTTAATTCACTGCTGCTAAGACATAAAAAAAAAACCCATTGAAAAGTCACATAACAAGAACAATGACAACACCTGCACATATTTGTTTGAAATAAATCTACTCTGCTGGAAAATTTCACCCATTTCTGACAAACAGGAAAATGTTATAGCTATTTGTGGACCCAGCCCAGATGCACCCGCTCCCTCCCCCGATAAAGAATAAACGACACCAAGATATCTTCACAAAATGTATTGAGTACATATGATAAACATAAAGAGATTAGGTATAGATCAGTAGGTTGAATATTGGCAATATAAGGCCACAATTTGCTAATGGCTGTAAATGGTTGGCACCAATTGCATGGGTCCAGATCCCTTCATTGCCCAACCCTATGTTGGCCAATGGCCAGTTGTTGGTTGCTACTGACCCACACCTGGAGGGGAGAGTCCCGGCCAAGCCTGCTTGCTTGACACTCTCCCCTCCCCTGAAAACAAGATTGTTAAAAAGGGGGGCAGGGTCTCTGTAAACTTGAACCTGAATTTGAACTTGAACTTGATGGAGACTCCTTGCTCCCTGTTTACCCAGATCAGGGCCCATGCCATCCACCACAAAAGGCAGCCCCCCATGGGATCCAACTTCCGCCAACCACCCCACAGCCATCAACAGGCAGCCCTGCCCTCCAGCTCTTCATGTGGACTGCGCAGATATGGCCAGCTCCAGTCTGATGTACAACGCAAAGGCCCCAGAGCACCACTTTCCAAACCTCTTGATGGTCTCTACTGTCAAGCTTCCTTGTGCTACCATGGTAGCTGCTCCTATATGGAAAGAGTGGCTCTCAAAGTCCACAGCCAGCAAACCCAACTGCCTCAACACCACTTTCAGCACACTGACAAAGTGAAACCTGGTCATCGGTGTTCCAACCTTGTGCCTGAACAGGGGCCCTGGCCCAGCAACGTGCATAGTGATGAGTCGACCAGACTCCACAGCCTCAGGGTCACCCCCTTTCCTCGTTGGTCAGACTTGGAGCATTGAATATGTAGCCATAACATGTCGTCCCCCAGTGCTATGTCACAAAACTGCAGCTCCCTGCCTGATGTGTCACACTTGAAAGAACTCACCACCTCCTCAACTCGCAGGGCCCCAAAGAAGGCGGTGGTGTAAGCCGTGCTGAACAGAGTGGCCTCATACTCTGAATGGCATACCACCTCCAGAATGTCCACCAGCTTGGCAAGCAGTCCATATGAAATTGGCTACCTGGAGTCACCCAGCCGGTGACATGTCCACTTCCAGCCTTCAACCACCTTACGGATGAGAAAGGTACCACAAGGGTCCCCCCAGCCCGCTGCCTTGCTGAAGAAAGAAAGACAGGCCATATGCGTGGAGATGGTATGTGGGGCCAGTCCCTGGTCCTTCAATGACACCAGGTAATGTAGCACCTCATGCTCCATCATTGGCTGGGAGCCCCCATAATCCTGTCTCCGCCGTATAAGGCAAAAAACTGGTCCACCACCCTTATGTATCTTGCTGGCATAGATGGTGCCAAGGAGTCCACCACCCCTTGCATCACTGTTCACACCCAAGGTTCTAGAGGTCTTCTGGGAAAGGGGCCTGTCAGTCACAGGGCCTCTGTCAGGTTGGCGTCTGGGGACAGTGTCTGGAATCTCTCATCCTGAAATCGAGACAATGTATTCGTAATCTCATTATCCACACCAGATATGTGCTATGTAGAAAAGCTGATGTTTGACTCCAGGCACACCAGCATGAATCTGCACACCAGCTGCATAACCCTCTCCAACCTGGAGGACTGCCTATTGGTAGTCTGCACCACAGCCTGATTATCACACCAGAAGCACACACTTTTTGTCCTTGAACCCCTCCCTCCAGATAACCGCAGCCACTGGAATTGGGAAAAACTCAAGAAAGGTTAAGGTCACATGCAATCCCAACCTCCCCCCATTCCCTGGGTCAAGGTTGAAAACATCAACGACAATTGTAAAACACACCAAATCCCAGACTGCCCGCTGCATCAGATTGCATCTGTAGCCTTCCCTCCAGCACCTTGCGCTCTTGCCACAAGGTGATCCCATTGTAGTGTTCCAAAAAGTCCAGCCACACCCACAGGTCCTCCTTCACTCCTCTTGTACAGTGGATATGATGATAAGGAGAGCAGACCTCTGCCATGATGTGCGCTACCTGGGTGCAAAATGCCTTCCCCGGCACCACCACCCTGCAGGCAAAGTTCAAGCGGCCTAGCACAGACTTCACTTCCTTTACTGTGGCCTTTTCCTATTCCAAGAGGCCCTGCAGTTTCTCTCTTAGGACCTCCAGTTTGTCAGCTGGCAAGCAGGAAACTCCTTGGACAGAATGCAACTGAATCCCTAAGTATACTAATTTCGTCACTGGTCCCACTGTCTTGTCTGGTGCCAGTGGCACACCAATTTCCTCTGTCAGGACCTGAAAGGAAGAAAGCAGAAACCCAACTCCAGCCCTGCAGCCAGTCCCATCATTAAGAAGTCATCTAGATAATGTGTGACAAATGGGGCCCCTGCCCTGTGTTGCACGGCCCACTCCAAGATTGTGCTGAATGTCTCAAGTGCTGCACAGCTGATGGAACAACCCACAGGCAGTGCCATGTCATAATACCACATGCCCTGGAATTTGAATCCCAAGAGGCAGTGGTCATTCAGATGAACCTGCAGCAGCCTGAAGGCTGATTGTATGTCACACTTGGCCATGAGGGCCCCATGTCCACATGTCTGTATGAGCCTAACTGCATGGTCCAGTTCTGAGCACAATTCTGGCGGTATCACATCATTGACCGATGCATCCTTGGGGTACGATAGGTGATGAATGAGTCAATAGTCCCTTGGATTCTTCTTGGGCACCACCCCAAGTGGGGAGATCCGAATGTTGGGCATGGGAGATTTGGTGAAGGGGCCCGCTATCCTACCCACTTCCCGTTCCTTGTCTATTTTTTGAGCAAGTATGTCTGGCAGCTGAGCTGCCGATTTTAGATTGCCCAACACCGATGCCTTCCGGGGACCTACAAATGGGATGCCAAAGCCTTATTGGAACCCTGAAGTTAAATAGGCAGCCCCCTTCCTGTTTGGGTAAGCTGCGAGGAGAGGCTGCAACACATCAAGTTTCACTGGCATGTATGTCATGCCCCTCCCCGCAGGCCCTGACATGCTCACGTCATTTGGTAGTTGCCTGTCCAGTGTTTTATCCCGACCCTGCATCCCTTCTGGTGCTGGACGAAGCAGGATGGTTGTTCCAAAAGGACTGTGACCCAGCCGACAACTGTATGCAAGACGCCTTGGGGTGCATGCCACCACATGCCTTGCTGGTATGCTCAAAATGGCAGCAATAACTGGTGCACTTACCTGCATTGTATTCCCAGCAGATCATGTGCTTCCTGTCCTTCTTCCTGGGTACCCTGGCTGACTCTCTTCATTCCCATTTGTTGGCCCTAGCCATGAACAGCCAGACCCCACCATCAATGACATCCCACTTGTGA
This sequence comes from Gambelia wislizenii, assembly GCA_030847615.1. Lineage (NCBI taxonomy): Eukaryota > Metazoa > Chordata > Lepidosauria > Squamata > Crotaphytidae > Gambelia > Gambelia wislizenii. Next base: position 365,021,087 of record JAUMIR010000001.1, read on the forward strand.
TTGTCGTTCCTGGAAACCTTCTTCCTACACTCCTCATCGTACTCAATGGCTGCAGCCTCCCCCACCATGCCCTAGCCTTCAGCACTTGGTGGACATGGTTGCTGAGATGCCACCCCATCTCAGGGAACATCATGGCCACCACCCCATGAAAACTGTATATCCCCCAAGCCAGTTGATGAAGGTATGTTGGGCACCTTTGTCAGCTTCCTTCTTGTAACCCTTGTACATTCTGGCCTCTTTGCCCAAAGGTTTTATAAGGGAAAACACGTCCACGTAGTACCCTTGGAGGATCCTGGAATGCACCTTCCTATCAAGGTGGATGCCAGGGGGGTCCTCCTTGGACTTGGCCACCACGAGCTCCTCACCTGGCTGATCCCATCCATCCCCCTTGGGCTGGGCATGATCCTTGTCCCCCTTGCCCCACTTCTTGCATAACCTGATTGCCCAACATGGTAATCCAGGCTTGCTGGCCCCCAGCAGCCAATACCTGAATTTGCTAGAGTCCTCTTCCTCTGATGACTCACCTGATGACACCTCCAAGTCTGAATCCGACTCACAGCGATGCTGGGAACGCCTCCAACGCTTCCTCCTCAGGCTTCTCCCCCTTCCCAACCTGCTACACCGTCTGGACTCTGGGTCACCCAAATTGGATCACCTCGAGTCCCCCAAGTAACTGCGGCTAAGGGATGGGGAGCACCTGGAACAGCCACCCCTGCTGGTTCCCTCTAATGACCCCCCTAGTGCCCAGCTGCTTGTCGACATCCTGGGTTCGCTGACCACCGTAGCCCTGCCCATCATTTATGGTGCCATTCCTCCTCCTGCTTGCATGTTGCCAATTCTATCCAGCTTCTCAACAATCAGTGACAGACCCCCGCAAGGTCCCTCACCCCTGGAGAATCTGCCATGAAGGCCCACAATGGAGGCCAGAGCTCCTCGGGTCCACCCAGGGGGGGCCACCACCAGGAGACTCAGGCATGGGTATTGGAGTTTCAGGTGTGGGGGTCAGAGGTTCAGGTATGGGGTTTGGACCGGCATCTTCAGGCACAGGGACAGGATAGTCCACCGGAGCCTTATTCAGATGCTGCCTCTTGGCAGTAGCCTTAGGTGGCATCCCTGTTTTTTTGTTTTGTTTTTTTTTTGTTGTTTTTGCGGTGAAGTGCAGCCCAACCCAAAACTAATGGTGCCCTGTGGCCCTCCTGTGAGGAGCCCTGAGTGCCTGCTAGGCATCCAGAGGGAGCCTCCAAGCCCCGTGGCCCCAGTCTCCTATGCCACCTGGGAACAAAGACTGAAACATGCCCACCACTTCTACAGCCATGGAGGGTTAACCTGAGTGGAACCCCCACTAGCCCCTCCCCATGCCCAGCTGAAGAAGAGGAAAAAAGGAGAGGGGTGCTCCTCCCTCTAGCCCATCTCCACAGCCCCAAACTCAAAAGGCCCCCAAACTTTATTTGCTGCTGACCTGCAGCCCGAGAGCCTGCTTGAGGCTGGGAATCTCCTCGTCCATGGGGGGGGGGAGCTGGTTCCAACAACCAGCTTCGGGCTGAGTGTCCTGTCCTCCCAGCACCCTGGCCACTGCATGCCTTCTTCACCAGTCACCACTGGCTGGCGCTGAAGGTGCACTGCTGCTTGCTGCCACCGCTGCCGCCAAAGGCCCTCCAAGGCTCCAGCTCCACTCCTTTGGCTCCCTCGATGTTCTTCTCTCTTCAGCTCCTTGTAGCCAACTGCGGCCTCTGACATCAGGGGCTGGCTTTTATACCGGCCCCTGGATGCAGATACCGGATCATCCGGCCATGACAGAAGCACAGCTGGAATTCCTGCCTCCTCCTCCTACACACCCAATCAGGGCGAGGAAGGCCCGCCTAGATTGGCTGCTCACTTCACGCCCTCTTCCTGGCCCACAATGCAGGTCGGGAAGAGGGAGAGGAACATGGTGGCCCCCATGCCAGAGGCCATGGGGCCACGGGGGTTGCTGCTGGATCGCAGGGGCACTGGATAGGCTGCAAACAGGCCTACCAGGCAAGCCGGTAAGCCCCCTTGTGGATTTCCAATGACAGTGTATAGGCAGCACAAAAAATTCCTGAAATCAGATTTGGACCTAAGTCCAACTGGTAGCCCTTCAAGTTAGTCTAAGCCAAATCAGTTCTGAACCAAATCTTGTGGTTTATATTCATTATATGTGTATCTTACATTGGCCTAGGCTGTACAGTCAGTTTTTTTTTATTTATCAGTTCTCCAACTCTACATTTGTGAACAAGAAATGAGTTAAACCACAATGCTTTTAGCAATTCTGGATAAGAACAACAAGAAGCAGCAGCCAAATGAGCACAGAACCAACTATTTCCCATTATAACACACAAAGCAATTAGTGCATACTCATTGATTGGAGTGAGAGTCCAAAATGTTTGTTCTCAAGGGATGCTGTCTGAGAGGGGAAAGATATTGCTAGAGAAGCATCTGTAAAATTAGTTGCTTCCATGCTACAGTTTTATGGGACTCCCCCAATATTTTTATTATTATTGAGATGGCAGGTTGGTTAAATTAAGGATTGTCAGGCAAAAGAGGGTGCTTTGTGTTCAGCTTTGACCACAAAACAATGAAAATTGTATGTAAGTGCTTCTTTCTCTTAGAATATCATTTAACAGAATGAGTGAAATAAATTCGGGAAGTGGAAGTGGAGAGATCACACAACAGAAGCAGAGTCCCTTTGAAACCAGAATCGCTACTCATCCATCCTGAAAAACTGGTTAAATCAACAGATGAGGAGGCAGAGTGCATTTGACCTGTTGCCTCCTTGTGCATTTATGTCACTATCCTCATGTGGAAAGTGCCTTCCTTTAGAGTACAGCTTCTTCTATCCATGGAGGTTCTCCACGTGATTCAGACCTCAGAAAAACCCATATTCTGAGCATATCTTGAGGATGTTACCTATTTAGGACCACATCTTCCAGATTCCCCCACCTACATTTGGGAGATGTAGTCAAAAAAAGTAACATCTCCAGGTAGAAATAGAAAGAATGTCTATAACAATTCATTCCCAGATCAAAAAACAGGATTCCCGATTATCAGGAAACCCCATCCCAAAAATAAGAAGCCTATGATTTTTTTTCACAATATTCTCCTTGTATTCAGTCTCCCAAAGCATTGTGGAGGAATTATTCTGCAGAGGAAAAAAACACAAGTGGGTATTTTGCATCAAAAACTATTTTCTGCACAGAAAAAAAGGTTTTGCACACAAAAAAATGCACAACCCACAGCCAAGATCCTACATCACCTACTTAGTTACAAATGCATCCCATTTTGGGAGAAAGGTGGGATATAAATTCAATATAAATAAATAAATTGTGTAACTAAATAATGTCGTCTGGCCCAACCCCCCAAACATACCTTAATAGCCAGCAGCCATACTGAGTAACAGTATGTTCTGCTGGCAATTTGGGCTCAGCAGGATGACAATCAGAAGCAGGACCCCTGTTGAGACCCCTGTTGCAACTCCACCACAGACTGCTTGCAGGAGAGGGCTGGAAATGTCATCCTACCACATCTCAATCACCAGCAAAACAGATCTCAATTGCTCAATGTGGCTGCTGGTTGCTAAGGTAGGTGGGGAGGGGGGCATTTATGACAATAGTACCACAATTGTGAATATGTAGTATAACTGAATATGGTGAAGTTACAATTCCATAACTCACCACCCCTGGGGCAGAGACAGGGTTAAGATGAAGGGAGGTGGGGTAGGACACAATACAAGGTTTTAACATAATACCTTTTTAAAAAATCCATTCCTGCTGGGAAAGAATGGATCAGACCCCATGAGACTACAGCAGCCCATCCCGGCAGGCTGGCCCTCACTGCTGCTGCAGGTGTGCTTCGCTCTTCTGGAAGGCAGGAAGGAGTCCCACAACATGTGACAAAGGCTGGTCACATGCAGGGGGTCACATGTCATGGGCTGGCTTCCTGCTTTCTGAGACAGTGATGGAGGTGGCAGTGTGGTGGCTGCAGTGAAACAATGAGGTGTCTGTCTGGATTCTACCCTGTTTGGAGGCAGTAATGGGAAGCCAGTCTGTCTGTCTGTCTCTCTCTCTCTCTGGCTTTTCTTCACAAACGAAGATTCAGGAAGGACTCATCCTGTGCTTTCTTCAAGTGCGCTGATGACTGAAAAGGCCAATCTGAGATAAACAAGTCCAGTTGCAGAAAGCACAGCAGAAGGTCTCCTTGGCTGATGTTTCCGCGTTGTGATTCTTTCTGCATTGTCATTTCTCTTCAAGACGTGTTCAGCGTGAGTTCTCAAATAAGGCTGCAGCATTGTGGATAGTGCATCTCCATGCCTCCCGATGTGAGAACAGGGAGGACCATTGCTGGTGATCAATTTGGCTGAGCCTGAGATGTTGTTTCAGGGAATCCATGTATCACTTTTTTGGAGTGCCCCTCTTACGCTGACCCATGGCGAGTTCACCATAGAGTAGTATTTTTTGGAGGCGATGGTCCTCCATCCTAGAAATGTTCCCTGCCCAGCGGAGCTGTGTTCTCAATATCATGGCCTCAATGCTGGTGATCCCTGCTTGCTCAAAGACAGCAACGTTCATCCCATAGTCAGTCCAGTGTATATTTAGGATTGTGCATATACAGCGCTGATGAAAGCATTCGAGGAGTCGTAAGTGTTGGCGATAGGTGGCCCATGTTACAGACCCATAAAGGAGAATAGACAGTACAATGGCTCTATACACACTGATTTTTGTGCTTCGCCTCAGGTGTTTGTTACTCCAGACTCTTTTGTAAAGTCTTCCAAATGCACTATATGCCTTTGCTAATCTGTGATCGATCTCTTTGTCAATCTTGGCATCTGAGGAGATGATGCTTCCCAGGTAGCTGAACTGCTGAATGGACTTAAGCACAGATTTGCCGATGGCAATGTGGGGATGGTGGTGTTCGTCCTGTGATGCAGGCTGGTAGAGAACTTCTGTTTTCTTCAGGTTGACTTCCAGCCCAAACAGCTCTGCAGCTGTTGCGAAGCAGGATGTTAGGCGCTGCAGAGCTGCTTCTGTGTGGGCAAAAAGAGCATCAGCATCAGCGAAGAGCAGCTCATGAACTAGATATTTTAGAGTCTTAGTGCGAGCCTTCAGACGGCTTAAATTAAACAAGCTACCAACAATACAGTAACATATATAGATGCTGTCGTCTTCTTCAAGCTCTTTGGAACATCATACTAAAGAAGATTGTAAATAGATTTGGAGCAAGAACACAACCTTGCTTCACACTATTAGTTATTAGAAAGGGCTCTGAAAGAGCACCGCCATATCTGACTTGACCCTGCTGGCCCTCATGTAGCAAGATAATCATTTTAAGGAATTTGGGGGGACATCCTAGTCTTTCCAGGATCTGCCTCAGATCTTTTCTACTCACAGTGTCGAAGACTTTGGTGAGGTCGACAAATGTTACATAGAGTCCCTTGCCCTGTTCTCTACATTTCTCTTGAAGTTGTCTAAGGGCAAATACCATATTTGTAGTACTCCTATTGGCTCTGAAGCCACATTGGCTTTCAGGAAGAAGTTCTTCTGCAATAGCAGGAACTAATCTGTTCAGGAGTATCCTTGCAAGGGTTTTTCCAGCAATAGAGAGCAGTGTTATATCTCGATAGTTTGAGCAATCGGATTTTGCTCCTTTTTTCTTGTACAGGGTGATGATGACTACATCTCAGAGATCTGATGGCAGTTCCCCTTTTCCCCAGCAATTCACAAGGAGTTTGTGGAATTTAACATGGAATACATGACCTCCGTGTTTCCAAACTTCAGGTGGGATTCCATCAATCCCAGCTGCCTTGCTGTTTTTCATCTGCTGTATGGCCTTAAGGGTCTCTGCCAAAGTGGGAGCTATGTCCAACTCATTTTTCATCGGTTTTTGTATCATATGTTGGATAGCCGAGACTTGGATTACTTGGTTGGCACTAAAGAGACTTTGAAAATGTTCAGCCCAACGATTCAGGATGGAGGCTTTATCAGTAATTAATGTTTCACCATCTGTACTGTATAAGGAGCTTTGGACCTGATAAGTAGGTCCAAATTTAAGAGCTTCATAAAATCCTCTAAATCACCCAGATCTGCACAGCATTGTGTCTTTTCTGCTATATTGACCCACCACTTGTTCTGAATGTCTCGGGTTTTTTGTTGAAGTTTACTACATGTGAGATGGAAAGCTGCTTTTCTTACATGGCAAGTTGGCTGGTCAAGGTATGTCTGGTGAGCAGTTCTCTTCTTTGCCAACAGCTCCTGGATCTCTTGGTTGTTTTCATCAAACCAGTCTTGATTTTTCTTGTGGGAGAACCTGAGGGATTCTTCTGCAGACTGGAGGATACTGTTTTTGATATGTTGCCAGAGCACTGTAGGGGAAGGATCTGCAGGATGGTCTTCAAGTTTTGTTTGCAGATTTACCTGGATGTTGTCTTTCATGGTAGCTTGTTGAAGATTGTTGACTTGGAGTCTCATCTTTAAGATGCCACCTCTTTTAGGTTTGAGCTTATGATGAAGATTTAGTTTATATCTTATGAAGTGATGATCTGTTTGGCATTCTGCACTGGGCATCACTCGAGTATGAAGGCCATCGCAAATGTTTCTCTGGTGGACTAGAACATAGTCAATGAGGTGCCGGTGTTTAGATCAGGGATGCATCCAGGTTGTCTTCAAGCTATCTTTCTGTTGAAAGATAGTGTTTGTAATAGCCAGCTGTTGTTCTGTACAGAACTCTAGCAAGAGGTGTCTGATATCATTGCAATTTCCAACACCATGCTTGCCTAAAACACCTTTCCAGGCTTCGGAGTTCTTTCCTACTCTAATTTTATCTTCTACGGGACTTTTTGTATGAGGTGGCATAGGTCTGTGTAGAATTTGTTTTTCTCTACAGGGTCGGCTTCCATAGTTGGGGCATATATACTGAAGAGAACAACATGTGGGAGGCGTAAGGAAATAATGTGATCAGAGTGTCCTGTTGGCAAGATTTCGAGTTTGGAGGCAATGGAGTTTTTAATCATAAAGTCTACTCCTGAAAGATGTTTTTCAGTGTTGGGTTTAACAGACCAGTAAAGTGTGTAGCCGGTGCCATGTTCTTTAAGGCTGCCTTCCTCATGGAGACGAACTTCACTAAGAGCAGCAATGTCAATATTAAGTTGTTATAGTTCATGGGCTATTAGAGCAGAGTGACACTCAGGCTGTCCACTATCTGCAGAGTCTTGCATGGTTCTGATGTTCCAGCATGCAAGCATCAGTTTATTTACACCTTTGGAGGCTGGTGTGTGCCTTTGTTTCTTTGCCTTTGTTTGACTGCATCAGAAGATGCCCGTTGTCTGCAGCTAGCCAACCAGGTAGGATGACCTTTCATTAGGCCACCTTTTCTAGGCCCCTCTCCATATGGAGCAAGCAGTGCTCTCCTTAAAAAAGGATGCTTGGTCGTTCAGGTTGCTGCCAAACAAGACTGTTATCTCCTGGGTCAGCTTCAAGCGACCAAAGTCCTGAGCCACCTGCATGCAGGGTTGGTCTGCTGCTTCCAGTGCATCTCTACACCTGCCATTTCGTCCCTCACCTATCGCTGCAGGGCTTTTTTGGAATTGGATTTATCCTTTGAGCCTGTGCAATGGATTTTTCTGGTGGAGCGCAGCATGCATAGAACTGGCCTCACCTTTTAAACCAAAGGTTTATCTACTATGGCCTTGCAAGCATGAACGGTAGCAACGAGTTCCTCAGGTTGTAGGTTTGATTAGAGTTTCCTTCTCTTAGATGGTTGACCTTACAGGGTTGGATGAGCACCATCTGCCCGGGTTTGGGATTAGAGTTTTCCTTCTCCTAGGATGGTTGCCATAAGGCTAGAGAGCCCATCCTGCCATTTGACGCTCTTTGTCAGACCCTTCGGTTTTGACCTGTATGGCATGGGAGACCCTACCGGTGGCTATTATGCCACCGCCAACGTAGTTCAAAACTTCATTAGGGTACGCAAGCCTCTCCCCCATGACAAGGGGGCATCAATGGAGAAGGGGAAGCCAGTGTATACTGGCTTGTATAAATGAGCATTCAGTTTTCAAAACTCCCAGTTACCCTAAGCTTTCTTCATTTCAGCAGTATAATTCATGATGCCTGTGTGTCGGGGAGGGGAGGTGAGTCATTTTGTTGTGGCTTTTGTTAAATAATTAATATTCAGAACTCCTTGATGATTTGCTGCAAATCACTGAGATATCCAGCAATAGATTTGATCTAAGTTCTGCCCATCTCTGTTGTAGAGTATAGGTTCCTACAGAAGAGACAAATTCAGCAAAATGAGATATGAGTTTGATACTACGGGGCTCCAAGTTTCACTCAGCCGTCCATCCTTCCATATGTCAGTAAAATGAGTACCCAGCTTGTTGGGAGCAATTAGCTAACATGTTGTAAACCACTTAGGGAGTGCTTTGGCACTAATAAGTGGTATAGAAATAGAAGTGCTATTGGTATTGCTATTGCTATATTCATAGGGCTAAATCCAATTGCTCGGCTGAACCAAAGTTTTGTTGTTAACTGCCATCAAGTTGACTTTGCCTTATGGTGACCCTATGAATGAAAGACCTTCAAGTCACCCTATCATAAACAGCCCTGCTCAGCAATTGGAAACTCAGAGCCTTGGCTTCTTTTATTGAGTCTATCCATCCATAATGCAGTCTTCCTCTTTTCCTTACCAAGCATTATTTTTTTTTTTATTTTTATGTATTTATTTATACCCCGCTTTTCAGCCACAAGGCTATCAGAGCAGCTTACAAATTGTTTTAAGCAATGGCTATTTACACATCTAACTGCATTAAACAGTTTCCAACGTGTGTTAGTTAATTGCCCCTACAAGCTGGGTACTCATTTTACCAACCTACGAAAGGATGGAAGGCTGAGTGAACCTTGGAGCCCGCTGGAATCGAACTTGCAACATGGTGACTTGCAGTATTGGCATTTAACCACTGCGCCACCAGGGCTCCTCTAATGAGTCATGTCTTCTCATGATATGTCCAAAGTATGACAGTCTCTTCTTGGCTTCTAGGGAGAGTTTAGGCTTGATTTGCTCTAGGACCCCTTGAGTTGTCTTTTTAGCAGGCCACGGTGTGATAATGGGCTCTTCCATTATCTGGGCAGCACAGCCAACAAGGTAAACAAAGGGTTAAGGATGTATCAGGTTAAGTTACAGTTGATGGGGGTCAATGTCAGGAGATAGTTGACCAATGAGATGACAACCTAGAGGGAGCTTTGAGATGTTTCTATGAAAATGTGATAAATACTGCCTCAGGACCATGAGGCAGAGAGAAGAACAAAGAGACCTGAGCCAGTAGGACTTTTGTCCCAGCTGTGGGGGTGTTTTGGTAGAGGCTGAGCCAAAAGGACAGACTCCTTGCCCCCATGAACATCCAACACATTTGGACTACAGCTCCTTGTGAGTAGATTAGAGAACTGTCAGGGCTTATGTTTATTTTTATAAACTTGCCTGAAATGACTAGACTTATCTGTAACTCTAAGTGTGCCTGAAGGAAGGTGCCTTCATGTGAGAGAAATGCTCTTTACTCTGTAGTCTGCTTAGAATAAACTTCCTTTAAAGCTCTCCTTTCTCAGCACTCTATCTTCACGTTCCTTGCTCAGCTCTCTTCCCACAGGGGTGGGGGAAGGTGAAGCTCTGCAGAGTCAGAGTGGAAAGTACAAGTTGAACCCTGTAACTTCCCATTGGGTTACATTAGAGGGGAATTAAAGTCAATGGGTGGTGACAGTCTACCTAAATTCTCTGGGTCTCATCCTTCTCAAGCAGAGGTTTGAGGAAGGGAACCACCAAGAAAAGACAGGACACACATTGTTGATATTCCCTCCTTCAATTTCACGTCTTCTTCCTCTGAGTTTAATCCTGCTTTATGTATGATATGTTCAGCATACAAGTTAAACAGATAGGGTGAAAAAATGCAAACTTGCCTGACCACCTTGCCAATTGGAAACCATTCCATATCTCTATATTCTGTCCTGACTTTTGTCCTTTTATGCTGAGTTATGCATCAGGACAATGAAATGTTGTGGCACACCCATTTCTTTAAGAGTAATCCATAGCTGGTGGAACTTACAGAGGTGTTGATTTACGAACTTCCCATTGTATCAATAGTCCTATTGTAAGAGACTAACAACTGGATTTAGGCCATGGTATATACACCTGCAAATTTACACAGCTCAAATATTTTCACCCAGCGTGTATAATCTAGTCTCAGAAAGACTGGCACAAAACCATTTTCTGAGAAACATGAGAAGAGATGCCTGTCTGTTGAAAATACACTGGTCAAGAAGTCTGTACCTCTATGAGAGAGGAGAATGGAACAGAGGACACAATAGGGGAAATCCAGCTCAAAATAAGTAAAGAGGTAGTACAGGAATACCTTCTTAATCTAAATGAATTTAAATCTCCAGGACCAGATGAACTACATCCAAGAGTATTAAAAGAGCTGGCAAATATAATCTCAGAGCCATTGGCAATAATATTTGAGAACTCCTGGAGAACAGGAGAAGTCCCAGCAGACTGGAGGAGGGCAAACGTTGTTCCCATCTTCAAAAAGGGGAAAAAAGAGGATCCCAACAACTATCGTCCAGTTAGTCTGACATCAATACCAGGGAAGATTCTAGAACAGATCATTAAACAGAGAGTCTGTGAACATTTAGAAGGCAATGCCATAATCACAAAAAGTCAGCATGGGTTTCAGAGAAACAAGTCATGCCAGACTAATCTGATCTCTTTTTTTGATAAAGTTACCAGCTTGGTAGATGAAGGGAATGCTGTGGACATTGCATACCTTGATTTCAGTAAGGCCTTTGACAAGGTTCCCCATGACATTCTTGCAAACAAGCTTGTAGAATGTGGGCTAGACAAGTTAACTGTTCAATGGATTTGTAATTGGTTGACCGGCCGAACCCAAAGGGTGCTCAGCAGTGGCTCCTCTTCGTATTGGAAAGATGTGACCAGTGGGGTGCCACAGGGTTCTGTCCTGGGCCCAGTGCTATTCAACATCTTTATCAATGACTTAGATGAGGGAATTAGGGGCATACTTATCAAATTTGCAGATGACACCAAATTGGGAGGAGTAGCTAATACCCTAGAGGACAGGATCAAAATTCAGAATGACCTGGATAGACTGGAGAGCTGGGCCAAAGCTAACAAAATGAAATTCAATACGGAGAAATGTAAAGTACTGCATTTAGGGCGGAAAAATGAAATGCATAAATATAGGATGGGAGAGACCTGGCTGAATGAGACTACGTGCGAAAGGGATCTAGGAGTCCTAGTAGACCACAAGTTGAACATGAGCCAACAGTGTGATGCGGCAGCTAAAAAGGCCAATGCAATTTTGGGCTGTATCAATAGAAGTATAGTGTCTAGATCAAGGGAAGTAATAGTGCCACTCTATTCTGCCTTGGTCAGACCTCACTTAGAATACTGTGTCCAGTTCTGGGCACCACAATTCAGAAAGGATATTGACAAATTGGAGCGTGTCCAGAGAAGGGCAACTAAAATGGTGAAAGGTCTGGAAACAATGCCTTATGAGGAGAGACTTAGGGAGCTGGGTATGTTTAGCCTGGAAAAAAGACGGTTTAGAGGCGATATGATAGCCCTGTTTAAGTATTTGAAGGGATGTCACGCTGAGGATGGAGCAGGCTTGTTTTCTGCTGCTCCAGAGACTGGAACACGGAGCAATGGGTGCAAGCTCCAGGAACAGAGATTCCACCTCAACATTAGGAGGAACTTTTTGACAGTAAGAGCTGTTCGGCAGTGGAACGCACTCCCTCGGAGCGTGGTGGGGTCTCCTTCCTTGGAGGTCTTTAAACAGAGGCTGGATGGCCATCTGTCGGGGATGCTTTGATTGTGATTTCCTGCGTGGCAGGGGGGTTGGACTGGATGGCCCTCGTGGTCTCTTCCAACTCTGCAATTCTATGATTCTATGAAAGGCCAGTGCACTCTGAATGGCCCATGAGAGAAGGCCTCTATGCCATCACTTTAAGGAGGACATAGTCAATGACATAGTGTGAGGTTTTTGTCCTCTCTGCCTTTAGAAAGAAAAGTCAGAAAGGGGATATTGATGTGAACTGAAGATAAATGGATATAACCAAGGACCGTTTCTTTAACTATGCTTAGATATGGTCCCAAATGGGCGTTATGAAGTCCCTTAATTCCATAATAGATGCACAGATCATAGTGGATGAATAGAAGACAAAAATATTTTCCTGAATTTTTTTATTGCTCTTATGAAACCAGCAAGTGTCTGGTATTAGTACTTCAGTGTCCTTCAAACTGTGTCCTCTGTGTTTCACAGTGTCCTCTGTGTTTCACAGAGTACCAGTAAAGTACCACTTTCAGTGCTTTTAAAAGTTACTTGTTTGGACTACAGCTCCCAGCCATACTGGCAGGAAGATTCTGGGAGTGGTACTGCAAAAATTACATTTTTCAAGCTCTGAGCTCTACTGAGAAGTTCCCCTGAATGAAACTGCAGGGGTGGAGGATAACTATTTACTTTTACTCCATTCATATTCAGTGCGAACAGAAAATATGAAAGGAGAGTGGAATGGAAATGCAGAGCCACTGCAACTGGTTTAAACCTACCCTGACTTTCAAACTGGCCACCATCTTCACTTCCATGTTGTTAATTTGAAGGAACCTGAAAATGGGAAGAACTCAATCCCTCCATTCTCTGTCTTTGTTAAGGGGAACAGAAAAGGTTGTGCTACTTAAACACAACCAGTTCCTCTTATCCACGAGTTCTTTATCCATGGATTCAACTAACCATTGCTTGAAAATATTTAAAAAAAAAAATCCAAAAAGCAAACCTTGCTATTCATCATTTTATATAAGGGATGTCATTTTAATGTGCCATTGTATATAATGGGACTTGAGCATCCACAGATTTTGGTATCCATGGGGGATCCTGGAACCAAATCCCAGTGGCTACCAAGGGCCCACTGTAATGTGCTTAATAAGAAGAGGGATACTCCAGAACTTGGGTAGTAGGTGTCCTGTGAGAATTCTAGGAGTTATAATATTAAAAGTAACTTTTCCAAGTTCTGGGGAATTCCATATAGACATTGAACTATGTCAACTCCTAGGTCAGAGCTGGGCATTTTATGGTCACTCAGATCTTGTTGGACTGATACCGCCATCAGCTTAACCAACATAGCCAATGGTGAGGGATGATGGAAAGTGTTGGGCAAGGACATTGATACATCTGTCTGGTCCCCATCTCTGTGCTAGATAATTCTCTCCAGTGTCAAAGTCCAAGGAAGGGTGAAAGAATTCACCACATGGCTTGGTCGAAGAAAAGGGGGTTGGACTGGATGGCCCATGTGGTCTCTTCCAACTCTATAATTCTAAGTCTTTGCTCACCTCCCCAGATTGAGGGGTGTGGGTCATACTAAGTCAGCAGCACTTCTTTATACAAGCAAAAAGGTTTCTCATGATGCCAAGCATGTAAAAAGTACAAAAAGTGGGAAATAATCATGCCATTGATGTGCCTTCCCCCCCCTGCTCTGGCAAATTAAGTAGGAGACAGCTCTGAGACTTCTTCCTCCCTTCCCAAGATCAGGAGTGATGATGCCACCCACCAGAATGCCAGGGCAACTCAACTGAAGGAATCTCCTTTCTCTGGGAAGTGAATGAGGTGTTAACAAGGCTTTCAAGTTATGCTATTGTTAGCACTGAGGAAGTCAGAGGATGAGGAGAATAATTAAACAGAGACTGTATGTTTCTTGCCTTTCCTTTGATGGGTGCTGCTGTACAGCTGCTCTTTGGAGAGGGAGGGAGAAGCAGAGAAATTGTGACTGTGCTGTTGTCAGGTTACATGTATTCTCTAACTAATCGCTGTCAGAGAAAGCTGGAGAGGATATGTAGGGCTGCTGTTCTCTGTGGTCGACCCATGTCCCTTGTGACATCTAGTTTCAGTCTCAGCCTTATAGTGACACGTCGAGTAATTGAATGCACATATGCAAAGAGAATCTCTTTAACCACCAAATCAGAGGCCTATGACATTCTTGTTTGTACCATGCTCTCATTTCTGTTCTAAAAACCAAGGCAGTGTCTAAATCCTGTAGACCAGATTACAAAGTTCAGAACTAACATTGTTCTAGAGTGATGTTTATACTCTTTGTAGTTAAATTCTTCAGTATTAACTGGAACAAATTAAGAAAAATAAGACTAATCTTATGAATTTATGTTCATAGTTGCAGAGTCCTAAATTGGTGGGAGCAAAACAGAGCTTGGAAAGTTACCTTTTAAAAGTTAGTAACAATTATCACTTCAAGATTCTCCCTCCAAATAACTAGTTACCCTTCCAGTTGCAGTTTTAAAAAAGTAATGCTTTGCTTTATTATTAAAAAATAACTGCCATATATACTTGAGGAAGGATCCTGGGAAGGTGGAACATGTCCAGAGGAGGGCGACCAGGATGGTGGTAGGTCTGGAAGCGCTTAGGAGCAGCTTAGGACTTTTTCGGACGCATGAAAAGTAACGCAAGCAGCGTCGCCAGGTTGCGACGCTGCTGTGCAAGAGGGCGTCCATTTCGGACGACGCTCCTCCCAGCGGTACTGTTGCAGTAGCGCTGGGACATTTGAGCGTGATTTTTTCCCTGCCCAGCGTCATATTTTACTCGCGATCAGAGATCGCGAATAAAATATGATGCTTGGAATGAAAAAAATCATGCTCAAATGTCCCAGAGCTACTGCAACAGTACCGCTGGGAGGAGCGTCGTCCGAAACGGACGCCCTCTTGCACAGCAGTGTCACAACCTGGCGACGCTGCTTGCGTTATTTTTCATGCGTCCGAAAAAGTCCTTAGGGAACTGGGCATGTTTAGTCTGGAGAAGAGAAGGTTGAGAGGGGACATGATAGCAATGTTTAAATATTTGAAGGGATGTCATACTGAGGATGGAACAAGCTTATTTTCTGCTGCTCCAGAGACTAGGACACAGGGCAATGGGTTCAAACTATAGGAAAAGAGATTCCATCTAAACATTAGGAAGAGCTTCCTGACAGTAAGAGCTGTTTGGAAGTGGAATACACTGCCTCGTAATGTGGTGGAGTCTCCTTCTTTGGAGGTTTTTGAACAGAGGCTGGATGGCCATTTGTCAGGAATGATTTGATTGTGTATTCCTGCATGCCAGGGGGCAGGACTGAATGGCCCTTGACCGACCCCCCTCTACTCTCTCCAGTGGCATTTTGAAATGCCTGTGTAGGATAATGGCAGTGGCACCGGCTCTTTGGCACTTCTCTACTGCAGAGGAGAGAATTAGAGGGGGTCTAATTTTGAGGTTCTCCTGAGATGGCCTTGTCATAAAATATGCAGAGTGCAGTCACTCTCTGCTCATTCGAACAGAGATACATGCAGCAAAATAGTGTGAGTTTTTGAGCAAAACAAGTACTCCTCTGGTGCAAGAGAAAACGTCATATCAAAACTCCTTTATGGCTTTTTTATTAATAAACAAATAAGAATAAGATAGACAAAAGAAAACATTCATCCATGTTTTCTGTGTGCTCCAAGATTCCTCAGGACCTAACAAAAAGACAAGGAGCTCCCTAAATACAAGAGACACACACACAGGCTAAAGACTTAGACTAGCTCCAAGAACCCCTCCCAGTTATATACTTTTCAAACATTCAACCTTTCTAAGAAACGAAAGAAGAATCATAGAATCATAGAATTGCAGAGTTGGAAGAGACCACGAGGGCCATACAGTCCAACCCCCCTGCCACGCAGGAAATCACAATCAAAGCATCCCCGATAGATGGCAATCCAGCCTCTGTTTAAAGACCTCCAAGGAAGGAGACCCCACCACGCTCCGAGGGAGTGTGTTCCACTGCCGAACAGCTCTTACTGTCAAAAAGTTCCTCCTCATGTTGAAGTGGAATCTCTGTTCCTGGAGCTTGCATCCATTGCTCCGTGTTCCAGTCTCTGGAGCAACAGAAAACAAGCCTGCTCCATCCTCAGCATGACATCCCTTCAAATACTTAAACAGGGCTATCATATCGCCTCTTAACCGTCTTTTTTCCAGGCTAAACATACTCAGCTCCCTAAGTCTCTCCTCATAAGGCATGGTTTCCAGACCTTTCACCATTTTAGTTGCCCTTCTCTGGACATGCTCCAATTTGTCAATATCCTTTTTTAATTGTGGTGCCCAGAACTGGACACAGTATTCTAAGTGAGGTCTGACCAAGGCAGAATAGAGTGGCACTATTACTTCCCTTGATCTAGACACTATACTTCTATTGATACAGCCTAAAATCGCATTGGCCTTTTTAGCTGCCACATCACACTGTTGGCTCATGTTCAACTTGTGGTCTACTAGGACTCCTAGATCCCTTTTGCATGTAGTCTCATTCAGCCAGGTCTCTCCCATCCTATATTATGCATTTCATTTTTCCGCCCTAAATGCAGTACTTTACATTTCTCCGTATTGAATTTCATTTTGTTAGCTTTGGCCCAGCTCTCCAGTCTATCCAGGTCATTCTGAATTTTGATCCTGTCCTCTAGGGTATTAGCTACACCTCCTAATTTGGTGTCATCTGCAAATTTGATAAGTATGTCCCTAATTCCCTCATCCAAGTCATTGATAAAGATGTTGAATAGCACTGGGCCCAGGACAGAACCCTGTGGCACCCCACTGGTCACATCTTTCCAAGTCAAAGAGGAGCCACTGCTGATCACCCTTTGGGTTTGGCCGGTCAACCAATTACAAATCCATTGAACAGTTAACTTGTCTAGCCCACATTTTACAAGCTTGTTTGCAAGAATGTCATGGGGAACCTTGTCAAAGGCCTTACTGAAATCAAGGTATGCGATGTCTACAGCATTCCCTTCATCTACCAAGCTGGTAACTTTATCAAAAAAAGAGATCAGATTAGTCTGGCATGACTTGTTTCTCTGAAACCCATGTTGACTTTTTCTGATTATGGCATTGCCTTCTAAATGTTCACTGGTATTGATGCCAGACTAACTGGACGATAATTGTTGGGATCCTCTTTTTCCCCCTTTTTGAAGATGGGAACAACGTTTGCCCTCCTCCAGTCTGCTGGGATTTCTCCTGTTCTCCAGGAGTTCTCAAATATTATTGTCAATGGCTCTGAGATTATATTTGCCAGCTCTTTTAATACTCTTGGATGTAGTTCATCTGGTCCTGGAGATTTAAATTCATTTAGATTAAGAAGGTATTCCTGTACTACCTCTTTACTTATTTTGAGCTGGATTTCCCCTATTGTGTCCTCTGTTCCATTCTCCTCAGGTTGGTCCTCCTTTTCCTTTTCTGAAAACACTGAGGCAAAGAAGGTGTTGAGTAATTCTGCCTTTTCTCTGTCCCCTGTTAGCATTTTGCCATCTTCTCCATGTAGTGGCCCGGCCCTATCATTTCCTTCTTCCTCCTTTTGCTGCGGACATACCCCAAAAAACCCTTTTTATTGTTCTTAACCTCCCTAGCAAGCCTGAGCTCATTCTGCGCTTTAGCTTTTCTGACCTTACTCCTACACGTGTTCGCTATCTGTTTGAATTCTTCTTTGGTGATTTCCCCCCTTTTCCATTTCCTATACATGTTCTGTTTAAAACTTAGCTCCATTGAAAGTTCTTTAGTCATCCATCCTGGTTTCTTGAGACACCTCCCATTTTTCTTCCTCAATGGAACTGTTTGAAATTGTGCCTTCAGTATCTCCCTTTTGAGAAAGTCCCATCCATCTTTAGGTCTCTTCTCTTTTAGTATTCCTGACCATGGGATCACCCCCAGTATTTCCCTGAGTCTATTGAAATCAGCTCTCCTAAAGTCAAGAATGCGTGTCTGAGTATGCCTGGCTTCTCCTTTCCATTGTATAACAAACTCCAGGAGAACATGATCACTCAGAACAAGTGATCAAGAACAAGAACTGAACTCTCAGTTTCATTCCTGACTCTCAACCCCCAAAGAACAAAATAACATCAAAAGACAGATTTATGAGCTTCTGATAGACAAGCTGGTGCCTTGTTGTGCTCTGGTGGAAAAATTACCCAAGGGAGGGAGATAAACTTCTAATTACAATATCTATTTTCCCTGATACCCCTCTAATTTTTCATCCAGGCAAATAAATTTCACATTTCACATATCATACCCAGCTTGTTACAAAAAAGGTCATGCTTAATTTGACCCAATGCTTTAGTAAACAAATCTGCTACATTTTCTTCACTGGGACAATATACCAAATCAATCAAACCATCTTGAACAGCTTCTCTAACATTCTGAAATTTTACAGCCACATGTTTTGTTCTGTTCTTTACACCTTGTGCTATTGCTATTACTATACATGCTTGGGAATCTTCCAAAAACTTTAATAGCTCCTGAAATTGGCATACCAAAATCACTGAAAATTTGTTTCAGATAAATCAGTTCACTCACCAGACTTGACAGGACCACAAATTCCACCTCTGCCGAAATTAAAGCAATGGTGGATTGGTTTTTTGATCCCCAATGTATAGCAGTACCAGCATAAAAAATTACCATCCCTGTATCAGATCTTCTATTTGAGATTTCGTTGGCAAAATTGGCATCAGCAAATGCTTCCAACTCATGACAACCTTGTGAACTGATCTTTACACCATAATTTATGCTTCCACGTCAATATCGTAACACTCTTTTTAAACCTTGCCAATCGTGTTGAGTTGGTTTTGACACTTTTCTGTATAAAACATTTACAGCATATTGAATATCTGGGCATGACCATCTTGCAATATACAATAAACTTCCAATTACAGAATGAAAAAGTTCAGGACATTCAAACAGCCTAGTATCTGTGACATTTATGAAATCAGAACACATAGGAGTTCATGCAGGCTTACATTGAGACATGTTACAAAGATCTCAAACCTTTTCAATTTTCTGAACTTGACTCATTTTAAAATCACCATTTTCAAACCTTTGGAAATCTACTCCCAAATAGTTTTTAATTTGACCAAGGTCCTTCAATTTGCCTTTTAAACCCAATTCCTGTTTAAACCTTTGCACGTGAGCATCAGTTTGTGTAATTAAACATAGATCATCCACAAAAGTGAGGAGAATTTCATAATTCTGATTGACACCCCTTGTGTACAAACATGGATCAGCAATGCTGTTCTGAAAACCAATATTTTTCAGCTGTTCATCCAAACAAAGGTACCAACATCGGCCACTTTGTTTGAGACCATATAAGGCTTTGTCAAGCCTATAGACCTGGTCTGATCCCCCACTGTGAAACCCAGGGGCCTACTCCATATATATACATTCATCCAATGGAGCATTCAAATATGCAGTCTCTACATGAAAGTGATTAACTTTGAGTTGGTGCAAACTTGCAATAGACAAAGCAATTTTAACACTTTGTACTTTAGCAGTGGGAGCAAAAACTTGGTCATAATTCTGATATTTTATCTGCGAATACCCCTTTGCAACCAAGCATGCTTTGTACTTGACACTCCCATCGTGCAACTGTTTCCTTTTGTACACCCAACGACAACCTACAGCCTTTTCTCCTTGTGGCAATGCCACAATATGGAAAACATCATGACTTTTGATGGATTCCATTTCATTTCCCATTGCCTCCTGCCACTTCTGTTGTTCTTCGTCAGGCAACTTCAAAACATCAGTAAAGCTGTCAGGTTCAAAAGTCACTTGGCAGACTTTTACATTATGTGCTGTGAATCTTAGAGGAGGCACACCCCTTGTCTCTCTGTTAGAGCAACGAGGAATGACAGGCTGGGCCTGATCATTGTCAGAATCTGCATTTGAATCACTCTCCACATCAAAGGTCTCATGTTTTGAACCCCCCTCCCAAGTCTGGGGAAGTGTTAGTGCCTGGCTCAGCAGCCTGTTGCTGCTGTTGTTCAGGCTGATTTTCACCTACAAATGAAGGCAAAATCACATCTGAATTAGAATGAACAAAATTCCAATTCGAATTCAAATTCAGCATTCCTGGAAATTAAAACTCTTCCATCTTTTAAGACAAAACGCCAGGCCTTGGAAGATTGTTCGTAGCCAACAAATCTGAGCCTCCTAGCCTTGGGCTCCCCCTTCTTTCTGATTGCCTTAGGGATATTTACCCATGCATAGGACCCAAAGGTCCTAATATGCTTCACAGATGGCTTCTTGCCATAAAACATGAAGAAGGGTGTATTTGAGACCACAGAACTTGGCACACGGTTACTCAAATAAGCAGCTGTCAACATGGCCTCTCCCCAGTACTTCTGCTCAATGTTTGCATCAAACATCAGGCCATCTTTAATTGTTTGCAAAATGCCAATTTTTCTCTCAGATATGCCATTTTGACTGGGAGAAAAAGGAGCTGACAACCTATGGGAAATTCCTTTCTGCTTTAGCCAATTCTGGAACTCATTTGACATGAATTCCCCTCCCCTATCTGACTGGAGAGATGACAACTTCTGAGAGAAATGTCTCTCAACATAAGCCACCGAATTTTTGAAAGTCTGAAATGTCTCATCCTTATACAAAGCAGAAACGACTGAAACCAGGACCAGAATGTACTTGGCTCCTCCCAGGGATGGTGGATAGGGGCCAGACAGGTCCATATGAATCAGCTCAAGAATTCTTTTTGACTTTCTGTCACTATGCTTGGGGAAAGGATGGACCTTTGATTTAGATCTCTTACAATTCTGACAATCCAGGTACTTTTGACAGGCCTTCAAACTCAGCCCATCCACCATCTCAGGCATCTGCCTGAGAACCTTGAAACTAGCATGGCCAAACCTCCGATGCAACAAATACACACAATTATCATGCATGGGAGAATTTCCCATCACAGTACCAGTTTGAGGCTCCCGCATACAATCATACATATAATACAGTTGATCATAAAAAATACTCTCAGCCATACTAGTACCATCCTTTAAAATAAAGCATTTGTTCCCTTTAAATTGTACTTCACAGCCCTCCTGTGTCAACTTGGCAACAGAAAGCAAACACATTTTTAAACCAGGAACATACTGAACATTTTTTTACATCCATGTTCAAACATTGTACAAAACATGTACCTTTACCCAAACATTTTGACTTGGATCCATCAGCCAAACTCACACTTGAGGGGCCAGTCTCTTTAAAGTCCTTAAAAAGTTCTTTATTATTGGAAATGTGTTCATTACAGCCTGAATCCAGACCCCATTTAGATAAATCTCGCTTTTGTTCCTTTGCAGTTTGCAAAACAACTGCAGAAAAAGTCATGCTAGAAGCAGGTTTCTTTGCCTTGGGATTCTTGCTTTTCTTTACCTTGCATTCCTTGGAAAGGTGCCCCTCCTTCCCACAGTTCCAACAAGCCTTTCACAACAAAGGCAGGAACTTCACCCTTACTGGAGTCTTTGGAGCCATCTACTGGACCATTTGTAGAATTGCGGGTCTTTGGCTGTAAAGCTTTTTGGGCAGGGGAAGTCTTTCTCTCCAGCCATTTTGCTTCTTCTTCAAGCAAACGAGCAGTAATGGAATTAATGGTCAAATTTGCTGCGGGCAGATTTTCGAAAGAAAATACTAGGGGATCGAATTTTTCTGACAAGCTACTGAGGAGAATATGGGCCTTGTCCTGTTCAGTAAAATTCACATTGACCTCCTGCAACTGGTCAAAGTACTGGCGCAAAGTTGAAATGTGTGTTGCGACGTTGCCATCTGGCTGCAGCTTTAGTCTATACAGCTTTCTTGTTAACATAAGCTGTGAACCAGTCCCAGCATGGACATAGACTTGCTGCAGTGCCTGCCAAATGTCCCTGGCCGTGGCACAACCTCACACATAAATCAACTGACTGTCCTCAATTGCCAAAATGAGGGACGCCCTTGCTCTTTCTTCCACCTGAAGCTGTAATAAAGTAGCCCCCTGGCCAGGGGGAGCCAGAATAGGGGCATGTATCAATTGTTGATGCAAATAAGCTTCCATCTTCACAGCCCACAAATGATAGTTCTTATCATTTAGCTTTTGGAATGGAAACACTGCCACGCTCTGAGCCATTGTCCATAAACTCTCTAGCCCCTCTTCAACTGAATATCTGCTTCCCTAGCAGGGGTAGCTTACCAGCTGGGCATTATAAATGGTTCCGTCTCAGCAGCTCTTCACAGCTTGTCACAGGCATTCTCACCTTCCAGATCCCCTCTGTGCTGGGCTTGTCAGCTCTTGCCAGGCGCAGACAAAAGCAAGCCCCAACAGCTTCAAAGAAAAAACTTCACACCAGAGGGACAAGTTGCCCAGCTTGCCGCTTGTTAAAAGCCTCTCTCAACTTAGGCTCAAACAATCTGCAGCCATAAAAGCTTCACGGCTCATAAAATCCTGAGCCAGGCATTCTGGGCCCATAACCTGTCATAAAATATGCAGAGTGTGGTCACTCTCTGCTCATTCGAACAGAGATACATGCAGCAAAATAGCGTGAGTTTTTGAGCAAAACAAGTACTCCTCTGGTGCAAGAGAAAACGCCATATCAAAACTCCTTTATGGCTTTTTTATTAATAAACAAATAAGAATAAGATAGACAACAAGATTCCTCAGGACCTAACAAAAAGACAAGGAGCTCCCTAAATACAAGAGAGACACACACAGGCTAAAGACTTAGACTAGCTCCAAGAACCCCTCCCAGTTATATACTTTTCAAACATTCAACCTTTCTATGAAACGAAAGAAGAACTGAACTCTCAGTTTCGTTCCTGACTCTCAACCCCCAAAGAACAAAATAACATCAAAAGACAGATTTATGAGCTTCTGATAGACAAGCTGGTGCTTTGTTGTGCTCTGGTGGAAAAATTACCCAAGGGAGGGAGATAAACTTCTAATTACAATATCTATTTCCCCTGACAGGCCTAAGCTCTTAAGGTGAGAATTTTGTCCATCCTGGAAAAACCCAAAAGAAGCACTGACCCCCTATATTCTCTCCAGTGAGACGTGAAGGTAATCTGGCTATGACATCTGTCACCCCATTCATTGCCAGGATTGATTCAGTTGATCTGGCTGGCTAGGCAGGTGTTCTATTCCTCCTTTACCATTCTATGTGCATCACTCGCAGAGCTGTATGCACAGTGGAAGAGGATGACCATCCCAGATAGAAGGAGTGTACTGTTCTTCAGTAAAGAGTATATTCAGTCCAGTGGCCTTTTGGAATACCTAGGCAGGAAAATGGTGATGACAGCAGCTCTTTGGTGCTTCACCACCTCAGCAGAGAGAGTAGAGGGGATTGCTTCTCTGCCATGGTGGGGAATTGCCAAAGAGTCACCACCACTGCCATTTTCTCACCCAGGCATTCCAAGAGGCCACCAGAGAGTAGAGGGGGGTTGGTGCTACTTTTAGATTCTCACATGATGGACAAAGCTCTCACCTTCAGAGTGACCCCCTCTACTCTCTCTGCTACAGTGGGGAGGCACCAAAGAGGTGTCACAATTTTTTCTTCCCAGGCATTTCAAAAGGCCAGAAGTGGTGCCCTGGTGCAGAGAGGTACTTACATTGACCCATGTATAAGTTGACTCAGGATTTGGGGGTTGATTTTTTGTCAAAAAAAATAACCTTGTACACAAGTGCATATGGTAATTTTAGTATTACTCTTATTGTTACTTTTAAAACCCAGAATGCTATAAGCCACAGGCCTGCGATATAAAATATAACTAAGGAATGAGACCATCCATGTCTTAATTATAGAAGTAACTAAAACAGGTACTGTTATGCTACAAAAATACTGTATCTGCTTATTTCTATTTGTTTGAAATAAAGCAATTCTCTTTCCTGCCACCCTCACTGGCACATTTGGTGGGAACACAGGAGAGGGCCTTCTCAGTGGCTGCTCCCTGAAACTCCCTCCCGAGAGGCTAGACTGGCACACTATCCTTCTGCAAGCAGGTAAAAACCTTTTAATTCTAACAGGCCTTTGAGAATGGATTTTTTTTTTGTGGGGGGGGGAAGGCCTTATATAATGTGCTGGACTTTTAGTTGTAATTGTTTTCATTTGTTTTGAATGGTTTCAAATTTTATTATGGTTTAATTGCTTTTCAACTTTCATATGCTGTTAATTTTTAACTATGTTTGTTTTAACTGTTGTAAGCCACCTTGAAGCTCAAATTGGGGGAAAGGTTGGGGGTATCAATAAAGATAGATAGATAGATAGATAGATAGATACTTTTCTGTGCATAAAATTATTTGAACTTTTATAGTCACTGTTGCTATTGCTGCTTATACTGGGACTGCAGAATATCTGCTTATTCCAGTGGTTCTTAAAAGTATTTAAATTTTGTGCTCCTTTAAAATTTAGTCTGTTACCCCAAACTGCTGGCAGCCCACCCTTTCAGCAAGTGGGGGCACAAAATTCTCACACACTGCCATATGTATGCAGCCCACTGCTGTATATGTAAGGAACTGGAGATTGCATGTGCATGAGTGCAACTACTACAGCAAAGTGTTTCAAATTCTAAAACCAGCCAGACACGTGGAGGAAGGAGTTTGGAGATGAAGGACCTTCTGTTGTCCCCAGCTTTTTGCAGCTTATATAGCAACATAGCAGTTTGGAAGAATGCAGTTGTAGTCCTATATTACAGCCAAGGCTTCTGTTGGTTGCCAACTTTGAGGCCTGGAATTAACATATAAAATGAAAGAATACAGGTTGACCCATGTATCCATGGATTTGGTATGGATAAGGCATTTCACTTATCCACATCTGAGGGAAAATACGTTCTTTCAAGGTCCACCAATGTGATTTTATGGTCAATCTCCGACATTTGTCTCATTGAAAATAATAGGGTTAGCTATTATCCATGTTTTCAGGTATCCAAGACAGGGGCAAGACAGTATAAATAGCCTGTCTAGACAACGTTTCAAGTGGGGAAGGGCACTTCGCTCCACAGTGACAGAATGAGACACTACCACCCCAGTTCAGAATCCCAGCAACTGGTAGCCCACTCCCCCCCACTAAGCTTCATCTCCATTGTACGTCCAGCATACTGTGCTAGGTACTGGTGAAACCTTCCACAGTATGTAACAGGAAAACAACACTCTTACCTCCAATCATTGATTTCCTACTCAGTGCTGAAGACGGTTTCCAACGTATCAGAAAGCTTTAGGATTAGAGAATATGTGAGTGTGGTTTTGGGTTTGTTTTTTGATCATGGAAAATGAGTTTGGAGTGTTCATGGTTGTAGTGTGACAGCTAACTTGAGCCTAGTTTACACATACATATTTCTCCTTTAATGGCAGTAGTATCAGGTTGTGATTTGATTTACTCCATTGCTATGGGACAGTACAGTCTCTTTACTACATACATGTACATTTGAACTGCAGGTCAGTTTCTAGGCACAAGTGCAGGTTATGAGCTGTAAAGCCCAATATGTCTTAGGTCTAGGCTATTTTCCAGATCATATGTCTCCATATAAGCCTATCCATATCCTGAGATTGACAGGAGAAGCCCTTCTTTCAGTACTTCCACCCTCACAGGTGGTGGGAAAACAAAAGAGGGTTTTCCTAGTGGCTGGCCCTAGACTTTGGAACTCTGTCCTTTGGGAGGGTAGAGTTCCCAACTCCTTGCTGTCCTCCTGTCAGCAGATGAAGACGTTTTTATTCTGACAGGCTTTTGGAATTGAAGGCTTTCAATAAAAAGGGCTGTAAGTGTTGTATTGTTTTAAAATTGTATTGTTTAACTTCTTAAAATCTTTTCTTAGACCCCATCTGATCTTGTTTTTTTTAATATATTTTTATTAATTTTATAATCATACATTATATTATCCAATCAATACTTATTTAGTATAACACATAAAATTACCATAAACATCACAATTTTTCTATTAATTTCAAAAGTTAACATAAATTTTTTTACTATAATTCTTTTCAAGAATATTATTTCCCCTACCCCCCCCCCCACCTCAGTGCTCCCCTTCACCGGAGCCATTATCCCTTGCCTAATCTTTCCAGAATCTCATTTCTTCTCGTGGAGGTAACCTCCCATCTTTTGTCTGTAATACTTTTTTAACAAATACTTTCCAAATTTTATCAAAATCACTTTCTTTCCAACTTCCTCTTCTTACTTTAATTCTACATGTTAACTTATCATTTATTGCCATCTTCCACACTTCTTTATACCACTCCTCCACTTGTACATTTATTTACATTTTCCAATGTCTTGCTATAATTAATCTTGCTGCCGTTAATAAATTTGTTATTAAATCCTTTTCTGCTTGGTTCCCATGCTCTCCATTATAAATTGACACCAATGCTATGCTCGGTTTCCTTTCTATATTTCTATTCAGAATATTCTCTATTTCTATAAAAAACATTTCCCAAAACTGCTGTACAAATTTACAATTCCACCACATATGCATATATGTACCTATTTCTTGACAACCTCTCCAACAATATTTACAGTTATTCTTATCTATATTATGCAATCTTGTTGGTGTCAAATACCATCTCCATATTATTTTATAATAATTTTCTTTTATCCGTATCGACATATTTTTAGATGTCTTTGTTTCCATATCTTATCCCATTCATTATCTCCAATTCTTTGTTTCAAATCTTCCTCCCATATTCTCCTTAAATATTCCCCTTTGGCTTTTTTATCCTTATTTTTTTTATCAATATTTTATATAATTCACTTGTAATACCTTTCATACTTTCATTATCATCCCTCTTTTCACCTTTTTTCACCAAATTTTCAAATTTTGTAAATTCCCTTGTTTCTTTATGATTCTTTTTCCAATTTTTAATCCATTGTTCTAACTGTATACAATTAAAGCATGAAATTTTCATTCCACATAATTTCTCTCTTATACTCCCTTTCTCATTCCTCCATCCTATCCATCCCTCTATTTTATCTAGTCCTCTTTTCTTTAATTCCTTTCCCATTTATTCCTTCAAATTATTTGGGGTTTTTTTTTCCATTATAGCCGGTGTTAATATTGAATCAATAGGCAAAAATTCTCTCTTATATTTATACCATATTTCCCATATATTTTGCAGAAATGGGTTCTCGATTCCTTTAATTTCCTTTTTTGTAAAATTATCAAAAAATATGTTCCATATTCTCTTTTCTATTCTCCCTGTTTCTGTCTCTAACCATTCTAAATCCCCCTGTCCTACAATTCCTTCTATAACATATAGGAAAGGAGAAGCCAGGCATAGTCAGACACGCATTCTTGACTTTAGGAGAGCTGATTTCAATAAACTCAGGGAAACACTGAGGGTGATCCCATGGTCAGGAATACGAAAAGAGAAGAGACCTCAAGATGGATGGGATTTTCTCAAAAGGGAGGTAGAATCATAGAATCATAGAATTGCAGAGTTGGAAAAGACCACGAGGGCCATCCAGTCCAACCCCCCTGCCACGCAGGAAATCTTGATCAAAGCATCCCCAACAGATGGCAATCCAGCCTCTGTTTAAAGACCTCCAAGGAAGGAGACCCCACCACGCTCCGAGGGAGTGTGTTCCACTGCTGAACAGCTCTTACTGTCAAAAAGTTCCTCCTCATGTTGAGGTGGAATCTCTGTTCCTGGAGCTTGTACCCACTGTTCCGTGTTCCAGTCTCTGGAGCAGCAGAAAACAAGCCTGCTCCATCCTCAGCGTGACATCCCTTCAAATACTTAAACAGGGCTATCATATCGCCTCTTAATCGTCTTTTTTCCAGGCTAAACATACCCAGCTCCCTAAGTCTCTCCTCATAAGGCATGGTTTCCAGACCTTTCACCATTTTTGTTGCCCTTCTCTGGACACGCTCCAATTTGTCAATATCCTTTTTGAATTGTGGTGCCCAGAACTGGACACAGTATTCTAAGTGAGGTCTGACCAAGGCAGAATAGAGTGGCACTATTACTTCCCTTGATCTAGACACTATATTTCTATTGATACAGCCCAAAATCGCATTGGCCTTTTTAGCTGCCGCATCACACTGTTGGCTCATGTTCAACTTGTGGTCTACTAGGACTCCTAGATCCCTTTTGCATGTAGTCTCATTCAGCCAGGTCTCTCCCATCCTATACTTATGCATTTCATTTTTCCGCCCTAAATGCAATACTTTACATTTCTCCGTATTGAATTTCATTTTGTTAGCTTTGGCCCAGCTCTCCAGTCTATCCAGGTCATTCTGAATTTTGATCCTGTCCTCTAGTACTGATACTAGAGGACAGGATCAGATACTGAAGGCACAATTTCAAACAGTACCATTGAGGAAGAAAAATGGGAGGTGTCTCAAGAAACCAGGATGGATGACTAAAGAACTTTCAATGGAGCTAAGTTTTAAATGGAACATGTATAGGAAATGGAAAAGGGGGGAAATCTCCAAAGAAGAATTCAAACAGATAGCAAACACGTGTAGGAGTAAAGTCAGAAAAGCTAAAGTGCAGAATGAGCTCAGGCTTGCTAGAGAGGATAAGAACAATAAAAAGGGTTTTTTGGGGTATGTCCGCAGCAAAAGGAGGAAGAAGGAAATGGTGGGGCCACTACGCGGAGAAGATGGCAAAATGCTAACAGGGGACAAAGAAAAGGCAGAATTACTCAACACCTTCTTTGCCTCAGTGTTTTCAGAAAAAGAAAAGGGTGACCAACCAGAGGATAAAGGAACAGAGGACACAATAGGGGAAATCCAGCACAGAATAAGCAAAGAGGTAGTACAGGAATACCTTCTTAAACTAAATGAATTTAAATCTCCAGGACCAGATGAACTATATCCAAGGGTATTAAAAGAGCTGGCAAATGTAATCTCAGAGCCATTGGCAATAATCCTTGAGAACTCCTGGAGAACAGGAGATGTCTCAGCAGACTGGAGGAGGGCAAACATTGTCCCCATCTTCAAAAAGGGGGGGAAAGAGGATCCCAACAATTATCGTCCAGTTAGTCTGACATCAATACCAGGGAAGATTTTAGAGCAGATCATTAAACAGATAGTCTGTGAACGTTTAGAAGGCAATGCCATAATCACAAACAGTCAACATGGGTTTCAGAGAAACAAGTCATGCCAGACTAATCTGATCTCTTTTTTTTTATATAAAATGACCAGCTTGGTAGATGAAGGGAATGCTGTGGATATCGTATACCTTGATTTCAGTAAGGCCTTTGACAAGGTTCCCCATGACATTCTTGCAAACAAGCTTGTAAAACGTGGGCTAGACAAGTTAACTGTTCAATGGATTTGTAATTGGTTGACCGGCCAAACCCAAAGGGTGCTCAGCAGTGGCTGCTTTTCATCTTGGAAAGATGTGACCAGTGGGGTGCCACAAGGTTCTGTCCTGGGCCCAGTGCTATTCAACATCTTTATCAATGACTTGGGTGAGGGAATTAGGGGCATACTTATCAAATTTTCAGATGACACCAAATTAGGAGGAGTAGCTAATACCCTAGAGGACAGGATCAAAATTCAAAATGACCTGAATAGACTAGAAAACTGGGCCAAAGCTAACAAAATGAAATTCAATACGGAGAAGTGTAAGGTACTGCACTTAGGGCGAAAAAATGAAATGCATTGATATAGGATGGGAGAGACCTGGCTGAATGAGACTACATGCAAAAGGGATCTAGGAGTCCTAGTAGACCACAAGTTGAACATGAGTCAACAGTGTGATGCGGCAGCTAAAAAGGCCAATGCAATTTTGGGCTGCATCAATAGAAGTATAGTGTCTAGATCAAGGGAAGTCATAGTGCCGCTCTATTCTGCCTTGGTCATACCTCACCTAGAATACTGTGTCCAGTTCTGGGCACCACAATACAAAAAGGATATTGACAAATTGGAGCGTGTGCAAAGAAGGGCGACTAAAATTGTGAAAGGTCTGGAAATGATGCCTTATGAGGAGAGACTTAGGGAGCTGGGCATGTTTAGCCTGGAAAAAAGACGATTAAGAGGTGATATGATAGCCCTGTTTAAGTATTTGAAGGGATGTCACGCTGAGGATGGAGCAGGCTTGTTTTCTGCTGCTCCAGAGACTGGAACACGGAGCAATGGATGCAAGCTCCAGGAACAGAGATTCCACTTCAACTTTAGGAGGAACTTTTTGACAGTCAGAGCTGTTCAGCTGTGGAACACACTCCCTTGGAGCGTGGTGGGGTCTCCTTCCTTGGAGGTCTTTAAACAGAGGCTGGATGGCCATCTGTCGGGGATGCTTTGATTGTGATTTCCTGCGTGGCAGGGGGTTGGACTGGATGGCCCTCGTGGTCTCTTCCAACTCTGCCATTCTATTATTCTATGATTCTATGATATCTCAATTGATTAGCTTCATAATATACTTTTATATTGGGAAGACTAAGTGCTCCCTCCTTCTGTGATATATACCAAAATAATTTATTTAATCTTGTCCTTTTCCCTCCATTACAATATTTATTCAACATATTTTGCCATTTTTTCAGTTCTACTTCTGATATTTTTATTGATAACATTCTAAACAAAAAATTTAGTTTAGGTAATATTTTCATTTTAACTAAAGCTACTCTTCCAAACCATGATAGTTGAATATTTTTATATTCTTCCAACTTCTTTTCCATTTCTTTCCTTAGTACCATAATATTTTTCTCTTCTAGTTCTTTTAAATCTTTTGTAATATTTATTCTTAAATACTTAATATTACTTTTTAATCTTACTTCTAATTTTTTCTCTTTTACAAATATATTTTCTTCTTCCTTAGTATAGTTAAACAACATCATATCTGATGTGTTCCAATTAACCTGTAAGCCTGTCATCTCCCCGAATACTTTTAAATGTTCTTTAATTTGTTCTATTCCGTTAATCAGTTCCTTAATTCTTAGCAATGTATCGTCAGCAAACAAGCTTATCTTATGTTTTGTTTCTACTCCAATTCCTTCTATACTATTATCATTTCTTATCAGATTTGCTAGAATTTCTATTACCATTGCAAACAATATTGGAGAAAGTGGGCAACCTTGTATTGTTCCTCTTGTTATTTTTATTTCTCTTGTTATTCCATCATTAACCATCACTATAGCTGTGTTACGGGAATACAATTGATCTATTAATTCTCTAAACCTCTTCCCCATTCCAAATTCTTTCAATATTATTTTTAATGTTGGCCATTCCACACAGTCAAATGCTTTAAATTTATGTAATGCTAATATCCCTTCTTTTACTTTTGTTCTGCCAATTATATGCATTTTATTTAACACCCTTCCTATTAAATTTGACATTTGTCTTCCTTTCACAAATCCACATTAGTCCTTTAATATATATTTATACATACAACTATTCATTCTCTTTGCCATTATTGCTGATAATAACTTTGCATCTTGATTTATCAATGATATAGGCCTGTATGATCCAGGGTCCAACAAATCCTTATCTGGCTTTGGTATCAATATTATCAATGATTGTTGCCATGATGGAGGGACTTTGTCTCCCGTTATTATAATTCTAATAATTTAGGTATCAACTTCTATTTAAATACTTTATAATAATCTGGTCCTAACCCATCCATTCCTGGAGCTTTCCCACTTTTTAAATTATTTATTGCTTCCTCTACTTCCATTTTCGTAATTGGTTTTTCTAATAAATCCCTATCTTCCTCTTCTATTTTAATCTTCCAATTTTCCCCTACATATTTTTCTATTTGTTCCACTGATTTATTCCCTGACTGGTACAGGTCTTTATAAAACTCCTCAAAAATTGTTAGTTTTCCCTTCATTGTTCTATACATTTTACCTGTTTTATCTCTAATCCCATTTATCATATTTTCCATTTTCTTCTTCTATGTGGATGTAGCCAACATTTTTGAATTTTTATTACTAAAATCAAAATACTCCCTTCTTAAATAAATTAAAATTTCCTGTACTTCATCTACTTCCATTTTATCCAGTTCCTCCCTGTTTGCTCATAACTCAATATAAGTTTGTTTTTCCTTGTTTGATATATATTTATTTTCCAATAATTCTATTTCCCTTTCTAATTTCCCTTTTATTTCTTCTTGCCTTTTTTTAAGTTAAAGGTTTCTTTTATGCATATCCCCCTTGTCACACCTTTCATAGTATCCCACAAAATTCCTTTTGATACTGCTTTATCATTTAATTCCCATAATTCTTGCCATTCATGCTCAATTTTTTCTACTATTTCTCTGTAATTTAAAATCTTTGTATTCAGCCTCCACCTTTTCACCTGTTCATAATCTCTCTTCATTATAATCTCCACATTGACCAAGGCATGGTCTGTTACTTTTATATTTTCTATCTCTGAATTTATGATTTTATCAATCAATTTTTTGATACAAAAATATAATCAATTCTTGAATAACTCTTATGTACCACTGAAAAGTATGTATATTTCCTTTCATCTCCCTTTACCAATCTCCACACATCTTTCAACCCCTTTCTTTTTATTATTTTATTTAAATTTGTAATATTATCATATTTATCCCTTAATGAATAATTTGATTTATCTTTTATTCTTCCCATTTGCATATTAAAATCTCCTGCTACAACAATATTTTGTTCTTGCATATTCTCCATTTCTTTAAATACTTTCTCATAAAATTCGTCTTGTTTTTCATTTGGAGCATATACATTCATTAGAACATATTTATCTTCTCCCATTTCACCTTGCATTATAATATATCTACCATTTTCACTTTTTTCACCTTTTTAATGACAAAATTACATTTTTTGCTATTAATATTGCTACCCCTCTAGCTTTTGAATTCCCATATGCTTTTTCATAAACTCTTACCCAATTTAATTTCAATTCATTTATTCCTTCACTTTTTTTATGTGTCTCCTGCAAAAATATTATATCCGCTTGATCCTTCTTCAATAATGCTTCAATCCTTTTTCGTTTTATTACCGTGCCAAGGCCATGAACATTTAAGGCTGAAATCTTTAATTTATTAACCATTAGATTCCTTATTACATTTTCTATAAGATCTTCTGGCTCCAAAAAGTGACCTCCCTTCCCCATACCCACCCCTTCCCAATTCTTCCCCATTCCCTCCCCCCCTTTCCCTTCTTTACCTCCCCACCTTGTCTTCCCAAGGCAAATTGCCTTGCTCTTGACCCCCCCAGGTTTTCCAGGTGAGGAGTGGCAAAGAGATCATCCAATGGCCCAGAACAACTCCCTCCTCCCGTGTGCTCATAAAAATAAAAAATAAAAAATCCCCTCTTTTTCCCCCCTGTAATTTTTTTCCTTCCTTCTGCTTTCTTCATCTGTCTAAACTTTTCCTCCTCCACTGTCCGCTCCTCCATCAGCTCCATACTCCTTCTTATGTACTCCCAACTCCTCCAACAATCGCAGTCCTTCTTCTGGTGTTTCCATTCTATATCTTTTCCTGCCCATTCAAATTTCAAAAACACTGGGTATGCCCAAGCATATTTTATACTAGCTTTCAAAAAAGTAGCAATACAAGGCTTCATTGATTTTCTCCAAATTACTGTTTGTGGACAGTAGTCATTATATAATTCCACCCTTACATCTCCATACTTCAGTCTCTCTGGATGTTTCTTGACTGTTCTCATCAATTCCTCCTTGTTATTGTAATTAATAACTCTAACAATAACATCTCTTGGCAAAATACTCCTCCTTCCTGTCAGTTCTCTATGGATCTGCTCAATGTTCTCATCCCTCCATTTCACAGCTGGGGTCACTTGCTGTATCCATTTCAACACTTCAGATTTCAGATAAGATCCTTGATCTTTCCCCACAGATTCTGGCAGGAACCTTATTCTAAAGTTATTCCTGTGTTGATAATCTTGCATGTATATCATTTTTTTTCCATATCTGTGATTTTCTTCATATTGTCCTGGATCTGACTACTTTGAAGTGTTTGGGTTTTAATTATTTCTTTGTTCTCTTTTACTATATTAAGGAT
Organism: Gambelia wislizenii; assembly: GCA_030847615.1. NCBI lineage: Eukaryota > Metazoa > Chordata > Lepidosauria > Squamata > Crotaphytidae > Gambelia > Gambelia wislizenii. The sequence goes on from JAUMIR010000001.1 coordinate 365,054,884, forward strand.
ATCTCCTTGTATTCCTTGTATTTTTGTACTCATTTCCACAAATCTTTCTTCAGATCTTTTCTTCTCCTTCTGCATTTCTTCTCTTATACTTGCAAACTCTGAAAACATTCTCTTTTTGTCTTCTCTAAATTCTGTCATCATTTTTGTAAAGAGAGAATCCATATGAATTTTAATATCCTCTGTGCTTTCTTCCCTTCTTTCCCCCCCCCATCTGATCTTGGAAGCTAAGCAGGATCAGTCCTGCTTTGTATTTGGATGGGAGATTGCCAATGAATACCAGTTGCTGTAGGCTATATTTCAGGGGAAGGAACTGGCAAAACCACCTTGGAGTATTCCTTGCCTAAGAAGACCTATGAATTTCATAGGGTCACGTTAAATCAACAGGCAACTTGAAGGCGCACACACATATGTGTGCCCTTTTAATATGGTTAATAGTTTAATTTGGGTTTAAGATTGATTTTTTTGTATGTGTTTAATTGTAATCTTTTTAATGTGTGAGCCACTTTGAGTCCCAGTCTTGGGGAAAAGGTGGGATATAAATAAATTTAACAATAACAACATGTGGAGTTCTGAGCAGATAGAAAAAAGCAGATGGGGGCCACATTGTTTAAGCTACATCACGAGACAAGTGAATAAAGTGCTGCTTATACTCTTAGGACATTAAAATACCTTTTCCTTCTTTTAATTTACAAAATAAAAGAATTGTTTCCAGAAGGACATCTCTATATTCTGAATTTAAACCCAGAGGGAATTGTCTATGGCTGAGCTATAAACTGTGGGGGCACCAACTGGAATTATGGCTCCGAACCTGCACTCCTGCAAAGAGATGCCACCAAAATGGCTCAAAGCCCTCCATATAGTATTATATTTTATATTTTGCTTTAAAGCAACCCAATAGCCCTATGTCCAGAAATCGTAAGTTAGAAAATGAATTCAAAAGAGGCAGCGAATTGCAAGAAAAGACATTTTTCTTGCCTTTCTTTAAAAAACAAAACAAAACAAAACAAAACTGAGGATCATGGTGGGATAATTATATAAATAAAATAATCCTCCCAGCTCTTCACGATTTGTGAATGTCAGGTTGCAGCCGCTACCAAATTCCCTATTGTGCCTGTAAGATTTCTTGCACAGTTCTTTGGGGAATATGCTAGAATGGGTGATAAATGGGAGAGTGCCCCTTCTAGAGTCCTTGCTGTGTTTTGTGATAACTCATTATATTTCTTTCTTTACAAATAGCCCCATTAACACTCTGGAACTGAATGGAATCATAAAACCTGAACCATCCCGCTACCACTGGAGTGAAGCTAGGGGTATTGTTTTATGAATTACAAGGCTGCCAGAATTGATTTATTCAAGCAAAACCATCAGTGCTGAGTCACTGATCTGTTTGGGTGTGCACGCAAAAAGAAAATATTTCTTCCCCACCTGCCCACAATAAGGGCAATATAACTTTAGCTATCATTTTATTGAATTATATGATGGGTGGGTGCATACAGTTTCTCTTCAAAATGGCAGGAGAGAGCACTGAAGTTCTCCCCCTCCCCTTTTAGCTGAACCCAAAAGCCCCAGTTAAACCATTTATAGGCAAATTTACAAAATAGGAGAGAGAGCTCTGAGCTTTTTCAAAGACTTCGCAGCCTCAATAAAACCTTCTATGTTCCGAAATTAAATGTCACTCTTAGTCAGATGATTCTAAACAAGACTCCTATAATCCGCTCTGTTATGGGGCTATTTATTTTTGTCTGGGAAAAACTTCAAAGCAGCCCATGACAGATAATAAAAATCAAAATTAGCATTCCAATGAGGATTTTTTTAATATATAAAAAAGAATTACTTTTACAGTTCCTTTGCAAAGGAGAACTAAAGACAGTTGCTTCAAGTATATTTTTAATCTTGCTCATTCATCATTTTTCAACTAAGTTTTTTTTTTTTTAAAAAAAAACACCATTGGGCAGAAATAGATTGTCATGAAAACCAATTTCGCCCTCTAATGTTTTTCTGGAGGAAACTTCAGACAGCCAGAGAAGTATTAAAGAGTCCTGAGCAATGTATTAGCATTGGTGGTTCCAGAATATTCACACCAGTGGACCTCATGCACTCGGCCCCATCAGCTGTAGTATTAGGAAGACTAGCCCTACCATTAGGCAGAATGAGGCAGCCATCTCAGTCAGCAGGTTTAGGTTGTCACAACAGGTCAGCTATTTATTAATTATTATTGTTATGTTACTGTCAGGGACAAAAATAGCACTCATGGGATTTCTAGATTTTGAGGATTTTAGTATAGTTTAGCTGGCTTGACGTATTACATACCTTGACTTTGAGGAAGGGCTACTTTGGAGATTATCAGATGTGCTAAATGTGGAGTTATCACAATGCCAGGACATCGCTAAAGGCTTCCTTTTCAGATGATGTTGTCCCCCTCTCGCAATGTACCCATGCTGCTTTTGTTCCACTAGTGCTGCTTTTTAGTGACGGGCTAAGCTGTCAATGGATCCCCATTCTGTTTCTGTCACAGAGGTTCGTGAGTCTGAAAAGGTGCCCCATTATGATGCCGAGATCCCAGCGTCAGTGGGAGGTCCCTGCCAGAACACTTCCGGGTGAGATCAGGACAGCAAGGTAAGTGACACACTTTTTTGTACCCGCCCTGGGTTACTTGTAACGTTTTCAGTGTGGTTTTGTGCTTGCTGTAACTTTTATAAAACTTTATTTTGCTTTTAATTTTTGAATTTCCTACGCTCTGGTCTTCTCACAAGAACAGCCAGGATTTCAATCCAGGAAGTGAAAGGAGCTCCATTAGAGCTCCATTCACTCCTGGGCAGCCATGAAGACACGAAAAAGTTAGGTCTGAAACTTTAAGTTATTATTCTGTGACTGGGACAGGAGAGGGGCAGGAGAGGAGATTGTGGGACGGGAACACTTTTTTTTGTTCCTGTCTGATAATCTCCTTTGTCTCAGGCAACATAATGTCTTGTCTAATCCTGAGTATCAGGAAATACCCCATGGACATGGAGCTTAATTACAGAAATTGAAAGACCAAGTGGTAGTGGCCATGGCCCCCACATCCTGAAGTGGCCCCCCAGGCCAGGATCTTTGGCAGGTCCCCTACCTATTGCTAAGGTTAAGGGTAGTGAGATGCTCTACAGGATTTAGGATAAAAATTAAAGTAAGTCAGTTAAATGATGACACCAAAGTAATATTTATATTTATTTTTTTTTTAAAAAAAAACCCTAAATGGATTTACATAATAAAAACTTACAATAATATCACACTGGGCTCCCCTCCTAATGCTGGGTGCCCAAGCCCCCAGGCTAGAGCCCTGTCAGCCCCACCCCTTGTGGGGGCCATGGTAGTGGTGGTAGAATGGACTCTTATGAGCTATAGGTAGGAGACAACAGAAATGAAGAAGTAGCATTAATTCCCCATTTTCAGACTATGGTAGGGTTTTCCCCCCCCCACTCCCACCTTCTGATATATAATCAGAAATTGAAGAATGCAGAATATAAGAGCTGTGCTGCATCATGCCAAAGTCCAATCTACAGTGGCCAGCCAGATGGTAAGTCCAGAGCATGATGTGAGTGTGTTGACACCTCCTTCATGTTGCCCAGCAACTGGTATTGAGAAGCCAATTGGAGGCAAGACATAGCCACTCTTGACTAATACCTATTGCCTTCTGTAGAATTCTCTAAATATCTGTTAAAGCTGTCAGATTTGGTAGCCATCACTCACTACAACTTGTGGAAATGAATTCCGAAGTTTACCTATGAGTGGCCTGAAGAAGTTTTTCTTTTATGGGTGACCATGGTTTCTAGCATTGTGTGATAAGGAGGAAAGATAAGGAGGAAAATCTCTTCCCACTCACATTCTCCATGCTGTGCATGATTTTATAAATCTCTGTCACGTCCTGTCTTCCTTTTCTTTTTCAACCAAAAAACAACAACAAACCCCAATCAGATATAGTGCTAAGGCTTCAGTCAGTAGGGCAGTTTAGGCATGTCCAGATAACTTTCTTTACCAACAAGTTGCTCTAGCCCCTTGGTTATGCTTTTTCCAAAATATCCTCAGTCCTACACCTATCCTGTGTGCCTGCCTCATTTCAACACAAAAGCAGACAACTTACTCCTACATTAGCAACAAAAAAGTGAAACTTGAAGAAAAGTTCTCATAGGGTACATAAGAGAATCATTTCACCATACAGACAATAGAATTATTTATTTATTTATTTATTTATTTATTCCCCGCTCTTTAGCCACAAGGCTATCATGTTGGGCAGGCCATAGAAAACAACAGAGCTGGCTACCAGCATGATAGAATCTTGGATTCTATTTGTGATAATGAAAACTTGGAAGAGACATGTATGTTTGGACAGGAGAGGCAGAAACAATGGCAAGAGATGGAGGGATGAAGATAGGGTTGAGGACCTAAATACCCTACAAGCATGAGATTCCATTTGATCTTGGATGGGAGACCACCAAGGAATATCAGGTGCTATAAGCTATATTTCAGAGGAAGGAACTGGCAAAACCACCTCTGAGTATTCATTGCCTTAGAAAACCCTATGGACAGGAGAGGCAGAAACCAAAGCAAACCTCCGTGAATAAAATCTTGCCGAATAAGGCGCGGCAGGCTCCAAGCCTAAGCGCAAGACGGACGATCTCGCAGCAGGCATGGCGTTGTCCGAAATTGACCCCTGCCACGCTGCTGCGATGAACATCTCCCGGGTGATCCTTGCGCGGCAAGGATCATCTGAAAATGTCCGAAGATAGGGTTGAGGACCTAAATACCCTACAGGCACCAGATTCCTATTTCAGAGGAAGGAACTGGCAAAACCACCTCTGAGTATTCCTTGCCTTAGAAAACCCTATGAAATCGATGGGGTCACCTTAGATTGATAGGCAACTTGAAGGCACATACACACACAAGAAGATGAGGTAAGAAAGGGCAGGGAGAAGAAGGCAACTCAGTATGCTGGGTGAGAGAGTTTTCATTCAATAGCCAGCTCTAAGCCTTTAGTTAATTCAGAGCAGAACTTGGAAAGGTAATTTTGGGGGGTGGGAATGTAACTCCACAATTCTTTAACCAGCGTAACCACTGGTCACACTGGCTAGCAGGTTTGGGAAGGTTTGTCCCTCCCCCATCCCCAGTATGTTATCCAAGCTATGGTACAGAGTCCTTCAGTACCATTATTCTCTTTTTGCTACTCTATATTATACATCTAAGGGAGAACATTATGCTTTTAGAGGGAACAGAATAGTGATTCCTGTCATTATGGTTTCAGAATTGGCTGACACAAGGTGTGTGGCCTCTGACAAGAAAGACTGGTTGGTGGGGACAATATAGTGTAAAGTGGGGGGGGGTGTCATTTCTAGGTCAAATGTTGGAAGTAACATGAAAGTTCTGAACAAAGAGGAAAGTCTGTTTGTAAGTCCTCTTGGGAAAATATTTAGGAATCACTCAAGCAGTATAGTGCAAAGACAAGGAGACAGTGGAGAGAGGTTTCCACAGAATTCCAATTAGTGCGATAACAATTGCATTGGATGAGATGGGGCTCACCCAAATAAAATGGTGGGGGGAGGTTGCACATGGTAGTGAGTGAGTCATTGTGAGGCCATTCAGCTGGCTGTAATCAACTTCTCCATTAAAAGATGCCCGAGGCATGCATGGTATACTGGTGAATTACAGCCTTAGCACTTGATTTCCCAGTTGTCCACATAAGGCTGACAAACAGAGAGCACCCACCAAGTTTACAGATCTCCACTATTTGAATGTTCTCGATTGTTTGGTCGCCCATACAGTCTGTCTCCTTGTCACATCCCTAGCAAAGCTGATTTTGTGATGCTTTTGTTATGCAAATATGATACTAAAAGAGTCCTCAGATCCACTAAGGCAAAAAGCACACTTCTATAGAATTGCAAAAGCTCACTTCTGTGTGGCAAGCTTTTCAGATCCTCCATCCCATCTATTTACTAGCATTTGTATTTATTTTTTTTTCCACATTTCCTTCCCATGCCCAATCAAACCACACTTGGGTAATTCCATATAGGATACAATTCTGCTTCGGCATTTACTCTCCATTGCTTTGTAATTACTAAGTAAAAAGAAGTTGTTTTCATAATCAAAATAGAGAAGAAGGAAACTCTCTCTCTCTCTTTCTCTTTCTTGGCTACAACACTCCACAAGCTACTCTGATATTCTGATCTCACTCCCTCACTCAAGTACATTCGTTGAAAGCGAAGGGCAGTCAATCACTTAAATGCTAGTTTTACTCATTTAAAGACACAATCGCTCTTTGCTGTGTTCACTCAAATCTGTTTGACCCAAATTAAGCTGTACCAAAAAAGGGAGAAGAAACTCTTATGAGTCAGATGAACCTTCTAAACTGTATTTGAAAGTGTGTGTGTGTGTGTGTGAATGTTTAAAATCTCTAACCATTATTGCTTCCATTCCATACACCCTCCAAGGAACCTTGCAAGACAGAACATAATTATTTCCATTTTCAAAGTGGGAAGAGGGACACTGAAACTGGTGATTTGTGTCTTGTACTGATAGCCACCAGCCACCCCCTTTATTCCAACATTTATGTATTGTACCTTTGTGTACCTGGTACAATTTCACTCAGAAGGATTCCAACAGGAATGACTGAGGACTTTATCACACGAGGCTGATATTTTGCAATTACAGCAAGATATCAGCATTATTTGGCCAGTACTTACCTCACAACATCGTGGCAAATCTGTTGCTGTTTTGCATTTCAATAGTTTCTGTAGCACACGTTTTCACTGATGGGGGAGACCCATAAATGGCCCCCAGTCTCGCTGCTATTCCATTAGTTCTCCTGATGCAATAGGTCTCTTCTGCTGCAGTAATGGTATGATGGCAGTCATGTGCCATAAGGGAGCATGATTCTCTTTGTCTCCCCCTCTGTCCCCCTTACTCCTTGATATTCCATAGCACGCCAAAGTTGTTTTTTACTCTGTAACTTTCAGGTTTTTTATTTTTATATTTCTTCTGATTGCATAATTATGGCAAAATGGTAAAATAACATATTTTTATCATTTTCGCATAATTACAGAATTGGATAAAAAATTAAAATAAAAGAATTGAAAGGCATGCATGCATTGGATAGGGAATACGGCAGGGTTACAGAGCCAGTATAGAAAGGACCATGGATTGCCAAAGCATAAAACTTGCAGCATACACATGTGATTGCAGGGAAGTGAGATAATAAACATTTTTAAACCGGTATGTTCCCGTTCACTTCACTAATGCAATTGCTGCAAAAAAAAAAAAAAAAAGGGCTCATGTGATAAATATTGTTATCCTACACTCCTGTATAAATCAACCACTGAATTCATTGGGACAAATATATCCTTAGCTTAATTTCTATCTGAGCTTGAAAACTTAGGTTCCATGGAGGCTGAAAGAAAATGGGAGTTGTAGTCCCAAAAGAAATTAAGCCAAGCTCTGCTTTATAGGTTGCATAACTAATTTTAAGGCTAATGCAAGTTAGAATCATAGAATCATAGAATTGTAGAGTTGGAAGAGACCATGAGGGCCATCCAGTCCAACTCCCTGCCATGCAGGAAATCTTGATCAAAGCATCCCCGACAGATGGCCATCCAGCCTCTGTTTAAAGACCTCCAAGGAAGGAGATTCCACCACGCTCCAAGGGAGTGCGTTCCACTGCCAAACACCTCTTACTGTCAAAAAGTTCCTCCTAATGTTGAGGTGGAATCTCTGTTCCTGGAGCTTGCATCCATTGCTCCGTGTTCCAGTCTCTGGAACAACAGAAAACAAGCCTGCTCCATCCTCAGCATGACACCCCTTCAAATACTTAAACAGGGCTACCATATCACCTCTTAACCTTCTTTTTTCCAGGCTAAACATACCCAGCTCCCTGAGTTTCTCCTCATAAGGCATGGTTTCCAGACCTTTCACCATTTTAGTTGCCCTTCTCTGGACATGCTCCAATTTGTCAATATCCTTTTTGAATTGTGGTGCCCAGAACTGGACACAGTATTCTAGGTGAGGTCTGACCAAGGCAGAATAGAGCGGCACTATTACTTCCCTTGATCTAGATACTATACTTCTATTGATACAGCCCAAAATCGCATTGGCCTTTTTAGCTGCCGCATCACACTGTTGACTCATGTTCAACTTGTGGTCTACTAGGACTCCTAGATCCGTTTTGCACGTAGCCTCGTTCAGCCAGGTCTCCCCCATCCTATATCTGTGTATTTTGTTTTTCCACCCTAAGTGCAGTACCTTACATTTCTCCTAGATCCCTTTCACACGTAGTCTCGTTCAGCCAGGTCTCTCCCATCCTATATCTATGCATTTCATTTTTCCGCCCTAAGTGAAGTACTTTACATTTCTCTGTATTGAATTTCATTTTGTTAGCTTTGGCCCAGCTTTCTAGTCTATTCCAGTCATTCTGAATTTTGATCCTGTCCTCTAGGGTATTAGCTACTCCTCCTAATTTGGTGTTATCTACAAATTTGATAAGTATGCCCCTAATTCCCTCATCCAAGTCACTGATAATGATGTTGAATAGTGCTGGGCCCAAGTTCTCTAGTGAATTAGCAGAACAAGTCTTCCTCAAAACAGTAAACTGTTGGGAGCAACAAAGTTATTTGGAATTTAATATTTATTTATTTGAATTGTATGTGGGTTGATAGTAGTGGTCATAGTGATCTTTAAAAGGAAACTGTGTTGTTTCATTACATTTGGTTTCAGCCCCACTTCTGCAGATCAGTCTCCTTGTTTTTCTCAGGGCTTGTCTAGATGGGCAATATGCCCTAGCTTGCTCCTGGCTTAGATCCCTGAGGTCCATATGACACAGGACATTTGCCGCATTCTGCCCCCAGGCAGTCCTCGCCACCCAGTTATGGGGCTGAGAGTGGGGAGGTGGGGTAGGGCCTGCTACAGCATTTTAGAATAATACCTGTTTAAATTCATTTTCACTGGGAGGAAACAGGATCAGGCCCTGTGAGACTGCAGGAGCCCATCCCAGCAGCCTGTCCCTTGCTGCTGCTGCTTGTCTGCCTTCCTTTCCCAAAAGAGAGGAAGGAGCCCTGTAGCATATGACCAAGGGTAGTCACCTGCAGGAGTCCTTGGTCACATGTTGCAAGCCCTTCCTACCTTCCAAAACAACAAGGGGAAATGGTGGCAGTGGTGGCGGCAATGGGCAGGCATGCCTTTCTGGACTTCCTCCCATTCCATAGAGGGAACAGGGGAGCAATAGACCTGATCTGCGGCCAGGATATGCCAGTAGGGAGCTGATGTATCCTGGCTCATGTAGATGAGCCCTCAGTGGCTGCAAGATAATGGTAGGAGTGGGCGAGGATTTCAATTCAAAATGGTTTTGATAAGAAATTTCCAAAGTTAACATATTTCTTCATGATGAAAATTAGCTTACCACTAATGCCACAGTTCCTGCCACCACCACAGTAAGTGCATACAGAACTTTGAATAAATATCGTTAGTGATCATGCAAAAGAAACACCATGGAATTATCGCACAACGACCACTAGCGCTTTAAGAATGGGAGTTTACTTCCACAATTTGGCATGGGTGAGATTTTGGCGGTTCTTGTGAGAAGATGCGAGTTTGCTTAAAACTCCAGAAACCTCTTAATTAATAAAGTAAATGAAAACACAAGCACTGAAACAAACCTAAAAACGTGCAAACTAAAGGGGACAGTTCATAAAAAAAGTGTCCTGTGCTTAGTTTTCACATTCTCACCCAGAGGTTTTCTCACTGGGAACAGGGAGGAGGGAAAGAGGACCACCCATTCAAAATGTAATCTCACAATCACAATGGGACATGGTTTTGCACACCAACAATAGCATGAATAAATGCTATTGACAATCCATTGACAGCTTTTCCATGAATTGTAAATAACACATTTTTCGCAGCTGGAGAATGGTGAAAGAAGCAAAGATGACAACATCACGTGATAGCGGGACCCATTTGTGCTACCCTGATGTTGTAATCCTGTGATTTTTGCTGCATCTGATAATGTCCTTAAAGTCAAACAACCATAAGGAAAGGAGAGCAGGGCCCTTGACACTGTCCACTAGCACTTCATCATCAATAGACAGGATTATAGAACAAGGTATTAGGAACAGATCATATCAACAACTATTTTTCTAGAACTGAATATTGCCAGAAGACAGAACATGAGCAGCAGACTGAGCAGCCAGGCACACACATCAGGCAGGCACATACAGATCACCAGAGCATGTGATGACTGCACTTTTCTTTGAAGTATAGCAATAATTCCAACCTACATTTGTATCTGTGCCTTATAAATTAGCATGTGGATTTTTTTAATTTTAATTTTATATTTATTTATTTATTTATTTATTTATACATTTATTTATTTTGCAAAACTGGGATTCCTCCAGATGGTTCAAATGTGTTGAGTGGTTGTGGTATTTGTTGCTGCAGTTCTCTTGGGATTTTAAAAATATTTTTCCAGACCCTAAGACTTATTTATTTTATTCATTTATATCCTGCCTTTCTCCCGATAATAGGACTCAAGGTGGCTAACAACATATTTTAAAATAGTGCATATTAAAACTATACAAAGTCATTATTTTAAAAAGCAATTAAACAATTTATAAGCTTAAATCATTAACATTCACTAAAAGACTATATACAAACCTTAAAAACAGCACCACATAGCATTAAAACCCCAGCCCAATTAGTTTTTTTTAAAACCTGATGGCATAAAAATATTTTGTATTGCTGCCAAGGAGAGCAAGTACGGGGTCATCCTGGCTGCCCAAGGGAGGGAGTTCCAAAGTCTGGGATCAGCCACTGAGAAGAACCTTTCCCTTGTTCCCAGCCAAGGAGCCTGGCCTCTCCAAAAGATCTTAAAACTCTAAGGGCTCATAATAACCGAAGCCATATAGGTTTTTTTTAGATCAAAACCAGCACATTGAATTGTGCCAGATTTGTTAATTGCTGTCAAGTTGGCTTCAATTTATGGTGACCCTATGAGTGAGAGACCTCCAAGACATTCTATCATCCACAGCCCTACTTAGGTCCTGTAAATTCAGGCCCTGTAAATTGAGTCTATCTACTTGTAATACAGTCTTCCTCTATTCCTACTCTAAAAGCATTATCATTTTTTTCTAATGCTTCATTTTATCTCATGAGATGGCTAAAGTATGATGGCCCCAGTTTAGTCAATCTTGCTTCTAGGCCTGATTTGCTCTGTTGTTTGTTTATTTGTTGTTGTTGTTGTGTGCCTTCAAGTTATTTCTGACTGCGTGTCCCCCAGGTGAACCTATCATGGGTTTGGTTTGAAGAATTTGTTCAGAGGGGGATTGACTTTGCCTTCCTCTGAGACTGAGGGAGAGTAAAGTCCTAGTCTAACACTCAAACCACTAGAACCATACTGACTGATTTGCTCTAGGACCCATTTACTTAATTTTTTTTGGTAGTCTATACTCTATGCCCCAGTTTAAAATCAGGGGGAGGGGCCAGGTGCAGATCCAAGAAATCACTATGGACAACGTCCCAAAACAATGGAACAAGTGGACATAGAGGCCACAACAACCAACAAAACCCAGCAAAATGCAGTGAGCTATATGTCAAAAATAAATAAATAAATAAATGAATAAATAAATAAATAAATAAATAAACAAATCTCACACTTCTTTAGACCAATCTGGAAGAACCCTGAGTCCTTTTCTGGTGGTGGGGTGGGGTTGGCCTTACATAAATGGTTGAGCTGCCCCAGGCCTCCACTTTTGCTCTTTCACTGATACCTGTGAAAGAAGAAAAAAGGTATGGTATAGTGGGAGGGTGGGATAGACAAGGATGAGGGGAGAAATGTTTTTGCTTACCCGGATTGTGATTTGAGTGGAGGCTGACACCTTGGAAAAACAACTTCTCTTTCTGAGGTGGGCTTTCTAGGCCCCTGAAGTTCATTTCCATGTCTGATTCAGAAGAACATCACTAGCATCACCATCCTACTAGCTGCTAATTTTGGATCCTTTCCAGGATCACCATTACACCATCCCCATTCATTCTGTACAGCCTCTGAGAGAGAAGCACCTTATAGAATCCTTTTTTCCCTGTCAAAACTCAAGCCAAAGCTTTTCTTCCCCCCCCCCATGTAAGTCTTCTAACAAACACTAATTTGACTGACAGCATCTCAGTATCACTTCTTTTTGGATATATGATGCCCTCCAAATTTTAGCTCCTCTATCCTTTTTCTAGACAAAATACTTGACTAGTGGCAAATGAAATCCTGTAAGTTTGTTCAGGGCGTAGAAAGTAACTTAGTTCAGAAGTTATACATTCAGCAGTGTAAATATATTTCATGAACCCACTTGCTCACTGAATGTTTGGAAAGACTCTTGTCTTAGGAGGTTTAAGAGATTTCAATCACAAAAAGCCAAGCCCTCAGCTCTCTTGCTTGTCTTTATTGGCTTTTCCACCCCAGAAGTCTTTCCCCTTTTATCCAGAGTTCCAGCTGAACAACAGCCTCTCTTCATCTAAATTACAAAAGAATAACATGTAGGTCGCTTACAAATGCCACATAGAAAGAGAGGAAGACCTCTTTGGCTGAGGAATTATCATGTGCATTCCCCTTGGGAACTGGGAGAGGCTAGCTACATACAAAAAGACAACCAAGGTTATTGTTACTTCGGAAGGGACAGTGAGCTTGAACCAAACCTCCAGTGGCACCCCAATCAGCCTTAGAGCAGTCCTTCCATTTCATAATAAAATGATATCAAACACTTTAAAAAGACATCCGGTAATGAGAAAGATGCAGCTTCCCTCAAAGAAAGCCTCCTCACCCCAATCCTGAGACTGCATCCTCCCAATCCAAAATACTTTAGCAATAGCAATAACAATCAGTAGAATAATGTGATGCCTCTTCAATCTCCTCCCTCTCCCCTCACAAAAAAACCCTCAATTTCCCTTTTTGAAATTTTGAGCATGGCCTTCCCAAATGGGCTAGGTCTTCTGAAGACAGCATCAAACCTTCTTTTCCTTGCTTCCTGTGTCAGCCTGAATCCCAATAGTTATGAAGCATAAAAAAGAGAGTTCAAAGTAAAATATAAATTACCATCCCCTTCAAACACAAGTAGAAGTCTTATTAAGTCTCCAGTGCTTGAATCACGTCCCATGTCTGTTCTTTAGACCTTTCTTCCTTTGTGAGGCATAAATGGACACATCTTATTGATTTTCTTTCAACCTGGATCACCTCGATTGCTGTGAATATGGCAGACAAATCCAACTCATTCTCCCACAGGGAATGATGAAGAATGCAGAAGAGAAGCTGGGGAAAGACTTCTCACAGTGGGGTACCAAGAGTCATTACGCAAAACCCTGAGTCTAACTGCTTGTAATTCTAAGTCCTTTTTCCTTTCATCTCCTTCACATACACACACACACACACACACACACACATGTTTTATGACAGAGTGTTCTTTCTTAAATTTTTTATGAATACCATTTTGGCTATGGAATCAACTACTGTGGATGTTTTTATTTAAAGCAAGATGCATCAAGATAGGCCAGGGAGGGCTACCAGCCCCTATAAACAGCCAAAAGACCATCATGAGCAAATAGGTAAGCAGATTCCCCTTAAGGACAAAATGTTAGGATCTCAGCCAATCACTGTTTGAAGCTTAACATAAAAAGCAAGTTCTGACTTTTGTCACTCACCTAATGTAGACACACACAGAGACCTATATAGATAGATGGGACAGAATTACCTTTCTTTTCTCTCTCAAGGATAATGGTGAAAAATAAAAAGAAATGTAAAAGTAGAAAGATGTCTGTGAGTGTGTGTGTGTCTGTCTGTCCCTTTGACCAGAATGGATGGAAGAGGGATTTACTCCATCATTTGAGTTTTGCAGTTTCTTTAAATCAGAGGAATGACTATAGCGAAGCCTTTTTTAAAAATGGCAAAAATAAGGCATACTCTCAGCTTTACTCCCCAAAGAAATAGCAAAAGGCAGAAGTGAAACACAGTGGGACATCTTGAAATGAATTAGGCAGGCTATATTTGGGCATATTCCATTGACAATCTGTTCTGAAAGCAGATATATTAAGAGTGAACTGTTCTGCTGTTGTAAATTGAAAACATTATATGCAAGGACTAATTTCAGTGTAACCCCCCCCCCGCCCACCCTTGTTAAGTGAATTACCCAAAGAGGTGGATTTAACGGACTTTGTTGTGGGTTAAAGGATTTGAACTGCACCTATTGGTGGAATTCTCAGGCATAGTGATGCTGGCCTAATCAAACCGTGGCTTCTTTCATGTTGCCATTTACTAGGCTGTGCATTGCCACATTGCAGTGAAATGGGTTTCTCTGACAGCTCTCAATGTGGATGCAGAGCTTTTAGTTTGTCAGCACAAAACAGATCCTATATAAAGTTAACACTCTTCAGCATTAACCTCAAAGGAAGAGCAAGCAAAACGGCTTCCCTCCCCATGCTGATTTTATTTTATTTTATTTTATTTTATTATTTTATTATTTTATTTTATGAATTAGAGTAAATGTAATGCTAACTTGAATGCACCAGGGAATGCAGTTCTCTTCTTTGGTGTGAGTGCATTTAGAGTCCTTCCTGCTTCATCATTTCATAGAATCATAGCATTGCAGAGTTGGAAGAGACCACGAGGGCCATCCAGTCCAACCCCCCTGCCATGCAGGAAATCTTGATCAAAGCATCCCCGACAGATGGCCATCCAGCCTCTGTTTAAAGACCTCCAAGGAAGGAGACCCCACCATGCTCCGAGGGACAACAAGGAAAAGTGCCTTAAGATAGAGAGTGGATTGAGAGAGAGAGAGAGAGAGAGAGAGCAGTCGGCCTATCTACATGCTATTCGATCCTACCACTCTGATACCTTAGCTTGGAGCTTGGAAAGATTACTTTTGGGGACTATATCATAGCCACAGGCATCTGGTGGGGGGAGGGCTCTCAGACTTGCTGTCCAAAAGTAACATTTATGAGCTCTTCTCTAGCCGAAGCTTATCTTCTGCCTTGGCCATACCCAGCAGACGATATTCTCAGCCATCTCCACCAATAGATTGTGCTAGGAAACATACAGTAAGTCAGCACTGGCTTTCCTGAGTTCTGAATTTCCACTGTCTATCACATAGTGGATAGAGCTTCCTGAGCATTTGAAAAAATTATTTATTTATGCAATTTATATGCCACCTTTTTCCTGAAGTGGGACTCAAGCAGGCTCACAAAGCAATTAAAATAACAATTAAAAGGAAATAAAATTAATTAAAAAAAACATACCAAAAAATTAGACACAGAAAAAATATGAAAAAATCACACCCTAATAAAAGCTTCACAGGTGCAGTTATACTTCAAAGGCCTTCTTGAAAAAAAGGTGGGTGAGAGGCAGAGGGAGGAGATAGCAGCCAGTAGTGCTCTCTCTCTCTATAGCTGCAGCTTCAGTCTCTGGAGCTGAGTGTACAGGAGCGAGGCAAACAGGAGAGAGGACAACAGGGGTGTTTGGCGTGGGTGTGGTGGAAGAGACAGCATCAGGTAAGCTTATGGCTATTGAATTAAATGTCTTCAGCCCCAAAGAGTTTGTTGGGCTAATGCTAGTGTGCTTGCTTGGGTCAACGCTGTTTGTTTGTGTGGGCTGAGTGTAGGCTTGCCCAGGGGGAATCATTAGCATTTGTTTGGTGAGCTGCTTGTATTGAGATGAAGTAAGTCAGAGACTGTTGAGAGAAAGTGGGTGAAATGCAGAGGGATGAGGTAGCAGCCTGCATCTCTCTATCTATAGCTGCAGCTTCAGTCTCTGGAGCTCAGCATACAGGAGCTTGGTGAACAGGAGAGAGGACAACAGGGGTGTATAGCAGGGGAGTTTGAGAGGGAGGCGCAGAGTTCTGTTCTAGTGCCTACTTCAGAGTATTCATTATGGACAGTGAGGGAACTGCTGCAGTCACCTGCAACAGCTGTGGTATGTTTGTCTTCTTGACTGGGGATGTGCAGAGCTACACCTGAAGCAAGTGCAAGTTGGTTGTGTTGTTGGAAGAAAAGGTCCAACAACTTGAGACCCAATTAGCCACTATACAGCATATTAGGGAGCAGGAGGGTTTTTTAGAGCAGAGCAGAGCAGAGCAGAAGGTCCTGGTTCAGGAACATGCAGGGGATGTCTCTGTGGAGGAGGGTAGTACTGATACACAGGAAGTTTGTGCTTGGAAGAATGTGACTCATAGAAGGAGAAGGGGCAGGGGCCATTCTATGAGTTTGGCATTACAGAACTGGTTTGACGCTCTCTCCCTTGTCAGTGATGAGAAGGAACAGGAAGGAGAGCAGCAGAGCCAGACCTTGGAGAATGTGCATGAAACCTTGGACAGTTCAGCACACAGATTGGCCTCTGCCAATCCTCAGAGGAGGCATATGAATGTGGTAGGAGACTCTTTGCTGAGGGGTACAGAATCAGTAGTTCATGGGCCTTATGCTCGAAAGGTGAAGCCGGTTGGACAACGACTAGAGCGCAACTGGTGGAAAACTCGACTCTTATCTGACAGGACTCATCATAGGAACTTTCTTTGGTCCTACCGAGAGGCAATACGTGCAGCGTAGAGATCCTTCTCCTCTGCACATATTGCGTCTGCAGAGTCCCGTCCAGCAGAGCTGTTTAGGGTGGTAAGGGAGATGATGCAGGTTGTTCCTGCACAGAACCCGTTGCTTAATCCAACGACAGCCTGCTGTGACGTGTTTAACAATATCTTTGCAGATAAAATCTCTCGGAAAAGAGCCAACTTAGATGCCAATAATTTGACAGAAACAATTGACGAGGTGTCCAGCAACTCTGTTGATTTAAGTTTACTGGATGAATTTCAATCCGTGAGTACCGAGGACGTGGACAAGCTACTTGGTAGGGTGAGGAAGATGACCTACCCTCTTGATCCTTGCCATTCATGGCTGGCCATCCAGGGGGGAGGACTGCCTTGATGGTGTTCCTTAAGGACATCATCAATGCATCCCTCAGAGAAGGGTGTGTTCCATCTTGTTTAAAGGAAGCAGCCATTAGGCTGCTCCTGAAAAAATCTTCCCTTGACCCCCTGGACATGAACAACTATAGGCCGGTTTCTATGTTACCATTCTTGAGCAAAGTGATCGAGAGGGCAGTTGCGCTTCAACTCCAAGTGGTCTTGGATGAAAACGATTATCTAGACCCATTTCAAACTGGCTTTAGGACGGGATTTGGAGTTGAGACCGCCATGGTTTCCTTAACCGACGACCTGCGTCTAAGCATCGACAGGGGTAGTGTGACCCTGTTGGTGCTTTTAGACATCTCAGCGGCTTTCGATGCGATAGATCATAGCATCCTCTTGGATCGCTTGCATGGGTTAGGAATTGGAGGCACTGTGCTCCAGTGGTTCCGGTCCTTCCTCTCGGGCAGGTCCCAGAGGGTGATGCTCAGGGACAGCTGCTCCAGCAGAAAGGAGCTTACTTGTGGTATTCTGCAGGGCACCATCCTGTCCCCGATGCTGTTTAACATCTATATGAAGTCGCTGGGTGAGATTATTCGGAGTTATGGGGCTGGGTGTTATCAGTACGCTGATGACACCCAGATCTATTTCTCCTTGTCCCGATCATCGGCCTCGAATTCCGATGGCGTCTCTCCTCTTAATGATTATCTTAAAGCAGTAATGGGCTGGATGAAGAAAAACAGATTGAGATTAAATCCAGACAAAACGGAGGTGCTCACAGTAGCGGCCCCAAAACCAGGAGTTGGGTTGCAATCTCCAGTCCTGGATGGGGTCACACTCTCCGTTAAGGACTATGTTCGCAGTCTGGGGGTGCTCCTTGATTCATCACTTCAGATGACTAGTCAGGTGAATGCGACAGCCAGGAGCACCTGTTATCAGCTTCGGCTGATACGCCAGCTGTGCCATTTCCTGGAAGTAAGGGATCTCGAGACTGTGGTGCACGCGCTGGTAACCTCTTGTCTAGATTTCTGCAATGCGCTCTACATGGGGCTACCCTCATGCTTGGTCCGGAAACTTCAGTTGGTACAAAATATGGCAGCCAGAGTGGTCTCGGGAACACCTTGGAGAGACCATATAACTCCAGTATTAAAATCTCTCCACTGGCTGCCTATCAGTTTCTGGGCCCAGTATAAGGTATTGGTTATTACCTTTAAAGCCCTAAATGGCTTGAGTCCAACTTGCCTCCAGAACCGCCTCCTCCCATACAATCCTCCCTGCGCACTCTGGTCCTCTGGGAGGAATTTGCTTCAGCCACAAAAATCTAGGCTGTCTGCAACCTCCCAGAGGGCCTTTTCGGTAATCACCCCCAAATTGTGGAATGACCTGCCGAACGAGATCTGTCAGATAACAAGCCTGAGTGGCTTTAAAAAAGCACTAAAGACGGATCTCTTTCAGCAGGCCTTTCCTAATTAGATCCCGGCCTCAGGGGATCCTGGCTTCTTCTAGGCTGCTGGCCATTTATTATATTTTATTGTATTTATAGTTTTAAATGTGATTTTAGATTAGTTGTTTTTAATTTATATTTGTTTAATATTTTTTTATGGGGGAGGGTGGGGGTGTTTAGGGATTTTTATCTGTATTGTATTTTGAATTTTGTAAGCCGCCCCGATTGTTTTGACAGAGGGGTGGGGTATAAATAAATTTTATTATTATTATTATTATTATTATTTCCCAGGTGCAAAAATCCACGATGTAATGGAGAGGCTGATGAGACCTGTGAAGCCTACTGACTATTATCCCTTCCTTTTGGTCCATGTGGGAACCAATGATACTGCAAGGCATAGTCGTCAGAATATCAAAAGGGATTATGAGGCTCGGGGTAGGAAGCTTGAAAGATTTGGATGCACAGGTAATCATTTTGTCTATTCTCCCTCTGCCATGGCCTAGGAAGGGAGAGAAAGATGTGAACAACTGGCTGCGCAGATGGTGCTGCCAGGAACGGTTTGGCTTCCTGGACCATGGGGTGCAGTTTCAGGGAGGTGAACTTCTGGCAAGGGATGGATTGCACCTCAGAGCATCACGGGAGGAATGTTTTTGCTAAGAGTCTTAAAGATCTGATCAGGAGGGCTTTAAACTGAGTTGTATGGGGGAGGGAGTCATTACTTTTGAAAGCAGTTGTTCATCGAGTGCTAGAGATAATAGCCCAAATGTTATAGAGAGAACGAGGCAAATAACACACCAACCCAACAATGGGAGGAATAAAACCTTTAAAAGGCAAATGGGGGAATGGCCCATGGTCTTAGATGTCTCTATACTAATGCACAGAGTATGGGAAATAAACAGGATGAACTTGAACTCAGCACTCCAGAACAAATATGATATAATAGGCATCACTGAAACTTGGTGGGATGAGTCTCATGATTGGAATGTAGGAACAGAGGGGTATAGCTTATTTCAGAGAAATAGACCAAACAGGAAGGGTGGTGCACATGCATTATACATTAAGGATGAACAGATCCATGACTTAAATCCTGGGAGCCAGGTTGAGAACATCTGGGTAAAAATCAAGGGGGAGAGAAACAGCAGGGATGCCTTTGGGGGGGGGTCTACTACAGACCTCCAAGCCAAACTGAAGACTTGGATGATTCCTTCATGGAGCAGATGACTACACATTCAGACAGGAAAGATGTAGTAAATAATGGGGGATTTTAACTATCCTGATATTTATTGGAAGTCCAATTCTGCCAAGAATTTAAGGTCCAACAAATTCCTCACTTGCCTTGCAGACAATTTCATTGCCCAGAAGGTGGAAGAGGCAAAAAGGGGAACAGCTATTTTAGATCTGATCCTAACCAACAGAGATTATATGGTTAATGGTGTGGAAGTGGCAGGATCCTTAGCGGGGAGTGACATGTTCTGCTGGAGTTTGTTATATAGAGGAAAAGGGAGGCCAAACATTGTCAGACATGTCTTCTAGACTTCAACAAAGCTGATTTCAGAAAACAGGGAATTACTGGTGGTGATCCCATGGTCAGGAATAATAAAAGAGAAGGGAGTTCATGAGGGATGGGAGTTTCTAAAAAGTGAGATAATGAAGGCACAACTTCAAACAGTTCCAATGTGGAGGAAAAATGAGAGGTGTCTAAGGAAACCCATATGGATGTCTAAAGAACTTTCAACTGAGCTAAGACTTAAAAGGAACATGTAAAAGAAACGGAAAAAGGGAGAAACCACCAAAGAAGAATTCAAACAAATAGCCAGCTTGTGTAGGGGAAAAATCAGAAAAGCAAAAGCACAGGTGGTGCTCAGGCTTACTAGAGAGGTTTAAAACAATAAAAGGGTCTCTCTCTCTCTCTCTCTCTCTCTCTCTCCATATGTATACACATACATATACATATATATGTATATATGTCTGCAGCAAAAGAAAGAACAAGGAAGTGGTAGAACCACTGCAGGGAGAAGATGGTGAAATGCTAACAGGGGACAGAAAAAAGGCAGAGCTACACAAAACCTTTTTGCCTCGGTTTTCTCCAAAAAGGAGAACAGTGTTCAACCTGGAGAAAATGGAGCAGATGATGCAGTAGAGGAAATGCAGCATAGACTAGGTAAAGAGGTTGTTCAGGAATACTTGGCCAGTATAAATGAATTCAGGTCTCCAGGGCCAGATGAACTACATCCAAGGGTACTAAAAGAACTGGCAGAAGTAATCTCAGAACTACTGACAATGATATTTGAGAAATCCTGGAGAACAGGAGAGATCCCAGCAGACTGGAGGAGGTTGAATGTTGTCCCCATCTTTAAAAAGAGGGTGGGGGGAGAAGACTCAAATAATTATCACCCAGTCATCCTGACATCAATACTAGGAAAGATTCTAGAGCAGATCATTAAACAGACAGTCTGTAAGCACTTAGAAAGGAATGCTGTGATCACTAAAAGTCAACATAGGTTTTTGAAAAACAAGTCATGCCAGACTAATCTTAACTCTTTTTTTTTTTGACAGAGTTACAAACTTGATAGATGAAGGGAATGCTGTGGATGTAGTGTATATTTATTTCAGTAAGGCCTTTGACAAAGTCCCCCATGATATTCTTGCAAAAAAATTAGTAAGATGTGGCCTAGACAGTGCAATTGTTAGGTGGAATTGTAACTGCTTGACTGACCAAACCCAAAGGGTAGTCACCAATGGCTTCTCTTCATCCTGGAGAGAAGTGACCAGCGGGGTGCCACAGGGATCTGTCCTGGGCCCAGTGCTGTTCAACATCTTTACCAATGACTTGGATGAGGGAATAGAAGACATGCTTATCAAGTTTGCAGATAACACCAAATTAGGAGGGGTATCTAATACCCCAGAGGATAGGATCCGAATTCAAAATGACCTGAACAGATTATAAAGCTGGACCCAAACTAACAAAATGAATTTCAACAGGGAGAAATGTAGGATACTACACTTGGGCAGTAAAAATGAAAAGCACAGATATAGGATGGGTGACACCTGGCTTGATGGCAGTACATGGGAAAGGGATCTAGGAGTCTTAGTGGACCACAAGCTGAACATGAGTCACCAGTGTGACAGAGCAGCTAAAAAAGCCAATGTGATTCTAGATTGCATCAATAGGAATATAGTGTCTAGATCAAGGGAAGTAATAGTGCCACTCTATTCTGCTTTGATCAGACCTCACCTGGAATACTGTGTCCAGTTCTGGGCAACACAATTCAAGGAGGATATGGACAAGCTGGAACATGTCCAGAGGGGGGTGACCAAAATGCTGGGAGTTCTGGAAGCCATGCCTTATGAGGAGCAGCTTAGGGAGCTAGGTATGTTTAGACTGGGGAAGGAAAGGTTAAGAGGGGACATGATAGCCATGTTTAAATATTTGAAGAGATGACATACTGAAGGTGGAGCAAGCTTGTTTTCTGCTGCTCCAGAGACTAGGACATGGAGCAATGGGTTCAAACTATAGGAAAAGAGATTCCACCTAAACATTAGGAAGAACTTCCCAACAGTAAGAGCTGTTCAGAAGTGGAATACACTGCCTCGTAGTGTGATGGAGTCTCCTTCTTTGGAGGTTTCTAAGCAGAGGCTGGATGGCCATCTGTTGGGAATGATTTGATTGTGTGTTCCTGAAGGGCAGGGGGTTGGACTGGATGGCCCCTGCGATCTCTTCCAACTCTATGATTCTATGATTTTATGAAAAACCTTTTTGCCTGCCGGCAAAATGAAAGCAGGAAAGGAGCCAGCCTTGCCTCCAATGGGAGGGAGTTCCAGAGAGTGGGAGTAGCTACCAAGAAGGCTCTCTCGTGTGCTCACCAAGGACCTTGTGATGGTGGTGGGACCACGAGAAAGCCTTCCCCTGAAGATCTTAAAACCATTGCAGGTCATAAAGGGAGATACAATCTTTCAGATATTCTGGACCTAAGCTGTGTAGGGCTTTCTAAGTCAAGACCACCATTTTGAATTGTGCCTGGAACTGAACCAGCATCCAGTGAAGCTGTTTTAACATGGGAGTGTATGGTTCCTATAACTGGCCATGGTCAGAATTCTGGCAGCAGCATTCCGTACCCGCTGAAGTTTCTGAACAGTTTCCAAAGGCGGCCCCATGTAGATTGTGTTATAGTAGTTCAAACGTGATGTAATCAAGGCAGGTATCACTGCAGCCAGATCTGACATCTCAAGGAATGGGCATAGCTCTATAAGGAGAGTTCATCTGGGGAAGAATTTAAAGTACAGTATACCGGAACTTCATTGTATGGCTAATTGCAAGTTATTGAGAACCAAACTAACTTGGGAACCACATAAGAATATGTGAGCAACTAATTTATAAAACTATCAAATGATTAAAATGTTAAAACAACAAAGCAGCACAACCCAGTCAGGGTATAGCACTTTGGAATGCAAATAGGGGATAAGGATTGCATGTTCATATACTTTTTAATGTCAAGATCTCCCTTAATGTGGAATGGTCTCAATTAAGGCTCTTCACATTAAGATCAGACACAATGGCTGAATCCACACTACACAAAAAATCCAGTTGGAACTGAATTATTTGCCATGGCTCCTTCCTATGGAATCCTGCGATTTGTAGTTTGGCGAGGCAGCAGCACTCTTTGGCAGAGAAGGCTAAAGACCATGTAAAACAACAAATCTCAGGATTCAGTAGGAAGGAGTTCATAATAGAACTCTTCCACTCACATTCCCCAACAACTGTTATTCATAAACATACTGCAACTGGAGGTAATATAGAGCCATCATTACCAGTACCCACTGAGAGCCTCGCCCTCCATGAATTTATCAGATTCCCCTTCCAAGTCATCCAAGATGACTATGCACTGCATAGTTTAACTATGCACTGGTTGAAGATGTTTCTCTTGATCTCACAATCTTCATTGCACTGGATGATCTCAGGTTCTTGTTCTATCCATTTACTCTACATCATAGAATCATAGAATCATAGAATTGCAGAGTTGGAAGAGACCACAAGGGCCATCCAGTCCAACCCCCCTGCCACGCAGGAAATCTTGATCAAAGCATCCCCAACAGATGGCAATCCAGCCTCTGTTTAAAGACCTCCAAGGAAGGAGACCCCACCACGCTCCGAGGGAGTGTGTTCCACTGCCGAACAGCTCTTACTGTCAAAAAGTTCCTCCTCATGTTGAGGTGGAATCTCTGTTCCTGGAGCTTGCACCCATTGCTCAGTGTTCCAGTCTCTGGAGCAGCAGAAAAAAAGCCTGCTCCATCCTCAGCATGACATCCCTTCAAATACTTAAACAGGGCTATCATATTGCTTCTTAACTGTCTTTTTTCCAGGCTAAACATACCCAGCTCCCTAAGTCTCTCCTCATAAGGCATGGTTTCCAGACCTTTCACCATTTTAGTTGCCCTTCTCTGGACACGCTCCAATTTGTCAATATCCTTTTTGAATTGTGGTGCCCAGAACATTTTATATATATTTTATAATTTTACAGAAATTTTATATATCTTCTCATATACTCACCTTTTTCCTAAAACTAAAACATGCTAATGGGGAAGGTATTCTACTTCCTTGACCATTTTGGTTGCCCTTTTCTGAATGTTTCTAGTTCTACAATATCCTTTCTGAGATGCTGTGCTCTCAGGATAGACAATGAAAGCATAAACGCTGTTTGTCCTCAATCACATAGGAAGTTAACATGATTTCAGGGAGTGTACATGTTTGCTCTTCCGATTAGCACTAATCAATCATTGCTCTTTTGTTAAAACACAACCAATAACTTTGAAGGTCATGTTGAATGGCATGTGATAAAGAGTCTTCAGCAATCATGGTTTCAGTCCATTATCTTATAATATGATCCTCTTCTGTGATCATCCAGAGACAGGTGCAGCTCAGCATCCAGGCTGACACAGATGAGTCCCAAGGGTGGGAAAATGTTAATGGTCCTGGAATTGGAATCCATCCCTAAAGATAGACCTGGAGGTCTTTTTTCTTAATAGGCTGTCTCTGTACCAAACAAAGTGATGCCTGCTCTTTCATCTCTCACTCTCACTCTCAATCTCTCTCTCAGCTGTCATTCCAATTTTGGACCCCTCTTTCTCTAGCAATGTGGCTTGATCCATGACTATTGACCTTTTACCTTTACAATGCTATCTTTCTGCTCCTGACACTTGCTCTCTCAAAAAGATAACTGTTTTTTTTAAAAAAAAAACACCCCTCTTACCTAAGACCTGATCTATTTGATTCAAAGGAAAAACTCACACTGAGCATCACCAGCTCTTCAGAGAGATGTTTCCTAATTTTTTCTTCAGTTGCATCCCCAACACAATTTAGAATTTCTAGATTGCCAACTTCAAAGATGTTACAGAGCAATACCAATGGTTTAATTTAGTACTTCTTTTTGGAACCTTACTTTCAAGAAGAGTAACTATCATGATTTGCTATAGGCATCCATAACTGAGCACTACTAGGATGGTCCCAATGGTAAGATGATGCTCTGGGTACAATTGCTCACTTATGAATGGTTTTATACCCAATCTTCTTAATTTCCCAAGCTCATACACATGCAATGGTGGGTCTTAATGCAGCTCCTTATTCCTTGCATTCTTTTACATATTGTGCACGTTCCAGGCATATTATGCATGTGAGCAACCATGTGCATGACACCATTTTTTAAAAAAAAAATTCCTTCAGAAAACAGACAAGATGAAGCAACATACTTCAGGCACTATCATGACAAAGGGGAACAGATGAATGTAAGATTTGGAACCTAAATTATAAGAAACGGCTTTTTAAAGGGCTAACCCCAGCAGGAGAGGTATGAGTGGAACACATCAGCTGAACAAGCCACAAAAAGTATGGGGTCAGCATGGGGAAATCAGGTTGAATACACCCTGTCTGTCCCACTCATAGCAGATAATGTTACATGCCTTTGAAGAAATCTAGGGAAAGGCCTTCACCAATCACCTTATACACCTAAGGTTTTAAAATGGATGGAGACACGACAACAACAAAAAATACTATGAGACATGTTTTTAACATCTTTACTTGGTACCTTGTTTGGCACAAAGGCATCAGAGCAGAAGTGGATCTTGTGAACTTTCATTATCTGACATTTTCTTTCACATGTAACAGTTATACTCTTCAACGTGGATAATTCATTACTCAATAAATGTGTTTGGTTTTTTAGAACATACAGAAAGGATAAATATAGAAATGTTCAATAAATATAGACATCAATCCTTAAAAATAAAACAACATATTCCAGGTCTTGGAGACATTAGTTAAAAATAAGTTGGTGAATTATTTTTCTAATTAGTATAGAATCTATTCAGGCTTGCTTATTTTCATGTTTTAATTATTTTTTGCCTCATTAAAATAGATCATGACTTCAAGAACTAGCACCACCATCTGTGTATCTGGCAATAATCTTTCTTCTTTAAGGAAGCTGGCTATACCTATGAAAATATATAAGTGTGTGTGTGTGTGTGTGTGTGTGTACTTAATTTATATCCAGCTTTTCTCCCAGCACAGGATTCAAGGCATTTGTATGTATATGTAACAATGGAAGCAGCTCTGCAGAGTTCTTCAAGCAAGCCTCCTTAATAATCCATTTAATTAATTGTAAAGGGCTACAGAAATGTCAGTGGTTGGTGTTTCCATGTTTGCCCTGTCTTCCTCCTCTCTCCCTCTGAGTTTCCCAGTAATACTAGCTGCTACTCTATAGCATCAGTGAGGAGCTGGGTCTTCTGTTTCCTTTGGGCATTCCACCTGGACATAAAAAAGAATTTAGATTTTTATGCTAACATTACTCCAGCAAGCTTGGAGTCCAGTCCAACTTAGGTGGGCTCCTTTTGCATTGAGTAAGACTCCACATGGTGCTCTGCTGTTAGCAATAGCAATAACATTTCTATACCACTGTATAGTGCTAGGCACTCTTTAAGTGATTTACAATGTGTTAGCTAATGGCCCCCAACAAGCTGGGTGCTCATTTTACCAACCTACGAAAAGATGGAAGGCTGAGTCAGCCTGGAGCCCTGCAGGATAGAACTCACAATGTTGTGCCACCAGTACTTGCATTTAACCTTTGCACCTCCAGGGCTCTATAGAGTGTCAACAGGTTTAGATAAGACACTTCTGGGATATTACGATTGCAAAGAACTCTCTGTTATTGGGTACATCAATTTAGCACCAAACAACTATTGATAAATTTGAGCTCAGGTTCATATTCCTTAAATGGAGAGGTATATTTGAACATTATTTTCAATGAGCATTTTGACAGCAGGCATGCTTAAGCTCTCTAGACTACAAACCGTCTGCCAAAAGCAGATTGTTAGCAAGTACTTTCCTACAGGAGATGTGGGGCAGTGGTGGGGGGAGAGTACAAAATCTGTTTGAAGTAGATTTTTTTTCCCCATAATGTGAAGGACCTATAGCTCTAAATCTACTTAACTTGCATATTATTTTCACGCTGCAAGCATAAATAGAAATCACCAGACAAAAACATAGAATAAAATGTGCAAAGTTTCAAGACTGTAAAATATGTTCTTAGCCAGACAATAGCTGGAAACTTAAAGGAAAAAATTAAACTTATAATAAATGATAAAACTGCTTTCTCTGGATTCCAAAAGAAAGAACTGTATAAATTATTTGTGTGAAAATAGTGGTATGACCATATATACGGCTTAGAACCCTACTAAAAAATTCTAAAAATTAAACAAAAGAAGCCATTTTTAAAGGTGATAGGGCTCAGAGGGATTTATTAATGCACATCTTTCAGGAATATTCTTCCTGGTACAATGCAAGTACTCTGTTAGCATGGACTTCCAAATTATATTTAATTGGACAATTATTCAAAGTGAAAAACCCTACACAGTAAACTAAGAAGGTCCTTAATAAACACCTTGTCTCTTCAAGAAAAACAGAGAAGTCGTTTGCTGACCCAAGAGGCACAATTTTGTCTTTGGTAAATTTATTTTAAAGTAATTGCCGACTTCGGGAGTAACAATTTTTAAAGAAAAACTTGGCTGTCCCTGGCAGAATAATAAATTGTCTTCTGCCCTGTATGAAGGCCTAATCACATTAGAAAGATGTACATTTAGTTGGCTGAGGCAAACAGGGAATGTATTTCACCTGGTCCACAAGCCCAATAAAACTCATTAAGTGACATATCGCTTTCTCCTCTCTCTACATCACAGCTGAATTAGGGGAGGAAGGCAAATGGTAATTTACAGGCTAGTTCTACATCTCTGTCTCCCTGTATCCTCCACCCCTCAAGGGGAGGGGGAATGAAACCCTTCCCATTTTACTTGAACGCTATTTGTAGTGTCCCAAAAGATTGCTCAGTGATTAACCTCACTAGCAACCACTACAGAGAGATTTTAACTCAGCCCTTGGGGGGCCCACATCTAAATTCCAGGTAAACCATGAGCAATCTGCTAAAATCAAATTAACTCTCAGCCTCTGTTTCCCACACATAAGCTGGAGATATGGATGTCCTGCCTCCCAAATTCTTATTGAGGACGTGAGTTTCATTGGGCACTTTGCACCACTAAAAAACCCATTAGAGTGTACCTCTGTACACAAAGGGGTTTGTGTATTTTGGGATGTTGTAGTACCTTGTATCTGAAAGAATCAAGTTGGTAGCATAAGCTGTCATAGATTTAAGCCTACTTCATCAGATGCATTTATGATCTATGGAAAGCTTATGCTACCAACTTTGTTCTCTCAGCTAGTTTCAAAGGTGCTACTGTTACCCTAATCACTCTGGGATCTAGAGGACCTTCAAAATATCAACATTAATTTGGGGAATTAATGTACTCAACTTGGGAATGCAAGAGGTTCTTTACTTTGGTTGGATGTAGTTAAATTAGTAACTGACTGTAACTTGAGTAATTGAATTTTTTGATTTTAATACTATGTGATTGCTATAACTTTAAGCCTGCCTGAGGTATGGGAGAATCCTGCCTCATGTGAGACTGCATGACTGACTTCACTTGAATAAAGTAAACTTATTAATCTTCCTATAACTGATGCTTACATGTGCCTATATCTCTTGACCATGTCACTTTCTCTGGGATTAAGGGGAAGGAGTTAGTTGATTCTATAGTGGCAAGGAGTGCTACTAGTTATCAGAGACTACACAGAATTTCCCACTTCATTGTGCGTGAAAAAGGGGGGGGGGTCCCAAGGGGAAGGAACTCCCCCCAGTTTAACTCAGTGGGTGGTGGAGGCTACTGGTTTTGAGGGGGTCTGTAGGGAGCATCCTGGAGTGAGGCTACTCAGGATTACCTCTACAGGGGAGCTAATCTGGGGTCCAGGGGAGTGAGCCCAGGTTTAGCCCTTCACAGGGGGTAACAGCAAGATCTTGTGACCAACTATACCAGTACTAAGGAGGAGACATAAGCTAGATAGAATAACAATAAGCTTTATTAGGGAAAGTAATAATAACCGCATTCACACACACATTCAAGCATCAAGCATTTACATAAGACTAGCAAAATAAGTGAGAGAGATTGAGATAGAGGAATAGTGAAGGGAGTTTCAGTGTGTGATATGACACCTTTTCCTGCAGAGATGAGGTTGCAGAAGAAACCAGAAGGGCAGGGGTCTGCACAGCTGGAACGGCTGCACAGATGGACATATTGTCCTTAGGAAGGGGATCCGTTAGCATGGCTACACAGATGGGCAGAGTGTCCACAGGAAGGGGATCTGGGTGTGTCTGAGTGAAGTTTTGGAAGGGATTTTTATAGTAAATATTTGCCTTCTGGGGATAGGATTTTGAGTAGAAGACAATACTTTGAGATGTTGCTCCAAGAGTGGGAAAGGCATTCTGGATATGTTAATAGTGTTTTGATGGTTGAATACTTTGTGAATGAAAGAGAGGAAGCAACTTCCTTTGTTTGGGTGAGGAAAACTAATGAGGGTAGTTTACAGGTTTTGAATTGCCAGCCTGAGCAAATGGGATTAGCCATGTGTACAGTTGCCTTGTGAATTAGCATTTCTTTTATTTTGCATCCAGATAGTCCTGATGCCATCCAAGGTGAAGCCAGAGGGAAGTCAGGGTAAACCCTTTTAAAACATTTTAAAATAACCCCTGAGAAACCCTTTGTCATGCAGGAAAACCCAGATAGGTCCAGTGCAGGAATGCAGGAGTCTGTATCTGTATACTGGCTTGTGTTGCCAGAAACCTTTGCTGCCACCACTGGTGTTGCTCTGAAGCTGGGAAGGAGGCCCCAGCATGTGATCAAGGTCTCCTGCATGTGACCAGCCTTGATCAGATGCTGAGGGCCTCCTTTCTGGCTTCAGAGAGTGTGATGTGGACAGCAGTAGAGATGTCCACTGATACAGGCCAGTGTGTGCATGTGGACTTCTGCCCATTTTGTCATGGTAATGGGGGGAGGATCCAGGCCAGCTCCAGGGCCAGAATGCTCTGGCTGGAAGGAGAACTATTCTGGCCAGTGTAGACAAGCCCTGTGTGATTTGCAAAAGTGTTAAGGAAAGGTCCTTGGAAACTTTCTCGTTGATCAATGCAGAAACCATGATTTTTGCAGCAAGTAATATTTCTTCAGCTATTGTGTGTGGTTTTCCATGTTTTGCTATTAGTTGAGAAACTTCAAATGAAGACCTCACTGCATTTTCATTGTTATAACAAGTTTCAGTCTTTGTTTACCATTTTCTTACCTTCCTGAAGCTCTTGCTCCTTACTTTTGAAAAAAAAATCAGTGCTCTTTGTGGCATGTTCTTCATGTTAAGTATCACTTCATTTAGTAACATATCATTTAGTATGTCTTCGCAATTTTGACAGTTACATTGGCTCATTGGACAATACATCATAACATAACACACACTGCAGTACTTGCTTGTCTTCTGGGCCTGTGCACATGACACCAATTGACAGTTTTCTTTGCTATAATGGCAGCACTTTTTTAAGATGACTGGAACAAGTTTGATTTTGCTTTGAACAGGATGCACCCTCACATCATCAGTATGTTTATATTTCAGATTCAGCAAGGGATCCATCCTGAGGCTCATCCAAAATGCATTGTTGTGAAATTCTCTGTGATAACATTGAAGAGTCACTTTACGTGACAATAACCAAACACTTTTATTTGCAGAAATTGAAGAAGAAACACAGCCATTTTCAATAACCCACAGGTATCATTCCGAAGTCCATCTGAACATCCTTCATACTGACTGACTCCAACTATCTCTTCCCGCAAACACAGTCCTCCTTTTATATATGAAATTCTTTGAGAACATTCTCAACACAACTACAAAATGTTGGGATGCAACAGACATTCCAAAAATGTGGTGGCACAATGTAGGCAACACTAGAGTTTGGTGCAACTATGAAGGCAGCTTCTGGCTGTATGGGTGGTAGCAAGAAATATCACATGCTTTCTCTCAGACACTCTGCATCATTCACTTGTGTGTTCTTACCACATGCAGAAGAAGCAAGTGCTAAATACTTCTTTTAAAAAACTATCAAACAGTTATTTTCATAATTTTTGAATTGTTTGCGATATTGTAATGAAACTTTGTACAAATGATGTCTATCACTAGCAAAAGACTCCTACTCCCTGAGATTAATATATAACCATCTGTCTGTCTATCCATCTCACAAAAAAGCAATACCTTTATTGGCCAACCAAACTGCAAAACATGCAAGCTTTCTATCTTTCTTTCTATTTTAACTGTAAAAGCTCATAACATTTCTTCAAGCCTTCGCGGACACTCTGTGAGGACATCATAGCCCCTGGGAGCCTGTGGACCACAGGTTAAGAACCACTGGTTTAAAAAAATGTCCAATACTTTTCTTCCCACATTTGAAACGTTTTTCAAATTTTGGTAAATCCTAATAAAAAAATGAATAAAACAAATGTGAAGTCGAAGGCTTTCATGGCCAGCATCCATAGATTTTCCTTGGGGGTTTTTCAGGCTGTGAGGCCAAGTTTCTTTCTGACATTTCACCTGCATCTGTGGCTGGCATATTCAGAGGGGGAAAAAATTCTCACATACCTGCACTTGGCAAATTCAATGCATACAGCTATTCTAAGCATGGAGAGGACCATGTTGTACCTGCCAGCCATGTAGCTCTTAAAAGGTGAGCAGGATGTTGGGGGAGGGGGAGAAGAAAAATGAAAATATAGAAAGCCTTATACAGTACTGAAAACACATCTGAATATACAGAGATTCAAACACTTTAAAAAGTAAAAGCCCTCTGCTCAAGTGGATGAGACAGTGTGGTGTAGTGGTTTGAGCACTGGACTATGAATCTGAAGACCAGAGTTCAAATCCCCACTTGGTAGTGGAAACACAACTGGGTGACCTTCTGCAAGTTTTACTCTCTCAGCCTCAGAGAAAGGCAAAGGCAACCCTCCTCTGAACAAATATTGCCAAGAAAACCCCATGATAGGTTTGCTTTACGGTTGCCATAAATTGGAAATGACTTGAAGGCACACAACAACAACAACTGAATGAATCTTTTCCCAATGCTTGAATGTTTAAAGTCTCAGGCACTCCCTGGGCCATTTTTAAAGAAAATTGTCCCATTTCATAAGTTTTTAAAAAATGAACCTCATGAAATTTTCAAATATCCCTACTCTTGTTTCTTTCTTATCAGATGTTTGCTGCTGAATTTATGATCTTCATGGTGCTATTCAGGTGTGTAGACAGGCCAGTCTGGGGAAGAGAGGTTTCTGGGTTGCCAGTCAATCGGGGTTACTAGACACCCCCTGCCCCACTCTCCTATTCCTGTCGTGGAAGGAGGAAGAGGGGAGACAAATGAACAAGGTGACATTAGTGGTTCTACTGGACCTTGCATACTCAGAGAGAAGGATTTCACCACTGCAGTCTTTTGTTCCACCTCATTCTCCTTCTATGGTATGTAGGGTTCAGAGGAAGGCATCTGTGTTTGTAGGGGAGAGCACTAGTACTAAAGAGTAGATGTAATGATTCAGTAAATGGCTGATGTTTTGGGACTGTCTAGTTTTTTATTTCTGGGCTACCAGCTTTTAGCTTTACCACTAGTACCACTTCATCTATCCAGAAAAAGTATAAGTGAAAATAAGGGCCAAACCTCCGGAGTCCGGCCTGATTTTCTTCTAACATAAAACTTGACTGTGTCTTCCTGCATGGCAGGGGGTTGGACTAGTTGGCCCTTGTGGTCTCTTCCAACTCTTTGATGCTATGATTCTAGGGACTTTGAAGATTAGCAGACATGTTCAAAAAACACAACAGGAGCACACAAGGATGACATTACTGTCCCACAAATGGGTCCCGGTTTCAGACGTTGTCGTCATCTTCGCATGCTGAGCCTGTACTGCAGCTATGAATAAGGCATTGCTTTCAGTTGATGGAGAGGCTGCAGTACAGGCTCAGCACATGAGGATGAGGATGTCTGAAACCTGGACCCATTCGCAGGACAGTAACATCATCCTCACGTGCTCCTGTTGTGTTTTTTGTATGTGTCTGATAATCTCCTCAATCACACGACACTGTTATAGTGCTATTATTCCACTTTAACTGCTATGGCTGCCTCCTGTGGAATTCTAGGCTTGTGAGGCCTAAGAGTTCTCTGGCTGCCCCTCACTAAACTGCAAACCCCAGAATTCTACAGGAGGCAGCCATAGCAGTTAAAGTAGAAGAATAGCTCTATAACAGTATAGCGTGGTAATCTCCTATGATTCTATGGATGCCATTTTTCTGAAGAGTGAGCATCTTCTTATGACCATAACACATCAGGGGATAATTCTCCACCTAAGAAGTACAAGTCACACTCTCTCAGCCTCAAAGGGAAGCAAACTCAACCCCCCTCTGAACAAATCTTGCTAATAAAACCCTGTGATAAGTTTGCCTTATGTCAGAACATATGTCAGAAACAACTTGAAGGCAAACAACAAAAACAAGATGCCTTATGGGTGGTTAACCAAAAGCCCTCAAACATCACAAGGATAAGCCACACAAGCAAATGTTGGGTTGGAGTTTTAGCATCTTTTCCCCATGGACACTTTCCAGCTCTTCTCCTTTCCAAGGACGTCCTAGCCTGGGCAACTCTAGTCTATCTATGCTTCATCCTAAAACAAACATTCGTCAAGATGAAATCTTCATCCTCATTCCAGGCATAAATTTGAACTCTTGCTCTGAAGGTTACGATAACTGCTGAACAGGGAAGAGGTATTTTTTTAAAAAAAATTAAAAAGCTTTCCATTTTAGATTTTTTCATTACAAACACTGACAAATCTTAAGAGTAAAGTGCACATAAGAGTAATGAAAAGTTGAAGAGCTCATCGGCACCACTGTGATTATCTCTTGCTTTCCTCTACTTTATTGCTATGGGACATGTGGTTTCCAAATTTCTGCCTGTGTTGAGCAGATCTGAAGACCAGCCTACACAATTATACATTCACATAGGTTGTAATAAATCAACAACAGCCGAACTCTGACAAGGTGATGGCTGTTGACAGATAAAAACGATACACGTCTGTGCTTAACACTTCAAAAACAAACACAAGCTTTTATCAGATTTTTTTTTATTTTAATCAAAAAATTGCCTCCTTCAACATAGGCTCACCTAATTTCACAAAGGACTCTGGCTACACAATGTCCCCTGCTTTGTTTAAACCTGAGCAGCATGCAAAACTATATTGCAAACAACAAAGGATGTGACTGTCATGGAATCAAAAGCAAACATGCCCATTCACTTTGGAGACAGTCAATCCATATATACTGGAAACATTTAGCAGTACAGAAAGGAGACAACTGGTGAGACACAATGATAGTAAGCTTCGAACATAGAAAGCACAAAAAATGGGGTACCTCTTATTGGAACCCCAAAGCTCCTTTCTACTAAATGACAGTAAGAAAATCCACCATTGCATTATCCTTTGCAAGACCCATTGAAATGAACATAAGCTATACCAGAACTGTGCTACAGATGTTTTGCAAAATCATCAGCAACAACAGCTCAACTTTGAGGCAAAATATGGCAGTTATCTGAGGCATTACTGTCCCACAAATGTTTTACTGTTGGTGTTTTAATGTTCAAGTTCCAGAAGTCTTACTGAGCATGGCTAACATTAAGGAATTGTGGAAACTGTACTCCAAAACATCTGGATGTTGAACACTCCCCTATCCCTGCCATAGGCAATGGTTTGGGATTATATTAAAGACAGAAGATCTGACTCATCAGTCATAATTTGTTAGGCAGTTAATGGTAACCATAATCCACTACTTTGGGCCTCACCTTGTTTCGGTGTAGCAGTATCTATAATGCCAAACCCTTGTGATTGCAGTTTCTTTATTATGAAACAGGCATAAGGAACTTCAGGGCTGAAGAAGAATCTGGCCCTCATGGGGTTCCAATCCAGCCCTTTATCTCTTCCCTGCGATGCCATGTTTTGAGCTTTTCTACTTTCCCCACCATTGTAAAAGGTTGAAATGCCTTCCCCAAGGTTTAGTCCCTGTCCATAAGAGCTTATAAAGTAAAACATGCTGGCATTTTTAGTCTTTCCTTTTCCCTTTGGACCTACTCAGATATTGGAAATCTTCCTTTGAACCCAACATTTATCAATGTACCAGTGAGATATAATCTTGCCTTCAAAAATTCTGTCATTTGCTTACTTTCTTCCCAAAGAAGGACACATCGCAAAATAATAGCAATGTTGAAAAATGATACATTATGACTGAGACTTCAAGTTGGAAATCTCCTATTCAAGTTGAATTCAGGTCATGAACAATCCTTAGCATGCACCTCATAAACATATTCTTGCTGGATTATCTTCCAGTATGTTAATTCTGAATTTCCCCCATTACTCTCAAATAGGAATGTCTCTTTGCTAGCAACTTCTATTGGTACTGAAGCCAATAAGATTGGCCATGTTTTGTTCTTACCCCACTCTTTTCTATCATTGCACCCATACACTTTAAATGCAGTTTTAATCCTTGAACTCTTGAAGCCTATTAAAAAAATATAGCACTACACAAGCAGTTTGAAGACTTGGTTCTATCTTTACTAAATGAATTTCCACTCTTTAGACAGACTTTCTCCTTTTTCTCATCTATAATGTTGAAGAGGTCATTAATTAGCGACAATCTAGACAGAAAATTAGGCTGTATTATGATAAATGCCACTCACCTTTACTTGACCAATTTATAGAATCAGTCATTGAGACTTCAAAGCATGTCCTTTACCACATTTTACCTCCCCTCATGTAAGTGGAGTGCTCTGAAGATAATAGCTGCTATGTGCTGTACTTATTATTTCAGTGCACCTTCTATTCACCTGAAATCTTTATTCTTTGAAAGACTACTAAGGCCAATGTATGTTGGTGGGTGTGTTGAGCATACAAATTGCCCTGAATAAATACACATTGTTGAGTAAATATTTCTCTAATGCCTACAATTCTGATGTGGCAGGCTTGAGGACAAAATGTTAAGAAGAGCCCTCAAATTTCATAAGAACCTGTTATAAGTTGCTTTAGTATTTCAGCCTCTCTCTCTATAAGCCTCCACCTCCCCGTCCTCTCTTTCTCCATTTCCTTTGTTTTTAACATATATATTTTGGGGAGAAGAGTGGTAGAATCAAGGGAACCTGATGTACCATAACATGGGAGTATCATGAATTGTATTTTTAAAGAGAGTTTTAAAAGTTTAAGTACAGGTTAGTGCCTACGTAGCCATCCATTTTATTAGAGAATTGACGTGGGAGTTTTAAAAATAATTTAAACAATAAAACACATGTGCCAATTAGAGTCAGATTTGGCTAGGCTAGCCTCAAAGCCAGAGTGGTAAAGTCGATAGGGGGCCAGATGTAGGTCAGGGAAACCCTCAAATCCTGTCTCAGCCATGAAGTTTATTCAGAAGCCTTGGGTAAGTCTATCTGGACTTTATCATAAGAGTTAAATATGGCGTCATAACAACACCACATAACCACAAAAAGGCATGCAGATCAGACAACGTCACCCTTTCACGGTTATATTCTGCCCCCAACCCATACCTTTTTATTGATGGCTTAAGCTGTCAATAAATCCCCCATGGTGCTTTTGTGCCAGCATTGCTGGCATATGGAACATCGTGGGGTTTTTTCCTCGTACATACCCTGACAATA
Organism: Gambelia wislizenii; assembly: GCA_030847615.1. Taxonomy (NCBI): domain Eukaryota; kingdom Metazoa; phylum Chordata; class Lepidosauria; order Squamata; family Crotaphytidae; genus Gambelia; species Gambelia wislizenii. The sequence goes on from JAUMIR010000001.1 coordinate 365,091,396, forward strand.
GCCGAACCAGCCAGAACACTTCCAGGTGAGATCACGGCATCCAGGTAGGTGACAAAGTTTTAAAAACTTTCCCTGGTTTACATGTCAGATTTAAAGTGTGTTTAAGTGCTTGGTGTAACTTTTTGATGTTTATTTTTTATTTTACTTTTGAGTTTCCACGGCAATGAAATTGTGTGGGATTTCAAAGACGTGCCGGGGAAGCCTTTGCCAGGAGAGGAAAGTAAGTGTGGTGGGGGACATTCTTTTACTGGCATAAGAATGGAATTTTTTTATGCCAGCAAAAGAACATCTTTATGGGGTGGTCTGATAAAGTCCTTTGTCTCAACCTAACATATCTCACAGGGTTATTGTAAGGATAAAATGGGATAAGCAGTATGTGCACTACTCTGGCAAATGCAGTAGAGGGGGTTGAGATACAAAAATTACTTAACTAGTATACTGAGGTCAAGAAATCCATGTGAGAATTTTCATATATGACTAAGAATGTTATTACTACCCATATCTAAATTATTATATTTGGGTTTACTTTTATTTTTTATAAAATTATTTTCAGCTTTTCTCCCCAGCACAGGATTCAAGATGGCTTACAATCATTTAAAAACACAGCACAACTAAAAAAATAGTAACACAAAAGTTAAAACATAATTAAATTGGAGTTCTGTTTAAAAACAAATTAAAAACCAGACCAACCAGACCTTCTGAGGAAGGGAGTTCCTCAGCTTTGGAGCAGATACCAAGAAGACTTTCTCCTGTGTCCTCACCAAACATTGCTGTGATGGTGGTGGAATGGGGAGAAATAGAATTGTAGAGTTGAAAGAGACCACAAGGGCCATCCAGTCCAACCTCCCACCATGCAGGAAATCACGATCAAAGCATCCCTGACAGATGGCCATCCAGCCTCTGCTTAAAAACCTCCAAGGAAGGAGACCCTATCACGCTCCGAGGGAGTGTGTTCCACTGCCAAACAGCTCTTACTGTCAGAAAGTTCCTCCTAATGTTGAGGTGGAATCTCTGTTCCTGGAGCTTGCATCCATTGCTCCGTGTTCTAGTCTCTGGAGCAGCAGAAAACAAGCTTGCTCCATCCTCAAAGTGACACCTCTTCAAATACTTAAACAGGGCTATCATATCTCCCCTTAACCATCTTTTTTCCAGGCTAAACAGACCCAGCTCCCTAAGTCTTTCCTCATAAGGCATGGTTTCCAGACCTTGCACCATTTTTAGTCACCCTCCTCTGGACATGCTCCAATTTGTCAATATCCTTTTTGAATTGTGGTACCCAGAACTTCTATTGATGCAGCCCAAAATCGCATTGGCCTTTTCAGCTGCTGCATCACACTGTTGACTCATGTTCAACTTGTGGTCTACTAGGACTCCTAGATCCCTTTCGCACGTAGTCTCATTCAGCCAGGTCTCCACCATCCTATATCTATGCATTGCGTTTTTCTGCCTTAAGTGCAGTACCTTACATTTCTCCATATTGAATTTCATTTTGTTAGCTTTGGCCAAGCTTTCTAGTCTATTCAGGTCATTTTGAATTTGGATCCTGTCCTCTAGGGTATTAACGACTCCTCCTAATTTGGTGTCATCTGCAAATTTGGTGTCATCTGCAAATTTGATAAGCATGCCCCTAATTCTGTCATCCAAGTCATTGATAAAGATGTTGAATAGCACTGGGCCCAGGACAGAACCCTGTGGCACCCTACTGGTCACATCTTTCCAAGACGAAGAGGAGTCACTGCTGAGCACCCTTTGGGTTTGGCTAGTCAACCAATTACAAACCCATTTAACAGTTAACTTGCCTAGCCCACATTTTACAAAGTTGTTTGCAAGAATGTCATGGGGAACCTTGTCAAAGGCCTTACTGAAATCAAGGTATGTGATGTCCACAGCATTCCCTTCATCTACCAAGCTGGTAATTTTATGAAAAAAAGAGATCAGATTAGTCTGGCATGACTTGTTTCTCTGAAACCCATGTTGACTTTTTGTGATTATGACATTGCCTTCTAAATGTTCACAGACTCTCTGTTTAAGCCCTTAGGCAGGGTCACATAGGGAGATATAGTCTTTCAGATAGTCTGGACCTGAGCCATGTAGGGCTTTAAAAGTCATAACTAGCACTTTGAATTCTGTTCAGAAATGGATTGGCAACCAGTGGAGCTGTTTCAGCAAACAGGTTTATATAACTTGTTTCATTCAGCAACTGGGCCACAGCGTTTTTGGACCCAATGAAGTTCCTGGACAGTTGTCAAAGATAACTCCAAGTAGAGTCTGTTACAGTAATCTAAACGGGATGTCATCAAGGCATGGGTCACCACAGCCAGTAAAGTAGCAAGTTATTATTACATAAATCTAAAATAGGAATTACAGTAACATCCAGCTTGGTGTGAACAAAAAGCACTTTTAAAATATTCAGGAATTAATTGCAAGAATGAATTGTTCATGGTGAATAGACTTTTGGTATTTATTTCCTTAAGGAAACCTTGCAGAAATGCAGCATGACAAGTAAGAATTCTGAGACTATTCTAAACTAAAGAGGCAACATGAACATATATGCTGATTATGGTAAATCTTGATTTTTCTGATCCTGATGGGACCAGTATGCTGGGGACCAGGAAGACATTTGTGCCCATCAGCTTCAATGGTTTCTTTCTTTCCTGGAAGCTCTCTAGGGAGTTTCCAAGCTGATGAGTGGGAAGGTTCATTTGTGCTGCAGGCTTCCCATAGGCCAGTGATAGCGAACCTATAACACGCGTGTCACCACTGACATGCATAGCCATCTGTGGTGACACACGGCTGGGCTTCCTACCCCTTCCCCTCCACAACCTCACCACCCTCCCTAAAGTGGCGGGCAGGGCTTTGAAGCCCCGATCACCACTTTAGGGAGGGGGGAAGAAAGTGGCGGGCCCCAATCGCCCCCCCCCCCGAGGCCTGCCTGCTTCCCCGGAGCTGCCTCGGAAAGGCCGGGTAAGGCAGCAGGCAGATCAGCGGGACCCTGCCCGGCCTCACCCCGGCCTTCCCGAGGAGTCTCTGGGGCTTTGACGCCCTGGAGCCAGCTTGGAAAGGCTGGGGAAGGTGGGAGGGTGGGCGGGAGTCTGCCCAGCCTCTCCCCAGCCTTCCTGAGGGGGCTCCGTTGGTGCCTTGGGAAGGGACGGTTGGAGAGCGTGCGGGTGGCAGGCTTTCCACCCCCCTTTTCCAAGGCAGTAACGGGCTTCATGAGAAGCCCGTTGGTGCCTTGGGAAGGGAGGGGGGGGGAAATGTGTGGGTTGTAGGCTTTCCACCCTCCCCTTGCATTAAATAACATGTATGTTATTTAAACAGTAAATATTGCAAAATAATGTTTTTTCCTGTAAATGACACACCACCTGCATTATGCTCAGTTTTTTGGCGAAGTTTGACACACCAAGCTCAAAAGATTGGCCATCACTGCCATAGGCATCTATCCGTCCGTGCTGGAAACAGAAAACTGGATTAGATAGGCCTTTGGTCTGAACCACAAAGGCTCTTCTTACATTCTTAAGTAATAACATCCTGCCCATTTCAATTCTTCCAGCTCTTTCCAATTGGATATTGCAATGTTCTCTGTTTCTTGATCTGAACTGCTGTTTATAATGTGACTGACGATGCTTTGGTAGGACAGAGACTTTCCAAATGTTTCTCAGCCATTAATATGATAGTTTGAAATGCCTTGGCAAAGAATTAACATTTTCCAAGTACTGTATTCCCTATAATAAGCATCTGAGGAGTAAAATTATGCTAAGTGTTCCTCTATGTAGTCTGGGGAATATGGTAAGTACTTTGGTAGTGCTATCTTGTTGCAAAAGCAAAAATTGTCAAGATTAACACAGCAGTCAGTGTGAGCTCATTATCATTACCATTTCTGCAGTTCCCACATTTTGTCCAAGTAGTAACTCTACAAAACAATCTGATGGATGTGTTAAGACAGTAGGAAACTCTGCTTCAAAAGAAGGTGCATGCTTTGAATAAGAATAATGTTTGGTTGTTGGCTGGTTAAAAAGGCACCCAGGGGGGAAAAAATGTTTCAGATGCCTTTTGGTAAGATAGATTCTTGACAAGGTGGCACAGTGGTTGTTCCGTGGCAGTTGACAAAAGGACTTCTATCTGTATGCAAGCATCAAGCAGCCACACAAGCAACTCTGTTTGCTCTATTTGAAAAGACAAATGGCAAATAGTGAACAGTAGGTATAAAACAGCCATTGGTATTGGTGAGTTTGGCTGAACTCAGGAATCCAAGAGTTAAACAGCAGGTTTTTCATAGGAAATAAAACAGTCACAATTGAGTTAATGGCTTAAAGAGTTGGCCAGAAGCTGTTCAGTAAGTTACTTTTTGGATGATAATTCCCAGAATCCACCAGCCAGTATGGTTCCTTGCTGTAGCAGCTTGGGGATTCTGGGAGATTTAATCTAAAAAGTGACTTCCCCAAGCTCTGAGGAGATGTATGCCAAATGGCATGCAGTGAAGTGACCTTCCTGCTCTTTCCTCTAGACACCGACACATCTGTGCCCATGCTTCCTTCTACTGTATGTTCTTGGTGGGCTAACTCTAGTGACCATGGCAGTGGTATTGAAGGTGGTAGTGCTGCTGCTGCTGTTCCTCCTCCTCCTTGTCTTCCTCCTCCTCTTCCTCCTCCTCATTGCTTCTCCTCCTTATTTATTCATTTATACCCCTCCTTTTTCCAGTACTGGGATGCAAGGTGTCATACACAAGTTAAAACACATGCAGTTAAAATCCTTAGAATGGCATAAATAAAAGCATGCCAAACATTTTTATTAAAATGCAATTAAATTGTTCATAGGAATTAAAACCAATCAAAATGAAGCTATTAAAAATATTAAGATCAGCAAAACAACACACTATTAAAAGCCCTAGCAGTCAATTTCTAAAGCCAATGCAGAAAATTTTTCACTCGTCAATGGAAGGACAGGGATCTATCCTAGCTTCCCTAGGGAAGGAGTTCCAGAGTCTAGAAGCAGCCACTGGGAAAGCCCTCTCCCTTGTTCCCTCCAAACAAGCCAGGGAAGGTAATGAGAGAGAATCTTACAACTCAGACAGAATCATATTGGAAAGCATGGTCCTTAAGACAGTTTGGACAAAGTCGCTTAGGTTCTTTTTGTAAAGAAAGCTGTAAGTGCCTAAATGCTATCAGTTGTCTTGCTGACAAAAATAAACACTTCAGTATTAAAAGTTCTTTTAAGGTATATGTCAAAGGTATTTTATGTATACTCTAAAATATATATAACCAATATATTAAAACATGTGAACAGGAATGTCTGCATACATGTCTGTTCACCATATTCTTCCTGCGTGGCAGGGGGTTGGACTGGATGACCCTTGTGGTTTCTTCCAACTCTACAATTCTATGATTCTATTCAAAATCCACCCGAACTGCATGGGGTCCACAAGAATCCCACTAGTGTCTGAAATTAATATGGGAAATATTTCATTAGCTCAAATATGGCAGCAAGAGACCAGGTAACAGCAGGATCTTTGACCTGTGTATACCGGTAGTAACGGAGGAACCTCTAAGCCAAAATGTACAATTAAATTATCTTTATTGGAAATTAATATTAATAGCATTCACGCAAACACCCAGGCTTCAAGCAATCACTATCGAAGATTGTAGGAAGTATTTGGATAGAGGAATAGAGTAGGGGTGATATGATACCTATCAGAGGAGCACAGATTTGTGCACCAGAAGGTTCTCAGAAATGTATTCTGAGGGTTTCATAGCATAGACGTAGGAAGAAGAACTGCGGACATTTAGGTGGTGTTATAGGGCAATATTTTTATATCTGATAATTCCCCTGAAAGGATGGAATTTTGAGTGGAATACAATGTTTCTTGCCATTTCCCAAGACTAAAAAAAGGGTGCTCCAGAAGAGTTACGAGTTGATAATGGTCGATGTATTTGAAACTGAATAGGCAAGGCCTATTGTTGGAGGAGAAGGAGATTGTAAGAACCCATTATTGGATGACTCATCTCTAGGTGTTTACTCTGACCTGAGTATTTATTTGGAGAATTTCCAAAAGCCTCTCCCTTGGTTATATGTGACTCCAACCTTTGTATCTGGGGGTCCCTGGTTTACTTCCTAGCCACGTGGAAGACCTTGTTGAGTCAAATTATTAAATATTGCCAAATTATGTGATATTCCAAGGTGGAGGCTATCGGGGTAAGCAACAGTTTTCTCTTTAACATGCATTTAATTTAATTTTCCTTGCATTTGCTTCCCCTCCTTAGCGAAGAATCTAGGAAAGTGTCACACCTGCGCATGTTGTCAATTCATAGAACCACAGAATTCAAACTGCAAGAACCTTCTACTCCAGCCCCCTGCCATGTAGGAATATAAAACTAAAGCAGTCCCAAAGCTGAGAATCAACCTCTGTCTAAAGACTTCAAAAGAAGGAGAAACTACCACCTTCCAAGGCAATCTAGTCCACTGTCAAACAGCTCTTATAGTCAAGAATTTATTTCTAATATTTTGGTGGAATCTCTTTTCTTGTAATTTGAATCGATTAGTTTAATCAGCAGAAAACAAGCTCACCCATCTTCCACATGGCATCCTTTTGGATAGTTAAAAATGGCTATAATATTACCTCTCCATCTTCTCTAAGCTAAACATTTCCAGCCACCTAAAGGGTTCCTCATAAGGCTTGGTTTCCAGACCTTTGACCATTTTGGTTACCCTCCTGTTGACACATTCCAGGTTGTCAATATCCTTCTTGACAAGCTCAAAATTGAAGCCAATATCATCACCAAATACAGTTGTCCCTTCACATTCACTGGGGTTTGGTTCCAGGACCCACCCGCCCCCCGTGAATACCCAAATCCATGAATACTCAAGTCCCATTATATGCAATGGCATAGCAAAATGGTGTCCCTTATATAAGATGGCAAAATCAAGGTTTGCTTTTTGGATTATTATTTTTTAAAGAATATTTTCAAGCCGTGAATACTTAAATCCGTGAATGCCAAATCTGTGAATGTGGAAGGACAACTGTACCTATTTTTTAGTGGGAATCACAGCAGTCCTTAGACGTTTTGTATCATGCTTCAATGACAGTTATGCCAAAGAAAAATTGCAGCAGTGAAGAGTACCCTGTAGGATGTGGGAGGTTATACTTTTATACATAGCATCCTTTTGGAGGAAGTATCCCTGGAGGAAGCAAAAATATCTCAGTAGAGGTCAGCAGAAACCCATTCCCTAGAAGGATACTCACACAGAGAGAGATTGTCTTCCAAACAAACAGGAGGTACTTTATCTTGAAGCTTAAAGCAGTTACGATATGTACGGGTATTCACAAAGTAGACTGACAAACTGCTACACCAGGCACCAGATTTGCTCAAGAGAGAAAGTGCTCTGGCCGCAGCCTCCTTTTATACAGTCCCTCAGGGCATTGGCTTCCCCAAACACCTGGATGCCTTACATCAGCCTTTTGCACACCACACTCTACTGTGCACCCCACACTTCAACCTGATGCAATGCTCTGCAATCTCCTGACTGTGCAGCTGTGGCCTCCAAGTTTGAGACTGGGCTTGGCCTTGACTAGGCTGGCAGACTTTGCAGTTGTTTGGCCATTTTCTAAGGCGTTTAGAAACTGACTCCTGACATGACCAACTTTCAGCCATGAATTTAAGGAAGATTTAGTCGCGACAAATTTTGCACATTTTTAGTGGTGTCATGTCACTCCAGCAAATGTTCATTGGTATAGGATTACATCTTTAATGCCAGGCCATATTGTTTAATATTTTGATTGGCTTTGTATGTTTGTGTATGTATGCACTATCCAGGGAACTTAAACAGCAAGAACGACAACAACTACTACTACTATTCTAAAGAGATCCCAGGCACAACTACTAACTTTAAAGAAAACTGAAAGAACCATTACAGATATCTTATCAAAGCAGACACACAATAACAATAACAATAACAATAGCAATAGCAATAACAATAATAATATTTATTTATACCCCGCCCCTCTGTCAAAACAATCAGGGCGGCTTACAAAAGTTAAAATACAATACACACACTCACTCCCACACAATTAAAAAACCTTCTTTTATATCCACAGGTGCAAAAGCACACATATACTTTGGAGGTTTTTAAACAGAATCTGGATGATCACCTGTTGGGAATGCTTTGATTGTTTATTCCTATGTGGCAGGGGATTGGACTGGATGGCTCTTGTGGTCTCTTCCAACTCTATGATTCTCTATACTTGCATTTAACCTCATACTAGTGTCAGCCTGCCCAGTTCCTGAAAGATCACATTGCTAAAATTAAAGAACCAATTTGATATCTTTAGGGGGCTCTTAATTTTTTTGTCCATTTGGGGAGTCTGTAGAACCATGGGAGTATGCTAACAATAATGCTCAATATTAGCTATTCTGACTGTGGGCAGTTAAACTGATATTTTCCTTCCCAGACTGTTTGAGATTAACAAAACTGATATTCCTACCTTTCTGAGGAAATAAATGATTTGTTGAAATGCCTTTGGTATTTTTCCAGTCATAGTCTTTAAGGGCTATGGCCCTTAAACCATTAATGATCTCAAAGAGGTATTTATTGGCACTGTCTAACATGGAGGACCAACCACATTAAGCAGTCAAATTATGTGAATTTCCCAACAAAGTTGGTGGTGCCTTTTGATGTTGAACCACAGGAAGAACATTTCATGTACAATTTTAGGACCTACTCTTCAGAAATCCAGAACTGTAGATGAATTGGCTACAGTTTCACCAGACATCTACCATCCTACTCAAGAAATTAACAGTGATGAAAGATCACTTAAGTCAGATGCACACAAGATAATTCCAAAATCATTTTTTTATCATGATGATGAATCTAGTGAATGGAAGGTTGAGTAACCTTCTATATCCCCTTTTAGTACTTTCCCATCATACTCAGTGGTTGATCTGGTTTTTCAGCCAGCTGGTATGTGTCCCCTAAAATAGTCAGAAACAGGTTCTGAGGAAATGTTATAGCCTAATACTTCTGTAGACCTTCACTGGATCAAGATTGTCAGATTTCTTGACTGATAGGAACTGGGCCAACCAGCAATCACCCAGCACTCAACAATCAGGCCTGCTGTGAATGTTCCAAAAAAAAAAAAAATGTGAGCGTTGATAATGGGAGTATCTCCAGTGACAAGGAAGGTGGTCTCAAGCTTTTTGATTCTGTAGATGGATAGTTCGCCCTTCAGTAAATCCCTAGTTTCCCAGTGAATGTCATTTCCTGGAATATCTTGAACTGGAATGTCAAAGGGGGGAGAGAGAGAGAGAGATCCCTTTTGCAATATTTGCCCTTCTTTGATGTTGTACTGTTATAAGAAACTGTTATTGATCTCTGACCTGGATGGATTCATGAGTTATGTGGTTCCAGTTGTATAGAACCACACAGCCATAGATTCTGTGGTGTACCTTACAGTTTGTGTGAGGGAAATTGTAGTCCATATTCCACAAGTGGCCCCAAGCCTAGAATTTTGGGCTCCAGTTTCATTTCATTTCCTGTTTTTTTGTTGTTTTTTTAAATGCATCTCCTGGGCCCAAAATGTTCTGCCTCCCCACAACCCACCAATTTGGCAAAATTGCTTTCACAACCCCTGAGTAGTCAAAGGGCATTTGGAAACAAGGACTTTTTTACATAACCATATTGGTGTGTTGTAGTAGGGTACAATCCCCAAAGATCTCCTGAAGGCCAACGAACACCCACTCCCACAACACAGAAGAGTTGTCCAATTATTCTCTAAACTGCTTTCCAATGAAGGCCTTACAAATCTTGTTTCAACCTCACAGAGTGTCAAAATAACTCCATTAGAGGGCTATGCTTCACATGCCCTAGGGACTTATTTGCAATTTAAATCTGACAGGGTTTTGCTTATTAATGTGTATATTCCTCCTCTTAAACTAAAAGCTTTTACAAAGTAATTATGGTCCAAGGTGGAACATTATATTTTTGACCTGCCTGTAAGATTCTCTAGAGCCGATCTGATTATAAGAGATGTTCTAAATGGGGGTTCATTGACCTCCAGGGGACCTTTGGCCAAACAATTCCACCTTGGAAGTGAGACTCCCAATATTTTAGCCATACTTGGAAGGGATAATTTTTTTCCTGGAAAACACCAGCATTCAAATTTATCAGGTTACTCTATGACCCAACTGCATTATAGCTTAGGTAATTCTTAATGGAGCTATCTTTAATGACAGAGTGAGTCTGCATTCCCTAATTTTAGTGTTTCCATCATGACAGATTATGGCCTGCTATCTCTATCAGTTCTCTTCTCTTACTTATAAAGATTCTTGAGAAAAAAATAATTCAACCTTAGATCACTGTATGGTGCTTTATCATCTGCCCAAGAAATACTCCAGACCCTTGTGGGCAAACTTTATGAACTGTCCATGGATTTGAAGAGGGCTTCTGATTTAACCCAAGGATCAGAAATTAGAAACTGTACTATCTGATAAAATATTGTTCTACTTTATAAAATGTATGTATGATGACAGTCAGCATGGTGTAGTGGTTTGAGTGTTGGACTTCAATGTTGGACTAAGACTCTGTAGACCAGGGTTCAAATCCCTGCTCAGCCATGGAAATCCACGGGGTGGCCTTGGCAAGTCACACCCTCTCAGCCTCAGAGGAAAGCAATGGCAACCCCCTTTTGAACAAGTGTAGCCAAGAAAATCCCATGATAGGTTAACCTAAGATTACCATGAATCAGAAATGACTTGGAGGCACACAACAACATGATAATAATGTTCTCCAAATTAAGTATAGTACTGAGTCAGCTCACTGAGGCTGGAATTCTACTGGGATTTTAAATTATTTTAACTGGGGGTTGAGATCCAGCATGGTGTAATGGTTTCAGTGTTGGACTGGGACTCCAAATCCCTGTTCAGCCACAGAAACACACAGGATGACTTTGGTCAAGTCACACTCTCTCATCTTCAGAGGAAGGCAATGACAAGCCCACTCTGAACAAAAAAACCACCACAAACTACAATAGGGTTATCATAAGTCAGAGCTGGCTTGAAGGCACATAATATCTGGAAGGTATGCTACTAGGACTGCTGACACACTGCAGAAGTAATATAGTTTGATACTGCTTTAACTATCATGGCTCTGTCCTATGGAAACTTGGGATTTGTAGTTTGTTGGGGTGCCAGAGCTCTCTAACAGAGAAGGCTAAATATCTCACAAAACTAAAAATCCCAAAATTCCATTGCATTGAGCTATGATAGTTAAAGTGGTGTCAAATTGGATTATTTCTGCAGTGTATCAGCAGCCAAAATCTATAGTTTAGAAGATTGTGGAAGGAGAATCCAATGACGCTCACCCCTCAACTTAAATGGTCTCCAGTTGGCTGCAGAGATGAGCAGGTAAAGTTTTCTAGTGCTGCCACCTGGCTGGCCCCCTCCATCCTTTCATCAAAGCCCAGATTCCATACAAGTATGTTGGTGAAACTTTATAGTTGGAACTTTACACAGGGTCTCACCCTTAACTTGTATGATGACTACAGAAGTAAGGTTGGGCTGTATTCTTGCCCCTATTCTATTTAACCTATATTTGAACAATGTAATATTTGCCAGACAGGCTCTGAAACTTGGGGCTAGAAGGAAAAATAGCTGTTCTTTATGCAGATGACATAGTGATTTTGTTGTCTTCCACATCTGTTCTGTGCCTTCTGTTTCTGACTTATGGTGACCCTAATGCAAACCTATCATGGGATTTTCTGAGGCTGAGAGTCTGTGACCTGTTCAAGGTTACCCAGTAGGTTTCCACAACTGAGAAGGGATTCAGACCTTGGTCTCCAGAGTAGTAGTCCAATGCTTAAACTACTACTTCTTGCTGGCTCTGCATCTAGTCTTAAATTATTACTAAATAAGTTTTTCCTTCACTGCAGATTCACTATGAAGAACTGCAGATTTTGGTATTTGATAAAAAGATATAAAGAAGTATAGCTGGTCTTTGGAGGATCACATGATGACACAGGTTAAAAAGTTGCAGTATTTAGAGGTGAAATTCCATTGTTCTATCTCTTGCTCTCCTCATAGCTCCTAAGCATTCCAGTGAGCTTTAATGTCTCTGTCAGCATTAAGATACTTCACAAGAAGGATGGTTGATGTGTTCTGGCAGTGATTAAAGTTTTCATTGCAAAGATCCCCACTCACTTTTTCTCTTGAGCTGCTATTTGGATCAAAGGGATGCACCTTAATATTAGTAGTGTTTAAGTTCAAATTCTATTGTCTTCCTTGTCCTTACACAATGTGTTCCCATACAGCTGTCTTATTAGAAATGGTATAGTATCCCTCTGTCCACTTGGCTGTCCACTTTAAAGTTGTAGTCTTCTGGCATACAAAGTTCCGCCCTCCAGTTTTAAGGGAAGAGACAGAGGCAGATATAGATGCTGCTACTGCTGGCCTCCAGAATCTGCTACCTGAAGCAGTAGGTTTACACTCTGTAATAGTAGACTTTTAGTCATAGATGCATTTGCACCATGCAGTTATAGCTCTATATTCCACTTTAAATGCCATCCTATGATATCCTGGGATTTGAAATTTAGGGAGGGGTATTTAGAAATCTCAGCCAGAGGGCTCTCCCCAAATTACAAGCCCCAGGATTCCACAGGACATTACCATGGCAGTTAAAGTGAAATATAGCACTACCTACCTTCCAACATTTCACAGATAAAAGCTGAGATACATATGGCTAAGCAATATTAGAGTGCAGACAAGATGGAAAAAGTTATTGAAGAGGAAGAACACACAAGCCATGAGAGGCTGTGGCAGTTTGCTTTTGCTTACATACACTGGACTTACTATATGATGAATGTTGCTGTCCTTGAGCAAGCAGTGATCACCAGCATTGAGGCCATGATATTGAGAACACAACTGCGCTGGGCAGGGCATGTTTCTAGGATGGAGGACCATTGCCTCCCAAAAATAGTACTCTATGGTGAACTCACCATGGGTCAGCGTAAGAGGGACACTCCAAAAAAGCTATACAAGGACTCCCTGAAACAACATCTCAGACTCGGCCAAATTGATCGCCAACAATGGTCCGCCCTGGCCTCACATCGGGACACATGGAGACGCACTATCTACAATGCTGCAGCCTTATTTGAGAACTCACACTGAATAAGTCTTGAAGAGAAACAACAACGCAGAAAGAATCACAACCCAAAAACATCACCCAATGAGACCTTCTGCTGTGCTTTCTGCGACCAGACTTGTTTATCTCAGATTGGCCTTTTTAGTCATCAGCGCTCTTACAGAAAGCATGGGATGAGGCCTTCCTGAATCTTCATTTGCGAAGAAAAGCCAGAGAGAGAGACATCTACTGAGATGGGCATGATTCTGCCTCCTTCTCTTCTCTTACCGTGCTGAATTGAATGCAAACTACTTTTACACTTTGAACTCAGTCCACAGCAAATGAAGTAGGCTGAGAACAAAGGGGGAAAGTGAGAGCAGGAGAGAGAAACTGGGACATTTAAAAGCAGCTGAAAAAAATGTGGCAGAGGATTAATCAATAATGTCTCTGCCAAACCAGGACAGTTGGAAGGTGTGGTGCTATATATGTGTAGTAGCTAACACACATTGTAAACCACTTAGAGATTGCCTAGCATGCTATAAAGCAATGTAGATGTGTAAGTGCTATTACTTAACAATTTGTAAGCCACTTTGAGAGCCTTTGCGGCTGAAGAGTGGGGTATAAATACTTAAATAAATAAATAAATACATACAGTAAATGCATATAAATAGTATGAATGGGCTCATAGATACCAACATCATTTCTCTTCATGGCAAAAGTCAGAAGACAAATCAGCTTACAACAACCATGAACAGCAGCAGCAGCAACAACACAGACCTAGGGCATTATTTGGGGAAGACTTATTTACTGTTGAGGCAGTGAAGAAACAACAACACATTACAAATAAGAGAATCAATCTGTAGATAAGCAATGCATTATAAAAATGATGCTGTCAGGCTCATCCCTGAACTCTGGGCTTTGGAGTAGAGTTCATGGAAGACCCTGACATGAGGCTGCCTCTGGCTTGTTTCCCTTGCCTAATCCTCTAGAGGTTCTGGAGGGAAGCCAGTCCGCCTTGTTGGCCTGGGAACACTGCTCTCTACTGCGGCTCAAGGTCAGCTCTTCCAGGTGCAAGCCGGGCCGTTGTTCCTCCTCAAATGTCTTTCCCATGCTGTGGGGTTTATCTGGGGTTTTGTTTCAGTTGTATTCAGTTTCAGCTTTGTTCCATGTTCCTGACACACGAATCCTTGCCAATAAAGAAATTTATTGATTGTATGTGAGCGTGTGTGCTTGGTACATCACAGATGCTAAGGGCTCAGCAAGATGGGAAGAAATACTGTGCTGGGACACACATTACCTGTAATTCACAGCAGCTCCCTTTTGTCTCCACAATTTCTGGTTCTCTGCAAAGCAATGCACGTTGAGGTGCACACGGACCCCTCTCCGATGAAACAAGATGGTGGCCATGAGTACAGGGTGCTTATATTTCCCCCAATGATAACTTCTCTGCATTTCTCTAACTTTGGACATTTTCAGACAGTGCTTACCGCGGATCAGGTCCCGGGAGACGAACGGCACTCTTGCGTGGCAGGGGGACCTTTTTGGACCCCTCTGTCCCTCTTCCGGGATCATTTGTGGCACGTCCGTGAAGCTTTGGAAGCGGCCACGCCATATTTTAAGCTTAAAATATGGTACGGCCGCTTCCAAAGCTTCACGGACGTGCCACAAATGATCCCTGAAGAGGGACGGTGACATCCAAAAAGAACCCCCTGCTGCGCAAGAGTGCTGTTCCTCTCCTGGGACCTGATCCCATGGTAAGCACCATCTGAAAATGTCCTGTAAATGGGCAGAAGGAAGACCTTCTGCTTGTTAATAAAAGAATTCAGCTCTGCAAAGCAAAAAAGTGCACTGTCACTCCTTCAGAATGTTAAAATTGCACTTCTGGGCTCTGCAACAAGAAAGTCCACTGCTGTTAGCATGATGGACCAATCAGCTTTTGACTTCTGCCTTTGCTAGAATGCTTGGCACTGCGAATCGGTCGTTCAAGCGACCAGCAATGTGCATCTCCCCACAGTTTATCAAAAACTTCACAGAAAACCACGAAGTCTCTTAGAGTGCAGTCTCTTAAGTCTCATGGTGTTTTTTCTTCCCTTCCTTCCCAATATGGCAAATCTCCTGCATGGCTCATTGGGACAAGTATTCTTCATGAATTCTATTAGGGGTATTTTGACTGTCTAGACAACCCCTAAGTGTTAGCTCAGGTACCAATAGAGATAGAAACATGGTTTGTGAAAACTGTGGTAGAGCAAGGTAGGTTCTCAAGAGTATTCTGCTCCTTACATGGTTCTCTTCTGATTCTGAAACTGAAACCATTTTTAATATGAAAACAGTCATATGGAAAGCCATGGAACTGCTGTTTATGTTCTAAGGATATGATTTTGATATAGGGTGTGACAAGCTCCCCGGACACAGTCATGTCCCTTTGTTTTTGTCTATTTGCACCCGCTCCCCTCACCCCAGCAAATGCAATACAATAACTATTCATGATTGTTTGATTGGGCAAAGAGATGGGTTGTGCTAGAAGGAAGCATGGAAGTGTCAGGAAATGACATGGATGTGACCACAAGATGAAGCTGTAAGCTTAGTAATGAAAGTAGTTAAGCTCCAGTGGCAGGTGTGTGTGTGAGTCAGCACTTGAGAGTATGCACATTTGAAATGCCTGATGTAACAGGCATTGTTTAACTGCCTATAAAAAGGAGATAGGAATTATCTCCAGTGTGGGTTTGTTGTGGATGGTGGTTGGTGAACCAGTTTGTTGGTTTAAGAGAGATTTATGAGTATTAGAGATGGCTGTCCTATACTATGTATATATATTGTAAATATACTGCAAACAAAGATGAAAAGCCCTCAAGTTGAGTGAAGGCTCACCTTGTTGCTGTCTTTATTTGGCAAGACAGAGCTCAAGGCAGTGTGCTGGGGTGAAGGAATGTTTTCCTTCTCAGCCTGAAGTCTTTTGTAGAAGTCTCTCCAGAAACCTTCTCCTTGGTATCCTGCCGACGTGGAACAACTTTGCAGGTGGTCGTGGTGGACACAGCACATCTTTCTACACCCCAACAGGAAGTTCTTCCAGTAGTGTTCTTATCTTTGAATGGCCATTCACCTCTTCAGGCCATCAGCCGAGTTGCATTCATGAAGTCCAAATCAGCCCTGGGTCAGGTGGACTCTACTCGTAATAATGGTATTAAAACTCTGCAAATAAAACTACTGTGGAAAGGATAAATAATGGTGCACATCTGAAAGCACCTTGACTAATGATTGTATCTGGAAATAATATTTGTTTAATATTATTATGTACTGAATCTGGTTGAACTCTGGTTTTTTCTGATCATCAAGCATGCAAAGTCCAGACAATAATTAATTTTAGTCTGAGGCCCAAGTCACATCATATGTACTCGAGGCTTTGGAGATTTATCTCAATGAGAAATGGGAAATTTTGCAAATTGTATGTCAGAACAAGACAAAAATGCCTTTGGATAGCTGCTTTTGATCATCTAGGAAGCAATGGATTAGTCCATCTGAATAACTTAACAGGCAGGAAAAGAGGTCATCCATTTGTGTCTGTGGGCATTTATATTTGACAGGCACAATGATCAATCAATCTCTTTGCTATGCAGACATAGACCGGGAAAAAAAATTAAAACCAAGCAAATATATAGTTGGCCCTTCATGTTCACTGGGGTTTGGTTCCAGGACCCCCCATGGATACCAAAATCCATGAATACTCAAGTCCCATTATATGCAATGGCATAGCAAAATGTTGTCCCTTATATAAGATGGTAAAATCAAGGTTTGTTTTTTGGATTATTATTTTTTAAATAATATTTTCAAGCCACGAATACTTAAATCTGTGGATACCAAATCCGTGGATACGGATGGACAACTGTACAAGGAAAATAGCATGACATACATGGTTTATAAAGTTTATATAATTTAAAGTATCTGAAATCACCAATATCACAGATCACCTACTTAGTTACACATTTATAATCAAGCAATGTCTCTAGATGCCCCCAAAACTCCCAAGCTACCTTAACAGCCAGCAGCAACATCAAGCAAACAAGGTCCATTCATCTGGGGATTGGGCCACAGGAGAAGGATTTGCCAGCTCCTTCCTGCTAGCAAGCAAGGCTGCAATGAATGTAATATGGGTGCTGCTTCTGATTAAAACTAAATAATATGACTGAATTGATTAGATGAACTTGATTAAAACAGCAGCAAAGGAGGATAGGTATACGTGAAGGACTTATACCTATAAGTAAGGACTTATACCTTTAAGTATAAGTGAAGGACTTATACCTTTCCATGTCTTTGTGGTCAGAAAATGAAATCTGGCCACTATCTCTGTTATTGATTTATTCCTATCTGCCAATAAGTAGGCCAAGTACCATTCAAAGTCCTTCCTGGAAATTTCAAGCAAATGAGATCAAGGAGATTTGGTCTCCTTTATTAAAGTTGCAGGTAAAAAGCATATGAGCTAAAGCTCTATAGGACCCTCTCCACAGGACAAAGTCATTCATTCTAAAGAGTACCCTTAAATCAATTGTCCAATACAGTAGAGGTAAGCTGCTGGACTCAGCTCTACTAAAAATTAAACTGTATTTGAGAATAGTTGGATTCTCCAGGTACCTAGGATGATTCCTTGGGGAAACAAAGGACAAATCTGGATATTATGCAGAACAGACTTTCCACACAAGAATCAGAGAATACTGGATGCCAGTGTACTTATTTTGAGAAACAGGCATAGATTTTGGACAGAAACTGTTAATAGTCATCCAGTTTGCATTCTGTACTGATGCTCCAAATCTGAATCATAGTTTTCTGTGAAGTGAGAGCAAACATTTAAAAAAACAACTATGAGCAAGCCAGTCACACATTGTAGCAGAAAGACAATTGAGGTTATCCTGTTACTATGATGGATAAATACCATACTATCAGTAACATTTTTTTATACTCTTACATGTTTTTATCCCTTGATAATAAAATCCAAAATGAAACAACAGATAATGCCAGAAGATGATACTCCCAGGTTGGATGTCATTCAATGAGCTACAGGGGTGCAACAGAGGATAACTATGAGTAGCTCTCTGGGTAGTGATGCAAATAAACTCAAGTCGAAAGGACATTCAGTTGTTGATGTGTTAATCTTTTCTAGTTTAATATTATTTTTCAGGGGTGGGTGGGTTAGGATGTTGATGTAATTCTGGAGGTTTTATACTGTAAGCTGCCCTGATTGCATTGCAGAGGGGCGAGATAGAAATAAATTTTATTATTATTAATAATAATAATCAGTGAAAGTCTAAAGCCATACAACACATAGGAACATGTAATGTGAGAAGCATGAATCAGGGGAAGCTAGATACAGTAAAACAAGAAATGGAGTGTATTAACATTGCAGTACTTGGGTGAGTGAGCAAAAGGGTATAGGAATGTGACATTTTGAGTTTTGATAATTACACAGTGTTTTACTCAGGAAATGAAAATCTCAGAAGAAATGGGGTGGCATTAATAGTGAGGAGATGTGTAGCATAAGTAGTTAAAGGATATAACACAAAGTCTAACTGAATAATATCAATAAGACCTCAGGGAAAACCCATACAATAAAACTATAATCCAAGTTTACGCTCCCACAAAAGAGGGAAAAGAAGAAGATATTGAAAGATTCTATGCTGGAGTCCTGGAGGAAATTGATAGCACACCAAAATAGGACTTCTTGTTAATCACAGGTGACTGGAATGTAAAAATAGGAAACAGAGCAGAATAAAAGATTGTAAGAAAATTTGGCCAAGGATCAAGAAATGAAGCAGGAGACTGACTGACTGACATACAGACAGACAGACTGGATTTTGTGAGGCCAACATTGCAAACAAATTCTTCAAGCAACCCAAGAGGTCACTGTATATATAGACATAATCTGATGGCCAATATAGAAATCAAATAGACTACATAATTAAAAGCAGAAGATGGCAAAGCTCCATTCTCTCTCCAAAAACAAGACCAGAAGCAGACTGTGGCACAGACCATGAACTACTATTTTCAAAAATTAGAGTAAAGCTGAAGAAGTACTGGAGAATTGAAAGCCAGATTTGCAATAATAAGCTAATGGACAGGGAACAAGAAGAACTCTGGACCAAAACCAGAGACATTATTAGGGAAGAATGCAAAAAGACAATACCTATAGCCAAAAAAAAAACAAACAAAAACAAAACAAAACAAAAAAAAACCTTCATTGAGCGACCAATAAAACTCTTCAAATAGTTAAGGGCAAACCAGAAGCAAAAGAAAAGGGTCGGAATTCTTATGACAGCTGTTCAGCAACTTGTGTATAGACACTAAAGACAACTGTTATAATAATAAATGCAAAGAAATAGAAGGAAACAACAAAATGATAGGAGACCTCTTCCACAATATCAGAGAAATTAAAAGGAAATTCAAATGAAGTGTAAATGTGCTATATGACCAAAAGGGGAAGACATTATATTATCAGGATAAAATAAAAAGATGATGGAAGGAATACACTGAGGAACTATATAGAAAAGAAAATTGGCAAGGGAGATAGACAGGGCTGCATTTTATCACCCTATCTGTTTAATTTATAGACAGAACATATCATACAGAAAGTGAGATCAGAACCAGAGGAAAGAGGTATGAAAGCTGCAGGAAGAAACATCAGCAGATTAAGATAAGCAGATGACATCATATTGCTTCCAGAAATTAGTGAAAACTTGGAATTACTACTAGTGAAAGTTAAGGAACAAAGTACAAAAGCAGATTAGAGTTGAATATTAAGAAGTCAGAAATAATGCCCATTGATTTACGCAACTTTAAAGTGCGCGGTGAAAACACTGAAATAGTTAAAAGAGTTTCTATACCTTGCCTCAGTCATTAAGAAAAATGGAGACTGTAGTCAAGAACCCAGAAAAATGCTAGGACTTGGAAAGGCAGCTATGAAGGAAATAGATAAGATCCTCAAGTGTAAAGTTATATAATTAAATACCAGTCAAAATAATCAATGCCATGGTATTTCTGATACCTATGTATCAGAAATTGTGAAAGCTGGATAATGAAGAAAAATGAAAGGAGCACAATCAGCTCTTTTGAAATGTGGTGCTGGAACAGAGTTTGCAGATACCGTGGTGGTGGACCACTGAAAAGACAAATAAACAAGTCCAAAAAGCAAATTAAATTTGAACTCTGCCTAGCAACCAAAATGACAAAGCTGAGGCTATCATACTTTGGGCACATGGGTAAGATGACATGTATAATTGGGAAAGATGATAATGCTTGGTAAAACTGAAAGCAATAGTAAAAGAAGATTGATTTACTGGTGAATTGATTCAAAGAAACCCTGAGTTTGCAAGACTTGAGCATGGTTGTTGGTGACTGGGGCTCTTGGATGTTTTTCATGCCTGCCTGCCTGCCTTCAACTTGCCTGTTGACTTATGGCAACCCCATGAATTTCATAGGGTTTTCTTAGGCAAAGAATACTCAGAGGTGGTTTTGCCAGTTCCTTCCTCTGAAATGCAGCCTATAGTGGTATTGGTTAGTGGTCTTCCATCCAAGTACTAACCAGGGCTGACACTGCTTGGCTTCCAAGATCTGATGGGATCTGGTGCCATTCATAGGGACACCATAAGTCAAAGTCCATTTGACAACCAATAAAAGTAACAGCAATAAAATGAATGCTTTGCCTTGGGCCCCATCTCATGTCCTTAGTCCTGACTCACCATAAGAATGTAGCCTTCAAAGACCTCTCCCCAAATTTCAGTTCAGCTTGTAGGTCAAAAAAGGCCGCCACCTCTGCTTTGCAGACCAATACCTGAGATCCTTGTGAGCTACTGTGTACACACCCCAGTTTTGCCAGTCCTATCACCCAATCCTTCCAACCAAATAAGTCACAAATCTTTTTTATAAAGCAGGTGAGAACAGGGGTAGAAACTATTCCTTTAAAGAAAAGGTGGTGGGGGGCATTTCGATTTAGAAAGGGATCCCATTTCCTGCATGCTTAGACTGTCAGATCAGAGATCAAAATGAGAAAGCGCGCCACAGTGAGAGTTCAGACTGTCCACTAATCGGATTGAGAGAGTGGTATGTTTGCAAACTGTACAGTATTTGTGTGAAGTGTGCCACATGTGAAGGTGAGACACCCTGTGTTGTCCTGGAATGATTTGATGCCATGGAAAATAATCTCAGCAGCAGCAAGTGGCTGGATTGGTGACTGGGTGCATCCATGGATCATTGTCACATTTAGCATACAGCATATGAACTACCTACCCATCAGGCAAGGGCACTAAGCAGGGAGAGATGGCTTTGCAATTTCATCCCAGTTTGCAAGAAGGGGGTCTGCTGCTGGCCGGCAGGCCTTTTTGCAGCCCGGCCGGCCGCCCCGATCACCAGCCCTCCTGCCCTGCCCCCCCGCTCGCTCGGCATTGTCCACGGCGAGGGGGGGCAGCCGACCACATGGCATGGCCATGCGCGCCACCATCTTCCCTTTCTTCTCTCCATCGGCCCTTAGAGCTGGGGAGGGGAAAGGGAGATGGGCCAATCAGGGGCGAGTCCGCTCGGCCCTGATTGGCCAGGTAAGGGGGGGGGAATCTGGGCTTAAAAGATTGGAGGCGGCGACAGTTGCCTGAGGTGCTGGCACACAAGATTAAGAAAGAGATTGAGGCTGGGCACATAGCGGGGCCTTTCGACCAGCGACCCATGCCCAATCTAAGGATCTCACCTCTGGGGGTGGTGCCCAAAAAGGCCCCGGGCGAGTATCGGCTCATTCACTACCTCTCCTACCCAAAAGGGGCTTCTGTCAATGACGCGATCCCACTGGAGCTCTGCACGGTGAGATATGCTTCATTGGACTATGCGGTTCGTCTCCTGCAGAATTGCAGCCAGGGTGCACTCATGGCGAAATGTGACATTCAGTCGGCCTTTTGGCTACTGCCTGTGCACCCAGATGATCATTGCCTATTAGGCTTCAGGTTTCAGGACAAGTGGTACTACAACATGGCATTGCCCATGGGCTGTTCCATCAGCTGCTCTGCTTTCGAGACATTCAGCACATTCCTGGAATGGGCCTGGCAGCAGCGCACAGGTTCCCCCTTTGTCACACACTATTTGGATGATTTCCTGATGATGGGCCCAGTTGGGGGGGAAGAGTGTGGGTTTCTGCTTTCTTCTTTCCAGGCTATGGCAGTGGAGTTGGGCGTACCGTTGGCACCTAAGAAGATGGTTGGACCAGCGACATCCCTGGTGTACCTTGGCATATAGCTTGATTCAGATAAGGGAATATCCAGACTGCCAGATGATAAGATCGACCGCCTGCGGGCATTGCTGGCTGACCTCTTGAGGAAAGAAAAAGCCACACTAAAAGAAGTGCAGCTGTTATTGGGGCATCTGAACTTTGCCTGCAGAGTGGTGTCCCTGGGGAGGGCATTTTGCATGCACATCATGAGACTCACCGGGGGGTTGCGGGCGTAGCACCATCGCATCTGCCTTACAAAAGGGGTAAAGGAGGACATGAGGTTGTGGCTGTCTTTCCTTGAGCATTACAACAGGGTTACCACATGGCAGGGTTGTCTGAAGCAGGGAAACAGTCTGCAGGTTCACTCCGATGCAGCAGGCAGTCTGGGTTTTGGGGTTTATTATGATGGGCACTGGTGCGCGCAGCCCTGGCCGGAGTACTGGGCAAAAAGGGGCATCACCAGAGATCTCACATTCCTGGAGTTCTTTCCCATAGTGGTGGCCATCACTTTGTGGGGTGGGGAATTCAGAGACAAGAAGGTTTGTTTCTGGTGCGACAATCAGGTTGTGGTAAGGATCATCAACAGGCAGTCTTCCAGGTCAGAAGGGGTCATGAGGCTGGTACACAGGTTTGTGCTCGCCTGCCTGGAGGCCAACATCAGTTTTCACACCCGACACATACCGGGAGTGGATAATGAGATCACAGATGCCTTGTATAAGTTTCAGGACGTTGGCACCGGACGCGGACAAGGTGGCGATCCCGTTTCCGGTAGACCTATGGAGCCTTGGGAACGAATGATGCTCCAGGGCGTAGCAGACTCCTTGGCGCCCTCTACACAGGCCAGCTACCAGAGGGTGGTGGCGCAGGTCGTGAGATTCAGGCAGAGGCATGACTACGGGTCTGCTGGCCCAGCACCGGAAAGGGAAGTCCTGCATTACCTGGCTTCCCTGAAGGACAGAGGGATGGCGTCCAAGACTATCATAGGTCAAGCGGCGGGCATTTCCTTCTTCAGTAAAGTGGCAGAGCACGGAGATCCCTGCGACACATTCATGGTAAGAAAAGCTCTCGAAGGCTGGAGGAGGACGGTGCCGAGGGCACATGACGCAAGGTGGCCTGTATCCTACGCAATGCTAGCACAGTTGGTGGCTCATCTGCTATCCATATGCCACACCAGCTATGAGGCACTGCTCTTCGGCACAGCATACACGATTGCCTTTTTTGGGGCCCTGAGGGTGGTGGAGGTGGTGTGCTCCTCCAAGACGGACACATCAGGCAAGGCATTGCAGATCAGTGATGTATCTTTGGGGGCCCATGAATTGTCACTATGCATCAGGCACTCAAAGGCAGATCAGCACAGCCATGGGGTCACCCTGCATCTATGGAGGGTTGAAGGTCCTTCCCCGTGTCCTGTGGCGAGCATGAAGAAGTTCGTGGAGGCAAGGGGCCTTGGACAGGGTCCCTTGTTCAGGCACCGGGATGGGATCCCACTCACCAGGTTCCAGTTTGTGGGCATGCTAAAGATGGCAATCAGAGGATTGGGGCTTCCAGCCGAGGACTTCAGTAGCCATTCCTTCTGGATAGGGGTGGCAACCATGGCAGCGGAAACCGGCATGTCCAAGGAATCCATCATGCGGTTGGGACGATGGCGTTCCAAGGCCTATGCCACTTACATCAGACAAGGAAGGGCACTGCCTGCTAGGCCGGGGGCCCATGGGGACCAGTAGGACTGCCTGTTGATGGAATAATGGTTGGCGGAAGGCGGTTCCATGGGAACACCTTAGTGGTGGATGTATTGGGTCATGATAATGAAAGAATCAGGGGTCTCCGTCAAGTGCAAGTGCAAGTTCACATTCAAGGGAGGCCCCTGTATAGTTTGTTAACATGAGCTTGTTTACAGGGGAGGAGAGAGCGTCGAGCGGGCGGCTCGGCCAGTGTTTCTCTCCTCTAAGAAGGGGGACTGGAATGGACCGGTCCCAGCTCTGCCCACATGTGTGGGCTGCATGAGATCACGACCCATACATTGCCGCCAACCATTTAGCTTGCTAGTTGCGGCCATTTTATTGCCAAATATATTTCTCATATCTACCTCAACATGTATCCACATTTACTAACCTGTACCTAACAATGTTTTCTGAAGTTTTATATTTTGTAGACAATACAAAGTTAACTGAAATTGTGTGTCTATGTTTATTTAGGAGGGTGGTGGGGGCTGTACGGTATGGGTCTGCAAGTAAAGTAGCTTCTCTGTTGCAGATTGCTGTCACATAATTTTCAATGAAAAGCAAAGAAAGTGGGATTTAGCAGGAGGGGTCACATACACACACCTGTCCAACCACTTGCTTCTATAGTGAAGGGCTCTAGACTGAATGTATAATTGTTTAATATTTTTTTATGGGGGAGGGTGGGGTGGGGGTGTTTGGGGATTTTATCTGTATTGTATTTTAATTTTTGTAAGCCGCCCCGATTGTTTTAACAGAGGGGCGGGGTATAAATAAATTTTATTATTTTTTATTATTATTATTATTATTATTATTATGTACACAGTCCAGTCTGAAGCTGGAAGACATTGGCAGAATCCTAGAAGCAGATGGACAGTTTTATCTAGTGTGCCACAAATACACATTCAGATCAAGCTTGCAGAAGTAGAGTTGTAACCGTGCTATGCCACTGTGCATACTAGGGTGCATTCTCAGCCAATGCATATCTATCTGCCTCTGCTGAAATTGGTGGTAGTACTCTTCAGTTGTTCTTTCAATTGCACAGTCAACTGCATACAGATTTACCTCTGTAAATGAAGCAGATGTGTTCATGGACATTACTTCTTTAACATAAAATTTTCTACCAGAGGCAGAAAAATAACATAGACAGAATAGGGATATATTCTTATCCCTCAAAAAAAAAAAAAAAAAAAAAGGGGGGGGGAGAGCAGCTCAACATGTCTCAGCAAACTTTTATTCAAAACTAACAATATGCACATGTGAAATGAAATTGCAGAAGTAAACAAAAACATTTTGAACCTTCTAGAGACCAGTTGAAAGCTTCTTCCATAATGCATCCAGGAATTAATTAATTAATTCTTTCTTTCTTTCTTCAGCCCCACTTTTCTTATGATTTCCATTTTGGTACCTAGACCTATTATTATTTTTTTAAAAAAAAAATTACACTGGTGGGGAGCTGGTGAGGCAGTTTCTTCTTTTCCACTTTCCCCTCTGTCTTGCTGTTAATGCATGCTCAGCAAAGGATTCTGGAGGCAGCTGCTGTTCAACTTGCCTGTTGTAGGCAGGCACACAGGCCTAGAGTAGGATTGACTAAAGTAGAATCCCACACTTTCCCAGACCAAGCTTTATTTCATTGTTTATTGCAGACATGCTGCTGCAGCCTCACACCAAAAGTCTGTGTTTTTCTAGCCTTCCTTCTCCATCCTCTTAATGCCTATGCTGATAAATAACTTCCAAAAAGACAAAGGACAAGGAAGAAAAGCAGGCTAGGCGTAAAAAGATTGTGTAAAAAGGAGTTTCTTTGTCAGAGGCTTTTTCAATTGTGTATTCTGTTGTACAATATCAGCATTCAACAGAAGGGTCATATAGAACAATCAATGTAAAACTCCAAATGCACATGAGATAGTCGTATATGGAGGGAAATGCATCCTCCCAGCCAGGTATAGTCAATTTCCAGATGGAACCCTCTGGATCAGCAAAGAAAGCAGACAAGCAAAGAGAAAAACTCTCCAGGAACTATGTAACATCTTTAGCCTCTTGATGGGCCAAAATAGTGATCACTAGGAAAATATGGCACCCACATGTCATCATTTACACAGTCCTTTGATAAGGGGGGGGGGTCAGTTATAAAATATGAAGAATCTCAGTTGTTAATCACATAGAGACTTACATCATGGATGCAAAGCCTGGTTCTGGCTGACTTGCTTCCATTTATGTGCATGTTAATGCTCTCTGTACTCCCAGGATATTCGTCATCACAAACTGCAAGGTGACAGCACCTGTGCCTAATGCCTCTAAGTGCTCCTTTGCAGGATGCACCATGGTCTGTAACCCTGAGGCGCTAAAGTGTTTAATGATGTTATTGTATGTACCTGGTTAGCATTCTCTGAGAAGATCTTATAGGAATGTGTAGTATATTGCGTTATACATCTCAAAACTAATTTATGATTAGGGATAGGCAACCCCCCCAAGGGTATAGACAGCCTTAGTGTTTATAAGCTCTAACAGTATAGACAGAGGCCTGCCTTTTTCCCTGTCCCAAAATATACCAGGAAAGAAAGAATTAATGCAACATTTGGCTATTTAACAAATAAGTAGTCTTCCTGAAGATAAATATTCCCAACCCTGTTCTCAGGACCAAAGCTTTGAATTTTTAAAATTATGTTTTTAATTGTACTATTTTAAGTCCTTTTTTTGAACTGTATAATTTAAATTTAAATTGATACTTAAACCTTTTATATGTTTTAATCATACTATCTCAGTTCGGGGAGGAAGCATGGGATAAAGTTAGCTACAAGAACAGCTAGCCTGTGAACCCAGTAGCTTCCCATGGACTGTGGAAACCAAATTTTGTTGTAAGATTGATTTGCATTTTTAAAAGCTGGATATTACACATAGGTAGTTCACTTTTAAGGAATGCCAGCTTTAAAGTATCATAGAATTGAAGAAATACCCAAGAGTCAACTAATTGAACCCCATGCCAATGCAGGAATCCTGACCTAAGTACTCCTGACAGATGGTCATCTAACTTATTCAAAAACCTCCAGTGAAGGAAAGTATGCCACCTTCCAAGGTAGTTTGTGTCACTGTCAAATGGCTCCTACAATTGGGAAGTTCTTCTTAATGTTTCAGCAGAATCTCTTTTCTCGTGATTTGAATCCATTGGTTCAGGTCCTACACTCTGGAGCAGCAGAAAACAAGCTTGTGACAGCACTTCAGGTATTTGAATATGACTATTAAGATCACTTCTCATTCTTTTCTTCTCTAAACTAAAATGATCTAAAACTTACTCCCTTAACTGTTCTTCATAAGACTGGGTTTCCAAACCCTTTGCCATCTTGGTTATCCTAATCTACATTCCAGTTTGTTTGTATTCTAAACGTTTGATGCCCAGAATTGGACATTCCAAGTAAATTCTGGCCAAGGTAAAACAGAATGGTCCTATTACTTCCCTTGAGCGGGACACTACACCTGTGTTGATACAACCTATAATTGCATTAACTCCCCCCCCCGCCACTATATCACATTGTTGACTCATAGTTTACGGTTTACTAACATCCTTAGATACTTTTCACAGCTACTGATGTCAATCCTGTATTTATGTATCTCATTTTCCCTGCTTAAATACAGAACTTTACATTTGTCCCTCTTGAAATTCATTTTATTAGGTTTGGCCAAGTTCTCCATTCTGTTAAGATTGCTTTGAATCGCAATACTGTCCTCTGGGGTATTGCCTCTCCCAATTTGGTTTGTGCAAATCTGCTAAGTGTCCCCTCTATTTGTTTATCCAAACCATCTATAATGATGTTTAAAAAGAGTAGGCCCACGAACATTTTTTACTTCTTCAGGATGACAAGTAACTATTGGTGAGCACTTATTTAGCCCACATTTCCCCAACTCCTTCACAAGAATATAATGGGGGAACTTTGTCAAAAGCAAGATACAGGATACCCGTAGCATTTCTCTCAGCTACCAAGCTTATAATCATATTTTTAAAAAGAGATAGAATTAGTCTGGAATTACTTCTTTTTGAGAAGCTCATGCTGGCTCTTACCAGTCAAAATATTATGTTCTACTTGCTTTTGCCATGATGGACTTTTTAATGATCTGTTCAAGAACCTTTCTTGGTATTGATATCAAATTAACAATGGTAGTTGTCCAGGTCCTCTTTCTTTTCCCGCATTTGAAAACGGGGGCAAGGACCTCCGCCCTTCAAGGACCTCACTCATTCTCTGGGAGTTCCCAAAGATTGTCAATAGAGGCTCTATCATTACTCCTGAAAATTCCTTTAATACCCTTGGAATAGGAATGTACTGTGTTAAATATTATTTGTTTCTGCAAGGGAGAAAAATATTTGATCAATTTTTGCTCCACTGCCAGATGTCTTGTCTTTTCTTTTTTTGAAGAGATCTCACAGAGTGGAAAAAAGCCTCTTGCAGCAAGGTGAGGAAGGCATCCCCTAAGCTTACCTTCTCCCCACAGACTTCAAGAAGGCTATAGCCTCCCAGGATGCTCTTCTGGATCCCACCCCCTGTATGGCATTGAAGGGTTGGGGGAGTCACGGATGATCAGGAAGGCTATAGACTGCCACAATCCTCCTCTGGCTCCTGCTAGCTTGCCCCCTGCACTACATTGTGCAGGTGAGAGGAGGAAGCCAGGCAAGGATCAGGGAAGCTATAACCTCACTGTGTTCTGATACCTAGTTGTCAGGAAAGCAGACATAGTCCTTGTACCCTAGCTACTGGCACACAGCCCATGATGGCAGTGCTCATTACTGAGCTTCCCCTGCCCTCCTGGCTTGGGGGAACAGGAAATAGGTGAGTCTGAGGTGGAGGAAGTTTAAGTAGTCCTCAAGTCTATTCAAAGACAGGGGAATACAAGAAAGGGGCTTGAGAAAGATTTCCATTAAGGTTTTCAGATACTCAAAAAGCCCCTTTCCTTGCTTTCTCTCTCCAGTATTTGTATATTCTTTCCATTCCTGCCTTGGATGTAGTTCATCTGTCCTGGCAGAAATGAATTCTTTTAATGTAACCCAGGTGTCCCCGTACAACTGCTCTACCTATCACAGGCTACAGCTCCCTCCCTGCATATCTATTCTACTTCCACCAGGCTGAGCATTGTTTTCCTTTTGAGGGATGATCAAGGCAAATAGGTGAACAAAACTTGGTATGCACATTCACAATATAATTCTATATTTCAGATTTGGAAATCCCCCTTTCTGTTTCCAGGGATTATACATTGCAATTAGCTGAAGACGCTTCTACAGTTGTCCCTCCACATTCACGGATTTGGCATTCATGGTTTTAAGTATTCACAGCTTGAAAATATTCTTAAAAACATAATAATCCAAAAAGCAAACCTTGATTTTGCCATCTTATATAAGGGACACCATTTTGCTATGCCATTGCATATAATGGAGCTTGAGTATTCATGGATTTTGGTATTCATGGAGGGGGGGTGGTGCTGGAACCAAACCCCAGCGAATGTGAAGGGACAACTGTACTTGCAAAGAAGGAATGAGCAATACATTCTGGGCACTCATTTCAATACCTCTGTTCACAGAATTTTGTTTCTCTTTCTGCAAAATTCCTTTGGTTCCGATGCCTATTGATAAAATGTAATCACACACCATGCTGAGCAGAGAGATCACATTAAAATATTGAAAAAGTAGCAGTCAATAAAATTATAAAGCCAGACTAGGCTTTTTTAAAAAAAAAATAGTTCTGTATAAATCTGAAATAAGAATAGTATTCCATCCAGACACTAGTCAGTGTAAGGGCTGGTTTGGGGAACAAAATATGAATTTGGTCCAAGTCAGAATGTTACAGCAAAACACTTACCCTGTCCTAGAATGAGTAGCATCATGGTAAAGTCAGCCATCAGTATAAAAGCAGAGTAGGAGTGGGCAGGGGTATCGCCATTGGCCACTAAAAGACAACTTTTTTTAACTATTTCATGCTTCCCCTGAGATGGGAAGTATAAATAAACAATACAGCTGATTGGTATTACTGTATTCCCTCTCTTGGGCTAATAGATGCACTTCAGGCCCACAGGGGCTGGGGTACTTTTGTAAGCAAGATTTTCTATGCAGCAAAAGGGCCTTTATCCATTTGATCCCCCACATCTCCCCAGGATGATGGGATATGGAATGGGAGCTACCATCAGCACATTGAATCACATCAATGTGCTTTATATTTGTGGTGCCAAAGTGTCTTTTCTGTGTGCTGGTGAGAACAGGCATTTAATAGTTTTGACCCCGTGTTGCCCATTTAACCCAATTCAAGACTCTGGGCTTCATTCTTATTTGGAGGGATCAGGCAATTAGCAAACTCCAGCACACTGCCCAGGATTTCTGACTCTTAGCAAATGGTTCAAGTTGAAGCATTAGAAGGGAGAGACAGTGCTAATTCTACTTTGACACTGAGCCACATCAAATTAGGAGAGAGAAATGCATTTAATTAAGACATCCAGGGAATCATAACGACCATTTTGTGATTTAGCACTGAATTTTTAAAAGTTAACTTTGTTTCACTGTGACTTTTCTTATATTAAAATTCAGGACCATCTACATCAACTTTCTCCGTGCATATTTCAAACTCTGGGAGAGCTCAAGTTTGAATTAGTGCCGATGTGCAGACATTGTTCATTATTAAGACATGCTATGTGTGCCCTGAGGAAAGGTCAAGAGATCCTGAAATCCAGAAACATTCTTATCAACATCTGCTCTGGAATAATGATTGGATCCTGAACCACTTCTTAACACACAGGGGACTGAGATTGGCAACTGTTCCTCTGACCTACAATAATTTGGTGAGTTGGTGCTTTCCAAAGTGCTCTCTTGTGAAAAGACAATGATGAAGCCTCCCATGAAAGCTCTTCTTAGTTACCTGATGTGTAGGGACAATGTTCTTGTAGTTCCTCAAGGGACAGCAGCCATACAGGGAAGAAGCAGAGATTAGAGGTCAGTGCCCTTGAATCAGGAGAAATATAAAAGAAGTCAAATAAACCCACCACAAACACTTGATCACACACATCACAGTCATTGCTTAATTTGATACCTAGTAGTATTTCTTGCCTCCTTAGGAGAGCAAATACTGGGTAGCAGAGCAATTGGCCATAGGTCAAATACAGGGTCACTCAAAGGCAGAAATTTTGAAAAAAGAAAACACCAAGGAGATGTTCCTTTTATTAAAGACATCATGACACAGGACTAAACTGGAATGACTTGTGGCATCTCACTACCCCTTCCCACGCAAAAATTCTCATACATCAAAAAATCCAGTTTTATATCTGGAATCAAGTTCTTTCCAAGTGTATGAGTCTGTCTCGTACAGTGTTAGTTGCCGTAACCACATAGGGCATTAAGTTAGCTTGGGTTTGATATAGCAAGCAAGGGCGATGGGGGGGGGTTAAAGATAAAAACTGTTTGGAATTTGCATAGCCTTCATCAAAGTTGTTCTATCTCTTGGAGAGGAGACAAGGCAATCCCAAGGAGATAATGACACCCCCCCTGCTATTTGACCTTTGGCCTGAATCATATAAATGACCAGACAACAGCATAAAATCCAAAGTACAAATCTCTCTCTCTCTCTCTCTCTCTCTCTCTCACACACACACACACACACACACACACACACACAAATAGCAATAGCATTGATATTTATATATAGCATATATAGCTTATCAGTGCCAAAGCACTCCCTAAGCAGTTTACATTGTTTTTTTTTTGTTTTGTTTTGTTTTGTTTAGCTAATTGCCCCCAACAAGCTGGGTACACATTTTACCAACCTACAGAAGGATGGAAGGCTGAGTCAGCCTTGGAGCCCTCTGGGATCGAACTCATAACCTTGTGACTTGCAGTACTGGCATTTAACCACTATACCACCAGGGCAAATATTCTGTGTGCCTGCATTTTAAAAAGATGGATATGTTTTGGCATTTGGGCTACTACTGTTGTTACCTAAAGAAAATTTGTAATGGGGCTCCTTTCCTTAGAAATTAGCTTTCCTTGCTCATGTTTCTGCAAACTTGTTCATTAAGTCACTGAAATCTATACTGTTTACAAATCTTGTTTCTGCAGTTATCACCACCAAAGTGTTAATTTGTGATTCAAATTTCTCCCCACCCCCTTCCAGTATTAAATGCCATATTTCATTATTTTCCTCATTTTATTGGTTTCATTTATCATGCTTTTCCACCAATGAACTCAAGATTGGGTACATGGCTCCACACATTTTATCATCACAGTGACCTTGTGAGGGAGGTCATAGGTAAGGCAAAGAGAGAGAGAGAGAGAGATTGAGAGAGAGAGAGAGAGAGAGAGAACAGAATGGGGACTAGAACCCAGATCTTCCTAGTTTAACATTCTAACCATGACACCAAACTGATTTTTTCCTAGAGAGTTACTTAACAATGCATAAGCCAAATAATAACCCAAACTTGAATAAACAGAGTTTTTGTTTAAGCCAGAGGTGGGACATTTGTGACTCTCCAAGGCCTAAATCCTATTGGTAGTCCCAACTACAGTGGTATTAA
Organism: Gambelia wislizenii; assembly: GCA_030847615.1. Classification (NCBI taxonomy): domain Eukaryota; kingdom Metazoa; phylum Chordata; class Lepidosauria; order Squamata; family Crotaphytidae; genus Gambelia; species Gambelia wislizenii. The sequence goes on from JAUMIR010000001.1 coordinate 365,123,988, forward strand.
ACCAATTGTTAAATGCAGAGTCAGCATCTACAGTTCTGGTGGTTTAGTCTAGCTGCAGCTGCCAATATTACACAGGCCTACATGGACTGTAATGTCAAGCAGCCCTAACCAGCATAGCCAAAGGTGAGAAATGCTGGGAGCTGCAGTTAAACATCCATAGGGCCACACAAGTCCCATCTCAGCACTAAGGCAAGTGACTTTAAAATCATGAGTATAACACATTGGGAGTGGGAGGAAACCATATAATGTAATAATAACTATGCCATCCAACATTTCACAGATGAAAACTGAGAAATGTATGGCAGAGCAACATCAAAGTGTGGTCATGACGGCAGAAGATATTAATGAAGAAGAACACACAAGCTAGAAGACGCTGCAGAAGTTTACTTTTGCCTAAGCCTGCTGGCAAGGACAAGATGCTGCTCCCTTCTCTCCTCTCTCTCTCTCTGCTGAGGTAATTGATTGCAAACTACTTTTCCACTTTGCACTTGGTTTGCAGCAATAGAAGTAAGCTGAGGACACAGGGGGAAAAGGGAAGAAGAGACAGAAACTGACATTTTAAAAGCAGATGAAAAAGTAGGACAGCAGAAGATTAATCGGGACTGTCCTTCCCAAATCAGGGCAGTTGGATGGTATGTATTCCATGACATCTAATATCAGAGAGCCTAGGAGCTTATTTCTGCATAAACATGCACAGGGTTGGAATCCAAAGAAGCTAGAACCACACTAGTTCTGAGGCCAACACAAGCCTCTAACGTGCCCTTAACAATATTCACCTGATGATTTTTAATTGCCTATTCAACAATGGAATTTTTTATTACACACACTTCTATAAGAGGCTGACACAAAAACTAGGACCGAATGTAAAGTACATGAACTATTTCACTCTTTTAACTGAAGCCTAGGAAAAGATTCATTTATAGTTACACCAACTAGTTCATAGCATGGCAAAACATTTGAATTTTACAGAAGCTTTCAGCCACCTGCACTCTACCTCCAATTATTACCATGTTGTACTCTGTTTCCATTTTCCCCACTACAGGTCTCAAACTTGTGCTTTCTCTTTCTTAAGATCAGATGTCAATAGGCCAGCACTGTGGAGGAGGTGGAGCAGCAAAGATGGGGAAATGGTGGCAGCAATGCAGCTCAGTTTCAGCACATGCATGCACACTGGCACTGTGAAGTGCAAAGCTGGGTAGAGACTGGGGCAAGGCAAGCATTCTCCCTAAAGTGAGAAGATTTCCCCATCTTCCTTGCTCTACCTCCTTGTAGGGTATGTCCCCACATAATGGGCTGCTGGTATTGCCCTTTTAAATATGCAAGTTGGTTGACTGGAAGGTGGGGCAGAAAAGGAAGAAAAAGCAAAGTCAAGTCAAACCTTGACTCTGGCAGGCAGCAATTGCTTACTGCAATAACCAGCCAGTACCTCTTCATTGTGCCTCCAATGGTCCCCCAAACAACTGGAGCTTAGATCGCTTGTGCCAGCTGAACCATTATAAACCAGTTACTTTCCATGTCTCCTGGTACCACCTCACCCTGTGGCAGAGCAAACCAGACACCCAGCATCTTCCCTCCATGCATTACCAACATGGAGAAAGGGAGCTGAATCAGCACACAAGTCGTGGAACATATATGAGCTTCCTGTAGAAGATATGCAATGCTATTTTACTTTTCCTTAAATTCACTTATTTCACTCATTTCTAGACATGTAACATGTATACCCTAACTTTCTATAAAACAAGCCAGTTTACACAGAAGTGTGATAACTGAGCTGGTCCCCTCCCTCCCTCCTTCTTTCTTTCCTTCCTTCCTTCCTTCCTTCCTTCCTCCCTTCCTTCCACATGGAAAGAGCTGCCACTAACATGTATTTTAAACATTTGAGGCCAGCTACATGGCTGTGCACTACCCTGCTTTAGAACTACTTATTCAAACATAGAAAATTATGTGTAGGGGATTATAAACAGAATTGTCCTTCAAAAGTTCACGAAATGCATGAAAAATGGTCATGTCCTCTGTTTCTACTCCCAAAATGCCAGCATGCCTACAGGCTGTAACCCCAGCAGTTACATGTTCAGCCTTAATGAAAATAGATGCTATAGTTATAGACACACAAAACTATGTCCCAGTATGCAATACATAGTACTTGATTATGAAGAATGTTGCAGACAGACAACTAGACATCTGTTGGGCTATCTCTTCTCTATTATGCAAGTACGTCTGTGGAGAAAGGTGGTCAATGACATCAGTGGAGGATATCAGTGTCCAAGGAAGGGCCTCCAGACATGATCTTGCTATCCTTCAGAAGAGCAGAAAATGAATGGAAGTACAGTTGGATCACCATATCTGCAGGGGTTTGTTTCCAGACTTACCACCAATACTGAAAACTTCAGGTAATAGCAAACCCTATTAAAATAAAGTTTCCAGCACAAACGTACTATAGAGTTGCATTGGAGGACCTAGCAATTCTGAGAGACTCTCTAGGCATGTATGTGTCCCTATGCTTTCAGCTGCAGATAACTGAAACAGTGGATATTGGTTCCATGGATATGGCGATTTGATTGTATGTCATATTGGCACTTCTATTGTTAAGGAAAAACAAACATTCTGAAGATGCTGTAACTGCACCCTACACAGCAGAGCCAGCCACTAACCATAGGATTTGACTTGATGATCTCCGCAGTACCTTCCAGCTCCACCAGAATGATTGGCAGATATCATAAGGAAAAATGAAAGTAATGAAGAAAGCAATTGCTTCCTTTAACAATCAGCCCAAAGATACAAAATGTCCCTGTTCTTGCAGAAATATATAGTTCCTATATTTTTATGGAGTGCTTTGATTTTTATTTTATTTTTTATCTTCAGGGGCAAGAGTTAAAAGTCAAAAAAGGAGGGAAATTGAGACTTGTATTCACAGTGGTGGTTCCCTAAAAAATGTTCAACCCATGTTTCCATACCTGGCAATCAAAAGATCTCTGTTCCTCTGTCTTTGCTACTTAATTGGTCAGCAATCAAAGAAAGTTGGCTGTGCTCTAAGCTCACAAAACAGAGCTAACTGTGTAGGAGATCATATTTGATGCTTTGCCTTCACCTGATGCTTCTTTCTTGCAAGAGTTACAAGAAAGGTCAAAATGGATGTAGAAATCTCAAATCCTTTAAGAACACAGTTTGAGGGATGGATAACTGAGGAAGGTGTGAGAGGGTTAGTTATTACCCCATACCAAGGGTGGGCAACTCACCCCCAGCCAAAACAGAAACAAGAAGCAGGGGGGTGTTTTGGGGTTTTTTTTCTAGCACTGTCCCAAGTGACAGGACTGGTGAAATATAGACAGAAAGATTTCCCAGAATGGCTGGCCCTTTATTAGAGATTTCAGGCACCCTACAAATGGTTTTGCATGTGAGATGGTGCTGAGCAAGGAATCTTGGAACATGCAGTTTGGAAGATGGCCAACAATCAAACTAAATATTTTTTGGGGGGAGGGACACATTTCCCCAGATTGTTAGTACTGTCATGCCAAGGATGTAAGCCTCACAGACAGACTTTCATCAAGATCTCCCTATCACTTCCATGTTGAACTGCTCTTCTTTTTGACGTTCTGTAACCTATACCTATTCTTTCCATGTTATTTCTGCCTCTAGTACCAAAGTTTCTGTGAAACTCAGGAACACATTAGCTTTGTTATCTGTATACCTGTAGCTGAAATCTGGGAGAAATTTTCACATCTGTTCTACTATCACTGGGCCAGTATGCCTACCTTGTAGGTTTTGTTCTGTTTGGATTCTGCAACAAAATGCCCCATCCTGATGCATAAGAATTTTAAAAGTAACTTTCCAACCTCAATGCACACCAGTTTTGGGAATAAGAATGCAGCACTAGACTGGGAACTGAAATTTCATATGAAAATTCAGATGAGATGAAAGCAATGGCCAAACTCCTAATATGCAGAATGCTAACCAAATGGAGAAATAAAAAGGATGGTGAAGTTTTATGCTCTTGATATTATACCAGTGTAGACATTAGCAATATTGCCATGTCTCTTCTCAAATCCTGTGGGCATCCTCTGATAGGCTTTTTGGTCAGGCCATAAGGAAAACCCAAGCAGCTTAAAAAAAAAACCCTAGAGAATGTCTCAAAAGATACTGGGGTCAATTTCCTCAAACATTCTCCCTCTTCCTTGCTAAAACTAATGGGAGGGAGAAGAGGCTGAAACCTGACTCACGGAGTGACATTCACTAAACTGATGGAAAATCCCATTCAGCATAAGAAAGTCAGCAAGGAAAGAAGGTTACTGAGTTTTATAGTCATAAACCTATCTCCTGCTTTCAGGAAAAAGGTATATGAAGGGGCTATATATGGGAAGCCACTGGGCAGTTAAACAGGGGTGCTACATTTGTACAGAAAGTCAAGTGGAAGAAGAAACAGTTCTTATAAAAAAAAGTCCCTCCACTGCAAGCTCCAGTGGTCCTCGGGGAGAAAAGGCTCTTTAAATCCTGGTTTTTTTCATTTGCATTTTCAATCGTTGGATTTTTATTATGAGGTCCAATTAAGAAAAGACTTTCTCCTTTTACAAGATAAATTTATCAAAAATTCAAATAAACTTTTTGATGAATTCCCCCCACACAATCCAGTCATGAATAAACATAATCCTGTTGCTCTAAGACATAATCCTTCTAGCTCCCCAGCACCCCCCCATCTACCACCTCCTCCAATCAGAAAGAAGGGAAATTGTTAGCCAAGTTTACAGAGTGAAACATAAATCATAGACAACTTTGCCAGAACAAACTCATGTTTCTTTTATGAAACAATTGCTGCTAAAACAGTTTATTTTCATTTTAATAAATTTCCTCTAGGAAGGGAGGGGGGAGGCAAAAGCTGAACATGCTGTTCTTAGCCTTAGAAAGCCTGCGCATTCTGCCGTTTTAGTTGTACGCATGCATATTTGCATTTCAAGTGCCTTTTTAAAAAAGAAACAGGGTAGGTGGGCTAACCAAATGCAGAAGGGGATGCTTCAATTTTAGATCCAAGGGAATCAACTGAAATCATCATCAAAATGGATATGATCTCATGGATTGCATACTGGAGATACTGGGGATTCTAAAAGCTAGAAAAAGCATACCCTTTGGGGGTATGTATTGTGAGAATAAAACATCAAAGCAACTATGGATCAGCTTTAGGCAGAGCAGATGATGACCTGAAGCTCTTGCAGTCAAGCATCCTTTAGCAAGGAACTGCATCAAAGTTTTGCCTTGCTGTTCTAAGCTCATGGAACAAATAAAGCAAGAACAATGGTACCTCAAAAGTGCCTTGCTGGTGAAGAAGGAGGATGCTGTTGTTGCAGTAGTTGTGCAAATTTTTGTTTCAGTGATGCATCAGCCATTCTTTGCAGTGATGCTCAACTATACATTAACTATACACCTGCAGCTCAAATGGCTGTCAAAAGGACTGGAATGGCCACCATCCATTTCTAGCACATTCTTGACTCTGTTCACATTCCTACTTAAAGTCCTACCCCTCCCCACCACTCTTCGGGCTAGACTAGTGAGCCCCAAAATTGCTATTGTGGCCTTCAATTCCTCCAGACTCCCTGGACTTCCCTCCCCACTTTTTTGGCCAAAGAATTCTATCTTGAACTCCTTCAGGAATAGCAATTCTTATTCTAAACAAATTGCAGGGCACCAATGCACTGTTTAAGTTGTTTTTTTAAAAAAAAAATTAAAAGCCATAAGTAGACTTACAATTTTGTTTTAGTTTTTGGGTATTTTTGGCAGTTCCCGTGCTCCCCCTAGACAGCCACAGGGGCATAAAATTAGCCCCCCAGACCTACTGCAGTTACCCATCCTGGTCTAGGGGAAACAGCCTATACTAGCATAAGCCATCACAGATGGCCAGGCAGGCATCAGATTGTGCAAGGTCATACTTCCAACAGCATTCTGCAGGGACTGGAAGGAAATCATGGTTTAAGAAAGTTGGCAGGACTAAAACATCCAGAGAATCCACTCCCGGTTGATGCAGTTTTTAAAGAGACAATGGTTTGCTGGTAGTCTTATGCTCTTGCACAGCTGAGGAACAAAAGAAGCTGTTGGAGAATCATTCTCAGAGTTTATGCATATGTACTGTATATTCCATATACTGTATATTCCAGCGTATAAGATGACTTTTTAACCTTCTCAAAATCTTTTTAAAATTAGGGGGTTGTCTTATACGCCGGAATAGGGCTCCCCATCGCAGCTTGGGAAGGATGGGTGGTTGGCTGAATGAGGGGAGGCTTGCCAGCACCCACCCTTCCCGAAGCCATGATGGGGAGCCCTATAAGAAGACACCCCACCCAGCCAGTCACCCCTCTGTACCCCCCCCCCGAAGCCATGATTGGAACCCCAATCGTGCCTTCAGGAAGGGGTGGTGATGGCTGGAAATCCCCCTCGAGCTACCCTTCCACCCTCCCCGAAGCCATGATCGGGCTCCCGATCACAGCTTCAGGGAGGGTGGTGGTGGCTGGAAATCCCCCCCCAGCAAGCCACCCTTACGCTCACCCCTCTCCTCCACCTTCAATTCCTCCTCAAAGGGGGTGATGGTGGAGGAGAGGGGTGAATGTACCCGCTTTGCCTCACCCCATGCCTGGTCTCCTGCATCTTCACTCCCTTTGCGAAAGGAGCGAAGAAGCAGGAGATGGGCAGCGTGTGAGGCAAACCACTACATTCGCCCCTCTCCTCTGCCTCGATTCCTTCGGGAAGGGTGGATGGGTGGTGGCTGGAGGGGGGAAGCTTTACAGCCAGCACCCGCCCTTCCCAAAGCCATGATCGGGGTTCCCATTGCGGCTTTGGGAAGGGTGGTAGCTGGAGGGGGGAGGCTGGAGGGGGGAGTTTGGGATATACAGTTGTCCTGCTGTATCCATGGATTTGGCATTCATGGATTTAAATATTCACAGCTTGAAAATATTCTTTAAAAAATAATAATCCAAAAAGCAAGCCTTGATTTTGCCATCTTATATAAGGGACACCATTTTACTATGCCATTGCATATAATCAGACTTGAGTATTCATGGATTTGGGTATTCACGGGGGGGGGGTCCTGGAACCAAACCCCAGTGAATGTGAAGGGACAACTGTACTCACCATATAAGAGAGGGAGGGGTAGTCTTATACAGCAAGTATATCCCAAACTCTATATTTTAACTTAAAAATTGGGGGGGGGGTCATCTTATACACCCAGTCATCTTATACATTGGAATATACGGTATGTACCTTCAAGTTGCCTGTTGACTTATGGCGACCCCATGAATTCCATAGGGTTTTCTTAGGCAAGGAATACTCAGAGGTAGTTTTGCCAATTCCTTCCTCTGAAATATAGCCTGCACCACCTGGTATTCATGGGCAGTCTCCCATCCAAGTACTAACGAGGGCTGATCCTGCTTAGTTTCCAAGATCAGACAGATCTGGCACCTTTAGGGTATTTAGACTGTCTTCTCGGAGTTGTAGGGGAGTGCTATATTCTCAGACCAGAGTGGTCTGCAAGAGATTGCTGATGTTTCCTACCTCAAGTAGTTTGACCAGCACCTTGGTGGATTCCAGGTCATCCTCTGAGTGATGCTCAGTTCCAGAGCCCAGAGACATGACACCTGAATGACAAAAAGCAGACAAACAAACAAAACCCAACATCTTAGGGAAAGGGTGGGTGGATAGCTGGTAGAGGAGGTCTCCAGAGAAACTGTTTCCCTTTTGCACTCTTCACTCCTAAATTTCTCTCCCTTTCTTGTGAGGCTTATGTCTTGCTTTGCTCTGTCCTTTGCATTTCATCTTGATTTTGTATTACTGAACTTCTTTGTCTCTCCTTGGGTCTAGGATCTAGTTAACAGTGAAAGGTTGTTTCATTGTCCTAACATTTTTAGCTTCATATTGGCAAACATCCTTCTGGAAAATTACATAACTTGTAACAAGGAGTGATTGTCAAAGGTTTAAAATCTATTTTGCTGTTACTTGTTCAATATGGCCTAAATTATTGTCAACACATATTAAGTATTTGTGCTTAAAATGAGATGCAAAGTAAGAAATCTATGGATGACACTGGCTGCCAGACTGAAGTTACATTATCTCTAAATAAACATGGCATATAATATGTGTCATTCTCTGTGTGAATGATTTCTCCCATTCAGAATTTTCATCCACTTGATTGTCATATAAACTATATGCATCCCCTGATTAAATAATTCCTAGCCCTATAAATTGCTAACCATGGGAATGATATGCCATTCAACTGTCTGCGGAAAAATGGGCTACAAAACAATATCAAAAGCAACTTTCTTCATCACACACTGTTCCAATGACCTTTCTGTCTAACTTTCCTGGCATGTTTGTTTAGTTAACTGCTTTAAAAAAAAACACCAACATTTTAATGCTATGTTTTCAACCCTGCAAAGTCAAACTCATGGATGACAATCCATCAAAATCAGCAAGATAACCGAAAAGCGCATTCTGATTCCAGAACTGTTGTCTGATCCTACATGACGGAATAAGAAACAATACAGGCATCTGCTTCCCTGGAGCAAAATTGACCTTAGAAAGATGATAAAAGAGCAGCACCCAGGAGAAAGGATGTGAAATTTAAATAGGATAAAAGTATATGCAAGAGGAAAACAACATTACATATAGATACACACGTCACCATGGTCATATAAAAATAAGATTTTGAAAGATGTGTTTACTGAATGCTCTTAGGATAAATGTATTTAAGTCAATGACAGTATTCCCTCTCCTCTACCCCCCGTCCAGATATACTCAAAATTGATTTTGGCCATCATGCATAAACTGAATCCAGACCAAGAAATTTGATTCTAAAACATTTCTGGAGCATTTTGCCATGCTCACCTGCTTCTTAGTAGCAACTGCAGTCTTCTACTTTCCAGAATTTGGAAAAGCTTGCAGGTTTACCTGGCTGGCCATCTGCTTCTTAAAGTGTAATTTAGGTGCCAATTCCTACATGTCTGGAGTAATGATGGAAGAGTTCCCTTTTTGCTCACCTTGTACCTGGTTTCAGGAAGAATACAAGTCTTTCTGAAATTATTTTTTTGGAAATTTTGTAAATTTTGGAAAGATGAAACAGTGAGAAGTTTCATCTGAGCCCTCTGCACTGATCCTTTCCTTCTTTCTCAAAACATACCATGGTAAGGGGGAGTACCAACAGGAAGGACTTATATGGAGACTCTCTGATGGGGAAATAGAGTTCTTTGTGTTGCCAACCTTAGCCCATTAAGATGATCTGAAATGTCCACATCCTATTCTTCTCAGTAGTATTCTAAGCATGCTCAGTACTAGTGTCTAGGTTTTGAAAGTGAGACTTGAGCACTAGTGAACTCTTTCCATAGCAGCTGTTCCTCACATTGCCACTTTTATGAAGATAAGCTCTAGGAAAAGAACAGAGAACAGTAGCATGGAGCTCCTCTGTTGCAGGCAGTAGTAGTGCTACAATTTATGAGATTACCCCTCAAGTTCAGGAGAGTTTTATTCTGGCTTGGAACTGCTTGCTATTCCCAGTTTTGCTCATCATTCCAAATGTAGGCATTGTCTATGATCTTAAGCCTTGAGGAAGGCTCATTAAAGGCTTAGAAGCATCATATTTAGACAGGACTGAAGTGAATGGATTTTGCCAGTCTGTATTTCTAGAGCATGTGTTGGAACAGAGATGAATGACATTTCCATCAGGTTTAGGGAGGTCGGGCCAGGAGACGTTACTTAGTTAAATATAATCAACTAAGAACTGAGTTTCCTGCCAGGGAGAAGAAGGACAGCAGCTTCTGGGCAGCCATTTTGAGTGGGAATTTTATCAACCAAACAAAAGTACAGCATAAGCAGCATGGATTACCTAAGACTTCTCAGCATGGACACGGAGTGACCTGCAACACTTGTGGGATATTTGTCTTCTTGTCTACAGAGATGGGGAACTTCACATGCACCAAGTGCAAGTTGGTAATGCTCTTGGAGGAGAAAGTCCAGCAGCTGGAGACCCACGTAGCTACACTTGAACATATTTGTGAGCAAGAGTTTTCCTGGACAGAACAGAATGAACAGTCTTGGACGGGGACCACACAGAGGAAGTTGCTGTGGAGGATAGGGTCACTTCACACACACAGGAGGTACACAGCTAGAGGAATGTCACACACAGAAGTAGAAAAAACAGGGATGGTTCTGGCAGCTGGCAGCTATAGAATCGATTCGAAGTTCTCTCCCTCATCAAGGACAACGAGGAATGCACAGAAAATCTAACTCAACCAGAAGTTCAAGAACTAGCAAATTCCTTACTTGCCTGGAAGACAATTTCATGGTCCAAAAGGTGGAAGAGGCAACAAGGGGGTCAGCTATTTTAGATCTGATCCTAACCAACAGAGATGACCTGGTTAATGGGGTGCAAGTGGTGGGATCCTTAGGTGAGAGTGATCGTGTTCTCCTGGAGTTTGTTATACAATGGAAAGGAGAAGCCAGGCATAGTCAGACATACATTCTAGACTTTAGGAGAGCTGATTTCAATAAACTCAGGGAAATACTGGGGGTGATCCCATGGTCAGGAATACTAAAAGAGAAGGGACTTCAAGACGGATGGGACTTTCTCAAAAGGGAGATACTGAAGGCACAACTTCAAACAATACCAATGAGGAAGACAAATGGGAGGTGTCTCAAGAAACCAGGATGGATGACTAAAGAACTTTCAATGGAGCTAAGTTTTAAACGGAACATGTATAGGAAATGGAAAAAGGGAGAAATCACCAAAGAAGAATTCAATCAGATAGCAAACATGTGTAGGAGTAAAGTCAGAAAAGCTAAAGTGCAGAATGAGCTCAGGCTTGCTAGAGAGGTTAAGAACAATAAAAAGGATTTTTGGGGGTATGTCCGCAGCAAAAGGAAGAAAGAAATGGCAGGGCCACCACATGGAGAAGATGGCAAAATGCCAACAGGGGACAGAGAAAAGGCAGAATTACTCAACACCTTCTTTGCCTCAGTGTTTTCAGAAAAGGAAAAGGGTGATCATCCTGAGGATAATGGAACAGATGACACAATAGGGGAAATCCAGCACAGAATAAGTAAAGAGGTAGTACAGGAATACCTTTTTAAAATAAATGAATTTAAATCTCCAGGACCAGGCGAATTACATCCAAGGGTATTAAAAGAGCTAGCAAATGTAATCTCAGAGGCATTGGCAATAATCTTTGAGAACTCTTGGAGAACAGGAGAAGTCCCAGCAGACTGGAGGAGGGCAAACATTGTCCCCATCTTCAAAAAGGGGGAAAAAGAGGATCCCAACAATTATCGTCCAGTTAGTCTGACATCAATACCAGGGAAGATTCTAGAGCAGATCATTAAACAGAGAATCTGTGAACATTTAGAAGGCAATGCCATAATCACAAAAAGTCAACATGGGTTTCAGAGAAACAAGTCATGCCAGACTAATCTGATCTCTTTTTTTGATAAAATCACCAGCTTGGTAGATGAAGGGAACGCTGTGGATATCGCATACCTTGATTTCAGTAAGGCCTTTGACAAGGTTCCCCATGACATTCTTGCAAACAAGCTTGTAAAATGTGGGCTAGACAAGTTAACTGTTCAATGGATTTGTAATTGGTTGACCGGCCGAACCCAAAGGGTGCTCAGCAGTGGCTCCTCTTTGTCTTGGAAAGATGTGACCAGTGGGGTGCCACAGGGTTCTGTCCTGGGCCCAGTGCTATTCAACATCTTTATCAATGACTTGGATGAGGGAATTAGGGGCATACTTATCAAATTTTCAGATGACACCAAATTAGGAGGAGTAGCTAATACCCTAGAGGACAGGATCAGAATTCAAAATGACCTGGATAAACTGGAGAGCTGGGCCAAAACTAACAAAATGAAATTCAATAAGGAGAAATGTAAGGTACTGCACTTAGGGCAGAAAAATGAAATGCATAGATATAGGATGGGGGAGACCTGGCTGAACAAGACTACCTGCGAAAGGGATCTAGGAGTCCTAGTAAACCATAAGTTGAACATGAGTCAACAGTGTGATGCGGCAGCTAAAAAGGCCAATGGGATTTTGGGCTGCATCAATAGAAGTATAGTGTCTAGATCAAGGGAAGTAATAGTGCCACTCTATTCTGCCTTGGTCAGGCCTCACCTAGAATACTGTGTCCAGTTCTGAACACCACAATTCAAAAAGGATATTGACAAATTGGAGTGTGTCCAGAGGAGTGCGACTAAAATGGTGAAAGGTCTGGAAACCATGCCTTATGAGGAAAGACTTAGGGAGCTGGGTCTGTTTAGCCTGGAAAAAAGACGGTTAAGGGATGATATGATAGCCCTGCTTAAGTATTTGAAAGGGTGTCACATTGAGGATGGAGCAAGCTTGTTTTCTGCTGCTCCAGAGACTAGAACACGGAGCAATGGATGCAGGCTCCAGGAACAGAGATTCCACCTCAACATTAGGAGGAACTTTCTGACAGTAAGAGCTGTTCGGCAGTGGAACACACTCCCTCGGAGCGTGGTGGGGTCTCCTTCCTTGGAGGTCTTTAAACAGGCTGGATGGCCATCTGTCAGGGATGCTTTGATTGTGATTCCTGCATGGCAGGGGGTTGGACTGGATGGCCCTTGTGGTCTCTTCCCACTCTACAATTCTATGATTCTAAGAATGCAAGCCATAACCTGACACGTCTCTGGAACCTAAAACACTTTTGGACATCCTTGTGGTGGCCATAGGAGACATGAAAGCCTGAGTTGTCACAATAACAAGATCTCAGTGGGATTTGGACAATCCTACAAAGCTAAGAACATTGCCATCCCATCATAACATCATGCAACATGCTGTGATATTTGGCCACATGAAAAAGAACCCTCGAGAGAGTAATGCACCTGTTGGATAAACACACCTGAGTACAAGAAGAAAAGTGAAAATTGGCCCTTAGAATGCCTTCACCTCAATTAGGCTGTGTCTGTGCCTTCTAGTCATCTGTTGACTAATGGTAACCTCACACATTTCATAGGGATTTCTTAGGCAAGAAATCCTTAGAGGTGGTTTTACCAGTTCTTTCCTCTGAAACATAGCCTACAGCACCTGGTACTCACCAGTGGTCTTCTATCCAGGTACTAACCAGGGTTGAACTTAGCTTCCAAGATCAGACAGGATCTGGTACTTTTGGGGTATTTAGGGTAGGAGAGCCCAATTGTTCATGAATCAGGATCATGTGTTCTTCCCCATTTGTCTTGCTGTGGCTAGATAATGTCTATTGAATAAAGGCCAAAGATTAATCCTTTTGGCCTTGAAAATGCTGTATTTTATTTATACATTGTACAAACTGTTCCTCATTTGAAATTATAAGGAAAGAACTGGGTGGGGAAACTTTTTAAAAACATTGTTTAATATGATTTTGCTAATTTATAATGGTGTGGAGAAAATGATTTTTGCACATTGCTAGAATAATTTTTTAAAAACATGCCAGTGCCATTGCGAAACTTTCACTCTGTGCCATTGATTTAAGCATAACAGAGTCCTAAATGGCCATGATCTTATAAGGTTTTCTGTAAGGATAGATGTTCCCGGAGGATGTCTGCAACTAAATTCTTCCTTTTTCCTTTTTACAGTTTGTTTTTCTTTCCATGGTTGTGCTCTGTTCATTTGTTGAGACCTGCCTGTAGCTGACCCAAGGGAGGAGCTCGTGGGAATGCAGGGGTAGGTCATTCTCAGCTCCAGCCTCTGGAACTCAGTCTTGCCAGACATGTGTCTGAGCCAAGCTGTGACTTAGCTTTAAAAAGTATTGCAAAAAAACAAAACAAAAAACAAAAAACAAAAAAAAAAACAAAAAAATGGGAGAAAAAGGAAAGGGGGGGGGGGAAAGCAGCTTTGCATTGTTCCAGCCTTCTATAAGTGGCAGTCCCTGGACTTGGCAGTTAGTACCCTTCCTTGGCTCTTCAAACACTTGTTTTGGAGAGCTCTATAGCTACTTTCAGGAGTTTGGATGGAAATGGGGGAATTTATTCCCCCTTTCTTTGGCTAGCTGAATTATGCAAAGTGCCCACGGGTACTGTAATACTAGGCAAAGTTAAACAAACAGAGTACTTAGTTTGAAATTCTGCTGGTAGGTCATTTTTGTAGAGAATGTCTTCCAGGTATTTCTAGTTTCAAGGGAGGCGGTGATTTGAACAAATCTGGATACAGATCATGTCACTGAGCTTCATGACAACAGGCTCTCATGTGATTCCCTGCCCTCTCTTTTCCATTACTGCTTCATGGAAATACCAGAAGGGGAAGAACTGTTTTAATGAATCAATTAAAAATTAACAATACATGCTCAATTTTTTCCAATTAAAAGAGAACAAAGGTGTTCTGCAGCTTAATTGTGAGGATGACTTTCTGTCTGAATATAAATGGATATGAATATAAATTCTGTGACCTGGAAGTATTTGGGGCTGTGATGCTGATGCAGCACTCCACACTAAGAACTTTATCAGGCCACCCCCCTAAACCGCATTCTTTTGCTGGTGTAACTTTGCCGTTTTTATGCCGGCAAAAGAATTCCCCATGCCACACTTACCTCCTATCCATAAAAAGGCTTCCCTGGCTGAGAATGAGAAGTAAACAGAGCTCCGTTCACTTCCTTATTTGAAATCCCAGGTATTCTCGCAAGAATACATAGTGTGGGAAAGTTAAAAAAAATAACAAAGTTAAAGTTACAGAAAGCACCTAGACACATTAAAAAGTCCCAAGTAAACTGGGGAGGGTCATAAAAAGTGCATCTCCTACTTGGATGTCATGATCTCACCCGGAAGTGTTCTCGCTGGATTGGCTATTGATGCTGTGTTCACGTGAGTACAATGGTGCGAATTTCAAATGCCAGCAATGCTGGCACAAAAGCGCCACGGGGATCAATTGATGCCTTGAGCTATCAATAGAAATTACATTTTTAACAGGTCTTGATTGCAAAAGGGTGACGTAATGTGGTACGCATGCCCTTTCACGTTCATTAGGTGTCCTCATTATTTGCCTTGTCTGCTACTCTCCTTAAAGGGGCTGCCTCATGCAAGCATTTCTCTAGGTAAGTGCACCCACCCCCTCCAGCCTCCTGGAAGCCCCTCTGTATGAACTGGCATAGTGGGATAAGGGAAAATTCACCACATGTATAGGCACACAACTGTGTAATAAGCAAAAGGTTATTGGTTATTATTTATTCTGTAGTATAATATACAACCTCTTAAGGCTCATCTACATGAGTATCCTGGCATATCCTGGCTGCAGAGCTGGCCTGTTCTTCCCCCTTTCCTTCCACAAAACAGGCTAGAGTCCAATTAGGAATGCTGGCCCATCCTTGCAGCCACTGGCATTTTCTGTGCTGACCCAGAAGGCAGGAAGGGGGACAGCAACATGTGATTCAAGGCCCCCTGCTTGTGACCAGCCTTGGTGTCAGGAATGGTTCCTGATGTTGCCTGTCATGTGCAGTATTTATCATGTAACCTTGCTGTTAATTATGTTTTCATTTCTTATTGCTGGCTGACCAAAACAAGAGAAGGGAGTATAACATTCTGAGTGTCTGAGGGATAAGGCTGCAGATGTGTCCACAGTTTTGTTTCTTTCCTTGAGAATGGGGGCAGAGATAAATACAGGAATGTTTATGTGATTAACCAATGAATTTTTGAAGCCTGCCAGATCTGACTAAAATGTACTTTTAGTATAGTGTGTTCCTGCTAAACTTCCTTCACAGCAACAACCTTGTATGGTTTGTTTCTTTGATTTCTGTGCCAATAAAGTTTACTGTTTTAACTCTGAAACTGCTGGTCACTGAGTCTGGGGATGCCAGTACATGACACTTGCTCACATGCTGTGGGAGTCCTGCCTGGCTGCCATGAGAGCCAGGTTGATGGTGGCATGCCAGACAGGCTCCTGCAGACATGCGGGGCCAGATCCAGTTTTTACCAGTGGAAGCAGAGCACACTGGGTCTTATTTCAAAACAGTTTATTGGGCCCTACCCTGCCTTCCCCCATCTCAGCCCTGTACTTGCCCTGGCTTTCCTAAGGACTACCTAGGGGCAGAACAGGCAAATGCCCTGCATCATATCGACTGCAGGGCTCTGAGCTGGCTGCAAGATGGAGTATTTATCCCATGTCGATAAGCCCTAAGACTGAGTAAGTAAGTCTAAGCCTAAGTTAACTAAGGGTGCAGCTAGATGGGAGAATTAATAGTAAAAAATAACACCTTACCTTTCTATCGCAGCAGTGTTCATTTGTGCCCATGACTCATTTGCAAGATCTCTGGCATGGAAACTTGGCCGAGTTTGCAGTTTACATGGAGCATGTCCACAAGAAAAGATGGTGGCCATGAGTGAATTGCCTGCCAAAAATCTCCCTCCATTCACCCCTCCTTTTTTTTTCCTTAGATGAGAGATGCGGGTGAGCTATTTTCCACTTTAAAAAAAAATTATTATTTTTTGCTCTGCTGCTTGAACGATCATGCACCTGCTCGTACGCCGGCAAAAAAAAAAAAAAAAAGAGAGAGAGAGAGAGAGACACCCCCCCCCAAAAAAACCCCAATGGCAGCTCAGGCCACTTTGTGCCTTGTAAGCCCACCCCCACCAAGGTCTGCCCAATCATGTTTGAGTTCTTCTATGTGCTCCTATTTGAATTGGTTGTTCAGACGGCCTGTTATGCACATTTTCATGAATTTTTTAAAAAGGTTGCAAGAAACAGCAAATGCTGTTCTTGCTATCTATTTGGAGTTTTCAGCCCCCCTCTTTCCCAATATGGCAAATCCTGGCAGGAGCTCATCTAAACAAAAAGTATTCTGTCCACTTTCTTTGTGGATGTTTTTTTTTTGGGTGGGGGTGTCTAAACAACCCCTAAGTAATGTCTCCTGGCCTGACCTCATCAAACCTGATGGAAACATTCACTTATGTTCACTGGCAGAATGGACCTCCTTCCCCCTATGCCACTGATCCCCAGTAAAGTAAATTGGGGGTGGGGTTACAATCCCAGCAATAGTGTCAAAATCATAACAAAACAGCTACCTAAATTTACTCATCTGTAACTGTTTCATATTCATGATCATTAGTTTGTCCCAATTTTGACACTATTGCCATGATCATAACTCCCACCCCAACCTACTTAACCAAAAATCAGCTACATGGAGAGAAGGAGGGCCATTCTACTGGCGATCGGACATTTTCATCAGGTTGGAAAGGTAGGGGAGGGGGGAGAGAAGAGATATACTTACTGGTAACTATGTAGCTGATCGAGAATGCATAATTTGATTACACTTAATTTGATTATGCTTAATTTGGTGATTATCTCTGCCAATATGTCCTCTGCTAAGAGCTTATAAAAGTAATCTTTGGGGATTATAACTTTTAGAATTCCCCCAATTTGCATGGGTAGCCTGGGGGTTCAGGGAGTTGGAGTCTAAAATAATAAACATTCCCAGGCTCTGCTTAAGATATGAGTCTTTGTTGCTGCAGGAGTGGGGACTAATTGGGATGGATCTAGAGTGTTTCCAGGAGGCCCTGTGGAGTTTTGTGATGACATGGTTGACCCCGTTGGTCATTCTCTTTAATACAGAGGTAACTCAAGTACATGACACAATTGCTCCATCTACCCTCTCCCACTGATGAGAGGGTCATCATCCAATTCTTTTAATGTAGCATCATTGTGCTGTGTGGTTTGAATTTTCCTCTACTAGCTGCTGAAGATGGAGTATCTGAAGCCTCCATAGTAGAGCAAAACACTTGGAAGATAAAATCCCTTAGATTGATTAGAACTTGGATGACATGGACTTTGGATTTGTAGTCACTTTTTCCCCAGTTCTTGGGAAGCCTCTCTTCTGTTTTGCTTGAACAGATTTGGTTGTTGCAACTTGAGAACATTGTCACAATGACCTGAGGGGAGGAGTGATTGCTTGAAGTAAAGTGTTTGGATGCTTTGACTTTTGTCCATAGTTACATCATCCATGGGAAAGTGAGCCATGGGATACAGGACAAAGGCAAGGGAAAGGAGTAACTCTGGTGACCTTGGAGCAAATGGTGGAGAGATTACCCCTGAAGACCGCCTTCTTCAGCCCTGGTGGTTTTGCTGGTTATTGCCCAACTGCAAACCTCCCCTTTTTGAGCAAGGTACTCACACAGATAGTAGCTTCCAAATTCTATACATTTCTGCAGGGGGGGAAACCCTCAGTTCTCTAGATCCAATTCAATCTGGCTTCCAATCTGGTAGACTTAGATGACTGAAATCATCACACTGGTGAACTGTTTAACACATGTAGCATGAGAAGTAAAATGCATTGTCCTTCTTTCATCCACAGGAAATAGTACTGAATCTTTTGACAAGCTGTTACCCAGTGATTTCAGGATGGCATTTGTCTCTATAGTTGCTTTGTTCAGGAATGGCCAGCCTATGGTCACTGATGAATGGTTCATTCAGTTCTGTTTCCTGTGATTTGTACAAGGACAACGGCATTGGTTGTAAACAGATGATGAGTAATCTGCAAATAATAAAATTAAAACAAACAATAAAAAACCCAAGGTGGTGGTGCTTGTTTTTTTAAAAAAAGTCATATTACGTGTATCATATCATTACGTGTATTGCTCACTGATGCAATAATTTTATATTATGTTTTCTGAACAGCAACTGTTAAGATAATTATCACAGTCTTTGCTTCTTGTATTTCAGTTCCTTCTGACTCCTCTATCTACATCCCCTCCCTCTCATTGAATTCTGCCAATCTATCACTCCATACATTTGAGACAATGAAATGTGCTCCATATAATCTTATTCCATACTACATTTGTTAGTCTTTAAACAACATCTTAGGTGCCTCTTGGGGGACATGTTTGGAATGCATAGTAGAAATATTATGGATAAATTAAACACTTATGAAATCAAGCTACAAATAAATTTTCTTGGTGGAAAAGAAAATATTGTATCTTCTACCATTGCAACTTGAAGGCACACAACAACAAATACCTTTGCTTTCTCTCCAGTTTCCAGAAACAAATTTTAAGACATTAATTGTTGAAATCACCTTCTAAATACATGACATTTTGCTCTTCCCAGTAGATAATTCTACTAGCTTCTAAAACAAATCGATCCAAGCCCATCTATCTTGCTCAATTCATTTTGAGGCTTCTTTTCCCAATAAAAATGTTTCTTACTTTAACAAAGTATAACTATAATTGAATTGTAATTAATTTTTAAAAATGATTCAATTAGCCAAACAAATTAAACTTTTTTAAAAAATATTTATTTATTAAGTAGTCATTGATACATCATACAAAATCATAAATTTTTACATATCCACCGTCGTCTGACTTATATTTCAAATGTCTAACATATGATATATCTCCTGTCGATGTTACACAACTAAAGTACAGGGGAGGTTTCACTGTGAACAGTGCAAAATGGTTACAGAGGAAATATTACTGTATTGTCTTCAAACTCAATAATAAAGAATTAATTTTTTATGAATCTCCAGTGTATATAATGATTCAAATGAAATTAGTTTTAGTGCATATATTATACCAAAATGTCACATGCAACTAATACATAAGTACATATAAATTTTTACACACACATAATCAAGTCCTTATGTATATGAACATGTGGGATACAAATTCCAAAGTGTCCACAATGTCCATAAATACTTATTTGTAGGGTTTGGGAATGCATTCACTTGTATGCAGTCATTTTCCTTTCATCATTCCAATTAGACAGGAGAAGTATCTTCTTTCAAACAAGATGTCCAAATATGAGATAGTACAGTGATGGATGGGGTAAGCCACGTACTCCAATTACTCTCCAGAGTACATTGCAGACGCCAACCTCCAGAAATGAGTTCTAGTTGACGTTTCGTTTCCTTTTTCAATGCAATGCTAGGAGTCTATAATTAATTTACACAAAAACATTTAGTGCCAACATGCCCCATTATCTCTTTTAAACATTGAAGATTAAAGAGTACAAAGCCCATAGTTGCTTACCTGAACTGTACGTTTAACAATCACAATGATAATTTCCTTCCACTCCCTGTCTGTGCTGAACTAAATTCCCCCAAGTATTTAAACCCAATCCACAAAAGCCTGCAAATTAACACATTGTTGGAGATGTTAAGTATTCAATTAACCTTTGCTCTACTTCCTCAATAGTAGGGAAATCCCGGTATGCATGGCTACAATCACATCATTCACAAAAGCTAGTTCATTCATAAAAAACCAGTGAAATCAATTACTTCGTTAAGTCCTGCTGGTTTCTTAGAATTTAACTTAAAGATCCACCATGCTTCTCTTTGTTGCAATTTGTTTTCAGCTAGTGAGATGAACTTAGAACTAGCAGTAACTTTCTCTATCACAAAAAATCTTAAAGACTCTGGGGGGTGTTTCATCTCTAAAAAATGCTCTACCAGAGGACATCCCAATGTCTGATTTCTTATTCGAGATTTGTGTTCAATAACCCTGGTCTTAACTTCTCTTTTAGACATTCCTGTGTACAGAAGATTGCATGGGCACATGATTACATATATCACATTTTTTGAAGCACAATTTGTAAAACCTCTTAGTACAAACTTTTGCTTTGTCTGAGGGTGTATAAAGTGCTTCATATTTAGTGATTGATTGCAACAAGAGCAATTCCCACATTTATAATGACCAGTCACTGAAATGGGTTGTTTGTCAGGTGTTACTATATCTTAGTGTACCAGACGAGTGGAAACTAACATCCCAAGAAGTCAGATTCCTTAATAAGGGTTTGTCTTTTGTCCCTACTCCTAAATACAATGCCTTTAGTACTAGAGTAGACTTATTCAAATTGGTGAGACAACTTAAATTAAGAAAATTCTTTGGGGAAAATACCTCAATGCTGACACATAAGTTTAAAAAGCCATCTAAATTCATCCCCAGTACTTCAAATCATATGATTTCCACTTTTGAAACAGTAGTCCTGAAAGATATTATAAAATTGGAAACAAATGAACATCGTCCTTGGTTCAATTTGAAGTCTAGTGAGTATGAAACTCTTAATAAGCTGGCTTCCCAAAAGGAGTTTGTCATAAAACCTGCAGACAAGGGGAGTGCGATTGTCATCCAAAACAAGAAAGATTATGAATTAGAAATATACAGACAACTAAATGACAAGAAAAGTTATCGTCCATTACCCAGAGACTCCACTGACTCCATCAGGAATATCATTAAAGTCATGGTTCAGGAGGGTGTGATACTGGGATATATTGATCAGTCAATTGGGGATTATTTACTTGTTGAGAATCCAAGGGTACCTATTTTTTATACCCTCCCAAAAATCCACAAACCAGGACACCCTCCCAAGGGCAGACCGATTGTGTCAGGATCGGGCTCTCTATTGGAACCTTTAGCAAAATATATTGATTCTTTTTTATCACCAGCTGTGGCATCAACTGAAACATATATCAAAGATACAGGACATTTCATTCAGAAAGTAGAGGGCATGCATATAACAAGTAATACATGTTTGGTTACTATGGATGTTAATTCCCTTTACACATCCATACCACTCACTGAAGCCAGGGCAGTGGCTGAAAAAATCTTCTTTGAACAGAACATTACAGAGCCTCCCCCCCACTTCCTTTTGGACATATTGGATGTAGTCCTTGATAAGAATTATTTTAGATATGACACCAATTATTATTTACAGATCAAAGGCGTGGCCATGGGCTCCCCTCTAGCCCCCTCCTTAGCTAATCTATTCATGGCAGATCTGGAAAAATCTTATATTCTCAATCCAACGCAAAATGCATTTGTAAAACACTTTAAAATCTATACCAGGTTCATTGATGATATTTTTATTATATTTACAGATCAGACACAAGTACATTCTTTTTTTGAATGGGCAAATTCTTTCAATGAGCATATTAAATTTACATGCCATCATGACTTGGAGAAATTATCTTTTTTAGATGTAAATGTTTGTGTGAAAGATTCCAAAATTGCTGTATCAAATTTTAAAAAACCTACGGATAGGAACACTCTCCTTCACTATCAGAGTTGTCATCCTAGACATTTAAAAAACAATCTACCCTTTTCACAATTTCTTCGCTTAAAAAGGAATTCAGCACATCAGGACTCTTTCGTGTCTGCCACAAATGTTTATGAACAAGAACTATTAGATAGGTTTTACCCACAAAAAGTGATTTCAGCTGCCAAAATTAGGGCTATGAACAAGGACAGACATTCCCCTTTTAAGAATCAGGATTAAAAAACTACCAGTAGGATTACTACATCCTTGGAGTTTAACCAGCTATCTCAAAAAATAAGAAATATTATTTTCAAACACTGGCATTTGGTGCAAGATATTCCAGGGTGTGCTCTGTTTCCTATAATTGGTTTCAGGAGAACAAGAAATCTAAAAGATTTCTTGGTACACTCAGATTTAGTAACACCTGACAAACAACCCATTTCAGTGACTGGTCATTATAAATGTGGGAATTGCTCTTGTTGCAATCAATCACTAAATATAAAGCACTTTATACACCCTCAGACAAAGCAAAAGTTTGTACTAAGAGGTTTTACAAATTGTGCTTCAAAAATGTGATATATGTAATCATGTGCCCATGCAATCTTCTGTACACAGGAATGTCTAAAAGAGAACTTAAGACCAAGGTTATTGAACACAAATCTCGAATAAGAAATCAGACATTGGGATGTCCTCTGGTAGAGCATTTTTTAGAGATGAAACACCCCCCAGAGTCTTTAAGATTTTTTGTGATAGAGAAAGTTACTGCTAGTTCTAAGTTCATCTCACTAGCTGAAAACAAATTGCAACAAAGAGAAGCATGGTGGATCTTTAAGTTAAATTCTAAGAAACCAGCAGGACTTAACGAAGTAATTGATTTCACTGGTTTTTTATGAATGAACTAGTTTTTGTGAATGATGTGATTGTAGCCATGCATTAGGGTTTCCCTAATATTGAGGAAGTAGAGCAAAGGTTAATTGAATACTTAACATCTCCAACAATGTGTTAATTTGCAGGCTTTTGTGGATTGGGTTTAAATACTTGGGGGAATTTAGTTCAGCACAGACAGGGAGTGGAAGGAAATTATCATTGTGATTGTTAAACGTACAGTTCAGGTAAGCAACTATGGGCTTTGTACTCTTTAATCTTCAATGTTTAAAAGAGATAATGGGGCATGTTGGCACTAAATGTTTTTGTGTAAATTAATTATAGACTCCTAGCATTGCATTGAAAAAGGAAACGAAACGTCAACTAGAACTCATCTCTGGAGGTTGGTGTCTGCAATGTACTCTGGAGAGTAATTGGAGTACGTGGCTTACCCCATCCATCACTGTACTATCTCATATTTGGACATCTTGTTTGAAAGAAGATACTTCTCCTGTCTAATTGGAATGATGAAAGGAAAATGACTGCATACAAGTGAATGCATTCCCAAACCCTACAAATAAGTATTTATGGACATTGTGGACACTTTGGAATTTGTATCCCACATGTTCATATACATAAGGACTTGATTATGTGTGTGTAAAAATTTATATGTACTTATGTATTAGTTGCATGTGACATTTTGGTACAATATATGCACTAAAACTAATTTCATTTGAATCATTATATACACTGGAGATTCATAAAAAATTAATTCTTTATTATTGAGTTTGAAGATAATACAGTAATATTTCCTCTGTAACCATTTTGTGATGTTACACAACTAACATCTTCTCTTTTCAATCCTTCACTCTTCTTTATCTTTTCCCTGCACCATCTTGACCTCCCCTGATTTACAAAACCAAAGGATTTATTCCACCTTTGAACCATATTCACTCTTTGTTCCTGAATGACCATATATACATCCCTTATACACTTATTATATGTATTATCTATTACGTATAATTTGCCATTTAATTTCAGAATATATTCACCTATCTTGGGCACTATTGAAACCCTCCTCTCTCGCCTAATGTGTTTCCTGTTATTTAATGTTGCCTCATTTATTCAAGTAATCCATTATTAGTCTCCATTCTTCATACACTTCTTCCACCTTTCTATTATTCATAATTCATGTCAATTTATCGCTATTTTCCATCTCTGTCAATTTATCCAACCATTCATCTAGTTTTGGTACCTCTTTTGTATTCCACCTTGCAGCAACCTTCAATCTAGCAGCGGTAACTAAATATAACATCACCCTCCAGTATTTCTTTTCTATATGCTTCTCTAATGTCCATGTTATGTTCAGTAAATATAGTTTGGAATCCATTGCAAAGGTTATTCCAAATATCTTATGCATTACTTTGTGTACCTTTTCCCAGAATTTCTTTATCATTGGACAACCCCGCCACATGTGGTGAAGCGACCCCACTTCTTTTTCACATTTCCAGCATTTCTTATCTGATAACTTGTAGATTTTACTTAGTCTTGTTGGTGCCAGATACCATCTGTTTGCAATTTTCAAAAAGTTCTCCCTCAGATCTTGGCTAGCTGTGAAACTATTTCAAACAAATTAAACTTGTAGTAGTACAGTTGGTCCTCCACATTTGGCACAGAATCGTCCAATAAAAGTGGGAAAAACATGAATATTGTAACCTTCACCCCCCCCAAAAAATATGCATGCTACAGACCCCTGCCAACAGTGCAAGCCTGTCACTCCCCCTCCCACCTTGCTACCATGACTCCTCAGCCAGATTTTAAACCCCTTTCCAGCCCATCAACCACCCCACTCCACAACACTTCCTCCACATCCTCCTCTCAATCTTCTGTCCTTCCAACAGTGGAGATTATCAGACATGGCAAAAACTGCATCAGAAGATCGCTAGATCAGGAAGGGGCAACCTTACCAGACAACGACATCTTCCAGCATTACAGGGGTATAGCGCGGGCATCAGTAAGGCATCCCTTTTTAATTGATTATATTGATTTAATTATATTTAATTGATTATTTTAATTATATTTAATTGATTATTTTTTAATAATCAATTATATTTAATTGATTATTTTAATTTAATTATATTGATGGCATCCCCATCAATATAAAAGGGAAGCCTCACCTGCAGCAGTGCTACTACCCCAGAATGGCAGGAGGATGCAGGCATCTGATAAGGTCACACTTTCTGTTCTTTTAGCGATCTTCTGACACAGTTGGGAGTGTGATTTTTTTGGCATGGTTCCAGCATCCAGACCATCTCTCCCTTTCCCAGAAAGATGGTGTGGCAGGGAGATTGATGGGCTGGGAAGGGGTTTAAAAATCTGGCTAAGACATTGCGATGGCAAAGTGGGAGAGGGAGTGATAGGTTGGTGCTGTTGGAAGGAGAGGAGATTGAGAGGAGGAGGTGAAGGAAGAGGAGAGGGGCAGGGAAGTCCAGCTAGTTAAGCAGCAGCTACAAACTCACAAATAATCAATTCTGTGAAAGAGAAACCCACAAATGTGGAGGGCCAACTGTACTTGAATTAATGTTCCAAATCAGTTCAGTGCAATAGGCTGCCCAGGTAACTTGCCAGAAGGAATGCACCAGGCAATAGTAATAATAATAATAATAATGTATGAGCTAATAAAAAAGGCCACAACATTCTTGTAAAATAGCCAATGGAAATATTAGCAGAAGTCCAGGTCACTTTTTGGGGTGAACTAGAGGTGGAAAGAATACTCAACTTGTTGGGGGGGGGTTCCTTGAGAGTCAAGAACCCTTGACAAGGAGAACCCTGTTCTAGCCACGACCCCAACAAGAAGCCCCAACTCTGAGATCCTGCATCAAAGAGACATAGCATCACACCTCCCTTCTCCCAATCCCAGAAATTCACTATTCCCCTATATGGCTATGTAGTGACTGGGAAAGGGGGTGCAGCCAAGGATTGGCAGGTATGTTCTGATAGCCGGATGCACAACAATGACATCTCAGAGGATACCTACATTGGCAGCACAGTTTTTGAAGAGATTCTTACATCCAATGATGTCTCCAGGTGCTTGCAGTGAACCATCTGTGCATGTCCATGTCCATACTAGGTCCTTCCATCCCTGCCTCTCATGACATTGACATTGCTTGGTCCTTCCTGGGCAGGATCCAGTGAGTGTGTACCTTCTGCCCTCACACCAGTGAGCATGGAAAAGAGTTGTTTCTCATACAAACACTCATCCCAGTTTTTCCATATCATCTTTCAGTGGGCTATTTCCCAACTCCAGTACATTTCATGCAAAAGATTTTTGGGGAATTTCTGTTGTCCCAGTTGGTTTTTGTCCATTAGAAAAAAATGCAGGTGGCAGGCAAATGAAATTCAGAGAGATTGTTAAGAACTTTTGGGGTGACAGCTTGTAAATGTCTGTTTTTGTAGGTCTAACTCTCTCTGCATTCTGCAACAAAATGTGACACTGGGGGACTAAAGTGTCCTGCTAGGATAAAGGTTAAAGATTCACACATTTACTGTGGTATGTGTTTTTTTGTAATCCAGACCCTATTTTGTGAAATGCAAAGAAAACCTTATGCCACAATAGCGTGCCAGCCTTAAAGTGACACAGGAAACTAATTTAAAAGCTTTAAATGTATCAGTTTTTGAAACATAGAATAGAATTCATTTTAGGAATGACTTGCAGAGTTCTTAAATATTACAAAGTCTTAACTAGCTACATTAAGCTACATCAAAAGGTGAAAATATATTTTTAAAAAATAAACCTCAAATTTCCCACTAATTTGAAGAACAATTTTCAAGTCTCTAGAATATTACACAATCCAAATTTTCCACCAATACTTCCCCTTAGGACATGTTAAGTATGTCCCCATGAGCCTCACATTTTCTATGAATCTTGGCCTATAAAAGTGTATAAATGGCTAAATAATGACAGGGCTTCCTGTGACATCCAAGCAATGTCACAGTTATGGCAATAAAGCCACATCAAAGTCCTGGAGCTTGGCAACATCTTTGGAGTCACATAACTGTCACAATAGATAATGGCCCATTTGTAGTCGTGGCACATCACTCACATTTCATATTCATCATGAAACACTGTCATTTCCTAGGAAGATCACAGTCATGCTGGAGTATCATTACTACTACATAGTAAAATGAAACTCACATCATCTTGTTAAGGCTGTATTATTTTTTTTAATAGTAAATTGAGTAGCTGAGTGAGAATCTGCATATTTTACCTTGCTTACTTGCAAAAAGTAGATATTTTTATAAATGAATCTGAAAAGAAAGAGACAGATACAGATGAAATAGAAGCTTGCTGTAGGGTCAGTTTTCAAAGAAGTACCTGAATAGGGAATAATCTACTTTATTTAGAAGGGACACCCAGAGAGCTGGTAAATTTGCTTGAGTCTTTAAAGGAGTTAGCCAAGGTAGTGAGCCTACTTTGGGAAATAGGCTTCAGCAACATGGATAGCTCCTCTAAAGTTTGGACTAAAACCCAGAGTGAATGCACCATGCCCTGTCATTGGTGCTACCAGCTTCTGCTTCAAGAAGCAATGCTCCTTTCCTCTCTATGGATATTTGAAGAGCACTACAGAGCATTGGGAATGTGCAAAAACAAAATTTTGTTGAGTTTCGCTTTCACTTTGATGAATTTTGCTTACTTTTTTTTTTCCTGTCCTTGTTCTGTATTGGGTTGTAAGTCGTTGAATTTTCTTCTCACACTGAAATTCGCATGACATTTTCCTAACTGACATGTGTATTTGTACAGTTTTCCTGATTTAGGCAGTTTTGCCCCATTGACTAAAGCATCTTATTGCATATTTTTGAGCCACCTACATTTTAAAACATGTACATTGATTTGTGTGCACCATATTGCTTGGAAATGCCCTGTTAAGCTATGCAAATGTAAAAATGCTCAAGGCAAGCTGTGCATTTCTTGCAACAAGAGTGAATCAAGATCAACAAAATTTCTTTCTGTCCCTATAGAGGACTAATTATGGAAAGAAAGGTAGCTCACTGGGTTTGCATTTCTCCTTGTCCATTTTGCACCTCTCAGGGGTATGCATGGAATGGAGCACAACTTGCCTCAGAAATCCATTCATTTCCAAGGTCGATGGTGCATTTCAGAGAGAGAGAAAATGTCCACAAATCATATATGTATTTGAAAAGTATGCATGACTGAAAAATGCATACATTTGAGAGGTGTGCAAGAAACATACTTCTTTTAGTGGGAAAATGCACACAAAAAAGCAGAGATTACAATACTGGGTAGAAAAAAATGCACATGTTTTTGGGAAAACTGCACATTAAAGCATCAATACAATTTTCAATTGGGAAAGAAAAATCTTACAACATGATTAACTAAAATGGTTTAACTAAAATGGATTAACTAAACTTAACTAAAATGGCAACTAAGGACTTTTTCGGACAAAGAAAAATAACGCAAGCAGCCTCTCCAGCTTGCGAGGCTGCTGCGCTGCTAAGTGTCAGTTTTGGATGACGCTGCCCTCTAGCGGTACTGTTGCGTTACCGCAGGGAGAGCTGAGCGTCATATTTCGTTGATTTTTTACTCACGAAAGTTGATCATGAGTAAAAATCAACGAAATATGACACTCAGCTCTCCCTGCGGTAACGCAACAGTACCGGCAGGGGCGAGTGTCATACGAAAGGGGCGCTTTGCAGCGCAGTAGCCTCGCAAGCTGGAGAGGGTGCTTGCGTTATTTTTCTTCGTCCGAAAAAGTCCTAAAATGGTGAAAGGTCTGGAAACCATGCCTTATGAGGAGAGACTTAGGGAGCTGGGTATGTTTAGCCTGGAAAAAAGATGGTTAAGAGGCGATATGATAGCCCTGTTCAAGTATTTGAAGGGGTGTCACATTGAGGATGGAGCAGGCTTGTTTTCTGCTGCTCCAGAGACTGGAACACGGAGCAATGGATGCAAGCTCCAGGAACAGAGATTCCACCTCAACATTAGGAGGAACTTTTTGACAGTCAGAGCTGTTCGACAGTGGAACACGCTCCCTCAGAGTGTGGTGGGGTCTCCTTCCTTGGAGGTCTTTAAACAGAGGCTGGATGGCCATTTGTCGGGGATGCTTTGATCAAGATTTCCTGCGCAGTAGGGGATTGGACTGGATGGCCCTCGTGGTCTCTTCCAACTCTACAATTCTATGATTCTATGATTCTATGTAGGAGTAGGAAAGAATGGGAATGCCAATAGTATTCTGAGAAACACAGCAAATATGAGTGATAGATTTTTCACACTCTTTAAGACCCATCACCCACATATACACACACCACTGATTTGCATGACATTATTTCAGAAACAATATTTCATGAAAGATGCTTATCTATTACACACACATACACACCCACACATACATTTATATATATGTACTCAAGAAGCACAAATGCAGAAAGTTCTACAGAAACAGTGCTACCAGGAGTGTAGCTACATGGAGCAAAACTAGGGCATTCCCTCCAAATAAGAATTGTGCCTTCCCAATGAAATTTTCCTTCAGCCCAAAAATTTCTAGGCTGGCAGTAACTTAAAATACCCGCTAAACATTTAGAAACACAGTTTAGGCATCCAAAGAAAAGGGGCTGGCAAAAACACCAAGGGGACGCAAATAGAGGAAATATAAGTGGTCTAGGTGCAAGCAATTTTCAACGTCTCACCCTCTAAATGCTAGAAATTTGGGGACTGGAGGGAAATTTCACCAGGAGTGAAGTTCTTATTTGGAGGAGCAATGCCTTCATTCACCTCCCCTCTCCCACTTCCCTCATAGCCCTGAGCATTACTTATGCAGAAAGTTCTACAAAGTAATTTATTTCACAGGCAGAAGTTTAATCTGGAAACAACTCTTGGCCAGTCCATGAAAGAGGTAAAGAAACGCCTAATCTACATTTTCTTTAGGATTAGTTGCCCATTATGAAATCAGCTGCTTCATGCAATTAGTGTAGAGTGGGTCCCACATACTGTTTTTAAAACAGGGTATACAGATAATCCTAAATGCATTTAGGGTAGGCTGGTGTGGCATTGAGGCCTGCTGTGTGACAGAAGCTGAAGTAATTTCAGTAGTTAAAAACCTCCATGGATATTGAATCAATTCTGATGAAAGACTCTTGTATGACATGGCTGTTAGACATTGTTTCTATATTAAGTTCCCTTGTGTCCTGTAAGGAACTTATTTGTGAAGTGTTGTATTAAGAAGAGATTATAGAGATTAAACCCAAAACCTTGTCTTTGCTTGAAATTAGCTGCAGATCCTTTCACATGCATAGTCTTGGTTTTTGTTTCTTGGTCTCACTAGAGTGTGTGACAGAATGCTGAGGGAGTAGAATTTTGGCAGCTGGTTTTGTATTTATAAAACTGTAGCCCTATATTCATCTGAGAGCAAGACCCCACTGAAATCTTACTTCTGAGTAGTCATAAATAGGACTACACTATAAATTTTATTATTGGCTACAAGTATCCATGATTGAGAGCGTAATAGTTTGAGCACTGGATTATGACTCTGGAGACCAGGGTCTGCATCCCCGCTTGGCCATGGAAACCCACTGGGTGACGTGAAGTCGAAGGCTTTCATGGCCAGCATCCATACATTTTCCTTGGGTTTCTTCCAGGCTGCAAGGCTGTGTTCTGGAATAGTTTCCTTCTGACATTTCGCCTGCATCTGTGGCTGGCTTCCTTAGAGAATGGTTGGGTAGGAGTGTGTGTGGAGTTTATATGCTGTGAACCCCTGTTGGGGAGGATATGTAAATTTGTGTAATTGAATGGTTAGTTTCTGGGTATAGAAATGCAAGGCTTGTTAGTGTCTGTTTGGCTAATGGTTGCTTGATGGGCCATTACCTGCTGAGAATTCCCCCTGTCCCTGGGTGGAATTCTTTTGTAAGTGTTGAGTTTTGATTCTATTGTGTTTCAAAACTGGGAGCCAGATTTTGTTTACTTTTAAGGTTTCTTCTTTCCTGTTGAAGTTGTCCAGGTGTTTGTGGATTTCAATAGCTTCTCTGTGCATTCTAACATGATAGTTGTTGGCCTGGTCTAGAATTTCTGTGTTTTCAAATAGCATTTTGTGTCCAGGTTGGTTTAGAACATGTTCTGCTACTGCTGACTTTTCTGGTTGGCCCAGTCTGCAGTGTCTCTCATGTTCCTTGATTTGTGTTTGCACACTGCATTTAATGGTCCCTATGTAAACTTGTCCACAGCTGCATGGTATGCGGTAAACTTCTGCAGCTGTGAGGGGGTCTCTTTTGTCCTTCGCTGAGCACAGCATTTCTTGGATATTTTTGGTTGGTCTATAAATTGTTTGGAGGTTGTGTTTCCTCATCAGCTTCCCTATTCTGTCTGTGACTCCTTTGATGTATGGCAAAAATACCTTCCCTTTGGGTGGCTGTTTTTCTTCTTCATTACTGTGTTTTTTTTCTGGGTCTGGCTGCTCTTGTGATGTCTGATCTGGAGTAACCATTAGCCTGTAGGGCCCAGTTTAGGTTTCTCAGTTCGTCCTCCAGGTAGTGGGGTTCGCAGATCCTTTTTGCACGGTCTACCAATGTGTTTATTGTGCTTCTTTTTTGTCCTGAGTGATGATTGGAGTTTTTGTGTAGGTATCTGTCCATGTGTGTGGGTTTTCTGTATACCTTGTGGCCTAACTGTTGGTTTGGTTTGTGGATGACTAGGACATCCAAGAATGGCAGTGTTCCTTACTTCTCTTTTTCTATCATGAATTGGATATTTGGGTGGATGCTGTTCAGGTGGTTCAGGAATGAGACCAAATCTTCTCCATGGTTCCAAATGGTGAAAGTGTCATCCACATATCGGAACCCTGTTGTGGGCTTTTTTGGTGCTGTTTCCAGGGCTTGCTTTTCAAAATGTTCCATGTAAAAGTTTGCTATCACTGGGCTCAGGGAGCTGCCCATGGCTACCCCATCTATCTGTTCATAGAATTCGTTATCCCACTGGAAGTAGCTTGTGGTGAGGCAGTGTATATATCTCTTCATTGTTGTTATGTGCCCTCAAGTCATTTCTGACTTATGGTGACCCTAAAGCAAACTATCGCAGGGTTTTTATGGCAAAGTTTGTTCAGAGAAGGTTTGCCTTTGCCTTCCTCTGAGGCTGAGAGAGTGTGACTTGCCCAAGGATACCCAGTGGGTTTCCACGGCTGAGCAGGGATTCAGACCCTAGCCTCCCAGTATCCTAGTCTGACACTTGAACCACTACACCTCACTGGTTCTCGTATATCTCTACACCATTATCAAATACTGTCTTCTTGGCTTCTTTAAGACTCCACTGTTATACATACCAGTCTTCCCAAGCCTAGTTCCCTCCACATGTTTTGGACTACAATCCCTATATTCCTGACCTTTGGCCATGCTGATGGGGTTTATGGGAGTTGCAATCCAAACAGCTGGAAAACACCAAGTTGAGGGAGAGGCTACTGTATAGAACAACATGCTGGCAGATCCTGTAGATTTCAGAGGGACACAGGCCTGCATGTGGGATCTGAGGTTTTCTGTTGATATATCTAAGTAGCTGAAAACAGCAACACTCTTAGTGGTGAAAATCATAATGAAAGGGGCTCTCTTGTTTGTTTAGATAAGCTTTCAGTGGTATCCCTAAACACACCGTTTCATGAGCAGGTCCAGCCTAATGCAATGGGACTTAGACCTACTTCTCATTACGCACACGTAGAACTGCATTCTAAAGGGGTTACAATGAATCTAAAGACATTTCCTATATACTTTGCAGTTCTATTCTTTTGCTTGGCAGATTTTTCCTCCCCTATTTAGACAATAATGGATAATAAGCTATCGTGAAATTAAAGGAAACTAAAGACCACTGCTTAAGGAAAAAAGGCAAATGGAAATATCCACCCAGGATCCATTTTATTTTTCTATCCCACATCAAAGAAAATATTTTGTCATATCTGTTTTACAGTACTAAAAATCCCATCGACTTAAGACACTATTCAAGACCCACTGGAGGCTAATTTGGACTTCAGCTACACCCAGGCAATCCCAGTGAAGTCAATTATTATAAATGTTAGAAAAATTGGACACAGTCCCCAGGATTATTTTATTTTCTTGATCTGCTTCACTGCTCTTTTCACAAAATCTCTCCTCCATCCCCCGCTTTCCCCACTCATTTTCTTATGTAACTTTTTATCCAGACATAACATTCTATCCTCTAAGAGTGGATTCTGTCGATCATGCCAATGACATTGCAGCCACAGTGTAGTACCATCAATGTGAAATTAGGTTGTCACCATTACACCATATTCTTCAATGTCACCAGTTTTTATAAACAGGCAAAACCTGCCATTTTATTTTGACGGTTATTTTTTACCTCCACCATGTTACCCTCCACTGTCTGCAGATATGCTCACAATATTGTTTGATTATATTTCTATAGAACCTAAGCAAAGCGTATTTCAAGCAGCCTGTAAACAAAAACATAAAACTATACAAAACCAGTCACAATCTAAAAGTTTACATCCAGACTAGAGCTTCAGACACTTAGTTTTTGGAATTCAAATCCTAGAACTGGATTCTGGGAGATTTGGTCCAAAAAAAATAACTTTTCCATGCTCTAGATAGGACTAGAAGAACACAGCAGCAAATTAAACAATCTAATTAAATATTCCAAATTTAAAAGCAACAATAATGAAATAATAGTTAACAGCTGACTGAATTCAAAAGCCCAGGAATCAAACTAGACATCTTTCCCCTGGGATTAACCTATTTTCTTCCAACCATGGGATTTCCTCAGAGATACTTGCCTCAACAATCAGATTAGTGAATTACACCTGTGATGACCTTCCAATAGCCAGTTACAAAGCAAAGATGCTAAATGCAAGATAAGTAGGGGAGGGCAATCTTATGCTATGACAAACAGACATCTTTTACTACATGAGGGGAACACTTCTTCCAAAAACATCCTAAAATATCATTTAGTTTGATCCTAAGTCATTTACTTGTGTAAAAATCCACATGTGTCAATACCAGATGGGGATTAGGTATTCTACAAATGGAGTGGGAATTCACCTTACAAATGGACTCATCAGGCAAGAGAAGCAAAATAAATGTTTTTCAGGAGGCAAACAGGTTAATAAAGGCATAGAGGTGCCATTTACACGATGAAAATGTAGTGAGATGAATTCGTGTCGATCTCTGGTTGTTTCCATGTACAGCGTGATGGTCTCGAGCTTTTTGGAAGGGGGGCCACCTTTGATCCCTCAACTGGCAGGACTTTCCGTCCCATGGTTTGTCCCATTTTTCAAAAAAAAGTCATGGGAGGATTTGGAAAACCGGAAATGTAAACAGCCAGGGACAATAGATATCACGGGACTAGCTGATGGCCGGAAATTGAGGTGGGCAGGGGTGGGCACAGAGTTCAGAGAAGGAGGGCTCAGTCACCCACTCAATAGATTCAGCCTCACCACCTGAAAGCAAAGGCTTCCCTTCCAGCTGCACGTAGGTTTGTGCGTGTGTGTGTGTGTGTGCGCGCACGCCTTAAGTCACCCTGTTCAATGGATTTTTACGCTGCCTGTCCCTCCCCTGCATGGTGAGTTTGCTTTTTAAAGGGACAGTCACACTGCTTATGATCACTCATGCATTCCCTCATCATCATCCCCTGCTTAGAGGGTTAACTTTTTAAAGGGACAGTTACACTGCAAGCCTCTGGGCTCACGATCAACTCATTCAATTCCTCCCCACCCCATCCCCTGCACTCGGCTTCCTGGCTGAAGGCAAAGTAGGTGCGGGGTGTGTGTGTGTGCGTGTGCACCTGGGGCTCCAGTCGGCTCTGCTTTTGACTTCTCTCGCCGTTCCCAGCACCAACTGAGGCTTGTGTGTCTGTACCAGCATTCTCCTTTTAAATGGATTTTAACATTTTTGGGCATTTACCTCTGTGGCAAGCCCATCAGGGTTTTTTTTTAATGAAATTGTGCAGAGGGGGTTGCCTTTGCCCTTCTTCTCTGACCAATGCAGAAGCTTGAACAAACATTTGTGCCAGCCAATAGCACTGCTCGTGGCGGGAAATTCTAAAGGAAGTATGTCACTGAGGTTGTGAAAAAATGAGTAATCACATCCTTGATTGACAGCAAAAAAAAAAAAAAACAACTGGGATCTTAAAGGCATATAAACAAACAAACAAACAAAAAACACGGGATACTTTACCATGGGAGACAAAACATATACCGGGACGTGATGCAGTGTAAACAATGATCCCGGGATATCCAGGTAAGAGTTAAAAATCATTTAAACAACAAGGGATTAATTCAGGATCAAGAAATCCTGTGATGCCCCATGACAATAAATAGCATCTAACTGGCACCAGAATGTTCTTTATATTCCTTATAAACTATAGGGTGATTTATAATTTAACATCAGTACCTTGAATTACACTAAAAAAAAAAAATGAATAGGAAGCCAATGAAGATGTCAAGATATTGCCTGGAATCTGTTAGTCCCAACTACAGTAAATCCATTTAATCATTTCTTGTCTGGTGAGTCAACACATATGTAAATCCAATAGCTTCAGTAACTCTACTCTAGTCAGATATAACAATAGAATTTAGGTCATTATGTTACTAAAACATACTAAATACCAGCCCAACTACAAATGTTTTCAAGCTGATGCTTATACCATGTCTGGAAAGGCAACTTAAAGAGCCCTGGTGGCACAGTGATTAAATGCTGTTACTGCAGCCACAACATTGTGAGTTTGATCCTGTAGGGCTCCAGGTTGATTCAGCCTTCCATCTTTTTGTGGGGGCAATTAGCTAACGCATGTCAAGTGCTCAGAGAGCGCCTGGCAGTGTAGACCAGTGTAGAAATGTAAGTGCTACTGCTAACAATTTGTAAGCCACTCTGAGAGCCTTTGTGGCTGAAGAGCAGGGTATAACTATTCTAAATAAAATAAAATAAAATAAAAACTCCATATTCAGTGTACTGCAACCACCAATCCAGGTTGATACAAGTGCACAGGTAACCATGGCCAAGAGCAAGAGGACTTCCATGTGGTGCTCAAACCAAAACTATTGAAAAGAACTTCATGCCACTGACACCACTTGGCTATTCAAAGTGAAGCATGGGTCTATCCACATTTCCAACCTGATGTAACCCTATGCAGAACTGACTAGAACTCATCTTTCAAGTCAAATGGACCATCTACCAAAAGTCTTAACTGGGTTAAGCATCATTTTATTTCTGTTTCAATTTGTGAAGTTATTTCAAGCATGGAGATGCTTTGGGGCCTTTTCACATGTAAAATATTTTGCATGGACATCTAAGAAAATATAATGTGTGAACGTACAAATGGATGTGTCATGCAGATAAATTCAGTCAAATCAGACCTCAGTTGCTCTATATAAATGGTGTACCTCTTACTGACTGGGGAATCCTGCTTCTTCTCCTTTAGACAGAAAGAACTTTGCCCTGCCCTTATGAATCTGAGTTGGGGTACACATGAGTTGGCAAAGCACATGTCATCCCTCAGGCAACAGTCAATCCAGGGACTGAGGGGACCTTTCTAAGGACACTCCACAGTCCTACAGTGCCCTTTCCACCACTCATAGCACCAGTCCCACCTGTTCCTGGGATAGAAGCAGTACAGGACTACCTAGCTGTCCTTAGGGGGCTGAGTAAGAATTCTTGGGCTATTGCCATTAATGGACTGTGGGTTCACTTTTTTCACCTACTATATCTTGTGAGGGCATTTGATTTTAACTTGGCTAAGTAATGTGTCCTTTCCTTAGTAACACCTGGCAGGAAGTACAAGCAGGAAGGGAAGAAAGAACACCTCAAGGTACCTGGAAAGTGAAGGAATAACTACTGTGGTGATGTAAAAAGGGAACGAGAGCCAGTGTAGTGCGGTAGTTTGAGCATTGGACTATGTATGAGTCTGGAGACCAGAATTCAAATCTCCACTCAGCCATGGAAACCCACTGGGTGACCTTGGGCAAGTCATACTCTCTCAGAACTTTATCAGAAGAGCCCCTGGAAATGTTATTTTGCTGGCATAAAAAAAAAAAATATGCCGGCAAAAGAACGCTCCTCCCTGAACTTACCTTCTTCTCCTGGCAATGGCAGCCCCAGCAATAAAAAGGAAGTGAACGGAGGACTATTCACATCCTTGTTTGAAATCCCACAAGACTTTGTCACATGGGAAACTCAAAAATAAAAACAAAACTAACACATAAGAAGTTGCACCAAGCACCTAGACACACTTAAAAAGTCCCATGCAACCAAGGGAGGATCATAAAAAGAGCAAAACTTACCAGGATGTCCTGATCTCACCTGGAAATGTTTGCTCCAGACTGGCCATTTTCGCGGTAGTGAAGAGATTTAAATGGCCCGAGGTTTCACACGGCAGCAATGCTGGCACCAAAATGGCAGGGGGCTCAATTGACAACTTAAGCTGTCAATTAAAAACTATGGATTTTGGCGGGGACATAACCGTGAAAGGGTGACGTCATCTGATGTGCGTGTAGTTTGTGCATCTGATAAATTACTCAGTCTCAGAGGAAGGCAAAGGAAACCCTCTCTGAACAAATTTTGCCATGAAAATCCTGTGATAGGGTCACCTTAGGGCTGCCATAAGCTAGAAATGACCTGAAGGGAACTTCTTTTGCATAGAAATATGCTTGTTAATATGTTTGTAAGCCCCTAATTTCAAATCTTTTGTCTTTCCTTAATTCCAGTACGTGTGAATGTGTGAATGGAGGATGATATAAGAAGGTGATCTGACAGGGTTTGAAGCTGAGCTTGGGGAGCTGTCCATCAAGATGAAGGCCCCACCTCCAAGACAGAACTGAGGAGGGGAAGGAAAAAGAGCACAGGCTCTGTGGTTGTTGGAAGTGGTGGTCAGGGGTTTAGATATGGGACAGTGGGATGAGGGCATTTCCCCTCCCATATAAAAGTCCCCCCCAATGAAATTTTCCTTCAGTCCCCACATTTCTAGCACTGAAGTAATTAAAGCTTCTGTTGACTATTTAGAAATGCAGTTTAGGTATCCAAAGAAAAAGGATGGAGGCTTGTACATTTAATGGGGTAATGTGTCCCTGTTGGTGCTTCTAGATCTCTCAGTGGCTTTCAATACGATAGATTATAGCATCCTCCTGGATCGCCTGAGTGGGTTAGGAATTGGAGACACTGCGCTCCAGTGGTTCCAGTCCTTCCTCTCGGGCAGGTTCCAGAGGGTGCTGCTTGGGGACAGCTGCTCCAGCAGAAAGGAGCTTACTTGTGGTGTTCCATGGGGTGCCTCATGTCCCCAATGCTATTTAACATCTATATGAAGCCACTGGGTGAGATTATTAGGAGTTATGGGGCTGGGTGTTAACAGTACGCTGATGACACTCAGATCTATTTCTCCTTGTCCCGATCATTGGCCTCAAATTCCGATGGCATCTCTCCTCTTAATGATTATCTTAAAGCAGTAATGGGCTGGATGAGGAAAAACAGAATGAGATTAAATCTGGACAAAACGGAGGTGCTCACGGTAGTGGCCCCAAAACCAGGAGTAGGGTTGCAACCTCCAGTCCTGGACAGAGTCACACTCTCCGTTAAGGACTGTGTTCGCAGTCTGGGGGTGCTCCTTGATTCATCACTTCAGATGACGAGTCAGGTGAATGCGACGGTCAGGAGCACTTGTTATAAGCTTCGGCTGATACGCCAGCTGCACCCTTTCCTGGAAGTAAGGGACCTCGAGACTGTGGTGCACACGCTGGTAACCCCTCGTCTAGATTTCTGCAATGCACTCTACATGGGGCTACCCTCATGCTTGGTCCGGAAACATCAGTTGGTACAAAATATGGCAGCCAGAGTGGTCTCGGGAACATCTCGGAAAGACCATATAACTCCAGTATTAAAATCTCTCCACTGGCTGCCTATCAGTTTCTGGGCCCAATATCTCTCTCTCTGGCTTTTCTTCGCAAACGAAGATTCAGGAAGGACTCATCCCGCGCTTTCTGCAAGCGCGCTGATGACTAAAAAGGCCAATCCGAGATAAACAACTACGGTTGCAAAAAGCACAGCAGAAGGTCTCCTTGGGTGATGTTTTTGGGTTGTGATTCTTTCTGCGTTGTCGTTTCTCTTCAAGACTTGTTCGGCGTGAGTTCTCAAATAAGGCTGCAGCATTGTGGATAGTGCGTATGCATGCCTCCCGATGTGAGGCCAGGGCGGACCACTGTTGGTGATCAATTTGGCCGAGCCTAAGATGTTGTTTCAGGGAGTCTTTGTATCACTTTTTTGGAGCGCCCCCCTTACGCTGACCCGTGGCGAGTTCACCGTAGAGTAGTATTTTTGGGAGGCGATGGTCCTCCATCCTAGAAACGTGCCCTGCCCAGCACAGCTGCATTCTCAATATCATGGCCTCAATGCTGGTGACCCCTGCTTGCTCAAGGACAGCAACATTTGTCACATAGCCAGTCCAGTGAATATTTAGGATTGTGCGTAGACAACGCTGATGAAAGCGCTCGAGGAGTCGTAGGTGGTGGCGATAGGTGACCCATGTTTCAGATCCATAAAGGAAGATAGACAGTACGATGGCTCTATACACACTGATTTTTGTGCTTTGCCTCAGGTGTTTATTGCTCCAGACTCTTTTGTGAAGTCTTCCAAATGCACTATATGCCTTTGCTAATCTGTGATTTATCTCTTTGTCAATCTTGGCATCTGAGGAGATGATGCTTCCCAGGTAGGTGAACTGCTGAATGGACTTGAGCACAGATTTGCCGACGGCAATGTGGGGATGGTGGTGTTCGTCCTGTGGTGCAGGCTGGTAAAGAACTTCTGTTTTCTTCAGGTTGACTTCCAGCCCAAACAGCTCTGCAGCTGTTGCAAAGCAGGACGTTAGGCACTGCAGAGCTGCTTCTGTGTGGGCAACAACGGCAGCATCATCAGCGAAGAGCAGCTCACGGACTAGATAGTTTAGAGTCTTAGTGTTAGCCCTCAGACGGCTTAAGTTAAACAAGCTACCATCAGTACGGTAATGTATATAGATGCCGTCGTCTTCTTCAAGCTCTGCCATAGCCCTTTGGAGCATCGTGCTAAAGAAGATTGTAAATAAAGTTGGTGCAAGAACACAACCTTGCTTCACTCCATTAGTTATTAGAAAGGGCTCTGAAAGAGCATCGCCATATCTGACTTGACCACGCTGGCCCTCATGTAGCAAGATAATCATTTTAAGGAATTTGGGGGGACATCCTAGTCTTTCCAGGATCTGCCATGGATCTTTTCTACTCACAGTGTCAAAGGCTTTGGTGAGGTCAACAAATGTTACATACAGACTGTTGTTCTGCTCCCTACATTTTTCTTGCAGTTGTCTAAGGGCAAATACCATGTCTGTAGTACTCCTATTGGCTCTGAAGCCACATTGGCTTTCAAGGAGAAGTTCTTCTGCTATAGCAGAAACTAATCTGTTCAGGAGTATCCTTGCAAGGATTTTTCCAGCAATAGAGAGCAGTGTTATGCCTCGATAGTTTGAGCAGTCAGATTTTGCTCCTTTTTTCTTGTACAGGGTGATGATGACTGCATCTCGGAGGTCTGATGGCAGTTGCCCTTTTTCCCAGCAATTCACAAGAAATTTGTGGAATTTTTCGTGGAGTGCATGACCTCCGTGTTTCCAAACTTCAGGTGGGATTCCATCAATCCCAGCTGCCTTGCTGTTTTTCATCTGCTGTATGGCCTTAAGGGTCTCTTCCAAAGTGGGAGCTATGTCCAATTCATTTTTCATTGGTTTTTGTATCATATGTTGGATAGTTGAGCCTTGGACTACTCGGTTGGCGCTAAAGAGACTTTGAAAGTGTTCAGCCCAACGATTCAGGATGGAGGCTTTATCAGTAATTAATGTTTGACCATCTGTACTGTACAAGGAGCTTTGGACCTGATAAGTAGGTCCAAACACTGCTTTAAGAGCTTCATAAAATCCTCTATGATCACCCAGATCTGCACAGCGTTGTGTCTTTTCTGCTCTATTGATCCACCACTTGTTCTGCATGTCTCGGAGTTTTTGTTGTAGTTTACTACATGTGAGGCAGAAAGCTGCTTTTCTTACATGGCAGGTTGGCTGGGCGAGGTATGCCTGGTGAGCAGCTCTCTTCTTTGCCAACAGCTCCTGGATCTCTTGGTTGTTTTCATCAAACCAGTCTTGATTTTTCTTGTGGGAGAACCCAAGGGATTCTTCTGCAGACTGGAGGATACTGTTTTTGATATGTTGCCAAAGCACTGTAGGAGAAGGATCTGTAGGATGGTCTTCAAGTTTCGTTTGTAGATTTGCCTGGAAGTTGTCTCTCATGGTAGCTTGTTGAAGATTGTTGACTTGGAGTCTCTTCTTTAAGATGCCACCCCTCTTAGGTTTGAACTTAAGATGAAGATTTAGTTTACATCTGACGAGGTGATGATCTGTTTGGCATTCTGCACTGGACATCACTCAGGTATGACAGACATCACGAATGTCTCTCTGACGGACTAGAACATAGTCAATGAGGTGCCAATGTTTGGATCGGGGATGCATCCAGGTTGTCTTCAAACCAACTTTCTGCTGAAAGATAGTGTTTCTAATAGTCAACTGTTGTTCTGCACAGAACTCTAGCAGGAGGCGTCCGTTATCATTGCAATTTCCAACACCATGCTTGCCTAAGACACCTTTCCAGGCTTTGGAGTTCTTTCCTACTCTGGCATTGAAGTCACCAAGGATAATAATTTTATCTTCTACAGAGACTTTTTGTATGAGTTGGCGTAGGTCTGTGTAGAATTTGTCTTTCTCTACAGGGTCGGCTTGCATAGTTGGGGCATATATACTAAAGAGAACAACATGTGGGAGGCGTAAGGAGATAATGCGATCAGAGTGTCCTGTTGGCAAGGTTACGAGTTTGGAGGCAATGGAGTTTTTAATCATAAAGCCTACTCCTGAAAGATGTTTTTCGGTTTTGGGTTTGCCAGACCAGTAAAGTGTGTAGCTGGTGCCATGTTCTTTAAGGCTGCCTTCCTCATGGAAGCGAACTTCACTAAGAGCAGTGATGTCAATATTAAGCCATGATAGTTCATGGTCTATTAGGGCAGAACGATGCTCAGGCCGTCCACTATCTTCAGAGTCTTGCATGGTTCTGATGTTCCAGCATGCAAGTGTCAGTTTATTTACACCTTTGGAGGCCGGTGTGTGCCTTTGTTTCTTTACCTTGGTTTGACCGCATTAGAAGATTCCCGTTGGCCGCAGCTAGCCAACCAGGTAGTTGGTGATGAGCTTTCGTTAGGCCACCTTTTCTAGGCCCCTCTCCATATGGAGCAAGCAGTGCTCTCCTTAAAAAAGGCTGCTTGGTCGTTCAGGATGCTGCCGAACAAGACTGTCATCTCCCGGGTCAGCATCGAGCGACCAATGTCCTGAACAGCCTGCATGCAGGGTTGGGGCTGCGGCTTCCAGTGCATCTTTACACCTGCCGGTTTCGTCCCTCGCCTGTCACTACAGGGCTTTTTTGGAACTGGATTTGTCCTTCGAGCCTGTGCAATGGATTTTTCTGGTGGAGTGCAGCGTGCACAGAACTGGCCTCACCCTTTAAACCAGAGATTCATCTGCCGTGGCCTTGCAAGCATGGACGTGGCAGCGAGGTCCTCGGGCCGTAGGTTTGATTAGAGTTTCCTTCTCTTAGATGGTTGACCTTACAGGGTTGGATGAGCACCATCTGCCCGGGTTTGGGATTAGAGCTTTCCTTCTCCTAGGACGGTTGCCACAAGGCTAGAGAGCCCATCCTGCCCTTTGACACTCTTTGTCAGACCCTTCGGTTTTGACCTGTCTGGCATGGGAGACCCTACCGGTGGCTATTATTCCACCGCCAGCATAGCTCAAAACATCATTAGGGTATGCAAGCCTCTCTCCCACGACAAGGGGGCATCAATGGAGAGGTGTTGGTTATTACCTTTAAAGCCCTAAATGGCTTGGGTCCAACTTATCTTTGGAACCGCCTACTCCCATACAATCCTCCCCACGCACTCTTGTCCTCTGGGAGGAATTTGCTTCAGCCAAAAAAATCTAGGCTGTCTGCAATCTCCCAGAGGGCATTTTCGGTAATCGCCCCCAATTTATGGAATGGCCTGCCGAACAAGATCCATCAGATGATGAGCTTATGTAGCTTTTAAAAAGCACTAAAGACAGATATCTTTCAGCAGGCCTTTCCTGATTAGATCCCGGCCTCAGGAGCTGCGTCTCCTGGCCTTTTTTAAAAAAAAATCTTGTATATATTTGTTTTTAATGTGATTTTAGTTAGATGGTTTTAATTTTATATTGTTTAATGTCTTTTTATGGGGGAGGGTGGGTGTGGGTGGTGCTTTTAGTCATTATTACAATGTTTTAATTGTTGGAAGCCGCCCCTATAGCTTTTAGCAGAGGGGTGGGGTATAAATAATAATAATAATAATAATAATTATTATTATTATTAAACATAGCAGATACAAAATTTCTGGGTGTGAACAATTTTCAGTGTCTCAGGTCTCATCTGCACAGGCCAAATGAAATGACTCCCCCCTCCCCCGTTCCTGCACCCTGCTGTTTGGAAAATGCAGTGTTTTGGCTCCAGTTCTAGTCTGTACTGTCCATGCCTTAGCTAGGCAGTTCTGACTACAAACTAGGGCAAAGGCCCCTTAAAATGGGTTAAGAAAATACGTGGGGAAACCCAATCTTGCAAGGAAAACCAGAGCATTCCATGCCTGGAACGGACAGCTGTCTACATCCATACGCTGCACTGTATCACTGGTGGCAACTGCTCATTCCCACCATGGAATACAAGGTAATGGGGGTGGTGATATCTGGAGATCTCCAGGGCCAGAATACTCCAGCCAGAAGATGGAGTAGTCTGGCCAGTGCAGACAAGACCTCAGTCTCTTCTCTGCAATGATAGCAGTGCTAGGAATTTTTCATGGGTGGGTGGGGGGCCAAAATGCTCACCAGGGCAGAAATCCATTAACTCCACCTCCACCACCACCACCACCACCAGAGCTGAACTCCTAAGACAGTTGGGAATGGTCATGGAGAAATGGTAAAGGAAAAGGAATCGGTCTAAGCCAGTTTTTGTC
Organism: Gambelia wislizenii; assembly: GCA_030847615.1. Classification (NCBI taxonomy): domain Eukaryota; kingdom Metazoa; phylum Chordata; class Lepidosauria; order Squamata; family Crotaphytidae; genus Gambelia; species Gambelia wislizenii. The sequence goes on from JAUMIR010000001.1 coordinate 365,167,912, forward strand.
ACACATACTGTATCTGGTTATGCTATCCTTCAAATGCCCCAAGGTTCAAGTTAATCATAGATAGGGATTGTGGCTCGTTCTTACTCTTCTGCTCCTGTGTGTGATACATTCTGTTTTTCTATCTTTTTCTCCAACCATCTTTCTCTACCTATGAATAAACCCCATTTTAAATATTCTATGAATCCTACGACACGGTTTTAGAGATTCCTACCTCACTGACCTCTCCCATAATATTTTAGCCTTATCCCCAATAATTGTGACTAGTTGCAAAAGATCTAGGGTTGTCCTGGCCCAGCCAGGAGAGTACATCAAGAAGGGAAAGGTGGCAGTGAAACTGCCTGAGCACATCTTGGGAACAATTAGTTATTTCAAAGAGTTTTCGATGAAACAGGAAAGTGGTATAAGACACAGGGGGCAAAGATATAGATCAGAGCTTTGGAGCAACATGTTAGAAAAGCAGCTAAAGCCCACTACCTTACTTGAACAGTGTTATTTTGGGAGGTAGCAAGGGCATAAACAACAAAGCATAGGATCTGGAGGTGTTTTAACTATTTTCTATTTTCAGGGTCTTTTTTTAAAAAATCCCAAAACCAAATGTATGTTCTGTTTTAATAACACATTATTGTCAAAGTAATATGTGACAACCAATGCTTTGCTTTTTGAAAAGAAGCACTAATGCTCTTTTTTTTTTTTTAAGCATTTCAAGCACTGGAATATGTACATAATACATATAGAATTTTAACGACTGCTAGATTTTAGGATGATTGGGGCCAGATACATCAAACAATTTTTAAAATTCTAGCATTAATTCTCTATTTCAACTGATTAGTCAATCAATTTTCGATTGACTGACTTTCAACTGATGAATTAAAGTTTCAAAAATGTGCAAGCGGATAAAAACAATAGGTTTCCTTTGTGTTTAGTTGATTGATGCCCAATTCAAGCATGGCAGCCATTGACTTCAAAGAGGCATTCCTCTCTCTGGGAGGTAAGAGATTGCCTCTTTTACAACAGTGCTTAACCTCTAAAGTTTTAATATACATTGTAGTATCAAAAATAATACATCTTCTCTTTTTTAAAAAAACCTGCTACCCAATTAATTGGAGGCATCATTTTAGTTAAACACAAGGTTTTAATTGCATAATTGAACTTATTAATTAATTAAACACTGCAGGTTTAGTAGTCACTATCTATGCCAAGCCTAGAGTGAAAGGTGGGGTGGATGGGTGAGTGGATGGATGGACTGATAAAGATTTTCATGTATAATGAATAACATTTTTTTTCTTGCCCACTGTGTCTGGATTTGGGGTGTCATACACTCAAAAGTGATTGGAATCACAGCAAGCCAGCAAATCCACAGCATTTACAATCCCGAGCCTATGAATTTTAGTATAATGGTACATTACCTATAACTGAGATAACAACTCCTTTAAATGTGTTTCATCTTTTATCAAACTTGAGTTTTTATATGAAATGTAAAACATTGATATTCCTATTACATCCCGCAAGGGAAAAGAAACATACCGTTTGTCATAATCAGGAAAAATGTTTTATTCCTGTAGATGTGCATTTATCTCCTTCACAAATAGAAGCCATAAAAAGAACATACAAGTCTTTTAATGTTATTTGGTGTAATTTCATTCCTAGTTGAGCACTTCTAGGACTAGGACGATCATGCAGAGCCCTGGTAAAAGGACAAACAAAGAGCAGAAACTGTCCCACAAACCAGTATTCCCATCCATTTGTTTAGGAGTTGTTGAGATGGTGAAAATACTCCTAATAAGATCCAAGGAGAATACCTTTTGTCCCAATGAGATCCCACATCATTTCACTATATTCAGAAGGAAGGAGGCCAAAAACTCCAAGTACTCCACAGAAAAAGCCTTCATGGCTTTTCCCAAAACATTTTTAAAACTCCAAAGAAAATGTGCATTCCTGCTCATTGGGATGACCGATTCACTTTGCTGCACTTTTCTGATAAGAGCAGAAGTGGAAAGCTGATTGGTTGGATGTATGCAGGGGGTGGAGCTTGCCAGCAAGGCATTGAATGGAACCACCATGTTGCCATAGTGATTGTGTGCTGGGGTGATGAAACAGCCTCTTCTTTTTGTCCTGTTTATTTAAGCGGAAGATTGCACTTCCATACCTTGGTGTTTTGTTTTTTTTAAAAAAAATATTGTTCATGGCAGTAACTGGTGAGAATAAAAACGCAAGTTCACTTGCACCCACCATTTTTATTTTGCAGGCATGCCCATTTGAACAACAAATGCATATGGCTTCGCATGGCTGTGATCTTGAAAAAAAAACATGTGGAGACAAATGAAAGCTGCTAAGAATTGGTATTAGTGTACACCAATCCACATTTTATTGCCTCGTATAGACAAGCCTTTAGTAAATGCAATTCAGTTTAGCCAAATGACAACAATGTTCATACCTGCATTATTCAAGGTTTTTGTGAAAGCACCAAAAGAGAATTGTACAAGACCAGGACTATGGGGATGGATTCAGTTGTAGTTGCAATTACAGCAGGCCAGTTGAAATCAGTGGGACTTAAGATGACCAACTTAAGTCCCATTGATTTCAATGAGATCTCAGATGACTACCTCATGGGTTTCAATGAGATGTAAGATTATGGCCAGAATTCTTTTGAGACAGTATACTAGGATAATTCCATGCTATATCGGCAGGTGGTGGTTTTTTTTGGTTTTTTTTATGCTTATGTAAGGAGGCATCCACTATCTCCTCACACAAGCTGTCCTCCCACCACCACAAACCTGGGGTTTGTCTAGATGGGCAATATTGCCCCCTATCTTAGAGCCCTTCAGGCCTAACCATGCAGGGCATTTGCCCTGTTCTGCCCTGGGCAGTTCTCACCACCCCTGGGGCAGATACGGGCTGAAGACAGGGCAGGGCCTGATGCAATGCTTTAAAATAATACCTCTTTTAATCCATTCCTGCCAGGAAGGAACAGATTGGGCCCTGCAAAACCAACAGGCTGGCCCTCACTGCAGCTGCTGGTCTCCCTGGCTCTCCCGGAAGGCAGGAAGAAGTCCTGCAGCATATGAGTAAGGGCTTTTGGCTGGCTTTCTGCCTTCTGAGATGGTGAGAGGGATATGGCAGTGGCTGCTGCTGTGGGGATGGCTGTTGTGCCCATCTGGACTCTGGCCCATTTGGAGGCAGTAATGGGGGGATAACGTGCCTGAACCATGGCTAGGATACACCATTGGGGAGCTGGTGTATCCTGGATTGTGTAAATGAGCCCCTGGAATGGCTGTTGGAACAGCAGTTAGAATGAAATAGTCCAGAATCGGGGGCAACAAAAGGGAGAAGCTGCTACAAATTAGTCTAGACGAGGATCTGGAGACCAGCTACGTTGTACATGTTTTTACCTTTCTCAGTAGAATCATTATTTGTTGAATGTTTTTGACATCCATTGTAAAACTAGTGAATTTCAAAGAAAATAAATATGATATTCAAAATTCTGCTATTGGCCAATATACTCTAATCAAGAAAATAATGATTAAATACATATTAAGAACAGAGCATAATTATATTCTAATGCAATTCTTAAGAAGACATATATTGCATGTTCAGTGCACACACAATTCTGAATAACAGTTTGTGGACTTCTGCTTTGAACTGAGTGTTTCCACAAAAATATTTTTAGCCAGTCTGATCTTGTTTTTTTGGGGGGGGGGGTCACCATGGCTCCAACCCACTCTTGACAGCCCTGCCCAAAATATCAAAGAAATTTTGTCCAGAACATCAATATTGTGTAAGTATTTCCTGGCATTGAACAGGTACTTGATTTCCTACCTTAAGTCCTATTGATTTCAATGAGATGAAGTTAAAGATAGATGAGGCTTCTGTTACAGTTTGTTTTGGTAAGAATTTTCTAAAATTTCAACTTCATATCTGGTCTGCAAAGAACTTAAAATTTTGAAAATGAAAATGTAGGAGATACCATAAGAGCTTCAAGGCCCATGACCTTGAGGGTTTGATTCTTTATGTCTGGATTCAGAAGCCTGACTATTATGAATTAGTATTGACAGTTGCTAGTGGGTTTTTTTTCCCCAAGAGGCTCCTTAATTTTAACATATGTGAGGCAAATTGGTACAACACATTCCTCTCCATGCTAAGAATAGTTATATACATACTTATTGAATTTGGCCGGTGCAAATGGGAAACAATATGGCTTTAATTCCTTTTAGAGTAATTGGCCAAAATTCATAAACTTCAGGATGGAAGGATCTTGAGGTTTAAAAAATAAATTCAAATGTGAAAGTGAAATTGATAGACTCCTCCCCCCGCATATAACTAGGAACTTTATCAGACGCATGAAAAAAACACATCATAAGGACATGATGATAACACCAAAGGGTGAAATTTTCAGACAACAATGTCATTCAGCCATTCTGGGGGCATAGCGCGGGCATGAATAAGGCATCACATTTTATTGATGGCTTAGCCCATCAATAAAAAGTGATGCCTCATTCGCACCAGCACTATGGTCCAGGATCACGTGAAGACATGGCCATCTGATAATTTGTCCTTTTGTGTTATCGTTGCGTCCTTATGATGCAATTTTAGATGTGTTTTTTTGGCCGCATTTACCTGCATCTGATAAAGTCCTAAGTCTAAATTCAAACCCAATTTCTTGACTACTGTTTTTCTTCAGATGGCTAAGAATGGAAGGGATGTTGAACAGGGAAAGAAAAATTCCTCTACTTGGAAGGAATTCAGTTAGCTTAGCATACCAGATAATTCAAAATAGGAGTGAAGCAGTCCATGTACAGGCTGAGTTCTATTTCCCTGAGCCTCTGTTCTTAGGAAAGGCATATAAAAATGCTGATGGTATTGATTGCCTGGCACCCCAGTTAGGAGAGAGAAATGCAACTGCAAAATTCTGCTTTCTAGGTTTTCTTTTAAAATACTAAAACCATCAGCCATTGGGTTGGAGAAACAAAATTAAGCACTGTTTTATTATGATTTCCAGATTACCAAGAAACAAACATTGCAATCACCCTTCCAGTGCAGAAACTCTTTTGCTCCACCAGCAACTGACAGCTTTCAAATGCGTTACATTAAGGTGCTTTTTGAAGTGTGTGAGGCACTTTTTAACTAGCTCCTTGGGGCATTGTTAGATATCATTGCTTACTACCAGTGGGAGCCACTGCGCTGTTAATAGTGTTTCCCGTTTTACTTCTGATCAGTCATATACTGGGGCTTAAAAGGGATTGCTTGAAACGTGTGAAACAACCTCTGCCTTCCAGGATTTGCCAACAAAACTGTCCATTACTATACACTGGTCAGAACTGGAGATAATGCACTAACAGAGGGGGGTGGGGAGAGAGAGGAAAGCAATGTCAAATTCAGCAGCTGCATTCTTACTCAAGGCGAGGCACTTTGATACTTGTCTTCTTCAGGGGTGGAGAAAAAGTGGCCTTTCAATGTTGCTAGTTTCCTGCTCCCATCATCCCCAGCCAGCATGGCCTGTGCTTGGGGATGGTGGGAGCTAGAGTCCGAAACATGTATTTGATTTATTTGATTTATGTCCTACCTTCCTCCTGACCCAAAGCGGTTGAAAACATGAATTAAAACAAGGTATATGGATTAAATATTAGTAATAAACTACTGTATTAAAATGAGCCATACTCTGAAGCAATATAAAATCATTAAAATCATAGCAAGACCACAAAAAATGTAGTGTGCACACACCCCATTAAAGACATTAAAGACCTTTCCACACAGCCACTTAGTCAACACAATGCATCTTCAAATAAAAAAAAGGCTTTGCTGGTGGAAGGAGATAAGGGGAACTCCTGAAGGAGAGAATTCCACAGCCTAGCAGTAGCAAGTGAGAAGGCATGTCCTCACCAAACATACCCATGAAGGTGGTGGGATGGAGAGAAAGCCTCCCCCTGAGGATCTTAAAACTTAGGAAGACTTAGAGCAATGTTTTCCACATCTGGTCTATTGTACAGTAAAATCTGGGTTCACATTCTGGGCAATCCATGGCAAAGTTACGTTGGACAAACTGTACTTCAGATTTCCTTTATTCTCCTTCCCACACAACTTCTTTTACTTGCACCTCCTCATCTCAATTATCTTTGGGTACTAGAGTACCAGGGTCACAAAGCATATAAACTATTGATCTAACTCAGCTCCTTGCTTCTTCTATCACATGCCCTTCAACTTCCCAGTGCACTCACTGTGCTGTACCCTGGCTCAGTCGACCCTAGCTCCCATTAACATCCAACCTGTCTTGTCCCTAAAACCTATGGTCCCCTATTTCCTTCTAATTCTAATTTAGGACACTGACACTTAATTTCAAAAATCCTAAGCATCTTGGTATCCAAATATGGTAAAGAAAGCCTCCTTCCATATACCCATAAATGGAGAGGACACATGTTTTTGTTTTGTTTTGTTTTGTTTAAACCTAACCATTTGCTGCAGTTTTACCAGAGAAAACAGTGAGGTCTGTTACTGCAATGGTGGCGGGGGTGGTGGTGAGGTGTCCACACACTCAGCCTGCCTGGTGCCCAGTGCAGCCATTTCCCTGCCTGATCACACATGTCACTTCTGCTGTGGTCACAAGATGCCTAGCCATGTGTCCATGTCCAGGCGTGTCATTCCTGGCCTTGGAAGATATGTCCAACATGGGGAAGAAAAACATTGGTTCACGCACAGTCTGCAGTGTACAGACAGTGCTCCATTTCTGAAGTGGAAGGGCAGGTAGTGTGGGGGACACCATGAGCCTGGGGCTGGAATACTCCAGACAGAACATGGGGTATTCTGGCCAGTGTAGACAAGCCCTTACTCGTCAAGAATATATTAAACAGTACATGTAATCGTTCAGGACATACCCAGCCACAGCAAAATCTCATTGAGTTTCTGAGTTAACTGAGACTTAAAATGTGTTTAATTTTAGCTGAAGCATGTCCCTTATTCCAATTCAGATTTTACTAATGGATCAACAGTAACGTTTGACTTGCTGGTCTATCATTTCCCTGATAGACAACAGAGATAACTTTAAAACACTGGTCTTGCATTAGTTAAATATCAGTCTTCTGGCCTATGAAATTCTACATGATTCTTCAAAGTCTGTTTTGTGGCTTCATATTTCATAATTGCACTGCACAACTGTGTTGCTGAAGACAAAGGCAAATAATCTGATCACCTTCAGTTTCATCATCTTGACCAGTGTTTCTCAACCAGGGTTCCCTGGAACACTAGAGTTTCCCAAAAAGATTGAAAAAGGCTGCTCTCGACTAAAGATTTAGCTGATAACAAAACTCATCAAAATTCATGACATGCTAATGAAAAATCTTTGACAGATATAAACTATGTCTGTTTCTCCTCAGGTTGACTGCCTATTAGCCACCAAGCCACCCTCAATGTCTTGTTATTAATATACAAAACCTGAAACATTTCTGGACCAGATTACCTAGAACCCTGCCTTTCTCTTCATAGATCTGGAAGGGCATTTATGTCACCTGGTGAGAAGTGAGCCATTTCCATCATAGTACCTGTGTTTTGAAATGTCTTCCTCACTATTATAGAGGATGTTATATATATGATGTTTCCTCCCATTACCTGCCCTTCTATTACAGCAATGGAGGGGTATCTGCATATCCACAGCCCTCGCTCAAACTGGCACTTCTCTTCCCCTTTGCCAGTCACATAGCAGAAGTAATCTCAGAACCACTGTCAATAATCTTTGAGAATTCTTGGAGAACAGGAGAGGTCCCAGCAGACTGTAAGAGGGCAAATGTTGTCCCCATCTTTAAAAGGGGGGGGGGGAGAAGAACCAAATAATTACTGCCCAGTCAGCCTCACACCAATACTAGGAAAGATTCTAGAACAGATCATTAAACAGACAGTCTGTAAGCAGTTAGAAAGGAATGCCGTGATCACTAAAAGTCAACATGGATTTCTCAAAAGCAAGTCGTGCCAGACTAATCTTACCTCTTTTTTTGATAGAGTTACCAACTTGATAAATGAAGGGAATGCTGTGAATGCAGTGTATCTTGATTTCAGTAAGGCTTTTGACAAGGTCCCTCATGATATTCTTGCAAAAAAGTTATTAACCTGTGGGCTAGACAATGCAACTGTTAGATGGATTTGTAATTGGTTGACTGACCAAACCCAAAGTATAGTCATCAATGGTTCCTCTTCATCCTGGAGAGAAGTGACTAGTGGGATGCCATAGGGTTCTGTACTGTGCCCAGTGCTATTCAACTTCTTTATCAATGGCTTGGATGAGGAAATAGAGGGTATGCTTATCAAGTTTCCAGATGACACCAAATTATGAGGTGTAGCTAATACCCCAGAGGACAGGATCAGAATCCAAAATGACCTTAAACAGTTTAGAAAGCTGGGCCAAAATTAACACAATTAATTTCAATAGGGAGAAATGTAAGATACTACTTTTGGGCTGTAAAAATTAAATGGCCAGGTACAGGATGGGGGACACCTGGCTTGATGGCAGTACATGTAAAAGGGATCTAAAAGTCTTAGTGGACCACAAGCTGAACATGATTTTTTTTCTCTTGAAAAACTGCAGCTAACTGTGAGGGGTTTTGTTTTGTTTTGTTTTTACCACATGTCTGCTCCATTTTAAGGGGTATTTGCCCTGGATTCTCATCAGAACTGCCTGGACATTGTCTGGACAGTTCAGACTAGGATCGTGGCAAAAATCCTGTGTCGTCCAGGCTGCTGGGCAAGGGAACAGGGGGGAGGCCAGTTCATTTGCCCCATATAGAAAGGGCTAAGTTTTTCTTTCTGGGTTTTTTACCCTTTAGAAGGGGGATGGGGCAGCTGCCAATAGTAAAGGGGCTGCTCCCACAAATTTACATATCCATGTACACATGCACCTCTGAGAAGCGGCACCCAACCTTTTTTTTCAAAACAAAACTAGAAAGTTACCTTTTGTTCTGGGGGGAAACCCCACTATTTGAGGCCTAGCTAAGACTAGATTCAACCACTTTTGAATAGCACAACCAACAGGGACAGATTTACACACACTACTGTTGAGTCTTAGAGTCTTTTGGAGGTGTAACTGGCCATTTTTAGACAAAAAACATTTGGCATGGGAGTCCCCTGGAGATCAAGAGAGATCCAATGGGCTTGGGGGCCACACTGGAGGCACATGCAGCCCATGGGTTGCACAGTTCCTGCCCACACTTAGATGTTATATGAATGTTATCATTTTAGATCTAAAATTATGTTCTTTGATGAATTTGATTAATTAATTTGATTAATGTCATTAATTATTTTGATGAATTAATTGGAGATTCTTTGGGCAGGGCTTAAAAGGTATGATAAGAAATTATTTGACATAATTGAGTTTTAGTTGAAAGGAGTTAATCCAGTCTTAGGGCTCATATATGCAAGCCAGGATATGCCGACTCCCTGCTGGCATATGCTGGCCATATATCTGGCCAGTTCCTCTCCCAAACAGGCTTGAGTCCAGACAGGCATGCAGGCCCATCACTGCAGCTGCTGCTACTGCCATCTCCTATGCTTTCCTGGAAGCCAGGAAGCCAGCCCACAATGTTACCAAGGCCCACTGCATGTGACCAGCCTTGGTCACATGCTGTGAGGCTCCTTCTTACTTTGAGGTACTACTGATGAGACAGCCTCCTGAGGACCCAATCCGTTCCTTCGCAGTGTGAATAAATTAAACCAGGTATTTACAAAGGTTTATCAGGCCTTACCCCTTCTAAGATTCATCTGAGCCCTGTACCTTCCCGGGGTGGTGAGGACTGTCCAGGGGAAGACTGGGGCAAAAGTCCTGGGTCAGGGGCAAGATGGGATATATTGCCCATGTAGACAAACCCTTATTCACAGTTTTATCCCATCAGAATCTGTGAAATCATGATTAATTTCCCCCATTGATTTCAGTGGGAACTAAGTGCAATTGGCAACTTGGGATCCATTTTAGAGATCGCTGTTTCAGGACACAAAACCCTATATTTGAAAGTGTAATTAAAATTTGTATCCCCATACCATGGCTAAATCCACTGTAAAGTTGCAACTAGATTAGAATTATTGAATCAATAAAACTTATATAGGTTGACTGACCAAGTTACCATTGATTCATTGTGCCTATTCTATTTGGCAATAACCATTGGATTTAGGCCCATATCTGGTGAAGAATGATTGACACAAACTGATGCACACATTGGTTTGAAAGTTAATCCCACTGGGCTCAGTATTACTTTCTGAGTCAACTGGCAAAGGCTGGGTGTGAAGAAAACCTCATAAAATGCACTTTCAACACAGCTACAAATGGTTTCACTACCTTTAATATATACAGGAAAAGATAATAATATCTTCTTCTGGGGAAAAAACCCTAACTATTACATTTGTGATTAAGTTGTACATAAAGGTGATATATCACCATCCATTTTCTTCAGTTATCCATGCAAAGCAACACTTTGCTTTTTGAAAAGTTAAAAGTAGAGCTTCATTGTTTTTATCCGGCAGAGCAAAGACAGCAGACAATCCATATGGAACAAAAGAAAATGTGGCCTTCGGTTATCCATTAAGCAATTCTGCTGTAAATCTTATTTATTTCCTCCAAGTCTTCAATATCTAAAGCTCTTATGTATTCATTATCAGCAACATGTTGAGTAATGTGGTAACTTGACAAGTTTCTATTCAAGCAGCTTGGTAGGACATACAATACTTACACTTTTTGATAAGAAAACATTCAGAAAGGTCAGGTTGCCTCTTGTATTGCCTATCTCTTTGAGCAAAAGCAGCTGGTGTTCAGAAAACAAAAATTTCAAAACATTCCTTGAAACCTGAGGGTAAATGTATTGGACTGTACTGTCATGCTGACTAATAATCATTCTCTTGATAATGTTTAGGGTAAGTGCCAAGTCTTAAGGAGCCAAAATGCCACCACCTAGGCTGGAGAGAGAAAGACAGAGAGTTCAGTATGTTCAGGGGAACCCAGAGATTTTACAAGTAGAAAAAATGGAAAGGAAAATTCAGAGCTCAGATCCCACCTTCCACAATGGCTAAGACAGAGCTGCATGCCCATGAAAAAAAAAACTGCTCCTCAACCATTTTTCTACCTTCCAAAAAAGGTTTGCACTAGAAGAATACTCTCTCATTCTTCTGTTAGGCATTTAATACTGGAAGGAAGAAGCAGGAGCAAGGAATAAGAAGCCAGATTTGGAGGGTCAGGTGAGGGAAGGGAATGCATGTCAGGAATAGAAGGGAAAGTAGTGGTCCTGGTGTGTATGTAAATTGGTGGCTTTTCTTTCAATGAAGGATGGCTAGGTATATCAATTTTGTATTTGTTCATTCATAAATTTATCATATCTTGTTTCTCCATCAATCTAAGGGGTGTTTTTAAAAAAGAAAACCATGAAAATATGCACTATGTTCCCCACAAAATATCCAGTTTGGACATGTCCTGGTATGACATTTGAGCCAAACACTATATTGCAAAATTTCAGAAAGTTTGTTTTTTAAAAAAAAGGATTCTGGCAGGATGTACAATTAGAAATTAGCCAAATGATGGAATATCATATCACCTTTGATCTGGGATTGGCACTACTAAATTTATTTAGAGGTGCAAATAAGGAAATAATGCACAAGGATTTCCTTTCCTTTCTGTTATTAGCTGCCAATGAGGTCATTGCCAACAATTGGAGGAATCCTGCAGCACCTATCTTAGACCTATGGTATAAAAAAAAGTTTGGAATCTGGTACTATCTGAAAGAATGGCATGGCAAGTAAGACAAACATCTTTGAGTCAACATGATTCCCATTTATTTCTTTTGTAAATCAAACTAACGAGGAAAGAAGCTATGCTTCACTGACCCATGGGTCCATTTGGAAAGGATTAATCCAACAAAACAAATCATTAGGAAGGGATTCACCTTGCATTTCAAGACCATGAAAACATAGCTCATGTTCTATGGAGCCATCTATCTATCTATCTATCTATCTATCTATCTATCTATCTATCATTCTCTTGAGTATGTTGCCATTTTCTGTGTGCTGATTGGCTGCTTAGGTGTCAGGATCTGCCTCTCCTCACAGGACTAGGCCCCTGGCTGCAGCAGCCAGCATAGCCTCTTTGCAGACTCTGGTCCTGGCTGTGGGAGTCTTGGAAGAACCAGGGCCAAGCTATCAGATGCAGCCAGCTGTAATCATGCAGCACACCTGAAGCAGCCAGGGGAACTGCTATTTAAGAGTAGCATCTGGCCCTCTGTCTTGGCCACTGTAACATGATTTTTTGTGCTTTCTGTGGCTGGGCCTTGGGTCTGCTGTCTGTGGGTGGGTGGGTGGGTGGGCGGGCGGGCGGGCGGGCGGGCGGGCCGGCCTGCCTGCCTGCCTGCCTGCCTGCCTGCCTGCCTGCCTGCCTCCCTTGGCCCTTCTATGCTGTTGTAGCTGGGCCATGTAGCATACGGTGTTTGTGCAACTGCTTTGGGGCAGTAGAGGGGCTCTTGCATCCTGGTATATGTAGTGTATGTGGAGTGGTGTGTGTGAAGTTGTATGATAGTGGCAGAAGGGATCTTGCATCCTGGCATGCATGGTGTGTCTGTGTAGTGTGTGTGTGTGTGCAGTATGGTGTGTGTGTAAGTGTGTTTGCATGCTGGTGGCAGAGGGGCTCTTGCATCCTGGTGTGTGTATAGTGTGGTGTATGTAGCATGGCGTGTGTAGCATGGTGTTTGTGTGTATATGTGCAATTGTATGGCAGTGGTGGAGGGGTTCTCATGTCCTGGCACACGTGGTGTGTGCATATAGCATGGTGTGTATGTACATGCAGCTGCATGGCGTCAGCGGAAGGGTTCTCATGTCCTGGTACAGATGGTGTGTGTGTTGTGTTGTGTTGTGTTGTGTGTGCCAGTGTGTGTGTATGTGCATGTGTTTGTGTATGTGCAGTTGCATGGCAGAGGGGCTCTTGTATCCTGGCCTGTCTGGTATGTGTGTATAGTCTGGTGTGTGTGTAGCATGGTGTGTGTACACATAGCTAAATGGCAGCAGATGGACCCTTGTGTCCTGACATGAGTAGTGCTTGTGTGTCTAGCATTGTGTGTGTGTCTATGTGCTTGTGTGTACGCATGGTTGCAAGGCGATACAAAGGTGGGAAGTGTGCAGTGTAGGGTGTGGCACTCCAAGGTCTCCTGGAAGGATAATGTTCCTCCTAGTCTTCCACAGTTGCTCACCCCTGCCATATACCAGCACACAGTGGCAGAAAAGGAATGACACACTGCATCACAGTGAAATGTTTTGTTGCAGGACCCCAGTTATTATGGCTTTTGTTGGGCTCGGCAGATATGCTTGAGACTACACAAGTAAACAAAATACTTTAATTGATTTCTTCCTTTCTTTCCCCAAGCTTGTGTTAGATGCTGCAGCTTTGTTAGCAAGACCGGGTCTCTAGAACAGCTTTTGCAGGAAGCTGAAGCTCAAAACTAAGGGAATACCTACATTCGCCAGGATACGCCAGCTCCCCATTCTGCTCCCGCTACCTGAAGAAAATGGGTCAGAGTCTAAACAATGTTGGTCCATTGGTGCAGCCGCCATTTTCCGTGCTCTGTTGGGTCTGGGCAGCCAGCTGCACCATGTGACTAGACACCTGCATTTGACCGGCCTTAGTCAAATGCTGCAGACCTCCTGCCAAGACCCAGCAGAGCAAGGGTGACCACCACCACCACCACCAGCAGCAGCGAGGGCTAGCCTGCCAGGATAGGCTCCTGTGGACATGCAGGGCCCAATCTGTCCTGTCATGACAGGAACACATTAAACTGGATATTTTTAAAAAACATGGGAAAGAGCCCTTATTCCACCTTGCCCCATTCCATCCCCATATCTGTCCTGGGGTTGTTGTGAGGACTGCTAGGGAGCAGAACAGGGCAAAATTCCTGTGTTATCTGGATTTCAGGGTTCTGGAATGGTGGCAAGCTGGGGTATTTGGCCAGTGTCAACAAGCTCTAAGTTGCCTGCAAGGCAAACCAGGCGATACAAAGGTCTAAATCAATGCTGAATGAAGAGTTGGCAACAAAGCTGCCATTTGTTGCTTTGGATGTGATAGAAAAACTGAAACTTGAGCCTGAATCTTATTGGTACTTTCATTAGAGTAGACACATTGAAAAAAATGGGATTTATTTAAGCATTGGCTCACCATTTAATGCCAGCATTGACTGTGGTTAGTACAAAAGAATGGGATTTAGGTCAGAATATTTTATAAAAAGTAACATCAGTGACCAAATTCAACTTTTATTTCACAATGTCAACAACTTGGGGGGAAGGAAGAATCCCAAATAAAAAAGAAATGAAGTTTTCCACATGGAAATCCTGTATTAGGAAGACTATAACACACTGAACTCAAGAAAATACTTCAAAGGAATGAAAGTTCTTATGGAATTCTTTTTATTCTCCTTCTAAGTATCTGCCCATTTATTTTATTTTTAACGCTTTTTATTTGAAGGTTTTTTCAATATAAAAAGGCAACAATTTGACCAATATTTCATCAATCACTCATTTTGAACATAACCACCCATTTTCACTTACATATCCTTTTATATTACAAATCTTTCCTTTCATCCCACCAGTTTTACATTTCTTGACATAAATTGTCCTCTATTTCATTTTGTCACATGTTTCACGCATCTCTCATTCTTTCCTGTCCTTTGTAGGATAAGAAACATCCGTGTTTTGGAGACTAGTATTGAAAAATACATATTAATACCTCAGTCTTAATCATGCAGCCCTCCAGATGTTGCTGAGGTGCAAGTCTCAGTATTTCTCTTCATCGGCTATGGTTGCTGGCTGGAAATTGTGAGAGATAGTAATGGACCTCTGATGCAGAGTAATCAAATTGGCAAGGCAGAAGCTGAACATGAATCAGTCCTAAGCCCACCTACTCACTTATCCACAGGGTCTAGCAGAGAAAGAAATAAGCTTAATCTTATTTGTCAAATATATAAAAGTTTTACTTAGAGATGACTTGTGCAAAATCAAACATGTGGTCTAACAGAGAAAAGAGAGGGAGGACCAAAAAAAATGGCTGTAGGTTAGATAGCCATTGTGGAATAGTGATTTGAGCATTGGACTATGACTCTGGAGATGAGGGTTTGAATCCCCACTCAGTCATGGAAACCTATTGGGTGACCTTGGGCAAGTCACACTTTCTCAGCTTCAGAGGAAGGCAAAGGAAACTGCCTCTGAACAAATCTTGCCAAGAAAACCCCATAATAAGTTCACCTTAGGGTTGCCCATAAGTCAGAGATCACTTGAAGGCACACAACAACAACAACATTAGAATGATGCAGGCAGAGAGAGGGTGTGGTTAAAGCAAACAAAAGGAAGTCTACAAACATGCAAACTAGCAATCAGTGTGTATAAGCATGCAAAGGTTGCTAATTCTTTAACAGCTGCGACTTGCAAGCCAAACATTTCTGGTGGACCACAGGGTTTCCACCCTGGACTTAGGAAGACTTAGGGAATTTGGGCCAGTGGGCTGCTTACGCTGAAAAAACTGCTGATGCTGTTTGAACTAGGAGGTGGCAACCAACCCTCCTTTTTCCTCCCCACCTTAAAAAAAATATTTCAAAGAACTAAGAAGCCTTGCAAAGCAGGTTTTCGACACTACTGAGGTAGGGGGAGGGGAATGAAAAGAAAACCCCCATGCTACTGCAAGAGTATCATTGGATTTAGTTCTTGATGTCTTCCACGGGCCCATATATTTCAATGGAGGGAACCCATTTGCGTGCATTAAGTTACATCTGTACAAACAAACAAAATTCCCTGATTATCATCAAAACTAAAACACATGGCCATTCCATTTTTATGACAATATAGTAGCTTAGGGACCAGCACATCCTTTTAAAAGTATATGTACAGAATGTGCAGAATCCTGAGACCTTTAGCTTTATCTTATAAAGCGAGTTCAGTGTACTTCAGAGAAACTTGGTTAACTTCAATCTGTCATTTGCCCCCCTCCTCATTTCAGGCTTCCTGTTCCTCCTGACAGGTCATTTTTCCTGCTACTCTTCCAGTTGCATTATTTCTAATTCTCTCCCACCCATTTACCAAATCTGGGTGTGTGAAAGAGAAAGCGCACATGTCATTATGGAAAGATATTAGATAAAATGTTACCTTTAGATGAACTTGATGAAAAACAATTGTTTGATTGTAAATCTGGATCACTGCTGGAAGCCACAAACTAAATAGCAATGCGAATAATGGGAATGGGGAGAAGAGAGAGAAATAGCACTATTAGGCAAATCAAAGTCTCATAATTTACATAAACACCTGCTCGTGCTTAAATCTTTCGAAAGGCTATTATTTTAAATCCAGGCAAGTGCTGAAACTCAGTTTGTTAATACTCAGATACGCTTGTTCCTTTTAGGGAAGGGGGAAAATTCCTTCAACCAAGATGCTGCAGGGATCAAAATCAGCAGATTAAGGCATTTCTGTCAGCTGTTCTGCCTGAGGGAGGACTTTCCTTGTGAAAGGCAGGCAAGGGGGTTTGTTTTTCCAGAAATTTAAAATGGGCAAACCTTCCCCCCTCCTCCTTTCCCCCTTAATGACCACTTTCTTAATTTTGATTGGAAACCAACCTGATTATCAGTGCTCTGGGTGTTTCTATTATCACTTGTTCCCTGGCAGGCAACTCATTATTCAAACACTCCTCTAGGTTAAGACTAGCATGGAGGCTTTCATAGGAGCCAACAAATGGCAGGCAATTCAAAAGCAGGCACGCTTCTTGACAAACGATGCCATGCCAATGAATTGCCAGAATCCATGCCAGATGTGTCTTTCGGTCTGTTCTGTGGTAAATGGGCCAATGCCTTTCCTCAATAGCTCTTATGCCATCAAATCTTCCTGAAGGCAAGGCTCTATCCAATTAGACAACAAGCTTTAATTTTTGAAATCAAAACTGCTCAAAGGGGCCTCGCTTCATGCTATCCTGTGTTACCCAGCTGCCCAGAAGTCACCCAAGGGAAAAAAACCCTCAATTAAAATTATCTCTGTCTGTATGGGTGCCTTGCATGCACATGCATTCCCTCAGTATCAACTTATTAAATTACCTCATGTCACTTTACCACTGTTCAGCTTCTACAGTTGTCCCTTCATATTCGCTGGGGTTTGGTTCCAGGACCTCCCGTGGATACCAAAACCCATGAATACTCAAGTCTCATTATATGCAAAATGGGGTCCCTTATATAAGATGACAAAATCAAGGTTTGCTTTTTGGATTATTATTTTTTAAAGAATATTTTCAAGCCGTGAATACTCAAATCCATGAATACCAAATCCGTGGATATGGAGGGACAATTGTACATCCTTTCTCCAGTAAACATGAGACACTATTACATAGCACTATGCCATATTCACTATGGTCTTCTGAGGTAAAATAGGCTACAGTAAGAGATGTGCAACATGCATACAATGTCAGAGAGCTGCCACAAAGAAAACATGTCATTTACCAGTCAGTAACATTGCCTTTAGAGCTCACATTCTAGTGAATCTAATGTCAAGCAATCATTTACCATTCAGTAAGTGTGCTAACGGCTAGTAATGGGTTGGCACACAAGTCTTTAACTTGCACTGAATAAGATGGAAGCCATCTATGGTCTGATTCTTTGCTCGTAAGTGCTGATTAGGGAGAATCTGAATTTAATTGGAATCTGGCAGTGTAGGAATCCTGGTTCATTGGTTGCCTTCCTTCTAGGCTGCTGGGGGTGGCTCTCTGCACTGCTGAAAAGGCCAAACATGACTCCAGCTATCCCTTGCACATAATAATTATTGCCACAATGGACCCTCTTCTTGATAAAGATGACAGTGATTTCATGCCAGGCCTATGAACCAGGCCTAGCAAAATGGGACAAAGGCATTTCAAGCAAGAAATTATCTATGTTATCTGAGAGCAGAGGGGCTGCTGTGTTCCTGTGTCAGTGGAGCACTGAATTTTCTCTGTTTTTTAGTCCAGACTTTAAAAGAGCTACCCAAGGGGCCAGATCCTAGCCCCCAAATAGGTTCAGCACCTTGGCTAGCTCCTTTGACATTTGGACTAAAATCCAGAATGGATTCACCCCCTCATTTATGGTAGCAGTCACGCACTAATTTGTCAGTTCTATAATTATATTTAACATAGATCATGAATGCTGGCTCCATTATGTTCCATTTCTGATGTGAGCTTCCTTTCACTGTTAGCATTTTACGAGGGGAAAAGATCTAGGTGAGATTCCACCCCCCCACACACTCAAACCAGCTGTAATGTAATGTGTAATTTTACTCCCAAGTATGTTGATTTAGGATCCTACTCATAATCTTATTTTAGGCTATTCCTCTGATGTTGTTATCATTGTTTTTGTTGTTGTGTGCCTTCAAGATGATTCCAACCTATGGTGACCCTATCATATGGTTTTCTTAGCAAGATTTCTTCAGAGGGGTTTGCCACTGCCTTCCTCCAAGTATGAGAGGGTATGAACTGCCCAAGATCATGGCTGAGCAGGGAATTGAATTCT
This sequence comes from Gambelia wislizenii, assembly GCA_030847615.1. Taxonomy (NCBI): domain Eukaryota; kingdom Metazoa; phylum Chordata; class Lepidosauria; order Squamata; family Crotaphytidae; genus Gambelia; species Gambelia wislizenii. The sequence goes on from JAUMIR010000001.1 coordinate 365,186,415, forward strand.
GGTCTCCCAGAGTCCTACCCCAACACTCATACCACTATACCACACTGGCTCTCAACTCCCAGTTACACTAATGTAAAATCCCAGTGGGTTTCCAGGGCCAAGTGGGGATTCAAACCCTGGTACCCAGAGTCGTAGTCCAACACTCAAACTACTACACAACGCTGGCTCCCCACACAATCCCATGGCTTTAAAATAATGTGATACTTGTAGTACAGGATTTTTAACTCCCCCATCTCCTACCCTCTTCAGTAACAAAAACCTATTCCAGAGAGCTTCCTAGATGCCTGAAGCGGGTTTTTGTGGTTTTTAGGATACACAGAAACAGGGGTGTAGCTATGAGGGATAAAATGGGGGCACTGCCCCAATAATCATTTGGCGCCCAAAAATGAAATTTTCCTACCATTCCCAGATTTCTAGCATTGCAGAGAGTGAGACAGTTCACACTTAGAACTCTTGTATATGTTGTGTTCACATTCCCTTGTAAATTTGCCTGCCCATTTTCCTTAGAGGCTTAAAGCTGTATTTCAAAATGTTCCAATGAAGTTTAAGTTCCTGCAGTGCTAGAAATTTGAGGACTGAAAGAAAATTTCAATGGTGGGAACATTCATTGGGGGTCAGAATTCTTATTTAGGGGGAAATGTCCTCATCCCGCCCCGCCCCCCCATAGCTATGCCCCTGGCTGCAGAGGGAAAGGGATTGCTCTCTCCTGCTAACACTCACAGGTATTGCTTCCATGAGTTACAGTGGCAGCGTCAGATGCTAACTCTAAGGCCTAAAATAATATCTCCTCCATCCAGCTTTGTAGCAGATAAAAGTTCTTCAGGAAAGGAACAAAAGTAGAAGACTGACTTCATCCTGATTTAGTTTTCCATGATCTCTTTCTATGTAGGCAATCATGTAAGGAGCCTGTTCAAAGTGAGTTATTTCATTGAGTTCCAAAGACACAGTTGACTTCAGATCTGCAATCCTTAAACAGAAGGCACAGGAATGATCTGAACATTGTCCTGAAAATGCTCCTTTGGGATACCTTTTGCCCTCTTTCGAGCTCCACCGTTAGATAAAAGAAAGTCAATCGCTCCAAAAGTAATTTTAGGAGAGGAAAATCTCAGATAGACATTGTCCCAAAGCACATCTCAAATCACTCACCATATTGGGCTGAACTGTTGCAGATAGAAGTGGAAAATTGAGCCCTTAAATAGGTGTTTGTGTGTGTTTGTGTTGTATTCTGTATGTTGCAGGGAATATCAAGTGTGATGCTTTATGAAAGCATGAATTAAGGACCTCAGGGAGCAAAAGGAATATTGATTTCGCACAGTATGTTGCTCAGTCAAGGAAAGCACTGGACGTAATCAGCAAAAGTTAGCTGCTTTAAGAATGTACAGGCCACCCGATCCAATCCTATTTCACTTCCTAAACTGGAATCTTTTTTTACAAAGCATTTATTGAGAACACAACTGCGCTGGGCAGGGCATGTTTCTAGGATGGAGGACCATCGCCTCCCCAAAATAGTACTCTACGGTGAACTCGCCCTGGGTCAGAGTAAGAGGGGCACTCCAAAAAAACGATACAAGGACTCCCTGAAACAACATCTCAGGTGCAGCCAAATGGATCACCAACAATGGTACGCCCTGGCCTCACATCGGGAGGCATGGAGACGCACTATCCACAATGCTGCAGCCTTATTTGAGAACTCACGCCGAACAAGTCTTGAGGAGAAATGACACCGCAGAAAGAATCACAGTCCAGAAACATCACCCAAGAAGACCTTCTGCTGTGCTTTCTGCAACCGGACTTGTTTATCTCGGATTGGCCTTTTCAGTCATCAGCGCGCTTGCAGAAAGTACAGGATGAGTCCTTCCTGAATCTTCGTTTGTAAGAAAAGCCAGAGAGAGTAATTGGATGTTTTGTCTATACATTATTTCCACATGGTTTAGCAAGGAGAGGAGGTGCAATGGTGTACCCTTTCAAATTCTTGGTAAGTGTCCAAGACATTTCGCTGCCTGGGATGAAGCAGCAAATGTTCCTATGTCTTCCCAACATAGCTACACACAGTACCTAAACCAGCCAAGTTAGGCACAAGGCAGAAAATCCCACAAATGCCTCTCTACCTGCCTCCATTGTAAAGATAATAACAAATTAAATTACAGATTTACTGCCTTTTCCTAATACCCAAGCTTTACTGCCTGCCATCACTGGCAGCCTGCCATCTGAATAAGGTATCTAACACTATAGTGGTGTGTGTATGTGTTCTTCTTGTATTAGGTCAAAAAACGAGGCCATTTTTCTAGGTGCCGGAACTACTTTCATATTGTCTTATCTTACAACCCTTTACATCCTCTCTAGGGGAAATGAACAGGTAGGGAAAGTTTGGACATTGCTGTCTGCTGATGCTGCCACCACTGCTCATGCTGCCTCACAAGCAGGAGCTCCATGACCCAGCCCCTGAACATCACACAATTTCTGGATTCTTATCTGTGTTCAGACTGTATGGGCAGAAGCTCTGTGCAATGAAGATCCTGTGGGCAGAAGTTACATCGCAAATGGGAAAGTTTAAGACTGTATTCTGGGGTGGGAACAGTGTGGCCCTTGGGGAGGCTCTTGGGACCCCATGATAGCCCACAGCCCCCACTAAATCCACTGAAAATGGCCAAAAAAACCCTGTTTTTGACCAGAAAAAACTTGAAAACACCACACTAAATATTCCAAAAGCCACTGGGAATGATACAACATCACTACCAGTCACCAAAATGATGTGGTTGTGGCCAAAAAATCAGCTGGTGTAGCCATCTAGTTTCCAGGGCATGTCCACTTCTGCTATATTCCTTCCAAAAAAAAAAAAAATAAATTTGGAAGAACACTGGCAGAGTCAAATTTTAAAGATTTGTGTGTTTTCCCCACCATCAAGAGAGACTTTTGCTATTTGCTGATTCCCAAGTTAAGTCCTTTGCTATTTAAAAAATAATATAACAGGCAGTAGAGGGCAGAGACTCAAGAAAGTAGAATGGAGACAGCTGCCTGCTCATGGTGAATGGTGACCACCCTGCTTCAATTTACTTCACAGTATTTGCAGCTCTCAAAAACATCTTGCATGCCCATGGCTTCTGTGTAAGTGGCCAAATGAATGTACCAGAGAGACATGGGGCAAGCAGCCAGGGACAGGTCAATCCTAGCCCTAAATCCAATTTCTGATCCCAGCTCGAATAGACACACTGGTTTAATGGGAATTACATAAGTATTCATTGTCCATTCATCTATTGAGTCAGTGTGTCTTCTATTGCTGGATTTAGCAATTGGATTTAGGCCTGCATATACATACATGTTCCTAATATGTTTACTGGCAGTCACCTCTCATGCATTTCTTCAGGTCTCGTGCTTCTTTCTTTCACTGAGGTGTTATGGAAGAGAGTGAAGCACAATCCATGTTTTTAATGAAAGGCTACTGAAAGCCAACAAAAAATATAGGGCCACTTCACATAGATGGTGCATATGGTGTTAGTGTGGGCACACACTCATAGCCTACACACACACATTCATTTGGAAGCAAGATACAGTAACTTCTGTGAGAATATATCACTGGTTCAGAACCAACAGCACTGGCTACCAGTTTGTTTTTGAGCTCAATTTAATATGCTGGTATTGACACATAAAGCCTTAAAAGATTGGGGCCTAGATATCTGTTAGTCTGTCTCCTTCCATAAGAACATACTCAAAATTTGAAGTCATCAACACAGCCTCTGTTGTGTGTCCCACCATCCCAAGGTAGTTATTTGGTGGGTACATAAGAAAGGCTTTTTCTGTAGCAGCCCTCTCATCATGGAATTCCCTCCCCAAGGAAGTCAAGCTAGCTCTTCTTGAGTTTCTGGACCTTTGGCTTTTAAAATTGTTTTCAGTCTGTTTTTAAAAGAATGTTTCTGTTTTTATTTTATCATATGTAGCTTGCAGGGTTCTGCAGGGCAAAAAAAGTAATTCAAAACTACTCTTACTCATAATAAAAGAATAAATAAATAATGTGTTATAAAACATTGCAAGATAAAAGCATTCTTTTAAAGTATATATTTACTAGATTATAAAATATATAAATTAATATATAAATATATAAATTAAGTCACAATATCTAATCATAACAAACATACAAAAAAAAAACAGAGCCAAAAAAGGGAAAAGAGAGAAAGAAAAAAATCATATACATACGTAATACTCATGTGTTGCTAAAACTAAGGCCATGTCAACATGGGCCAAAAAGTGCTGGCAGTCTTTATGACAAAGAGTTACTTCTAGGGAGGTAATGTGGTTTTTAGCCCTTAACCCAACTTTGCCCCTCACTAAGCAAGGCCAGGGAAAAGTCCAATGTTTTCCAGAAACCCTGGAGTAGCTTCAGGTTCTGCTGGTGTCTGGACAGCTGGATGGGGCCTGATTCAGCAGGTCACATTGTCCACACACCAAAAGCCATGCCATCGCCTTCCCCGTGCTAAGCAGTGCAGGGAAAGGGGGTGGCCTGCTTTTGGAGCCATTACTGCTGTTGCCTCATAAGCAGGAGACCCATTAAAGTTGGCCCGGTGCACTGCCACTTCTGCTGAGACCAGAAACAAGTGCCCAGACATGTGATCAACAAGGAGAGGGGCACTCTACCCCCTCCTTATTGATCACACGGATGCCCCATTATTCCCTAAGCAGAAGTGGCAGCATGCTGGACTGGCTTTCTACGGAGCTGGTTGGCTGATGGGGTGATGGCAGCATTAGGAGCAAGGGTGACACAGTGTCAGCCTAGCTAGCGTGTGTGGACAACAAAGTGCCATCACACCAGATTCAGCCTGATGCATGTGGCTGCCATCATGGTTGATCCAATGCCAGTCTGGAGCATAATGGTCCAGACTGGCCCCAGATTAAGCAGCCAGTGCAGACAAGCCATAAAACTAGACTAGCTACACAAAATTAACACCATAAACACAGCTTAACTAGTCTCAGGACTTTATCAAACTACAAGTTTTAAAATGTCCTTTTACCAGCATAGAAAAACCCATTTCTATGCCAGCAAAAGAACATCCGTCCGTCCCCCCCCTCCCGCACTTACCTTCTTTCCCAGCAAAGGCTCCCTGGCAATAAAGAGGAAGTGAACAGAGCCCCATTCACTTCCTCACTTGAAATCTCATGCGATGTCATCGTGTGGGAAATTCAAAAATAAAAACAAGAAAACTACATTTAAAGTTGCACAAAGCACACACACACACACGTTTTAAAGGTCCCAAGTAACCCAGGGAAGGTAAAACAAAAGATGTTCTGATCTGACCCAGAAGTGTTCACGCCAGAGAAGGCACGGTTAGGGTAAGTATGAGACAGAGGCATCACATGCTGGCAGTGCTGGCAAAAAAGCAGCAGGGTGATCTATTGATAGCTTAAGCTGTCAGTTAAAAACAATGGGTTTTGGTCTGTTTTTAACCATGAAAGGACAACGTCGTCTGATCCACCACCCTTTCGTGGTTATGTGGCGTCATGATGATGCTGTATTTTCCATGTCTGATAAAGTCCTCAGACTAACTAAAACACAAAAGAACTTTGACCCTCCCACAGAAGAATGAGAAGAGAAAAAAAAAACACAATTACTAAAAATATATTATTCTATCATTACAGATCTAAGGACATTTTCAGATGCCCCTTACCATGCAAGCAGCCTCCGGAGCAGTAACAAGGCTGCTGCCCGGCAGGGGGTCCATTTTGGACAACGCCGTCCCTCTCTCGGCATCGTCCGTGACTGTTCCGGCTAGCATTGAAAGCGGCCACGCTATTTTTCACACACTCATAGCCTACACACACACAGTTGTCAGTGAGTAAAAAATAGCACAGCCACCTTCAATGGTAGCTGGAACAGTCATGGATGACGCCGAGAGAGGGATGGCGTCGTCCAAAATGGACCGCACAGCAGCCTCGTTACTGCTCTGGAGGTTACTTGCGTGGTAAGGGGCATCTGAAAATGTCCAAAATCAACTTGCTAGAGTTACTTATAATCATAACCAAAAATTTTTACATCATCACTTGTCTTATTGCTCAAAATATCCATAAACAGTTTGCAGTCTTTCAAAAAAAATTCTTCGGTTGGTTTATCATTTAAAATACAGAACAGTTTGGCAACTTGAGCAAATTCTGCAATCTTGACAACCCATTCTTCCATTCAAGGTGTTTTGGTCTATTTCCACATTTCACGGATAGTATTCTTGCCGCTTTTGTCTTGTATCAAAGGAGTAGTCCATGTTTATTGCCCAGTTCCTTATCAATAATACCCAACAGAAACACTTCTGGGAGCATTACAAACTCTACCTTAAAATTTTTTGAGTTAACATATAAATCATAGACTAATAGCTTTTTGACTTCTTACACATCCACCACATATGAAAGAAAATTACTTCCTTATCCTGACACCCCAGCCATGATTTGAAACACTCTTAGACATTTTTGACTATTTATTTGAGGTTAAATTCCAGATATACATCATCACATACGTATTTTTTTCCAAGTAATTGCACAATGTAAATTGTATATCTTTGATCCACATTTTTCCCCATACAGCCATTTGCACGTTATGGCCAAAGTTTTGGGCCCATGTTATCATGTATTCCTTCACAGATTCATCTATTATTATTATTATTATTATTATTACTATTTTCCCAACTTTCCCCCAATATAGGTATTCATAGCAGCTAACAGTGAGTTTAGAAACAATAAAAAATATTAAAAATATAAATATGAAATCTAAAAAACAAATTAATTTAAAGTGCTAAAACATTTAAAAACATTAAAATATTAAAAACAATAAAACTATATACACTTTAAAAACCAAACTGCACAGCACATACAATCCCAACTCCTCCCATCATATTGTAAATGCCTGATGGCACAAGAATGTTTTTACTTGTTGCCAAAAGGAGAGAAGAAATGGGGCCATCCTGGCCTCTCTGGGGAGGGAGCTCCAAAGTCTGGGAGCAACCACCGAGAAGGTCCTCTCTCTCATTCCCACCAAACAAGCCTGAGAGGGTGGTGGGAGAGAGAGAAGGGCCTCTCCAGATTATCTAAAAGCTCTAATGGGCTCATAAAGGGAGAGGTGGTCCTTCAAATAACCTGGACCCAAGCTGTATAGGGCTTATAGGTCAAAACCAGTACTTTGAATTGTGCTCAGAAACAGAGCAGCAGCCAATGGAGCTGTTGCAACAAGGGAGTTGTGTAATCCTTGCAGCCAGCCCCAGTTAACAACCTGGCTGCTGCTCTTTGGGCTAACTGAAATTTCTGAGCACTTTTCAAAGACAGACCCATATAGAATGCATTACAGTATTCCAAATGGGATGTAACCAAGTCATGTATCACTGTGACAAGATCTGACTTCTCTAGGAATGGGTGCAGTTAGTGCTCCAGTTTTAACTGTCCAAAAGCACTCCTGCTCACTGCTGATACTTGGGCCTCCAGGCTCAGAGTTGAATCCAGAAGTACTCCCAAACTGTGAATCTGTGTTTTCAGGGGGAGTGTAACCCCATCAAATACAGGCTGAATTCCTATTCCCAGATCTGTCTTTCAGTTGACAGGAGCACCTCTGTTTTGTCTGGATTGAGTTTCAATTTGTTTGCCCTCATCCAGTCCATTACAGCTACAAAGTACTGGTTTAGCCTAGGAACCACTTCCTTGGAATTAGGTGGAAAGGGGTAGTAGAGTTAGGTATCATCAGCATACTGGTGACACCTGACTCCAAAACTCCAGACAACCTCCCCCAGTGGTTTTATATAGATGTTAAATAGCATAAGGGACAATACTGACCCCTGAGGGACTCCACAGACCAATAGTCAAGGAGTCAAGCAGGAGTCCCCCAGCACCACCCTCTGAGAACGACCCTCCAGGAAAAAGTGGAGTCACTGTAGAACAGTACCTCTAAGCCCCATCCCAGAGAGGCAACTCAGAAGGATACTACAGTTGATGGTACTGAAAGCCGCTGAGAGGTCCAGCAGAACCAACAGGGACATAGGCCCTCTGTCCAATTCCCTGAATAGGTCAGCTACCAAGGTAACCAAAGCTGTCTCTGTCCCATAACCAGATTTGAGACCATACTGAGATAGATCTAAATAATTTGCTTCATCCAGGAACCCCTGGAGTTGAGAAGCCATCACACACTCTGGTACCTTGCCCAAAAATTGAAGATTGGAGGCTGGCCTATAATTATCTAGTATAGTAGGATCCAGAGAAGGTTTTTTGTTTTGTTTTGGTTTGTGTTTTTTTTTCCAGAAGAGGTCTTACCACAGCCTCCTTCAGGCATGTTGGGACCCTGCTTTGTTCTAAAGAGGCATTAATTACTTCCCTTAGCACTCACTCAGTCCTCCTCTGGCCTGTTTAATTAGCCAGGAAGGGCAAGGGTCTAGTATACATATGGTGACTCTCACATCTCCAAGGATCCTGTCAACATCCTCAGGCTGCACAATCTTTTGTCTCCAACTGCAAGACACTTGTATACTTTTTAAATTACATGATCATCATCCTTACACAGTTCTAGGTAAAAAAAAAAAATCATGTTGTCCAGCTTCTTTAACTAATTCTTTCTTATCCTGCTTAAACCACTCCATAAGTTGTCAATCAGCAAGAGAAAAAAGCATTCTTGATTGGACCATTATAAAAATAGCATTTCTCTTTCAACAGGTCTTACAAAAAGTGAAATGGATGCAAATATTTGCCCATTACTACACAATGATAATGGGGAATCCTCTTGGCTCCTTCCATGCTTTGTCTTTAAGTAAAACTACAGGTAGCTACAGTTCGCTCTTTGAGACATTGCACAGGTAGGACATTTTCAGACAGCGCTAAACGGAGCTTAACGCAGGATGAGCTCCTGGGAGAGGAACGGCGCTCTTGCGCGGCGGGGGGTCGTTTCGGACGCCGCCGTCCCTCTTCCGAGATCATCAGTGTCACTTCCGTTAAGCTTTGGAAGCGGCCGCGCCATATTTTAAGCACGGGCAACTCCCCCCCCCGCTGCGCAAGAGCGCTGTTCCTCTCCCAGGAGCTCATCCCGCGTTAAGCTCCATTTAGCACTGTCTGAAAATGTCCCTAGTCCAAGAGTTTTGCTAGGATGAAAGAGGAAGAAACAAAGTTGACAAGCAGAGCACAAACAAGTTGTCCAAAATGCTCTGAAATGGTATGGACTTGTTCAAGACTATAGACATTCAGGAAAAACACAGTCAGGTAGATCTCAAGCCTAGTTGAAAACAAGGGCCTACCATGAGGTAGGTTTCATCTTTGTGGGAAGCCAAATGGAAAACAGTGCAGAATCTGACCAAAGGCAAAGCTTTCAAAAGAGGAACCAACCCTTCACTTACCAAAAGAAATAGATTCCCCACACATACCATTCATTTTTGAAACAGCTCCATTTCCTTTTGTACTCAATGGGGCACATTTTCATTATATCAAAATGTGCAAGCAGAGAACAAAACAGCTGTCTTGAAGCTAATGGGTTATCCTTATTGAGGGCTGATGGTCGGACTTCATCTACACTGAATACAGTCTGTACCTTAGCAACTCCACCCTCTCTGTAATGATAAATATATGGGGGCAGATATAGGAAACAGCAACTTATGGTGAAGTGCTACAAAGAGAACATATTCAAATCGTTGTGGGGGGCAATAAATCTTTGTTTGTTTGTTTTACTTTTTTGACACTTTGTAATCCCAGGAGCAACATACATACAAAGTAGAAACAATGGGATAGAAACAATAGAAACAAAGCACAAAGTAGACACAGTTAAGTAGATGTATGAGGGAAAACTTCTATAGATTACACATTTCACCCAAGAGGATACACAACTGAATGAGGCTAACCCAGTTTTAATTTGAAGAGACTTTGACAACTCACACTTTGAGCATTATGGGGGCACCAAAGAGAGGCCCTGTCTCATGACTCCATCAACTGAACTGGCAGACACACAAGCGGACCCTTTGATACAGATTTTAAATTAGGAGCTGGGTGATATGGTAAATGGAGGCATTCCCAGTGGTGGCAATAGGGGTGTGCAGAGAGGCTGAACCGAACCAGGTGACACCATCAGAGGGAGGGGTGACACTGGCCTTCGTAACACCTCAGGGCAGTCCTTAAGGTAACCAAAGGTTAATAGTGCTTTACACTGGAATTATGCCTGTAAGAAAGTTAAAATGTATTACTCGTTATAATGTATTACTATTCAAAGACAAAAGACAGCAGCTTTCAGCATACATAGTGTGATTTCTGCAAATAAGGAATGGATTATTTACTTTTAAAGTAATCTTTATTCAGATTTCTAGGAAAATCACTTAAAGGTAGTAATGTAAATTCCTCACTTTATTCTTCCTGTCCCCAAAGGGGATAGGAAATTTTATTAACTCTTCTCACTGCTCTGTGGAGGGTGAGATATTTCAGCTGGCTTATCTCTTACAGAGAAACTGAACCATTCCAGACATATTCCCAAAACATGAGAAGCAGGAAATCCCAGAGAACATTTCATAGAATCATAGAGTAGGAAGAGACCACAAGGGCCATAAAGTCCAACCCCCTGCCCTATCAACTTTGCTCAACTTACAATGCTAATACTATTTCCATAGTGTGACACCTGTAGCTTTCATAGAATTTTTATATGTTGAGGCATTAACAGGGACAAGCCACCTGCACCCAGATATTTCCTCAGAAACCTATTCCAAAATGTCCTTTCTTGACTTTTTGGTCATTTACTCATCCACATAGGAAAATACTGAAGAAGAGGAAAAAAGAAAAAGTCCTAAAAGTGTGTTCTGCCACCATGTATGATGGCAACCTTCATCCAACAGCAGTCCCACTCATCTGCCCTGTCCAGTCTTGAAGGGTTGCTGTGAAGCTTTTTTTCTGACAAGTACACCCACGATTAGAAATGATGTCATTGTGATTTTGAGGTATCTGAAAATTCTCACACTTGGGACAAGCAGCTGAAATTGGCGGGGGGTGGGGACATGTTTTGCAAACACCAATGCATTTTCATCACATCCCTACTTAAAGATGACAGGTATCTAATCTGGGGCATGATCAACCAAACCATTTCAAAATCCCATTGTTTCCAATGGGGCAGTAAACCACATGCTTAAATGTCTCCCATTGAAACCAATGTGTCGAATAAAGTCTTGGCTATCATATCCTTACTTTTAAAATTGCTTCCAAAATTAGAGGAGAATAATAATAAAAATTTGCTGGCCAAAACCCCCCCCCCAAAAAAAACTTATGTGTCATCTTACTTAAGAATCAATAAGTTGTTCACAAATCTAGCCCAGTATGATTGCAAAGATCTGAGCAGCTTTGACTTATTACTGTACCATAGTTCATTTAATACTGCAACTATAGTTCATTTAATGCTGTGCTGGCTCCTCTTGCATTTTCCTCATATAAAAGTTAAGTATCCACTACAAAAAATGAATCATCTAAACTCCAGGTAAAAGCCATCACAGTATGAAAGTAGAGATCACGCTGTGAAAATGATATCAAATGTTATATAAAAAGAGCTATCCTATTGAAAGCGCCGGTGGTTTGTAGTTTACCTCCTGTTAGTGGTTCTATCTGTATTGATTTCAAAAACCTGTTCAGAAAGCTAAACTCAGAATTTTTATGAAAGCATTTGTAGAATGCAGGCTGTAAGCATCTTTCCATGAGTGCAAAGCCAATATCACTTCATCACTTCTTCAGTCTCACTCTTCCTATGTCGGGACAAGAAATGCTAACCTCAGAAACACACAAGAAACAAATGAGTGTGTACCAAGAACAAAGATTTGAAATGGTTGCAGTTTGGGCTTTGTAGAACTTCAATCTGTCAGTTTTGTATAGTGTAAATCAAACAAAGGAAGCAGCAAATGACCCCAGCAACTTCTCAAGGCGCTCTCAAAAAAGAGGTTACATTGAACTTCCCAAGATCCAGGAATGGGACAGCACAAAATCCATAGAATCAAAGGCAGGAGGAAGGCAATGACATAAACGATCTTCAGAAGCTGATGGACAAGATGGCTTCCAATTCCCAAGGACAGAGAAAGTAGACTATGAATTATTATCCAGTCCATCTCAGCGCATGCACACACGCTAAAGCAATGACACCTCTGACTTGAAGTATTATTACACAAACATGCAAGAAGCTCAGTACTGGAAAGTAACTATGAATGTAGTCACTTGCCTTTTAGAACACAGGATGTAGACGCTAGATAAATGGATGTTCTAGGGCTTGTCTAGATGCAATGGTATACTATACTGTAAGCGGATGCATATTTTCATCCATTCGCAGTGATGCTGTTTTATCTCCACCATTTCTTCAGTTCTTCACATCCATTCGCATCTATTCAAATAGAGCATCCACATGCTCTGATAAAGGGCACTAGAGCGAAAATATGCAGCAATGTAAGTTTGGATGTCCACATGTGTGGAAATGCACATCTACGTGCATTTTCTGGTAAACTTCAGGAAAAACCACAATCCATTTACTGCACAATTTGTGGAGTTTTTAACCCCCTCCTTTTGAATATCGCAAATCTCATTCAGATCACGCTGGGACTTATAGTATTCTCTGCAAATTCTATGAGAAGTATTTGCATCAAAAAGCAAGCAAGGAAACGCCTGCCAGCTTGACCTGTGTGTTTGGATTTATGTCAGAGGGGGGAGAGTGTATGTGTATGTGAGAGAGTGAGGGGTATGTGTGTGTTGTTGCATCTGTGTGCATGTGAGAAAGGGAAGAGTATGTTTGCATGTCCCTGTAAGAGGGGGAATGGGGTATATGTGTGTTTTTGCATCTCTGTATATAAAAGGTTTTTTATTTGTGTGGTAGTGAGTGTGTGTTTTTGTGTGTCTGTTTAGATAAGATATTTCTAATGGTTCTTTCACTTTTCTTTAAAGTAGCAGTGGCACTACTTTTCAGAACAGTAGTAGTAGTAAGTAGTAGTTGTTGTTGTTTAAGTTCCCTGGATAGTGCATACATACACAAACATACAAAGCCAATCAAAATATTAAACATTATGGCCTGGCTGTTAAAAACGTATTCCTATACCAATGACCGTTTGCTGGAGTGATGCCACACCACTAACAATGTGCACAATATGTCACAACTAAATCTCCCTTTAATTCATGGCCAAAAGTTGGTAACACTACTTCCATAAGTAAAAACATTTAGCAGTATGGTCTAGGCCTGAAAGGCTATCTATCTATATAATTCCCTTGGGTATGTTGCCATTTTCAGTGTGCTGATTGGCTGCTTAAGTGTCAGGATCTGCCTCTCTTAGCAGGACTAGGCCCCTGGCTGCAGCAGCTAGCACAGCCTCTTTGCAGACTCAGGCCCTGGCTGTGGGAGTCTTGGAAGAACCAGGGCCAAGTTATCAGGAGCAGCCGGCTGTAATCTTGCAACACACCTGAAGCAGCCAGGGGAACTGCTAGTTAAGAGTGGCACTCAGCCCTCAGTCTTGGTCACCACAGCATAGTCTTCTGTGGACCTTCTGTACTGTCTGTGGTTGGGCTTAGGGCCTTCTGTGCTGTTTGTAGCTGGGCCTGGGGGCTTGGGCTATCTGTGGCTGCGTCTAGGGCCTTGGGTCTTCTGCCCTCTGTGCTGTCCATAGCTGGGCCTAGGGCCTTGGGCCTTCTTTGCTGTCTGTGGCTGTTCTGCTTCTTATTTTCACTGCCTTGCTCACTGGTGGGATGAGCTTGGAAACATCATCTTGCTTGCACCCGATCTCCTTTGCGTAATCTGGTAGCTAGCTCTTAAGGTGAGCTGGGATGGGGTTCAGTCAGTAGACATTACTTACTTATGCAGATGATATTAACTAAAGACTTTAAGACACATTAAATACAATGTCATAATGATGTCATGTAACTGCGAAAATGCACGCATATCAGACAATGTTGCCCTTTCACATTTATATATTGTCCAAAACCAGTATTTTTTTATTGACTGCTGAAGCCTCCAATAGATCCCCTGTGGTGCTTTAGTGCTGGCATTGCCAGCATGTGAAACCTCACACCATTGTATTCACATGAATGCAGCACCAATAGCTGGTCTGGCATGAACACTTCCATGTGCAATCATGACATCCAGGTAAGTGATGCACTTTTATGACTCTCCCCAGCTTACTTGTAAGTTTTTAAGTGTGTGTATGTGCTTATTTTTAAAAAAAGTGTGTGTTGTTTTCTTTTTTATTTCCTGTGTAAGCATCTTCTCATGAGAATCCATGAGATTCTGAAAAAGGAAGTGAATGGAGCTCAGTTCACTTTCTCATTTATTTCCAAGAAACCTTTGGATGGGAGGCAAGGTACGTGCAGCATGGGAGTTCCTTTGCTAGCATAAAAACAGAAAAGTTATGCTAGCAAAAGATGGGCTTTTTTGGGGGGAGTGATAAAGTCCTAAGTAGCCAATCTAGGAAACCATACTCTTTTTTTTTTTAATCATCTGGTAAGAGATATGGCTCCCATATCTTCTCTGTATGTTTCCTGTACAACTTAAACAGCTGTCTCAACTAAAGTTCCTCATGGTGATTATATGGAATTATATGTAAAGATGTAAGTGATCTCTAGCATTGTTTAAAGATGTCTTTAACTGCATGCAGTTTTAAAAGGAGAAAGATTAAAAGGATAAAAATTATCTCTAATTATTCTAGGCAAGTACTTTGTACTGAATTACACAAAGTAGGATTCACTTTGTTGTACTCATTGCATGAAATTGTTGAATGATTTTACTATAAATTAATCACATTATTCAGTCCAATTCTGAATTTCACTGCTTGCTTCTAACATCTATTTGGTTGTATTCATACCCTGAATATGCATTCCTGCTCCTGAGGGTCACAAGCAGATAGTTTACAATAATATAAATATACTTATTATCATTAAGATGCAGAGAATGTATATCAACTATTCTGACTCCATAGAGTCAACAGCCATATAGATTCGCCAGGAATAGAAATATTTATAATTCTACTATGATAGATGCATGCCCTGAATCCATACAGAACAGAGTTGCAGAATCTGCCTGCCTTGCTTCTCCAGACTTTAGTGGTTCCTGTTTGCATTGAAAGGCTTCTTGTCTCTTATGCTATGTATGACCTACACATTCTTCCACAAGTGCATCATATTTCCCTAGTCCTGGCCACGTTCCATGGTGGGTATCAGAACCCATGTAATAAAGCTGTGCTCATAGCTAGCACCCAAGCATATAAACATCCTGGGCTTTGGATGGCATCAAAGGCTGAACTGAGGCCCCGTTTACATGGCAAAATACTCCCTTGAATAAATTGCTAAGATTCCTAATTGTTTCTACACATTGCGCCACAGTATTGCCTCATTCAGAAGGGGGAGAGAGCTCAAAAGCTCAAAAGTAGCTTGATAGGGGATTTCGTTACTTTTCCTGACTTTTTTGAAAAGTAGCGCGACTTAGCGCACTATCAATTGTGTGAACTAGCATTTTGCAAAGGTCTGTGTGGATTATCAGCAATCTTTCCAATATAGTCACAGCAGAGCTTTGCCATGATTGGTTGAACTCAGCAGGGAGGGGTTTGGACTGACTGGGAGAGGATGGAGGAGCCACAGATGAAAAGATCCATTCACTGTTGTTTCCAGCCAGGGAAAAGACCGAGCAAGTGCTATACCCAGCCCAATCGCCCAGTTGTCTCTTGCTTGGCTGCTCTGTGTGTATGTGTGTTTGTTCCCTTGCCCTGCTGAGATCCCGTTTCTGTGTGTCAGGAGAGAGAGGGGGGAGAGTGGGTGAGGGGATGGGGAGCTTGCCTGGCTGACACTCCCAAAGGATTAAAAATTAGAAGGCATTCTCTCTTTCCCTCCCTCCCTCGCAGCTCCTCAGTATCTTCCTGCTTGGCTGCTGCCAGCTGAAGAATCCCCAGCTAGCCTTTTCCTGTCTGTATGTGTTTGTATGTGTGTTTGTTCATTCCCTCACCCTGCTGAGACATTTCTGTGTGTCAGAAGAGACAGAGGGGCTGAGGGGGAGGGGACTTGCTGGAATAAAAATAAAGGAATAAAAGTTAGCAGGCATTCCACTGGTAATCAGAGGAGGGAAAGGTGTCAGCACTTTCTCTCTCACTCTCTTTCCCCCAAGATGTGCTTGGGAGGCTACACACCCCACCTCAGTCTGTGTGTGAATTACTAAGTGGAAAAAAGTGGAAAACTAAACTGATAGACCGACTTAGCACTAAATCATGTGAACTATGTAGCACTGGTGTGAAACTGCAATAAAGTGCAAATTACCGCAATAAAAACTGCCGTGTAACTGAGCCCAGAGAAAAGAGCAGAAACTCATGTTTTTCTGTAAGACCAGACAGACTCTTCATTCAGACGTCATATTAAAATCCCACCTGGGTTTTGAAGCTCCATTGCAGTATTCCATCAGGAAGAAGGGCTCCCAGTGTTCCTTTGGGAGAAAAGATGGGCCTCTGGGCAATGATTCCTTGCAGAGATTTGCACCACCACCCTCTGGCTGACAGTATTAGATCTATCCTCCATTTATAGAGGTGAAGACCCTCATATATGGTGGTGGTGAGAAAAGGAATGGTAACGTGCGAAAGAAAAAATCTGGTGTTACCTACCCTGATAGCCTCCATTTTGGAATATCAAATAATTGTCTATATTTAATAATTTGGCTTAATGTGGCCATGTACATGGTTGCAGGTAAACCAGGAACCCTCAAATACCAAGGTAGGGTTCATGTAAGAGCAAGGGAGGGGTTTTTGGAAATTCATAAAACCAAATACTCAGAACAGAACTTAAAACCTGGAGGTGAGTCGACTTCTGGTGGTTGAGGCATTGGGGCAGGTCGGGTCGTTGGGAGGTCCAAGACTCTACCGCAAAACTCGGGTAAACCTCCCAGGGAAGACAATCATCTGGAAGTAAATTTTGCCTAGGGGAACAGGCAAACAGAGGTGGCAGCAAGAGACCAATTTGACCAAGACACAGGGGGTGAAAATGTCCTAGAAAGTGCTTTGGGAAGGTCTCAGCTACAAACCCGCCCAAGTGGAAGCTACCGCATCAGCAGCTAAAGCGATGCTGCCACTTTAAAAGAAAAAGTAACAAAACCTGCACTTAAATCTTAAAAACTGGGCTGAAGTAAGCAATTTTCCTTTTCTAACCATTTAAAACACAGACAATTTGAGCTGTTTCTTACGTTATATATCTGTTTTAGAACCAGCGAATGCCTTTAATTCAGTTGGTGGAAACAGATTAAGGAGAGATCCTTAAGGGCCGAAGGCTCTGAGAACACGGAACGGACAGAAAGATTACGAAGTAAAAAGGAGTAAGGAGAGAGAGAAAAAGAAAGTGAAACAGACAACAAGGAGTTGGACAATTAACATCTGGATAAGTGGATAATTGGACAGTTAAAAGCAAAAGCAAAAGTAAGAAGAATAAAGCTAAAGTCAGCAAAAGAAAGCGGGATAAAGAGGAAAGGAGGGAAAGTAACAAAGGCTTGTTCAAAACAGAAGATATATACAGATAAGAGGATAAATATGTAATATAATATAAAAGACTTAAAAACCTGAAGAAAATGAGAGGGAAAGGTGTCAGATTCCTGGAGGATAGAAGGCTAAATTAAGCTGGGAGGAAGCACAAGCAAAACAACAAAGAGCTTGTTGGAGCGATTTGGATAACAGCTGGGGGAGTGGGAGAGAGCGAGAGACACAGAACCTGATTGAAAATAAGGGAAAGGTGTGGAGTTGTATTAAGGAGAAAAGTAAGGAGTAGAAGAACAGAGGAAGAGTAAGAACGGAAAAGATGGGCTTGAGTTAAGGACTAAAGAAGTTATTGATAAAGAGAACTAAAGGAAAAAATATAAAATAGCATAATAAAAAGTACTACAAAGAAATAAAAGGAAAAAGTGGGAGAATATGTGGAAAGAGTATTGACTAGAGAGGAAAAGGCTAGGTACTACTGTGTTAATCTTAATTTGGTAAGGGTACAGAGTTCTGATATAAAATATGAAATTTGTATTGATAAAGATAAAGGATTTTGGATGATTGTAATATGGTATATGATTTATATTGATTTATATTGAACTGATATAGATTAAGGAGATTTTCAGACGCCTCTTGCTGTGCAAGCAGCCTCCGGAGCAGTAACAAGGCTGCTGCGCGGCAAGGGGTCCATTTTGGACGACACTGTTTCTCTCTCGGCGTCGTCCGTGACTGTTGCAGCTAGCATTGGAGGCGGCTGTGCTGTTTTTCACTCACGAAAGTTGTCCATGAGTGAAAAACAGCACGGCCGCCTCCAATGCTAGCTGCAACAGTCACAGACTACGCCGAGAGAGAAACGGCATCGTCCAAAATGGACCCCTTGCCGCTCAGCAGCCTCGTTATTGCTCCGGAGGCTGCTTGCACGGCAAGAGGCTGAAAGAGGCATCTGAAAACCTCCTAAGATAAATAATTGATAAATGCTGAAAGGATATTGATGCAAATGATATGTGATATAGATAAATAAATATAGACAAATATAGACATAGTTGAAAAAGTGAAAAAATTGGAAATGGATTATTCGGTGAAAAAGCAAATTATAAATTTGGGGGAGAAATTGATATACAAAATAGATAAGAAGCTTGGAGTCATCATTGGAAGTAGAAATTGGAACAAATACTGATGTTTAGAATTGGTGTATATATTTTATTGGTATAAATACAACATATTGATCTACATTTGTATGGTTCAGGTATAAAAATATTGGACTGCATATTGTTTACTGTATATTAAAATATTATATAATATAAACCAAATCCGAAAATAAGTCAGGAAATAAGTCAGGAAAAACAAGAGAGAGAGAGAGAAAATAAGAAAAATAAGGTTTTTATAAATAACAACATACAGATTGAAATACACAGATAAATTAGAGATTAGAAGTATAGAGGACTATAAGGGGAAATGAATTTAAAAAAGAGAAAGGCGGAGAGAGAAAATGCCAATCTCAAAGGGATGATGCAAACGAGGACACAGACACAGTTACAGACACAGACGCAGGAGGAGAGAAGAACATCAGTAGAGCTCTCAACAAGAATAGGTGACACAAATGTGATACTGTTACAGGAATTTAAGAAGCTAAGTCAAGAGCTGAAATCAGAGATGAAAGAACTAAAGGGGGAAATAAAAACTGATATACAGAAACAATTAGAAAAATTTGGCACTCAATTAGAGATGGTAACAAAAGATATGAATAAAATCAGTAAAGACTTACAGGAGTTACAACAGAAAACAGATAGCTTCGAAAAAAGAACTCAAGTATTAGAAAAAAGATAAGAACAAGAAGACAATTTAAAACTGATACAAGAAATTAATAAAAGGGCAAAATGTATTAAAATTAGAGGAGTACCGGAATTAAAGAATGAAGATCTAGCGACTAGGGTAATTACGGCATTGGCAGATTATATAGATTGGAAGTATAACCAACTTGACTTAGAGGTAGATAAATTGTTTAGAATTGACTCTTGGATAGCCAAGAAAAATAATTTACCACCGGATATAGTGGTGTATTTCATTAGAGAAAGGGTCAAGGACATTATAATTCAACAAAGTATTAAAGGAAATCTAATAATAGAAGGACAAGAGGTAAAAATCTATAAAGATATACCCACACAGTTTCTAAAAAAGAAAAAGGAGTATAATTTCTTAACGCATATACTGAGAGAGAGACAGATAAGATACAAGTGGAATAAACTAGAAGGAATTTCCACCTCCTATCAATCAAAGATATACAGGATAAATACTATAGCCAAGGCAAAAAACTTTCTTACAAAGATACAAAAAGATTCAGTTAAGGACAAAAATATAGAAACAAAAAAAAAAAAGGAAGGAGAGAAAGGGGAAGAAGGAGTTAGAGAAGATAAAGAAGTAAGAGGAAAACATAGGAAGGAGGAAAAAAGACCAAGTCTGAGATCAGAAGAGGGGGGAGAAGGAGGAAAAGCCAAACTCGATTTAGAAATACTAAGGAAAGATGAGAAAGAAGAAAAGGAAGAAGAAGAAGTAGAAATAGAAGAGGAAGAAGAGGAAATAGAAATATCAATAAGTGAGGAGGAAGGAGAGATATGAGCAACAGGGGAAATAGAAAGAGGAGAAGCACCAGAAGGAATAGAAGGAGAGAAAGAGAAAGAAAATTTAGGTTAAAAGAAGTAGGATAAATAGATAAATTAAGATGAATGAGAAAATCATAAGTTGGAATGTTAGAGAGCTAAATAGCCCATATAAGAGACGATTGGTATCCCACTTCCTGTTAAAACAAAAACCGGACATTGCATGCCTTTAAGAGACACATATTAGAGAACAAGACAGGCAATTATTAAAAAACAAAATATTAGAAGTATACGTGACAAAGTATAAGAAGAAAAGAGGAGTAGCTATATATGTAGAAAATATAAGTAGAAAATATAAGTCAAAAGAGATATTTAATGATGAAAAAGGATATCTCCTGGGAGTAGAGATTAAGCTACAAAATAGGAAGATACTATTGATAGGAATATATGGACTCCAAGAAAATAAAAGTAAATTTTACAAGGAACTTATAAAGGAGATTTTGAAATATGATTATGAAAACCTGATTTTAGCAGGAGAATGGAATGGAGTCCTAGACTTGGATTCAGATAGGTCAACTAAAACATCATTAAGAAAAAGAAGACGCAGGGGAAATTACCAAAAGAGGTAAAAGAAATGATGGAACAATTTACCCTAGAAGATTGTTGGAGATTTAAACATGGTCAAGAAAGGGATTTCACCTATTTTTCAGATTGCTTTAAAACATGGTCAAGAATAGATATGTTCATGATATCTAAACTCTTATTAAATGATGTAAGGAAAATAGAAATCTTACAAAAAGTGATATCAGACCATAGCCGGGTGGTTTTGGAACTGGGGGTGAGAAGGAGTCAATATAGTTGGAAATTACGAAATATACCATTAAAGAATGATATAGTAGTAGAAAAAACAAGGAAAGTGATAAAACAATTTTTTGAGGAAAATTTAGATAAGGGTACTGTGACTGAAGTGGTCTGGAATGCAGGAAAGGCAGTATTAAGAGGACATTTTATAAAGCAAGAATACGAAATGAAGAATAGACAAAAGAAAGAGAAAGAGCTTAAGGAAAAAATTAGCGAAAAAGAGAAAGTGTTAAAGGAAAAACCTACAGATGAGAAAACAAGAAAAGAACTATTGGGATTGAAGAAACAATTAGAGGCAGAGATGACAATGGAAATTGCATATAAAATGAAATTTACACACCAAAAATATTTCGAACAGGCTAATAAACCTGGGAAGTGGTTAGCATATAAACTAAGGAAGGAAAGAGAAAAAATTAATAACAGAGATAAGGACTAACTAAGTGAGATAGACGAAGCAAAAAGATATACTTAGAATATTGAAAGAATACTACTCAAAATTATATAAACAGGAAAGCCCAGACAAAATAAAGTTAGAAATGAAGGAATATTTGGATAGAGAGAAAATACCTACAAATTCAAAAGAGCAGAAAGAAGATCTGAATAAGCAAATATCAAAGCTAGAAATAAGAGAGGCAATAAATAAGATGAAGACCGGGAAAGCCCCTGGCCTGGATGGATTCTCGGTGTTATACTATAAAATTTTTGAAAAAGAATTAATAGACCCATTATTTAGGTTGTTAAATGGAATATGTGGAGGAAAATGTCCAGGCTCTTGTAGTAAGGCAAATATAATGTTAATACCCAAAGAAGGAAAAGATTTAACATCACCATCCAACTATAGACCAATATGACTTCTAAATAGTGATTATAAAATATTTTCAAATATATTGGCGAAAAGAATAAAAAAGTCTTAAAGTCCTGGATTTATGAGGATCAAAGTGGCTTCCTCCTGGGAAGACAAACAAAGGACAATGTGAGAGTATTGATAAATTTGATTGAGTTTTATGAAAAGCATAATGAGAGGAAGCTACTGTTAATTTTTGAAGACGCAGAAAAGGCATTTGACAACTTGAGGTGGGATTTCATGCTGGAAGTGTTAGAAAAAATGAATATAGGAGAGAATTATCTTGATTGGATTCGTAAAATTTACAGCAACCAAGAAGCCCAAGTGGTTGTAAATGGGGAGAAAACAAGCCTATTTAAAATTGAAAAGAGGACTCGTCAGGGGTGCCCTCTTTCTCCACTATTGTTTATCATGGTAATTGAGATTTTGAATAGGAAAATAAGATTAGATCACCAAATAAGAGGTTGGAGATGGCAAGGCCAAGAGTATAAATATAAAGCCTTTGCCAATGACCTGGTGTATATTTTGGATAATCCATTGGAAAGTATCAGAAAATTAAAAGAAACGACTGAAGAATTTGGAAAATGGGCAGGTTTAAAGATAAATAAAGAAAACTGAGATGATAACCAAAAATTTAAAGAAACAGGAAGAAAATGAACTGGAAAAAATAACAGGATACAAAGTAGAAAAAAAAACCCTAAATACCTAGGTATAATAATTATGAATAAAAACACAGATCTATTTGAAAACAACTATGTGAAAGTCTGGAACAAAATACAGGAAGAGCTAAAGAGATGGAATACATTAGATATATCATTATTAGGAAGAATATCAACTATTAAAATGAATATATTACCAAAGATGTTATACTTATTCCAAAATATACCAATCATTATAAACGATAAAGTAATGGAGATTTGGAAAAAGATCTAACTAGTTTTGTCTGGAGAGGGAAAAAACCTAGGCTAAAATGGAATATACTAACAGATATAAGAGAAAGGGGGGGTGGAGTTACCAGATCTCCAACTATACTATTATGCTAGTGCAATCTCTTGGATTACAGATTGGATAACACTAAAAAAAAACCAAGATTATTGGCATTAGAAGGATTTAACACAAGATACGGATGGCATGCATATTTATGGCACAACAAAGCAACAATACATAAAGAATTCATGCATCATTATGTGAGAAAGGCATTACTAAAGGTATGATCAAAATATAAAAGGAAATTATGCTTAAAAATACCAATGTGGCTATCCAACCATGAAGCATATTATAAAAGATATAATATATAGAGATATATTTAAAAAAGAAGGAAATGCTTATAAAATGAAAACGCAAGAAGAACTGAAATTGGAGAATAAAGAGTGCCATTGGTTATTATATAGGCAACTAACAGAGAAATTTAAGATAGACCAAAAAAATGGAGGGAATAGAAACTGAAAAGACAAAATTGGATGAGCTGATATGGGGAGAAAAGAAAAAGATGATTTCAAAAATATATAAAATGATATTACAGATAAATTTGGAACAAGAGACTGTAAAACCCTATATGATAAAATGGGCACAAGACTTTGGACATGCTATGAATTTAGAACATTGGGAAAAGCTTTGGGGGAAGAATCTTTACTTTACAAGAAGCTCTAATTTAAAAGAAAACATGTATAAGATAACGACCAGATGGTATCTAACACCATCAAGATTGGCAAAAATATATAAGAACATGTCTGACCAATGTTGGAAATGCCAAAAAGCCTCGGGCTCTTTCTACTATGTATGGTGGAAGTGCAAGAAGACTGAAAAATTCTGGGGGAAAATAAATAAAATGATTAATAAAATATTTAACTTAAATCTTTTGCCAGACCCAGAAATTTATCTATTAAACAGGATCTATAAAGTAGATGAACACATTAAAAAAAATATATTGGAGGGTTCTATTGTACATGATAGTAGCTTCCAGAATGCTTTATGCAAAGTACTGGAAGACAATGAAAATGCCATCAATAGAGGAATGGTTATTGAAATTGCAAGAAATGTGTGAAATGGACAAGCTAACAATCATTCTGGATGAAAGAAAAACATTTAAAGATTTGAAAGAATGGGAGATTTTAAATCCCATATGGAAAGAGAGATGGGGGGAGGAATATATCATAAGTTAGATTTATGAATAAAGAGAAAGAGAAACTAAGAATGGAAGAAGAACAGGAATAAGAAGTAGTATAAACATAAAATACAAAAGGGAAGATGATCTTGGAAAAATCAAATGAGATAGAAAAGGAAAAATGGAAGTCAAATGTATGAATATAATGAATGTATGGATTTGCATGAAACTGTATGTATATGGGGGTATAATTGGGTAAATGTAAATATGGTAAGATTTGAAATGTTCACTTTATTTGTACAAAGGGGAAAATGTTTTTTTATTGTTTGTTTGTTGAAAATGAAATTAAAAAAATTTTAAAAAACCACAAAAACCTGGAGGTGAGTCTTTCACTAATCCGCTTAACAATAGCAGAGCTTGTAAAATGGGGCCTTCCTTTTCTGCTCCCCTCCAACAAAAGACCTTGTTCCTATTCAGTTCCAAATACAGCACCCATTAATGACTGCTAACTCTCCTAGTGCACCTTTGTTTAGTCATGGGAATCTCCAAAAATCATTGCATTCCACTCAAATTCCCATCCCTTCAGGGGAAATATTTCATACAAATATCACCCTAAAACACTACTCAACTGTGCACAGATCCCTGCCTTTCGACTTGACATCAGTTTGTGTCACCATTCTGCCTCCCGGACCTACTCCCTGCCAGTTCATTTTGAGACCTCCATTGCAGTTTCGGTACAGTATAGCCCACAACCCTCCAGCCTCTATTCCTCCATCCAAATACTTCTAACTATCTTTGATAGCCGTACTTGAGTGTCTGAAGCCTGAGTGTTTGCATGGTTGCTGTTGACATTGATTTCCAATAAAGATCATTTAATTGTACCTTTTGGCTTAGAATATCCTCTTTTATTACCAGTATATGTAAGTTAAAAGGTCCCGTCATTGCTTGACTTCTCGCATGCCAAGTTGAGTTAGCTAAATCCCCCAATTTAATATTAGGATATCAGAGGGTCCCCACAGATCCCACACAATTTGGGTAACGCTAGAATGTCAAACAGGTGGGGGAGGACTCTTTTACAGACATTCATAGGTATCTACTCCTCAAAGTAGAATTTTGACTGTTTTAGAAAAAGCACTAGATAAGAAGAGGAGAAAAGAGACGTTTGTAAGGTTAACAGCTCTTTCCTGATTTTACTCCTTTTTTCTTTAACTGATCCAGAAGCAGGAAGTTGTACATATGTGAAAAAGAAATCCTTTCCAAGTATGATTCATTTTTCTCATCTTTAGTTGAAACAATCACTTCTTGGCCTTTTGGCTAAGATCAAGTGTAGTGTAGTGTAGTGTAGATGTTTATGTTAGAACTCTCATAATTCCACACCATTGCTGGCTAGGACTCATGCGAGCTGCAGTCCAAAACATCTAATAAGCCTGGGGTGGCCTCTCCCACTTTCTCCAGGAGGACTGATCTGGAACTGCATCTGATGTTTTATTTATTTTTTTCAGGGGGATGGGGGCATTTTGTTATTCCTGATTTGAAGATTTTGTTTTTGGTTCCAGATTGCTCTTTATTTTGATAGGATTTCTTGAAGCAACTTTTATATTGCCATTTTAGGTTGTTTTTATCTGTTGCCCAGGTTCATTAGTGGCATTTTATTTTTTCTTGATTAGCCACTGGGGAGAGATGTTTTAATTAAAGGACAGCAAACAGATAAAATAAATGGAATGCTCTTGATTAACTTGGATTTCATTTACCCCAGTCCCCATTTGTGGGCTAGTGGGGCAGATGTGAAACAAGGGGAAGAGTGTCACCATCTTTGTGGCTGCCTGATCTAGCTTTGGGACCTGTGCAGGCCCAGATCCCACAGTTTCTGGCTTTCAGACACTCAGCCATCCATGGATTGAGTTCACACAGCCTGGTGGAGAGGTAGACTTGACAGCTTCAGGCTTCTTTTGTGCCCATGCCTTTAATCCAACAAGGTCTCCATGTGTGTCTGTGACTCCATTACCTTGTACACCACTACTTTAAATACTGGGTCTGCAAGCTACCTTTGTTCTGGATCTCTTAAACAAACAGGCACTGGTACTCCAAAAACTCACCACTGAAAAACAGTAATGGTGAAAAGTGGGTGCCCTTTATAGATTGTAGGAAGAACCTTTGTGCTATGGGCACTGCTATAAATCATTATGACCCAGCATTATGGGGACTGGGGACTTATCTACATGGGCTAAATACCCAAGCTTTCCCCCATTCCAAAGCCCAGAATTCATAGAGCATTTACCCCACTCTTCCCCCAGGCAGTCCTTACCACCCACTGGCAGATACAGGGATGGAATGGGGGCAAGATGGGAAAGGGTTCAATAAACCTGTGAATAACCTATGTATGATAAGCCTACAATAATATCCAGTTAGTCTGCAGGAACCCATCCCAGCATACCACCCCTTGTCGCTGCCAGCACTAGCTCCCAGACTCTCCTGGAAGCCAGGCAAGGGTCCCTCAGCATTTGACAAAGGCTGGTCACATGCAGGGGGTCTTCAGTCACATGTTGCAGGCCCCCTTCCTGGCTTCCATGGCATCAGGGAAAATAGCAGTGGCAGCAGTGGTGGGCTGGCATTCTATTTCCGCCAGGTAATGGGCAGAATGGCCCAGATCTGGAGCCAGAATATCCTGACTGTGTAGATAAGCCCTGGATTAAGTGAACTGAACGGGAAGTAGGAAGCACTGATCGTAATCACCAAAGTGAAAAAGACCAGGTCAAATGAGTAGTATGCAATACAGGTTCACCACTAACTGTGAAGTAGACGGTAGGTCTTAAATGAATAAATACCACAGGATTTCCTAAAATCTACACAACTCATCTTTCCAGCTGTAATTATTCAGCAGCTACATGTGATGAGTAAATATATACTGCACTATTCATAAGAGCCCAAATTCAGTGTATTTTTCAGCAGAAGAAAGTAAATCTCTTTCATGGCCTATAAATCATATGCCTTTTGATGCTAGTGGACTTTGCTCTGCCTTTATTTTTATTTACCCTCCCTCCCTTAAAAAAAAAAATTAAAGGTACAGAAAATGCTGTCATGCTTGCTTACCCCTCCTTCTGGAGTGGTGTGGTTTAAAAAAAATCTCCTATTCATGTAAAAAAAAAAAAAAAAACTCCTGTTGAACAGCTTGATTTTGGTCAAGCTGTTTCCAAATCTATAACTTGAAATAATCATTTATCTATGGAGCTCTGTAAACTTTTCAACTCTCAGAAAGTCACTGGTTCAGTTTAGCAAGGTCGGGTTGTAATGAGCAACAATTGCTTTATTTGCGATTTGTGACTCTGAGGGATTAATTGTCCCCATTTGGACTCATCCACAGTCTAAGGCTGAATTGTCAAAATGATCCATGGCATTCGTCCCCAGGCCCATGGTTTCATTATTAAGGTGCATTCTAATCGATAGTAGCATTTTTAACATTTTGCCCCCTACTTTTTATCAATCCTTATTATCTAATGACCAATACTGAACTGGTGGGAGTTATTTTCTTCCAGAAACACTGCTGACAGATTACACCAGGCACTTTGCATGCATTTGTAATTGGGCTTGATTACCATTATAAAACCTGAATGGCTGGGTGGTGGAGGGAATGCAGAACTGTGCTCACTGTTCCAGTTCTTTGTGTGTGTGTGTGTGTGTGTGTGTGTGTCAGCAGTCTTTCTTAAGTTTGAATACAAAACTGCATATTTAAAGTGCCCCACCCAATCAAATTTGGCACTTAAATCATCATTTCAGATACAAGAAAAAAATTCTCATCCCCCACAATAAAATGCATTTTATTTTACTTTTTAAATCAACCATTTTCATTGACAATAACATGTGAATTCAAAATGACAATAATACATTAATTCAACACCATCATAAAGTGTATTTCCAGAAGTCTATATGAGCAATGGGGTTGAAGGTCTAAATTCTGTTGAAAATATTTCGTTTACCTGATGTCGAGTCTCTTAGAAGTTGTCCACTTTTTCAGGATGTCTCCTGTGTTGTCTTTGCTTGTAAGTTTGTCCATCAGTGTAAGACTGCATGTCCTCAGCCACCAACTGCTGCTCTTCATTTCTTTTTCTTCCAGGTGGCTGCAACCTCCATTTTGGCCCTCAAAGAAGGATGGTAAATTATCTTTCGTATTTCAATATTTCACTATCACCTAAAAACAATGTCAATTATCTGAGTGGGTTATTTAATCTTGACTAGGGATGCCAGATGAAACAAGAGACAGGGCCCCTGTTCGTTTAGTTTAGGGGTGAGCAAAGTGTGGCTCCCCCAGGGTCAAAACAATAAAAAAAAACCCACCCTCCAAATATTTTTGCTCCAAAATGCCCCCAAATCACTTCTAGGGGATATGGAGGACATTCCCACCATATTTGGAGGCCTCCCCCCAACACACATACAGGGATCAAAAATCATTTTGTCCTCTGGCAGGGGTGGCTAATGTAGTAAACAAAGAAGTGATTTTTGCTCGCTTCCTGTTGCTACAATGGTCCTGGGAATGCCCAACAGTATGGTGTGAATGCCCATGTGTTCTCAAGTGTGTTTGTGGGCAAAACATTGTTTTGTTTTGGTTTTGCAAGAGCTGATATAATGTGTGTGTGGGGGGGGTGCAACCCTTCAAGGTCTCCTGCAGGGGCTAAGGTGCCCTTCTTGCCTTCCACATTTTAGTGGTTCTGTAGGAGAGGGAAGTTCAGCACAGGTTGCTTATTGAAATTTTCTCTTCCATACAATTATTAATGGGACAGGAGCCCTGTTCCTTATTTCATCTGGCAAGCCTAACCTCAATCCATAAATTGTTCAGTTCTATCTTGTCTCAGAATTGTTTTGTAATACAGCTTTCCCACCATAACAAGTGCCTATTGAGCCATCCCGCCTCCAGCATTTAGCACTGATAACAATACTGCCCCCCCCACCAGAATTTCAGCTTTCAGATCTGTGTGGGGAGAGCAAGAAAGAAGTTAGGAGATCATGGCTCCTAATCAAAAAGATACTCACCAAATGAAAGGGGTGTTAGATTGTTTGATAACAGTGATTCACAGTGATCAACAAGGGTTTATTGTGTGTTTTTTTTTAAAACCCTCAAGAATAAGTTTCCAAATCAGAGCTGAGATAAAATGCCCATCTTTATGGTAGGACAGTTTGGCATTTTTGGAAGTGGGCTCTGTGAACAGTGGCAAAGGGGGAGGGGCAATTGGATCAGCAGCATTAATCATGCTGCCAATTATTGGCAGGAGCTATTCCCTACACGTTGATGCACACACTGTCTTATGTTTCATGGCAATGCAGCTGAAATAAGAACATGACAATGGTGATGAGGAGGAGGACAACAACAACAACAACAACAACAACATATTCACTTGTTCTGTGTCTTCAAGCCATTTCTGACTTACAGTAACCCAAAGGTGAACCTATCATGCAGTTTTCTTGGCAAGATTTATTCAGATAGTGTTTGTCATTGCCTTCCTCTGAGGGTGAAAGAATTTGATTTCCCAAGGTCACCCAGTGGATTTCCATGGTGGAGCAGTGATTTGAACCCTGGTTTCCTGAATCCTAGTCTAACACCCAAACTACTACACCACAATGGCAATCTTTATCCACTTAAATCCCACCTTTCCCTCCAAACTGGGTAATGTGGTGATATGATACTGTCATGAAGTAAAATCAGAGGGAGGACAATAACTTCTGGTTTTATCCTGGAACCTTTGGGGGGGGTGGAATGTTACCTGCCAACACCTAGATGTGTGAGTGATGCTACTGGGGCTATGAAACAGGCAGCAGAAAAAGATGGGAGAAGGTTTTGTGAACCTTCTGAGTCAGAGAAGAACTTATTAGGGAAACAGCTCTCAATTTGTTTTATATCCAAGCGTTATGAGCATGGACTAATGTGTATACTGAACCAGAACGAAACTTATCATGATCTCCCAGAATAATTAAGGGTGAAGGCAGGCATAACATTTATAAATCAATAAACCTGATAGTGAAGCACCCTTTTTATCTGCAACGTTGAGCTTGGTAGCAGAGCACATCCCTGGATAGCAAAGATTGATTGGCTGCAGCCAGTCATAAGCCCTCCTCTTCCCTCTAACCCTTGGGGGTCAAAGACTCAATGAAGCTCAAAGACACTTCTGATTCTTAGTTGAATGTGTCCCATGTGCAGGACAGCAGCACTATGAACAATGGGGGAGCTCAGAACATGACCGTGTTCATATGGCCAAGCAATATCACATCATGGTAAAGATGGCAAAAGTTATTAATGAGGAAGAACAGATAAGCTAGAAGAGGCTGCAATACTTTGGTTTTGCTTGAGCTGACTGGGAAGGGCAAGATTCCAGCCCTCCTCTCCTCTCCCCCTGCCCCACTGAGTTAACTGAGTGTAAACTACTTTTGCCCTTTGAACTCAGTTTGTAGCAATTGAAGAAGGTGAAGACAAAGGACAAAAGGAAGAGGAGGAGAGAAACTGGGACCTTGTTTAGCCAGGCTTTTTACCCCATCTTGGAGCCCTGCAGTCCTAACAACACAGGGCTTTTGCCCCCATTACCCCTGGGCAGTCCTCATGATGCCCATGGCAAAGACAGGGCTAAGACAGGGTAAAGCCTGTTACACCATTTTATTACCAGCAAGAAACCACTTCAGCCAGGGGAAAAAAAAAAAACAGATCAGACCGCATGTGACTGCAGAAGCCCATACTGGCATGTCAGCCTGACACCGCAGCTGCCATCCACATTGCTTTCTCCCTAGCCAGCTAGTGCCATGTGTATTGGGTCCTCTTAAATCAAAAAGTGCTAGATACTTGGTTCTTAAATTACACACAGTGCAACTATTATCATAATGGAAGACGTTCCACTAGGGAATTCTACTAGACAAAATCATCATCATCATCATCTTGGGAAATGACTGCATGGTAAGTAGTATTGTTTCTCTACTCCTTCCAAAGAAAAATGAAGACATTGCACTGCTTATTCTTGAAGGCCTTGGGTTACTTCCAGGACAAAGCAGATGGGGAGAGGATCGAAATGAAGATGGGAAGGTTGGAATGAAGGGACACAAGTCAGTCTCTGTGGCATTTCCTTCATCTTGTTCAACTCCTGATTGTACTTGTGGTCTGCCAAGCATAGCATAATTAAGAACTGTGTGCTTGAGATCACACAGGTTCAGCAGCTTGTACTTCGTATGTTGTTTTCCATTACGGATTGATCAGAAATTTGCCTGACATTCACAAAACAGTCCAAGTGGCTGCCTTTTCAATGTGTCTCCCATCTTCTCCCAACCATTTCTGGGCATGTTCATTCTTCATTATTTTTCATGCTTTCACAAACTTCAGAAATGGTACAATGCCTATCCCGGCAACCTGAACATATCAGGGGATTTATTCTTGTTAAAAACATGGAAAAATAAAAGGCCAAACTTTGGCATACTCACAAATATATTTCTCCTGCAGAAAAGTTTGCTGAGGAATTGACAGTGAGGGATGGACAAATCTGTCCGTTTCATGTTCTCCCACACTCAAAAACCAAATTGAAAGCCCAATTGAAACACCATAATCCTTCATCTCTGTTTATAATGGATGGAATCCTTTTAATGACTTAGGAGATTATCAGACACAGTTGAACATGGGGAAAAAAACATGTTCCAAAGCGCATCATAAGAATGCAATGGGAACAGAAACAGTGACATTATAAGCCGTTCCCGGGGTGTAGCACTGCCACGGACAAGGCTTCCCTTTTGTATTGACAGGGACGAGCCACCAAGAAAAAGGGATGCCATATTCATGCCCACGATATGCCCCCAGAACACTGAAGATGTCGTCATGTGATAATGTTGCCCATTCCTGTTTTTGTTGTGATCTTCTGATGTGGTTTTTGCCGCATCTGATAATTTCCTTATTTAGTATGGGTAACCCCCAGTTATGCCAGTGTAAGTATTTTCTCAGACATTGCACAAGCAGGTATACAATACAGTACTTCCTTGCACAACCACTTTTCCCCAGCTGTGTAATGGCAGCCAAACTGCAGCACGGCACAAGCTCCAAATGCCACTGATTGGTTGTGGAGTGGGAGTCCAAGCACTTTCTGTCTCTTGTTACTCTGATAGGGAAAAAGGAAGAGCCTTTACTCTCCTAAACTTTTCTCAGGTCTTACACTCCACAAGTGTCAGATGGGATCTCAGCCAATATCTTTAGATAAGGGAAGCTATCAACATAGGAAATAAAGGCAAACTAACAATTTCTAGACAGTGTGGCCTTCTAAGGGGCCCAATTATACCAAGTCTAAATCAGTTCTCATGTTTCTGATGTGCCCAGTGCACATGAATATATCTTACTACTTCACGATCATGGCCTGTGTGCTTGGTGCTACACCCCTCTAATGCCTACCCCATGTTTGTATTTGTAAATAGGCTGCTACACTGATCTAAAAAGGATCCAGTATTTCCTCCTCCATGAAAACCTTATGGCTAAAATCCTGCATGAGTAGACATAGCGTAAAGGCCTGCCCAGGTGAAACTAGACCACATATCCTTTCTCTCTTCTTGCAGGACACACCTTCCTTTGTTGCCCCCCTCCATGGCCATTGGAGAGGAGGGAGCTGGCAGAGAAGTGACTAGTTGTGTACCTGTAGCCAGACATGCAGCAGCAACATCATCCTGTGGGGATTGCCGAGACTCCAGTGAGACCTTGGAGGATGCCTTTGTCATTCTGTGTCTGACTTTAGAGACATAACCCAATATTTCTCATTAAGTGGTTGTGGAGTTGCGGGGGGGGGGCACAGGTGGAAGCTGAGTCTTGAAGGATTGGGAGTGGTTGCATGAGGGAGAGAATGAATTCCTCCATCTACAACAACCATGTAAAAAGATATATACAGGTGTAAGTTGGACTTGCTTGTGTATGTCACTAGCAGGATGATGTACAGGATGCCAGCCAAGGTGAATTAACACAGATTTCAAGGAAGCAGTGTAATCCCAGAATTTTGAACATTTGTTCCTATTATGTTTTCTATTAGAAGTGGAGGCACTGAAGAATGTGATGAGACAAATTTCAGCAGTAAAATAATAAAACAATAAATGATAACAAAATACAAAAAAGTAACCAAATTATATTGTCACTATAGCAGCAGTGTTGCTTCAATCTGTTATGGATGAACAGTGAACTTTCACTTTATAGTGCCTTTTACAAAAGTATCAGTGATGTGCTTCCAGTATATGGCCAAGTTCTGGAATCATGTGGTGAAGTGTAACACTCCACCTGCACTATCCCATGTCCTTTCCTGTGTCTTTTCTGGGAGGTACCACTGCTACATTTTCTTATCAGTAGGGAGGGGAAGGAGGAGATAGTTCAGAAGAGGAAGAAGCAGCTGGTCTCAGCTCAGAAGGGGAAAGAAATAAGGCTGTGGTCCCAGACTGAGCATACATTCATTCCTCTTCCCTTTGGAGTCCAGACTAGCTGATTTTTTTATTTTATTTTTATTTATTTATTTATTTATACCCCACTCTTCAGCCACAAGGCTATCAGAGCGGCTTACAAATTGTTTTAAGCAATAGCTATTTACACATCTAACTGCATTAAACAGTTTCCAATGTGTGTTAGCTAATTGCCCCCACAAGCCGGGTCCTCATTTTACCGACCTACGAAAGGATGGAAGGCTGAGTGAACCTTGGAGCCCGCTGGAATCGAACTTGCGACGTGGTGGCTTGCAGAACTGATGCCTGCTGCTCTGACTTCCCTATCACCTCCTCACCAGTATGTCACAGTGCAGTGGTCCCTCCCAGGAGAGGGTTTGCATGAGTCGCAAAAAGCTAGAGAATAACCCCCTGCACCCCAACCAAAAAGAGCCAGATACCTGCAGAACCTATACTTATCCTCATATATGTCACTAACAGAATGGCTTCCTAATCAATCTCCTGCACTTCCCTTCCTACCTTCTTCTTAACAGCCAGTGGGAAAGGTCTGACACTTCCACCTCCACTATGGGTGATGATCACAGTTTGTCACAGCATACAAACCCAGAACTGTGGTTGATCTTAATTATGATTAGTTTTAAACAAGAGAGTTTCATAAAGCCTGGTTCAGAGCTGGTTTGTTGGAAACTAACCATAATTGGATGAAACATGATTTTCTGGATTGAGGTGACACAGCAATCTGTAGTGGAGGCGGCCGTGCTGTTTTTTTACTCACGGACAACTTCTGTGAGTGAAAAACAGTGCGGCCGCCTCCAATGCTAGCTGCAACAGTGACGGATGACGCTGAGAGAGAAATGGTGTTTTCCGAAATGTACCCCTTGCCGCGTGGCAGCCTCGTTACTGCACCGGAGGCTGCTTGCGCGGCAAGAGGCTGAAAGAGGCGTCTGAAAATCTATATGTGGGATTGAATATTTTGGGGAGAGAGGGAATGTTCCCTGCAAAAGTGCTCCCTTACACACTGGATTGTATCCAGTTGTGTCATTTCTGCCAACGGAAGGGTCTTTGATCCAGCAAAGTCTTTTGTGAGCATCAAAGGGGAAGGTCCTTTTCACTGCAGCCCTCCTAGTTACCTACTGGATTGTATCTATGTTTTATTCATTTTGTTTTTGTTCATTGTTACTGTTGTTGTTGTCATTCTTATTGGTTTCTTTTTCTTTTTATTGAATTATTTTATTGAATTATTTTTAAACCAGTATAAAACATATAGGCTGTAAACCTGTTGGGGAATTATTAATGCATAACCTAGAGTTAGGCAATCATGCCTGTTTGATATTCATGATCTCCACATATTCTTTAGTTTCGGGGCTATTTGTGGAGTGTGAAAGTCTCCCAATCCCCACTTACCAGGCAGCAGTAAGTGGGGGTCTGTTCCTTGGGGGTCTGTTCCTCTGTCTTTCAGGAAGCAGCTGACTGGCATTGCCACCCACCTGGTGCAAGAGGGAATTGCAACAGGGACCCCACTTCTGCTTGTCACAATTGAGGTCGTGCACAGGAAGGGCTGGGAACATCAGTCAACTGTTTTCCAAGCAACAGGGAACAGCACCCCCCCCCCAACTGCAGCAGCTCCTGCTTGGTAAATGGGGACTGGAGGGGTTAGGCTGGGAGTCACTGGGTAGCCATGTAACTATGCTGGTTAGACATTTGTGACTCTCCAACAGGATTCTGGCTATAGTGAATACAGTTTTACTGGAAAGAAAGTCTATCTGTTTTTCTCCACCTCAATTCATGGGGAAAGGCAGGTAAGAAATCATCATCATCATCATCATTGCTGTTAATAAATAGCATAATACTTTATATTTATATGCTTAATGTATATGTCAAAGTGAAGTACAATTTTGGTCCTGAGAAAGTCTTCTGTGGTTTAGATACTGCTTCTTATCATTACCAAAAACTAGCACTGTGAACCATCAAATCATTTTGAGTTGATTAATTGCCTGACTCTTAACTGCTTTATCAATTTTTTTTTAAAATGAGTGTATTGCCAGTGCATCAGTATGGGCATGGACACCTTGTTGAGACAGTGAAGAATGAGTAAAATCATCAAAAAAAAGCTTCTGCTAATTGCTGGGAGGAAAGGATATGTTTAGTATTTTCTTTCCCCTTCCTCACCTAAAAATTAAATGAGTGTATCCTTAACTTCAAGATCACTCAAAAGGCTTGCCATCACCCATTAAAATTTGCACCCATGTATTCAGTGACAAAAGTTGATTACCACATCATTCTGTTTTCAACTCCATTCCCCCTAATAGCCCTGTTCAAAACAGAGATCAAATTGAGTCAATCAAGGGTTTAATTTCTCTTTAAAATAAGCATTACATCTCACTGTTGTGAATCTTAAGACATTTCAGATCCTTTTTTAACTAGTATCAGCCACTTTTCTTTTTTCCAAAAAAAGATATAAATCTAGAAAGGCCCATTCTATATTCCGAGTTTTGAGCTCCATGATCTATTTTTAGTCCCAACTAGACTAGACTCATTGAATCAGTGGAATTTTCATGAGTTGTTACCCAAAGATGTGGGGGGGGGTTGCTTTAGAGGCCCACATGTGGTGTCAAAACTATATTAATATTTAGGAGAATTATTATTAGCTCAAATGGAATGCTGTGAGAGGTGTGTAACTTTGGGATCTTTTCACCTGTGCATATCAGTACTAACTGCAGAGAACTACAGATTAAAGTGAAATAAAATGTTTTTTTTTTATTGGAAATAACACAAAAATCATTCACATACACAACACATGCTCTCAAGAACCACACAAAGCTATTGAAGAGTTAAGGCAGAAAGGTTGATAGAGAAATAGATTTGGGAAATAGGGTGATCATTTCTAGTCTCGAAGAGTAGCGAAGTACTAGGACCAAAGTCTGAGGGTAGCACTGGAAGTTCTGATCCGGGGCATGCTGACAAAGAAAGGTCTCATCCACAGAGGCACACTTTGCTATTCTTTGGGGCTAATATTTATACCCAGCTTCATATCCTGAAGGGGGTAGTTTTGCAGGAACAAAATTTAGGTGGGTTTCCCACCATGTAAACAAAGGAAACCAAAATTTAGCTGAATGCTGTTAATGGCTGGGAGATAGGAATTGATTGGTTTATGACAACCTTACATTGTAGGACAGGAGGGGAGTTCTGAGAGATTTTCCTCAGGATTTGGGCTGCATGGGTCACTGATTGTTTAGGATGTGTGACTCACCATTGAGGGGGCGAAGAAGGAATTAGCACATACCTCCTTTATGGTTTTGTTTACTAAGGGGCTTCCACTCAATCCTAGCTTGGGTGTGCTTGCTCAAATATTTCTAAGACACTTTCCCAGTCCTTGTAACCTACATCGGATCTCACTGTGGATTACCTCAGTCTACTTGACCCATTCAAAATGTCCAATATTTCTAATTATGAGATATTATAGAGAGGAGTAGTAGGGCATACTTATAGAGTGTTCTTTTACCAAACTGCTGTTACTCAGTGTAGCTACTCTAACTGAGACTGTCTCTCTGCCTCTCAGTAACAGCATGATCCAGACCATTCATAATAGGA
Organism: Gambelia wislizenii; assembly: GCA_030847615.1. NCBI lineage: Eukaryota > Metazoa > Chordata > Lepidosauria > Squamata > Crotaphytidae > Gambelia > Gambelia wislizenii. Next base: position 365,223,270 of record JAUMIR010000001.1, read on the forward strand.
AAACCTCTTTCATGATGCAAAAAACAATGGCCATTAATATGTACATTGTAACAACATTTAGTTGATACATTGACCATTTAATCCCAGGCATGTCTGCTTAAGAGCTAAATCCCACTAAAGTCAACAGGATGCCTTCCATTCAAATGGAGATATGTATGCATTATATAGAGAAATCTGCATAATCAGAAAACCAGATAAATGAAAGTGCTGGTTACAGAGAATCATACTGAAATGAATTTATGAGCTCATCCACATGGGCCAGAATACTCCAGCTTCCTGCTGACATATTCTGGCTGTGGATCAGGCCTGGCAAGAAACAGGATGGAATCCAGACTGCCAAGCTAGCCCATCACTGCAGCCTCCACCACCCGTGTCCCACTCTCCAAAGCCAGGAAGCCAGCCCACAGCACATAAGCAAGCCCTCTGCATGTGCCCAGCCTGGTCCATGCTGCAGGCCTGCTTGCTGGTTTCAGAAAGAGTGATGGCAGATGGCAGCTACAGCGATAGGCCAGTGCAGCGGTTTGCAGTCCTGTAGGGTCCAATCTGTTTTTTGCTGTCATTTTTCCCAGGTATTTTTTAAAACCGGTGTAACAGGCTTTACCCTGTCTTGGCCTCATCTTTGAATTTTATTTTAAAGATTAGGGAATTTTATTTAAGATTAGGAGTCTTTTATTGAAATAAAGCCATTCTACTGAAAAATACACCTGACCACAAAAGGCCGTAACAATAAAGCAAAATTTCCTCACTCTTTTCTTACTAATACAAAAATAAAATTATCTATCCTAACACTAATACATTTTTCCTCTTAATCTAAACACACTATAATCACTCTCTTTTCTTCTGTAATAAACATATTTACACCTTTATACTCAAATTAGAAGTTACACATTACAATTATACATATTTGGAAAAGAAAAAAATAATTTAAAAATTAATAAAAATAATAATACAAAAATACAATAATAATAATAAAATATTTAATTAAAGATATCCCTTAAGTTATTGCTGGGGTTGTCTCATTAAACCATGGCCAAAACTTTCTCCAACAATGGTTTGGCAATTTCTCTTTTTCAGTCACAGCTAAATTTTCAATTACGTTTTTAACATAATAAGCAGTGTCTTTCACATCCTGTAGATTTTGACTCTTTACCTCCCTTTGGTTTTGGAAAAATATCCCAACATCACATAGAGGTTTACCAGGCACACCGTGGACCAGGGCACTGTCCAAAAACTCACAGCTGGGGAACCAGACTCCTGCCTCTTCCCAGGTCTTCCCAGGTCCTTCCCAGGGGATTGTGTGGACTGCCAGGTACAAAATGAGGCAAATGCCCTGCATTGTCTGGACTGCAGGGCTCCAAGACGTGGGTGGGGAAATGGGGTAAATAGCTTGTCTTGACAAGGCCTATAAAGCATTCATTCGGAAGGATTATATAATTAATATTTATATTTTGGAGATTTGTATTAAAGTCTAGTACTACATTTCTGTAGGCTATATGTTGTGCAACTTTGATTTGACATAACTCAGGTTTTCATACACTATAAGTGCTATCATCTGTTCTTAAATGCATAAGAAAGTTCAGTGCTTTATGTTGTTTGTAGTATTTTGTATAGCTGTGTGTAGTATTTTGTATAGAAGGCTAAAATGGTACTCACTAATCAGTTTCTTGTTAAGCCAAGGTGGCTGATTCAAGAAAGAGAACCAAGTAATATCAATGGCTGATAAAATAAAGCACAATAGCATTACTCCCGTATACACTGTTAACTACTCTTTTTTTCAAGCAGCCTACTCGGTTTTGTTTGCAGCTTTTTATACACTAGTGGCTACTTATGCAAAAAAGGGGAGGACTAATTAAATTTGTTTATGTATGTTATCATGTGGAGCCCTCATTTCCAGACATCAAGCTATGAATCATTAAATAACTGCTAAATTGGTCTCCAGAGACAGATCATGCCTCAGAGTTGGGCAAGTCCCCATCCCGCCAAAGCCAGGTGTGCTCTGTGGTGAACAAGCATTAGAACTGCTTTAAAGGCCATGATTTGGGTAGGCAGCCAGGCTTCACACTGTGAGGTGAGAGGTAGGAAATCATGAAAACACTGACAGCCCTCCCGTCAGAGTTGCTCCTCAGTTTGATTAATGAGGGCATTTGAAAGACAATTAGCAAAAGCAGGTTTGGCTGAAACTAGCTTATCAATCAGACCCCCTCCATTCAAAGCACTGAAGCCTTTCCTTTAGGGTATTTTCTTTTCTTCTTTTCTTTTTTAAAAATTTTTCCTGGAGCAAAAGAATGGGGCCCAAACAACAACAGAGTTTCCCCACCAACCAAGGCACTTTCAAAGAAAGCAACAGAATGTGGCAGGCTAGAACACACAGAGAAAAGAACATTGTAAAAACTTGAGCTCCTAACAATCCTCAGACCAGATATGCCTCTAACAGACCTGTAGGTTTTAAGCTCCATAACAGAACGTCCATTTTTGCAATAATTCCCAGCACCCAGAGTTTTAAATAAGGTAGAAATGCCTCAGAACTGAAGACCTACTCATATACAAAGTATAGGAAGTGTCATACATAAGGGGTCCATTAAGGTTACACTAATGAAGTCAAAATAATAATTGATATAATAGAATTACACACACACACACACACACACATCTTGTACCAGGTATATTTAAGAGGAATTCCAACTCCCCATAGTCCCATTGCTTCCAACTCCCCTATCCCCACTATCCCACTGTATCCCAGGGGCATTAGGTTAGGCAGGGAGTCCAGTCTTAGAAGAGATCTGATCTCTGAGTATTGACAAATGGCAAAATTTAAAAATTCTGTTTGCTCATCGGTGGGAATCATGGTCCTCCAGACATTATTGGATTCCAAATCTCAGTAGTCCTCACCATCAGTTATACTGGCTAGGGCTGCTGTGATTTGTAGTCTGACAACATCTGGAGGGCCCTTGTGGTTCCCATTCTTCCTATAAAAGAAGGAGAAAGATAAAGCTAGAACGAGTTAGCTGAGCTTCAACCAACTCCCAATATTCCCCAGTGGCCATACAGCATGTAATTTTAGGAGCTGCAGTCCAAAAACATAATGGCTGAGATCCTGCATTGTGAAATGTAGCTACAATAAAACTCCATTATTGTAGCTATGTCTGACAATGCCACCCCCCTAAAATAACCAATCTTTACAGCCAGGCAGCATCCCAACCAAAGGATTTCGAAGGTGCTGCAGTTTGAGGCACTGGGAAATGACATCTGCAGTACCCTCTCTTGGTCACAGAGAGGGCACATTGAGAGCAGGCAGCTAGAGAGACCCCTTGGGGTCCTGCCACAACGGCTTCTCTCGTAACTCTGGTTTACAATTACATAGGGGTTTACCGCACTCCAAAGAGAAGTGCCAATGCAGAAGGAATGTTCTGTCTTCCCTGCTGCCTTACTGCATGATGTCACCGTCCTTCCAGCATTCTTTCATTCCAGTCCCATGGGGACTGAGCTAAAACCACATCTTTTTGCTAACGGGTGTTAGCAAAAAGACATGATTTTACCTCGGTCCCTCATAGCACCAGAACAACAACAACAAAAAAAAAATGGCAACAGCATGCAGTAAGGCAGCACAGAAGATGGAATGTTCCTGCTGCCTTGTGATAAACCCCATAATTACCAAACAAGATGCCAGCTAATGTTTCCAAGCATTTATCACCTTTCTGGGCTTATCTACACGGGCTAAATACTCTGGCTTTCCCCCATCTTAGCAACAGCAATAGCAATAGCAATAGTAATTATTTTTTTAGCTAATTGCCCTCAACAAGCTGGGTGCTTATTCTACTGCCCTACAGAAGGCTGGAAGGCTGAGTCAACCTTGGAGCCCCCTGGAATCGAACTTGCAATGTGGTGACTTTCAGTACTGGAATTTAACCACTAGCCACCATGGCTCCTTTCTTGTGATCTTGAGCTCTGCAGTCCAAATGACACAGGGCATTTGCTCCATTCTGCCTCCAAGCAGTCCTTACAACTCCAGGGCAGAAACAGGGCTCAGATGGGTGCAAACTGGAGCAGACCCCTTTACTGTGATTTAAAATAATACCTGCTTTAAACTGTTTCTGCCGGGATGGAACAAATCAGGCCTTGCATGTCCACAGGAGCCCATCCCAGTAGGCTGGCCCTCGCTACTGCCACCAGTCACCCATACTCTTCCAGATCCAGGCTGCATGCTTCCAGCATGTGACCAAGGCTGGTCACATGCCAGGGGTTCGTCATAGGGTGTGCCCAGCTTCCTTTGGACCCGGCAGAGTGAGAAAAATGGCGATGGCTGCAACGATGGGCCAGTGTTCTGTCTGGACTCTGGCCCATTTCCTCCAAGTAACGGGGGCAGAATGGGCCATCTCCATAACCATGCTATGTAGTGGGGAGCCAGCATATTTCGGCTGGGGTATATCAGTCCTCTGATATTAAGAAATGGCTTCTTAATACAAATGCTTGTTTAAATGACTTAATGTTCATTCCAAGATGTACCTCTTTGGTGGTATGTGAGAATTCCAGTAGCGCTTGCTTGAATGTATCTACTGGTATTACATGCACACACGTTGTGGGGAGGGGGGAATAACCTCCCCCTCAAGAACTTTACTCCAGCTTTGGTTGTTTGCATGAAACTCTTGTATCATTTGCACTGTAGGTATGGCTCAGGTCCAGTGGTTTAATGATGGTTTAATTGATTTTCATAAATTAGTATATAAATATACAAATACCGTCCTGATCACAAGATGCAGACAAACGACCTTGCCTCCATCTTCATTTTGCAAAAGGAAGACACACTATCAGCTGCCAACAGATGGCTTTCACCTGGATGAGAGAGTGACAGAAGAAGCGTCTTGGCTAATGTTCCATTAAATATAATTCAGGAATCCCTCTTAGACTTCTTTAATGCGAGTAAACTTTTCCTTGGCAATTTGCTCACTAAGTAACTCATCACGAAGAGAAAAGGAAATTTGCTGACCTCACTCCCCAGCTATGATTACTCTTGTCAATTATTCCACACTGGGAAGCCAAACAAGCATTGTATATGAAAACTAAATACTCTAGTTGGCATAAATTCAAATTAGCTGTCCCACGCACGCTTATAGCATGCAAATTAAAATGTCCTGAATAAGCATTAATCATCCTAATGGGCTAATTATTGTCATTTAAAATCTAATAATTTAACTACTGCACTACTACAGCAAACTTGGGAGAGCTAAACATACTGACTTGAATCACTGTTATCAGAGGACTTGAAGATAAGAGAACTTCTAAAGTATGTTAGCTAGTTAAATATAACACTCTTTAAAGTTTTTGAAGATTACTAAACATCTTATCACACAATAGGTATAGTTCACTGGAACTTTCTCCTTCACACTCCCTTCTGGAGTCACGGAGCTAGGACAAGCAGTAAGGCTCTGTCTGTCTATCTATCTATCTATCTATCTATCTTTGTGTGTTTGTGTGTACTGTATCTTCAAGTCGGCCATTGACTTATGGTGACCCCATGAACTTCATAGGATTTTTATTTTTTTTATTTTATTTTTTTTTGTGAGGAAATTCACAGGTGGCTTTCCATTGCTTTCCTCTAAGATATGGCTTATAGTACCTGATATTTCTTGGCAGTCTCCCATCCAAGTATTAACTAGGGAGGACCCTGCTTAGCTTCCAAGATCTGAAGGGATCTGGTACCGTGTTAATAAGGTAGTCCCTACTTTGAAACTTCCCGTGGACCAACTGATGCAGGAAATCAACTATAGTCAGGAAATCTGTTAATATACAGGAGTGTGTATTTTTAAAAAATAGTATAAGGAGCCATCTTTCAATACAAAAATGCACAGTAAAGCACATCACATTTTTGTTTTAAAATAAACAATTTGAAAGGATTTTGAAATGTTCAGATTAGTGCAGACATGGAACAGAATGGAGTTATAGATAACAGATTACAGCAACATTGTTCAGAAAAAAAGATATACTGTATAGGCAAATAGCAATTTCATCAGGGATTTTTTAAAAAATAAATCTGAAAAACAAAGAATCATAGACTTATTCAATCAATTGTTGAATGGTCAGTCAACACATAGGCAAATCCCATTGATTCAATGGGACTACTCTAGCCAGCACTAACAATAGAATTTAATGTGCAAAGGGATCTTGTAGCATCTTTGAGACTGAGAAAGTGGTTGGTAGCATAAGCTTTTGTAGACTTAAGTCTATGAAAGCTTTATGCTACCAACTCCTTTCTCTCAGTTAGTCTCAAAGATGCTACAAGATCCCTCTGCATACTGATCCAGACTAACATGGCTATGGGCTTATCCACAGAGGAAATTTACCCTGTCTCCAAGTCTTGGAGCCTTGCAGTCCTGACAATGCAGGGCTTTTGCCCCATTTTTCCCCCAGGCAGTCCTCACAACCCCTGGAGCAAAGATGGGGCTAAGATGGGGAGGACACAGGGTAGGGCCCAATAAAACATTTTTAAAAAATAATACCTGTTTAAATCCACTCCTGCTGGCAAAGAAAAAAGAAAAGAAAAAAATGATGAGGCCCCACGTGACTACAGGAGCCTGTTCCGGCACACCGGCACATTGCACGGCTACCCTTGCCTTGCTCTTCCATAGCCAAGAAAGGGCTACAGCCCAAGACTTAAGGCTGGTCACATGCAGGGGGCCTTGCTCACATGCTGCAGGCTGCTTCCTGATATTAGATAGTGTGCTGTGGAGATTAGTGGCATTGGCTGCAGGGATGGTCCAATGTGCTCATCTGGACTCCGGCCCATTTCACACTGATTATGGGGGAGGGATGGACCAGATCTGCAAGCGGGAAACCACCATATTCTGGCCTGTGTAGATGAGCCCTATGTCTTTGAATAGAATTTAGGTCATCTGCTTGTCTACAGGTGAGGGCTCTCATGCAGGCAGAGGCCACCCCTACTTCCTGGCCATGTAGTGAGCTGAGACAAAGGAAAGTAAAATTTAACTCCTTCTGCAGCAGCAAGGCAACTTCTTTTGGTATCCAGCATGATTCTGACCCTTTATGAAGCCAGGGCTCTTTTGTCAGGCAGAGATTGTTGGGTTTTTCAAAAAGTCTCTGTACTGCTGCATCTGAAAAAAACAACAATTATCAGGTGATATATAGGTAAAACTTGGCCAATTGTAGTCCAAAAGAGGTTTCTCTGAGGTTTCTACCTCCAACAAAGGTAAAACTTCTCTTTTGGAATATAGCTCTTTCTTGTTATTATGGCAACGTCTGATAAAAAGGATTATTGTGCCAGGACACTTACACTTTAAAATACGGTGGGAAAGAAACATTTTTAGAGGCTCATCTGATAATCTCCTATGAGTCTCAGAATCCTCCAGACAGCCTAGCCACATTTGCTGGAAGATTCCGGGACTTCTGGTTCAAAAATGGAACTCTGTTGAGTTCTGCCACATGAAATTAGGCCATGGGTGACAGGCTGCTGTAGGGCCCCAAGTTGCTAATTCCCCTCGTACCAATGGCACCTTCATATTACATGCTCTGAATACTTAAAAGAACACTGTGTTAGGTATGAAGTATTTGTCATGGCTGCCCAAGAATGTAGCAGAAGTTCCATGTAGCTCCCATTCGTTTCAACAAGACTTTCCCAGGGGAACATCCAAGCACATTATATCCATAAGGTATGAGCTATTAATTTAGAAAAAAAAGATATTATAACTCCTCAATAAGCTACAAGTCATATTAAAGTAGCCTATCCGTGGCACTTTAAAGATTTAATTAGATTTAAAATATTAATTTTTTTCCTAAATGGCACTTATTTCTACTTTTCTATGACAGTGGATGAATAGGTTGTAATAGACCTTATCGCTATTATGAAGGCCAAGATTCATCACTTGAACACTGCGACAATACGGGATTATTTGCATGGGCTAATTGGCTATCAGGAGTCTAGCACAACAGAAGGGCCTTCCATGTCTTCTCAGATATAATACTTTTCAAGGAACATCATTGGTGATTGATGCCCCTGTGCCTGGTAGGATGGAGTCCAAGGTGACAAGAGGCAGATCCAATGGGGGCTACCAGACTCCACATCTATGCTCACCCTCTTCCTCAAATGAAGCCTCTAAACACACCAAGTTTCCTCCCCTCCCACTGGTTTGAAAGGAAATTGTGGGTTAGGTGGCCAGTACCCCATCTGCCCAAACAGTAGAAGCACCCCCCAATGAATTTGGTTCTCATATTCACCTCCCATTCAGACGGAAAGTATAAGAAATCGTGTGGTTTACAGAGCTGACTCCAGATTTTAAGAGCCCCCCAGCAAAGTGTAATTCCTCCTATGCTGATGGGTTTCCTTTCCCATGGGCTTCCTGGTGGGTTTCCTGGAGGCAATGGTGAGCACCTATCAGAGCTCCTTTTCCCTATGATGTAGCCAGCATCACTTTTTCACCATGAACATATGAATTTCCAGTCCCAGGGCTCAATTGGAATAGACGCTTAGCCAGGAGCTGGGAACCTCTGTTGCTTTCTTCACTTGTCCAAAGACAGACTTCTTCACAGGGCTGAGCCAAAACATTGTGTTGCCTGAGACTAAAACAAAAAAGCACCCTCCTTTGTATGTACTGAAGGTGGTTGGACCAGCAGCTGCCTAATCTGGTGCCACAGCCCAGGAAGCTTGTGTGGCATAAACTTCTCTAGCCTCCAATGGAAGAAAACAGCCAAAGATTTCATAAGGAAGAGGCTGGAGGCTGATCCTGATTCCTAACATATGTTAGTAGAGGCAGTCACCTCACTTTGTTCAATGTTAGGGACAGCATTGCTTGTTCACCTTCAGGCAGGGGTGTGCTGGAAGTAGCAGAGGATGTTGCAGACAATTCTCAGACCCTTTCAATTTTGCAAAACTTCACTCCTTTCCAAGGCAAACATAGTATTCTGGGATTCCTAGGAGGAACTGGCATTGTCAGAAAGTCATCTTCCTATCCCCAAGGCATCTTTAAACTGATGGTCAAAAATCAATTAAACAAATGTATGTTGATGGTTCAGGACCTAAATATCCTAAAGGCACCAAATCCTATCTGATCTTGGAAGCTATGCAGAACCATCCCTGGTTTATATTTGGAGGGGAGACTGCCAAGGAATATCAGGTGCTGTGAGCTATATTACAGAGGAAGGAACTGGCAAAGCTACCTCTGAGTATCCCTTGCCTTAGAAAACCCTATGAAATCCATGAGGTCACCATTAGTTGACAGGCAACTTGAAGGCACGTGCACACACATGTTGATGGCTAAATGAGCATGCAGTGCCTTGCTGTTCTCAAAAGATGGGCAACCTACTTAAAAGAGGTAAGACAACCACTGAGTGAGTAATTTGGCTCATTATTTAATATATTTGCTATCCATATTCCAAACATGGGATAAAGTTAAGCTTACCACACCAAGGATTATGTATTATGACTCCACAGTGAGAGAAACTATTTCTGCCAGCAGAAACAGGAAGGGTAAATCCTTCCACCTGAAGCCCCCCATGCCCCTAAAATCCTACTCCAAATGCTGGTGAACCCTCCACAGCAGGTGTTTAGGACTACAGGGAGAGGTGAACGGAAAGAATGTTCAGCTACTACTGCTAGAATTTATTGGATTTAGACATTACTACCAGGGGCAACCAGTGGATCCTCCACCACAGGAGGAAAGAATAATCTCTTGATTTTATCATTGCACCTCCTGGAGTAGCTCCAAGTTGTGAAGGAGCTCTACCAGCGATGAACCTCAAAAGGGATATTGTTACCCTAAGAGGTGAGGGGTGCTTTACAGCCTTCCCTTCTGATGTAAAAATCTCAATTATTATCTGGGGGAATTATTAGCTTAAACAGCAGCCTACAAGAGGAGGGTCACTTTGGAGATCTTTTCACCTATGTATACCAGTACTAACTATAGAAAGCACTCCAGTTACAGTGAAATAAAGTATTTTTTATTGGAATTAACACAGAGGATACACTATCATACAAAACATACACTCTTAAGAACCATACAAGGCTATAGCAGAGTAAGACAAAAAGGTTGGCTAGAGAGAGGTCCAGGAAGATAGGGTTATAGTCTTGAAGACAAGAGTTACGTGCAGTGAAGATGCTCAGAATGTTGTCTGAAGGTGGCACAGACAATCTGGCAGAGTGTTGGTGTCCATCTATGGCACACTTTACTATTGTTAAGGGACTAATATTTATGCCCTATTTCATATCCTGAAGTGGTACTCTGGTTATGACAAAGCCTGAATGGCTTTCCCATGGGACAGACAAAGGGAACTGAAACTCAACTGATCATTTTAATTGCTGGGAGATAGAAATTTGATGGATTTGTTACAATTTCACAAGATTGGACAGGAGGGGGTATAGGAGAGATTTCTGTAGGAATTGATTAAGTAATGGTCACTTAATTGTTTGATTGAATTATTGCTGAAATGCCCAGAAGGAAGGATCAGCACACACCACCTTATTGACTATGTTTACTAAGGTGCTTTCTGCATAATCCTAACTTGAGCTTTCTTGCCATTATATTTCTAGACATATCCCAGGTCACTATGACCTCAAACTGACCTTTAGTTTGTCCCAGCCAACCTGACCCCAAAAGGTGTCCGATATTTCCAGTAATGAGATACCGTGGGGAGAGGGCAATAATTAACCATACTAACGATACAGTCCAGCAAGGCACAGTGATTTGAGTGATGGACTAGGACTTTAGGAGGCCAGGATTTGGAGGACCAGTGGGTGACCCTGGGCAAGTCATACTCTCTCAGCCTTGAGAAAATTAATGGCAAACTTCCTCAGGATAAACTTTACCAAGAAAACCCTATAATGGGGTGACCATGTCAAAAGCTACTGACAGGCTTCAGAAATAATGCAGTTTGACACCACTTTAAATATCATGGTTCCACCCTATGAAATCCAGGAACTGGAGTTTGTTGTGGCACCAGAGCTCACTGACAGAGAAGGCCAAATATCCCACAAAACTACAAATCCCAGAATTCCATAGCATTGATCCATGGCAATTAAAGCAGTGTCAAACTGTATTCTTTTATTTCTGCAGTGTATCAGCAGCCAAAATCAATTTGAAGGCATACAAGAACACTAACAATTGTAATTTTAAAAAGTAATGCTTTCCTGTTTCTCAAAAGTAGCCAAAATCATTCTTCTTCTCTTACTTTTTTCAAAAATATACATTGACTTTCAAAAGTTGGAAGAATATAAAAATATTCAACTATCATGGTTTGGAAAAGTAGCTTTAGTTAAAATGAAAATATTACCTAAATTAATTTTTTTGTTTAGAATGTTACCAATAAAAATATCAGAAGAGGAACTGAAAAAATGGTAAAATATGTTGAATAAATATTGTAATGGAGGGAAAAGGACAAGATTAAATAAATTATTCTGGTATATACCACAGAAGGAGGGAGGACTTGGTCTTCCAAAAATAAAAGCATATTATGAAGCTAATCAATTGAGATATGTTATAGAAGGAATTGTAGGACAGGGGGATTTAGAATGGTAAGAGACAGAAACAGGAAGAATAGAAAAGAGAATATGGAACATATTTTTTGGTAATTTTACAAAAAAGGAAATTAAAGGAATTGAGAACCCATTTCTGCAAAATATACGGGAAATATGGTATAAATACAAGAGAGAATTTTTGCCTATTGATTCAGTATTAACACCGGTTATAATGGGAAAAAATTTTCCAAATAATTTGAAGGGAAAAACGGGAAAGGAATTAAAGAAAAGAGGACTAGACAAAATAGAGTGATGGATAGGATGGATGAGTGAGAAAGGGAGTATAAAAGAGAAATTATGTGGAATGAAAATTTCATGGTTTAACTGCATACAGTTAGAACAATGGATTAAAAATTGGAAAAAGAATCATAAAGAAACAATGGAATTTACAAAATTTGAAAATTTGGTGAAAAAGGTGACAAGAGGGATGATAATGAAAGTTTGAAAGGTATTATAAGTGAATTATATAAAATATTGATAAAAAATAAGGATAAAAAAGACAAAGGGGAATATTTAAGGAGAATATGGGAGGAAGATTTGAAACAAAGAATTGGAGATCACAAATGGGATAAGATTTGGAAACAAAGACATCTAAACAATATGTCGATATGGATAAAAGAAAATTACTATAAAATAATATGGAGATGGTATTTGACACCAGCAAGTCTGCATAATATAGACAAGAATAATTCTAAATATTGTTGAAGAGGTTGTCAAGAAATAGGTACATATATGCATATGTGGTGGAACTGTAAATTTGTACAGCAGTTTTGGGAAATGTTTTTTATAAAAATAGAGAATATTCTGAATAGAAATATAGAAAGGAAACCGAGCATAGCATTGATGTCAATTTATAATGGAGAGAATGAGAACCAAGCAGAAAAGGATTTAATAACAAATTTATTAACGGCAGCAAGATTAATTATAGCAAGACATTGGAAAATGCAAATAAAAGTACAAGTGGAGGAGTGGTATAAAGAAGTTTGGAAAATGGCAATAAATGATAAGTTAACATGTAGAATTAAAGTAAGAAAAGGGAGTTGGAAAGTGATTTTGATAAAAATTGGAAAGTATTTGTTAAAAAAGTATTACAGACAAAAGATGGGAGGTTACATCCACGAGAAGAAATGAGATTCTGGAAAGATTAGGTAAGGGATAATGGCTCTGGTGAAGGGGAGCACTGAGGGGGGGGTAGGGGAAGTAATATTCATGAAAAGAATCATAGTAAAGAATTTATGTTAACTTTTGAAATTAGTTGATAGAAAAATTGTGATGTTTATGGTAATATTATGTGTTATACTAAATAAGTATTGATTGGAAATTATAATGTATGATTATAAAATTAATAAAAATATATAAAAATATATACATTGACTGACATCTAAATCTAAAGTCATTGGCCTACAAGGCACAAAACATCCTTTCTTCCGATCCATCTCAGAGCATGAGAGAGAAGCATGAGACACAGCTCTGGACAGAATTTAAACCATGTGATAGTCATCCTCCACCATTTAGTCAGACCCACACTCTCAAGGTGATAAAAAAATAACTGAATTGTTACAGTCACATCATAAAAAGAATGAAGTTATTAAACTTGTAATGTAACATAGTTAGCTACTTGTTATTAGAATACAGAATTGATTGCTATTAGTTATTTTAACTAGTTACTTCCATGTTCTCTCTCTCTTCCCATTTTAATTTCTATGAAAATGCTGCCGAAAAGGAGTGGCAATTCTTTAAATGAATTTCTGCTAACGTGACTACTTTCTCCATCAAGAGTATTTTTGAAATGAAGAAGAAAAATCTTTCTTTGATTACCTGTCAGTCATTGTGAAATGTCTTCACATGAAATAATGTGTGAAACACATACACAGTAAAGTGTGTAGGAAGCAATATTGCTTTTACTAAAAGTGAACAGAAAATGAAATGTAATAGGAACATCCCTAGCTTTACAAAAGTGACAATTGATAAAACCAATGAGATTCTGGAGTTTGTATTACTTTATTTTAAGCATACGGGTGCTGCACCCTCATTAATTGTACCCATCACCCCCCTGCTCTGTAAATTTAGCATTAAGGTGCAACTAATATTTTAATCTAGAGTATTATTTGGAAGCTCCTATGAAGTCAGCATAAAACACAGTGTGAAACTTCTCTGAAACATAATTACACTTTCATCAATGCCAAATTCATCTTAGTTCTAGCAGTGATCCTTTTTATTTTCTAGCTAAAGAACAAACTAGGCTGGCCAAAAAAAAATCTTTTGCTAAAGCAAAATGCTAGTGAAGTAACTTGAAGCTATTCAGTGCAATTGTAGTAGTATTTTAGACCTTCAGTGAGATGTAAATATTTCAGGTGAACAGTATCAAGCACTTAACCAATATAAAGCAACAATGAAAACAAAAGGGAAAAGGAGTTTTAATTTTGTTTAATATTACTTACTTTTTACATTATAAAAAGGTGACATTATAAATTACTAGCTCCTGAGAATATTTTCAAAGAAAAAAGTCCATCCCAAATTAATCACAGGTAGCACTGAAATAACTAAGGAATTAATCAACTTTCCAGGAGTTTGAATGGCCCCATTTGATAGAATGAAAAACAAAATTATGTAATTGCCCTAGTTGGAGACATTATGACCACCCCATCTGAGTGCACCTACTACAGACCCATGAGGGAGGAGTTTGGATGCTCCATATATAAGGGAGCTGCCCTCCTGTGAGAGGGAGCTGCTCCACATGAGCAAAAATGAGACAGCCCTATAGATCTGCCCCTTGGAAAATGCCCCCTAGATTCATACTGTATCATCTCAGTTATGCACTAGTGGCAGAAGTTTGCCACCGACTAAATGCTATGGCTCAGCAAGCTTCAAACAGATGCTTTGGAACTAATTAAAACTAATCAATATATTGTTAAATTATCATCAAACTCAGCCTGTTAACATTGTTGTCATTTAAGTTTAAATAAGAACTTTTAAAATAATTCTTGAACATTTTAAAACAAACCGGGATTAACAAACTATTTCCAAACTGGTTTAAATCATTGCTATTATCTCCATGCCTAATGACAAATATCGAGAGGAATATTGCTGGTCCCTGGAGGTTATTAGACATGGCAAAAACCACATCTGAAGAATGCTACAAAAACAGAAATGGCTGACATTTCCAGATGATGACGTCCTTCAGTGTCCCGGGGATGTAGCGTGGGCATGAATAAGGCATCCCTTTGTATTGGCAGCTTAGCCCCATCATTATAAAAGTGAACCCTCGTGCGCAACAGCGCTATGCCCCAGGGATGACTGAGGATGCGGGTGTTTGATAATGTCATCCTTTCTGTTATCGTCAAGTTCTTCTGATGCAGTTTGGGACACTTTTTTTGCCACTTTTCACCGCATCTGATAATCTCCCCTGTTGCAGCAAGAATATTGAATTAGATGGACTTGCGATTTGATCTACCACAGCTGTACATGAACAGCACTAGACAACCACAGATAACCCATTCTTTTCTACTGCTTCCATATGATACGGCTTGTATATATTAACCTCAGGCAGATCTGAAGCAGCAAATGTGACGTATTGCTGATCCTTCCAAAAAGCATGTGAGAACACTACTCAGCAACCAGCTTTAAGACTGGGAACTGGGAACCCTGGCAGTTTGTGAGAATATGTGTTAACACTGGCTGTCATTATATGGAATACTAAACTCTTCTGGAAAACAATCTGGATGTCTCATCAAAACACCCCCTGTTCTCATTTCAAAGAAATATGCGACTAGGATATGGGCAAACAATAAATTTGCTCAGTAGATGTTACATTTAAACATGTCGCAGACCACAGCATTGCCTATGTTCATTCTCCTTCAAACCTCAAAGTAATCTCAGTTGCGATCTGTACAGGGCCTCTATAGACTTATCTACACTGGCCAAATAAAATGATCCCCCCTCATTTTCAAAGTGAGCTGTCTAGACAATGTACAGCTTGAATTCAGGTCTTTTCAGTGCTGCATGGCTTTAATCCACACCAAAAAAAGTGGAGATTTAGTCCAGAATTGAAAATCTGGAAGTGGAAAATCTGGATGTTTGCACACATGTGTGGACCGTGCTCCATAGCAATGTCAGTGTGGGGCTGGGGGGAGGAGTTTTTGGTGGGCAGGCGGAAGACATTGAGAGGAGGCTCCCTGGCGATCAGCTGAGCTTTCTTGCCTGGAAATACCTCTTTCTCTGTTTTAATTTCATTTTTAGTGGTTCCCTTTTTTTCCCCCACCCATACAGGGCAGCTGTTTGGAGAAGTGTATACCAGCATACCTATATTGTTAGCTGCATGTATCTCCATTGAATAGGATGTCAGAAGTTCCTCCAAGTCAGGGGGAAAGACATCAGACTGGGGTGAGTTTGAAAGGGAAAACTGTGTGGACAGTGCTCCCAAACTCACCTTGGTATATGTGGTGATTGTGTAGACAAGCCCATGGTCGTTGGGGACAAAGATACCCTGAAGGTAAGCCAGATTTTCCTGTTGGCATAGATGAGCCCTATGAGCACATAGGTGCTCCAGCTGTCATGTGCATACATGTTTAAGTAGCTTCTTGTACCTTTTATTCTTTCCATATGTGCTGGAGTCTTCTTGGAACACACAGATACAGACAGATCTGAATTAATGATTTTACTTCAGTTCTTATAGCTCTCCTTCCTAGACAAGGTTGATCATGATGAATGAGCACTTTCTACAAAAACGTTTGATGTAAAACTTGACAAATGTTTACACGTGTGCCCTGACAGACACCGTGTGTGTTTTTGTTTGTTTGTTTAAACAGCATATATCAATGTCTACATGAGAACTGTCTTGGAGAAGTCAATTTAAATGAGCAGAAAGGTATTTTGACCAAGATTTGATATTGTAGTAATACATATGTAATACTGGTCTATACTGATACTCCTACTGTGATGAAGTTTTATGAAAGTATTAAGGCTGCAGAAATGGCTAAATGGGTATTATAAGGAAAGCATTTATATTATTTGTCTCCTTACACAATATGGAGTGGAGACCCAGTCACATTTTATTTTTCTTCCAACCTGAATCCATGAGAACCATTGATTTCTAGGGAAGTGGTTACAACAGCCTCCTCCAATGCAGTACCCTCAAGGGTTGAGATCCTCTTGCAGGGAGGAAGCAGAGGAAGGCTTCTCAATTGCTGTCAAAGAGAAAGACACAATATTCTTAGCAGCTTATTTCCTCAGGGTCTACCTTTCAGGTGCATCTTTGGAGCTAAAGACAATCTGGGAACACCACCTCGGAAAATCCCTGGCCATATTCCAAGACACCATTCCCAGGGCATCTTTAGTTTCAAGGTGGTTGTGTTAAGCTGGACAGTGAAGAAAGCTGACAGGAAGAGAATCAGGTCATTTGAAATGTGGTGCTGGAGGAGAATTCTGCAGACACTGTGGCCTGCCAAAAAGATAAATCAATGGGTCCATGAGCAAACTGAGCCTGAACTCTTTCTTGAAGCCAATAAGAGCATGTTTAGCCAGGATAAGAGAAGGTTAAGAGGTGACATGCTAGCCAGATTTAAATATTTGAAGGGGTGTCATACTAAGGATGGAGCAAGCTTGTTTTCTGCAGCTCCAGAGATTAAGACAATGGACTAGATCAATGGATTTAAACTATAGGAGAAGAGATTCCACCTAAACATTAGGGACATTTTTAGATACCCCTTACCACGCAAGCAGCCTCCGGAGCACTAACGAGGCTGCTTCACGGCAGGGGGACCCTTTTGGACGATGCCATCCCTCTCTCGGCGTTGTCCATGACTGTTCTGGCTAGCACTGAAGGCGGCTGTGCAATTTTTTACTCACAGACAACTTCCATGAGTGAAAAATAGCGCAGCCACCTTCAATGCTAGCCGGAACAATAACGGACAATGCCAAGAGAGGGCTATCATCCAAAATGGATCCCCTGCTGCTCAGCAGCCTCGTTACTGCTCCAGAGGCTGCTTGTGCGGTAAGGGGCATCTGAAAATGTCCTAGGTAAGAGCTGTTCTGCAGTGGAATGCACTGCCTCAGAGTGTGGTGGAGTCTCCTTCTTTGGAGGTTTTTAAACAGAGGCTGGATAACCATCTGTCAGGCATGCTTTGATCATGTGTTCATGCAGGGCAGGGGGTGAACTAGATGGTCCTTGTGGTCTCTTCCAACTCCAGGAAGGTAACTTAGAAACTCTAGAAAGATAACTACAGGAAGGTAAGTAGCCTTTGCCTTAGAGTTACCAGAACTCAAGGTTCCAACTGAAGGTATTGCTATGCTTCTTGGGTATTTGAGAGAGAGAGAGAGAGAGAAATCTTAAGGTGTGTGCAGCTGAAGGAGAAAGTATGTTTTTGTGTGTGTGTGGCTCTAAAGGAAGGGGGAATTATATGTTCATCCAGATATTTGGACTGCAACTTCTAGCATCCCTCATTATTAGTGATGCTGGCTAGGGCTGCTTGGATTTGCAGTCCAACAACTTCTGGAGTACACACAATTTCCACCCCCGCATTAAAGCCTAAGCACCCATTTCTATTTATTCCCAGCTGGTCCCAGAGTTCACTGACTCATTTGGTCTGTACTGCATTTGCTCATGTATTGCCATACCAAAAAAAGTCAGGAGTGAGGGTCTGGGGTCTGGGAAAAGCACCGGTGGATGCATGCATTTTGGCCCATTGTGCCAATCCCAAGAAGACAGGGAGTGAAGAGACAATTACTGTACACTTTTTGTTTCACAAATCCTAGCAGCAGAGGCCTAGGGCTTGGGGAAGAAAACTCCTTCTGAGCTAGCACTCAGCTTTCCTCAAATCCCAGTGATAGCACTTGTCATGTGGGCTGTTATTAAGGCTGTGTGGGATGCAAGCAACTGCTGAAGCTGCTTAGCACATTTTGCCCCTATCTCTCTCCCCACAAGTCTGTGTTGCCAGAGTACCTGGTTAGCCAAGTTTCATGGTTTTCTGGGCCTATTTACTCAGGTTCTTCTCATGGCTATTTCCATAATCTGCTGGTCTTGAAGCAATTCTGGGCTGGCAGTCCAATCCTTGCCTGTCTCTCTTCTGCAATGTACCCTGGAGGTTTGACCCCTGAATCCCTGCAAAAGAGTGAAAAACTGCTAATCTTTGATGTAGGTCCTGCTATGAAACCTAGTTTACTGCTTGAACATATGGTCTTCCTGGTCATTGCAAGAATTGGATAAAAGAAATGGCTTGGGTTGGGGTGAATTTATATCATCCCTAACCCCACCCCCAGAAACATGCTGATACTCTGCACATTTGCACTTTTCCTCTCTTGTCTTACCTCTCTCTAGTAGTGGATGTAACAAGCAACCACCAGCTCCCCCAGCTAAAACAGGACTGAAACATCATAAACAAAAATTGCCTGTTTCAGATAGTAATCCCCATCAAGATCAGAAAGCCAAAATAATCGAATGGAGATCATAATACAGAGGGAGTTAAGTTGGAATGGAACAGTGGTAAACAGAGGGCATAACTAGAATGACCCTGCAACAAGCTTTGTAGCAAGCTCACAGGTTCAATGTGTGACAGACTCAGCCAACACTTGCACACTCATTTAGTTCAGTGCCTGGAAGATCAAACAAAGCTCAGTCATTAATATCCATGAATCCTTGAGAATTCTGTGAGCAACAGACACAGTTCTATGCAACCCACAATGCATTGTTGTTACTATTTACCTAACCACTATCCTACATCACCTTCTCATGTACAATTTTGCTTAAATTAATTATGTTCTCAGCCACCCTTTGAGGTATACTGTATTACGATAAGAGGTAGTGACTCTGTTTTATAGTTGCAGAAATTTGAAAACCAGCCTCTTGCATTCTGTTTTACCAGTATGCGTTGAAATATTTGCTTGTGAATTTTTTTTCCAGCTAGCTGTAAAGACTGGGGTGTAGCTGGAGCTTACAGCACTCTTTTCACTGGAGAATTCTCTGGGTTGTTATCCTTACATATTACCAGTTTAGGAGGCACCTATGATTCAACTCTACATGCATTCTAAATTTACTTTTTGAACTTAGAGTGGTCATGTACTTGTTGCCTGAGTGGTGGACAGTTCATTCAGCATGTAACTGACAAGGGAGGTTATTCAGGCAGCCAATTCACTTTCATTCCCACTACCAACCTGTGTTAGCAGCAACAAATCTAATACACATTTGCCAAATGGAAAGCATGACCTCACACGGAGCATGCTGAATAAAGTTTTTTCCCCTGCTTCTTCCAGTGCCTAAATCAATCCACTGGATATATTTAACATGAAAGCATTTCACATATTGCAGAATCACCCCCTCAAAAAAAATATTTTAAAAATCCTAGGGCTCATCTATATGAGGAGATATAATGCTCATTTAAGCGCATTAACCATTACAGCAGTGTTCCTTTGTTTCCACGAGTTTTTTTCAAGATTGCTAGTATGGAAAGTTATTTATTTTGAAGTTTGCATGGAGCATGCCTGCAAATACTGGGGTGGTTTTTTGTTGTTTGTTTGTTTGTTTTATAGCTCCAAAATCATGCACACTCAGTAGCATGAAAATAAACAATGGTGGTTCCGGCCACTTTGGGGCTGGCAAGCCCTCCCCCACATGTCTGACCAATCATGTGTGGCCTTACAGAATGTGCCCTGCTTCGAACTGGTTGCCCAAATGGGCAGGAATGCGCATTTCTATGTATTTTTTTTTAAAAAAAAAAATCTTCATAAAAAACTGTGAAGGCTGTTATCGCTCAGTACATGGAATTTTGGACCACCCTCCTTTTGAATATGGCAAATCCCCATGGGATCTCAGCAGGACAAAAGGTATTCTACTTGCATTCCATGAGGAGTTTTTTCATTGTCTAGATAGCACCCTAGTTTTGTCCTGAAGCTACACTTAAAGGGAAGTAGCAGTCATCCCAGCAAACTGAAGCTTATACTTATCTGATACAAATAGTGGTACCATCCAGGGAAGTAAATATTTGCTTGTTTTGTTTTCCTGTGGAAGAATGAAGTTGCTTTCAAAAGTGTTCTTCCCACTGGATGAAATTATGAGAGTTTTTGTTCCGTTTTTTTTTTTAATGCCTTTTAGGGTTGTGTGTGTGTGTGTGTGTGTGTGTGAAAAATTCATTTGTGCAAAAAGTCTATTTTGTTCTATTCTGTTACTTTATACTACATCTTTTTCTCAAAGTTGGGACTCAAGGGCTGCTGACAAACTGCAGAAATAATGCAGTCTGACACTGTTTTAACAGCCATGGTTCAATGTTATGGAATTTTGGGATTTGTAGTTTTGTGAGATATTTAGCCTTCTCTGTCAGAGATCTCTGGTGCCACAGCAAACTACAAATCCCAAGATTCCATAGGGAGGAGCCATGATAGTTAAAGTGGTGTCAAACTGCATTATTTCTGCAGTGTGTCAGCAGCCAAGGTGGCTAAAAAGATTGGTTTTCATATAGCAAACAATTTTTGCACAAATGCTTCCCACCCACACCAGCAAATAGAATAACCCAAGAGAGGTTTGTGGGGGGGGGCAAAGTCCAGAAATGGAAAAAAGAAAAATCTTGTGACAGTTGATCACCGTTTTGAAGGAATGGTCTGAGACATGCATTCTTGCTGAGGACTAGAAAGTGTCATGCATTCTTTACATCCCTGGTGCCATCAAGGCAGGACTTTGGGGTGCATGGACAGGGGGATTCTCAGCAAAACGAACAGGAGATGCCCAGGGCTGGATTACCACATGTTTAAATTTGTGAACTGACAGTGATACACATTATCATCTAAATTTTCCATTCTAAAGAGAGCAGAGGTACATCTGTTATGTCTAGCAGGTGGTTGTCTGTAAGAAAAACAAATTCAGAGTCGAGTTCTAACTGTACCACTGTTTTCAAACATCTCTTTGTCAGGTTCACACTTGCATATCTCAAGTGTAAAAATCCAGTATGGGAACAGGCAGTGTGATCCAAATGTCAACTGCAGTTGTACAGGAAAAAAGATAGATATGAGCTTAAAACTGTCATCTAACCTCTTCTTGAGAGCCAGCATGATGTAGTGGTTTGAATGTTGGACTACAATTCTGGAAACCAGGGTTTGAATCCCTGCTCAGTCATGGAAACCCACTAGGTGACCTTGTGCAAGTCACACTTTCTCATCCTCAGAGGAAGGCAAAGAACAAACCTTGCCAAGAAAAGCTTGTGATAAGTTCTCCATAAGACAGAAATGACTGGAAGAGTCACAACAACAACAACAACAACCGCATCTTCTCAGGACACAGAAAAGGACAGAGAAGCTGGGTCATATAAACTATACCTATTTATATAATTTTAATGCATACAGTGGGACCTCAGTATCTGCTGGGGTTTGGTCCATGGATACCAATGTGATATACCAAGAACACACGCTCACATTCACTCAATAGAAATTCTTTATTGGTAAGGAAACGTGTGTCAGGAACATAGAACAAAGCCAAAACTGAATACAGGCTAGCATGCACACCCCAGATAAACCCCCACAGTGTGAGAATGGTATCTAGGGAGGAGGAACGGGCTGGCCTGCACATGGAGCATTGACCTTGAGTTGCTGTGGAGAGTAGCGTTCCCAGGCCAACAAGGCGGGCTGGCACCTTTCCAAAGCCCCAGGGCCTAGACAAGGAAAACAGGCCAGAGGCAGCCTCATGTCAGGGTCTTCCATGAATTCCATTCTCAACCCCAGAATTCAGGGGTGTGCCTAACATACCGCCCTCCCAAAGAGAAACCCCCCTTTTAGCCCGGCTTATCAGGGAAGCGGGCATGGAATTTTCATAATAAGCACGGAGCATTCACATGTTCAACATTGACCCACTCAGCATGCCCCAAGGGCAAGTGTTTCCATTTCACCAAATATTGCAAGGCCCCCCTGTGCATCCGAGAGTCCAATACATCAGATATTTCAAAATGCTGATCTTTGTCGACCAAGATAGGACGGGGTGCAGGGTCAGGGTCAGGATGATGACGATCTGGAGGGCACGCCGGCTTGAGCAAGCTAGAATGAAACACAGGATGGACTTTACGATACAGCTTGGGTAGTGACAGTTCAAAAGCCACAGGGTTTATCACTCTAACAATGGGAAAAGGACCAATATATTTAGGCCCCAACTTCTTAGAGGGTTGAGGGCTCTTAAGGAACTCGGCGGACAAGAACACCAAGTCCCCTAAGGCGTACTTCGGGGTGGGGTCCCGTTTCTGGTCAGCATGATGTTTGTAACGTGCTTTTGCAAAGTCCAAAGCTGATACAACTTTCAGCCAAGCTTCTCTAATCTTCTGACTCCATTGGGTCACTGAGACCGGGTCCTTTGAAGACCCCTCCCCTAAAGGCAGAGGATCAAAGTCTTGTCCTGAAACAATCTTAAAAGGGGAGAAGCCAGTGCTCTGGTGTGTGGCGTTGTTATATGCAACCTGTGCAAAAGGCAAAAGGTCCACCCAGTCGGATTGCTGGAAGTTAATGTAACACCGCAAATATTGTTCCAAAACCTAATACGTTCACTCTGACCATCA
Source organism: Gambelia wislizenii (assembly GCA_030847615.1). Lineage (NCBI taxonomy): Eukaryota > Metazoa > Chordata > Lepidosauria > Squamata > Crotaphytidae > Gambelia > Gambelia wislizenii. Next base: position 365,246,310 of record JAUMIR010000001.1, read on the forward strand.
CTCTGGGGATGATGGGAGCTGCTTAACCCTAATTCAACTCCCAGAAGTTTTGTGAACGCTTTCCAAAACTGGGAAGTAAACTGAGCCCCCCAGTCAGAAACGATCTTAGCAGGAACTCCATGCAGCCTGTAAATGTGTTGCAGAAACAACCTAGCCAACTGGGGTGCAGTCAGGAGCTTCTTACAGGCCACAAAATGCGCTTGTTTTGAAAACATGTCAGTCACCACCCAAAGAACAGTCTTTTTCCTACTCTCAGGGAGTTCCACTATGAAATCCATACTGACCTCCCAAGGTTTCGATGGGGTAGGTAAGAGCAGCAACAAGCATTTTGGCCTTCCCCCTCCCTTTTGCCATTGCACACGTAGAACACCCCTTGACATACTCCTCCACCTCCCTCCTCATTTTTGGCCACCAAAACTGCCTCCGTGCCAAATGCAAGGTCTTTAAATATCCAAAATGTCCAGCACTTTTAACATCATGGCACAGAGGGAAGGCAGACCTCATGACCTCTGGAACATATAGGCGCTCCCCCTTCCAAGCCAGGCCTTCTCGGAAGACCACCTCCCCGGGTTGAGCCAAAACCCACGGGTCCTTGGGGAGGGCCATCGCCATTTGGGCTCGCCACTCACCCCCATTGTCCTGGGAAGCAGGGAAAGGGGACGGCAAAGCTGGCATGGCCAGGGCCATACTGGGATCTGAGGCCCCTGCTGGAGGGCCAGCATTTCCAGTTGCCTTAGAGTCCAACTCTGGCTCCAAAAAGGAGCTTCTGGGGGCTCTTGACGTTTGGCCTTGCTGCGCATTAGGACTGCTAACCCCAAGTGGGAGGGGGAGAAGACTGTGTCAATCACCTCCTTCCGTTGGCTATCATGTTGGGGGAGTCTGGACAAAGCGTCAGCTAGGAAATTCTTTTTTCCTGGGATAAACTTCAGGATGAAATTGAACCAGTAAAAGAAACTAGCCCACCAAACCTGTTTGGGGTTCAAACATCTTGGGGTTTTCAAAGCTTCCAAATTCTTGCGATCTGTCCAAACTTCAAAAGATTTGGAAGATCCTTGCAACAGGTGGTGCCAAGTCTCTAAGGTCAGTTTGATTGCACCCACCTCCTTCTCCCATACAGGCCAATTTCATTCAGTCTCATTAAACTTTTTGGACAGGTTATGCACAAGGCCTAAGCTCCCCCACTTCACCCGTTGTAACAGCACCCCTCCCATTGCTATGTCTGAAGCATCAACTTGGACCACAAAAGGTTGATGCCTTGGGAGGGGTCGGGGTGCTTAAGAATTGGTTCAGAGGTGAAAAGTTTCTTCAGCTTGTCAAAGGCCTGTTGGCATTGGTCAGACCATATAATTTGTTTTGGAGGTTTCATGGCCTTCCCTGTTCCCTTTCGTTTCTTTTCATCCACCCCTTTGGTCTTCAACAAGTTAGTCAGTGGAAGGGCTACCGTAGCAAAGTCAGGGATGAAGGACCGGTAAAAGTTAGCAAACCTAGGAAGCTCAGCAGCTGCTTCCTGGTCCTAGGGGCCTCCCATGCCAGCACCCCCTTTACCTTTTCCGGGTCCATTTCTATCCCCTTATTTGGGATGCGGTACCCTAGGTAATCTAAACAGCTCTGATGAACTCACACTTTGACATTTTAGGATACAGATGGTTCTCCCCCAACTTAGTGAGCACCTTTTTCACCAGTTTCACATGGGACGTATAATCCTCAGAATATATAAGTACATCATCCAAATACACCAACACCCCCTTGTACAAAAATTCTCTCAGTACATCATTAATTAAGTTCTGAAAGATTCCTGGGGCTCCACTTAGTCCAAAAGGCATTACTAACAATTCAAAAGCCCCAGGAGGCAATTAAAAGCAGTCTTCCATTCATCCCCTTCCTTGATCCTTACCCTGTAATAGGCCTCCCTTAAGTCCAGTTTGGTAAATATCTTCCCCTTGGCCAAATGGGCCAGTATGTCCTTCATCAAGGGGAGAGGGTACTGATTAGACATGCTGATCACGTTCAGGGACCTGTAATCTTGGCAAAGACGAAGGCTCCCATCTGATTTACGCCTGAACAACACAGGGTCCCCCAACGGCGAGGTCGAGGGCCTGATGAAACCCCGAGCCAAATTTTTAACTATGAACTCCAGGAGGGTGTCCATCTCAGCCGGCATCATGGAATAAATCCTGGGTTTGGGTAGCTTGGTCTCAGAAAGTATCTCAATGGCACAGTCAAAGGGTCAGTGTGGGGGGGAAATGTCACATTCCTTCTCCTCAAACACATATTGCCATGGTTTATGTTCCACCAGTAACCCTGTCAGCTCCCCTTGGACTAGAGCGGTTGTGCAGTTCCATGAGTTGGCCTCTAGAGAGACACCCCCCCCGGGGAAGCTTCCCCCACCCCGTGCTCCTGTACACACACAGGGTCTGCAAAAGTCACTGTCTCAGTCTATGATGGGGTTGTGGAATTTTAGCCAATTTAGCCCCACCACTGCAGTGGGAACTAAAACTGGAGCTATCACAAATTGAAGCTCCTCCTGATGATTCCCCATTCTCATGTGTACTGGACCAGTCATTCGCCTTGCAGCCCCCCTTCATCATCCCTCTGTCCATCTAAGACAGCCACACTGGCTTGTCCAGCTTGATAGTGTTAATTTCAAGCTTACTGACCAGGGAGGGGTGAATCAGTACTTGGGTATATCCACGATCAACCATTAACATTAATTTTCGGGTGACCCCCCTTTTCCAACCCCTATTTTGGCTCTTATGAAGAAAGGGCCTTTTACGCCACTCACCACAGCACTTGGATGCCCTTCAGGATTTGCCCACCCTCGGGCGCTTAGTAGGGCAGGCAGGAGCCGTTTCCCACCGGCTCCATGTCAGAAAAGGAAGATCCACTGTCATTTGGTTCATTCGAAGACTCTCCTGCCACGGGGCCTGGTACCAAGGTGCACACCGCTGCTTTGGGCTTCGGTTTGAATGGGGGCTTAGGTGCCGTCGACTTCCCCTCGCTCCTCTGGGGCTTCTCGGCTGCTGCTGGTTCCCGAGGGCTCTTCTCTGGGCACTCAGCTATGCGATGGCCTCCTTTTCCGCAGTGTAAGCACAAGCCTTTCCTCATCCTTCGCTCCCTCTCTGACTCCCCCGTCGTGGTTCTGCCTGGTTGGGCTGCCTTATTTTTCTTCCTGGTGGACCCTGTGGCCTTTCCCTTGGATCCCTGTCTGTGCTGAGCCAGCTTGACACTCCGCCTCAGCGTCTCCACTTCTCCAGCTAGCCTCACCCATCCCAAGAGGGTCTTGAGGTTCCCCTGGAACAACGCCCATTCAAGGATGTCAGTGTTCAGCCCATCGTGGAATAACTGTACCTTGATGGTTTCGGTCCAGTCAGGGACCTGGCTGGCTAGGCGGTGAAATTCAGAGGCGTACTCAGCCACTGACTTCGAACCTTGCCTCAATTGCCGAAGGTCTGGGCCCATCTCACTCTCAGGGGGTCTTCAAATCAAGCCCATAGGGCCATCATGAAGTCATGGAAACTCCCTAATTCTGGAGCCCCCATGTCGTAAAGCTCCACCAGCCACTGCACCACCTCTCCCTCTAGCTGGTTGGACACATACTGCACCTTCTCGGCCTCTGTCTGGAACTCCTCATCCCACTGGGACATAAACCCCATCACCTGGGTTAGGAAGTATGGTAGCTGCGCCGCATCTCCATCAAAGGTCACCTTTAGGGCTTGGTGTTTCAGCTCCCGTGGTCTTTCCCGTGGCTCGAGCAGACCAGCTACCCCAGGGGGTACTGGTCCAGGAGCCAGCAGGCCAGGGACCCCAGTAGGCACAGCAGGGTCCCCTCCCCCGGGTACTGGGGATGGCACTGGTTGATTCTGGGGAGGCTGGGCCCCTCCGGGGCAGCTGGTGGCTGAGGTAGTCTCTGCAGGATCTCCAGGAGGCTCGTCTACATAACCTCCATCTGCTGCTTTAACTGCTGGACCTCAGCTCCTACTTCTGCAAGCTAAAACAGCACCCCCAGCTCTCGGTGCCCCTCGGCTAGGCGTTTGTCCCACCGCCGGGACCTACGCTCCTCCCAGCCTCGTTCGTCTGACCAGAGGCAGCTGGCTCCCATGGCTGTTCCAGCTCCACGCACTGGAATGTCAGAGAGTGGTAGGCTGCCCCTCCCCAGGGCTTGCCTGGCTCCCAGCTCCATTAGGTCGAAGGGATGTGTAAGCCTTCCAGCCCTCCGGCAGGCTCGGCTCCAGTCTTCCTCAGGCACTCCTACAGCATCCCCCAACACGCCGGCACCATCCCCTGGTGCTCCGACCCCCTGGCCGCCGCCTGCGGCTAGATCCTTCTCCATCTGGGTTCCAGCCTCCATGTCGTCCAACATTGCGGGTAGAACCCCTCAAAATGGTTAGGTTTTAAGGTTCAGTTCCAGCTTATTGTGATATACCAAGAACACACGCTCGCATTCACTCAATAGAAATTCTTTATTGATAAGGAAACGTGTGTCAGGAACATAGAACAAAGCCAAAACTGAATACATGCTAGCACACACGCCCCAGATAAACCCCCACAGTGTGAGAATGGCATCTCGGGAGGAGGAATGGGCTGGCCTGCACCTGGAGCATTGACCTTGAGCCACTGTGGAGAGTAGCGTTCCCAGACCAACAAGGCGGGCTGGCACCTTTCCAAAGCCCCTGGGGCCTAGGCAAGGAAAACAGGCCAGAGGCAGCCTCATGTCAGGGTCTTCCATGAATTCCACTCTAAACCCCAGAATTCAGGGGTGAGCCTGACAACCAACATCCATGGATGATTGAGTCCCATTATATACAATGAAATAGCAAAATGGTGTCTCTTATGTAAAATGGTGAAAGGCAAGGTTTGCTTTTTGGAATATTTCCCCCTCAAATATTTTTGAGATGTGGTTGGTTGAATCCGTGGATGAAGAACCCATGGATATGGAGGGCTGACTGTATAGTTTCTGATAAGAAAGGACACCATTTTCTTCTGATGGTAATACTTTAACCTATCACAGGCATTGAAGAACAGTTTTACCATGATATAATCCAGATAAAAAAACCAAGCAGTTATATCATAATTGCATGGAAAGTGAATTTTCCTTGGCTATGTGCTGCATGTCCAAGGCAAGACCTGAGAACAGATTAAGAGAATTGGAAGGATTTGGGAGGGAGGAACCATGCACAAATATAGTACAAAATTACACTTCTTTCCACTCCCCTTTGCAAATAATCTACGAATCTACTGAAGAACCATAGTTCAAAATATCTGGGTTTTAAGTGCCTTAAGTGCTTTAGATGCAGGTGGGGAGGAGGCAGGAAGAGAAGACACCCAAAACACATTTGGTATCTTGGACTAAAATAAACATTACATTTTTTTTCTATCTCAGTGCTATATTAGTGATATGAAAAGAAAGTTGTTTCCTTTTCATAAAATGGAAGGCAAATATATTTCTTCACCCAATAAAAAATGGCTTTTAAAATTAAAAGCTCGAGCAGGGGTATAGCTACAGGGGACAAAGTGAAGGAATTTCCCCCCCAAAAAAAGAATTCTGCCCCCCAATAAAAATTTCCTTCAGCCCCCAAATTTCTAGCATACCAGTCACAACTTCTCTTGAAAATTAAGAAATACAGTTTAGGCATCCAAAGCAAAGGAACAATCAAAGTTGTTAAGGGAATCCCTCTCTCTCTCTCTCTCTCTCTTTTCTTCGCAAACGAAGATTCAGGAAGGACTCATTCCGTGCTTTCTGCAAGCGCACTGATGACTGAGAAGGCCAATCTCAGATAAACAAGTCCGGTTGCAGAAAGTACAGCAGAAGGTCTCCTTGGGTGATGTTTCTGGGTTGTGATTCTTTCTGCGTTGTCATTTCTCTTCAAGACTTGTTCACCGTGAGTTCTCAAATAAGGCTGTGGCATTGTGGATAGTGTGTCTCCATGCCTCCCGATGTGTGGCCAGGGCGGACCATTGTGGTGATCAATTTGGCGGAGCCTGAGATGTTGTTTGAGGGAGTCCTTGTATCGCTTTTTTGGAGTGCCCCTCTTATGCTGACCCGTGGTGAGTCTACTGTGGAGTACTATTTTTGGGAGGCAATGGTTCTCCATCCTAGAAACGTGCCCTGCCCGGTGCAGCTATGTTCTCAATATCATGGCCTCAATGCTGGTGATCCCTGCTTGCTCAAGGACAGCAACATTCGTCACATAGTCAGTCCAGTGTATATTAAGGATTATGCATATACAACACTGATGAAAGTGTTCGAGGAGTCATAGGTGGTGGTGATAGGTGACCCATGTTTCAGATCCATAAAGGAGAATAGACAGTACAATGGCTCTATACACACTGATTGTTGTGCTTCACCTCACGTGTTTGTTACTCCAGACTATTTTGTGAAGTCTTCCAAATGCACTATATGCCTTTGCTAATCTGTGATCGATCTCTTTGTCAATCTTGGCATCTGAGGAGATGATGCTTCCCAGGTAGGTGAACTGCTGAACGGACTTGAGCACAGATTGAGCACATCCTAGTCTTTCCAGGATCTGCCACAGACCTTTCCTACTCACGGTGTCGGAGGCTTTGGTGAGGTCGACAAATGTTACATAGAGACCCTTGTTCTGCTCCCTACATTTTTCTTGCAGTTGTCTAAGGGCAAATACCATATCTCCTATTGGCTCTGAAGCTACATTGGCTTTCAGGAAGAAGTTCTTCTGCAATAGCAGGAACTAATCTGTTCAGGCGTATCCTTGCAAGGATTTTTCCAGCAATAGAGAGCAGAGTTATGCCTCGATAGTTTGAGCAATCGGATTTTGCTCCTTTTTTCTTGTACACGGTGATGATGACTGCATCTCGGAGATCTAATGGCAGTTCCCCTTTTCCCAGCAATTCACAAGGAGTTCGTGGAATTTATCGTGGAGTACATGACCTCCATGTTTCCAAACTTCAGGTGGGATTCCATCAATCCCAGCTGCCTTGCCGTTTTTCATCTGCTGTATGGCCTTAAGGGTCTCTTCCAAAGTGGGAGCTATGTCCAATTCATTTTTCATCAGTTTTTGTATCATATGTTGGATAGCTGAGCCTTGGACTACTCGGTTGGCACTAAAGAGACTTTGAAAATGTTCAGCCCAACGATTCAGGATGGAGGCTTTATCAGTAATTAATGTTTGACTATCTGTACTGTATAAGGAGCTTTGGACCTGATAAGTAGGTCCAAACACTGCTTTAAGAGCTTCATAAAATCCTCTATGATCACCCAGATCTGCAAAGCATTCTGTCTTTTCTGCTATATTGATCCACCACTTGTTCTGCATGTCTCTGAGTTTTTGTTGAAGTTTACCACATGTGAGGCCGAAAGCTGCTTTTCTTACATGGCAAGTTGGCTGGGCGAGGTATGCCTGGTGAGCAGTTCTCTTCTTTGCCAACAGCTCCTGGATCTCTTGGTTGTTTTCATCAAACCAGTCTTGAATTTTCTTGTGGGAGAACCGAAGGGATTCTTCCACAGACTGGAGGATACTGTTTTTGATATGTTGCCAAAGCACTGTAGGAGAAGGATCTGTAGGATGGTCTTCAAGTTTTGTTTGCAGATTGGCCTGGAAGTTGTCTCTCACAGTAGCTTGTTAAAGATTGTTGACTTGGAGTCTCCTCTTTAAGATGCCATCCCTCTTAGGTTTGAACTTAAGATGAAGATTTAGTTTACATCTGATGAGGCGATGATCTGTTAGGCATTCTGCACTGGGCATCACTCGAGTATGACGGACATAGCAAATGTTTCTCTGGCAGACTAGAACATAGTCAGTGAGGTGCCAATGTTTGGATCGGGGATGCATCCAGGTTGTCTTCAAGCTATCTTTCTGTTGAAAGATAGTGTTTGTAATAGTCAGCTGTTGTTCTGCACAGAACTCTAGCAGGAGGCGTCTGTTATCATTGAAATTTCCAACACCATCTTGCTTAAGACACTTTTCCAGGCTTCGGAATTCTTTCCGACTCTGGTACTGAAGTCACCAAGGATAATAATTTTATCTTCTACAGGGACTTTTTGTATGAGTTGGCGTAGGTCTGCGTAGAAATTGTCTTTCTCTACAGGGTCAGCTTGCATAGTCGGGGCATATATATTAAAGAGAACAACATGTGGGAGGTGTAAGGAAATAATGCGATCAGAGTGTTCTGTTGGCAAGGTTTCGAGTTTGGAGGCAATGGAGGTTTAATCATAAAGCCTACTCCTGAAAGATGTTTTTCGGTTTTGGGTTTGCCAGACCAGTAATGTGTGTAGCCGGCACTATGTTCTTTAAGGCTGCCTTCCTCATGGAAGCGAACTTCACTAAGAGCGGCGATGTCAATGTTAAGTCATGATAGTTCATGGGCTATTAGGGCAGAACGACGCTCAGGCCATCCACTATCTGCAGAGTCTTGCATGGTTCTGATGTTCCAGCATGCAAGCGTCAGTTTATTTACACCTTTGGAGGCCGGCGTGTGCCTTTGTTTCTTTGCCTTGGTTTGACCACATCAGAAGATGCCTGTTGGCTGCGGCTAGCCAACCAGGTAGATGGGGATGAGCTTTTGTTAGGCCACCTTTTCTAGGCCCTTCTCCATATGGAGCAAGCAGTGCTCTCCTTTAAAAAGGCTGCTTGGTCGTTCGGGATGCTGATGAACAAGACTGTCATCTCCCGGGTCAGCCTTGAGCAACCAAAGTCCTGAACCGCCTGCATGCAGGGTTGGGTCTGCAGCTTCCAGTGCATCTTTCCACCTGCCGTTTCGTCCCTTGCCTATCGCTACAGAGCTTTTTTGGAACTGGATTTGTCCTTCGAGCTGTGGAATGGATTTTTCTGGTGGAGTGGAGCGTGCACAGAACTGGCCTCACCTTTTAAACCAAAGGTTCATCTGCTGTGGCCTTGCAAGCATGGATGGTAGCAGCGAGGTCCTTGGGTCTTAGGGTTTGATTAGAGTTTCCTTTTCTTAGATGGTTTACCTTACAGGGTTGGACGAGCACAATCTGCCTGGGTTTGGGATTAGAGTTTTCCTTCTCCTAAAATGGTTGCTATAAGGCTAGAGAGCCCATCCTGCCCTTTGACGCTCTTTGTCAGACCCTTCGGTTTTGACCTGCCTGGCATGGGAGATTCTACTGGTGGCTATTATGCCACCGCCAGCATAGCTCAAAACATCATTAGGGTACGCAAGCCTCTCTCCCACGACAAGGGGGCGTCAGTGGAGAAGGAATATCAACACAGCAAATATAGGGATTCTAGGAGTGAACAATTTTCAACGTTTCCCTCTCTGCAATGCTAGAAATTTGGGGAGTGACAGAAAATTTCATTTCTTTGAGCAGGACAGAATTATTATGACCTCATTTTGTCCCCTTCCCATAGCCACACCCCTGACATCCAGATGGCATTAAGGCCAGGTACATGAAGAGCAGTTTTGCCTTTGGACTGGATTTGGGGGGGGGGGGAAAATCCTTGAATCACTATGACACCGTGCACCAAGAAGTTCCCTTTAACTGTTTGTGCTCACCTGACCCTAAGACAGTGACAGGAAATCACTTTCTTTACACTGACAATGTCACAGAGTCTTGTTGGGCTGCCATGTTTGTTTTCACATGTTCTGCTGGGCCAAGGGGAGAGATTGACAAAAACATTGGAGGTCACCTTCTCAGACACCCTCTGCCTCCTAACTTTATTAGCACATCAAAATAACTTGAATTACATTCATTCAAATCAGGCATAGGGTCAAAGGTGACAATGCTTGGGACTGTCAGGAATGCTGGATGTGGCTGATCCAAAATCACAGCCATAGCCAACCATGGCTCAGTGGTGGCTGGTGGCTTCTGTATCCATAAAGCAGTGAACCCACTCTAGTCTAGTCCAAACATTAGAAGAGGTGCCCAAGTGCTATCCCCCAAATAGGTCCAACATTTGCTTGTTTTGTTACACATATACACATGCTACTTTATTATTTGAAATCACTGTGGCTGATAATAAGAAAAAAGGTAGCGCCTTTTTAGCACCTTATGAATAGTGTAGAGTTGGAACATGAGTTTAAACATAATTGTTAGCACAGAACTGAGGGGACATTTCCTTTATACTAATTAATAGATCATTAAAAGTATGTATTCGATTGTGCAGGTTATGCATCTCTCTCTGTGACAGAATTCTACTTGAAACTCCAAAAAAAGACACTTCTGGTGACTCTCCAGTGCCTCACAGCTTTGCAGTTGTGTTTGTAACACAACACACAACACAGTGTGGACAACCTCTTAAGGACTTCAGGTTTCCTGGGTTTGCAGTGACCATGAGCTTGTCCCCATGATCACCATACACACTGAGCCAAGTTCAGGAGCATTGTCCACATGTTTCTCCCTTTCAAACCCACCCTGGTCTGATAAATCACAGTAGGTGCAGCCACACAGCCATGGCCACTTCATTTCCCGCCTCCCCCAATGCATGCAAATGAATGTGTGTCTTTTCCCACAGATTGGAGGAACTCGGACATCCTATTAAGCAGAAGTATGTGCAGCTAATAACGATATGGGTATGCTGGTATAAGTTTCTCCAAACAACTGCCGTATATGCAAAATCAATGGCAAGAAACGAACCATTAAAAATTGAAACTGAAACAGGGAAAGAGGCTTTCCTGGTGGGAATGGTCAGCTGATCACTTGGGCAAGGGAGCCTCTCTCAAACTCTTCTGCCCACCTGCCAAAACTCCTCTCCACAACCCCACATTGATGTCACTATGAAGTGCAGTTCACACACACACACACAAATATCTGGATTTTCTGGTCAAACCTGGACTAAATCCCAACTCTTTTTGGTCCAGAATCAGATTAAAGCCCTGAGGTACTGAAAATACCTGGATTTGAGCCAAACATCATCTGGACAGCTTGCTGCAAAAATGAGGTGAGATCATTTTATTTGGCCTGTATAGACAAGCCCTCAGTCTTAGGGCTTCTCTACATGGGCAATATACCCCATGTTGCCCTCTTCTTAGAGCCCTGCAATCCTGGAGATATTCCAAGACTAATTAAATACTACTTTTGCTTCATTATACTTTTTTTCATTGGTCTCATTGTCTTGGCTGTGTCCCTATCAGCAGCTTTTGTTCTTTCTGCCCCTTCGTTGTTATCATTTTTGTGTAACACCAGAAAGTTTGCCAAGTCGTAGGCAAGTTTCTCTACCATTTCACATATCAGTTCTTTTCCTAATTTGGTACATTTCCAAATGTCTACCAGTTTCTTTCACATGCTGCAGATGAGGGAAGAATTTGATGCAGGTGAGAAGCAAGGGGAGTCAGAATCTGTATGGTGCAAAGGCCTTGTCCCCATGTTGCAGAAATATATGCTAACAGAACTCCAGGGGCTCAGTTACACGGCAGTTTTTATTGCTGCAATTTGCGCTTTATCACAGTTTTGCACCAGTGCTGCATAGTTCACATGATTTACTGCTAAATCAGCCTATTGGTTTAGTTTTCTGCTTTTTTTCTGCTTTGTAATTCACACACAGACTGAGTCAGGGGGCGTGGCCTCCCAAGCACATCTGGGGGAAGAGAGAGAGAGAGAAAGTGCTGACATCTTTCCCTCCACTGATTACCAGAGGAACGCCTGCTAATTTTTATTCCTTTATTTTTATTCCGGCAACCCCCCTTCCCCTCACCCCCTCTCTCTTTTCTCACACACAGAAATGTCTCAGCAGGGCGAGGGAATGAATGAACACACACACAGAGAGATGGGGAAAGAGTAGCTGGGGATTCTTCAGCTGGCAGCAGCCAAGCAGGAAGATACTGAGGAGCTGCGAGGGAGGGAGGGAGGGAGGGAAAGAGAGAATGCCTTCTAATTTTTATTCCTTTGGGCGTGTCAGCCCAGCAAGCCCCCCTTCCCCTCACCCACTTTCCCCCTCTCTCTCTTCTGACACACAGAAACAGGATCTCAGCAGGGCGAGGGAATGAACACACACAGAGGAGATTTTCAGACGCCTCTTTCAGCGTCTTGCCGCGCAAGCAGCCTCCGGAGCAGTAACGAGGCTGCTGTGCGGCAAGGGGTCCATTTTGGATGATGTGAGTTGTCCGTGAGTAAAAAACAGCGTGGCTGCCTCCAATGCTAGCTGCAACACTCACAGACTACGCCGAGAGAGAAACGGCATCGTCCAAAATGGACCCCTTGCCGCGCAGCAGCCTCGTTACTGCTCCGGAGGCTGCTTCCACGGCAAGATGCTGAAAGAGGCATCTGAAAATCTCCAGAGAGAGAGACACAGACGGAGCAGCCAAGCAAGAGATAGTTGGGTGATTGTGATTGGGATGGGTATATCACTCGCTCAGTCTTTTCCTTGGCTGGAAACAACAGTGGATGGATCTTTTCATCTACAGCTCCCCCATCCTCTCCTGGTCAGTCCAAACCCCTCCCTGCTGAGTTCAACCAATCACAGCAAAGCTCTGCTGTGACTGTATTGGAAAGATTGCTGGTAATTCACACAGACCTTTGCGAAATGGTAATTCACACAATCAAAAGCACGCTAAGTCACACTACTTTTCAAAAAAGTTGGGAAAAATAACAAAATCTCCTATCACGCTACTTTTGAGTTTTTGAGCTCCCCCCCTTCTGAATGAGGCGATACTGTGGATCAATGTGTGGGAACAATTAGGAATCTTCGTGATTTATACAAGGGAATATTTTGCCGTGTAAACAGAACCCAGGATCTACTCTTTGAAGAAACACCTGAAGTAATATGTAGCCTGTAACATCTGAAAGGTCCTTTCCAATATCAAGGCCTAAATGTACCTTGAAAGAATTTTGTAGGAGTAGATAGCAGGTGGTGATAGCAGGAGGTGAACACCTTCTCTGAAACACATTGTTCATCATTCTGAAATAAGGATGGGAAACCTCCAAGGACTGGGAGGGGAGGAATTAGGGCTTTGACCCCCCATAAGAAATCAGCCACTCCCCAATGAAATTTTCCTTCAGTCGCCAAATTTCTAGTATTACTGGAACTTAAACTTTAGGCAAGCATTTAGAAATACAATTTAGGCACCCAAAGAAATGGGGCAGGCAGCATTACCCCAGCATGTGAACATAGCAAATAAGACTTCTAGTTGTGATGATTTTCAGCATCTCACTTTCTGCAATGCTAGAGATTTGGGGACTGAAGAATAATTTTATGGGTGGAGTATGATTGATATCTGAAGGGGCAATGCCTTCATATCCCCCTGCCTCCATGGCTACAGTACATCTCTGCTCTAGCCTGGGTAGATGCCATGGGGAACTGGGCTGCACTTTCAAGCTACTGCATGCAATTCAGCTGTGCTTAGAAATCTTGAAGGCTCCCATGCAGCACTGAACTGTGTCACACCCAGGGCAGCAATTGCACTAGGACCTACTCCTGGAAAGATGCACATAATAAAATTGAGTTATGCTTTCTACCTTTGATTGGAAAAAGTCCAAACTACATATCCTTCAACATTTCACACACGACAATTGGCGCACATGTGGCCAAGCAACATCAGAGTATGGTCAAGATGGCAAAAGTTAATATTGATAAATAGTATACAAGCTAGCAAAGTCTGCAGCAGTTTATTTTTGCTTGAGCCTAATGGGAAGGGCAAGAATCTGCCACCTCCTGTCCTTTCCTTCCAATGGAGTTAATTGAGTGCAAACTACTTTTGCACTTTGATCTCAGTTTGCATCAACTGAAGTAAGCTGAGGACCAAAGGGGAAGTGGGAAGAGGCAAGAGAAACTGGGATATTTTAAAAGCAATTGAAAAAGTGGGACTACAAAGGATTAATTAGGATTGTCCATGGCAAATTGGGATAGTTGGCAGGCATGAAATTGCTAGCAATCACATATGGCACCACCCCATCTTACTTTGTCTGTGCCAAAATGTTCCAGTTTTCCCAATTTTTGAGAATCATGCAAACTAACAAACAAAGGCTTCTAGGAAGAGTGGAATTTCCCCCCCGGGAGATTTTCTTTGGACCTTCACACTTCTTGTCCAAACTACCTACACACCCAGGTTCCCACTTCCCTGCTTTTCCCTCCAATTGCTTACTGTAAGGAAAGGGAGTGGAGGACTTGGAGGTGTCTCTCACCTATCTGACACCTCCAGCCTTTGTTTTCTCATGCACAGTTTCTGCTCCATCAGGAAGGGAATGGACAAAGAAGGAGCCGGGTGGGTGCATATAGGAAAAGGTAGAATAACTTAAGAAGAGCTTGGAAGTAATATATTTGGGATGCAATCCACCATCCTCTCAGAGTAGAGTAAATATCTGCATATGGAAATATCCTATGTGAGCATTACACAACACCCATGCAGAACAGCAACACGGCACAACACATGTCATGACTAGGTGCTGCTGCACAATGCATGATGCACAACCACGACACATAATATATAGTGCACAACTGCAACACACAATGGGCAATGGACAATCACAACATGTAAAGACAAGGCACAGAGGAACATGATATCTGCAACTCCACTTCTCCACTATCAGCAAAACACATCCACTGTGTAATTGGTGGGTTGGGGAACATACATGGTGGGTTGGGGAAACAGTTGGTCATAATGTGAAGATGGTAAAGAATGCTGACCTCCAAAACAACCAAATAAAATGACTTACAAAACTGTAAGTTGGACTTGATCCTGCCTCGTAAGTCACTAACAGAATGCCAGTCATACTTTAAAAATATATTTCTAAGCATATTTTATCTCAAGTACATATCTGGATATTTTATTTCATGTTATTTTTGAGCTGAGAATTTTGTTAGAAGATAGCACAAGCATGAAACCATAGAATAACTAATTTCCAATCTACGCTTTAAGTGAGGATCAGGTTAGTTCAAATCAGCGTTCACAAAAGTCAAGTTCCTTAAGAATCAGAAACCATGCTGGGTTCCTGCTTATTTCATCTAGGTCCAGATTAATAGCAGACTCCACAAGTAAAAGCAGTAGAATGAGCTCTGTGGAGAAATTCAGAACCTTGTTCTAAATTGGCATCTCTTAAGCCAAAACTGATCTCACATAAGCCCCATGCATAGCCTATTATTACTTGAGTCAGTCAATAGGTCTGTTTTTGCATGCATGTACATGCTCTCTCTCTCTCTCTCTCTCTCTCTCTCTCACACACACACACACACACACACTCACACACAGACATATTTTCTTGGGGACAGTTTTCCCTACCCAGAGCACAGCCTTTACAGTGGAAAGGACAGAGTTTTACTCTGACAAAGCAATTCATGAGATATATATGCTAGACCTACAGCAAAGAAGAGTTGGACAAAGACTCACTGAAGCTAATTGTCTGCACTGAACCTATTCCACAATATGGTTTGTTTTTATAACCTCTTAGTTTTTTTGTAGACTCCAGTCATGGTTGTGACAGCTCAAGGAAATTGAACTTTTCTACCCCATTTTAACACAGCCTGCCACTTAGTCCTATTGTTATTAGAATAATTTGCTCCCAAGTTCTGAAATGAACTCTGTGCCCAAGTAATTAAAGCTCTTAAAGTTTCTAGTCCTTTGTTTAAAGAATTCGTCCTTGTGCTCTCTATGCCCCATCAGCTACCTAATTAGCAGAGCCTTTGCGTGATTAAAAATTCTCACAGAGATTCTGCTGGATATTTGCCTCTCTTAATGAGTGTTTGTGGACAGCTGGGAGCAGGAGCTGGCTCCCTCCTCCCAGGACCTCCAATGAATTCTGCAGACCTCTGTCAGGGCCCAAGAGTGAAAGCTGTCATTTTAGTAATGTGGATGAAAATTGGTCAAAAGCACCGTGGTCCTTGAGGAATGAAAGGCCTTGAAATATAAATGAAGATGAATATTCATATTTGGTTCAATAAGTGCCAACTATTAATATACATGTCTGTCATAAGAAAAGTCAAACTTATTCATTGTGCTTGGCATAATTTGGCTCCTAATTCACAATTATTCTGCTATTCTTCCTATTGCTTTCCCAGCCCATTCATTGTTCCTGGCACTGGCAAGCAAATTCAAAGATCTTCACAAACGGGAATGTTATTTTGTCCAAACAAATAAGTTACTTTTCCACTGTCTCAATTAATTTATTCCCTCTTCACACCCACCTGTGGCTTTGACACTGGGGGATTCTAACTATGTTGCTCTAAGCACATGCATGCTTGCACAGAGAGATTTTCCATACTTTATTCATCACCAAATGCCAATTTTAAAAATGATCTATCATGTGCCAAAATACAAATGGGATTGTTCATAGTGGGGGGAGTGTTTCAGGGCTTCCCTTTTTCAATTATCTTGACTCTTCACTTGTTTTGTTTTTCCCATTTCAACCTTATTTGCACACAGTATTGAAAGTCTGGGAAATGTGTCCATACATCATTTAAATGAAATAGCAAATAGAAACATTTCAAGAAAATAGCCAAGTTAAAGTTTGCAGCTTTTAGTGTATGGGCAGTTTGGTTTCTGCCAGGACCTCATCAAGTTTTCTAAAATGTAAAGTTGCCTTTCCATTCTCATTAGGCTGGTTTGACACATGAGACCAACATCTCTTTCTCCATGTGTCAGATGTAAATTCTACATTGGCTAAAATGTATATTTGACTCTAAATGGTTCTCTTCTATTTTCCACCCCACACAAACACATCCAAACATTTGTAGCTCAAAAGAAGTTCAAATGCACTTTTAGTAAAGTGTGTAAAAAATGTATTTTTGATTTTTTTTCACAGCCCATGCCTCTCTCTCTCTCTCTCTCTCTCTCTCTCTCTCTCTCTCTGGACTTTTTCAGATGGTACTTACCGTGCTAGGAGGTCTCGCTAGAGGCATGGCACTGTCGCATGGCAGGGGGTCCATTTCGGACGCCACTGCCCCTCTTCTGAAATCATTCGTTTCACTTCTGTGAAGGACTGGAAGTGACTGCGCCATATTTTGCCAGATATTATTCACGGAAGTTGCCCGTGATTAAAATATGGCACAGCCGTTTCCAATCCTTCACGGAAGTGAAACAAATGATTTTGGAAGAGGGACGGCGGCGTCCAAAACGGACCCCCCTGCCGCGCGACAGCACCGTGCCTCTTGCGAGAACTCCTAGCACAGTAAGTACCATCTGAAAAAGTCCTCTCTCTCAATTTCTCTCTGTCTCTTCAGATATAGATAGGCAGATAGATATGTATTACTATCCCCTCTATGACCATATTTTTTAAAAATAAAATAAGCGAGCGATAGGGTTGCCATAATCACATTAGGGAGCAGTAGTTAAATTACAGTACTCAGCCACAACATTGTGAGTTTAATCCTGCAGGGCTCCAGGTTGACTCAGCCTTCCATCCTTTCATAGGTCAGTAAAATGAGTACCCAGCTTGTGGAGGCAATTAGCTAACATGTTGTAAACTGCTTAGAAAGTGTCTAACACTATAAAGCAGTGTAGATATGTAAGTGCTATTGCTTAACAAATTGTAAGCTGCTCTGAGAGCCTTTGTGACTGAAGAATGGGGTATAAATACTCAAATAAATAAATAAATAAATAAACTGTATCCAATGGCACCTGTCCACAGAAAACTGGACAACACTGCTCTGCTCCATTCCCTCTCCCCTCCCACACATACAAATGCATGTGACAGGAAATCCTGTTGTGGAAGCAGAAGCCTTTTCATGTGACGCTCAAATGACAACCCAGTAAGAACAGAATCATTTCCAGCACAATTCCTAGAACTGAAATCTTCAGAAGCTGAATGTCTGAAAGTTCCCTGTGGACCTTAGAAAGGCTAAATTATGACATTATCACACGAGCCCTGTTCTCACCGTGCTTGTGTTAGTGAAAGTAAATGGATACATACTGGTTTGGGAGCCCTCCCTATCACACCTCCCTTCAATCATATGACCAGGACTGTTTCAGGCATTGACAGTCCCTCTTCTGGACTCCCTCTTAACCCTTCCTCCCTGCCCTATTGCACTACCCAGCATGCCTTTCATGTTTTTTATTTTTTATTTTTATTATTAGTTGTAATGCAGTTTAGCAATTATGGAAATACGATTTAGTGAAACAAAGAAAAAAGGAAAGAAACTGGGGGAAAAGAAAACCAGTCTGTTTGGAGATGGGGAGGGGGAAGAGAGAGAGAGAAAGGAGGAGGAGACTGAGACCATGTGATTGCCCAATCTCGAGACTGCATTTGGTGAATCTTATCACACCTGAGGACTCATGACACAGCAGCGTGATTGGGAGCTTATTGATGGGTGTTCCCTATCAATGGCAAGGGATGCCCTAACCACACTTCGGAGGCACAGCAGCAATGATTTGGAGGAAACGCCATGTGGTATGCATCACCAAAGGTGCTATTATCCAGCTTTAATTCTGATTTCAAAGGCTCATGAGATAAAGTCCTTAGCCTTAGCTGGGGTGGTTGTCTCTCCTCTTGTTTTTTGTTTTTGTTTGTTTGTGTGTGTGTGTGTGTTTTGTTAAGTGTCATATACATTGATGGCACTACATACATACATACACATACACACACACATATAAATAATGGGTGGGATTTCATGAAGAAGGAGTTGCTAAAAGCAGAATCACAAACAATTTTATGGAAGAGAAAAAATGGGAAACATCTGAAAAAACCAATGTGGCTGCACAGCAAACTGGAGGAGGAAGTGAAGAGGGGGGGGGAGTACTTGTAAAGAATAGAAGGAAGGATGAACCACTAAGGAAGAATACAGATGTGTAGCCCAAGCTTCTGGGAATAGTGTAAGGAAAGCTAAAGTTCAAAATGAACTGAGACTGGCTCTGGGGAAGCAGGAAAACAAAAAGAAGGGGTTTTCCAACTATGTTAAAAGTAAGAGAATGACCAAGGAAATGGTGGGACCCCTGCTCAGCAGCTTAGCATAAAAATAGAATAAGAAACATGCTGAACAGTATGCTGCTGTCCCAAGAACAGAAAGACGGGTGCTTCTCTAGAACAGAGGTGTGCATGTGCCATTCATTTATATGTTATGTTATGTTGTTATGTTATTTTGTATCCCACCTTCCTCTGACCTAGCACAGCATTCAATGTAGCTTGGGTGTATGTGCCTTCAATTCACTTATTGATTTATGGGAACAAGTTAAAACAAAGCACAGCTAAAAAGTTATTAGTATAAAAGTTAGAAAAAAATTAAACGACAATGCTGCCCCCTGATGCAGACCCTACAGTTGGCTCACTAGGAGCCAAAGAGCATGACCCGTGAGGACCATGCCCGCAGCGCATCGTGGACAGGGGGCCTTAAGTAGGCCTCAGCAGGTGGCAGTCTGGGCTCGTGCCACCAGCACGAAGCAGCTGCAAGCGGTTTGGAGACAGCGGTGCGGACGTACTGGGCAGAGCGGCAGCTGTGGCAGTGGCAAGACAGTGGCTGCTGCTGAAGAGATAGCTAAGAGGGCAGCCACAGGCAGCGCAGAAACAGCGAAGCAGCTGTGCCAAGCTGGGTGGCAGCTGCAGTGGTGGCAGGTGAAGCTATGGTGAAGCGGTGCTGAAGGACCTGACCGCGGGTGGTGCAGAGCGGCAGAGCAGTTGGCGGCTGCAGAAGAGGCGGTGGCTATACAGCAGTGAGCTTATCAGTGGCAAGAAACCCTCCCTACTTTCCCGTCACCCTGCCTCCTTTTTTTCCTTCCTAACAGGGCTCAAGCTGTGGCGGATGGTGTCACAATAAATTCAGGGGGGAAGGAGGTGATGTGGGGGCAGGGACCTAGGACTGGGGGGGAGGCTCCAAATGGCAGTGGGTCACGGGAACAGCCCCCCCTCCAGGGGGATCAGTAGTTGCCACTACACTACCAGGCAAGACACAGGGCCACCAGGGGATGGCCAGCTGGCCACAAGGTTCCACCCCTAGACCACCAGGGTCAGCCAACAGGGCTACCACTAGACCACCAGGGACAGCACCATAAATTGGGAGTGCACTTCCATGACACCAGGTGCCTCAACAGAAGGACATAGGTCCTTGGGGTGCCCCTGGGGGGAGCACCCCATGGGACGCCAGTGGGACACCCTTGGGATAGTGGGGCTGCCCGCAAGGCCTCCAAACGCCCAGTGCCCCAGAGCTTGGGCTCAGCAGGCCCTCGGGGAGCTTCTTGCAGGGGGCCCTCTGGTTCCTTGCACATCACCACAATACATTGCAGCCCAGCAGGCCACTTACCAAAAAAAGGAAAGTCAAGTGAGGCATCCAGACTATGTTACACTTGACACCCTTATTCCCCCAGCCAGATCCATGACATCAGATCCCCCCCCATAGGAGGACTCCCGATAAGGGGAGGGCATCCCAAGCTTCCGTGGCAGCCTTCATGGCGGCCAACCCTGGTGGGGATCGTGGGAGTTTTGTACATGGTTGTGGGGAAACTTGGCAGGCTGGGGGCCATGCAGCATGGGCATGGGCCAACCACCAGTGATTACAACAGTGATCACCATCCCCTGGAAGACAGGGAACCAGAGACATTGGTGGGCACTGGGTGCAAAGGGGGGAGGACACCGGACACTGCCAGCGGCGATGGTTATTCCCATCGCCCCCAGTCATGCCCTGGATGCCCAGAGGAAAGCTGCCTGGCCTCATGGAGCGGAACAAGGCCCAGATCAAGAGGATTCGGTCACCGCTGGGCTACCAGAACTTCACCAGCCAGGTGGTGGCTAAAGGTTGGGCCTCCTCCCACTACTCACCACATTAGCTTAAAGAGAGGAGGTGAAACAGGGATTGTGAGCTTTGCTGGACTTATGGGACCACAGGGAACTATGTTGATGCAGACAGTCTGGGGTTTGGGGGTTTTCTGCCTAGGCAACTGGTGTTCCCAACATCAGCCTAGATGGGGGATGCAGGGCTGGCACAGGACTCAACCTTGTGGAGTCATCAGGGAGAGCATTTTGGGGGCTAGAAGGTGTGTTCCTGGTGTGATTATTGCAGTGGGCAGACTTATGCTGGTGGGCTGGAATCAAGCAATAATTTTTTCACATGGCGCACCCAGGAGTGGATAATGAGAGAGTGGATGCATTGTATATTTCAGGAGGCGCCATCCATGTGCTGGCCCTGGATGTTGGCGCTCCCCCATGACTTATGAAGCCTGCAGAGAGGACGGTGTTGCACATCTTATGGAGCCTGCAGAGAGGACGGTGTGGCAGGTGGCGACAGAGCTATGGGGGGATATTGGCCAGCAGCGGAGCATGAGGTGCTGCTTTGGTGAGCGTTGCTGAGGGACCAGGGATTGGCCCTGAAGACCATCACAATTGATGGGTGACCCTTATGGCACTATCTTTGTGTGGAAGGTGGTTGTAGGCTGGAAAAGGGGCCAGTTCAAGGCCCGTTGTTCCTGATGGCTCAGTCTACAGGTTGATGGCCAAGCGGTAGGGCATATTGTGTGCCACTCAGGATAGGAGGCCATCCTATTTGGTGCTGCTGATTCGGGCCCTTGCCTGTGTGAGAAGTGGTGAGAGCCTTCGGGCTATAACAGTGGCAGAGGACGTGTGAAGCCCGCACATCAGATACCCCAAGTGGGATCGATGTGGACGGAGACCGGCAGTGAGCCTTCAGAGTTTGACCAATGCAGAAGGGGAGTGGCAGTGAGGCTTCAGAGGATGACCGGCTTTGCCCCAGGTTCCAATTTACCGGTGTCTGCGAAGAGGTGTTGAGGTGTCTGGAGCTCACCGGCGGAGGACTTAAGGATACTATTACAGGAGGAACGGCAATGGCAACCAAGGCAGCGAGGGTCCCATCCACCAAGGTTATGAGGTTGTGAGGTTATGAGGATGGTGTTCCAGGGCCTTTGCTTAGCACATCCGGCTGAAACTGGAGTAGCTGAGTGACCCACAATAGGGCAGGCAGTAGGGCTACCTGTTGATGGCTGTTGGTGGTTGGTGGAAGGTGGATCCCTTAGGAGCCACCTTTTGTGGTGGATGGTATGGACCCTGATCTGGGTAATTAGCAAAATGGGGTCTCCGTCAAGTTCAAGTTCATGGAGACCCCACCCCTTGGTTAGGGTTAACAACTTTGTTTCGCAGGGGAGGAGAGAGTGTCGAATGGAAAGCTCAGCTGAGGTTCTCTCCTTCAGAAGTGGGTTGGTAGTGACCAACAGAGGACCATTGACCAACACAGGGTTGGGCAATGAAGGGATCCAGGCCCATACAATAGTGCGAACCATTTGCAGCCATTAGTATGTTGCAACCTTTTATTGCCAACACAATATACTAACCTATACCTAATTTCTTATGTTTATCATGTAACCAATACAAAATATCTAGTCAACTTGGCATTGTATGTGTCTTCATTTGGGATGGGAGTGGGAATGTCTGGTCTGGGTCTGCAAAGAAGAGGGCCCTTGCCTGCTGGTGGAAAGAAAGCAGAGAGGGGGCCAACTGAACATCCTGTGGGAGGGAGTTCCCCAACCTGGGAGCAGCCACTGAGAAGGACCTTTCCCATGTCTCACCAAACGTGCCTGTGATGGTAGTGGGGCTGAGAGAAAGTTCTTAAAACTAGACAGGCTCATATAGGGAGATATGGTTACTTAACCTAGACTTACACTTTGAGAAACACTGTGGCATGTTTTCTTAAAAACTACTGGCCACCACATTTCTTATGGATAAACAGGAGAGAGAAATGGTTGGAAGAAAGGATGAAGCACTGTAATGACAAGGGACTACTGGAGCCAATAGAACTGGTAAAATGTATAGGCCTCAAACATATGTGACAGGCCAATGGCGCTGCTGCCCCACCCATGGGGAAGCTGCATCTGCATCCAAAGACTTGTCCAAGATCTGCTTTCCTTCCATTCCATTTATTGAGTTTATTGAAGCGGGGGTGGGCTGCTTCTTCTCTCATGCCTGTCCCCCAAGCTCAATGTCAGGCATGACAGAAGGAGCAGCCCAGCCTGGGAAGGTGAGATGAAGCCGGAGTATTGAAGAACCACCCTCCTCTTCCTTCTTTGCAACCAGCAGCTGGCCAGGTGGCTCCTCCCATGCCTTTAATGGCAGCTGGAATCAGAGGCCACTGCCACTGGGATGGATGAAGGATAGGCATCTCTCCTCCCCTTCCTTGTGGCGTCCGCCCTCCTCCTAATCTCTGGGTGCTGCCAGATTCCCTTCTTCACCAAATTGATAGCTTAAAAAAAAAGTTTTTAAAAACAAACAATCACTAGTGCTTCTGGGTGCTTGATGGCATGCCCACCCCGGCACACATCTGACAAATGAGATGTTCAGTTCTGCCCTCTTGGACTGTACAATAAATTACATCAGTTGTCCCAATGAGCAGGAATGCACATTTCTTTCAGTTTTTTTAAAAGTTCAGGAGACACCGTGAAGGCTTTCCTTGTGGAGTATTTGGTATTTTTTGCCTCCCCTCCTTCTGAATATGTTGAATCACCACAGGATCCCATTGGGACAAAAGGTATTCTCCTCAAGTTCTATGAGGAGTATTTTCACCATCAAGCCAACCCCACTGTCCCTTGCTCCAAAAAAAGACAAAAAAAGAGGATCTAGGAATCTACAAGCCAGTCAGCCTGATCTCAATGCCAGTAAAATATTAGAACGGATTGCACAGGAGTCTGTCTGCAAGTAATTTTGATGACACTGCTGTCATCAGTAGGATCCAGGATGGGTTTGTGAAGAACAATTCCTGCCAAACTAAAATTATATCTTTTTTTGATTGGGTCACCAGTTTAGTAGATGGTGAGAATGCTGTGAATACCATTTAGCTGGGTTTCAGCAAACCATTTGGTAGGGTCTCCCATAATATGTTGATTAGCAAACTAATTAAATATGGGTTATATGGAAACAGCATCAGATGAATCCATAATTGGTTGGAACACCATGCTCAAAGAATCATCATCAATGGCTGCACTTCAAACTGGAAGGAGGTCTCGAGTGGAGTGCCTCAGAGTTCTGTCCTAGAGCAATTACTGTTCAACAATATCAGTCACTTATATGACAGGGTGGAGAGAATCCTTATCAAGTTTGCAGATGATAAAAAAATCTGGGAGGGGTGGCTAAAACATTGGAAGATAGGACAGAATCCCAAAGGACCTTGATAAACTAGAAAATTGTGGGGGGAATAAAATGAAATTAAATAGAGACAAATGCAAAATTCTACATTCGGGGCTTGTCTATATGGTGAAAATAATCCAAATGGCAATTGCATGGAAGGCAGTCTGTACAAATGGGCATTCACATAAATACGTGTCATTCAGAAGGGGGGCAGCCAAATCCACCTTAAACTCTGTGTGGGAAGCCTCCGGGGCCTCTCCCAGACTTTTTAAAAAGCTCCATACGGCATGCGAACATGTGATCATTAGGACAGTTGCATTCCCATTGCTGTGACCAGGCAGCATAATCTGATTGGCTGGACAAGCATGGGGGTGGGGCTAGAAACCCCTAGCCCCACCCCCACATTGCCTGCTGCCTCCGTGTCGGATTTTCAGCTAAGTAAGGGTCCGGCAAGTCAATAAAACAGTGATCTTTTACTCTTTTTTCCCCCTTTTTGTAAATATGCATGTGTGCACCATGGTAAACTGCTTTTAAAAAAAAATTGATGGCAGCAGATTTAAAAGTGTGAGAAAATCACTTGCAGCCACCACCTTGTTGGCTAGGGGGCATGTGAAGTTTAGGGGGGCTCTTTTGACTGTTAAGACAAGTCACAGCAGTGCGAATGGCTGCTTTTTCAGGGGTGTTTGTATTTTTCCCCCTCGTATAGACAGGACCTTAGGCTACATGAACCAAAGGTACAGCTATAATATGGGGGCTACATGGCTCAGCAGTACTACTTGCAAAAAGGAACTTGCAACTTATGATTATTGTTGATCATAAGTTGAACATGAGCCAGCAATGTGATGTTACAGCAAAGAAGATGAATGCTATTTTAGCCTGCGTTGATAGAAGCACGGTTTCCAAGTTGAGGGAATAATAGTAATAGTTTCATTGTATTCTGTGCTAGTCAGGTCTCATCTGGAGTACTGGGCAGTTCTGGGCATTTCATTTTAAGAAGGACATAGACAAGTTGAAGCAGGTTCAGAGAAGGGCAACAAGGAAGATAAGAGGTATGGAGAACAAAAGATATGAGGAAAGGTTGAAGGAGCTGGGCATGTTCAGCTGGGTGAAGAGAAGGCTGAGGGGTAACATGATCATACTTTCCCCTTGCTCCCCCCTTGTTCTTAAGGCAATAGGAAACTTGGAGGCAATAATATTGGCCATTCCTAAGGTTAAAAAGGATGTATCCATATACTTGAAAACTCGTGTATGGTTCTCAGAATGAGGGACAGAGAAGGCTTGAGCTTCCTAGACTGGGCTGGGGGGGTGAGCCCCCCTGAAATGATCTTGCAAAATTGAACCACCAAGACTTCTATGTGGCTGAGCTCCTCAGGAATTATCAATCAGAAGTGTACTAAATGATCAAACACTAAGAAATATTAAGTCAGCAATTGTTGATCCCTCCCAGGAATACTAAAACTTGCCTGCAGCCTATCTGTGATGCACCAGTAACACACTCACATTAACTCAACAAGATTTCTTTATTGAGCAAGGCAATATGTTCCAGTAACATGTAAAAAGCCAGAACTGAAGCTTCCCCAACCACAGAGAATAGATAAACCCTTCCAGTGTGAGAATGGTATGCAGGGGGAGGAGGGGAGAGATGCATCCAGGTGCCACGGCCTTGAAGTCTCAAGAGGAGAAAAATTTCCCGGCTAAAGGCTGGCTGGCTGCATTCCATGGACCGAGAGGCCTAAGCAGGGAAATCAGTCCAGGAAAAAAACTCGTGTCAGGACCTTCCATGGATTCTACTCTAATACCCAGAATCCAGGGGAGACCATGACATACCTCCCCACAAATGAGAACCTCTCCCCTTCAAACCCCAGCACCCACTCTGCGAAAATAGAACAGAAAGCAAGAGTCCAAACTGAGAATGACACTCAACCAGGCTTATTAGGGAAGCGGGCATGGAATTTCCTTAACAAGCGAGGAGCCCTGATATGTTCAACATTAACCCATTTGGCATGAGCCATAGGCAGATGTTTCCACTTTTAAAAGTATTGAAGCACCCCCCTGTGTATTCGAGAGTCCAGTACATCAGAAATGTCAAAATGTTGACCGTTGTCCACCATGATGGAGCAGGGAGTGTCAGGGGCTGGATGATGTAGATCTGAAGAGCATGCAGGCTTGAGCAAGCTAGAGTGAAACACAGGATGGACATTACGATACAGTTTTGGCAAAGACAATTCAAAAGCTAAAGGATTGATAACTCTAGCAATAGGGAAAGGTCCAATGTACTTTGGACCCAGTTTCTTCGAAGGGTGAGGGCTCTTCAAGAACTTAGTGGAGAGGTATACTGGCTCTCCCACAGCATAATGGGGTATGGGGTCCCGCTTTTTATCAGTGTGCTCTTTGTAGCAAGCCTTTGCAAACTCCAAGACTGACACCACTTTTGGCCATGCCTCTCTGATCTTAGTACTCCACTGAGTCACAGGAACTGGGTCTTTGGAATCCCCTTCCCCCAGGGGCAGAGGCTTGAAGTCCTGTCTGAAGACAATCTTAAATGGAGATAGGCCCGTACTTTGGTGCATAGCATTGTTGTATGCCACCTCCGCAAAAGGTAGCAAATCCACCCAGTCAGATTGCTGAAAGTTGATATAACACCTCAGGTACTGCTCCAAAATCTGGTTCAAGCATTCAGTCTGTCCGTCTGTCTGTGGATTATGGGAACTACTCATCCCTAGTTCAATTCCCAAGAATCTCGTAAATGCTTTCCAAAATTGGGAACTGAATTGACCCCCTCTGTCCAAGATAATCTTAGTGGGGATCCTGTGTGGTCTGTATGTGTTGAAAAAACAACTTAGCCAGCTGTAAGGCAGTTGGGACCTTCTTGCAGGCAACAAAATGAGCTTGCTTGGAAAACAAGTCTGTTACCACCCAAATAACTATCTTTTTCTTAATCTCTGGCAACTCAACAATAAAGTCCATGCTAATGACCTCCCAAGGTTTAGTGCGGGTAGGCAATGGCTACAACAGACCTTTTGGCTTTCCACCTCCCTTTTTTGCAATAGCACATGTATGACAACCCTTTACATAATCCTCTGCCTCCTTGAGCATTTTAGGCCACCAAAATTCTCGTCTTCTCAAGTGCAATGTTTTTATATACCCAAAGTGACCTGCGCTTTTCACATCATGGAACTGCTTAAGGATGGCTGCCCTCATAGCCTCAGGGACATACATGCAGTCCCCTCCAAGCCAACCCCCCTGCATAACTACCTCCCTTGCATGAGAGAGGAACTAAGGGTCATGAGAAAAGGTGTCTACCATTTGAGATCGCCAACCGTCCCCCTTACCCTCAGTGAGGAGGAGGGGGAAGATCCCGGGGATGTTGGGGTCTGTGTCATGTCCGGGACTGCATACGATGGAGTCAGCCCATCAGGCACCCTGCACAAGTCTTGACCCCCAGGGGAAAGAGGGACTGAGGCGGGGTCTGCATTGGTCTCTTGTCGTTTGGCCTGGCTGCATGTGAGGACTGCAAGTCCCAAGTGGGAGGGGGAGAAAACCGTATCCACCACCTCCTTCCGTTTACTGTCGTGTTGAGGAAGCCTGGACAAAGTGTCAGCTAAAAAATTCTTTTCACCTGGGAGAAACTTCAGTGTGAAGTTAAACCAGTAAAAGAAGCTGGCTCACCGAATTTGCTTGGGGTTAAAGCGGCGATGGGTTTTCAAAGCTTCTGAATTTTTATGATCCAGCCAAACCTTGAAAGGTTGGGAGGATCCTTCCAGTAGATGGCACCAGGTCTCCAATGCTACTTTGATAGCCCCCGCCTCTTTCCATCTGGGACACTGGCCAATTTCATTCAGTTTCACTGAACTTCTTTGACAGGTACACACAGGGTCTGAGTTCCCCACCCTCATCCTGTTGTAACAACACCCCCCCATCGCCACATCCGAGTCATCCACTTGAACCACAAAAGGCTGATTGGGGTTGGGGTGCTTGAGAATGGGCTCAGAGGTGAAGAGCTTTTTCAGCTTTTCAAATGCCATTTGACATTGGTCAGTCCACACTGTCTTTTGCGGTGGCTTTTCGTCCTTCCCCTTCCCAGTTTGTTTCTTTTCCCCCAGTCCTTTGGTTTACAACAGGTCAGTAAGGGGTAGGGCAGCCTCAGCAAAGTCAGGGATGAAGGAGCAATAAAAGTTAGCAAACCCTAGGAAGCTCTGAAGCTGTTTCCTGGTTCTGGGAGCCTCCCATGCGAGAACTCCCTTAACCTTCTCAGGATCCATTTCAACCCCCCTGCTAGAGATGTGGTACCCCAAATAATCCAAATAATCCAAGCAGGTTTGGTGGAATTCACATTTTGACAACTTAGCATACAAATTATTTTCTCCCAGTTTACTGAGCACTTTCTTTACCAACTTAACATGGGATGTATAGTCCTCCAAGTAGATGAGCATATCATCCAGATACACCAGTACACCTTTGTACAAAAAACTCTCTATGCACATCTTTAATCAAGTTCATGAACACCCCGGGAGCTCCGGCTAACCCAAATGGCATCACGCAGAATTCGAAGACCCCCAACTGACAATTAAAAGCAGTTTTCCATTCATCCCCTTCCTTGATTCGCACTCAGTAATATGCCTCTCGCAAGTCCAACTTGGTGAATATTTTTCCTTTGGCCAAATGAGCCAAGATATCCTTCATTAATGGGAGGGGTATTGATTTACAACACTGATAGCATTTAATGATCTGTAATCAATGCAAAGACAGAGGGAGAAATCGCTTTTGTGTCTGAATAACACTGGGGCCCCCAAGGGAGAAGTCTTAGGTCAGATAAACTCCCAGTTTATAACTACTATCTATAAACTCCCAGAGTGCATCCATCTCCGCCGGGGTCATGGAGTAAATTTTGGGCTTGGGCAGTGCTGCCTCCGAGACTGTCTCAATTGCACAGTCAAACGGCCTGTGGGGGGGGGGGGTAAAATGTCACATTCCTTCTCCTCAAACATGTACTGCCACTGTTTATACTCCACCAGCAGGTCTTTCATTTCCCTCTGCACCATAGCTACTTTAAAACTCTGGTGAATGTTCCCTAATGGGGGATCCAGCTCCAGAGAGGCCTCAATACACCCATACAATCCATGTTCCCTCACACACATGGGATCAGTAAAAGTCACAGTTTCTCTGATCCAGTCTATGGTGGGGTTGTGAAATTTCAACCAGTTCAAACCTACCACCACGGCTGGGACTAGGCCTGGGGCTACCACGAACTATAGCTCCTCCTGATGGTTTCCCATCTTCATTTGCACTGGGCCAGTCATTCGTCTCACGCCCCCCCCTTCATCACCCCCCTTTCCATCTGGGACAGCCATACTGGCTTGTCCAGCTTTGTAGTGTTGACTGAGAGTTCTCTGACTAGGGAGGGATGAATTTTCACCTGCGTCCATCCACAGTCCACCATCACATTACTTTCCAGGGGACTCCATTATCTATAACCCCTATCTTGGCCTTTATAAAAAATGGGGCTTTTACTCCACTCACCACAGCACTTGGGCACCTTTCAGGATTAGTCCGCCCTCAGGTGCTTAGTAGGGTGGGCTGGATCCTACCAGCTCAACGTTTCCCACTGGCTCAATGTCAGATGAGGACTTGCTGTCATCCAGCTCCTCAGAAGACTCCCCCACAGTGTGGCTGGGGATTAGGGTGTGTGCCATCACTTTGGACTTTGGCTTGAATGGCGTCTTTGGTGTTGCCGGCTTTCCCTCTGCCTTCTTACCTCCCTCTTTGGTGGGGCTGCCCTGGGGTTGCTTCTCTGGGCACTCAGCTATGCAGTGGCCTCCTTTTCTGCAGTGCAAGCACAGGCCCTTCCGCATCCATCACTCCCGCTCTGACTCCCCCAATGTGCCTCCAGTTGACCATGCCATCTTGGTCTTATTCCCTGTGCCCCTGCTGGGCTTCCCAACTAGTCCCTGGCACTGCTGGGCCAGCTTCACACTCTGCCTCAGGGTTTCCACCTCCCCAGCCAGCTGCACCCACCCCATGAGGCTTTCGGGGTTCCCTTGGGCTAAAGCCCACTCCAGGACACCTGTGTTGAGGCCATCCTGCAAATACTGCACCTTAGTGGCCTCGGTCCAGTCAGGGATCTGGCTGGCCAGGTGGCGAAATTCAGAAGCCACAGTTCTCGAGCTTTGGCGTAGACATATTCAGCCACAGTTCTCGAGCTTTGGCGTAGACGTTGTAGTTCTGTGCACACACACCTCATCCTCAGTGGGTCTTCAAATTGCACTCTGAGGGCCATCATGAAGTCATGGAAGCTTCCTAACTCTGGAGCCCCCATGTCATAGAGCCCCACCAGCCATTGTGCCACCTCTTCCTCTAACTGGTTGGAGACATACTGTACCTTCTCGGCCTCCATCTGGAATTCTTCTTTCCAGTGAGATATGAATCCCATCACCTGGGTTAGGAAGTATGGCCGCTTTGTGGTGTCCCCATCAAAGGTGGCCTTCGGGTCCCGATGCTTGAGGCCATGTGGTCGCACCTGTGGCTCAAGCAGGCCAGCATCCGCCAGGGGTACTGGACCACCAGGAGCTGGTGGGACCAGGCCACCATCAGGAGGGGCAGGGACCCCTCCTGGGGGTGCCGGGACCCCACCCCTTGGGGAGCTGGCAACTGGGAACCCTGGGGTGGCTGTCCCCCCGGGGCTGCAGGTTGCTGATGCAGTCTCTGTAGGATTTCCAGGAGGCTTGCCTGCATGGTCTCCATCTGCTGCTTTAGCTGCTGCACTTCTCTCTACAATTCTGGGCGAGAGGGTCTCGCCCCGGGCTCACGAAACTCCTCAGTCGGGGGCTGTCCAATCTTAGGGATCTCTGCTCTTCCTGACCTCTTTCATCTGGCCAGAGCCAGCTAGCTCCCATGGCCACTCCCACTCCATGCACAGGTGTCTCGGAGAAGGTGAGGCTGCCCACCCCTAGGGCTTGCCTGGCTCCCAGCTCCATGAGGTTGGGGGGAGGGTCAGTCTTCCAGCCCTCCGTCGATCTCGGCTCAGCTCTCCCTCCGCTAAGCCTGCACCGGCATCTGGCAAGCCGGCTCCCTGGTCATCGCCTGTGGCCAGGACTTTCTCTGTCTGAGTTCCAGTCTCTGTGTCTTCAGACATCATGGGCAGGAAATATGGAGGATTGTGAGTTCTGGCTTACTGTGATACACCAGTAACACACTCACATTAACTCAACAGGATTTCTTTATTGAGCAAGGCAATGTGTTCCAGTAACATGTAAAAAGCCAGAACTGAAGCTTTCCCAACCACAGACAATAGATAAACCCTTCCAATGGTGAGAATGGTATGCAGAGGGAGGAGGGGAGAGAGAGATGTGTCCAGGTGCCGCGGCCTTGAAGTCTCAAGAGGAGAAACATTCCCAGGCTAAAGGCAGGCTGGCTGCATTCCAGGGACTGAGAGGCCTAAGCAGGGAAATCAGTCCAGGAACCAAACTCGTGTCAGGACCTTCAATGGATTCTACTCTAATACCCAGAATCCAGGGGAGACCGTGACACTATCCTAGGTAGTCTGACTTGGAAGTAAGCTACACCAAACACATGGAGGGGACTTCTAAGAATACATTGTGTTGTAAGAATCTTCATATTTAAGGAACTTTCAGTGGTGAAGAGTGATTTGCCTTCCCCTGCAAAGAGCTGCAAGTAAGCAAGATTAATAAGAATCTGCCTGCAAATGTTAAGCCCCTCTCCATCCTTAAAACAGTTCAAGGGTCCCAGAGCTCATGGTACATGTACTACTGTCAAGTAGGTTTGTTTCTGTGCCAAGTCAGGGAAAATGTCTATAGGACACTGACTTCCAGACCAATAGAATCTGGCTTCCTCTGCTCAGTAGCAAAATGCCTCGGTTTCAGTCTCTGACATCACCAGTTTGGGCTAGGAAGGATTTTTGTCTAACAACCTTAGAAAGTTACTGACAGTCTGTGGAGACCATGCTGAGCTAGGCAGACCAAAGATGTGTAGGGATAAGAAAATTGCTCAGCCTTGATTGCGTTGAGTTTCTGTGAAACCCATCTGCACTTTCTTCCCATCCCTGTCTTGCCTCAAGTTGTAAGACTTTGCATTTGCTCAGTGCACTGAAACTGACACAATGTTTTATGCTCTATTCCTGACTGGCACATTCCATTCATTTCTTCAATTTACCTAATTTACATAACTTTTCCGCAATGACAAAAGCATGTTTCTGTGTATTTTATTTTAATTTTTTGCAATTATGTATCTTTTAGACTATCACATGTTAAAAACATGAACATTTTTTCATGTGCACTTTTATTTTTTGGAAATGCCCTGTTAGGCTTGCAAATGTGCAGATGTTCAAGATAAAGTCCACATGTTCTAACAAGAATTCTTAGGAGTTACAAAAAACGCTACTGTCTTTGAGACTATCGAGTCTGACAAAACTTCTTTCCATCTCTGATCTTTTGCTATAAAGCAGTTGCTTGCATTTCTAATGCACCTTATTCAACCATTCATGGTGGATATAACAGAATAATTCTGCTTGCAGTGGTTCACTTGAACTGTTTCACCTACTGCCAACAGGCTGATTGTTACCTATGTTAGATTTAACTGTTTCTTTTAGATAACTTGATCACCTCCAATCATAAGGTGGCATTCTTATGCTCAACAAGGAAATATGCAAATATTTATATTGGATTTTTGGTGAGATGTAGCAGTAATTCAGAAAAGAAATGGGATCAGCTGTTGTCAATGGCAAGTTGAAAAATTAAGTGGAAGAACTTGGGACAGGTGTGGGAGCATATTAGGGAGGCAATTAGGTTTGGCAATAATGATTTATCATTTGCAGCAAGGTCACATCTTAGAAATCGGTGCCTGTGCACTACATTTAGAGCTGTGTAAAATCAAAGGTTTTGGATTCACAGAAGCTCTGGCAGAACTTTTAGTGTTTCTGGCTAACAGTATTGAAAACCACAACAATAGCAGCAGCAAGAAGTACTAAAAGTATTCAATATGCATGATTTCAGTTTTCTTTACCAATAACAATAGCAAAAAAACCCTCAACAAACAAAAAAATTGGGGGGGGGAGCATTTTAATTATCTCAATATTGCACATGGAAGTGGGGTTGAGAGAAGAGTGGCATATCTAGTGCCAGGGCTGGCTCTCCAATGGGGCAACGTGAAACAGCTCATTCAGGTGGTGGATACTGGAGGTTGGGAGTGGTGACAAGGTCTTGGAGGACAGGGCAATATGTGCCACATATCCAACCCAAACTACCTTGCTGACCTTTAGTTCAGTAAAAAATTCTCCCCCACCCCATTGATTATATTGAAATAGGATTCAGCTGGCAATGCAGTCGGCTTATATACATATAACCAGGAAAAGAGATGGTTTCCTCTCTTTCAGGTCATGCTGCAAAATGCCTTGGCAAGGATGAGAAAAGTGCAGGTTGCAGACTACATGTGGCCCTCTCAGGACTCCATTAAAAAAAAATCCATTATTTTGCTCCAACATGGTCTTTTGGGGGCCAGGCAATTTTGGGGAAGGTGGGCTGTTTTAGGGTCAGAAGATGTCCTTGTTCCAACTGAAGTGACCAATCCAGGTAAAGACCTGTTGGAACAAAAAGGCCTCCCCTGGGTCTAAAATGTGCATGGGGAGGGAGTAATTTAGGCCCAAGAGAGGTACTTATCCCTAAAGGAGTAGACCCAGAAATTGACTTCCAGGACTGGTGTTGGTGGGGGGGAGCCTTCCCTGAGCCTAAAATGGCTGAGAGAGGTCCCAAAACATGGTTAAATTGTTTTCACACCCCTAGAGGCAAATTGGTGATCAAAACAAAAACAATACACTTTTTCAGGGAGTGCAGCAGGGGGTGACCTCCAAGGTCACCTACTTACTGACAGTTGCCCACCCACCCCTGGTTTAAAGTATCTTCTAAAGTTACCTAATACATTCATTTGGGTGATAAGATTTAACTTGCTGATTCCCAATCAGTTTCTGAGGCCGGGAGTTCCCATTTTCAAAAAGGAAGAAAAAGAGGACCTGAGCCACCACTGACCAGTCAGCTTGATGTCAAGATCAGGAAAGGTTTCAGAACAAATAACTAAATAGTCTGTGCACACTTAGAAAAGAGTTCTATGATTACTAAGAGCCTGCATGGGTTTCTTAAAAATGAGGAATACCAAATAAGCCCCCCCCCTCTTTTCTTTTCTTTTTGATAGAGTGACAAGCTTGGTAGACCAGGGGAGTGCTGTGGATGTAGTATATCTTGATATCAGTAAGGCTGTTGACAAGGTCCCCCATGATGTTCTTGCAGACAACCTGGTGGAGTGTGGGCTAGAGAGTACTACTGTTAGGTGGATTTGCAGTTGGACTAAACCCAAAGGATTGCACAGACTAAACCCAAAAGATGCTCACTAATGGTTCCTCCTCATCCTGGAGTGAAGTGACCAGTGGGTTACCTCAGGGTTCTCTCCTGGATCTGGTGTTGTTCAATACATGACTTAGATGATAACATTGACGATACGGTTATCAAACTTGCAGATGACACTAAATTTGGAGGGGTAGCTAATACCTGTGAGGATACGATCAGGATTCAAAATTACTTTGAAAGACTGGAGAGCTGGGCCAAAACTAGCTAAATTAATTTCAGTGGGAATAAATGTAAAGCACTAGGCATAAAAAATGAAATGCACAAATATAGAATGGGTGACACATGGCTTGAAAAGAGTACAAGTGAAAAAGATCAGGGGGGGGTGGTCTTAGTAGCTCACAGGTTAAATATGAATCAACACTGTCATGTGGCAGCTGAAAAATCCTGTGCAGTTCTAGTGTCCAGATCAAGGGAAGACATTGTGCCATTCTATTGTGCTTTGTTCAGTCCTCGCCTGGAATACTGTGTTGAGTTGTAGTCACCACAGTTGAAGAAGAACATTGAGAAGCTGAAACATGCCCAGAGGAGGGCAACCAAGATGATCAAAAGTCTGGAAACTAAGCCCTGTGAGGAACACTTTAGAGAGCTGGTAATGCTTAGCTTGGGATAGAAAAGACTAAGAGGTGACATTATAGCTATCTTTAAATATCTAAAGGTATCTCATGTAGAAGGTGGAGTCAGCTTGATTTCTGCTGCTCTAGAGACTACAACACAAACCAGTGGATTCAAATTACAAGAGATTCCCCCTAAACACTAGGAAGAACATTTTTACTGTAAGAATTGTTTGACAGTGGAACTGCCTTGGAACATGGTGGAGGATTCTTCTTTGGAGGCCATTAAATGAAAGGTTGGATGGCAATCTCTCCGGAGGCTTTAGTGGGTTATTCCTAGATGTCAAGTTGGACTAGATGGCCCTTGTGGTCCCTTTTAACTCTATGATTCTATGAGTACTCTCCAGTGAGCTCAATAGGACTTACTTTTGAGTAGGTATCCATAAGAGAGTTATATCATTAACTATGGCTTATATCTGTTAGTCCCAACAAGCGCATACCCATAGAATCAATGGAACTAACCTAAGGCTTGATTTATCAAGTTCTCATTGAATCAACAGGCTTACCCTAATTAGTTGTTGTTATTGTTGTTTTGTTGTGTGGCTTCACGTTATTTCCAACTTATGGCGACCCTAAGGCAAACCTATCATGGAGTTTTCTTAGCAAGACGTGTTCAGAGCAGGCTTGCCATTTCCTTCCACTGAAGCTGAAAGAATGTGACTTGTCCATTCTTCCCATGGCTGAGTGGGGATCTGCCAGAGTCCTTATCCACCATTCAAACCACTATACTGTGCTGGCTCTCTATTTACTCTAATTGGGACGATCAATTGGATTTAGGTATATGTAACCCTAGAACATCAGCTCATTTCCCAAGTAAAACTGCCAATAAGAAATTGTTAAATGTAATAACCATTTGCTATGTGGATTTAATTAGTCCTGCAGGCTTGGTGTTTCTTTGATGTGGGAAAAGCAGGGCAAAGAAAGTGAAATGGCTGTCCTAAGCCTCTCTTTTAATTTTAAGAGCCACACTATATGTAATAACTAGTGATCCTAATCCATAATCAAAAAGCTTTTTAAAAAACACACACAGAAAAGGGGGCTGAATATTCCATCATGGAAACATACCTGAAGGGGGACTTAATCTGGTAGACCATTTTTTCAGACCTTTCCTAGCCCCATTCTTTCCTAATTTGAATGGTGGTGGAGGGAAGGTATTTATTATACAGGCTGAGTAACCCTTATCTGTAATGGTTGGGACCAGAAGTGTTCTGTATTTTCGTTTTTTTTTTTTTTTTTCAAATTTTTGAATTCTTGCAGATACATAATGAAATATCTTGGAGATGGGACCCAAGTCAAAACACAAAATTCTTTCATGCTTCATATCCACCTTATGCACATAGCCTGAAGGTAATTTTATACCGGGTACATAATATTTTTAATAATTTTGTGCATGAAACAACATTAGTGTACATTGAACTATCAGAAAGCAAATGTGTCACTATCTCAGCCACCCATGTGGACAATTTTGGATTTTGGAGTATTTTGGATTTCAGAATTCCAGATAAGCAATATTCAACCTGTATTAATTTTCTGATTATAAGACAAAGTTTTCAGGGAAGCTTACAGAGTAATATAAATAAGTTCAAAACAATAACAATAAAAAAATAGAGCAGTCTAATAATATAACACTTTAAAATGCCACATAGGATTTGTTTTAAACCACCATAGTGCAGGGTGGAATCAAGCTAAGATCTAAAACAGATTTAAAAGCTGCAGCAGGATACAAAGGGCTGGGGGGGGGTTAAACTTTTTCTAGGGACTTTATCAGACCACCCTCCATAAAAGTTCTTTTGCCGGCATATTTTGAAGTGTTTTATGCCAGCAAAATAATCCCCTTGGTCAGACCTACCTGTAACATCATTCACAGACAGTCCAGGCACTAATGGAAAGTGAATAGAGTTCTGTTCACTACCTGGTTCAAGATCTCACTGATTCTCGCAAAAAGACACTAGCGCAGGAAATTCAAAAATAAAAGCAAAATAAACACATATAAAGTACAGCAAAGCATGAAAACACACTTAAAAAGTCCCAAGTACATGGGGAAGGTGTGTCATAAAAAGAGGACCCTCTACCTGCTTATCACAATCTCACCTGGAAGTGTTCTGTCATTGACACAGCATTCCCGTGAGCACAATGGCGCAAAGTTTCAAACACTGGCAATGCTGGCAACAAAGCACCATGGCCAATCTATTGACAGCTTGGGCCGTCAATAAAAAGGAATGATTTTTCACAATACATGATCGCGAAAGGACAATGTTGTCTGATATGCACGCCCTTTCACAATCATTAGGAGTCCTTGTGATATCATATTTGCTTTGTCTGATAAAGTCCTATGGCATCCAAAGGATATTAAGATGGCTACCACCCTCGGCCATTCCACAGCTGGACCACTGACAAACAGCCCCTCTCTTATAGTTCTTCTGCAACAATGATCTCTATTCACCTGGTGAATAGGCCATCAGCAACAAGTTGTAGATGAATACATGAGGTAATACAGGATCCTTTGGCTACTATGATATTCATGTGGGACAGGAAAGAACTTGGGAGACTGGGAGTTAATCCTTCCCCTTGCACAAATACTTCAATCAAATTCACTGCTCCTCAGGCTTCTGTTTTTGTAATCATATTTCATTGGGCCCCAAGACAATTGGGTATATGTGGCCTGGTGGGGGGAAATTGTTCGTCATATGTCTCCTCCACTAAATGATGATTCTCTGTTGAGTCCACAAGGATAGCATTGAAATGCCATTATCAGTAATCTTCACAGAATAAATCTCATTTAAGGGAACAGTATTTGAGCAGAGATGAAGTTGCCACTGGCACACCAAAAGAGGGAATAACAAATGATGTAAAAGTAGGTGAAAGTGTGGAAAGGATACATGGATGTTTTGTTTCTTTTATGTCATAAAATCATTTTGTGAAAGAAAGAAAGAAAAAGAGAGGGAGGGAGGAGAGAGATTTTTAAAAGACACTCTTTGGCTAGCTACTGGATATGTATAAGCATTGCACGAAAATTGACCATAACTGTCAATCAATAAACTGTTCTTTCTCTTCCAGTAAATAGTTTACTTTAAGAACTTCTTTAGAAATGACTAGACTGCTTAGTGAATTGTTGTTGTTTTTTCCCCTTCAAAATTACAGGCTGGTATTTGGCACATGTGGTTTGGTTCCTTTTAAAACTTTCTCATAAAGTATTTAATAAAACATTCTGCTTACACCACTTTCAGAGTTAGTCAATGGGATATTTTGAAACTGCATCAAGTCTTCTAAATCTTTCCAGTTCCATGGATTACAGTGACTGAGACTGGAAGCCCAGGAATCCACTCAGCACTTGCCTCGTGGTTGAAAGGCAGATAGCACACTCCACTTCAGCTTCTTGCAGGGTCCCTGGGACTTATCCTAGTTTGAGTCCTCAATGGGAAGAGACACTTTGCAGTGAAACTGTGCAACAATTGCCTGAATTACCTCTGCCCGCCCCAGGATAATGTTTTTGTTTCTGCGGGTTTCCTCATTCTCATGTTGGGGACAAAATGGTCAACCACCATGAGATTTTTCATGCCCACATGGGACCAGCATAGGGGTGGGGAGAGAGGTGATAACATCAGAGGTAGCAAAAAGGAGGGGATTTTGCACCTCAAAAATGAACTGTGCATAAAAAGCATCCATTATGTGCAAAACACATGTTTTTGCAAACACACAAAAACTTTACAAAACTTTTACAAACTGGCCCAAATCTGAAAAACCATTGAAAAATGCACAGAAAGCCTTTCAAAAGTCATTGAAAATTATTTTCAAAACATTTGCAAAACTTACCAGAAATGCATTACATTTTTGAAATTTTTCACTCTGGCATGTAAAAACAAAATAAGTGAAGTGAAGGCTTGTATCCCTAAACTGGATCCAGGATCTGCCTTCCATTATTGGAAAAGCTCTCCTCAAAGGTGTTTCTGCTCAATGGGAAGGGAATCCTCCTTCACCCAACACAACTGGCCCCATCACAAAGGCTCTGTGTAGAATTTTATGCATATGGAAAAGCAGCCATAGGATGGGGGGATAGCAGATCCACCTCCACCAACCCAGTACCACATACCTAAATCTGGATACAATCCATAGGCTTGTCTGCCTCATAGAATCATAGAACTGTAGAGCTGGAAGAGACAACAAGGGC
Source organism: Gambelia wislizenii (assembly GCA_030847615.1). NCBI lineage: Eukaryota > Metazoa > Chordata > Lepidosauria > Squamata > Crotaphytidae > Gambelia > Gambelia wislizenii. Next base: position 365,285,418 of record JAUMIR010000001.1, read on the forward strand.
CATCCAATCCAACCCCCTGCCTTGCAGGAATACACAATCAAAGCATCCCTGACAGATGGCCATCCAGCCTCTGTTTAAAGACCTCCAAGGAAGGAGACCCCACCACACTCTGAGGGAGTGTGTTCCACTGCCGAACAGCTCTTACTGTTAAAAAGTTCCTCCTAATGTTGAGGTGGAATCTCTGTTCCTGGAGCTTGCATCCATTGTTTCATGTTCTAGTCTCTGGAGCAGCAGAAAACAAGCTTGCTCCATCCTCAGTGTGACATCCCTTCAAATACTTACACAGCGCTATCATAGCACCCCTTAACTGTCTTTTTTCCAGGCTTTTCCAGTCTTTTTTCCAGGACCCTCTGATGTCCTAATATTAAATTGGGAGATTTAACTAGCTCAACTTGGCATGTGGCCAGACAATGGTGGGACCTTTTAACCTATGTATACTGGTAATAATGGAGGAGATTCTAAGCCAAAGGGTACAATGAAATGATCTTTATTGGAAATTAATATCAACAGCAGTCACGCAAACACTCAGGCTTCACACACTCACACAAGGCTATTGAAAGTAGTTGGAAGTATTTGAATAGAGGAACAGAATAAGGGTAGGGTTGCTATACATCACAGAAATTGGGAAAATCCCAGATTGAAGGGACTTAAAATTGTCCCATCTGGCTGGGCTACATAAAGCAGCAGATCCTAGGTTCCTCCAGCTCTAGAGGGAAGAGATTCTCTCTTCCCTCTAGAGCTGGAGGAATCTGGGATCTGTCTGCTGCTTCGAGCAGCCCAGCCTGATGGGTGAGCATAGCGAGGGTGGGAGGGCAGGGGGAGATCCTCCCCAGGTGACAGTTTTTTGGGGTGGCACTCCCTCCTGTCTCACTCCCCCACCCACCCGCTTGCTTTGCCGCATGCCCACTTGCTTCCCGCATTGAGTTGAGGTGAGTCTTTGGGCACCCTCCTCTCCCCCCATGGGTGCTCTGGATGCCCTCCTCTCAAATGGGGGAGAAGAGGGTACCCTACCCCCCACACAGGTGCTCTGTCCTAGTTTTGTGGCAGAGAATTATGGCAACCCTAAGTAAGGGGGATACTATACCAATCCTACAGAACAGTGATTGCAAAATACACCAACAGCAAGGGGGCCTGGAAGATAGGACAGCTACACAGTCTGACATGAAGTCAAGAGGAAGATGAACTGTGCACCTTGCTATCCAGATGGACATGGAGTTGATAGGAAGGGGATCTGTGTGCACTTGGGTGGTGTTTTAGGGTGATATTTATACAAAATACTTCCCCTGAAGGGACAGGAGTTTGAGTGGAATACAATATTTCTTGGAGGTTCCCAGAGCTAGACAATGGGTGCTCTGGAAGAGTTAACAATCATTAACGAATGTTGCATTTGGAATTGAACAGGAGCAGGCACAGTCTTTTGTTTGAAGGGAAGGAGGGAAGGAAGGACCCATTTTACAAGCATTAAGGCCTCTGCTATTGTTGAGTGGATTAGTGAATGACTCACATCCAGATGTTAAGTGTCTGACCCAATTATTTGGTTTGGGTCATACATGAATCCTGCCTTGGTATTTGGGGGTTTCTGATTTACCTGCAACCATGTGGATGGCCACACTGAGCCAAATTATTAAATATAGCCAATTATTAGATATTCCAAGATGGGCTTTCAGGGTAAGTAACATCAGGCTTAGGGAAGTCATGTCTTTGGGGGCTTCAGTTCCTCAAATCCCCAAGCCTTCATGGGCAAAAAGTTCTGCCACAGCCCTATGTGTCATGACATCTAGTGAGGAAAAGTTTTTAGGCAAGGAGTGGAAGGCAACCTGGGAAGATGAACATGATAGAAGGCTTTTTTTGGGGGGGGGAGTGACCATTGTAGAGGATCAGCAGTAGAAAACAGGGAGCGGAGGGGAGAGAAGACAGAAAAAAGAGAAGTCAATGGGAAAGGAAGGTGGTGGGAGCAACAGACCAGTGAGAGAGGAAGATGATGAAGAAAGCTGGACAAGGAAGGCAGAGATAAGGGCTGGAATCCTGTTGTTCCCCATGCTAGTGGTGGCACTTATTCCAAGACCCTGCAGAAGTAGTGAGGGAAAGCAGATCTGGCTGAGCAGAACTGCCAGCAGAGTTATGTTCTGCTTGTATTATACAATCCTTGGACAGAATACCAATGTAGCACAACATATGTGGATCAATGGTCAATGTGCATGGCTGACACCCCACTGGACCAACAGCAAAGCACAATGTGCAGAGGCTCTAAAATGAAGGAGCAACATTAGTGTGCAACTATATGTGCAACATTTCCACATGCAGAACTCCGTTTCTGCCACCATCAGATGGATAAAACCATTGTGCATTGTCCATAAAAATCACATCCACCTGTAGCACAACTTACACCTGCATATGTCACTAACTGTCAGGATGCTCCACTCCCTTAAATGTTTCATATTGCTATTGTTACATTCCTTGTAAGTGAAACAAGTCAGTGGCTAAGTATAGCCACAGGAGGATAGAGTCAGTCTGGTACAGGCAAAATGACCTTGCACCTCCAGATTGTTTGGGGAAGCAATAGGTGGAGTTACAACTGGGTGAGAATGGGGCGGGCGGTTGATGGGCAACCAATGGCTCAAGTGCCCATTAGATTTTGACTGGTTGTAATACTTTTTATGTTACTGTATTTCCTATGAGCTTCATTCAAAGCAACAATTTTGTAGTCTTGACTCTTTAGTTTTTTCTGTGGCAATAAAGCTTACTGTTTAACCCTGAAGCTACTGTCCACTGACTCTGAAGAAGCAGACTCATGACAATAACAGGATGCCAGCCAAGATTTGCTAGCTCTAAGGAGACTATTTGTCCAATGCTAATATTTCCCTCATGGTCACTGTGGACTTTTTCATCTTGCTGACACTGCCTACACTATCCCTACCTATGCCAATATAGGGCATCAACAAGAGTCAACCCATGAATGAGAGTTCATAGAATTCAGGTTGAAGATCAGGTGCTTATTAATGATAATCTGAGAAATATATCTTCTTCATGCCATAGGTTTAGAAGCATCCTGGTGAAATGCCCAAGGTTGATATTTCTTGATAGAGTAATAAAATTATACGTGTGGGAGAAGCTTGAATGTTGTGGTGACTTAAGTTCTTCAGTCCTGAAGTAACTTTCACCTTTCACATAACAGCACAATGATTCCAGTTCAGCTGCCAACTTTAGAGGTTTATCAGCCCTCCCATCACACAGCTAATGGTTCCTGGGTTCCTTAGGAAAATGAGTTATTGTTAGACCTGGTATGCAACAAGTGCCTAGTCAGAAATATGCTCCACTGAGTTCAATAAGTATTATTCCCAGCCAATTGAGAGTAGCATCATGACCTAAATATCACTCAGTCTTGACTAATGGAGCTAAAGACAATACATATCTTTTTCAGCTCTCTGTATGTTCCTGTCAGTAGTGCCAATGGTAAAGCTAAAAGGAGTTCACACTACATAATGATAGCACTCTGAGACTACTTTGATTGCCATTGCTGCATCCTATGGGAACCTGGCATTTTCAGTTTGGTGAGGTACTAGAACTGCCTTGATGAGTGCCCTTCCCTAAACTGCAAATCTCATGATTCCATAGGACAGAACCATGGCAGTTAAAGTAGAATCATAATGCTATAAGTGCGTAGTGTAGAAGGTTCCCTTGTGTTCTCAGCCCAGCTAACAGCTGACCAATATGTCAGTTAAAACTGCTGTGGGTTGCTTCATTGAAGAGGAGTGTGTGTGCGTATGTTTTCACTTTGGAGGTTAGCCTGAATTTTAAAGAAGCTATTCAACATGCTGGACCTGATGCCCAAAATGATAAGGGAGCTATGGATACCTTTGGATAGTTCCCCTAAAGTTCCTGTTAAAACACGGAGTGAATTCAATATCGCACTGACAAGGGAACCACCAGCCTCTACTCTACTCTACTCTACTCTACTCTACTCTACTCTACTCTACTCTACATGTTTAAAAATTTAAAGGAATGTCAAACTGAGGATGGAGCAAGCTTGTTTTCTGCTGCTCCAGGGACTAAGACACAGAACAATGGACTCAAACGACAGGAAAAGAGATTCCACCTAAACATTAAGAAGAAATTCCTGACAGTAAGAGCTGTTTGGCAGTGGAATGCACTGCCTCGTAGTGTGGTGGAGTCTCCTCCTTTGGAGGTTTTTAAACAGAGGCTGAATGGCCATCTGTCAGGAATGCTTTGATTGGGAATCTGCAGGGCAGGAATCTGCAGGGCAGGGGGTTGGACTAGATGGCCCTTGTGGTCTCTTCCAACTCTATGATCTATGCTCTTCCCACCACAGCACCCACTCCTTACTCTGAAAATTATTTTTAGGTATATTTTATTTAAATAAAATATTTATATCCTACCCTGTATCACAGGATCTCAGGTTGATGTACAAATAAAATCAATTTGAATAATTTAAAATTTAAAACAGTAGAAAATAATTTAAAGAGGCTAAAATACATATTTGATAGCCAGTGTGGTGTAGACATTTGAGCACTGGACTATGTCTCTGGAGACCAGGGTTGAAATCTCTGCTCAGCCATGGAAACCTACTGAGTGACCTTGGGCAAATCACACTCTCTCAGACTCAGAGAAAGGCAAAGGAAACCCCTGGCTCTGAAGAAATCTTGCCAAGAAAACCCTGCTCAGCCATGGAAACCTACTGAGTGACCTTGGGCAAATCACACTCTCTCAGACTCAGAGAAAGGCAAAGGAAACCCCTGGCTCTGAAGAAATCTTGCCAAGAAAACCCTGTCATAAGTTCACCTTACAGTAGCCATAAGTTGTAAAAAAATTGAAGGCACAGAACAACAAAAAGTGTATTAAACAATGTAACGAGTTAAAGAAATCCATCTTGATGTCAAGAACTGGATTAAATCAATTAGACCCTAAAAGCGTTAATAAAAAGTCACTTTTTTGCAACTGGAATGACATCAGTATTTGTACCAGTTGAGCCTTTAAGGGGAGGGTATTGCACATTCAGAGTGAAATAGCAGGGAAGGCCCTCTCTCAAGTCCTACCACTGTTTATGGCTCCACTTATGGAAAATAGAGGAAGGTCCCTCCTGTAAACCTCAATTCTCAGACAGGCATTTGTGTTAGGAGAAGTGTTCCATCAAGTATATCAGGGCCCCAGGCTATTTGGGGCTTCAAATATCATTGCTTTTATTCAGAGCAGAATTTTGGAAGATGAACACATGTACAAATTCATCCAGGACTTCTAACAGGAGAAAGCAATTGATTATATTGAAATAAAAAAATGGGAACAGGACTTGCCAAAATTCAAGTATGTGGGTGGATTTTCCGTGACAATCTACTGCTCAGGCTTGGTGAAAAATGTTTAAAAACATAATCCCTCATTCAGGCTTTGATAATTTGAGACATATTTTCTCTCTGGTCAGTTACCTTCACTGAGCTGCCTTCCTTTATTGCCCTAGTAGAGTCCTGATTTGGTACAAGGTTGAAAGTTCCCTTGTATATTTAGTTTCAGATAATAACAGATAGGCTAAATTAGAATAAGTTTCCAGTGTAAATATTTCAGGGTATTCCAACACTCTTAATATCAGAGACATTTTCTGGGGTGTGTAAATTGGACCAAGTTGGCCTATGGCACAGTGCTTCATGCAAAGCAATTTTATTTCACTCCTACCAAATGTGAATAAAAGTGTTTTGAAAGTTTTGGCACAGTTTTGCTTGTAAGAAAAATTAGACTGCTTTTCAAAGTTATGGAAAGAAGACTTTAAGAAGGAAATATACCACGTTTCTTACGGAAGTTTCTTTTCAGGGATCACTCAGACAGCTCAGATGAGGTAAAAAGGGTTGAAAGAGTGGATCCTGAAAAAAATAGACCATCGAAAACCAGGGAATGTCTGTATAAGTGGTATACTCTTTCTCCCATAAGAAAATTCGCCCTTGATGCCAATAGAATCTGAATTGAGAAAATGGCAAGGCAAATGTTTAAATCCCCTCTGTTCCACTCATGCTGTGGCTCCACTCTGGATTGTATTGCCCTTGTGACTGCTCTTTAGCAAACACACAAAGGCCAGAATCATGGATCTAGCTTACATTGGTATAACCCATGGTTATGCCAACATAAATACTTTCAAAGCTCTTATGGAAGGATGTATTCTGTACCTCCTTATGTGATATCTTTGCACCAGATGTAGAAGGAATTTCCCAGTTACAGTTCCATGTGTCCCCCTCCAGCCACTAGTTGGCCACTGGCGTACACTCAGGCATCATCTCCCTGGGAGGCAAAGTCTGCTGCTTCTCCTTCCTTGAATGTGCAAAGGCTCCATGGGTGCATGCCCACAGCTAATGAGTGGCCAGGGAGAGGGCAGAACTGCACCTGGGAGAGAAGATTTGTCTGCTCTTGAACAATTGCAGTAATTTGAGACAGAAAAATCATAAGCATTCATAGACTCAGTCTCCTTCACCAGATGCATGAAGTGAAGCACCTGTGGACATACATTTATACCAATGGATGGGGGGGGGGAAGGTGAGTGAGTGAGAGAGAGAGAATAGCAATAAGATGCAAAACATGGTGGGGGGTGGGGTGACAAGTTCAGTTCGACAATGGTCATAAAGAGTAGCGACAAAGGTGGGAAACAGGATCTACATGAAACCAAAATGAGTAAGTGAACATGTGAGTAGTGGAGGAAGTAGTGGTGTGTGATATGGGCTAAGGACCAGAACAGAGATGTAATAAAGTGGGTATGACAGCGTACCTGTGGCCAGGATGTCAACTAGAGTTATAGAAAATAAAAACATATTCACCAAAAAAATAAATAAATCCTGAAATGTAACAACTCATAGAAGAATGTGCAAAAGCGCTCATATTATCAACCAGCAGGGAGAAAACTTGTAGATATGGAAAGAGCAACGGTTTACATCCTTACTACACATGTGTGGTGTGGGGGTGGGAGAAACGGTTTACATCCTTACTACGCATGTGTGGTGTGGGGGTGGGAGAAAATATGTGAAAGAATTGGGAAATGTCCTTGCTCCCGCCCACATGCAGACTGAATGTATCAGCACTGCAGCCACTTCGCCTTTACCAGAAATCTCAATCTAGATGCCAATCTGCCAATGCGTCATCCGCACATGTGCAGTAGCAAAATGTGCATGCCTCATTTGCAACTGCCCAGTAATTTTGGCCACCTGGTGGAGTAGTCAGATGACCAGTTCTCCATGGGATTCAACACACACAAGCACACACATCTCAATAGGTCAGTATGGTTGTGCCAGGCTTTATCCATCCCCTGTTGTTCATGTTTGCTTTTAAATCTATAAAACAAAGGTAAAAAGGGTAAGCACAGAAAGCAAGCAGAGTCTTGGTGAGGACTTTCCCCCTCCCTTCTTTTTAAAGAACAAGGTCACATCTCAGCAACTGGAAAGTAGTAGAGCTCTCTTCATCAAGTTTTTAACTAGAAAAATAGTATGCCTATTTCTTTGTAATACACCTCTGGGCTTTTTTATTATGACTTCATTTCCCCTTGTAATATTGGAACGTCTCTATAATTGTAAAAGTGTAATAGAATCTAATAGAATTTCATTTGGAACTCTGAATGGTGTATGCCATCTCTGCTCATTCTGAGTAAAATAATGATTTTTAATGTCCACACATGGCTTCCCGTGACCTTATTCAATCTTTGGGTTGATCAGGAAATATATTGATTCAATTACATACTGATGACAAATGAACTAAAAGAAAGAGGGAAAAAAAGGTCAGCATATATTTGAACATGTAAATCTTAGCAATGTCTTTTGGGTTTGCCCAAAAAAAAAAAAAAAGTCATTTCAAAATGCCATTTGTGGCTAATAGCATGGAGTTTCAGTTTCTATCTGTGAGGAGCAAAGAAATCATTAAAGTGCATAGAGCGTATTCTGCTCTGCTTTTATCATTATAAAATCCTCTTTCCTTCAGAGGGTTAGAGGGAATGACCTCCGCTGACAAAAAAGAAAGAAAGGCCCTCTCACTTCATCACTTTAGTGAAGGTTTAGTTCATAAATATACCGGGAGTTCCACTAAGTCCTCCCCCACCCCACCACTGCTACCCTCCCTCCCTTCCTTCCTTCCTTCCTTCCTTCCTTCCTTCCCTCTTCTCCCTCATATTTTCTTTTTGTTTTGTTTTCTTTGCAAAGCAGTTACCACATTGAACATTTTATCCTAGCCATAACCCTGCCCTCACAGTTTCCCTCTTTGTTACCCTTCATCATCCGTCTCAGCCATGCAGAATGCCAAATGATGTGGTTTTGCCTCAGTGGAGTTATTTCCAGTTTAATAAGCGGTAAGTGTCCATTTGTAGGGTTGTAGTATTTGACGGCATCTCATGCTAAAAAAATGTTTAATGTCGACTAAAACTTCACCTCTGCTCTGTGAAGCTGGGTTATGAACCTTAGATACAAAACATTTAATTGCTCAGAAGAAGCACAATGTGAATAGAAATAAAATAGTCATCTTATCATTAAAGCAGTCACTGCATTGCATGGCTTTATTGGGAAGTGAGGCAGATTTCATGAGCTGTTCAGGTTACTTTGGTTGAGTTCTCTGCTCTTTGGCTGGGCATTATACATTTATTTCTCTTTGAAAGGGGGATTTTAAAATGGCATCTAGGACATATAGGAATTGACCATGCCGTGGAGGTACCTATCTACCTGCCTGGAAAATCTTTCTGTTATTCCTTGATGCTGTGAATATCTCCAAACATTTCACAGAAGAAAAACAGGAAACATGTGGCCATGTAACATTAGTGTGTGGTCATGATGGCCAAAGTTATAAATGAGGAAGAACACATAAGTTAGGAGAGGCTGCAGCAGTTTTTGGACTTTATCAGACATGGCAAAACCCCCATCATAAGAATGCGACAAAGGGGCAAAATTATCAGATGATATCATTCAGCCATTCCAGGGATGCAGCGGAGGGATGAATAAGGTGTCACTTTTTATTGACAGCTTTGCCCATTAATAAAAAGAAGTGATGCCTCATCCGCGCCAGTGTTACACCCCAGGAACGGCTGAACAATGAGGAAGTCTGATAATTTTATCCTTTGTGTTATTGTCGTGTCCTAAATGACACAGTTTTTTAGTGGTATGTACCTCGCCTGATAAAGTCCTGTGACTGAGCCTACTGGGAAGGGCAAGATTCTACCCCCTCTTCTCCTCTCCAGCTTCTTAAATTGATTTCAACTTAATTTGTAATGAGTGGAATAAGCTGAGGACAAAGGAAGAAGGGGGATCAAGAGAGAGAAATTGGAACATTTTAAAAGCAGCTGAAAAGTGGGATGACAGAAGATTAATCAGGATTGAGTCTGCCAAATCGGGACAGCTGAAGGGTATGAAAGTACAGCATTTGGGAAACCTCCTTTCTGTTTGTTTTCAGCTTTGTGGAGGCCCAAAGTGGGCAAACTCCAGCCCTTGGGCTACATATACCCAGCCAAGACTGGTTTTGTGGTCATCAACCCATCAGATTTCCTGGACTGCCCTTTTTCTGGCCAAAAAAATGGTCTTTTGTGGGAACCTCCAGGAGCAGCAGTTCACCTTGGACCTTTCTACACTACACATTCATTATCATCATTTATATCCTGCCTTTCTCCTGATAATGGGACTCAAGGCAGCTAACGACATATTTAAAACAATACACATTAAAACAATATAAAAAAAATTAACAGAAGTTTAAATGTAAGACTAAAAAAAATCAATGTGTTAAAATGTTAAATACAATTTAAAAAAAAAAAAGCTATATACCAAGCTTAAAAATGGAACTGTTTAGATTTTCCTTGGTTTTTTTCCAGGCTGTGAGGTCGTATTCTAGAATAATTTCTTTCTGACATTTCACCTGCATCTGTGGCCGGCTTCCTCATTTCTCTGAGGATGCCAGCCACAGATGCAGGCGAACGTCAGAAAGAAACTATTCCAGAACACAGCCTCACAGCTTGGAAAAAAATCAAGGAAAATCTATGGATGCCGGCCATGAAAGCCTTCGACTTCACATGGAACTGCTTAGCATTAAAAGCCCAACCCTAGTTAGTTTTAAAAAGCCTGATGGCATAGAAATGTTTTAACCTGCCATGAGAAGGAGAGCAAGGATGGGGCCATCCTGACCTTTCTAGGAAGGGAGTTTGGAAGTCTAGGAGCAACCACTGAGAAGACCCTCCCCATTCTTCCCACCAAACTAGCATGAGCTGGTGGTGGGTCAGAGAAAAGGGCCTCTCCTAAAGATTTTAGAAGGCTAAGGGGCCATAAAGGGCCTTCAGATAATCTGGATCCAAGCTATATAGGGCTTTATGGATCAAAACCAGCACTTTGAATTGTGCCAGGAAACAGACCGACAGCCAGTAATGCTACTATTTATAGCACTATATTCCACTTTTACTGCGATAGCTCCATTCTATGTTTGGTTTGTAGTTTGATCAGGCACTACAGGAGCTCTCTTTAGAATTCTAAGTATCTCTCCCTAAACTGCAAATCCCAGGATTTCACATAATGCAGCCATGGCAGTTAAAGTGGTATCATAGCACTCCAACTATGTAGTGTGAATGGGTCCATTTTAATTAGGTTGCAGTCCCTACCCTCAGACAATGTTTAGTATAAAAAAAAACAGTTTTTTTTTCAAACCAGCCACTACGAGGTGTTCTCCCATTTTTTTTCGTTCTTTGTACTCTGTGTGCCTCCCCCCACAAAGGGTTCAAGGAGCAAAAATTGACCCTGGACCTACCACATTTGCCCAACCTTGATATAGACACTGGCATACTATATACACATTGGCACAAGGACACAATATGGATGGAACATTAGAAGTCCTACAAAAGGGCCAGAAGCCCAGTGAACAAACGGTTATAATCATAATAGGCATACTAAAGCCCAATGAATCCCACTTGGGGCTTGTCTACACCGTCAAAAAAAAAAAAATGTGGACTCACCCTGAATCTGGTGCTGGCAGTCCAGATGACATATGGCTACTTCTAGGGAGGAACAGCTTTTTTTTCCCCTTAACCTGACTTTGCTCTGAACTAAGCAAAGTTGAGGAAAACTCTAAGGGTTTCCCAGAAACTCCAGAGTGACCTTGGGGGTTCTTTTGCTGTTTGGACAGTGGGACTGGGTTCAATTCAGCCCAATCCAGTAGTCCACCCACAAACATAGCACTATCTCCCTTACCCTTACAAGGGTAGAGTATCAGCTCCTTGTTGATCACATGTCTTGGTACCCTGGTCTGACCTCAGAAGAAGCTACAGTGCTGGCCAGTCTCTCGCAGGAAGCTCCTTGGCAGGCGAAGCAGAGACAGCAGCTCAGGAAACAGGAAATAAGCCAGCAGGGCTGACACAGCGTTGGCCTGGCTGGCCCATGTGGACAGCGATGGCCTCAGCCCAGTGTGTGTGGCTGCGTTGTGTTGATCTGGGGTGAGTCTGGGGAGCATACTCTGGACTAGCCCTGGATTTATGTGGCTATGTAGATGAGCCCTAAATGACTTAATTATAGGATAAAATAGATGGTATCAAAGGCTCAGTTTAATATAAACTACAGCCTACAGGGAAGGACTACAGCCTGGAGTGTTCTGGTCCATGCCTGAAGACAAAAGATGGGCTAAAATGGGAGAGTAGCCCATGGAATAACAGGGTGTACTGGTACATCAAACCACAAAACATGATTAGTGGAGTTGTAATTTTTCAGTTATTTCAAGGGGTTGGGGATACACCTGGAAAAAATGAGGGGGGGAGCTAACCACAAGAAGGAGGTCCCCAAGTTACTGGTAGAACACCCCTTTTACTAGTAGATGGTAGAACTAAGATGCAATAACAGCTTTTCATTATTTAGATTCTATCATAATTAAGTATAATTTTAGCATCATTAATTCCAATCATCTGAGTCAAAATAGACAGAGCTGGATGGCACTAATAATCATGAACCAAGAAATCTGAGGGTGCCATCTTCAGCTTTGGGGGTATTCTCTGTGACTCCAGATTGAACTTTTCACTTGCTGCCATTGTGTATTCACAATCCTCTTTTATTAATCCAGTGGAACAATATGAACTTATCAACAACCTAACTCTTGCAGAGAGTTTTATTAATCATATGTAGGATGAGAAGAAGTCTAAGTTAGTTGGGTTTGGAAATAAAATATTGCAGGGGAAGCTGGAATTAAGGGCTAATGTTTCTATATGTGTTTGCCTCAAAAAGGAAAAAAAAACCACTCATAATTCTATTGTACACTTGACTACTGAAACAATTGTATCTATTTGCTTATTGTATAATGGCATTTTTGCATTGTGCCAAAAGACCCAGAAAACTCCCTAGTGAACCATGAAACTATTAAAATGTATTATGTGTAGCCAGAGAAGCCACTGGAACAAATGCTACCATATCTCAGTGTCCACACTACACAATTATATCAGCTTGATCCCACCTTAACCACAATGGCTGCATTCCACAGAGTCCTGGGATTTGTAATTTACTGAAGTACTTGGAAATCTCTGCTGGAGATCAATAGTCCACACCACAGAACTACAGTACTATAATTCTTTAGCAGAGATTTTTATATCCCTCATCACAGTGCAAATCCAAGGATTTCACAAGATGGAACCATGGCAACTAAAGTGGTCTGATCTAACTCTGTAGTGTAGATGTACACAAATAGAGTCTCTGCTGCTCAGGTACTCAGACCATTTTCATGCCTAAGGGTAAGCAGATCTGTACCAGTGGTACTTGAATGGAGGGGGATTGGCTGGGACTCAGTGTGTGCCACCACGAATTCTAGTATGGAAGGAAAGTAAAAGATAAGATAAGAAAAAAATGTCATTCTCTGTGCCAAGGAATTTCTGATCACTGACAAATGTAACTACTATTTCTTATTTGTCTGTTGGGTAAGAAAAAAGTCCCAACCATATTCATTCATTCAGTTCATTTTGATAATAAATCCTGCCATTTTGAATATTTTGCAATGTATTTTAGAGGAATTATTTTATTTTATTTTATTTTTCCTACAGGGAATCTCAGGACTTTCGTTATTAGGTACCAGTGATGTCAGTCTCAGTCTGTGTGCTGATAAATTAACATCAATTGTGTGGGGAAAATCTGAATATTCAGATTATTAAATAACCATTGTGTTACGAAAATTATTTTTGAAATGCTATATGCACTGACCTATTTAATTTAACATGACTTACTTCCAAATAAACTTGCATAGGTTTGCACTGTAAGGCATTGATTCATTTCATGAGATTGCAAAAGGTCTTTTATTGATAATAGCAAGCCCTCTATGTCTAACCCTATTTGATTTTCATAAGTAGTTGGCAGCTCATTAACTGCTAATTAACAGCCCTATATCTGGGGAAAGGAAGGAAGATTACCTGACATAACAAATGCAATGCAACAGAAAGCACTAAGGTTCTGTTTGGAAATAATATTAAAAATCTAATCAATTTCTACAGGAAAAATGGGGATAAATTAAAAATTAGAGGATTTTTAAATACTATGGTCAATCTTTTTAGAGTTTATCTCCAAAGTACAGTAATCCCAAAGTCATTCATTCATTCTTGTTCTTTCTGTGATTATCAGTTGCATGGTTTATTTTTTTCCAAATGCCACCTTCAACAATTACTTGAGATAACCAAACCCAAAACACATACAAATCCTGCAGTAAGTAAACTAACTAAACCCATTCCTAAGCTAATTATACACATTTCAATCTACATTAAGGCTGGGGTTTGGTATGGAGAAATCCGTGGTCACCTTGATGTCATAAGACCTCTATTGTAAGAGAGGCCAGGAGTAAAACCCTGTTAATTCAGTGGCTGTTAATGCTACGGGTGGAAAGAATATTTGAAAATATTCGAAAAATGGTCAGAAAGCATGTACTTCAAGGGTAGAGAAACCCTGATGAGAAGAATCCAGGAATGATGAGAATCTTCACAGTTTGGGACATATTATTCACAAAATTCACGTGTGGTTGTTTTGTGCAAAAAGGAGCATTTTCTGCATGGAAAACAACATTTGTCTACATAGAAAATAATATTTCAAAGCAGAAATATTAAACAGCAAATTCTGCTTCTGCCAGGAATTAATATTTCTGCAATGAAATATCATTTTCTATGCAGAAAATATTTTCTGCACAGAAAATTCAGTTTTCTGCACAAATCACGTGTGAATTTTGCGCAGAATACATCCCAAACTGCAGCCTTCAAAAACTGCACGGTTTTCAAAGAATTTCTCACAGCAAGAAAAATGCTAAAATTACTCATTGCTACCTTCAAGAAGAAACTTAGACTTTATCTACACAAGCAATTTACCCTGGCTTGCTCCCGTCTGAGAGCCCTACTGTCCATATCATGCAGGGCATTTGCCCTGTTCTGCTCCCAGGCAGTCTTCACCACCCCTGGGCAGAAACAGGGCTCAGACATGGGCAAGCTGGGGTAGGGCCTGATACTACTTTCTAAAATAATATTTGTTTTACTCCACTGCTGCTGGGGAAAAACATAGTGAGCCCTGCATGTCCACAGGAGCCTATTCCAGCCCATGGAGATCAGCCCATCTCTCCAGCTGCCAGTCACCCTTACCCTTCCAGGTCCAAAGCTGGTCACATGTTCAGCCAGCTTCTTTGATGCTGTGTGGGCAAGAAAAAAATGGTGGCAGTGGTGGCAGCAACAGACCGGCATTCCTGTCTGGACTCTGACACCACTTTAACTGCCATGGCTCAATGCTATGGATTTCTGGGATTTGTAGTTTTGTGAGATATTTAGCCTCCTCTGTCAGAGAGTTGTGGTGCCACAACAAACTACAGATCCCAGGATTCCACAGCATTGAGTCATAGCAGTTGAAGCAGTATCAAACTGGATTATTTTTGTAGCACAGATGCGGCCCTGGAGTAAGGAGCCATGAATATGCTGATGACAACTAGCCCATTTTGTTTTTGTCATCAGAGTCAGGAGGGACTTTGTAGCTGCTGAACTGTTGTCCAGGCTCATAGGGCTAGGTGAGGAACAGTAAATTGCAGCTGAAATTTGACAACACAGAGGCATTTGGGGTAGGCTGGTTCTTGGGTCTGAACAGTTGACATACATCCTGTTCTAAGCTGGGGTTGCATTCCCCCTGAAAGAGGAGCTACAGTGTGTCCTTAAAGTCACCAAGGCCCATGTTACACTTGGCATACCTTTTGCCACCTTCAACTGGTTTGACAGCTACAGCCTTTCCTGGTGAGGGTTAATCTGGTAAACTTCAGGTTGGATTACTGTAAAAGCTATATGTGTGGCTATCCTTGAAAGCAGTTTGGCAGCTCTGAATTGTACGGAGTACTGCAGTTAGAATTCTGGCTAGTTTGTCCAGGACAAGGTGGAGCCATATTTCATCAGTTATGAAGGAGATAATTTTACTGCCTGTTTACTCCCATGCCCAATTCAAGGTGCTAGTGCTTTTCTTTCAAATCCTAAATATCCAAACATCAAAAGTTTTTCTTCCTCCCATATCAGAAGCACAAACATCTGAAGGTGTGCTTCCTCCCATATCAACCAGCCTGTGTTTTAAGGCCATCATTATAACTTTTTGTCTGTTTTTATCTGTGTCATTTTTTCCTCTCTCTTTTTAACAGTACCTATTCCAATCTTGCTATAAAATGCCATGAAACTAGTTCTGGGAGAAAGGCAGAATATAAATCAAATAAATAAATAAATCAGACGAGGACATTCCTTCTATATTCCATCTAGAAGAAAAATACATTTTCCATCTACAAAAGGGAAGGCTTCTCTGAAGTTGTGTCCTGAATTTGAAGTAACCTTCAACAGGATTCATGATGGATACTAATATGGTACTCTTTTAAGCACCAAGTTTTAAAAGAAATTATTGCTAGGGTATATTTAGACCTAGGGTTTATATACATGGGCAATTTACCCCATCTTGCCTCCGTCCTAGAGCCCTGCAGTCCTGATGATTTTGCCCTGTTCTGCCCAGGCAGTCCTCACCAGCCCCAGGACAGATATGGGGCTCAGAAGGGGGGGAAGACGGGCTAGGGACCTTTACCGCATTTTTTAAAAATACATGGTTTAATCTGTTCTCACTATAAAGGAATGGATTGGGTCCCGCATGTCTGCAGGATCCCGTCCCAGCAGGCCAGCCCAGTAGTGCAGCTGCCAGTCTGCCTTGCTCTTCCAGATCAAGGAAGAGGTCCTGCAACATGTGGCCAAGGCTGGTCACATGCAGGGGGACTTGATCACATGTTGCAGGCTGGTTTCCGGTCTTCCGGGGTACATGGGTGTTGGTGGCAACTGCAGTGATAGGCTGGTCTCCCTGTCTGGACTCCAGCCCCTTTCACAGAGGTAATAGGGGTAATATACATACAGCCAAGATACACTGGCAGGGAACCGGTGTATCCTGGCTCATGTAGGTGAGGCCCTAGTTTTGTTATTTTTTTCTGGTTGTAACAGTGTTTATTACATTGAATGTCTGGCTGTGGTATATCCTTATTTGACATCCTTTTCTTGATGAAGAAGAATGACCTATATTTTTTTAAAAAAATAATAATAAAGTAGTAACATTAACAGTAAATAAACTCACAACAGCCTCTAACCATGCTATTTTGGTATATTTCTACAGGAGGGAACTCCAAAGAAAATGTGCACCCACCAACAGAAAGCCTCTCATAGCTAGGAAGTAATCTTGCCTCAGATGGCAATGAATGTAAGATCTCTTTGCATATCATCCCACACATTCATGAATGTATGTTTGTTTGCCAGTCCCCCATTCTCATCATAGTTCTCAATAAGGGACAGTCACATTTCATTACATGCATGCAAGCACCTATTAACAAGTTTGTGTTCTACCTAAATACCAAAGGGAAGTACAGTATCTGCTGGGGTTTGGTTCCAGGACCCTTCATGTATACCAAAATCCATGGATGCTCAAGTCCCATTATTTACAATGGCATAGTAAAATGGTGTCCTTTATACAAAAATGGCAAAAATCAAGGTTTGCTTCTTGGAATTTTTTTGGAGGGGGGTATTTGCAAGCCATGGATGGTGGAATCCATGCCAAATCTTCTTTTAAAAGCCCTCCCTGGACCCCTGGACCTAAACAACTCTCTCTCTCTCTCTCTCTCTCTCTCTCTCTCTCTCTCTCTCTCTCTCTGGCTTTTCTTCGCAAACGAAGATTCAGGAAGGACTCATCCCGCGCTTTCTGCAAGCGCGCTGATGACTAAAAAGGCCAATCTGAGATAAACAAGTCCGGTTGCAAAAAGCACAGCAGAAGGTCTCCTTGGGTGATATTTTTGGGTTGTGATTCTTTTTGCGTTGTCGTTTCTCTTCAAGACTTGTTTGTCGTGAGTTCTCAAATAAGGCTGCAGCATTGTGGATAGTGCGTCTCCATGCCGTCCGATGTGAAGCCAGGGCGGACCACTGTTGTTGATCAATTTGGCCGAGCCTGAGATGTTGTTTCAGGGAGTCTTTGTATCGCTTTTTTGGAGCGCACCTCTTACGCTGACCCGTGGTGAGTTCACCGTAGAGTAGTATTTTTGGTAGGCGATGGTCCTCCATCCTAGAAACGTGCCCTGCCCAGTGCAGCTGCGTTCTCAATATCATGGCCTCAATGCTGGTGATCCCTGCTTGCTCAAGGACGGCAACATTCATCACATAGTCAGTCCAGTGTATATTTAGGATTGTGCGTAGACAGCACTGATGAAAGCGCTGGAGGAGTCGTAGGTGGTGGCGATAGGTGACCCATGTTTCAGATCCATAAAGGAGGATAGACAGTACGATGGCTCTATACACACTGATTTTTGTGCTTTGCCTCAGGTGTTTATTGCTCCAGACTCTTTTGTGAAGTCTTCCAAATGCACTATATGCCTTTGCTAATCTGTGATCGATCTCTTTGTCAATCTTGGCATCTGAGGAGATGATGCTTCCCAGGTAGGTGAACTGCTGAACGGACTTAAGCACAGATTTGCCAACGGCAATGTGGGGATGGTGGTGTTCGTCCTGTGGTGCAGGCTGGTAAAGAACTTCTGTTTTCTTCAGGTTGACTTCTAGCCCAAACAGCTCTAGTATCAAATCTCCCTTTTCTGGGCAAGGTGATCAAGAGAGGAGTTGCCTCCCAACTCCAGGCAGTCTTGGATGAGACAAGTTATCTAGACCCTTTTCAAACCAGCTTTAGAGGAGAATATGGAGTTGAGACCACTATGGTCACCGTAGAGGATGATCTTCACCTGATCTTCCTGGATCGCCTGAGAGGGTTAGGAATCAGAGGCACTGCGCTCCAGTGGTTCCGGTCCTTCCTCTCGGGCAGGTCCCAGAGGGTGCAGCTTGGGAACAGCTGCTCCAGCAGAAAGGAGCTTACTTGTGGTGTTCCACAGGGCGCCATCCTGTCCCCGATGCTGTTTAACATCTATAGGAAGCCGCTGGATGAGATTATTCGGGGTTATGGGGCTGGGTGTTATCAGTACGCTGATGACACCCAGATCTATTTCTCCTTGTCCCGATCATCGGCCTCGAATCCCAATGGCATCTCTCCTCTTAATGACTGTCTTAAAGCTGTAATGGGCTGGATGAGGAAAAACAGATTGAGATTAAATCCAGACAAAACGGAGGTGCTCAAGGTAGCGGCCCCGAAACCAGGAGTTGAGTTGCAACCTCCAGTCCTGGATGGGGTCACGCTCTCCGTTAAGGACTGTGTTCGCAGTCTGGGGGTGCTCCTTGATTCATCGCTTCAGATGACGAGTCAAGTGAATGCGACGGTCAGGAGCGCTTGTTATCAGCTTCAGCTGATACGCCAGCTGTGCCCTTTCCTGGAAGTAAGGGACCTTGAGACTGTGGTGCACGCGCTGGTAACCTCTCGTCTAGATTTCTGCAATGTGTTCTACATGGGGCTACCCTCGTGCTTGGTCCGGAAACTTCAGTTGGTACAAAATATGGCAGCCAGAGTGGTCTCAGGAACATCTCGGAGAGATCATATAACTCCAATACTAAAATCTCTCCACTGGCTGCCTATCAGTTTCTGGGCCCAGTATAAGGTGTTGGTTATTACCTTTAAAGCCCTAAATGGCTTGGGTCCAACTTATCTCCAGAACCGCCTCCTCCCATAGAATCCTCCCCGCATACTCCGGTCCTCTGGGAGGAATCTGCTTCAGCCACAAAAATCTAGGCTGTCTGCAACCTCCCAGAGGGCCTTTTCAGTAATCGCCCCCAAATTGTGGAATGGCCTGCCGAATGAGATCCGTCAGCTGACGAGCTTGAGTAGCTTTAAAAAAGCACTAAAGACGGATCTCTTTCGGCAGGCCTTTCCTGATTAGATCCCGGCCTCAGGAACGCAGTCTCCTGGCTTTTTAAAAATTATGTATATATTTGTTTTTAATGTGTTTTTTAGCTAGAAGGTTTTAATCTTATTGTGTTTAATGTCTTTTTATGTGGGAGGGTGGGGTGGGTG
The DNA here is from genome assembly GCA_030847615.1 of Gambelia wislizenii. NCBI lineage: Eukaryota > Metazoa > Chordata > Lepidosauria > Squamata > Crotaphytidae > Gambelia > Gambelia wislizenii. The sequence continues at coordinate 365,304,851 of JAUMIR010000001.1, forward strand.
GTGTTTTTAGTCATTATTGTAATGTTTTAATTGTTGGAAGCCACCCCGATTGTTTTTAGCAGAGGGGCGGGGTATAAATAAATTTTATTATTATTATTATTATTATTATTATTAGCAGTGACGGGGTAGTGTGTCCCTGCTGGTGCTTTTGGACCTCTCAATAGCATTCCATACTATCGACCATGGTATCCTTCTAGAATGCCTGGGGGATTTGGGAATTGGAGGCACTACGCTTCAGTAGTTTCAGCCCTATATCTCAGGCAGTTTCCAGGTGGTGTTGCTTGGGAATAGCTGCTCCTCAAAAAAAGAAGCTGTTATATGGCATACCACAAGATGCCATTCTATCCCCAATGCTATTCAATATCTACATGAAACTGCTGAGAGATCATGCAGAGGCATGGGGCAGGGTGTTATCAGTACACTGATGATACCCAAATATATTTGTCCATGCCTTCAAAAACAGCCTCAGCTAAGGATAGTGTGTCTCCTCTCATTGAATGCCTGGAGGAGGTAATGGGCTGGATGAGGAAAAACAAACTGAAGCTGAGTCCAGACAAGACAGAGGTGCTTACTGTCAAGGGTCCTAACCTGGGTTTGGAGGTATGTCAGCCAGTCCTGGATGGAGTTACACTCCCCCTGAAAGAATATGTTTGCAGCCTGGGAGCGCTTCTGGATCCGTTGCTCCAAATGACAGCTCAGATAGATGCGATGGCCAGGAGTGCTTACTACCAGCTTTGGCTGTTTCGCCAGCCTGCACCCCTTCTTAGAGTTGTAAAGATGGTAGTGCAGGTGATGGTAACATCAAGGCTGGACTTTTGCAATGTGCTGTACATTGGGCTACCTTTGTACCAAGTTTGGAAACTTCAGTTGGTTCAAAACACAGCAGCCAGATTAGTCACTGGTACAACCAAGAGTGATCATATCACACCAATATTAAAATAACTCCACTGGCTGCCAATTAGTTTCCAGGCAAAGTACAAAGTGTTCATTATTACATTTGAAGCCATATATGGTTTGGGTCCACATTAACTACAGGACCACTTTCTCCTGTATAACCAAACCCGTACACTTAGGTCCTCTGGGGACATTTGCTCTAGTCAGCCAGGACTAGGTTTAGCAACTGTCACCCAGATGACTTTTTCTTCAGCCACCCCTAGACTCTGGAATGGCCTGCTGAATGTGCTGTAAGAATTCAAATCAGTATTAAAGACTTGCCTCTTCCAGCACATCTATCCAAATGATTTTAACATGTGAATTTTAAATTGTGTGTTGACTGTTTTAAAATGTCTTGGTTTTGCTTGTTCTTTTAAATTGATATATGTTTTGAATTGATATGTGTTTTTAACCAATGTTTTGTTTACGTGTTGTGTTCTTCCCCTCCTCGATCCATAATGAGAGGTGGTAAAAAATTGTTGTTGTTAAATCCATGGATACAGAGGGCCGACTGTATTGATTTCAGTTAACTCAGTGACATATTTCTCTGTAAAATTAATATACTGTCCACACATTTCTGTCTTTATGAAGGGCCCACACTCAAAAATACAGGATTTTGTAGCACATTGTTCAAGCTATATAAAAGGAAAAACGTTCCAGCCCTCAAATAGGAGGCATCCCTTATAATAATGGACACCTGCCAGCCCTATAAGGGACATATTTTCTATCCCTCGAATAAGGGGCATCCCTTATAATGAGGAACACCTGGCAAGTCTAGTCATAAGACATCTGTATGAACATGACATGCATGTGAATTAGACAATGAGATGCATCCATCACAATCCCAGTTTCAGGGATGTGAAACACAATCCTGTGTATTGCTACACGGAAGTAATTCTTATTGCATTAATATAGCTTTGACTCCTAAAGATCTGGGGTTGGTGGCTGAAAGGTCTCAGGAAAACAGTATATCCGGCAACTAATGACAACTATTTTAAGACATTGCTAAAAGAGGCACATTGTCAGGTAACAAAGATAGTCCCTCATGAACACAGGCATTTGGAATGTATGCCATCTATGGCTTGTCCATACAGGCTAGAATACTCCATGTTCTGGTCACAGTCTTCCAGCCCTGGGCCCATGGCATTTCCTTTGTTACCTGTCCTTCTGTTGTGGCAACATAGAGGTGTCCACACACTTGCAGCCCATGCACAAAATGGTGCTTCTCTTCCTCATGCCAGTCACATCTTCTGAGGCCAAGAACAAGGCTGCCCAGCTGTGGTTTGGCACTTAGTGGTGACCTCAGCAGATGCAACATGTGCAACCCGGCTGGGAAATGGTCGCACCAGACACTGTGCAGGCCTGTGTGTAGACATACACACAGGTTGCAGTAATGGAACTCACTGTTTTCTCTGGAAAAACTGCAGCAAACAGTGAGGGTTTTTTTTCCATGTGTCCATTTTGTTTTAAGGGTTATTTGTCAGATATGTTGGATATCGTCTGGACAGTTCAGACTAGAAATGGGGCCCAAACCCTGCATCATCTGAACAACTGAGCACAGGAATGAGGGGAAGCCATTTCATTTGGCCTGTGCAGACAAGGCCCTAGAGATCTCAGCATACAGCAATGAGCAGAAATGTTTTTGTTATTACTGTATTTGCTGCCAAGTCAGCTTCAACTTCCTGTGACCATATGAATGAAACCTCCAAAATCTCCAGTCCTCAATTGCCCTGTTTCAGGTCTTGCAAACTCACAGCAGCCATGGCTTCCTGGATTGAATCAATCTACCTGTAATGTGGTCTTCCTCTTTTCCGACTGCCTACTGCCTTCTACTTTGCCAAGCACTACTGTATTTTGCAGCAAGTCATGCCATCTGATGAGGTGTCAAAGTACAATAGCCTTCGTCTATTTGTTAGTTATGCTCAAAGCCCATTAATATAAAAGGAACATGGGTGATCTTTCACTGATGTCAGTTAGACTTAATTGTGACTAACTTTCTCTGAATTGGGGTCATGAGACTTTAAATCCGCCAGGCTACTTCAGCACTGCACCAATGTGGCTTCTGTTCAAACAACAGAACTTGCCTGCCCTTTCCCTCCCCCCACCCTAATTCAGCCCCAAACCCAAAATCTGCTCAAGAAGTTCCTCTGACCTTCCAAAGCAATTTGGACAGAGTGTAGGGGATGCAGAAATGATACGATGGGATTTCACTTGCCATTTCAACTGAAAAGAGTAAGTGGCACACACATTAATTAAACCCTGGATTAGACCCAGAGATGGTAGGATGCAGTTGCAACAACAGAAGCAGTCAATGTTTGCTGTTAATCCTTATTAACAATCATGCCAGCTATACTAATTATAATTGGAAGATTGCAACAGGAGCACAGTGAATCAATAGAAATTTAAGCTCTACGAACTAATTTCCTATATGGTCTGAAGCCATTCCAGAACTTAACCCTCTTCATGTTCTTTAATACGAATAATGTAACCAGATTGACTATACAATTTGTTAGCATTGTTCCAAGGGTGCCTGGTTTTTAATGAGAGTAAAACATAACCACAGAGTTGGAAACACCTTGGAAAGGGGGCTGACTATTAATTGCACAATCAATGTTCGTTAACTTGAAGCTTGGGGGTACACTTAGGTTTGTGGTTGCAACTGGATGGCCAGGTGGCTGAGAGCTAGTTTCTACAAGCTTAGGGTGGTTTGCCATCTGCAGCCTTTCATAGGGAAAGCCGACCTGCTCACTGCCATTCATACCATAGCACAGGGATGTAAATCTTCATAGATTTTGTTCTCATAGGCAAGAACATATAATTTTACCGGTTTACTTTTTGTTACAAGAAAGTAATCAGCTACTGTGCAGCTTTAGAAGTTTTATTGTTATTCTGAAATAATTCTGTACATTATTATAATTAATTATTAATTATAATTGATAAATTATTATAATTATAATTTATTTTGCAAATTATTCTGTGTGTGGGTTTTTGGGGTGTGTGTGCAGAAAATGGCATTTTCTGCAAGGAAAATGCAGAGAGGGGAACAAGTTTCCAAACTTTCCAACAAATTTTCAGAACCAGTTTCCTGTACAGAAAACAGTATCTTCTGCAAAGAAAATAACACTTCTCTCCTGAAAGTCTTATTTTCTATATAGGAAACTTAATTTTCTGCCCAGAAATGGTGTTTTCTGGGCAGAAAATCCTGGTTTCTGTGCAGGAAACTAGGTTTTTTTCTGCACAGAAAATGCTGTTATCTCTATATATGCATTTCTCATGCAGAATAAGTCACAAATTGCAAAAACTTTCACCCATTTAGGAGCCTCTTCATCAAGATTTCCCAACACTTGAGTAATCCACATTTGACCATTATTCTAAATATTTTCAAATCTTCTTTCCATTCCTACCTTAGCAACATCTGCACTGAACTATTGAGATTAATTTGACATGGAGTTACACTAGAAAAGTAATAAAAAAATTCCATTGCTTTAAAATTGAGACACCAAAATATCAATTGTCTTCATGGCTTACTAATTTGTCTGCGGGCATAATTCAAAGTGCTGAGGTTTGGTTTGGTGTTATTTTTAATGTTTACCTTTGAAACTCTAAACAGGAATGAATAACCTATGGCCTTCCAGACATGGTTGGACAACTGCTCCCATCATCTATAATCAGTCAGTGCACTGGGGCTAATGAGAGTTGGAATCCTACAAGATCTGGAAGGCTGCAAACTTGCAAATCCTTCTAGGGAGTCTGAGACCAGGATTTCTCAAGGATCTTCTACACCTAAATATACCTATCTCAACATCCAAAGACCTTCTATGTGTACCTCTGCCATTTGTACACTATCTCCAAGTTTTATTGTTACCCCTCTCATTGAAACAGGTAAGCCATACAGGTTGCATCCATAAAAGCTTATGATATAAAATAGTTAGATCTACTGATCTTACTAGCTGCCTTGGATCCTGAATAAGAAGAAAGGCTGCATATTAAATACTGATTTCAATCAGCATACACATTTCTGAGTGTCTCCTCATAATTATCACAACATGAATCCATGCATTGTCCTCTTATGAATTATATTGTTCTAGGATGGTCTCATAATCACTTTTCATATCTTCCAAAAGGGTAGTCCTATTACCCGAACAGGTGGGGTCAGGGGCAGCCCACCTGTGATCTATTTGTTGCTGGGGGAATTATTATAGCTCAAATGGGATGCTGCGAGAGGCAGGTAACTTTGGGATCTTTTCACTGTGTATACCAGTATTCACTGCAGAAAACACCAGGTTGAAATAAAATAGGTGGTTTTTATTGGGAAAACACACACACACAATACACACTCAAAAGAACCACACAAGGCTAACAAAGAGTTTAAAGCAGAAAGGGTGGATAGAGGAATAGATTCGGGAGATGGGACTATAGTTACGAGTCTTGAGAATAGAGAAGAACTCAGATGGAAGTCTGAGGTAGACACTGGAAACTTTGATCCGGGGTGGAGGCACTGACAGAGAGTGGCAGGGTCTTGTCCACAGTGAAACATCTTGCTGTTGTTTGAGATTAACATTTATACTGTATTTTGTGTCCTGAAGGGGTGTTTCGGCTTAGAACAAAGCTTAGAAGGGTTTCCCACCAAATAAAGGAAACCAAAACTCTGCTGATTGCTTTCAATGGCTGAGAGATAGGAATTGATTGGTTTATGGCAACCTTGTATTGTAAGACAAGAGGAGGGTACAGAGGGATATTTCCTGGGGATATGAGTTGTTTAAGTCACTTGTTTTGTTTATGATGTGTGACTCATAGCCAAGGGCCCCCAAAAGGGGATTCTCACATACTGCTGTAATGGTGTTGCTTATAAGGGCGTCACTTAATCCTGTCTTGGGTGAGTTTGCTAGAATATTTCCAAGACACCTTCCTAGGTCCTTGTGACCTCCATTTGACCTCATCTTTTGTTCTACCCTGATCTACTAGACCCCTTCAAGTGCCTAATACTGCCAATTATGAGATATTATAGAGAGGTGGTATAGAGCATAGTAACAGTCCATTAGTCCCATTGTACAAAAATTTAAAAAAGAATCTTGCGGCATGTGAAAAGTTAACTAATTGGTTGCACATACATTTTTGTTAACTAGAATTCACTGTATCAGCTGCATCTGATGAATTGCATTCTATTCCATGAAAGGCATAATCAGTTTGTAAAATCTTTAAGGTACCATGTGACTCATTGTAGATTTTATATCTTCTGGAATACACCTTCATTTCTTTTCTTACCATCACTGACAAGGTGAATAAGAGGATTCCTAAAATATTCATTCTGTAGCATAGATTCTCAGTAGCGGACAAAATAATATCCTATTAGATTATGCCCCCAATAACTACTTTATTTCAGTTGATCTTGTCTAGCAGTTAATCAAGACCACTCAGTGTGTCTCAGCATCTGCACAAAAGCAGAGGGCATTCTCTATTTCAGGGACAGACAACCTGGTGTCCTCCCAGTGGTTTGGAACACAACTCCCTCCCAGCCAACATGGCCAATCCCAGAGATTCAGAATGTCAGTCCAAAATTTCTGGGGGGCATCCCCTCTTCTGTTTTAACCATGGCTACTCCTTGTTAGTCACAATTGGTCCACAGTGTGTACACTTCAGTGTAAAAAAAGTGTTATAAATTATTTAAATAAATAAATAGTACCACAGTCAGGAATGGAATTCAAGAATGTGGCAGAAAGCAAAACTGACAGATAGTCTCATCTGCTGGGGATGGTTGAGAATTTTAGGTTCATTTTTTAATAAGAATTTCCTTAAATTCACAAAATTCAATTGTGGGAGAAAGGAAAACTGACAGATTTTACAGTCAAAAGCCAGTAATAACTTGAGGGGAAGATATGTGACTAAGGACTTGTCTACACAAGGGGAAAAAAAACCCATAAACACACATACACCAAATCCGGTGCGATAAGGCCACATGATATACAGCCTTATCCCCAAACAACGTAGTTTCCCCTCCACATTCGCGAACTCGACATTCGCGGTTTTGATTATTCGCGGTTTTGGGAGGGCCCCCGGGGACCCCCCCAAACCGCGAAACGGGGCCTCCAGAGGCCCCGTGAAAGCCCTGGGAGAGAGCGGGGAGGGCTGGGGAAGCCTCCATGGGGCCTTCGGAGACCCTCCGGAGGCCCCATGAAGGCCCTGAGGGGGAGGGGGGAGGGCCAGGGAGGCTTCCGTGGAGCCTTCAGAGACCCTCCGGAGGCCCCGCGAAGGCCTTGGGAGGGAGGGGAAAGGACAGGGCAGGCCTCCGCGGGGCCTTGTGAGACCCCGTGAAGGCCTTGGGGAGGACTGGGGAGGCCTCCGCGGGGCCCCACGAAGGCCTTGGGAGGGACGGGGAGGGATGGGGAGGCCTCCGCGGGCCCTTGGGGAGGACGGGGGAGGCCTCCGCAGGGCCCCTGGAGGCGCTCTGGAGGCCCCATGAAGGCCTGGGGAGGGCGGTGGGGAGGGCCCGGGAGGCGAGGGGAGTCCGACAACAGGGCCTCCGGAGGCCTCGGGGTTTCTTGGTGAGGGTGGTAGCCGGCCAGGAGGAGCTACCACGAGGCCTCTGGAGGCCTCGGGGTCGCTTGGGGAGGGCGGTGGGCAGCCAGGAGGAGCGACCACGAGGCCTCCGGAGGCCTCGGGGTCGCTTGGGGAGGGCGGTGGGCGGCAGGAAGAAGCAACCGCGAGGCCACCGGAGGCCTCGGGGTCGCTTGGGGAGGGCGGGGGGCAGCCGGGAAAGGAGACCGTGAGGCCTCCAGAGGCCTCAGGGTCACTTGGTGAGGGCGGGGGCAGCAGGGAGAAGTGACTGCGAGGCCTCCGGAGGCCTCGGGATCGCTTGGGGAGGGCGGGGGGTGGCCAGGAAAGGTGACCGCGAGGCCTCCAGAGGCCTCGGGGTCGCTTGGGGAGGGCGGGGGCGGCCGGGAAAGGCAACCGCGAGGCCTCTGGAGGCCTCGGGGTCGCTTGGTGAGGGCGGGGGCAGCAGGGAGAAGCAACTGCGAGGCCTCCGGAGGCCTCAGGATCGCTTGGGGAGGGCGGGGGGTGGCCAGGAAAGGCGACCGCGAGGCCTCAAGAGGCCTCGGGGTCGCTTGGGGAGGGCGGAGGGCGGCCGGGAGAAGCGGCCGGGAGAAGCGACCGCGAGGCCTCCGGAGGCCTCGGGGTTGCTTGGTGAGGGCAGGGGGCGGCAGGGAGAAGCGACCGCGAGGCCTCCGGAGGCCTCGGGGTCGCTTGGTGAGGGCGGGGGGCAGCCGGGAAAGGCGACCGTGAGGCCTCCGGAGGCCTCGGGGTCACTTGGTGAGGGCGGGGGGCGGCCGGGAGAAGCGACCGCGAGGCCTCCGGAGGCCTCGGGGTCGCTTGGTGAGGGCGGAGGGCGGCCGGGAGAAGCGGCCGGGAGAAGCGACCGCGAGGCCTCCGGAGGCCTCAGGGTTGCTTGGTGAGGGCAGGGGGCGGCAGGGAGAAGCGACCGCGAGGCCTCCGGAGGCCTCAGGGTCGCTTGGTGAGGGCGGGGGCCAGCCGGGAAAGGCGACCGTGAGGCCTCTGGAGGCCTCGGGGTCACTTGGTGAGGGCGGGGGGCAGCCGGGAGAAGCGACCGCGAGGCCTCCGGAGGCCTCGGGGTCGCTTGGTGAGGGCGGGGGTCAGCCGGGAAAGGCGACCGCGGGGCCTCCGGAGGCCTCGGGGTCGCTTGGGGAGGGCGGGTGGAGGGCTGTCATTATTCGCGGAATTTTCACATTCGCGGGGGTCTATGGAACCTAACCCGCGCGAATGTGAAGGGACAACTGTACTGCACTATCCACATCAAACTCAGGGTATAGTACCTAAACCCGGTTTTTAAAAACTCACAGTTTTCCCTGAAGTTTTCAGGAAACGCCGATGTTTTCTGTAGTGTGAACAATGGTTCTGCTCTGGATTCAGGAGCCTGGGAAGGCAGGACAGATCACTGCCTGACAGACTTTGCTATTTGCAGTACCTCAATGTCTGGGCCTGTTCCCAGCCTGGAATGATTATAGAAAGGTTTTTCCCTCCTTAACACTGATGTCGCTGGAGTGTAGTCACTCACTCTGAGGCCAGAAACGAGGTATCCAGATCACATGCCTGAATGCCTTGTTTGCCTCAGAACAAGCAACTATGAGCCAGCAGTGCCAAAGAGGGAAAAACCTTTCTGTATCTATTCCAGGCTGGGAACTTGCTCAGACAGGGAGCTGAAAAAGGAAAGGCAGTGACGGTGGACCATAGCAACATCCAGATGCAGGGACACATGTAGACATGTAGCCGATGTCTCTCTCTGGCTTTTCTTTGCAAACGAAGATTCAGGAAGGACTCATCCCGCGCTTTCTGCAAGCACGCTGATGACTAAAAAGGCCAATCCAAGATATACAAGTTCGGTTGCAGAAAGCACAGCAGAAGGTCTCCTTGGGTGATGTTTTTGGGTTGTGATTCTTTCTGCGTTGTCGTTTCTCTTCAAGACTTGTTCGTCGTGAGTTCTCAAATAAGGCTGCAGCATTGTGGATAGTGCGTCTCCATGCCTCCCGATGTGAGGCCAGGGTGGACCACAGTTGGTGATCAATTTGGCCGAGCCTGAGATGCTGTTTCAGGGAGTCTTTGTATCGCTTTTTTGGAGCGCCCCTCTTACTCTGACCCATGGCACCGTAGAGTAGTAGTTTTGGGAAGCGATGGTCCTCCATCCTAGAAATGTGCCCTGCCCAGCGCAGCTGTGTTCTCAATATCATGGCCTCAATGCTGGTGATCCCTGCTTGCTCAAGGACAGCAACATTTGTCACATAGTCAGTCTAGTGTATATTTAGGATTGTGCATAGACAGCGCTGATGAAAGCATTCGAGGAGTCATAGGTGGTGGCGATAGGTGACCCATGCTTCAGATCCATAAAGGAGAATAGACAGTACAATGGGTCTATACACACTGATTTTTGTGCTTTTCCTCAGGTGTTTATTGCTCCAGACTCCTTTGTAAAGTCTTCCAAATGTGCTATATGCCTTTGCTAATCTGTGATCGATCTCTTTGTCAATCTTGGCATCTGAGGAGATGATGCTTCCCAGGTAGGTGAACTGCTGAACGGACTTGAGCACAGATTTGCCGACGGCAATGTGGGGATGGTGGTGTTCGTCCTGTGGTGCAGGACGTAAGAACTTCCGTTTTCTTCAGGTTGACTTCCAGCCCAAACAGCTCTGCAGCTGTTGCGAAGGAGGATGTTAGGCGCTGCAGAGCTGCTTCTGTGTGGGCAACAAGCGCAGCAGCATCAGCAAAGAGCAGCTCACGGACTAGATAGTTTAGCGTCTTAGTGTGAGCCCTCAGACAGCTTAAGTTAAACAAGCTACCATCAGTACGGTAACGTATATAGATGTCGTCGTCTTCTTCAAGCTCTGCCATAGCCCTTTGGAGCATCATGCTGAAGAAGATTGTAAATAAAGTTGGTGCAAGAACACAACCTTGCTTCACTCCATTGGTTATTAGAAAGAGCTCTGAAAGATCATCGTCATATCTGACTTGACCAGACCGATGTACCTATGAAGAAACAGGTAGCAGGGTGGCTCCAGGGCAGAACACTTGGGGTGTCCACTTGGACTTTTGCCCCTAGTGTAGACCTAAGACTTACTTCTGGGATCACATTTAATGTAACAGCCCTCTGCCACATAGCAAAGTATCTGCTTTAAAAACACACTGTGTAATTTATCTTTGAGCAACAGTTGAAAAAAAATGCTCCATGAGACTCTCACACCATTGCTAGATAAATGCTCATATCACCTTAAAATTTAAAACAAATGTGTTCAGACTTAAATGATGTCCCCACTATAGAGTGATCTATTGTTCAGGACTGTTAATCAGAAACAGTCATCTTTTTTTTACTTACTGTTCAAGGTCCACTCCTTACACCTGTTGCAAAGGTGCTAGTGATCCTAAAAATCTGATGGTATCTAAGTGAAACTGCTCTTTAACGAGCTCCCAAAGGATCACACCTAAGGCTTTTATATGACTTCCCTGCTCATTTGATGTTCTAATCGGTATCAAAAGATCCATTTTCCCTTAGAAAAATTGACTAACAGTCACAATAATTCCACACACACCACACACTTCATGTCAAACTCATAACTGCTCTCTCTCTCTCTCTCTCTCTCTCAATCTTCAGGAAGGCAGAAGATCCTGGAACAAATGGAGCCAGAGACACTCTCCTCCCAGTAATGGGAGAAAGTGTTGCTGTTGACAAATCTGCCATTTTAACCATAGAAGATGCCAAGAGATAGAAAATGTCCAGAAGCCCATTTCCATTCCTGCTGGATTCCTTAGCTAGTTGATTTTAGAAAGGAGTTTGGTAGAGAATTGGTGGTGGGGGGTTTCTTTCATGTCTTACCTAAGAATTTGCCAAAATTGTAATTTTCTTCATCTCTGACTGGAAAGAATTTGGAATTTTAAAACAAAAACCAACCTGAATGGTTTTGTGTAGAAGGAGCAAAATAGTCCTATTTTTTTTTAATCAAATTACTTTACAAAGAATCACTGAAAAACAAAAAAACAAAATTATGCTCATCCCTTACTTTTGCCCTGCTGGCACAAATCTAAGGCAGTTTCACATAAGGTATTTGTTCACATTTGGATTTCTCTGTGGGCTCATCTACATGGGCCAGAATATGCTGGTTCCCCGCCAACATATTCCGCCTGTGGATCAGGCACATTCTTTCCCCATTACTGGCATGAAATGGGTCGGAGTCCAGATGAGCACACCAGCCCATCCCTGCAGCTGCCACCGCTGCCCTCTGTGTTGTGCTCTCTGATGTCAGGAAGCCAGCCCACAGCACATGAGCAAGGCCTCATACATGTGAACAGCCTTGATCACATACTGCAGGTTCCCTTTCTGCTATGGATGACGGAGGCAAAGGGCAGCTGTAGCAATGGGCCAGCATGCTAGAACAGGCTCCTGTGGTCACGTGGGGCATGATCCATTTTTTTGTTAGCTGGAACATATTTAAACATATATTTTTTTAAAGGCTGTAAGGGGTCCTACCCCATCTTCCTCCTGTCATAGCCCTGTCTTTGCACTAGGGATTGTGAGGACTGCCTGGGGGAAGAACAGGGCAAAAGCCCTGCATTATCAGGACTGCAGGGCTCCAAGATGGGGGCAAGATGGGGTAAATTACCTGTGTGGACAAGCCATATACTAACAGACAGTAGGACTGCTTAGAGTGTTGCAAGCTTAATGTGAAAAGGAACATATTTGCTTTTTTTCACATAGAATGGGGATGGGCAAAATATGGCCTTCTAGATGTTGTTGGACTGGAAGTCCAACAACATCAGCCCTAGCCAGCATAGCCAATGGACGACATCTAGAGGACCACACTTTGCCTGCCTGTCACATAGGATTAGACTTGCTATGATAACTCTGTGCATTAATTTAAGACAAAATGAAGTTTGTTCTTTGTTTTTAGTAGGATGGTTTTATTCATATGCAAATTATATGCTGATTTAATTGATTATTTGGTTAGCGACCCAACTGAAACTCATAAAATTAACTGACTAAGATTTCTTTCATTAGACAACAGTTCTAATTTTTGGTTCTCTGGTTATTATTGTTGGAGACAGGAGGATTTCCCCTTTTCCATTGTTTTTACTTTCCTCTGGTTTGCTCTTCCCTAGCAAAGGAAATTTCTCAAATTAATTCCAGAATTGGCGAATGCACTTGGTTCCCTTTTGCTTCAGTTCATGTGCATCTTCTGTCCCTTTGTGTTTCCAATGTACATGTGTTAGTCAACGCACTGGATAGAAGGATGGGCTACAAACTGGAAAGTCCCTGATTTAAACCTTGCTCTGCCATTCGGAAGGGACCAACCATCGTTAGTCCATCCAGCAAGTGTTTTGGCTAGACATGTACTCTCATCCACTCTGCCATGCACTAAGCATACCTCTCCCCACCCCGTACAGATTATTCATGGATTTTCCCATATATTTGGATACAGTTGGCCCTCCATATCCATGGATTCTGCATTCACGGATTCAACCACCTATGGCTTGAAAATATATATCCCCCCCCCCAAAAAAAAAATCCAAAAAGCATACCTTGATTTTGCCATTTTATATAAGGGACACCATTTTACTATGCCATTGTATATAATGGGACTTGAGTATCCACAGATTGTGGTATCCACAGGTGGTCCTGGAAGCAAATCCCAGCAGATACCAAGGGCCCACTGTTTATCCTTATATGTATACTTGTTATGTATAGCTCTGAAGACACACCAAAAAAGGATATGCGTGATGCTGAGGTGAAGTGACATGGGACTGATTTATAACTAGAATTGCAGTCCAGAGTTCACTAAGATTTCCCCTGACAAACTTAATATGAGTTGATTTGCTTGTCAGCTATCCATCTACTGGCCTTTTGGTAGAGAAATTCATTGTAGAGGCTGCAAGAATCCTAGCATCAGGTGTGGGAGGCAGCATTACTAGGTTGTAAACTAGTCACGGAGGTGGGGTGGGGTGGGGTGGGGTGGGGAGACACTATGCTTCTTCTTCTAGCCAGAAAGTCTAGCTACTCACCTATTTGGGGTCTCTAAACTGGAACACACTGTTCTGAGGATCAATGTCTCTGATTATTAAGGTGCTTGGTCTCCCCTACCAGCTGTGTCAAACTGGCTTCAGGATGGGATTTGGAGTTGAGACGGCCATGGTTGCCTCAGCTGATGACCTTCGCCTGATCTTCGACAGGGGTAGTGTGACCCTGTTGGTGCTACTGGATCTCTCAGCAGCTTTTGACACAATCGATCATGACATCCTCTTGGATCGCCTGAGAAGGTTAGGAATCGGAGGCACTGCATTGCAGTGGTTCCACTCCTTCTTCTTAGGTAGATTCCAGAGGGTGATGCTCCGTGACAGTTGATCTGCAAGGAAAGAGCTTAATTGTGGTGTCCCACAAGGTGTCATCCTGTTCCCGATGCTATTCAACATATATATGAAGCCGCTGGGAGAGATCATCCGGATGCATGGGACGGGGTGTTATCAGTACGCTGATGACACCCAGATATATTTCTCCATGTCTCGGTCTTCGGCTCTGACTTCAGATGGTGTCTCTTCTCTCAATGATTGTCATAGACTGGATGAGGGAAAACAAATTGAAGCTGAATCCAGACAAAACAGAGGTTCTCACTGTAGCAGCCCCAAACCCAGGTATTAGGATACAATCTCCAGTCCTGGATGGGGTCACACTCTCCTCCAAGGACTGTGTTTGCAGTCTGGGGGCACTCTTGGACTCATTGCTCGTGCTGATGAATCAGGTAAATACGACAGTCAGGAGTGCCTGTTATTGGCTTTGGCTGATCCGCCAGCTGCGCCCTTTCCTGGAAGTCAGGGACCTTGAGACTGTGGTACATGCTCTGGTAACCTCCTGTCTTGATTTCTGTAATGCACTCTACATAGGGCTACACTCATGCTTGGTCTGGAAACTTCAACTAGTACAGAATATGGCAGCCAGAATGGTCTCAGGTACATCTAGAAGAGACCATATAACACCAATCTTAAGATCACTCCACTGGCTGCCCTTTAGTTTCCGGTTCCAGTACCAGGTGTAGGTTATCACCTTTAAAGCCCTAAATGGCTTGGGTCAAACCTATCTTCGGGACCACCTCCTTCCACATAATCCTCCCCATGCACTCTGGTCCTCTGGGAGGAATTTGTTACAACCTTTAAAAACTAGGCTCTCTTAAACCTCCCTGAGGACCTTTTTGGCTATTGCTCCCAGATTATGGAATGGCCTGCCAGACAAGAGCCATCATATTACCACCCTAAATAGCTTTTAAAAAGCTCTTAAGATGGATCTCTTCCGGCAGGCCTTCCCTGAATAGATTCCTGGCCATCAGAAAGAAAAATCTAATTTAGCCCAATCCCGAAACAGCCACTGTTTATTGTTTATTCTTATTTTTAGTATTTATTAAGTATGTTTTAATTTTTCAGATTATTTAACTGTATTTTAATGGGTGGGTGGGATGGAGTGTCTTAAATGTATATTTTTAAATGTTGTAAGCCACCCCGATTGTGTTTTGTAGAGGGGCGGGATATAAATACATTTTATTGTTGTTGTTTTTGTTGTTGTTGTTGTGTCTAATCTAAATCCAACTATTAGTCCCAACTAAATTAGATAGATGGAGTCAGAGGCAACTGAATTAATACCTATGAAAGTTCCATTGATTCAATGACTCTACTCTAGTTGGGACTACCAGTTGGATTTAGACCCCTCCTTTTGTCTTTACTCTCCAGGACTCAAAATGCTTGGAAGAACATGTTGCATACAGAAGCATAAATCTCAATCTTTCATCAATGAAGTACTAATTGAATTGCATAAATATATTTTTCTCTCTTAGAAGGACACTGGCTTTCTCACCATTCAGAATATTGTTTGTTCTACACTAACACTGCTTTTTATTTGCACTCACAAAGTTCATGAAAGCTGAACAATAGGTACATGGATGCAAGGAAATAAGTTTCAATAATTATCTTCAAGAATATTTTTCCTCATGGAAATGAAATTGCAACTTGGGTTGCTCGTACATCTTGGTTAAGAAAACGTACATATTTATGCTCTGTTTGGCAGTAGAATTCAGTTGCCTTACTGTATACACCACCATGATAGATCCCCAGAAAAGTGGCAATTCTCCCCTTAGGTTTACTAAGTCAGGCCCTGAAATTTTTGGGCCAAAACCTGTGACCTAAGGACAACTCCTTGTCAGAGGAGGCAGGAGGCCCTTGTGATGTTACAAGGAGAAGCCCCTGGTAATGTCATTTGACATGAAACATTATGCATCAACAAGAGTTGCACAAAGTATGCCACTCAAATAAAAAAAAACACCAAGTCTAACAAATGGAGAAAAATAGATATACACACACTTTACAAGGCAGTGCTCCCACCCTGAAAGCCATCAGGACCTGAAAAGAAGGTCCAGGCCCTAAGACTCCAGGCCAGGATCTGGGAACCCTAATACACCACAGCAGGTAACAAGAAGGTGGGTTCAGTTAGGTCAAAAGATTCCACCTCATCCTACCGAGCATCTGACTTCTTGTCCCTATTCAGTAACCCACTTGCTTGGCAGTGCTACTTCCTACTTAGAAGTTGGGTAGACATGTACCATACTTCAGAGGACAGTCCCATACCTTCTAACTTCCCAGATTGGCAGGCACAGTCCCAATTAATCCTCTGACATCCCACTTTTCCAGCTGCTTTTAAAATGTTCTAGTTTCTCTCTCATTCCCCCCCACACACACAAACACACTTTATCCCCTTTTTTCCACATCTTACTTCATTTGGCACAAACTGAGTTAAAAGTGCCCTCATCAAATTCAGCAGTGTGGAGAGGACGGGGTGGTGGTGGAATTTTGTCCTTCCCAGGATCAGGGAAAAGCAAACTGTTGCAGGCTCTCCTACCATGTGTGTTCTTCCTCATTTAATAACTTTTGCCATCTTGACCATACTCTGATGTTGCTTGGCCACATGTGTCCCAGATTTCATATGTAAAATGCTGGAGGGTATGCAGTCCTGATTTTGAAGGGCTGCTAGAGGGCAGTTTTCCATCCTTTGTTTGAGGAGCTCCTCACTTCAAAAAAGTACATGAAGGGACAGAGGGATCCTTGAATTTGCCCAGCAATAAGCATCTGGACAGGAGACAAGGAAGTAAACATGATGCCACTTGGTCACAGTCTTCCCCACAGTGTTCTCTTGTGTTCTACTTTTATGTAAAGCAGCATTTACTTTTAATTATTCAAAATAATTATTACTGTATTTGCATTTAAAACTAGTATCTGCAAACTTGATGTAAATTTGTGTCCTCTCTCCCCCCCCCTTTTTTTTTCTTTTTGTTTGTTGTTTTTGTCACCCCACTAGCCTACAATCACTTGTCTCCAGATGGGACCACTGGCTCTTAAGAGAAAGGGTGTGTTTTCTAGATACAGAGTAATTTGCATCTTGCAAAGTTTAACAGAGGTTGCCTGTGCCTCCTCACCTCCGTAGCAACAAGATATAAAACAGCAGCCTTGTCAATTTTATTACTCATCTTCTTTTCCCTCTTACTAATTAGATACTGTGAGGTCCACCAGTTTAAACACCGAGAGCACCATGGCCTAAGAAATGAGATCCTTGGCTTGAGATGTGAAGGAGAGAAAGGTACATGCCAGCTGCATAAGTTGGTTCTGCTTCCCTGCTACATACTTGGCATGGCTGTTTTATTACTTTTTAATTCATCTTATTAAGCACAAACTCGGCCAAGTCAAATCACTTCATTAATTAAAACGGATTGGAAAGGTCCTTAACTCCAAGATTCTGCAAATGCCCAAAAGCTCAGGCCTGTTTACAGGAGGTTGTATTTCATTTACTGCCTATGTCAAACTGCTACCCATCAGGCCTTTCCTAGGCCCCTGAGACGAACCAATCAATGCCTGCTTGCTAAAGCCCCTCGCATGAATCCACTTAAGCAATGTGGATGCTTCCTGTCTAAAAAAGAAATGGTCTCTTGGTACTTCTGATAGAAATTAGTCATGAATTAGAAGAGAAGCACAGTTGTTTTGGAAGGAAGCCAGAACCAGAATTAATAGGCCATCCAGGCCTCTTGAGTGTTAAATCCCATTTGTTGGCAATTCTTTATGAAAGGTTTCCTCTACCTATACCAGCTTTGACCCAGGACTAACCACTTTCTTTGGAAAGTAATATTGTTAAATAAAACTCCAGCCAGCTGAAAAAACATGAAAAACATCCCTCTTTGCCATTTGACATTTTATAAATTTTTATAGAATATTTGTACTTTTTAACTCCCTTGGCTCCAAAGGATTCACTACCCCCTCCCTTGGTCAAATAGCATGTCTCCTCCTGCCCCATCACATCCAGATAATCCATCTCAGGCATAACTAGTCCATTGATATTAATGCACTTACACAAGAGGCAAATTTGGGTTACTGCTTTAAAAAAAAATAGCACCTCTAGAATCTAGTCAGTGTGGCAACTGTGAATTTGTTTAAATTATTCTGTGCAGATATGAGTTTGTTTCTAATATATAAGAGTGTATACAGGTATTTTCTTCATTATTTCCCTGATGCGTTCTCTCAAGAGCTACAAGAAAAGATTTCCAAGGCCATGATGGAAAATAAAGCCTCCAGAAATGCTTACCAGTATTTACCTTTCAAATAGGTCAGGGGTGTACAAATGCATGGGGCCAGAGGCCAGTTTCCCCTCAACTCCCCCCATAGGACACACACACACACACACACACATACCACATCAAGCCCAAACACCTCAATTTTCCTCTGCAGTCCTTCTCAACATGGCAACAGGATGTCATAACACGTCACATCATTTTGAAATGGACTGCAGAGGAAAACACAAGCATTGGGAGGTACTATAGGGTTCTAGGGTGTTAGTGGGGTGAGATATCTTCTCATGCTTTAATGGATGGGGGATTCTGAGTAGTTTTGGAGCAAAATTTCCCCAAAACCAACTTAAAAAAAAAGTGGGGTGGGGCGCTTTGGGGACTGGTGGGGTGATTTAGGGTTGGGAAAAGTGAGGTCTAGGGGCCACCTGCTACCCATGGGCCACACTTTGCCCGGGCCAGAAATAGGTGGTCATAATTGTGTTTATTTATTATTCATTTTCCACCTTTTTCCCAGCCCTCGGACTCAAGGAAGCTAACACAAATTAAAATAAATAAAAATAAAAGTAAGAATCAAAAGTTAGAAACAAACACTAGATTATAATTAAACTATCAATAGAATGAGAAGCAGTTTAAAAGTACACCCATTAGGTTACAGGGTTGCCGCTGCCAGCCCACACCATTTAGCATAAATAAACATTCAATAAACCTGTATTTCAAAACCAGAAGTGGACTTCCAGTTTTATTTTATTTTTTCCATTGGGGAGAATTCGGGCAGCCGGTGAGCCCTCCCCCCAGAAGATACCACAGATAGAAAACAGACCCTTAGAACCACCCAAGTTCCCTCCCCTCTCCCAAAAACCTGAGTAGGCCAGAGGGGAAAAGCCAAAGAATTGTCACATTTATAATCTTAGGTGGCTGCTTCAAGTACGAGAAGGCTATGGGTGGTAGAATTCAAAGACACAACCATGCTAGGCTGGATCAGTATGCAAAGGAATCTTGTCGAATCTTTGAGACAAACTGAAAGAAGGAAGTTGGCAGTATAAGCTTTCATAGACTTAAGTCTACATCATCAGATGCATGGAGTTAAGTGGCCCGGAACAGATCTTTATAGCTATGAATGTGCTGGTTGAATGTATGTATGGAGATTTCACACAGGGCCAAAATGCCCCATTACTGCCCCGCCACCTCCTCTCCCGTTCCTGCCATGGAATAATATAAATCTTTCACACACTTACCTTAATTCCGTGGCAGGAATGGGCTCCCCCTCCCCTCACTGGCCAGCCATAAATGCAGCTGTCATAAGGCTGCTTTTACGACAGGCCGTCTGAAACGTTATCACGTTATCACGTGATAACGCCTGGGAGGTAAATTTAAAAAATAAAACTCTCCCAAACATAAAATCAGTTCACCAAGCACAAAGACACACTTTAAATCACACAATCAAAACAGGGAGGGTAAAATAAAGGGTGCCACTTACCTGGATGTCCAGATCGTACCAGGAAGTGCTCAGAATGGACCTCCTCTCTGTGGCTGTCATTTCGGAACAGGAACGGGACTCCTGTTTGCACACCTGTGATTGTGTGATAGCGATGGAACAGGAGGTCTATTCACGATGAAAAATCATGATTACATTGTTCTGGAACAGTCACAGGAACAGGATGGATGCAGGACAGAACGGGGTCAATGTCGTCCAAAAGGGAAAACCTTTTCTGACCCTGTTCTGTCCCTGCCATGGGATATATAGCCCGTGTGAAAATCTCCTATGAATAGCAACAGAAATGCAAAACTTGTGAGTATGGTGATGATGTGACAAGTTCAGTTTTAACAATGGTCACTGGGGACAATGGCAGGAGGAAAGATGTTACTTAAAGCCAAGGTGAGTAGATAACCATATGGCCATGGGTAGAAGAGCAGGGACAAAGCGTTAGATGGCAGTAATAGATACGACATATGGCCTGTCCTGCACCAGGAGCCCATTCACACTTCAGAATTATAGCACTATTATTCCACTTTAATTGTCATGGTTCCATCCTATGCATTCTTAGGATATGCATTTTAGGGAGGGGCATTTAGAATTCTCACCCAGAGGCGAAGAAAGACTTCCGGTTGAGAGCGGGAGGCGACGGACGCGGAGAGAAAGCGCTCCGTTACAGTCCGATTCGCTGCGGTAAGATAGAGCCTCCAATTTAGAAAACTAGGGAGGCCCCCCCCTTCCTGGGAAGGAAAAGGGGGATACCTGGTCCCGTCGCGGCTTCGGGAAGGCCCCTAAGGAAAGCGAAACGGAGGTTTCGTTTTGCTGGGGGGGAGAAACCGGAGCGAAGGGATTCACCTACCGCAGCTGAGCCCCATTTGGGGTGGGAGCCTCGCCGCGTCGGCTGCAGAAGCAGAATTGTCTCTACGCTTGGTAGAGAGATTGAAGCTTGGTTTTTTATCCTGGCGAAAGAAGACCGGAAGGTAACTTTGGAGTTAAGAAGAAGGCTTTATAATTTTTGACGTGATACAAGACGAGAAGAGGGGAGAAGGAGGAGGAGTGTAAGAGATGAAGCAAGAAGGGAAAGTCACTGGGGAAAAGAAGGGAAAGTAGCGACTAACGAACGTTTCTCCAGCAAGTTAAAGTACCATGCTTTTTCATTTAAACTGACTTGCCATTTAGTATTTGTTTTTTTTGTTTTTCTTTGGGACTCTGGACTTGGGGCAGAGAAGAACAACTGACGGTTAATCTTAAGTTTATGAGGAAAAATTGAGTGAGACTGGTGGATTCCACATGAGGCTAGAGAGTGGGAGCGGATTGAATAAATGAGACTCAGCTGTGGAACTGCACCCAATAAGGAAGGAAACAAAGAAAGGACTGGAGACAAGAGGAAAGTTAGCCTTGATTTATGGTCTTGAAGCCCTAAATTTGGGGGGTGAAAAAAAAAAAAGCACTTCTGAAGGGGCACCGCTGAAAAGCTGGTACTAAAAAACTTCGGACTTGGTGCTTAACTTGAAGGCAAGGTGGACAGTATAGTAAGAATAGAAGAGAGAGAGGCCAACGCGGAACTGTGGAAGGGCAGTACTGAAGGATAGCTGTCAACAGAAAGGAGAAGACGGAAGAGAAATAATCTCGAGTCTTAAGTCTTAAAAAGAAGAAGCTATAAAATTTAATGTAGTAAGAGGAAAGGGAAGAAGAAAGGACAGGATAGATAAAATCCACGAAAAGAACTGTATAGATTTATTATACATTAATGTATATAAATAGAATATATATATTTGTTGATAATTTCCAAAATTTCGGTCATTGGGAAGTACATCTTTAGCGGAATTTGTGGAACTTATTATACTATTATATATAGTTGGCAAACTACCTATTTTGTTTGATTTATTATACTTATCCGATCAATATAAAACAACACAAGAAAGTGTGGTTTATACAATATAGTGCAAATATAGTGCAAATAACTATATATAGTGTAATATATATACCACTGTAAAATATTACAAAATATTTTTAGGTTCATAATTTACTGGAGGTGTTAAAAGCGAATGTCTTCTGCGCTTATTGTATGTTATCTGATACTTATGGTTTGGTGCAAACTTTAGGTTAAGTTAAACTCGGTTAATATATAATACATCTTGAGTCAAGAAGGGGAGTAGGGATAACTAGATATAAAAAGAACAGGAGAAGAAATAGAGACGGAGAAATCAAAAGACAAAAGAAGGTGATTTAGATTAATGAACAAGAGAGTCGAAAGTACAAGTCTGTAGTGGTAGAAAGTAGTAGTGCAAAGGATAGAGAATCAATAGGAAAAAAAAAAGAGGAGGAAGGTAAAATCAGTCAGGATTAAAAAGAAGACAATATACTCAAAGGAAAGGAGGTAGGGTGTGATCTAATGGCTTATAGTACAAGGAAAACGACGGCCCTAGTTCAATCTCAAACGGTAACGATGAGAAGGCCATCATTGGAGCAACCAAAACCCCCAGAAGTCCACACCTTAATACTGGAAGAGCTCAGGTCGGAACTCAAAAGCTTCAAACAAGAAATCAGAAAGGAATTGAAGGATATTAGAAAAGAAATTAAGCAGGACTATAAAAAAGAAACTGAGATATTAAGTAAAAAACTGGATAAGATAAACAAAGAAGTAGAAGGTATGAAAAAAGAAATAGAACAGCTAAAAGACAGGTCCAAGGAATCTGAGAAAACGACTGAGAGGATACAGGAAAAGCAAAATAGAGATGAAATACTACTATTAAATCAAGAATTACGCTACAGGGAAAAGTGTTTGAAGTTAAGAGGCCTATCCGAAAAATTGAATGAAAATTTATATGAACGAATAATCCCGGACTTGGCAAAATTTGCGGACTACCCCGAAGAATATCTTGAAGAAGAAACAGAAAAGATATTTAGGATTAATTCGGTGGTGGCAAGAGAGAAAAAACTACCGAGGGATATAGTGATCCAATTTACTAAGTCAAAGATAAAGGAAAGAGTCCTGCAACAGAATTACAGGGATGTACTTAAAATAGGAGGTGAGGAAATTAAAATCTATAAAGATGTACCAGTAACTATCTTAAAAAAGAGGCAAGAATACAGAACAATCACACAATTTTTGGCAAGAATTGGAGTGAATTACAGATGGAACAAAATAGAAGGCATTTCATTTATGTACAAACAAAGAAGATACAATATAGACTCCGTGCAGAAGGCTGCGGACTTCTGTAAGAGATTCGACAAGAAGGGGCAAAATAGAGAGCCTGACCAACAAAAGGACAAGGAAGAGGATAAAGAAGAGGAAAGGGAAGTGACAAGATTTAAAGGAAGGCGAGATAAAAAGACCGCTGAAAAAGGAGAAGAAACAAAACAGGCAGAAGTAGAAGAGGAAGAAGAAACAGAAGTCACACCGACAGGAGAAACAAAGGGACAAGTGGAGTCAGAAGAAGAAGAAGAAGAACTAGAAAGTGAGGAAGGGGGAGAAGAGGAAGCTACAGAAGCCCTAGGTGAACATGTCGCTTAAAGTAATTTCCTGGAACGTGAAAGGCCTGAACTCTGAATTTAAAAGAAGACAGGTTTTACACTTTCTTGAAAGACAAAAAGCAGACATAGCATGTTTACAAGAAACTAGGATAAGACAGCAAGATATCAGGCTGCTGAAAAATCCTAATCTTGGGCAGACTTTCTATGCGGCAAATTCCCAGAAGAAAAAGAGGGGTGTAATACTGTACATAAATCAGAAATACATTACAACGGAACTTTTCAAAGATGACAATGGAAACTACTTAGGAGTAGAAGTGGCCCTACCAAAAATGAAAGTTGTGATAGTGGGGGTTTACGCTCCCAATAAAAAACAGAACAAGTTTTACAAGGGCCTGTATGATCTAATGGGGAAATATGTGAGTGGGAAGGTTCTCATTCTGGGAGATTTCAACGGGGTCTTAGACCCTAAACTAGATAGATCCAATGGGAATAAGAAAGGGCTACAAGGAAAGTTGCCAGGGGGGTTCTTCGATATTATGGAAGAACACACATTGGACGATGTATGGTTAAGGAAACATGGAAAGGAAAAAGGGTTTACATTTTATTCAGAAAGATATAAAACTATGTCGAGAATTGACATGTTTTTACTATCTAAAAGCCTTACACCACTGGTTCAAAATATGGAGATTCTGCCAAAAATTACATCCGACCACTCCCCGATTAAGTTAGAATTAAAAATAGATAAAAAGACAACTAGCTGGAGGTTGAATGAACATTTACTGAGGAATGAACACTTCATGGAAAAATTTAAAAAAGAAATAACTCTATACTTTAAGGAAAATGAAAATGGGGAATGCCCGATGAAAACCGTTTGGGATGCGGCAAAGGCAGTCTTTAGAGGCATGCTAATTAAAAGAGGGGCGGAGGTCAAAAAACAATACTCTGTGAGATATAATTATCTAATCCAAGAACTGAGAGTAAAGGAAGGAAAGCTAAGAGAAGACCCATTAAACAAAAAATTGATTAGACAGATCAAGCTTATTCGGACCCAATTAAACCTGGAAACTATGACGGCTATAGAAAGACAATTGAATAAAGCGCGCCAGGTAAACTTTGAATATGCTAACAAATCAAGCAGGTGGTTAGCATATAGATTAAGGAAAGATGCCGAAAGAAAAACGATAACGGAAATTAAACACCAGGGAAAATGTATAACCAGGCAAGAGGAAATACAGGAAGCATTTAGAAAATACTACCAAAACTTATTTAGTTATAAAGAGAAGCAAGAAGAAGAACAACAAAAAATGTTAAAATATCTAGATAAGCAGGACTTTCAGAAATTAAAAAGAGAACAGGTAGAGAAATTGAACGGGACGATTACTATGGTAGAAATATCTAAGGCTATATCCGATTTGAAAAAAAATAAGGCCCCAGGCCCGGATGGCTATACTGCACTGTTTTATAAAAAACTTGAAAGCGAAATAACATTACCACTGTACAAAACATTTAATGAGATAGAGCGGAATGGGATACCTGACTCATGGAAGAATGCAAATATATCTGTCATCTTGAAAGAAGGGAGAGATGCAAAAGAGATTGGAAGTTACCGACCTATTTCGCTCTTGAACACGGACTACAAAATATACACGAAAATATTGGCAGACAGATTGAAAGAAGTTATCCCAGACATCATAAATGAAGACCAGAACGGATTCTTACCGGGCAGAAGAATAGGCGACAACATCAGAATAGCATTGGATATGTTGGAATACTATGAGGTGCACAATGAACAACAGTTTGGAATGATGCTGGTAGATGCCGAAAAAGCCTTCGATAATATAAACTGGGATTTTTTGATGGCGGTGATGAAGAGAACAGAACTAGGGGATAACTTTTGTAAAAGGATAGAGAGGATTTACACGGAGCAGTCTGCACAAATCATTGTCAATGGCGAAAGAACGGGTTCATTCAAAATACAGAAGGGAACTAGGCAGGGTTGCCCAATTTCACCTCTCTTGTTCATCATGGTCTTAGAAGTATTGAACAGAAATATAAGGAAAAATGGAAATATACCAGGAACCAAGATAAGAGGCTACACATACAAACTAAGGGCATTCGCAGATGACATGATCATATTTATGGAGAACCCGAAAGAGCAAATAGCAGAATGCCTAAATACTATGAATGAATTCGGTGAATTCTCTGGATTCAGAGTGAACAAAGAGAAGACAATGATATTAACTAAGAATATGAGTCGACAGGATGAGAAAGAACTTATAGAGCTAGCAGGATGTAAAATTAGCAATAAAGTAAAATATTTAGGAATATGGTTAACGAGGCGGAACGCAGAATTATTTGATAATAATTATAAATCCACCTGGGCAGTGATAAAGAAAGAGCTAGAGGGATGGAATAAATTGGGTTTATCATTATTTGGTAAGATTGCAGCCATAAAAATGGTTGTCCTTCCTAAAATCCTATACCTGTTTCAAAACCTGCCAATTCTGAACAGCGGCGAAATATTTAAAACATGGGATAAGGATATTCAAGCTTTCTTATGGGGAGGGAAGAAAGCAAGATTCAAAAAGGCTTACCTGACGGATACAAGATTAAGAGGGGGTTGTGACCTTCCAGATTTAAAACTCTACTATCAAGCATCAGCGCTGATTTGGATAAAAGAATGGGTAAAGCTTAAAAATAGAAGACTGCTGATCCTGGAAGGTCACGATGCCAGATTTGGTTGGCATGGTTATCTGTTTTATGATAAAGAAAAAGCTAATAGGGGGTTTGTCAGCCATTGTGTACGGAAAGGCCTATTGAGAGTATGGGAAAAAATTAAAGGAATGTTCTACTTTAAGATTCCATTATGGGTATCCATTCAAGAAGCCTTTTTGTCAAGATGGACAACAACAGATTACTGGCTAAGATATTCAGACATAGGCAAAAAAGGGACAGACAACCAATTAGAAATAGAGGATAAAGATATCCTGCGAGAAAGACATAATATAAACTGGTTTGAATATAGGCAGTTAAAGGAAAGGTTTACAGAGGATATGAGGAAAGAGGGGGTGGAGAAGGAGTATAACGACCTAGATAAATTGTTATTGGAGGAAAACAACACAAAAGCTATCACTAAATTCTACAAGCTATTACTGGCTAGATCCACCGAACGAGAATATGTCAAAGAATACATGATAAAGTGGGCATTAGATATAGGGGAGGCTATATCTATTGAAGAGTGGGAAAATGCAAGGAAAAGATCATTTGCATTTACGGCATCGCAAAATTTAAGAGAAAACTATGTGAAAGTAGCTCTTAGATGGTACTACACGCCCCAAAGACTTAATAAGATGAACCAAAACGTGTTAAGCAACTGTTGGAAGTGTGGGAAAAATAAAGGAACATTGATGCATTTGTGGTGGCATTGTGAGAAGATAAGGAGATTTTGGACGCAGGTCCACACAATAATTAAAGAGATTCTCCAAACTGATTTTGAGCCTAGCCCTAAGATATATCTATTAAACATAATCGAAGGGTTGGAAGTGGAGAAAAGGAAGGTGCACTGGAGAACGGTGCTTTATATGATCACCGCGGCTAGATTGGTCATTGCAAAAAAATGGAAAGAAATAGAACGCCCAACGATAAACGAATGGAAAAATAGATTGATAGAAATGCTAGAATTAGATATACTTACTAGAAATTTGCGTAATAGGAAAGAAGACTTATGGAGAAAAGAGTGGGA
This sequence comes from Gambelia wislizenii, assembly GCA_030847615.1. Classification (NCBI taxonomy): domain Eukaryota; kingdom Metazoa; phylum Chordata; class Lepidosauria; order Squamata; family Crotaphytidae; genus Gambelia; species Gambelia wislizenii. The sequence goes on from JAUMIR010000001.1 coordinate 365,331,624, forward strand.
ACCAGTTATTAAATACTGGAAAGACAAGGGCGAATTGCAAATGAGCTTGGATATAGGTTATTGAGCTACCCTAGTGCAGCAAAGAAGATAAGCCATGGTAAGAATAAACAAACATAAAAAGATCAAAGTCATTATGAATTTACAAATGTATAATGTTGAGAGTCTGATACTCGCCAGAATACAAATAGGAAGTCATAGACAAGCCTTGGACAGGAAACTGGGTATTTACTGTTATTTTTTCTCTTAACTTGTCATTATGTTTTCCTTCTGAGAGAGGTGATGGCATAGATATATATATATATGTCATGAAAAATTGCAAATATAGGTCATGAAGAATGTAGAGAAAAAAAAACTGTGTATAATCTATCAAATTTATGATGTATATTATTCAAATTTAACTGTAACTATGCTAAAAATACGAATAAAATTCTGAAAGTCAAAAAAAAAAAAAAAAAAAGAATTCTCACCCAGAGAGCTCCAATGCCTCACCAAACTACAAACCCCAGGATTCCACTGGTTAGCAATTAAAGCAGAATAACAGCACTATAATTCTTTTGGAAAGTATGGGATACCTTCCAGTCATAAGTGTTGACACAACCACCACTCTGGTTACTCTTGACTTTGGAATGGAGGACCCCATCTTGTATTTCTCAAATAGCAAATTGCCTTAGTCGGCTCTGCTTTCAGCATTATTGCCAATACAATGCTTAATCAGACATAATGACTATGGAACAGTTAGGAAAAGTGAAGCAATGTACTGTTGCTCCCAAGATTTTATTATTTATATACATGCTTACTATATATCTGGATCTCATACTCCACTGGTTTCCCTTGTGGTCTCCTGCATTTTTGCTCCTCGTTAATAAAAAGAGCAGCAATCTCATACATAAAGAACCAGTGTGCACAGCTTAACTATATCATACAAATGTGTGTGCATATTTGTGCCAGACTATGAACAAGGGACCATTTTATGTTCTAAATGATGTGTTCCCAATTCCATGCTGTACAATGTAAGCTTTTGTTCATTCTCTATAGGTTGCACCGTACATTCTTACCTCACTACTGGCATTCATGTCAGGTTTGTTCTCTAACACTTCAGACTTATTTATCCATGCTAATTCCTTCCAGAAGTACATTTAGAGCAGCACTGGACATTCACTCCACCCCTACTGCCCCATCTTGAGAAAATGACAAGGATTGCTTCAATTTAATGGCTATTAATGCCATAGGATGACTTCAATGAACAGTCACAATTGTTGTCATGTTAAGTACAGGGTGATTTTACAAGGGAATGCCTTGCCTAAGCAAAATCTCATGAAATGTATGGGATCACCATAAGTTAAAAGGCCACTAGAAAGCACATTCACACACACACACACACACACACACACACAATTCCATGCATTTTATAAAAACAAGCAACCAAAGGGTATCACCATAGCTATGATTACATTCCAAGTCAGTTTTCAGAAGCTATGATATCCATTTTGTACCCTATATGACCAAATACAGAAAGAAGAATGTAATGCCCTAAGGAGGGCCAAATCCACTAGGACAACGTTCCCCTATCTGGCGTTCTCCAGGTATTGTATTGTCCATCCAATACATCAGGTGGCCACCAGGTGGGAAAAGACTATGTTAGAATGATAATTTCAACAGACTTCTGCTGGAAGTTAGGGATGATGATGATTTTCTTACCCGCCTCTCCCCATGAACGAGGCGGGAAACAACAGATTTATGCAAAGCAACTAATATCAATTAAAATACATATCGGTTATAATACATAAACCCATTAAGACACATAATATCAATTAAACAAATAATGGCTTGGCTATTATGGCTTGGCCTACTAAAGAATAATTCATATGAGTAGCAATAGAGGCTACTTTTGATGACAGAGTTCTAAGCTATTTTGTAACTACAGAAAACATTAGGATTTCCCTTGGATTTTTACATTGGCTATGGAGTGCCTTGGACCAGTGGCTCCCCTTATTCATGCTCACCTCCTCGTCCTTCTATCCATACTCCTTGCAACTCCAGTTAATGACAGGTGTGAATGGAAAAGTGAAGCTGCTACTGCTGCTGTCCCTTATATATTGAGAAAGTATTGGGGTAGAGGAATAGAGGATGGAGGTTGCCTTGGATGATACTGTACTGATCTGAGGAGGTGAGGTTGTGGAAGAAACCAGCAGAGTGGGGGTCCTGAAGTCAGAGCAATGACACAGTCTGATGTGGAGTCCAGAAGCAGGGAAACTGTGCACACTTGAGTGGGGTTTTGGAAGGGTTTTTATAGTCAATAGTTTCCTTCAGGGGATGGGATTTAGAATGAAAGACAATGCTTCTTGGAGTTGCTCAGGGTAAGAAAATGGACACTCCAGATATGCTAAAGGCAATTAATGTGCTTATAATAGCGGAAGCAACCTTCTTTGTTTGGGGGAAGGTAAGAGGTATGATGTTTCTTTACAGGTTTGAGTATCTCAGTTTAGGCTGATAGGATTAGCCAGCTATTCAGGCACATAGTTGCTTTGTAAATTATCATTATTTGGCATTTGGGCTGGCCCCTCCTTAAGTGCATATCTGACTGAGTCTGAACGCTAGTCTTTGGGGTTCCTGGGTTTTTTTAATGTTCCAGCTTTAATGGCCACACTGTATGGAAGGCCACAGCTGACCTAATCATTAAATATTGCCAATTTATTATAGATATAGGACAGGGGGTGTCAGGGTAGGTAACAAAGTAATTATTTACTTTCTCTCAAAATTTCTTAGTTTTTAGCTTCTCTTTAAAAATAATGTCTGAATTCTACAAGCCACTGGGCTGTGCTACAAACCATAGTCTCCTCACGTCCAGCTCATTATGACTACAACACCCAGAACAGAGTGGAACGCAGCAACAGAAAACAGCATTTGAATGATGTGATGATGTTCCTCACCCATCATTTAGAGAGGACACTCACCCCATAACTATAAGTATAACTGTAACTGAAATAGTTACAGTTACATTTTTAAAAGGATTACTTTTTCACATTAAGTTACAAGGATATGTAATGGTGACTAAAAGGTCCTCTACACAAGCCTGGATATGCCAGTTCCCCAATGGAGTACCCTGGCCACAGTTCAGGCCCATTCTTCTGTTACCTCTACAAAATGGGCTGGAGTCCAGGCAAGCATGCTGGCCCGTCACTGCAACCACCACTACCATATTTCTTGTTCTTCTGGACGTGAGGATGCCAGCCTATAACATATGACCAAGGCCCCTGCATGTGACCAGCTTTGGTCACATGCTGTGGGGCTCGTGCCTGGACCCAGAAGAGCAAGGCAGTTGCAGCAATGGGCCAGCCTTCCAGGATGGGCTCCTGTAGACACATGGGACCCAAACCATTTTTTCCTGGTGGGATCAGATTAAACCAGGTATTATTTTAGAATGGTTTGTCAGGCCCTACCCCATCTCCCCCCAATCTTAGCCCAGTCTTTTCACCCATGGTCATGAAGACTGTCCAGGGCAGAACAGGGCAAAAGCCCTGCATCGCCAGGATTGCAGCGTTCAAAGACAGGGGCAAGACGGGGTTTATTGTCCATGTAGACAAGCCCCAAATTAATTACAAGTGACTAAGTATTGTAACTAGTTACTCCCAAACTCTGATAAGTGTTTGGGGATGACTGCTACAAAAAGTCAGAGTAAGATTTGCACCAGCAGCATGCAACTTTTTTGATCATTCTATAACTACACTTATTCTGCAACATTCGTAGTGACTGAGAACTGGCTCAGAGCCTTAAGCATGAAGGCCTTCTACCTCTCTACTATCATCTGAAGTTTTATGTTGTGCTTTGAAAGTGAATGCAAGCTACTTCCCAAGCCACCAAGACAGAATAAAATTTCAAAGATTAAACAGTAGCAGAGAGTGGCATGTTTATAAGTCTAGGAAAGGGCTATATAACCTGCTTGGGAACCAGGACAGGGATGAAATGGAAGCAATCTAAGGAGACAAATAAAGTAAAGTCAAAAATGTCATATCTATCTTGCAAATGTCTTGAGATCAGGCTGTGCACCCCAGCAACATCCTGCAAAACAGGTGGACAATCTCTCTCCCCCCCCCCCCGCTGCTGCCCTGTTGATAGATCCATTCTCTCAGGGGTTAGTTTGGTCAGGGGACAAATGCTGGTGGTATGAATATACCCTCCAATTGCCCCAATCTGGTAGGGACAGTCCTGATTAATTCTCTTATCACCCCACTTTTTCAGCTGCTTTTAAAATGTGCCAGTTTATCTCTCTCCCTCCTCCTTGTCTTCATCTTACCTCAGTTGCAGAAAATTGAGTTCAAAGTGCAAAAGCATTTTTTTTTTATTAACTCAGGGAAGGGGAGGAAGAGAGGATGGGGGCAAATCTTCCCAGTACATTCACATACCCTCCAACATTTCACAGATGGAAACTGGGACACACATGGCCAAGCAACGTCAGAGTGTGGTCAGGATGTCAACAACTATCAATAGGGCAGATCACACAAGCTAGGAGAGGATGCTGCAGCTTGCTTTTGCCTGAGCCTGCTGTGAAAAGCCACAGTGTGCCCCTTCCTCTCCTCTCTTCTTCCCCCTGCTGAGTTAATGGAATAAAAACTACTTTTGCACTCTGAACTAAGTTCGCAGAACTGACGTAAGCAGAGGACAAAGGGGGGACATGAGAGGAGAGAGAATCTGAGGCATTTTAAAAACAGCTGAAAAAATGGGGCAACAGAAGAATAATCAGGATTGTTCCTGCCAAATCAGGACAGTTGGAGGGTGTGGGCTTAGGCAAAAGCAAACTGCTGCAACCTCCTCTAGCTTGTGTGTTCTTCCTTGTTCATAATGTTTGCTATCTTGACTTCTCCATGATATAACTTGATCACAAGTGTCCCAGATTTGGTCTGCAAAATACTGGAGGATATATATATATATATATATATATATATATAATTCTCTTGGATATGTTGCTGTTTTCAGTGTGCTGATTGGCTGCTTAGATGTAAGGATCTGCCTCTCCTCGCAGGACTAGGCCCCTGGCTGCAGCAGCCAGCACAGCCTCTTTGCAGACTCAGGCCCTGGCTGTGGGAGTCTTGGAAGAACCAGGGCCAAGCTATCAGATGCAGCCATCTGTAATCATGCAGCACACCTGAAACAGCCAGGGGAACTGCTATTTAAGAGTCGCATTCGGTCCTCAGTCTTGGCCACTGCAATATGGTTTTCTGTGCTGTCGGTAGCTGGGTCTTGCTCTTGGGCCTTCTGTGCTGTTTGTAGCTGGGCCTTTGGCCTTCTGAGCTGTCTATAGTTGCTCCTTGGGTCTTCTGTGTTGTCTGTAGCTGCTCCTTCCTCGTGGGCCCTGGATATCTGGTATGTGTTCTGACTTTCAACTGTTTTTGGACTCTTATGTATCTTTGACCCTGTCTGGACTTTTCACTCTGTCTCTTCTGTTCCTGACTGGGCCCCAGTGTCCCTGCTCCTAGAACCTGCCACCCATGTCCCAGGTAGTAGGAAACTTCCCAACCAATCAAAGCTTCCCATTGGACAGCCAGTCAGCACACTGGGGGAGCAAACGTGTAGAAAGCGTCAAGTCCTTTCTAAACATGGCAGTGGAGGGGCTCTTGCATCCTGATGCATGTGGACTGTTTATGTGTGTAGCATGGGAGGTGTGTGTGTGTGGTGTGGGGGTGTAGCATGGTGTGTGTGTGTCCACACAGTCGCATGGTGGTGGCAGAGGGGCTCTTGTATCCTGGCATGTGTAGTGTGGGGTGTGTGCGTGTACATGCAGTCCAATGGTGGTGGAGGGGCCCTCGTGTCCTAGTGTGCATTGTGTGTGTGTGTCTGCATGTAGTCATGGTTGTATGGCAGTGGTTGTGGGGGCTCTCAGCATGAAACTAGCTATTATAGTTGATTTGAAAGGTTATATATTAATGCATCAAATGATCAGACTCTTGACATGTTTCCTAAGTGGCCAGTCAGCAGAGTGGGAATGGAAACATCCTGAAGCATGTTATATATGTAGATAACAGTGTATGTTACGCCAGGTATAGCTACTATGAATGAATTGCTCTTTATGCAGATATGGCCCATCATATCAACAAGAACCTGCTGTTTCATCAGTTCATTGAATATAATATCTATATTCTTACCATGCTTAAATTACTATTCCCCCTCTTTTTTGCATAGGCCAGGAACAGGCAAAGTGTAACCCGAAGGTTCCAACATCCCCTGGGGGCTTCTTGTTGTCTCCTGGCTTCCCTAAGACCCCCTTATGCCCAAAAAATTGCATCATCACTCTCCTCCCAAAATGGAGAGGTGTTTTTTCATCCCAAACAACTAAAGATAGCAAAATAATGCTCCAAAAAACAGGGTCAACCCTTATTCAAAGCCTCCCTCCAAAGCCTCGAAGTACACAAACAAACAACAGCCTTAGTAAAAGTCAGAATCAACCAAAAGTGCCTTCCAGCTTTCATTTTTATCCAGCACAGTCCACCCCTGGGGCCTCCACCCAGCTAACATTCTGTGACATCCTGCATTTTGTATTTATGGGAGACACTAGAGCTGTGTGGCTGAGAATTCTCAAAACTCCTCCCTAAACTGGAAGTGCCAGGATTCCCTAAGATGGAACCATGGCAGTTAAAGTGGAATCATAGTGCTATAATTCTTGATGCTTGATTCACTCTTGTACTTGCTTATTTGTTTTTTGGCAGTCCACGGTTTTCTATAAAACCAACTTCCAGCACCACATTTCAAATGAGTTTATTTCTTCCTGTCATCTTTCTTTACTGTCAGCTTTCACATTGTTACCTGCCCTGACACCTTCACCCTTCCAATAATTCATCAATTGCCTATATTTCATAAATCAGCTTATTTATTGACACTTCACGAAGTTAACAGTAGACCTGGACTTCCCCATAAATAGAGACTGAGGTAAGGTTTGCTCAAAACCTAAAGAAGAGATCTTTCCAAATTCCCAAAAAAGACATGCCTCGGCGGGAGTTATGCAGACGCCTCCCCTTGGATGGGTAGTTGGGGTGCTAATTCTCCTGAACACATCTGAACACATCTGGAAGTGAGTCATTCATTAATTCAATCATGCCTCTGCAAACTGGTTTTCCTTCACATACCTCTCCTTGACAATGTGGCTGAAGAGCGGGGTATAAATAAATAAATTTTAAAAAAAAGAGGTTGCCTGATGCACCTCAGTCTTAATGTCTCAGTATTGGCTATTCTTAATACAGTCGTACATTCACATTTGTGGGGGTTAGGTTCCACAGACCCCTGCGAATGTGAAAATTCCATGAACAGCAACTACCCTCCCCCACCAAAGCGACCACGGGGCCTCCGGAGGCCCCATAGTCACTTCCCCCGCCTCCCTCCCCATGCCACCACGGGGCCTCCACCCTCCGAGGCCCCATGGTTGCCTCCCCAGCCCTCCCCCTCCCTCCCAAGACCTTCACGGGGCCTCCGGAGGCCCAGCGGTCGCCTCCCCAGGTCTCCCTCCTCCCTCTCAAGGCCACCATGCGGCCTCCAGAGGCCCTCCAGAGACCCCGTGGTCGACTCCCAAGGCCCCCTCACCGCATCTCTCACCCTGTGCCCGGCCTCCTAAGATGGCGAGGGGGCCTCAGAAGGCTCCCTTGCTGCCTCTCCCACCCCCCGCCCGGCCTGCTTCTCTCCCCCCCCCCAGAAGTGGCCACATGGCTTCTAAAGCCCTGTTGCTGCTTTTGGGAGGGTGGGGGAAGGTCCTCCGAAAACCACAAATATTCAAAACCGCGAATGCTAAATTCGTGAATGTGGAGGGGCAACTGTATAGCCAGAGCTTCCATTATCTAATTCCATTTAACATTGTATTCCACTCATAACACCCCTTAAGGGTAAATATTAGGTATAAATATCACCCCCAAACACAAAGTGCAAAGCTTCCTTCATCTTGTCACTCTGTCAGTCTGTGTCACCACATGCTCAATTTCCCAGAGGCCATCACTCTGTTGGTTTGTTGTGTCACCTGGTGTGCATAGCCATACTTCTCCTCTGCATGAATCTCTGATCTTTGGATAGCTATAGTATAGCCTATTATTCCAAGCTCTATTCCTCTAGACTAATACTTCCTTCTCTTCTTTGTTAGCCTTGTGTGATTGCTTGAAGCCTGAGTGTTGGTGTGAATGCTTCTGAGATTTTTTCAATAAAACCATTTTTATTTTATTTCCTGGCTGTGAGTCTCATCAGTTAGTACCAGTATACATAGGTCAAAAGGTCATGTGGTCACCTGGCTTTTTGCTGCCATATTGAGCTAATTAAAATTCCCCATATTAATATCTGATGCGAGTGGGGTTCCCACGTACCCGCAGTAATTCTGGTAACAACATCCATGCATAGAAATCATAAATATCAATGATTCTGATATTGACTCTTAATAATACAATGCCGCTCTGATAGCCTTTGTGGCTGAACAGCAGGATATAAATACCTAATTAAATTTAAAAATTAAAAAAATTAAAACCTGCATCATGCAACCTTGAAGATTCCCAATTAGAAATTTAAAACTAAAAATGTATTCCTTAAACTGTCATGTTGGCTGTGAAATAATACAGAGAATAAACACAAAAGCCTAATGATTTCAAAATGCTTTGTTATAGTTACATTTTATTTGATATTACCCTGTAAGTTGGTTTTCTTTAATAAAAATAGAGCTGATACCCTGCTATAAGATAGGGAATAAAATTCAGTTTAGCATAGTGTTTGTTTCTAGCTCTTTAGCAATAAACCTCTTTCTTTCTTTACTATTGAATTTTGTCTATGTGCTTATATTTGAAGTAAGGATAAGTTTCTCTTCTACACTTACATAGTAAAACAACAATTTTTAGACTTTTTTTTAAAAAAATTAAAAATACTTTCTAGCAATTTAATAACCTTTATATTGAAACGTGGGCTCTTAAAAGTAGAATTGCTGGAGGGTGTAACAAACTTCTTATAATTGTGCTGCATTTGTGCAGTCATAATATCTTTATTATCCATGGTATTGTAGCTTCAGTAGTTGGGCTTTAGTCAGTAGCTTGTATTATTTTCTTATTTACTAGCCATGTTATAGCTGCTTAAGTTGTTATAATGTAACCATTTTAACTACTATCATTAACTCATATTTTATACTACTCACTGTTTTATAATCATGTATTGCTTTTCACCATCTAATCTATAATGTCAATACATTTTTAATTTTCTTTTGGGTGTGCTATTGGTTCAAATATCATTCTCCTTTGCTCATTGGAACTATATTCCAAGGGTGGTATAGAAAAAGAACCCAGATTTTTACGGGCCACATTCTGCCTAACCATCAAAAAGGAGTCAATACACCACCTACTGTATATTTCATGTGTTTTTCAAAGTTTGTTTTGTACAATACAAAACAATGTCCCACCTTGAGATCAAGCTCTTGATCATTTCAAAAAGGTGCCATTTTGACAAGGAAAAAAAAACTTTAATTAGGCATTTCAGTTTATAAGGTCACAGAAAGATCTTCTTACCTTGAAAAATATGCTGTCAGCTTTTAACTGAGCTGAATGACTTGAATTCCATTACAACTTGAAATTTAGAAAGTCTTCTTTTTATATATATAAAAAATTCAAATGTAACTAACAGCCTTTGTTCAACACATCAATACAGATATTTGCATAAGGTATTGATTAGAATTCATTATAATCACAAAATGTTAATTACACCAATTAATTCCCAATCTGTTTGTACCCTACCTTGTTTGCCTTTAGCACAGAAGGTTAAAGCCAGAGTGACTGAGCTGTGAATTTTTCTCTTGAGATAACATTTCTTAGAGGACACAGTCATTTTATGAATCCTGTTTTATGAATCTGTATCTTTCACCCTCTTGTCAAGCTTAAAAGTCATTACAATTGATTTAAAAAAACCTTCTTGGCTGCATTTGTCCCATTTATTATGGGTAAAATAGTACCAACATTATTTGATGAAACTGTTTTTTTTAAAGAAAAAAAATCCCAAATCCTGTTGGTGAATTATGATGGCGTAAGCCAGACTTATGCTGTTGCAACTCACATTTTTGGACATTTTGGTCAGAATTCTTTATCAACCACATAATGACTCAAATACCCTCAAATCACCTTTAAAGGGACTCAGCCCTTAGCTCCCAAAGCACAGCCATTTCTATGTAATTGAAGAGGTGGGGAGGTCAGCTGAGATGCATCCAGATGTTTACCTATAGCTGGATATGATACAAGGACAACATCTGCAGGGTCATTCCAAAGACTTCCAGAGGTCCCTGTGAATGCCAGCTGTAGTGTATTCAAATAAAGAAAAATAGCTGGACATTTTGTCCACTGACTCCCCCCCCCCAACACTCTAAAAACTCACAAATGGCCATGTTGGGGGGACTGCATCACGTAAAAGGTGGGGTTTGGCAAGTAGCATCAGGAGACATGGCTATGGAGACCCTACATTCCACAGATATATCTCCCAATACAATATTCCAGTCCCCATTTTTATGGAACTAGATATCATTCTGATTAGATCCAATTGCAAGAGATTCCTTGAATTATGCTACTTAATGGCACCCATGCTTTGGAACTGCTGAGCCTAAGAAATATTTTTGCTCCCTTCCCCTTCGCTTTTGTTCCATTATTGTTATTACTGTATTTATTTATATTCACTCTTTTCCCAACTAAGCAGCTAAAAAAATTGAAACAAGTAAAAATTGACATCACTAAAATATATATGTTAAAATATGGTTAGAAGTCATTTTAAAACATACACAGCTCATTATTAAAAGCCCGTGCCCCATAAACAGTAAATTTCCAAAGTCCACTCAAAAGAAAAAAATCTTTACCCACCACTGGAAGGACAACAAGGAAGGGAGTTCTAGAGTCTCTAGAGTCTCACCAAGAAGGCCCTGTGCCACATTACCAGCAAATGTATCTGTGAGGACTGTGGGACAGAGGAAAGCCTGCCCTTAAGATCCCAAAACCCAGGCAGGCTCTTATGGAAGTATAAAGTAGTGATGATAACCTGGATAAACCATACAGAATTTTATAGATCATAACAAACACTTTGAATAGTGCACAGGTTGATTGCTTCTCTAATCATTTTTGACTGAGCTTTTCTACTCAGCCAGTTTTGAATCTGTATATATGTCCTGATTTTGTGATTTTGCTGTCTATATGATTGTTTTGATTGGCAGATTGATTACTATATTACTGCATTTTGTTGTATTTTTATTACTTATTAGACACTTCACATGGTTTCAAGTAGACCGTGGCAATCCAAACATAGGGGCTAGTGAAGGTTACTCGAGCCTCCAAAGGTATCTTGGAAATTTCCCAAAAGCAGACACACCCAGGATGTGATTAAGTGACACCCCCTCAGACAGTTGTTAGGGAGGAATGTGCTCATCTCCCCTGGATGCACCTAGCAGTGAGTCATACTTTAAATTAAACAAATGACCTGAACACCAATTGTCCTGCAAACATCTTCCTTCACACCTCTTCCCACCCACAATGTGAAGGTTGCCTTAAACCAATCAGTCTAAATGTTCCAACCATTAGTGGCAATCAATCATGCCAGAGTTTCCATTGTTTAACATTGGGAAACTCACTCAAGCATTGTTCTACATTCAAAACACCCATTAAGGGTATGATGTTGGGTATAAATATTACCCCCAGTTCATAACCAAAGTGTGTTACAGTGACATTGACACTCTGCTGGACCGCTGCCTCACCCTCAGCTCTTAGGCTGAGTCCTTTGCTGCACAAATCTCTGCTCTCTAGACAGGTAATTATTGCCCATTTTTCCCAAATCTCTGCTATCCAAATATTTCCTCCTAATTCTTCATTTGCCTTGTGTGGTTGTCTTGTGTGCATGATGGCACGTGTAAATGTTCCCGTGGTTATTTTCCAATAAAAAAAAATTATTTTCATTTTGGCTTGGCATCTCATCAGCGAGTACTGGTATACACGGGTGAAAAGGTACCACCAGTTACCTGACCTCTTGCAGCCATACTTTGAGCTAATTAAAATTCCCCAATATAATACCATAATTTGAGTGTCACAAGTGGGTCCCATGGACCCCACTCAATTCACATAACACTACTACCTCCTCCCCAATGATATCTCATAACTGGACATATTCAACACTTTTTGGGGTCACTGTGGCTAGAAGGTTAGGCAGACTGGAGATCAGACAAAGGTCACAATGACCTGAGATGTGTCTAAAAATATAACGGTAAGAAAATCCATATTAGGATTGAGCAGGAAGCTCCCATAATGGATTTTTGTGCTAATCCTTTCTTCCAGCCTTTGATGCTTAAGTAATGATCCAATCAAGCAATTAAGTAACCATTCCTTAATCTATACCCTACAGAAATCTCTCCTATACTCCCTCCTGTCCAACCTTGTGAGGTTATCACAAACCCATCAATTTCTATCTCCCAGCAATTAAAGCAATAAGTTGAGTTTCAGTTTCCTTTGCATGTTCCATGAGAGTGTTGTTCAAGCTTTGTTATTACCAAATTCTCCCCTCTTAGGCATGGAATAGGGTATAGATATTAAACTGCTCTAAAAATGGTAAAGTGTACCACAGTGGATGAGCTCAGCCACTCTCTTTCTCAATGTGCCCCAAATCAGAACCTCCTATGCTACACTCAGACATCTGTCTGAGTATCCTTGCTGCACAAAACTCTTCCCTTCAACACTGGTAACTATCACCCTATATTCCTGGAACACTCTCTCCCTCTATGCAATCTTTCTTAGTCTGCTACAGCCTTGTAGGGTTCTTAATCACATGTGTTGTATATGTTAGTTCACTTTTGTGTTTTATGTCAATAAAATATTTTATTTCACTTCAACTGGAGTGCTCTCTACAATTAGTGCTGGTAAACAAAGGTGAAAAGATCTCCAAAGTTACCTTCCTCTGGCAGGCCTCCTTTTGAGCCAATAATTCCCCAAAATATTAAAGGAGATTTGGGCATCATGGGTGGGACTCTAAAGCACCCCTCACATCTTAGGGTAACACCACCCCCTGTGACATCAAAACCTGTGATCTTATGTTAAGATTCTGGTTTCAATAACTTCAATCTGTAGACCTTTTTGTAATTTGACATATCCTTAATATTTACTTCAACTATCAATTATAAATTTTAAGATTAGTTCTTTACAAATATTGATATATTTAACATGCACTTTCCTTGATTTATCCCCCCACCACCATGGGGTTGAAGCAACAGCCCCATGAAACCCAAAGAAGGGTAAAATATTTATAGACAATATGCTTCATCTTTAAGAGACAAACTGGGAAATCCCTAGGAGGTAATGCTGCTGAGAAACCTGCCTATAGTGACATGCTGTTAATTTGCATAATGTTATCCAGAAAGCTTTGCAGTTTCATGTTAGTTTGAAGAATGCTATCTTTTCCTTTCATTTAGGGAACATATGGTAGCACAGAGGGGCTCGTTGATAGGCTGTTTGATTTAAAATTTTGTTCATAATGAAAAGGAGGTGTCAGTGTGGCTTCTGTATTAATGTGGAATGGAGAAAAGGAAGGGAGGGAAGCATCAGTGATAGCTATGTATGCCAATCAAGAATTAACTAGAACCATGGATGTCTACCAAAAGCTCAGTTTAAAACTCTGTCCTTAAAAGTATGTGTACCATCAACATGGAAAGAGGAGCGTTTATTCATATTGAGCATGTTTTATGGATGTGACCAGTGTTTACCAGTGGTGGATGGCAGTTTTCCATGTTAGTGGTGCAGTGAATCCATTCTGGGGGGTTGTGCTAGCCAAGGTGCTCAATTTCTTTTGAGGATATTGTTCAATATCTTGGAAAGCTTCTTTAGAGTTTTGACTTAACTCTGAAGTAAATTCACAAGCCCAGGCCCATGGAGCCCACCAGCTGCCACTGCTGTACACCCAACACAATTGGCACACAGTAGTCAAAGAAGTCCAGTCACCAGATGTACACACACACATTTGTAAAATTTGTTGCATGTAGTGTTTGTTGTGAGAACAGGGTTTTATTATTCAGGAGAGTTTAATAAACTGAGTCTTCTGTTACCTCTGTATTTCATTGATATGGATAAGTTTATTATGCATTAATATTTTGTCTGCAGAGAATCTGAACAACCAACAGACATTGACATGCTGAGAAAATAACTCAGCTAAATATACATTATTCCAGCTAAAATTTTCCCAGTCCATGTCAATTAACATCTTCACGTTCACAGTGGTAATTCAAGATTTTCATACACATACTGTCTCTACAAAGAAGAACCTTAGAAACACTTGAATTGATATCTATAAAAGCCACCAGTCCTTTGACAGGGGTATATGCTACTGTAAACATAAGACCCAGGTGCCACTGGTAGCTCCAAATTACGTCCACTTTCACTCTTTCTCCCTGTGTGGGGGCAGTAGCTGCTTGTTTTCAGCAGGGGTGCTCTAGTTTGCCTGTCATTTGTTTTAATGGTGGATTGGCCACTGTGATTTTGGCTACCTGAGGGGGCTTTGGGGTGGTACTATGTAAATGTGCAGTCTGTCTGCTATAAGGTGATTTGTGGGTAGGCAAAGGGGAATACAGGAGTGATCAGCCAATCAGTGGTGGTATGGGAGAAGTTGGAGGGTAACATGATTGGCTAGCTGCAGTAGGGATTTGCCCAAGTGCTGGGGGTGGGGGGATTAAATGCCAGAGGCAGGGAGGGAGAGAAATAAGCCTGCTGTTGGAGAATTTGCAGTAGACCACCCTTGCCAAGAACAATTTTGTGGTAAGATTCATACTAATCCAAGGAAAACTAGAAAACAGGTGACATTTTTGCCTCTCTGATAAGGCAAAATACTTGGGTAATGGAGGAGAACCCCAGATAGGCTTCTGAGCATATCTAGTGCACAGCATCACTATTTGAGGGAGACAGAGAGGAAGTACTCATTCACAGTACATGCGGCCCAACTGGGGCTTCCTTGAGTGGATAAGACTGCATTGTACACTGTGTGCAGAGATTCCCAGCTACTCAGGGGCTTCCTGCAGTATGTACCTCTATGAAATATATGCTTGTTTTTAAAAATAGAGATTAGGCAGACAGTAAATGGAACATTCTGTTGCAATCCTATATCCCTATGCAATATGGGTATGTAAGTCCCCCAGTTTCAGAACACAGTGGACACTCCTCACTCCCGAACCCACATGGGGCTGCACTGCAAGCAAATAGGTTCTCTTTGCAGCTGCTGAAAAAAATTGGTGGCAACTCCAGCAGCTCTCTATGGTGCACAGAGGTAGGAGGAAAAGAGGGGAAGAGGAGGCTAGTTCTTATTCACTGAGCTTACATAGTGGGAGATCTGTGAGTAGAGAGATGGTCCTATCAATTTGACAGGAACAAGCAGGATAGCTAGAGGACCCTTTCTCCTTGGAACAGTTTTTCAACTGAAAATATCACCCAAATCTGCTACTAGTATATATGTGGGGTTTTATTTTCCTGCAGAGCTCATTGCAGTTTTGATGAAGCAATTCAGATTGATGAAATGGTACAGAAGGAAAGGGTTAAATATACTGTCTCTGGGTAGGAGCTCAAATGTTTGAATGCTCCAGTATTTCTTCTTCTTCTAAGCAAGCTAAATTCAAATAGAAAACTAGTGGACCAGTTTTTTTTTTAAAAAAAAAAATCCTCCTGCTGTGATAGCTTGCATGCATGGAAAGCTATCATATGAAAGAGAAGACTAGGCTAAACCCTTAGGTTGTGATATGTTGTGGGGAAGGTTTGGTTCTATTTCACAGTAGGCAACACCCAGGCATGCAGCTTTTTGCCTGTAGTCTGCAATGGTGCAGCCCAAGAAGGACGATGCCATGCTATCTAGTCTTTCTTCCTCAAAGACAAATGGACTCCTTGTCTGCTGTAACAGAAACCATGAATCACTTTGAAATAGTACTTATTCATTCCTGGGCCCAGACTTCCAACAGCAAGTGTTAAGCAAGCACTATTGAGAAGAATGAGAGCTGTATGCTGTATCAAAAACTCACACATTTTAATAGGACTTAAATGGGAAAACTTCCCAGTGGTACATTGCCTCTGAGAAACGCCTGGTGGTACCATGTTAAGGAAGATTGGTGTAGAATGAACTACCCCACTAGATTTCAGACATCCCCAGCTTGCTACCCTCCAGATGTGTTGATTATAAGCCTCCAGTGGCTGAAGATGATGCAAGTTGTAGACCATCATGCCTGGTGGCCACCAGAGTGAGGAATACCAGAGTACCCATATGACATCTGACTAATGATTCTGTATGTTTGATTCTTTCAATCTGTTAGACGTGCTTTTTTCCCCTCAAGTAGAATTTATTGCAAGTTTTGCCCTATTTTTACTGCAGTCATTATACTAAACCAATCAAACCTTTCAAGGGTTTCCTGCAAACCATCTAAATTCTTTTTCTGGCCCGTGTGTTACACAGTTCTTTTATTTAATACTGCATTTTCCCCATTTTGGTTCATTCTTCCAAAGCCTCCCATCGTTTAAAAGTCTATTCAATTGCACTTTTTTTTTATTGTCATGCCAAATCTCCCAAATCTATCTTCTTCTACCTGTCAGTATTTGCTGGCATTACAACTTTGGATAATATTGTCAAAATCGTTATTGCTGGTCTAAAACTGTAAAATACTGTTTCGGAGGGCTAGCCACTTGAGTAGAGTGATTTCATTTACTGAATCATCTTTGGATAAAGGAGATACATGCATTTTTTTTTCCTAGCCACACAGCTAAAAACGCAAGAAAGGCTCATCTTGTCCTGGGTTCCACTATGGGAAGCCAACAGGCAAGACATGAGTACAGCTGCTCCCTCCATCTTTCCCTCCTCAGTAACTGATACATGGAGCAGTACTGCCTCTGATATGGAGATGACATAAAGCAGTCATTGAAAGTCTTATCGTCCATTAATTTGTCCCATCCCCTTTTCAGGCTCTCCAGGTTGGTGACCATGTTCTAGTAGCATAGAATCATAGAGTTGGAAGAGACCACAAGGGCTATCTAGTCCAATCCCCTGCCTTGCAGGAATAAACAATCAAAGCATCGGTGACGGACGGCCATCCAGCCTCTGTTTAAAAACCTCCAAAGAAGGAGACTCCACCACACTCTGAGGCAATGCATTCCATGCCGAACAGCTCTTACGGTCAGGAAGTTCATCCTAATGTTGAGGGTAATCTCTTTTCCTGTAGTTTGTATCCATTGCTTTGTGTTCTAGTGTCTGGAGGAGCAGAAAACAAATTTGCTCCATCCTCAGTATGACATCCCTTCAAATATTTAAACATGGCTATCATGTCACCTCTTCACCGTCTCTTCTCCAGGCTAAATATACCCAGCTCACTAAGCCACTCTTCATAGGGCATGGCTTCTAGACCTCCTACCATTTTGGTCACCTTCCTCTGGATGTATTCCAGCTTCTTAATAACCTTCCTGAATTGCGGTGCCTAGAACTGGACACAGTAATCCAGGTGAGGTTTGACGAAAGTAGAATAGCGTGGCACTATTCCTTCCCTTGATCTAGACACTATACTCCTATTGATGTATGTTCGTCAGCTTAACAAAGCAGTGTGCAGTGCTCATCTCTCCTGGATCTCCTACCATTCAGCTTCATCGGATAGCTTCAGGTTCTATTATTATGAGATAGGGAGAATATTTTCCTGTCCACTTTCTCCACACCATATAATGGGGGTCAATCCTAGATCCCCTCACCATAGCATAAATATCCACACGCAGATATACACTACACTGAGCCATATACCCTCCCCGGGTTTACTAAAAGGCCCCTGAAGCTGCCCCATGTGGCCATTCTGTGCTTTTGAATGAGTAGGCAGGCTCAGAGAAACATCTGACTTCATCTCCATAGCTAGATGTGAAATGATCAAAGCAGTGCTGAGACCCCTGGAGGACCCATGGAGATCTCCGCATTGATGTCATCGTTTCATGACTGGCTATGGAGACATAGCTAGACACTTCTCAGATCCTGCCTGTGAAACACAGAATGGCCATGTGGGATGACTTCAGGGCTTTTCTGTAAGTGAGAAGGAGCTTTGGTGGCTGCTGCTGAGAGAAAAGGGGAATACTAACCCCTGCAGTGCCCCAAAAAAGGACATCTGCTTCCATGAGGAAAATGTACAAGGTCTGTCTATTAAATAACGAGACTGCGTTTATGCCCTTCAGACAGATCAGGGAGAACTGATCGTGAACACTTGAGTGGTGACCTTGAACATGTCTGAACCTGCGTGACAAACATCAACACCCTCAGCCATTCAATTAATTGTCAGTAATCATTTAAAGCAATTGCATTATCTGTTACGTGCTGGAAGAATGATGAGTTTAAGAGTTAAGCAACGTGACATTCTACAGGAACTTGAGGCGGACCCAAACCTTTTTTAAAAAATCATCACTTGTGATGAAACTTAGATCTTCCAGTATGATCCTGAGATAAAACGACAGTCAATGCATTGGAAAACACCCTCATCACCAAGAATGAAAGAAGCATATCAAAGCTAGTCCACATTCAAAGCCATGCTTGTTGTTGCTTTGACATCAAGGGTGTAATTTAGGCAGAATGGGTTCCAGAAGACAGAACAGTGAACCAGCATTATTATAAGAAAGCTTTGACAAAGCCGAGAGAAAGTGTCAGGAAAAAAAAAGGCCAGATCTGTAGAAAAATGGTTTCATTCTTCATCAAGACAAGGTGCCTGCTCATGCAGCACTTTCTGTGAAGTAGTTTTTGGCTGATAAACACATTACTACACGTGAACATCCATATTCACCAGATTTGGCACCATGTGACTTTTTTCTTTTCCCTAAAGTGAAATCGGTGCTTAAAGGAGTATGTTTTGAGTCAATTGACACAGTAAAGAAGAAACTGGCAGATGTGTTGACACAGCTGACAGAAACTGATCTGCTCCACACCTTTGACCAGTGGAAAACAAGACTGCATCAGTGTATGAGTGTGAACAAGGAGTATATTGAAGGGGACAAGCATTAGAACTGTAATACATATAAGTAAAGGTGGGTTATTGTATCTGTCTCATTATTTAATAGACAGACCTCTAGCGCATTTGGATGTCCCTGACAGAATTCCAGGCATAATTCTATACAACTCTAGCAGGTTCCCTCCTTACGCATCTTTTTTTTCAAAGTGAGGGTATATCTACACTGTAGAAATAATGCCGTGTGACACCCCTTTAACTGCCATGGATCCATCCTACAGAATCCTGGGATTGGTAGTTTTGTGAGGCACTGAGAAGACTAAAGACCTTGTAAAACTATAGCTCTCATGATTCCATAGGGATGGAGCTATGGCATTTAAAGTGGTGTCAAACTGCTTTATTTTTACAGTGTAGCTGCTCCCTTAAAGAGCCTCAAATCTTGTAACCTTTCCTCATAGGGAGTTGCTCCAGTGCTTTGATCACTTTGGTAGTCCTTTTCCACACCTCCTTCAGTTCTACCATGTTTTTCAATGTCTTGTAACAATCTTTACTTGGAGAGAGGATCCTTTTAATTTCATTAGAAATTCCAAGCATAGATTCATTGTAGGAATGGGTGAGAATTTTGTTTCAGATCAAGATTTGACAAAATTCACACGATTTGAATATGGGAGAAGGTGAAACTGA
Source organism: Gambelia wislizenii (assembly GCA_030847615.1). NCBI lineage: Eukaryota > Metazoa > Chordata > Lepidosauria > Squamata > Crotaphytidae > Gambelia > Gambelia wislizenii. The sequence goes on from JAUMIR010000001.1 coordinate 365,351,254, forward strand.
TAGATTTACACATTTCTTCTAGGGATAGGTGAGAATTTTATTTTGATCAGAATGGACCAAATTTGCAAAATGTGAATATAGGAGAAATACTTGCACATCCTTAATGCTCAGACATCCCATGTCAAACTGGTGGAATAGTGAAGAAGGAAGGTGAAAGCAAGAACATACATAAAGATGTGAATGATCCCTTTCTTTCTTTCCTTCTTTTTTTTTACTTTTCTTTTCCCTGATTCTGTGCTCTAGCACTTCAAAAATTACAATTACACCACTGGCATAAGCTTTACATTGGTGGAGGGTGGGGAGGGAAAAGAAAAGGAAAAAAAATAATGGTGTGAATGGTGTACACACACACACTATCCAGTGAACCTAGGTGTAAACTCTATTGAACTCAGTAGTGTTTACTTCTGACTCCACAGGTTCAACCATTGGAACATGAATTTTAACGAAGGATCTTCTTCAGCCCACTGAAATGCATCCTTTAGCTTTTCATTAGAAATGAAAAACAAACTTGCAAAGAAATATTATCATTTAAACTCAGCATGGAGTAAGAAAGCCATCAGAGAAAAGGAAAGAAGTATAAAGCATCTGCTTGATTATTTTCCTTAATCTCTGACTTCCTCTATATAAAAAATAGCAAAATTTGAAAGCTTTGTTATCACTTCATTCACCAGCCAGAAAAATGTGAGTCCATCTGTTACTCTGGTGCTTGTGCAGAAAATTTTGGCTCTGAAAAAAAAAGTCATGGTGCTATAGTCCACACGCATCCCCCCTCCACTCCATTGCATGAAATGCTTTGCAAGTTACATTGCTTAGATCAATAAACTAGGATCTGATAGATTTCTGTTTGTTGTTATGCTGGGCTTTGTATTTTGTTTTTTACTACTAATTCCATTTTTGGCATCATGTCAGTCACATACACATAACAAGTAACAACCTTTTAATGCACAACAATTTTAGCTTTGTTTGAAGAATGAAGAAGATCTAGCTGAGATTGAAGTGAGTTCAAAGTGATCAAGAGATTCCCAGGATAATCAAGAGCCCTTTCCTTGCTGTTGTTTCTGAACTCACAGTAACAGGAGTGCTGTTGGTAGACAGTTTGTAAACAACTGACAGGAAATAAACATGCAAAGCAATACCACCAGAAATCTTTAAGCCTCACTTCTTTTTCTGTCCCTTCAAGTTGACACTGACTTATGATGACTCCCTCCTAGGGTTTTCTTGACAACATTTGTTCAGAAGGGGGTTGCCACTGGCTTCCTCTGAGGCTGAGAGAATGTGACTTGCCCAGTGTTGCCCAGCTGGTTTCCATGGCCAAACAGGGATTTGAACCCTGGTTTCCCGGAGTCCTGGGGCTTGTCTACATGAGCAATAAAACCTGTATTCACCCCATCTTTGTGGCACGGTTGACAGCAACAATGCACATTTTCACTGGGGGTTTCTGCAGAAAACCCCAGACCTGTAAGATTCACAGTTTGCTCCAGATTTCAGGGGGAAATCCAGATTTTTGGCCATGTGGCAACCAAGGATTGGCTTCTGAGCAAAGCTGGGATAGGACTTCCAGTGAATGGGACTCTGTTCTGGCATTCTTTTTAAAACTTAAAAAAAATGATTGTGCACATATCTAGATAAGTATATCTCTACTTAACCTAGTAATAAAGTACTCTGAACGGGGGGGGGGGACAGGTGCAGCCCTGGCCCGTGTGGCATAAAATAGTACCACGTATAGGACATGTGATCAGTGTAAGCCTGCCCTTTTACTCTGATGCAACTGACAGTGTGGCGGGATACTATAATCAGAGAAGCCTGGTGAGTGTGGCATTTACAGGGTCACAGCAGAACGCTGCGGCTATGAGTCCAGCGATCAAACAACTATACCATACTGGCTCGCCTGCAGTGTAATGTAGTGTAAGCTTCACTACATATGCAAATTAGCTCAAAGCTATAGAATTAGAATAGCAACTACTTATTTAAAAAAACATTTAGAATCCACATTTTAAAAAGAAATATTCAAAGCAGCATGACAAAAAAGGAAAATGACTGACACACATGTCATCCCTGATTGTATTATCTGCCAATTGTTGCTAAATTAGAACTGGCTGGAATTTGAAATATGATTTGATAATTTTCAGCTGTAGTTCTAGGCACACTTTCCTGAGGACAAGACCCATTGCATTTGATGGGATTTAATAAAAATACATAGGATTGCCCTGAAAGTCCTGTTTAATACATCTGATCATGATCATGGATAACAACCAAAGCCATCAAGTAAACCAACTAAAGTCATTGGAGAAAGCAGTTTACTGCTCCCTATATTACAATTGTTTTCACAGGATCCATAGAGTTGGATCCAGACACGGGGCTCTGCCAGAATGTTAAAAAAAGAATGCATTCTCTTGATTGGGGGGGGGGCTGGTTTTGCTGGTTGCTGTTGCCGCCACATTTCCTTGTACTATTCTTTGGAGGAGACTGTTTGTAGCAATTTCTTGGCTGTGCACTAGGGATTTTCTCTGTTGTTGTTTTTAAAAGAAGGTGTAGTTTGCTGAACAGCAAATTTTCTCCTTTCTGATTTTTTAAAATTACAGTTATTGAGTTATAGTTCAAAGTCCCATTTCACTGATGCATTACCTTACTATAGCAGTATAACACTTTAAAAGAAGGAGAAGGGAATTAGAAAGAAATTAGAAAGAAAGAAAACACCTAGAGGGAGGGAATAAAATGTTGCAGCTGTTGCCACAATTCCCAGAAAATAGTCTGGGACAAAAGAGTTGTCATTTGGATTTTTTTTAAAAAGCAACCTGAAAACTACAGCAACAAATACTGTAACCTCCCGACACATTTGTTCCACTGGTAGGAGCCCTTAATTATACCTAGAATGGGATGATTTAAAATCAGGGGGGACTTGAGTTGCTCATTTTAGTCTCACTGATTGCAGTGGGTCTTCCCCAAGTATCATTAAGGGCCCTTTCATATTACTGTCAGGACTATGATCCTGCCATGTTTGGTTAACATGCTTTGGCTGATATTTGGTGATAAAGGATGATGGGATAAGTTATACTGTCATGTGAGGTGCTGGGAAATAATTATTGTGTATACTTGCGGCCTGGGGTAATGAGCAGCTGTGTGAGGAGGATTTCAGAGTTGTGAGTAGCCCAAAGTCATTCTTGTGGGAAACTTGGTACAGGAGAGAGAGGAGGGGTCGTGCTGGGAAGATGGAATGTTTTGAGTTGCTAACAAATGGGGTGTAAGCTTTTGTAATGGTTAAACTGTGAAGGCTTTAAGTATACTGTGTCACTAGACAAACCTTCAGTCCTGACAACGTTTATGTACTGTGATCAGCTCTGCTTGCTTAATAAAGTTATTGTGTGACCACACCCACAATAAAACACCAGACACAAAACTAGTTAGAAAGATATGTTGGCAATAAATGCCCACAACTTTATTGATGACAGCTGCAGTCAGTTGGCTCAAACACATGGATCCGGAGCCAGCCATCGACCAACCCATCTGATGGCCGATTAATCCATTTGATAGAAGCAAGAAGGGGAGGAGTCCCTGCAGGCCCAAGTGCATCCTGTCCAACCTCCTCCCCTCCCCAAAGTTGGAGAGAGCCTGGAATGTGCATGCCCCGGGCTGGCATGCTCCTATGGCCAATGCTCCCCATACCCCGTAGTGAATTTCTGTGACCTGCTGGTGATGGAGCCCCCAATACTGGTGACCTTAGCTCCAGGACCCATGCCAACCACCCCCAAGTTGTGACAAGTGAAAAATTTTGTTTAGTTCATGAATAATCCCTATATGTAGGGTGGGTGGGTGGGTCAGCTCGTTGAGAGTGACTGGCCAGGCTGGAGAGGTGATCGGGAATATAAACCCGATCGCCTGACCAGAGGGAAGACTACAGGTGGAAGCAGCTTTCCTATTTCAGCCAATCAGCATTGAGCTGGGTGCTCAATCCTGATTAGCTGCCCAAAGCCCACTCCAGCCTATCAGAGCAAAGCAGCTTTGCTCTGATTGGCTGCCACTCGACTATCCTCCAAGCTAGGCGTGCAGCCTGACGGGAAGAAAGCAGAGTTCACATGGCAACAGCCATACATCAGTGTTGGGGGGGTGGGAAGGTAGGCCCCCACTGGGACTGCAAAACAGCTGCCAGGTAAGTTTGGCAGCCTTATTCTGAATCTGTTGAGAGCTTGTGTTGGCTAAAGTGGAGTTAGCCAGAGCATTACATCTATGCAGTTATAGCGGTATGATTCCACTTAAACTGCCATGGTTCCATCCTATAGAATCCTGGGATTGGTAGTTTAGGAAGGAGCACTTAGAATTCCAAGCTAAAAGCACTAGTGTATTCCCAGATTACAAACCTCAGAATTCCAGAGGATGCAGCCATGGAAATTAAAATGGAATCATGTAGTGTAGAAGGGCCCTAAATCTGGATCCAACCCAAACACTTTCTCCCCATACACTAGGTAGCTTGATTGATCCCCTCCTCCAGACTCCTCTTGGAGGTCTCCCTCATGATTTATTTGTTTTATTCATTTATATCCCACCTTTCTCCCAACAATGGGATTCAAGGTGGCTAACAACATCTTTAAAACAATACAAGTTAAAGTGCATGGTGAAATGTAAACAGCATTACTTATTGTAAGGTCTCTAGCATTGCCATCCTGCTGTTTGGGCCACGGTCACTGTAGGTAGGACATTCTCCCATTGTTCCCCTTAGGCACCATCATCCTTAGGCACCATCATCTTTTCTACAAGTAAATGTATAGTTTTATGAATAATTGTAGAAGTGGGTCTACAGGTGACCTCCATCAACATGGAGTACATGCAAGCAATTTAATTTTCTCTCAAATCACAAAGGAGCCAGGCTTTAAAAATAAAAACAGGCTGACCCTTTGACTTCTTTCAAGATTATTCCTCCACAATAATGTCCTTGTCAGTAATTCTTACAAGATACAAGAAAATTAGGTGAAAATTTATCAGGCTACATAAACAACAATTTGATCTTTTGTTATGTTTTTTATTGATTTTTCTCCACTGCAAACATTAGCAAGGAGAAGATGGCATAAATTCTTGCTATAATGTGCCATGCACAATTGTACCTTTTAGAACGAGCTACACAGCAATACACAAAAAGAGTGCTGTCATTTAAAAGAGCTCTTGCTTACCTTCAGTTAACTCTCTTTGGCCACAACTGAAGCAGTGCATAGAAAAAAGTTACTTTTCTAAAAGTTACTAAAACTTGTAGAATCCCTAGTCAGCATGGTCATAGGGCTGAGAGGATGAAATCATCTATTCTCTTTGCTTTGGGAAAGCCTTTATAAGAAATTCTGTAGCCTCCTTTTTCTTTCAGAAAACAATTCTGTTTTTGTCTCCTCAGTTTTCCAAAAGCAGTCGCATTTGGAGAAAAATGTGCATCATTTTGTAGCCAGAATGAAAGGGAGAGAGGCAGGGAGCAAGGAGTTGAGTACTTTCAAGACCACATTTTGGAGATTAACAGATGCTCTAAATATGGCGTTATCACAATGCCAGGAGATCGCTAAAGGGCTTCCTTTTCAGATGATGTCATTTCTCTCTCATTATGCTCCCATTTGGTTTTTGTTATGCCAGCGCTGCTTTTTATTAATGGGCTAAGCCATCAATAGATCCCCCATTCCGTTTCTGTCATGGAATGTCCTGTAACTGAAAACATGCCCCATTTTGCTGGCACGATGCCAGCATCAATGGGAGGTCCATGCCAGAACACTTCCAGGTGAGATCGGGACATCCAGGTAAGTGCAGATTTTTGTACTCTCCCCAGGTTACTTGTTATGTTTTAAGTGTGTTTGTGTGCTTGCTGTCACTTTTGGAATTTTTGGAATCTGGAATTTTTTATTGGAATAAGACCATTCTACTGAAAAATACACCCAACTGCAAAAGGCCATAACAATAATGCAAAAATAATAATAGTTGTTTTCCTCTTTTCTTACTAATACAAAAATAAAACTATCTATCCTAACACTAATACATGTTTCCTCTTAAACACACTATAAACACACTATAATCACTCTTCTAAACACACTATAATCACTCTTTTTTTCCAATGAACATTATGTTTAAACATTACAGTTATACCTATTTGGAAAAGAAAAAATCAATAAAAGATTAATAAAAACAATAATACAAAAATACAATAATAATAATAATAAAATATTTATTTAAAATATCCTTTTATGTTATTGCTGGGGTTGTCTCACTAAACCACAGCCAAAACTTTTTCCAACAATGGTTTGGCAATTTCTCTTTTTCACTCAGAGCTCAATTTTCAATTACGTTCTTCACATAATAAGCAGTGCCTTTTACATCCTGCAGATTTTGACTCTTTACCTCCCTTTGTCTTTGGAAAACTAACCCTAACATCATATTGAGGTTTACCAGGTGCACCGAGGACCAGGGCACTTTCCAAAAACTCTCAGCCACAGAACCAGACTCCTTCCTCTTCCACTTTTGGCCCACTGACTTTCTGGGTCCCTTGACATCCTCCAGAGGTTCAGTCCCCGAAAGCACTGTCTCCCAAGCCTGTTGTGCCAAATCTGGCCAATCCAGGACCCGGGCCACCTCCTCCCATGATTCCCGGGCACTCGGGCAGTCCTGGGTAAAATGTCTGTTCGTCTCCTTTTGTGCCACGCCACTCAAAATCTCAGCCATTTTATATTTCAGACGAGGACAAGTCTGCTCATCCTCTGTGGTCCACCGTCTCCTCCTCAGATTAAGAACCTGATGGTAGAGCCTCCACCTCAAGTCCCACAACTTTTTGGGGACCCTTTTGTCCATGAAATACTCAATTGGGTTAGTCTGGTGATTTACGCATTCTGATAAATCTAGTTTGGTCTGACATTTTTGTAAACATGGGTTAATGTAAAGCTCCTCCACTATTTTCCTGTACAAAACTCTCTTGATGCTCTGACCTGGTCTGCCTTCCCCCTTCAACTCCTCAGCATGAATTCTATATTTCTTTATGTAAAAAACAAAGTCTCTCAAATAATCTGGTGCTTTCAATTTTTCAGGCAAAGAAAACCTAAAACTTAATGAGCTTTCTTCCCACCAAGTCTTTCCCCAACTAGTCCCCATCCACCACTCACAGAACAAAACTAGCCAAACCTGAGGTTGAATCTGACCCTTTTGCAACAGAAAAACTTTCCCAAAATTTTGGGAAGAAAAGATAGTGATGAACTTAGGTCCCAGGGCTGGGAAGTCCAGGCCCCCTTGTTCTACCTGCCCATAAGCCACTGCTCTTGCCAGGGGGAACATGGCCATTCCCCAAAGGAACTTGAAGAGAACTCGATCAGCTTCTTTAATCACTGAATCCAGTGGTGGGAAAACAGCCACCAAGTTGGCTGCCACTGGAAGCAGGTAGGTATTTACAAAAGGGGCTCTCTGGTAAATTGTCAGCTTCCATCTCTGCCAGAGGGCCACTCTCTCCTTCACTTTTTCCAACCAGGGATACCAAATTTCTTTCCATCTGTTGGGAGCCACTGCAAAATTCAGCCCCAGGTTCTTCACCGTATCCATCTTCGCCTCTTGCTCTGCTTGCCACCCTTCCTTGTCTTCAACCATGTCCCTTAGAGGAATAGCTGCCATCTTGTCCTCTGCAGCAAAAATCCTGATCAAAAAACTCTTTTCCATGTAAAGTTGAGCACCAGAAACTTGACCGTAGGCCTCAAAAGCATCTTTAATCTTTCTAACTTCTATCCTATTCTTAACCAAGAGAGACACATCATCAGCATGGGCAACAAATTTAACAGATTCACAATAAACCAACCACAAACTGTCCAACGGACGTGGGATTCGGATCCCCGAGATGCTCTTGTCTAAACTAATCTTACACAGGATAGCATCCAAAGCAATAACATACAAGAGAGGGCTCAGCAGACAACCTCGCCTCACCCCAGAATTTAACTTAATCCTCTTTCCTTTATGACCATTGACTTGCAAAACCACCTCTGCATCCCTATAAAACAATTTAACTAAAGCAATAAATCTGTTTGTCATTCCTTTCCACTTGAGGGCTTCCCATAGGAAAGTATGTTCCACATTGTCAAAAGCTTTCATCTGGTTGACCTGTAGGATTTGACCAGTCCAAGCTCCCTCCCTGCTGAGTCGGAACACTTCCTGAAACAAAGAGAGTCTACCATAGTCCTACCCGGCAGAGTACTGGACTGTGCTTCCATCACAATCTTATCAGCCACCTTAGCCAGCCAATTGTTCAGTATTTTTGCCAACATGCGGTAGTCTACGCTGGTCAGAGCTATGTCACTTTTGGGAGTTTATTTTGCTTTTTATTTTATTTTTTAATTTCCTGTGCTCTCCTCTTCTTGTGAGAGCAGCTGGGATTTCAATCCAGGAAGTGGAGGGAGCTCCGTTCGAGCTCCATTCACTCCTGGGCTGCCTTGCCGAGGCAAGGAGCCATGATTAAAGTAGGTTTGAAAACTTTTTATTTTGGGGCGTAACAGGGGCTGGAGAGGGGTGGGAGAGGAAATTGTGAGACTGGAACGCTTTTTTTGTTCCCATTTGAAAATCTCTATCACATCATAGTTAGACAAATGGCAAATATGTATATGTGGTTTATGGTTCATTGACTCTGGAAGCAGATAATCTCCTTTTACCAACTTTGTTTGATAAGTCCCTGTGATCCCATCCAGAGAAAGCAGACATAAGACTTTATCACAACACCTCCAAAAAGCCCGTTCTTTTGCTGGCATAACTTTTCTGTTTTATGCCAGCAAAAGAGCTCCCCATGCTGCACTTACCTTGCCTCTCATCCAAAGGCTTCCCGGCAATGAAAGAGGAAGTGAATGGAGTTCCATGCACTTCCTCGTTCAAAATCCCACAGATTCTCACAAGAAGATGCTCACACAGGAAATAATAATAAAAAAAACAACACACAAAAAGTTTTTTTAAAGTACATACACACACTTAAAAACTCACAAGTAACCCAAGGAGGGTCATAAAAAGTGTGTCACTTACCTGGATGTCATGATCTCACCAGTACATGTTCGTGCCAGACCAGCCATTCATGCTGCATTCACATGAGTACAATGGTGTGAGGTTTCACAAACCGGCAATGCCAGCACTAAAGCTCCATGGGGGATCAATTGATGGCTTCAGCCATCAATAAAAAAATATGGGTTTTGGCCAGTACATAAAAGTGAAAGGCCGACATCATCATGAAAGTGTGACATTATACACACCCTTTCACATTTCTGTGGCATCATTACGATGCTGTATTTAGTGTGTCAGATAAAGCCCATAGTCTTACTTGTACATGTCCTAGTGACATTCATCCTGGACTACTAGAGTTCCCAGATCTCAGGGCCTTGCCTGGATGCTGTTCTCCAGTCCTCAGGGTGACGGTGATGAATCTCAGGGTCCAGCGATGCTACATAGTTATGGCATTTTGACGCCATTTTAATTACCATGGCTCCTTCCTATAGAATCCTGGAAACTGTAGTTTCATGAGGCACTCAGAATTATCTTCCAGAGAGCTCTAATTCTGTAGTTCAGGAGAGTTGATTAATGAGCTCCAAGTACGTCCGCAAACAACAAATCTCAGGAATCCATAGAATGAAACCACGGTGGTCAATGAAGGACTTTTTCGGACAGCGATTTGTAACGCAAGCAGCCTCGTCCCCATTGCGAGGCTGCTGTGCTGCAGGGGGGTCATTTCAGATTACGCTGTCCCCGTGCCAATACTGTTGCGGAAGAGCTAGGAGGCTGCAGCGCTATATTTGGCGATTTTCTAATCACGGTCAACTTCCGTGATTAGGAAATCACCAAATATGGCGCTGCAGCCTCCCAGCTCTTCCGCAACAGTATCAGCGCGGGGGCAGCGTCATCCAAAATGGCCCCCCTGCAGCGCAGCAGCCTCACAACAGGGATGAGGCTGCTTGCGTTACAAATCGCCGTCCGAAAAAGTCCGAAGTATCAAATTGCTGTATTTTGTGCAATGCAGATGTAGTCTCTGAATGAGAGTGCTACCGTGCAACGTGTGTATATATATATAGTAGGACCCCCATATCCACGGGGGATTGGTTCCACTGCCCTTCATGGATACTGAAATCCGTGGATAACTGTGAACACCATTGAAAATAATGGGACTTTCATTTTAAAATATCATAGAGATGCATTAGAGGACCTAGAAAATGTCTAGAGAGAATGTATTTTCTAGGAAGACTCTATGGTATGTGTTCTCTTTTGTGTCCCGTGGATAACTGAAACCATAAATGTTGGTTCCGCTGATACAAGGATCCTACTGTACAGTATTGTTCCTCTTTTGTTTGCCTTGGTGTGTGTTTTTTCTTTGAGCATACAGAACTCTGGCTGATGTAATCATGTATTGAAGAATTCTTCCACATTTCCTCTCAAGTTGCTCTTCCATCATTCCCAATAAGTAGAGTTAAGATCTCTTCTGAAATTTTATTTTTAAAATGGCCTCTATTAACTGATGTGTCTGAATCTAAAAATTCTGAGCCTTACCACATAACCACCACATATGATAAAATGTCTCTTCCTTCTGATCATATAGCCAACATTCATTTGTAACACTTTGATACATCTTGGCTAATCTTTCTGGAGTCAAATACCATTATACATCATTTTATAAAAAAAAAATCTCTCAAATCATAACTCAAAATTAATTTCAAAGACTTTCCCATTGATCCATACGTAAGTCATTAGCAATATTCTGTGCCCACTTTATCATACATTCTTTAAATTGTTCATCTTCCATTTCCATATGCAACAACATTTTATACATTTTCACAATCAAGTGATCATCATCTGAGCAAAGCTGAATTTGAAATTCTGATTTCCCAACTTCAGAACCATACAGCTTTTTATCCATCTTAAATCTCTCAGTAAGTTGTCTATAAGAAAGCGAATGCCGTGCATAGCCTTCTGTTTCAAACTCTTCCCTGGATTTCATTCTGTTTTACCCATCCTCCAATAATAATAAATTCTTATATGTACCTCATTTTTCCTTTTTTTTAAAAAAATATTCTGTATTAGAGCTTCATGGGGTGAACTCTAGAGTGACAATCTAGAATAAAATCAAATTTTGTATTTATTCTAAACCTTTAACAATGATCTCTTCACATATTAAATGCACCATCAACTTTAACTTTATCATACTATAAAAACCCATGCCAACCAAATCTCAAATCAAAGCCCTCCTGTTGCAACAATCTTTCATTCTCCAATATAACCCAATCTTTCAACCATACCAAACAAGGGCCCACAAGCTTGTTGATGTGGTCAACAAACATCACAAGTGGTTGTCTTTAGGTCTCAGGTTTTGGCCCTGAAATCTTACGTCTTGGGCTAATCCTGACTTGGAAATTCTATGGATTATTGTAATGTGCTCTGCTTGGAACCGACTTAGGCCTTGTTTCTACTGCAGTAAAAATCTGGATAAAATTTGACTACTTTGGCCTGAAGCTGCACTGGATTAAATTCAAACTACTTTGGCCTGGATTTAAGCACCACACCTTACCTGGCCAAAGCCGGAATCTACATCACTTATCAGTGGTCTTCTCTATGCAACAAGTAATTCGGATTTTAACCCCCAATGAAGCTGTGGGCCTGCCACCACTGCCTAACCAGGTGCCTCCATGGTGGTGCTGCCACTGGCATAGGCTGGAAGAACAACAGGACTCTGCCTTCCCAGTGCACAATCAATGTTTTGGCTGGCCACTCCTTCTGACCTCAGAGAGAATGGCTATGTGCCAGGGCTCTGCCTCCCCAGTACATAATCACCTGTTCTGAGGTGAGAAGGAGCACTCTGCCTCATCATCACACTGGAAATGCAGAGCCCTGGTGCATAGCTGCGCTCTCTGAGGTCAGGAGTGGCCAAGCTCACGATAGCCACTCCTTCTGACCTCAGAGCGGACTTCCAGCTCTAAACCAGAATCTGATGCCAATAATAAGTTAGGCAACAAGCAAATTTACATTGGGGTACATCTATACTGTAGAAATAATGCAGTTTGACATCACTATTAAATGCTGTAGCTCCATCCTATGGGATCCTGGGATTTGTAGCCTTCTCTGCCATAGAGTGCTGGTGTTAAGGTCTATCTGGGTAATCATAAGGAAATCTCAAAGCCAAGGTTCAATTGTATTCAGATGACTTTTATTTTCTGCTAGCAAAGTGACACAGGGCATAAACCGCCATGCTGTGTTTCCCCGAAACAAGGCACACATATCTTTTTATATTACAGAGAAACAAAACTTAAAGATCTAAGGCACTGCGCATGTGTATTATAGTGGTTACTAAACAGACCTTTTTTTAGGAACAAAACAGCTCTATATGTTTCTATTTTGATACCTTAGACACAGACAGCTGAACTGGGCAATGCGCCCAGAAAGGAGATAGCACTTTCTAGGCTGAATGACCCATTGTTTCTGATTCTAATAAACAAGACAAACCATACTATGTCTGTTTCTGGGCTTTTGGTCAAGCTGGAAAAAGTATAGTTATATCTCTCAACTTTCTCTGACACAGACATATTTTGGCAGACTTGGTCTTTTGTTCTACAGACTCAATATAACAAACTTTTGGGAAATCAATACAGACAGACCCTCTCATTGGTAACACACAAAACTACAAGTCCCAGAATTCTGTAGGATTGAGCCATGGCAGTTAAAGGGGTGCATTATTTCTACAGTGTAGATGCATCATTAGTCCAGGCAAGCAGAGGTGCTCCTGGTCAACCAGAAGACAGTCAAAAAAGAGAGAGGCAGCTTTTGCTCACACTTCCTTTTGAAGAATCAGGTTTGCTGTACCTCTGGATCCAGCCCCACCTTGAATATTCAGGTGTCATTGAGAGGAGGCTAGTGCACCAACTGCCCCTATGCCTGGAACTGTCTTAACTGTCCATTGCACTTGCCTTGGTAACATTTCATTTGCTCTACTGTAATATACTGTACATGAGGCTGCTTTTGTAAACTTCAGCTAATCCAAAATGCAGCTGCTAGAGCTGGTGGCAGGGAGCATGTGACTTTCTTGTTACCATGGGGTTCATTTACATGACAAAAAATATCCTCAAAGAATTTGCCCAGATTCCTAATGGTCCTCACACATTTCGGACCAAAGTCACACTATTCAGAAGGAGAGGGGCAAAAATACCCTTGAAATGCGCAATAACTGCTATCGCAATTTTTTCCCGACCTTTTTTGAAAAGAAGCAATATATTTGGAAAAATGCACACAATAGGACATCTGTGCAACAAATTCCCAAGCAGTCATTTATACAATCAATTCTCAAAAGGGCAACATTTGCAGCAGCAAGGAGTTTGCCATGCTGCCTGTGGGAGGGAAGGGGCACGGCCGCCTCACCATGGGGTTTTTGGTCCTTCGGCCCGCCCTCCCTCACTGCACCACAGACTCTGGCCATAGAGGAGCGGCTTCGGGAACCTCGGGAGCAGTGCAGTGGTGATGGTGGTGTCATTGGGCCTCCAGCTGCACCTTTATTCTTATTTATTTTTTATTTATTTCATTATTTTTATTTATTTTATTTACACCTCTCCTTCTGCACTGCAGACTCTGGCCCTAGAGGCCTTGGGAGCAGCTTGGCTGTGTGAACTGCTGTGCTGCTCCCGAGGCCTCTAGGGTCAGTGTCCACAATGCAAGGGGGGGCACGGCTGAGGCCCAACAAAAACAGCCTCAGGCATGGCACAGCATTGTTGTTGTGCCTTCAGCCACCCCCCTTCTGGGCCGCTGACCTTGGTCCGAGTGGCCTCAGGAGTTGCATGGCTGTAGAGTGGCCATTGTTGCTGTCATTGGGCCTTCAGCCACCGCCTCCCGCACCACAGACAGAAGAACTGGGGGGAAATTTGGGAGGAATTTTTTGTTCCTGAATGGGCTGAAACTGCCTTAAAAATGCAACATATCCCCCTAGTATTGCAAAGCCCCCAAACCTCCCCCAAACAGCTGTGGTATTGTTGCTGTCATTGGGCTTTTGCCACACACCCCCCACTGCACCATGGACTCTGGACCTAGAGGCCTCAGGAGTGGTGTGGCTGTGTGAACTGCAAAATCGCTACTTCTTCACTACAGCCACTTTCGAAGAAAATTGTGGGAACAAATGGCCACTGGTGCGAAAGGGAGGTAAGGCAATATTTTCCGTACTTAATTCTCCCATGTAACTGACCCCATAGTTTCCCTGGCTACCAGTCTCCTTCTGGTTACAGTTCAAAGCACTGCTTATGATTCACCGCTTGGGTGCAAACTACCTGAAGGGCTATCTTTTTCCAGATGAACCTGCCCATTAACTACTTTTTGAATTGTCTTATGTTTTTATTATTTTATGTTTTTAAATATACTTGCTTTATTTGGCTTTATTTTTAGAAGCTTTTAGCCCCAACTTTTGAGAGAAAAACATTTATAAATAAATAAATGAACCAATGCACACTTTGAGATCATTTTTGGAAGCTCTACTCACTGATTCATTCCTAAGTGCATCAAGGTTGTAGTGCACTAGTGAGAACCTTCTCAGTCATGACCACTGTCTTACAGAATTGTCTGTAAAGAAACATATGGTTGGATCTCTCTGGGGATGCTTTCAAAAGTAAAATTTTCAGACTTTTAATGGTCTTTGTGGGGCTTGTCTTCACGAGGCAAAAACCAAACAAACCAGACTGCCTGGCAGTAATGGTATTTTGCAGCAGCTGCAACTAACCTTAATGTGTTTTGGGGGGGTTTGTCCCCATAAGCTTCACATGCAAGATGGTGCCCACAAGTGATTTACTCGCATTTGTACTTACCTCAATTTGCCACCACCAAGCTTTTTTTAAAAAAAAGAACTCCAAGGTACCATATAGTGATTTTTCAATTTAACAGAAAAGCAAAAACACCCCACCCTGTTTTCTCACCATAGCGCTCGCTCACTACAATGAAAATCCAACATGGCAGCAGAAGGCGCTTGTCTTGTTAGCAAGCCCCACCCACCACGCTTACCTGGCCAATCAGCTTTGCTCTTCCTCTCCTATGGGAAAGCAATTCATATCAAATTGCTTGTCCCAATGAGCAGAAATGCACATTCCCCTCACTGTTTTTAAAAGAACTCCGGGAAAAGCTGTAAAGGCTTTTCTGCTGAGTTTTTGACATTTGGGGTTCCCCTCCTTCCCAATATGGCAAAACAATGTGGAATGCCATTAAGATAGGTAGGATTCTCCTTGCATTCTGTGAGGAATATTTCCACCATGGTGTTTTGTGCTCTTGAATAGCTGAAGCTTTCTGTCATATTCCATTCTAGGGATGGAAAGTGTACTCAAAAATGTTCAAAGAATCATGAAATAACGAGAATCTTCACAGTTCAGGACTTTATACAAAATGTGCACATGGTTGTTTTACTCAGGAAACAACTTTTTCTGTGCAGAAATATTACCCTTTTGTGTAGAAAGTGCAGAAAATGTCAGCTGCAAATTTTGCCCAGAAACTGCCCAGTTTTCAAAAATTTTCTTACAATGAAAATTGCTAAAATTATTTGTTTTTTCCCTTCAAGAAGAAAATGAATGAAAGATTACTTTGCTATTCAGTGCTAGTGCCTGCAGTCACTTGTGTTAGACATTTAAAGTAAAAGGTACAATATCAGAAGAACAGCTGTAAAAAGTTATGACAGCTGTTCAGTTCTGCAGTTGAATGGTTGGGAGGAAATTGGTCTATACTATTATGCAAAGCTGGACAGATGTGCACTTGAAATATATCTGGGGGGAGCAGCCATTCAAAACCACAAATTACCAGAGAAACAAATATTTGAAGGGGAAATGGGCTGGTCAAAAAAAGGAATGGTAGAAAGGTTACAAGACAGCTGAGGTTGTGAAAGATGAAGGACAAGCTATGTGGCGGGGGCGGGGGGGAGAGAGATGCCAAATATGGAAGCAAGAGAAAAACTTCATCAAGCCCAGTGGTACAGGCTAAACCATCTCTGTTGTTCAGGTGTAATAACAGTGTATCATGCTCCCATGAAACAGTCACAGAGCACAAGCACAAGACACAGAAACTATGGCTGCATCTGCACTGCAGAAATAATCCAGTTTAAACTCATAATATGTTTTTCCAAGATGTATCTATTCAATGGGGAGAATTCAAGGATTAAAAAAAAAATCAATTCAAAAATGAAAAAAAAGAGGGAGGATAGGAAGGGAAAAAAGGGGGAAAGGGTAATAGGTACAACACTGTTATTAGCATTATTATCATATTAGCCTTTTAAAATATTTTACATCATTAATTAACAATTTGTGGTGGTACAAGGAAATGTTATGACTAATTAAAAGGGATTTTGGTAATTACATTAAGATTCAGAAAACTGAATCGAGGAACGTATATTAGAAGGAAAACTATTGAAATATGATTCCCATTAAATCAAAATTAAGATATAGATTGCAATGAGTCTAGAATATATGATATGAACATTTGTAATTGTTTTTTCCTTCTCCTTATGTAAATTTTATTTACTATAAATAAAAAAATCATAATACAAAAAAGAAATAATCCAGTTTGATACCCATTAATTGATGGTGTTTCATACATGATAGCTGATTCAATTGTTTTTGTAATTTTTGTTTCCTCAATTTTACAAGCTGGCTTAGTTTCAACCTTATTGCAAGCTGCCTTGAGTCTCATGTTCAGAGAAAGGCAGGATATAAATTAAATACATACATGCATATGTTTTAATTGAATAGATTTCTGACAGTAATCCCATAAGCCAGGAGTAGGCAATGTGTAGCCTCCAGACTGCAAGTGGCCCCCACAGCCTTTTTTTTTTCCTTGTATCCCCCTGGAGCCCAAAGGTGCCAAAAAAAATTTTTTTTTGCAAAAATATATTTGCTCCTAAATGCCCTCAGCAGCCCTCCATGGAGTGTGCAGGTATTTCTACCATATTTAGAGGCCTCTAGATCCACCCATTTTGGTCAAACAAAATTTTTACAATATTTTTGTAAAAATTTTTCAAAAGTTTTTTTTTTTACCCTAAAATACCCTCTAGAGTGTGTGTGAAGCATTTCCACTGTGTTGTGGGCCCACCCTGCATCAATTTAGGTCCAATGGGGTCTTTTTTGATACAGGAATTGAATAAGAAGTGACTTCTGCTTACTTACTTCCTATTATTGTTGTTGTTGTTGTTGTTGTTATTTAAAAGCATCTCCTGAGCCTAAAATGGCCTAGGGAAGCCCAAAAACATGTTGAAAATTCCTCCTTGTCTCCTAGAAGGAATTTGGGGGCAAAAAGATTTTTTCCCACTGGAGTGGGTGCAGCAGGAGGGTACTGCCCTCCAAGGTGTCCTGGGGGACTAATGTGGCCCTGCACCCTTCCTCCTTGCCATAAGAGAATGACAGTGGATTGTTAGTAGGGGGTAAATCCACTCTGGAACTTAGTCTCAATTTTCAAGGAGCTATCCAAAGTGCCAAAATAGGTCCAGTATATCACAGAGTTCCTTTAAAGTTAGAATTTAAACCCAGAGTGGATTCACTCCCTCACAAACACCAGAACCACAAGGCAGCATTACTGTCAAGGTGGAACTTTAGCTTAGATACTACAGAGACTGTTTCAATGCATATTCCTACACACACAAACACATAAAACCTTTAAGATCTTTATCAGATACCCCCGTTATACAGTTCTTTTGCCGGGATTAAAAAATCAATTTTTATGCCAGCAAAAGAACATTCCCCCCGCACTTACCCCTTTTCCCAGCAAAGGCTCCTCCAGTAATAAAGAGGAAGCGAATGGAGCTCCATTCACTTCCTCTTTTGAAATCCCATGCACTTTCATCGTGCAAGAAATTCAAAAAAGAAAGAAACATCAAAAAGTTAAACTAAGCGCGCGTGCACACACACACATGCACACACACTAAAAAACCTCAAAGTAACCCAGGAAGGGTCAAAAAAGTTCATCATTTACCTTGGTGTCCCGATCTGACCTGGAAGTGTTTGTGCTAGTCTGTCCATTGTCGCGGTAAGTCCAAGATTTAAAGGGACAGAGGTATTGCATGCCGGCAATGCCGGCAAAAAAACAGCAGGGGGATCTATTGCCGCCTTAAGCCATCAATTAAAATTGACAGGTTTTGGTCTGTTTTTAACTGCAAAAGGGCGGCAGCAGCATCTGATCCATGTGCCCTTTCACAGTTATGTGACATCATGTTGACACCGTATTTTCTGTATCTGATAAGGTCCTAAGTGTAGCAGTAAAAATTTCCTAATTGCATCACTCATTGTTTTTGCCACACGTAAGAAGAATTACTTGCCCCGGTAAGAAGATAAAGTCATGTTTGGAGTCTGGAGAGGAATGGAACTTACACACACATCTCTGACAAGTCCACATCTGGAGTTTCAGTGTTTTAATTCTGACTTTGGAATTTATCAGACATGGCAAAAACTGTGTCAGAAGAATGCAATGATATCAGAAACGGGCAACATTATTAGAAAATGAAGACAATGAAGTCCTTCAACCATTTGGGGGGTGTAGCGTGGGTGTGAATAAGGCATTCCTTTTTATTGACGGCTTAGCCTCTCAATAAAAAAGGGTTGCCTCATCTGTGCAAGTGCTACGTCCCAGGAATGGCTGAGGACACAGGAGTCTGATAATGTCGCCCTTTCTTTTATCATACCATTCTTCTGATACAGTTTGGGACACATTTTTTTGCCGCGTTTCTCTGTGTCTGATAAAGTCCTTTGTCTGAAGATGTTTATTGGAAGGTATGGCTCCTTTTTACCTCAGGGAAAAAATGTATGACTCAATGGAACAAATCATTTTTAAAGATTCGTAACAAAACATACACATACCTATAATTAGAATAACAAATGTTGCCCTCATAAAGGAGGGCTAGTCATGTGATGGTCCCCAGCAGATGAGGCAGCAACAGCTTCTGCCTCCAGCCCCACAACATGGAGCAGAAACAATCCAAGAAAATAATAACAATAAAAGCAAAGAGTTTTGTGCTGGGAGGAAAGAAATCATGAGAAGGTATGCAGATGTAAATGTATCTTGGAATAGTATCTTGGAATATTTTGACTCTGGGTGGGCTAAAGATGAAGTTAATGGGGCCCTTTTCAATTGAAAATAGAGAAAGGAATCATCCCCACTAGGTTTTTTCTTTTCTTTTTAATTTTCCTTTATTAGTTTTATTAGTAACATACCTCTCTCTCTCTCTCTCTCTCTCTCTCTGGCTTTTCTTCGCAAACGAAGATTCAGGAAGGACTCATCCCGCACTTTCTGCAAGTGCGCTGATGACTAAAAAGGCCAATCTGAGATGAACAAGTCCGGTTGCAGAAAGCACAGCAGAAGGTCTCCTTGGGTGATGTTTCCGGGTTGTGATTCTTTCTGCGTTGTCGTTTCTCTTCAAGACTTGTTCGGCGTAAGTTCTCAAATAAGGCTGCAACATTGTGGATAGTTCGTCTCCATGCCTCCCAATGTGAGGCCAGGGTGGACCATTGTTGGTGATCAATTTGGCCGAGCCTGAGATGTTGTTTCAGTGAGTCTTTGTATCGCTTTTTTTGAGCGCCCCTCTTACGCTGACCCGTGGCGAGTTCACCGTAGAGTACTATTTTGGGGAGGCGATGGTCCTCCATCCTAGAAACATGCCCTGCCCAGCACAGCTGTGTTCTCAATATCATGGCCTCAATGCTGGTGATCCCTGCTTGCTCAAGGACAGCAACATTCGTCACATAGTCCAGTGTATATTTAGGATTGTGCGTATACAGCGCTGATGAAAGCGTTCACACACTTAAAACTTTACTTATTCTAACAAAGCATTTTCTCCCCCCTTCCTCAAACCCCTCCAATGGCTATAAATATGTTTCAACATCCATTATGCGTGATGTGGAATATCTTTTTTTATAGTTTCTTTCACCTCTTTGTATCCCTTTCCCCCCTCAACTTTCTTGATCCAAAATCCCCACCTGTCCCACCAAGTCGTTTATTTTATTTGTCCAATAAATTTTCCTCTTCTCTCCCTTAAAAAGTCAAATAGAATATATTCTACCATATAATGTGTCCAAATATTTTTGTCCCAACTCTGTTTATATTTCCACCCTAATGTTATAACTGCATGAACCGCTTTTAACAATTTTTTATTACATAATCTTCTTTTTTACTTACTCTCAGATCCTATAGATCCAAAGTTAGACAATTCTCCTTATTAAATTGGAAGTTCCTCCCCATCATCTTATTTATCTCATGAGTAAGTTGTATCCAGAAATTTTGTACATATGAACACCCCCACCACATATGAATCTATGTCCTTTTTTCCAACATCCATGCCAACAATCTGAAGACAGATTTTTGTTTATCATTGAGATGTGATGTGGAGTTTTATACAATTTACCAATTGACTTTAATTGTTTCTCTTTAGCCTTAAAATTTTTAATTTTTAATTTTGATTATCTGGGTGATCCACAATGTTATTTCTTCTATATTTATTCTCATATCTTTCTCCCATATTCCAATCAAACCTTCATTAATTCTAAATTGTTTTTCCAAAAATAATCTATATTCCTTTCCTATTAACCCTTTTTCTCCTCTAATCCTACTTTTCAATATTTCCTCAAATGATGAAAAATTATTTCTTGCAAAAAATAAATAAATCTATTGCTATTAAGTGGAGCCAATATTTCTAGAGATGGGACTCCCCATCCTCCTTTTTCTTGATGGGAGTATAGTAATGTTTTTGATACTCTACATTTCTTCTTTCCCATAATCCAATCTTTAATACTTTTATCCCATTTCCTAATCACCCTTATAGGGATTATTTCTGGAATTGTTTGGAAAAGATATAATAATTTTGGAAGCAACATCATTTTAAATACTCTTATTCTAGAGAGGGTATTCCATTTTTATGTAACCACTTTGATATCTGACGATATATTTTTTCCCCAAACCTGATTATAATTACCTTGCATCATATTGTTCAGATTAGTCATTATATATACTCCCAGGTACTTTATTTTCTTAACTCCCAATTTCAGTTCTGTTATTCTCTGTATTTCCATTTGTCCTTCCCATTTGGTATTGTTTTTTTTTAATATTTTTATTAATTTTAAAATTAAACAACATACAATTTATACATAAAACTTAACAAACACATATAACAGTGATTCCCTCCACCGAGGGACTTCCCTTTACATTCATCCCTCTTTCCAAAATACCATTGTTTCCAACTCAGGTTTGCTTCCTCTCCCCTTTATTAATACAAATTCTAACAATTTACCCCATTTTTCACCAAAAACATTCTTATTTAACCCTCCTTTTTTTCCTTAACCATATTTATTAATTTCTCATTTATAGCTATATTCCATACTTCATTATACCATTCTTCTATTTGGTATTCACCTTGTATTTTCCATTTCTTTGCTATTATTAACCTTGCTGCTGTCAGCAGATTTGTTAATAAATCCTTAACATTTTGAGATTCTTGTATTTTTTCACAATATGATAATAATGCTTTTTCAGGGCATAAAGGTATATTTATCTCGAGTATCTCACTTATTTCCTTCATTACTATTTTCCCAAATTTCTGCATATATTTGCAATTCCACCACATATGAATATACGTTCCCAATTCTTGGCATCCCCTCCAACACTGTGCTGAGTACTTTTTACCTATTTGATTCAATCTTACTGGGGCTAAATACCATCTCCATATAATCTTATAGTAATTTTCTTTTATTCTTACTGATAATGTTTTCAAACGTTGCATATTCCATATTTTTTCCCACTTGGATTTGTCTATTACAGTTGCTACATCTGTTTCCCAAACATCTTTAAAATAATCTTGTACTTCTTCATTATCCATTAACATTTTATATATTTTACTTGTAATACCTTTTATATTAATTTTCTCTTGAGTAGCTTTTATAATCAATTCCTCGAATTTTGTTTTTTTTTCTACAACTTCCCTCCTTTAACCATTTTTTGGTCCATCGTTCTAACTATATCAGTTTAAACCATGTAAATCCTTGCTCCTTTAATATATTTTTTCATATAATTTTTATTTTTCATTTTCCCCATCCATTCCTTCAACATTATTTCTTGTCCTACTAATTTTGCTTCCACTTCATTTCTTAAATTTGCTGGGAAACCCTCTAACAATATTACTGCCGTTAATGGAGATATTCCTGGAACTAATACTTTTTTATATTTAATCCATATATCTAGTATATTTTTTAAAGAGACAGACTGTATTATTTCCCTAAATTTCTTATTTGGTTTACAAAAAAAATATATTTCTTAATTTTAACTCTATCTCTTGTTTATTTATTTCCATCCATTCAATTTCTTTTACTTCCGCAACACTATCAATAATATATCTCAATTGATTCGCTACGTAATATAGTTTCAAATTGGGTAGACCTAGACCTCCTTTTTGGGGGGATTTATACCATCTATTTTTATTGATTCTTGATCTTTTGCCTCCATTACAATAATTATTTATCATATTTTGCCACTTTTTTAATTCCATCTCTGATACTTTAATAGGCAGCATTCTAAATAAAAAATATATTTTTGGTAATATTTTCATTTTAACAAGCGCTATTCTTCCAAACCATGAAAATTTAATTTTCCCATATTTCTCTATTTTTTTTCTCCATATATTTCCTTAACATAGTAAAAAAAAAATTCCTCGCGTTTTTCCAATTCTGCCACAATATTTATTCCTAAATATTTTATTTGCTCCTTTATTTTAATATATTTCTTTTTACTCTTCATATTTTTTGCTCTGCCTCTGTATAATTAAATATCATCATTTCTGATTTATTCCAATTTCCTTGTAAACCTGTCATCTTCCCAAACATATCCAATTGTTTCTCTGTCTCTTGCATTTTTTTCCAATGGATCTTGTATTGTTATTAAAGTATCATCTGCAAAAATATTCAGCTTAATCTCTTCAATATTTCCTATCCCATTAATATCTTCATCTTTTCTAATTACATTAGCTAATATTTCTATTACCATAGCAATTATTGGGGAAAGTGGGCAGCCTCGTCTTGTTCCCCTAGTTAAATTTATTTGTTCTGTCTTACCATCATTTACTATTACTGTAGCTTTATTTTTTTATACAATTGGTCAATCACGACCCCTAAATTTTTCTCCAAATCCAAATGTTTTCATTATATTTTTTAATGCTGGCCATTCCATACAATCAAAGGCTTTAAATATATCTATACCTATAAGCCCTGCTTTAATTTTCTTTCTTCTAATTATATCTATTATATTTATTACTCTTCCAGTCAAATTAGCCATCTGTCTTCCTGCTATAAATCCACATTGGTCTTTTTGTATATATTTGCGCATAAATTTATTCATCCTTTTTGCCAATATTCCTGTTAATATTTTTGCATCTTGATTTATTAATGATATTGGTCTATATGATTCTGGATCTGTCAGATCTTTATCTGGTTTTGGAATTAATATAATCAAAGATTCAAAAATATTGGGTATCCCCAATTGTAGTTAATATTGTTTGTTTGTTTTTTCAGTATAGCTATAATGGCTTTGATACCTCTCCTCCATTCCAATGTTTTCGTACACAAATCATTGAAGATCATCGCTGGTGCTGATTCAAAAAGTATTTGGTCACCCAGTTTCCTGATTTCTTTCATAAATGTCTCTTTTTTGTAGTAATTGGCCACTTTTACCAATACATCACTGGGAGCTGTTTTCCTGAATCCAGTTCTATGAATTCTCTCAAAATCTTCTTGCACCCACTGTAACTGGGGTGTCAGTTGCTGGAACCAGTTTATTATTTTAATTCTCAGCTGGGTTGCAGTTTCTCTTTCAAAGTGTGGAACATTTTGAATCCTGATATTTGTCCTTCTGTCCCTGTCCTCTTGGGCAATAATCTGTGTTTGTATCTCAACAATCGTTACTTCATGTCTCTGAAGCCAATCTTTGTTCTCATTTGCAAGTTTGTTTACTTTTTAAATTTCTTTACACATTCCTGCCATTTCCTGATTAATTTGCTGCATGGCACTTTGTAGCTGTTTAGAAACTTCCTGTATTGTTTCTTGTTTAAAATTCTGAATTTCATTTCATAGCTCAAGTGTATGAGCTTTAAAAATTTTGAAGTAATTTTTCATTATTCGGTGCCAGCCAAGATTGTAAATCCTCTTGCCCTGACAGGTTTTCCTTCTGCCCATTCTTTCCTCCCCCTGCTCCAGTCGCCATTTTTTTTAAATGCTTCGGTCTGTTCTTTTCCCTTCACCTCTTTTGAGCTTTTAAACTTTTCAGTTGCTGTTGTCTCAACTAAAACAGGTCTTTCAAGTCTTGAGATTGTTTTGTCAGAGGGTTTATTTTTAGATTTTGTCCATAAGGGAGTTTGCAAGAATTTTTTTTCTTTATCTCCCCTTCCGCCTTTCGACATCAGCTTTCCTCATAAATCCCCAAACTCCGAGCTATCAGTTTTTAGATAAGGCAGAATTTACTCAAAGCAATCTCGATACAGGAAAACAGTTTCTTTTACTTTAATTAACTGCTTCAACAAGGTATTTTCTTTATTTCAAAGATATCACATCGGAGAGAGCTGGATTCTACGGCCACATCCGGTGGTGCGTGACTCCGCCCCCAATACCCCATTTGGTATTGATGGACATTATCTCTGATTTTCTAATATTTATTTTAGACCCTGATACCTTTTCAAATCTTTGCACTACTTCAATTAACTTTTTGTAGATTGATAAGGAGATTGTGTCGTTATTAATTCATCATCTGCAAATAAATTTATATTCATTTCCTACTTCCCAATTTTATACCCCACAATTTCCTTTTCATTTCTTATATCATTGGCTAAAGGTTCTATTGCTAAAACAAAATGTAATGGCCATAGTTGGCAACTTTGTTTCAGTTCCCTTTTTACTGCTATATTTCTAGAGTAATTATTATTGACATTAATCTGTGCCTCATCGTCTTTATATAATTGTTTAATGATGGCACTCAAATTTTTTCCCAACCCAAACTCTCTGCATATTTTATATAAATAACTATGATTTACTGAATCAAATGCTTTATAAACATCTAATTTTATTAATGCTAATTTCATTTTATTTTTCTTTGCATAATGTATTATATTTAAAATATTTCTTATAGGTTCACCTATTGTCCTCCCTTTAACAAAACCGTATTGATCCTCTTGTATTAAATCAGGTAAGTATTGTTCTAATCTGTTAACCAAAACCTTTGTAAAAAATGTGTAATCCTGATTACATAATGTAATAGGTCAATATGCCTCTGGGTGAGTTGGATCTTTATTTGGTTTCAATATTGTGACAATTTCAGCGAGTTTCCAAGTTTGGGGTATATATTGAAGACTTTACAAAAGAGTCTGGAGTAACAAACACCTGAGGCAAAGCACAAAAATCAGTGTGTATAGAGCCATTGTAGTATTTTTTTCTCCTTTACGGGTCTGAAACATGGGTCACCTACCACCAACACTTACGACTCCTCGAACGTTCTCATCAGCGCTGTATATGTAGAATCCTAAATATACACTGGACTGACTATGTGACGAATGTTGCTGTCCTTGAGCAAGCAGGGATCACCAGCATTGAGGCCATGATATTGAGAACACAGCTGCGCTGGGCAGGGCACGTTTCTAGGATGGAGGACCATTGCCTCCCCAAAATAGTACTTTATGGTGAACTTGCCATGGGTCAGCATAAGAGGGGTGCTCAAAAAAAGCGATACAAGGACTCCCTGAAACAACATCTCAGGCTCGGCCAAATTGATCACCAACAATGGTCCACCCTGGCCTCACATCGGGAGGCATGGAGATGCACTATCCACAATGATACAGCCTTATTTGAGAACTCACGCTGAACAAGTCTTGAAGAGAAACGACAATGCAGAAAGAATCACAACCCAGAAACATCACCCAAGGAGACCTTCTGCTGTGCTTTCTGCAACCGGTCTTGTTTATCTCAGATTGGCCTTCTCAGTCATCAGTGCGCTTGCAGAAAGCGCAGGATGAGTCCTTCCTGAATCTTCGTTTGCGAGGAAAAGCCAGAGAGAGAATATTTTATTGAATAAAACTACCATAGGTTCACTTAATTCCTTTTTAAAGACCTTATAAAAAGTACTCGTGAACCCATCTGGGCCAGGGGATTTTATTGCTTTTAAATTATCGATAACTTTTTCAATTTTCTTCCTGTAAAACTGGAGCATTCAGCTGATTACTCTGGGCATCTGATAATGTAGTTTCTATTTTTATCTCATGGTCTATAACTTTAGTTTCCCCATAAAGCTTCTCATAAAATTTTGTCATTTCCTCTCTTATTTTCTCATCATCTTTTACCATTATTCCTTGTTGTGTATTCCTGCATGGCAGGGGGTTGTAGTGGATGGCCCTTGTGGTCTTTTCCAACTCTATGATTCTATTATATTATTTCAATTATTTTCTCTTTTCCTTTTTAAGTATTGTGCCATTCTCTTCATGTTACTTGAATCTATAGTTTGGAATTTATGTCTTACATATAATTGTTTTTTGTGACCATTAAATGATCCAGTTCCCTTGTGTCTTTCTTTTTCTTGTCCCACTGTAGTTTAATCTCCTTATCTCTATTTTTTTTAGATTCATGTTGAAGGGTTTCTATTTCTTTTATAAGATTTTGTCTATATAAATATTTAGCTTTTTTAATTCCAATCTCCATGTTAATACATTTTCCTCTATTCACTGCTTTAAATGCATCCCATACAACTTGTTATTTCATACTCTGAATAATTAATTTCAAAGTATGAATGTATCTCCTTCATTAATTCTTTTTTCATTTTCTTCTTTTAATATTACTACTGTGTTGAATCTCCATTTCTTCACTCTTTTTTCCCTTGGAAATATAATAATTAAATATAAGGGAGAATGATCAGAAATCCAAAAACTATCTGTATGGATGTCTGCTATCTGCAAGCTGTTTGCTTGATTAACCAAACAATAATCTATTAGGCTAAAATTTTTATATCGTGCTGAGTAGTATGTATTACTATACTGGTGGTTTCCAATCATATCGTATCCTTCCACTAGATTCCATTTCTTTAAATTAAGTTTTACTTTTCCCCTTTTCCCTTTCCCTTTTCTCCTTCCCCTTTCATTTTCTAACTGGGAAATTTTACTAATCTCCAAATTAAAATCACCTCGAACATACACATTGCCTTTTGCCTTCTGAACAATTCAGTTTAATGAATGCATTATTCAAAAAAATTACATTGCTTCTTATTTGAGGCATAGATACAAGCTAAAATTACTTTTATATTCCATAGTTTACCTTTCACAAAAATATATCTTCCCTCCTTATCTCTCATTATTTTCTCCACTAGGAAGTTTATATCCCAGTTAAACAGAATTCCTACTTCTCTTGCCTTGTTAGTTCCCCTTGATTATAACTAAATATTCCATCTCTTATAATTAAAAAGGATTTTCTTGTCCTGTTTTTTGTGGGTTTCTTGTAGGAAAGCTATATCTACTTTTTTATTCATTAATAATTTATTTAAACAATATCTTTTAATAGGGGTACAGAGACCATTAACATTCATTAACATACATTTTATTTCATGCATGCTAACCACAACCCTTTTTCCCATTATTCAACAAATTCCACATTTTGTAACCTTTATAACCCATTCTTCCTTCCCCCTCTCTGGATTTTTGGTTCCCCTCCTGCATGGAGAAGGCACAGGCCTTATAATGCTTGTCACCATTTCCCTGAAAACCATACCGTCCACTGATTGCACATTTCCTTTTCCCTTCCCCCCTGAACCTTATTTTATATTTTGTCATATTTTCCTATATTTCACATAAATCCATTTTTTTTCTTTAGTCCTCTAGTTCATTATATTAAGTACCAATACTGACATATTCCATTCTAGAAATTAAAGTTAGTTTTCCATTCATAACCTGACTGTCCATGGCTCATAGTCTTTCAAGAGATTATCTACTGGAACTTCTAAGGTACATCTCAGTTCTTCCTTTCTTATTTTTCCTATATTCTCTTTCTTTCTTCCTCAAGTCTGTCACTCTATGCTGTAGAGCCACATCAAAGTCCTCTTCCTCTTGTTTTGCCCTTTCTCTGCCATTTTTCCTTCTGTCTCCAGCACTCTCGGTATTTTCAACATGATCTCTCCTTCTTCAGCATTCTTTGCCCTCAGCAACTTTCCATTTCTGAATACAAGAATCACTGCAGGGAAGCCCCATGTAAGCCTAATTCCAGCCGTAGACAAATGTTGTGTTATTGGTCTCAACATTTCCCTTTGTTTAATAGTGTCTGGAGCCAAATCTTGAAACACTGTCACTTTGAGACCTTCATATTCCAAATTTTGTACAGCTGTGAGGGTTTTTTTTTAACACAAAGTATCTGGTTCTCTCTCTGAAAAGGTTATCATCACATCTGGTTGTTTATTTGTGTGTTTTGCTCTCCAGTCAACACTCCTATGAGCTCTCAAAATCCTGCATAGTTAGCTCAATATTGTAATTTTTCCACCATGTTATCAATGTTTCAACTAATTGTGGATCTTTAATCTCTTCTGAGAACCCCTTAAGTCTTAAATTTCTCCTCCTCTGCCAGTTTGAGGCATCAATCAGTCTCTCACTCATAAACGCCATTTCTCTTTTCAGAGTGTCCAACTCCCTTTCATTTTGCTCAGCCTTCCCCAAAGCCTTATCAGCTTCTTTTTCTGGTCTCTTTTATTTCATTCATTATTTGCTTAACAGTCCCTTCCAGATTTTGGAAGAGATTCAAAAGTTTATCCAACTTTTGCTCTATTGCAGCAATAGATTTATCAACAGAGGTACTTACTGTGCCAGATTCGGTCTCCATTTTCAGCAAGTTTCACTTTTGCAGCAACTGCACAGACAGGAGTTTTTTTTTTTTTTTTTTTTTTTTTTTTTTTGCCAGGATCGGTTGTTCTGTGAAGTTCTTGAAGGATGAGATAACAAACGGTGCCTGGATACTTCCCCAACACATTAAACTTCCTTGAAGGACTGTTTTATGGGGTAAATCCAGTTAATTTGTTATTTTATGGTTCTTTGGAGGGGAAAAGGTTTCGGAGGTGATTACTCTCTCCCGAGGCGCATGCACAATCTGAATCATCCCTACTACTGTTCACTTCTGTTTTTCCCTACCCACGACTTGCTAGTGTGTAAAATGCAAAATTGTACTGTTGAAAGCACCCCAAAAATTATATGGTATGGTAGAATGTGGGTTGGTATATGCTTAATGCTAACCGTAGGCTTCAGTTATTATTCTCTCTCTCTCTCTCTCTCTCTCTCTCTCTGGCTTTTCTTCGCAAACGAAGATTCAGGAAGGACTCATCCCGTGCTTTCTGCAAGCGCACTGATGACTAAAAAGGGCAATCTGAGATAAACAAGTCCAGCTGCAGAAAGCACAGCAGAAGGTCTCCTTGGGTGATATTTCCAGGTTGTGATTCTTTCTGCGTTGTCGTTTCTCTTCAAGACTTGTTTGGCATGAGTTCTCAAATAAGGCTTCTGATGTTCCAGCATGCAAGCGTCAGTTTATTTACTCCTTTGGAGGCTGGCGTGTGCCTTTGTTTCTTTGCCTTGGTTTAACCACATCAGAAGATGCCCGTTAGACATGCTTTAAACCACCTTGTATTACACTCTTGGGAGACAGGTAGAATAAAAATAAAATAAAATAGAGATGCACCTAATCCGAGGTGCACAAATGGCAATACAACTTGGAGTTCTTGTATCAGGATGAAGGAGATATAAAGTTGTCCCTCCGTATCCACGGATTTAAGTATTCACAGTTTGAAAATATTCTTTAAAAATTATAATCCCAAAAGCAAACCTTGATTTTGCCATCTTATATAAGAGACACCATTTTGCTATGCCATTGCATATAATGGGACTTGAGTATCCATTGATTTTAGTATCCACAGGGGTCCTGGAACCAAACCCCAGTGGATACCAAGGGCCCATTGTAAAACAATTGTACTGATTTTTTTTAATACTTAATTTTAAGAAAAGTTTTGCAAGGGTGTAGTTACAGGGGTCAAAATGAGGTCATTGTCCCCTCAAATAAGAATTCTGCCCCACCAAATGAAATTTAGTTCAACAAGAGAGAGAGAGAGAGATCCTTTTCCAAAGGAATGTGCATAAATTTTATGGATTTGGCAATAACAGGTCACCAACTGCTCTGGCTAACTCCACCTCAACCAACACAAATGCAAGAGATTCAGGAGAACTTTATTAAGCAAGCAGAGTTTATCACAGTACATAAATGTTGTTGGGACTGAAGGTTTGTCTAGTTACACAGTACACTTAAAACCCACACTGTTCAACCATTTAAAACCTTACATTCCATTTGTTAGCAACCCAAAATATTCCATCTTCCCAGCTCTACCCCCTCCTTTTCCCCATACCATGATTCCCACAGGAATGACCTTGACTACTGGCAACTCCAAATTCCTCCCCACAGATCTGTTCATTTTCTCAGACTGAGAATATACACAATCTTTACTTCCCAGCACCTATTGATATAGCATATCCCATCATCCTTCATTACCTAACACAAGCCCAAGCATGTTAAACAAGCATGGCAGGACCATTGCTGGATCATGATCCTGACACCAGCATCCTCTGAAAAGAGTGTTGGTATCACTGAAAGTTCACGGTTTGATTAAGGAGGCTGGATCTTCCTTTTATGATCGAAGAGCCAGAAAACCCAGCATTGCCAATACTGTGAACAGTCAGAATGGGAAGAGGAGAGAAGTTCTTTTGACTTGTTTGTTTTGGTATTCTGTGGCTAGAAATACCACTAGGATAGTAGCTTTCAGTTGGCCAGGATCATCAAGATTGTAAATAATATTGGATAGTATTCTACATCAGCTATTTAGTTAAGTATGCTTAACTAAGTAACCTCTCCTGGCCCAACTCCCCCAAACCTGATGGAAACATCATTCACCCATGCTCCAATCAAAAGTCGAATAGACCTCCTTCACCCTATGCAGCTGATGTCCAGTAAAATAGTTTAGGGAGGAAGTTACAATCATGGCAATAGTATCACAGTCATGACTATGTGGTAATCATGAATATGGAACACTTACCTAGATGTGCTCATCCACAACTGTTCCATATTCATGATCACTACTTAATCATGACTGTGACACTGCTATACCTGCGACACTGATGTAGAATACTGGCCATTATATTTTCTTCGCTACACTAAAATGGCAACTTTTTTCCAAACAGATAAGCAGCTATTCAGTCACGTTAATCGGCGATCCACATGTGAAATTTATTTCTATGTATAAATGGAAGGGGAATATCTTATGGATCAACTGTAAGCAAAGTACAAATTGGAGCTGGGAAATCCTTGGGAGGATAAGAGATGGGGACTCCTGCTCTTTGTGATCAGAAGAGGAAAGAAATGTTTTAGGCTTATATACAGGGTAGCTCTTCTGCTATCAAACTGAAACCTAATGGCAGTGCTGGCAGCATACATAAATGAGGTGAGGGTCTGGTCCCCTAAAATTTGCTTTTTACAGTTTGTTGGAAATCTGTGAAATTGAGAGGCTGAAACTCCTTTTGAAACGTAATCAAAATCACAAGAGTGACAGACATTTCCTAGCTCTGGTACCTTTTTTCCTACCAAAGCTGCTAATCTAGAAACTTATGTGTTTGGGGAAGGACAGGAGTGTCCTTCCATTAGATCACCTTTTTTCTTCCACCCTTCCTTCCAATTAAACCTTAATTTCCCAGTGCTTATGCATTAAGAACAGACACTCACTTGTCCTATTTTACATCCAGTCCATTAGAGCTGGACCCTTCTGGTATATAGAGAGGGACCGAGAACACCTGGGGTAATGCCCACAGAAAACACATTGTTTATTTTAGACTGCAAATGTACACTCATCCTCTGCCACTAAAGAATATCATCCACATGAGATATAATAATAAATAATAATAAAACTTTATTTATATCCTGCCCCTCTACTAAACACAATCAGGGCAGCTTACAACAATTAAAATATACATCCAGACCCTCAATCCTACCCCCCCTTAAAATACAGTTAAATAATTTAAGAGTTAAAACATACTTTAAAAATACAAAAATAAATATAAAAATAAATAACCAATGGACAGTGGCGAGATTAGGACAAGCTAGATTTCTTTTTTTTTTCTTTCTTTCTTTTTTTTTTTTTTTTATGGCCAGGTATCTATTCAGGAAAGGCCTGCCGGAAGAGATCCGTCTTAAGAGCTTTTAAAAAGCTATTTAAGGTGGTAATGTGATGGATCTCATCCAGCAGGCTGTTCCATAATCTGGGAGCAATAGCCGAAAAGGTCCTCTGGGAGGTCGAGGAGAGCCTAGTTTTACAGGTTGTAACAAATTCCTCCCAGAGGATCTGAGTGCACAGGGAGGATTGTATGGAATGAGG
This sequence comes from Gambelia wislizenii, assembly GCA_030847615.1. Taxonomy (NCBI): domain Eukaryota; kingdom Metazoa; phylum Chordata; class Lepidosauria; order Squamata; family Crotaphytidae; genus Gambelia; species Gambelia wislizenii. Next base: position 365,383,657 of record JAUMIR010000001.1, read on the forward strand.
CGGTCCCAAAGATAGGTTGGACCCAAGCCATTTAGGGCTTTAAAGGTGATAACCTACACCTGGTACTGGGCCCGGAAACTAATGGGCAGCCAGTGGAGTGATCTTAAGATTGGTGTTATATGGTCTCTTCTAGATTTACCTGAGACCAGTCCGGCTGCCATAGTCCGTACTAGTTGAAGTTTCCAGACCAAGCACGAGGGTAGCCCTATATAGAGTGCATTACAGAAATCAAGATGGAAGGGTACCGGAGCATATACCACAGTCTCAAGATCCCCGACTTCCAGGAAAGGGCACAGCTGGCATATCAGCCAAAGCTGATAACAGGCACTCCTGTTATCATTTATCTGATTCATGATCTGGAACGACGGGTCCAGGAGCACCCCCAGACTGTGAACACAGTCCTTGGAGGAGAGCGTGACCCCATCCAGGACTGGAAATTGTATCCCAATGCCTGGGTTCGGGGCTGCTACTGTGAATACCTCTGTTTTATCTGGATTCAGCTTCAATCTGTTTTCTCTCATCCAGTCCATTACTTCCTTAAGACAATCATTAAGAGAAGAGATACCATCTGAAGTCAGAGCTGAAGACCAAGATATCAAGCCTCCATAGATCACATTACTACCTAGGCAACACCTGTGCCACAACTAGAAATCAGGAATGACCTCTATGCAGAGTAGCTCTTAAGAAGCCAAGCTAAGCCACAAAATCATCAAACCTGTACAGTCAAGAAATTCAGCATCCAGGAAAATGGTCAGTCATAGAGAATGACCACAGTTTGTCTCAAAGACAATCTGCATCAACAAGCCTAAACAAAGAAATATATGCTTTGTATGTTATTTAACCTCTAACCAGTATCTTTTCAAAAAGATATGAAAATACTCTTTTACATATTTATAATGTTAACACACATGTTTTACAGAAGTTTACCTTTATGGTTTTCTGCATTTTAGTTTGATGAGAATGTTGAGAATATACTTTTAGTGGTTGTTCATGCCTCCCATCACACTACTACTAGTTCCTGGCTTCCTCAGAAACATTAATTAAATTAAACATTTCAATTGGCTCCCATTTTCTTCTAAACACTTTCTTACTCAGATGACACATGACCTTTGAACATTCCTGAGTAATGTAACATTTTCTCTGATGTTCTCATATTCTAATGTGATGGTCCCCTTTAGAAAATCCAAATTGCCTATGGGGCATGACTTTTGCCACATTCTGTATGTCTATTCAGATGTAAGTCCCACTGAGTTCAATAGGATTTACTTCCAGCCAAGTGTGTATAGTATTGTGACCTAAATATCACTCACACTTGGCTAATGGAGCAAAAGATGGTACATACCTTTGCTGTATACGTCAGTCAACAGGGCCAGCTGTAAAGGTGCCCTGGGCACCAAGTTGAAAGGCATGCTAAACTGTAGAGACCCTGTTCTCTTTCACGTTACACAATTATACCACTTGGACTATCAGGGCTGCATGCTATGGGATCCTGGGATTTATAGTTTGGTGAGTTTTGAGAGCTCTCTGGTAGAGAAGTTTAAATACCTCACCATATTATAAATCCCAGGATCCAATCAGATATAGCCATGACAGTTAAAGTAATACCAAAGTGCTATAATTTTGTAGTGTGAAATAGACCTCAGTCTTAGGACTTTATCAAACCACCCCTTTTGCTGGCATACATTGTGCCAGCAAAAGAAGCCCACCACCACACTTACCTTGAGCAGTGTCTATGACGTTTCCCAGCAGTAGCGGTGCACAAACAGAGCTCCATTTACTTCCAGGGTTGAAATCTCACTGATTCTCGCAAGAGGACACTAGCATGGGAAATTAAAAAAAAAAACAACACCAAATTAAGACACAAAAAGTTAACACAAGCACAAAACCACAGTTTTAAAGTCCCAAGTACATGTGGGGGGGGGGAGGTGTCATAAAAAGAGTGTCCCTTACCTGGCTGTCATGATCTCACCCGGAAGTGTTTGCCCATTGATGCTGTATTCATGTGAGTACAATGGCGTGCAGATTCAAACGTCGGCAATGCCTGCAACAAATTGCTAGGGGAGATCTATTGATGGTTTGGCCCATCAATAAAATAGGATGGCTGTTTGACTTTACATGATCATGAAAGGGCGGCATTGTCTGGTATGCATGCCCTTTCACAATCATAGGGTGTCCTTATGATGCTGTATTTTCCTGGTCTGATAAAGTCCTTAGGCAGTAAGTTAGCTTAGAGGAAAGAAAGGCATACATTTCTGTAATATTTTCTTCCAAATTTCTGCAGGTTTGGGGAAGGGGGCTAGCTATAAAAATTAAGTTTCACAAAATTAGTTTTATGGTTATGGTACTTAATTTCTTTAATTTTGATGCCATTCATTCTAGAGAAAAAGCAGTAGAAGAAACAAGTAGCTTTACAGTATTTTGACTCTACAGTCATTGCAATACCATACAAACATTCTAAGCACTATAATTTTTTAAAGAAAGCTGTACTGATGGGGAGCACTTAAAGCATTCCTTGCACAGGTTTCTGTTTATCTGAGGGTCATTCATGTTGCCCAATCTTTTGATATTTTTATTATTCCTTTTCAGAGCTCTTAACACTTTTCTGTTTATACTCACAATCATAGAATCATAGAATCGTAGAGTTGGAAGAGACCACGAGGGCCATCCAGTCCAACCCCCTGCCACGCAGGAAATCTTGATCAAAGCATCCCCGACAGATGGCCATCCAGCCTCTGTTTAAAGACCTCCAAGGAAGGAGACCCCACCACGCTCCGAGGGAGTGTGTTCCACTGCCGAACAGCTCTGGCTGTCAAAAAGTTCCTCCTAATGTTGAGGTGGAATCTCTGTTCCTGGAGCTTGCATCCATTGCTCCGTGTTCCAGTCTCTGGAGCAGCAGAAAACAAGCCTGCTCCATCCTCAGCGTGACACCCCTTTGGATACTTAAACAGGGCTATCATATTGCCTCTTAACCGTCTTTTTTCCAGGCTAAACAGACCCAGCTCCCTAAGCCTCTCCTCATAAGGCATGGTTTCCAGATAGATTTGATCCATCCTCCCATCACCCTCCTTTTACTTTCTCCATGTCTCCCCTCTTTGCAATGCAAAATTTATTGAATATCTATATTGCTTAAACACCATTTGAACATATTTAACCAGGGCAAATGCTAATGGTCAGCTTGATGTGGTACATGACTGATATGGATGTTAACGACAGTAATGACATCAGTGAGAGAAATACCATTATTGCTTTTTAAATGGATGCAAAACATTATGGCTGTATGAATTATGAAGGGGCTGGTTTAAACTGAAGCTGCGGTGAATTGGACTGAGAGTGTATCCATCTGTGTGGTGAGTTTGAATGGGAACGAGAGTGCACACCCCAGCCCTTAAAGGCCACATAACCCCATGCCCAGCCTTCACGTGTCTTCAGTCCACAAAAGAGTGGGCTGTGATTGTAAGGGAGCCACACATCCTCCATGATTGGATTTATGATACGAACTTGAACAAACAGAAAGAAAGATACATTTTCTAGATATACTTGAAACACCCACTTTCTGAACTTCTACACCTGGGTGCCAGATGGAGATGGCGGGAAGCTGCCATCTGGAAAAGGCCTCAATAATACAGAAATGCAGAAAATGCAACTCCTCTTTGCCTGTGCCTCAGCTCAGATTTAAAGGAGATCTTCATTTGCAGATGAATGAACCTTGATGGCATATCATTATACATCAGCAATATTGTCAAGCATTCATTCACCCACAGATTTTCCAATACAATATATGGCATCACTTGAGAACAATGCACAACATTTAAATGATTAATTCAGATTCTAGATTAGGTCTGAATCTGGTCCCTGTTTAGTTCATCCATTCATCTATTCATATTCTCTCTCTCTTTCTCCCCCTCTCATTCTCTTTTTTCCTCCTCACCCCTATACACCCCAGTTTGGCTTTCTGGACCTGCAATTTCAATAGGAGTGAATAGTAGTTTCCCTCCCTTCACACAAATGTATTTATTTATTTATTTATTTATTTATTAACATATTGGTATCCCACCCTATTTAGAGAACCTAGGATGTGGTATAGACATAAAACAATAACCTGAAAACAACTTAAAAGACTATTATACAACTTTGAGAGAGTTAAACAAAATAAAATGAATCCATAATCCAAAAGGTCACTGGGGTCCTAAAGCTTGGGTCCCGGCCGTTGGCCTGTGAGGTTCCTCAGGGCTCGGTTTTGCCCCCCCCCCCATGCTGTTTAACATCTACATGAAACTGCTGGGAGATGTCATCCAGAGTTTTGGGGTGCAGTGTCACCAATATGCTGATGACACCCAACTCTGTCTCTCCTTCCCATCTGATTCCAAGGAAGCTTTCTTGGTACTTAGCCAAGGCCTGTTGTTAGTAATGGACTGGATGAGGGGAAACAAATTGAAACTTAATCCAGACAAGACAGAGGTGCTCCTGGCCAGGTGAAAAGCAGATCAGGGAATAGGGATTCTGTCTGTGCTGGATGGGGTTACACTCCCCCTGAAATCTCAGGCTCATACCTTAGGTGTTCTCCTGGACTCAGAACTGAGCCTGGATACCCAGCTCTCAGCAGTGGCCAGAAGTGCATTTGCACAGTTAAAACGATCTGTGCCCATTCCTTAAAATGTCAGATCTGGCCACAATGACACATGCCTTGATTTCATTTCATTTTGACTAATGTAACACATTCTACGTGGGGCTGCCTTTGGAAACTGTTCAGAAACTTCAGCTGGCATTTTCAGCAAGCTTTAAATTTGATGCTGTGGACACAGAGGCTTTTATTGGGGTATGATTTCATTTTTTAAAAAAAAAATCTTTTAACTTGTATATCTTTTTAATATAATTTCAAATTGCTACATTAAAATTGTTTTAAAGAAACGGGGAACTTGTCTATACAGTGAAAATACTCCTCATAGAATTTGAGAAGAATACATTTTGTCTAAATGGACCCCGCATCATTTCACTGTATTTGGAAGGAGGGGGGCAAAAAAACTCCAAATACTGGAACATGTCCAGTGGAGGATGAGCAAAATGGAAGGAGATCTAGAAGTCATGCCCTATGAGGAATGGCATAGGAAGCTGGGTATGTTTAGCCTGAAGAAGAGAAGGTTAAGAGGTGATATGATAGCGATGTTTAAATATTTGAAAGGATGTCATATTGAGGATGGGGCAAACTTGTTTTCTGCTACTTCAGAGACCAGGACATGGAGCAATGGACTCAAACTACAGGAAAAGAGATTCCACCTAAACATTAGGAAGAACTTCCTGACAGTAAGAGCTGTTTGGCAGTGGAATGCATTGCTTCAGAGTGTGGTGGAGTCTCCTTCTTTGGAGGTTTTTAAACAGAGGCTGCATGGCCATCTGCTGAGAATGCTTTGATTGTGTATGCCTGCAGGGAAAGGGGTTGGACTAGATGGCCCCTGTAGTTTCTTACAACTCTGGTTCTATGATATCTATGGCAGAATGAAAACATTCTGAAGAAGATTTAAAATACATGACTGATACACTGTGTGTTTGTCCTACATTGGTAGAGTCTGCCCTTCCTCCATTATATTTATGCCCAATCTTTCACTTTTTTATGAACTATATTTCTATTAGCATTATCTTTTTTTTTTATTTACTTTATTAGTTATTTATACCCCGCTCTTCAGCAACATCAGAGCGGCTTACAAACTGTTTTTAAGCAATAGCAATATACACATATATACTGCATTAAGTACTTTCTAATGTGTGTTAGCTAATTACCCCCACAAGCTGGGTACTCATTTTACCGACCTTCAAAAGGATGGAGGGCTGAGTGAACCTTGGAGCCCTCTGGAATTGAACTTGCAATGTGGTGAGTTGCAGTATTGGCATTTAACCACTGCACCACCAGGGCTCCTATCTGAATTGTGCACAGCATTGGGAAGAGTTCCTCAGTTCAAAGAGTTAAGTTATCAATCACCATCATTCTCCTAATTCTAATCTTGGCTGGTTGAGTGCTTATCTGTCTAGAAGTGGAAGAGGACCACCCAAAATCAAGTAGCAGTTTCTACATATTCATCAGTCTCTCTATGTACACAGAAATACATATGACTGAATGGAGGAGAATGGAGACTATAACTTAACCTTCTCTCTACTACATACAGGTATTTTTGGAAGACACAAAGGAAAAGAACTGTTTCCATGTCCTACTGTCCAGCACTGCCACCCCCCACCCCCACTATATAGCAATAAAACACTGAGGTTTAAACTTAGCCATCAGCTAAGTCCTATATACCATTTCCTAGCTGGGATGAAAGAGAAAAGGTTCTCCTTTTTTCCCTTCTGTCTGTAGTAGCAACTGGTGATTTCCAAATCATTGGCACAGTGAATCTGCTCTGGGTTTTACTCTGAACTTTAGAGGGGTTCAGCACCTTGGGTAGCTACGAAAAAGTTTAGACTTAAAACCAGAGTGGATGCACCAATATGCTAACATAAGATCCTGCTGCTGCTGCTGCTGCTGCTGCCGCCGCCGCCACCGCCTTTTTGTAATCCTGACAGCAGAGTTCCTGTGTTCTAAGCTGGTTGGAGCCTTGGGCATAGGGGTCTCTTTTAGGCATGATGATCCACTGCAACATTTTGTTATAGGAGTGGCTCTGAGACTGGAAAAGTCTTCAAACCATCTCAAAGGCGTCTGTCTCATCTGTTTTTCTGCTGTCTTCCCAGGGCTTTTAAGGGATGCCTAGATTTGAAGGCTGATTCTAGGACAGCATCCCTTTCACCATGGCAGCCCCTATGGTGAGTAACGATCACATGTCTGCCTGCTACATGTGTTTCCATTTGCAGCTAATCATTTCATCAAGCCCTGTATGAACCCGAGCTATTGCTGATATGAAAGCGTGACTCTTCATAGTCCTTCTGATTAAATCTTAATGATAATAACTCACAACTGAATAACAATTCACCCATTAGAAGAGGTTACTCTCCAAACTGGTTCTGTGAAATGAATAGACAGACAAGGTTGCCATAGACTGCTTTTAGGGGTTACTATGGAGTCTTTTAATGTGTTTATTTTTTTTAATCTTTATATTATTTTAATTGGTTTTTATTTCTTCATTGCCTCGGGAGCCCTTGTGAACTGGGAGGTGATACAGAAATACTTTAAATAAATTAAAATAAATATATAATTACTGGCAGAATACATTGCTCCTGTACAAAAAAGAGGTGATGGTGTTTATACATCCTGGTAGTTCATTCAGATATATTAATATCTCAGAAGCACAAATGTCATTTGTGGGCAGAATGCTATGTTATAGATTTAATAAATACAGATTGACACACACACACACATATCCATGGATTTGGTATCCACAGTTTCACTTATCCACATCTGAAAAAAATATGTTCTCTCTTGGCATTTCTAGATCCTCGGATGCAATTCTACGGTCAACTTCTGGAATTGGTCTCATTGAAAAGAATAGGGTTCCCTATTATTCATGTTTTCAGGTATCCACAGGGGGTCTTGGAATGTATCCTTCATGGATACAGGGGTTAACCTGTACAAGAACAATGAAAGATAGGGGTTGGGATCCTGCATGGCAGTTATGAATGTGCAACCTGGAGTTATAAACTCTGTTAATGTTACTAATTTACAGGCTACATAGGAACCATGAAAACCCCTCAGTCCTCACAGACCAGGCAGCAAGCCACTGCAATTGACCGGAATCTGTTCCTCCATCACTTGGGAAGCAACTGTCTGCCATTCCTACTCACCCTTGAGTGTGTGATCACCAGCATGAGGGGGATTTTGACAGGGACCTCACTTCAGGCTATCACAATGGGGATCACTCAAGTGGGGGGGGGGCGCGTGCGCACATGTGCATATGTGTGTGTGTTTAAATTTTTAGCTGTTTTTAACTTTTTCATTGTTTCATTGTGTTTTAGCTTTCATATTTTCCTGGTTTTAACAATATCTTCTTACTGTACATCACTTTGAGTCCCAAACTGGGGCGAAAGCAGGATAGATACAAAGATAATAAAATAACAACAACAACAACAGCCACCAGCTGCTTCCAGAGTGACAGGAGGATAGACCCCCTTTGATCACAGTGGCTGCTGCTCAGTAAGTGGGGATTGGGAAGGTTGAGCCGGAATTCACTGCATAGCACCATAACTATGGAGCTTATGCATAAAGACCATACAGGATTGCAGCCACTGAAAATAAAAAGTCACTTGGGACCTTAAAGAAGAATAAGTCTTATTTGGTGTAAGCTTTCCTAGACAGCAGAATACTTCAACAGATACATGGAATGGGCCATCCAGGAAAGCTTATGCTAACCTTTAAGTCACTACAAGACCCCCCCCTTTTTTTTTTTTTTTACGAAGATGTAAATCATTTAGAGGGTATCAGGGATCCTAGAACTGTTTTTTAAGTGGTTGGGGGGACAAGACTGGCAGGCAGGTCATTATGAATTTGTGTACTTGCATGTATGTTTTTACAAAACAGTGAAAGCACAAAATATACTGGAAAAGAAGTGAATACAAAGATGACTATAAATTGGGGCATTTCTGGGTTATACTACCTTAGGAAGCTCAACTACGCAAGAGTCATGGTCACCTTGAACCTTGGGATCTGTTCCAGGGTCCATGGAAGGCACTGAACATGCTTCAAGTGAAGCACGCAGATTTCAGATCTTTCTAGAATCCTTTGTTGCCTATCAGCAAATTCACCTTAGAGTGAACCTGCTGAGATTTCCTATAAAGCTGAAGCCACAGTGTTGTTTGATTGTTTTCAGAAACATTTATTCCACAATTTGTGCTCCATATTTGACTTGAAGTGTCTAAGAAGAAAACTGTGCATCATAAAAAAAAAAGATAAGAAAAAGGAAGAAGTAGACAAACAGGATGCTGAAGGGTTTATTCAGCTTTCCTGAGCTCAGTACTATTGAACACTCATCCCCCCCATCTTCCTTGTTCCCTTTGTCCTATAATTCAGGATGAATGCCTTTCTAGGAAGAAAAAAATGGTTAACACCCAGGAAATAGATTTCAGCTGTAATACCAAAAAGGAGCAAAGAAACTGGAACAGCTGCTACATCCACCAAAAGAAAGTGTTATGGGAGCAATTGAGCATAAGGAAAGAATGAAGCTTTTGTCTAAAGCCAAGAGGGGGGCAAACTATTAAGATGAATTCAATCTGTTCAATTAATAATGGCACAATGTCGGTGATCACACAATGACAAAGCCATGTCATTGGATGCAGCCAGATTTGAGTCTGCTGAGGGCCAATTTAACCATTGTGGAACAGCACAACAGAGAGAGCTTACTCCTGAGTAAGGATTTTGAATATTGCAGCCATAGAAAGTAAATCTCAGATGTTGTTAGCAAGGTTCCGATCTGCCAAAGAAGTCTGCTTGGTGCAAGTTGCATATGCTTGTAAGTTGCTACAGGGTTTTGAAGCTAGGAATCTAAAGAATACTCACAAATTCAAAAATGGCCAACTGTTTTTGTGAAATTCAGAACCTCTAGTGAAAAATTCATTTGTGGAAAGAAAGAAGAAAGAAAGAAAGAAAGAAAGAAAGAAAGAAAGAAAGAACACCAAGGTTGCTCTGTTTTTGTTCAAAATGTTCTGGAAAGTTTTTGGCATTGTTTCACACACACAAAAAGTCATTGGAAATGCACAAATATTCTTCTAATCATGCCTAAAAGGGAGATAATTTTTGAAGTCATTTATTGAAGACTTATATCCCTACTTAAAAAGCACACACATTCTGAACAATAACATTGATCCAGGATCCAATACTGTATTGTTTGTGACCCACTTATAGGATAGTGCATATATATTGTATGGTACATACAAAAATCTTGGGGTATTTTTGTCTTCCTCCCTAGCACTGGAAAGAGATGTGAACAACCACGAAGAACTAAATTAAAAATTATACCCATTATCTTGACTTTCTTTGGGAAAGGTGGTGGCTGATTCCTAACTGCTAGATTGGCACTGCTGAGTATGAAGCAAGAAAGGCTGGAGGGGGGTCAAAGAGTACTAGACCCATTTCAAGCTGGCTTCAGAGCAGGATACAGAGTTGAGACTACTATGTGGATTAACTTCACCTGAGCATTGAGAGGGGAAGTGTGTCCCTGCTGGTGTTTTTGGACCTCTCAGTAGATTCAATGGTATCTTTCTGGAATGCCTGGGGAATCTGAGAATTGGGGCATGGGGATAAAAATCTAGATGTAAAAGTTGGGGGTAAAAATCCAGATCTGATTTGGACTACTTTGACCTGGAGCTGTGGCACACGAAATTTGGGCTACTCTGGCCTGGATTTAAGTGCCACACCTTGGCCAATGCCCAAGTCTGCATTGGGTTTGCTCATCGTTACTCACGCTTGACTCTGAGCTCCAGGAAAAGCAAAGCACCAGTGGTAGTCACCAGTGGTAGTCACATCTCTGAAGCCAGAAAGGGTGGCTATTACTGGTGCTTTGCTTTTCCCGGAGCTCAGAGAGGAGATTGTAAGCAAAGTTACTGTGGTAGTTGCCTCTCTGAAGCCAAAACAGGTTGCTACTGCTGGCACTTTGCTTCTCCCAGAGCTCAGAGGGGTGATTGTGCACTGGAAAATCAAAGCCCCAGCAGTAGCCACCTGATCTGGCTTCAGAGAGGTTGACTATTACTGGCTCTTTGCTTACAATCACCCCTCTGAGCTCTGGGAAAAGCAAAGTGCCAGTGGTAGTTGCCTCTCTGAAGCCAGAATGGGTGGCTAGCCTCACGATGGCAGGGCTTGCCAGGGGATTCTGACCTCAGAAAGAGTGACTACTGCTGGGGAGAAATGGAGGTGCCTCAGGCAGCACTTGTCCTTCCTCTCCTCCCCACCTTATACCCTAAATCCAGTGCAGATGGATTGTTCACACAGCAGTTTTCTCCAGAGTTTCCAGCAAACCTGGATTAAGGGGGTATTCCCCAAGTCTCACATGAATAGGGCCCTACAGTGTGTGTCACTATTGCACTAGATTTGGGGGAAAGGACACACATCGTGTGGCATTCTCAGGCCAGATTTGGTGGGGATTCAAGGTGACTGGTGTAGACAAGCCCTTGGAAGCACTGTGCTTTAGTGGTTCTAGTCCTATCTCTCAGGTAGATTCCAAATGTTGGTGCCTGGGAACAGCTGCTCCTCAAAAAAAAAAAAAAAAAAAACAGAGAGAGAGAGAGAGCTGTTATACAGCATACCACAAGGTGCTATACTATCCCCAATGCTGTTCAACATCTATGTGAAACCACTGGGAGAGATCATATGGAGGTATGGAGCAGGGTGCTATTAGTATGCTGATGACACCCAAATATATTTCACCATGCCTTCAAAAACAGCCTCAGCTAAGGATAGAGTGTCTTAATGAAAGCCTGGAAGAGGTAATGGATTTGTTGAGGAAAAACAAACTTAAACTCCATCCAGAGAAAACAGAGGTGCTTACTGTCAAACGTCCTAACCTGGATTTGGAGGTACATCTACCAGTCCTGGATGGGGTTAAAATCCCTCTGAAAGACTGTGTTCACAGCCTGGGAGTGTTTCTGGATCCGTCACTCCAAATGACAGCTCAGATAGATGTGACAGCCAGGAGTGCCTGTTGTCAGTTTCAGCTACTATGCCTGCTGAACCCCTCCCTAGAGCTGGAGGATCTAAAGATGGCAGTGCACACTCTGGTAACCTCAAGGCTGGATTTCTACAGTGCACTATACATTGGGGTATCTTTGTACCAAGTTTGGAAATTTCAGTTCAAAACATGGCAGCCAGAATGATTATTGGTGATCATATGTACCAATATTGAAATCACTCCACTGGCTGCCAGTTAGTTTCCAAACAAGGTACAAAGTGTTGGTTGTTACCTTTAAAGCCCTACATGGTTTGGGTCCAGCTTGCCTACAGGATCACCTCTTCCTGTATAACCCACCCCATACACTTAGGTCCTCTGGGGGACATGTATTCCAGTCAGCCCAGACTAGATAGGCAATTATCACCGAGAGGATTTTTTCTTCAGCTGCCCCCAAATTGAGGAATGACCTGCCAGAAAAAGAGATTCAACAGCTGAATATGCTGGCTGAATTTTAAAAAACAAACATTAAAAACCAGTATCTTTTGCCACGCCTATGCAGATGAATTTTAAATTAATTTTAAAGTATGGACTGATTGTTTTAATATGTGTTGGTCTTATATGTTCTTTTTTAATATGTGTTGGTTCTTATATGTTCGATTATGTGCTATATTTTAATCTGTTGTTGTTCCTTGCCTCAATCCATAGGGAAAGACAGGTAAGAAATATTACTACTGCTACTACTGTAGTAGTAGTAGTAGTAGTAGTAGTAGTATTTCAATAGAATTTACATAAGTGTTGCCAAGTTCCTTAATCAGCAATTTCTGGTTCTGGGTCCCACATGTCCATGTACATATCATGTTTTATGACTCTAACTAGTTTGTGCAAGTGAATCAAGGAACAATGTGAAATGTTGGTCTACTTATATCCATCCCCAATCTTTCTCACCCCACTGTCATCTTGCCTCTTCATATTGCCAATTCCTGTGGGTGTCCTTCTCTAAGAGACACTGCCTTTCCAGGTGACCAGGAAGAGGACCTTTTAAAGATGCCACTGTGGTTATAGAATACCCTTCCCAGGCAGGTTCAGCTAGTGAAGAATTTGGAAAAGATTGTAGTCCATGTAGTCTGTAGAGGATCACATGTTGCCCATCACTGATAAATGTCTCAATCAACTGTTAAAGATATTTTCTCCTCTGAAGATGTAGATGTGACTGTCCTTTTAAAATCACATTCTGCATCTGGAAAACACAACTGCTAATCCCAGATGTAAGTCCTAGTGAAGAAGGACTCTGTGACTGGCATCCTGTTAAGGACATACGTCATCCATACTCCTTGCATATGTCATTGGGAGGAGGCACTGAGGAGGGAGAAATTCACTACCTCTCCCCAATAATGACCCGCACAGCCCAGAACTCACTTTCCTCTCTTCTTGCTATATATGCCTTACGTCCTTGCTATATATATTGCGTGTTCAACTCTTAGCACTGAATTGCCTTGACTCTGATTGACATGCATGTTCGGCAGTGGCAGCCCATGGTCTGGGCAGCAGGTACCTCATCCACTGTAGAGTGAAACAACCCCCTCTGGTCAGATCATAGGCCACTAGTAGCATTCAGCCTCAGTGATGCCTGTCTTAAATTAAGTTTATTTCTGCTGGAGTACAGAATGGACATTTTCATCTCTGAAATGATCTTGCTAAAGAAAAACTGACAGGGATTTTTTTTTTCTTTCCATTTCATCAGCTGCTGTCACCATTTTCCTTGTGACAGCCAGAAGTGTCCCTGTATCTTTAATTAGCAAGGAAGGGTTTAAATGGGGAGCAGGAATCTCTGGCTCAAATGAGGATGATTGTGATGCTTTGGGAAGCTTAAGTGACCTCAACTTATACAATTCTTGTCAGATTTTACAAAACAAATTCATTTCTTGATGAGATCAATTGGGCATTCTGTACGTGGAGCTGTTCACAAGGACGTCATTTTCATTGTTAATCCCAACCTTGTTTGCTTTTCATTACCTTTATCTGTATCTTTGCACTGGCGGTTAGAAATCCAAAGTCTTGTAAAGTGTGACAGTTTGGGGCTTTGGGGGAGGGGGATTTTGTTTCTGTTGTGTATGTGTGTTTGGTCCACCCAATGTAAAAGATGACAGCTAATAATATAATGTGTGGAAGCAGGAGAAATGCTGACAGACATTGTGTTACTTTGCTTCAATTAGGCTCTAATTACTTCTTCTCTTCAATTAGAAAATCACATGAACCAATTATGCCAGATAATGTGTGCTTATCCTATTCAAGCTGCACAATGGGTAAGGTCTATTCACATTGATTATCTTCAATTTATGCTTTTAGCCTCCCCCTCCCTTTCTGTCGGCATGGCCCATTACAGTTTTAAAGTGGAAGCTCTTAAGCAGTTCACAGTATTATGATATCATTCATAACAATTTGTTATGTTTTGATGGAAGAATAATTTTGATGCCTGGAATAAGAAAGAAGAATGGTGAGGGGGTAGTGTATCCTGAATTCTGGTTGTTGTTTTTTTTGGGGGGGGGAGTTGAAAGTATTTCTATGGTTTAGCAATAAAATGGGACTGAATAAGGCCATTTTGAAAGCAGGCAGCTGATTCTAATTATCCTCTATATAGAACAAAGAAAGAGTTCAAGATTGAACATTGGTGTATTGAAGAATATTTCATCAACAGAAAAGTTCTACTGACAGAGGTATGCCATCTTGCTAAAAACAACAACAACAACAACACTAAAGGTGAACACCATGAAAAAGTAAATGACAAATGTAGAAGCAAAAACTTCAAAAGCCAAAGCCATATTAGAAGATAATTTTTCTAAATTCACAAAAAAAAGGCAAACCCTGTTGCTGCAGATATGTGTTCAATTTTGCACACGTTTTCAATGTGCTTCACTTGCAAAAAGTCCCAGCTGTGGTTCTTAGCATCTTCAGCTCCTAACGTTATGGCTAGGCAAAATTATAAACAGGCACATCCACATCTGATCTGTGCAGGTTTCATAAAAAAATTAAAAAGTGGCAAATTCTATCCCCTTAATGCATGTGATCTGAACTCTCAAACCTTCATTAAATGAAGCATGGTTTAGCAGCATTCACTGCTGTCCCTCTGCCACTGCTATGCCTCAGGTTAAAAAAGACTTGTGTCTACAACAGCAAAACTTCTACCAGTCACTAACAGGTCTCCTGTTTCTCTCTCCTGGAGTACAACTTCCCCAATCTTCAAAATAGCTGCTTTGGCTGCTAATTAATTTTTTGTAAAGGGTGCTCCTGCTCCTGTCTCTCCCACATCACATCTAATTTGTCTCTGACATACAGAAAAGTTTCACAAAAGGTCTGAGTTTCTTGCAAGGAACAAATCCACTTTACCATTTATAAAGGCTCCTTTCTTTGAAAATGTTCAAAACTTATTAAACTAGCTTTGCCTGTTTCACTTGAAAATGTTTTCTAATCCCTAACTACAGACATTTGGAGAGAACCTAAAAAGCTTTCTAATACCTAACTACAGATACGCTACTGCAAACCTACAATAAAACAAGTGGCAAGTGTACATTATTCAGGACAGTAGGACTAAAATTTGAGGAATGTATGCAATTAACATAATTACATTTCTAACCACTGCCACCTGCAGTCATGCAACTTTGCACCCCAATTAGGCCCAAAATGGTACTTGTAGTTGTACACCTACAGGTATGTAGTACACATTATTTCCCTAGTGCATATATTTTAGAATAAAGGTGGCAGAAGAAAAAAAGGCCAGGAGAGGGGGGAAAACTGAAGTAGTTACTCTGAATGAAAGTACAAACAGATGTTATCTGGACACCAGTTTCATCACCATGGGAGTGGATTACAGACATACAAGGGGTTGGTTCTCACATTCCTTGATTTCTTATCACTTTAATTTAGACCTCACAATTGAATATGTGTTCTGCCTCCTGTGAAAAGCATTGCATCTCATGCAGTTCACCTTTTGATTTTGCTCTCATTAAGTGGATGCCAGGGTAGCTGAGGCCCTGTCTACACGATTTTTAAAAAATCCATTTTGGGGGTAAAAAATCCAAAAAGGCAGCCGTTCGTATGCATACGATCCACCTACACAATTTTTTACCACCCCTAAACTCCATATGATCCCCCTCCCCCAGCTGGCTGGAGCGAGCAATCCAAGCAGTGGTTTTAAATCTCCCACCGCTTTTTTTTTTAATTTAAAAAGGTGTCTGTTATGCGGACAGTCGGTTTTCCATATTTACAAAACAAAATAAAAAGGAATAAATGTAAAATTCATGGACTTATTGGACTCTCACTTAGCCAGGAATCCAACATGGCAGCCGCTCCCAATTCCCCTCTTTGCTAGCCCCACCCCCTGTGCTCAGCCAGCCAATCAGATTACACAGCCTGTTTGTATGTGTGCGAACAGGGTATACAAACCATCGACAATACAAATGGCTGTACGGATTTTAGGTTGGGATTTGCTAATTCTCCCGAATGCCGAATCCACGGAGTTTATGGAGGATTCGCTAGCCCCCCTTCCAAATGACACATATGCATCCAAATGGATGTGTGTACGGATGATCAATCTTCCAAACGCCATACGTATTTTTTTTACCGTATAGATGGGGCCTGAGATATCAGTGCACCTCAAAATTAAGCACATTGCTTATCAGTTCAGATACTGTCATGCTTGATCCACAGTACCTCGATTATACAAGGGTAAATGATTAAGTCAAGCACTATTCAGACCTTTCAAAAACTGTGTTGCTTAAGGACAGGAGGGAGGGAAGTGCACTAGCTCCAGCTCACCCTCTCTCTGTTTCCATCACTTTCTATGGCTGCTGTCACAACTGCAGAAATAATGCAGTTGGACACCGCTTTAACCACCATGGCTCAATGCTATAGAATTCTGGGATTTGTAGTTTTATGAGATGTTTATCCTTCTCTGTCAGAGAGCTCTGATGCCACAATAAACTATGAATCCCAGGATTCTATAGGATGGAGCCACACTAGTTAAAGTGATGTCAAACTGGATTATTTCTGCAGTGTGGCAGCAGCTTATGTATCTTGGCTTCCCAGGGTCCCAAATCACCTCCACGAATACAGGAAGCCTTTGTTTTCTGAAGGTCCAAGTTACCTGAAAGACTGTATTTTTCCATATAAGCCTGCCCCGGTTGTGAGATCTTCTGGGAGACCTTTTTTCTGTCCCAGCACTCTCACGTATGACTGGTGGGAAATACATCTCAGTGGCTGCTCCCAAGCTCTGGAATTCCCTTCCAGGAGAGGCTAGACAGGCAATTTGCTATCTTTCTGCAGCCAAGTGAAGACTCATTGCTCAGGGGGAATGTGATGTGCATATTGTGCTCTATTGTCTATTTGTAATGGTTCTGCTTTTAACTGGCTTTTATTTTATCGATAGATTAATGTGATTAATGTGACTTTTCAGCTATATCTGTTTTAACCACAGTAAACCATTCTGAGTCCCAAACAGGGAAAAGGGATGACCAAAGCAGAGAGGGGAGGGGCTAGCATGCACACAACTCTCCTCACAGGTTGAAACAACCGCATTTTAGAATGTTTGAATGAGGATTCAGCTGATATATAATCCTTCAGGTTTTCAGGGTTTCAATCCACAGAAAATGGTGGGTTGCTAAATTAAGTCACATGGTGAATGTATATTGTGCTTAGAAATTGTTCCGGTATTAAGATTCTGTTGATGATCATGATTTCCTGCATGGCAGGGGGTTGGACTGGATGGCCCTCGTGGTCTCTTCCAACTCTGCAATTCTATGATTCTATGATTCTATGATCATTATGACTTACAAAGTGTTTGGAACATTACAAGGTAACAAAGTAATCAATAAGGCTTCAAGGTTATGCACCCTAAGCTGAGAACCAGTATCACTGGACACAGTGGTGCCAATGGAAGCTTCTCTCCCCTTCCAAATAGCACTGGGAAAGGGCAGGTTCATCAAGATTGTGATGTGAGAAGAAAGCGTTAAACACACAGGTGTTGATAAGGGGATGGTAAGAAACAGCAGCTGTTAGAGTTTTTTTTTAAAAAAAAAAATGTGTACATCCAAATGACACAGTTAACATCATTTGTGGTAGGATATGTGGGGGAGTTAAACATTTTCCACCTTATTCTGTGCCAAAGGTGGGGATCCCTTTCCAGCCCAGGGATCAAATTGCAATTTGGACAAGGACAATGCAAAAGTGGTGAGGTCAGATGAGGTTAGGTCATCGGTTAGACTTCCATCTGTCACAATGAACTGTTTTTCATGCCACTCTAAGCCCATGGTGGGGGTGGGAATACAAGAGCAACTGCTTAGGATTTTGAATTCACAATACACTAAAATACTTTTAAATTTTTAAGATGCTTTTTACACTCACATCAAATCCCACAGATTGCACTCTGAGCACTGTGGATTTTTATCTCTCGGTAGCTCACAGGTTTTCTTCATTTGAAGAACATTAAGGATGGCAGACCTAAACTGGTGGGATTGCCTGACACAGGTATTGACTGAACTCAACTCTAGGACTTTCAGATCTCATGACAAGAGACTACTTGGAAGCAAATCATCTTCATTTTTAGTGAAATGAATTTCTGTGTAATGTGTTCAGCACTGGAGATACACACAGAGAAACATGCACACACACACACACAACAAATGCAGAACTAGAACAGTCAGTGTTTGCTGTTAATATTCCCCCACCAACATTCATTTCAATGGGGAATGTTTCAATAGCTATGATAGATCCCCAGGAGAATTTATAATAATGTCAAACAACATTAATATAATAAAAGTTTATTTAATGGTTTGCTTTTACTCTGAAACAGCAAAGATTTATTTGCAAACCATATATATATATATATAAATCATACCATGAATTGCTTTTACATGTCAGATAGAAAAACATATTACTAAATATTTAATACCATAACGTTCACAATCACCTTGCTATTTGTTTTTTTTATAAAACAGAGTATCTGTTCTTGTTGTTCTTGTATTTATATCCCACATTTCTCCCAAAACTGGGACTTAATATGTGTCCAGTTCTATCAGAACTGGTCCCAGCATTAGCTCAAGGGGAAGCAAAATATGGCTTATACTCCTATTTGGCCCCTGACTCCCACAGCCATTCCTCCATTTTTATTTCTTTTAATTGAAAAATCTCCTTGTGCCTCCTAGAGAGCATGGGGGCAAATTTGTTATGCCTGTTAACCTATGTTACAGCCTTATCCCACTACACTGTTATAGCACTATTATTCTACTTTAACTGCTATGGCAGCCTCCTGTGGAATTCTGGGGTTTGTAGTTTAGTGAGGCCTAAGAGCTCTCTGGCTGAGAATGTTAAATGTCCCTCCCTGAACTGCAAATCCCAGGATTCCACAGAAAGCAGCCATGGCAGTTAAAGTAGAATAATAGCACTAAAATAGTGTACAGTTGTCCCTCCATATCCACGGATGTAAGTATTCACAGCTTGAAAATATTCTTCAAAAAAACAATAATCCAAAAAGCAAACCTTGATTTTGCCATCGTATATAAGGGACACCATTTTGCTATGCCATTGCATATAATGGGACTTGAGTATTCACGGATTTTGGCATCCACAAGGGGTCCTTGAACCAAACCCCAGCAGATATGAAGGGACAACTATAGTGTGATAATCTCCTCAGACTCTGGAGGTGTTCAAAACTGAAAGTGACTTCCTATGAGTTCTAGATCTGATAAATCCTCCCTACTGTCTCTAAATCACATGGGGAGGGGTTGACAACGATATCAGAATTCTCCCCGCATTCCCACACATCCTGTATAGGGCAGAAGGGCCTTTTCCAATTCAGGGTGACTAATCTTTGAAGGACATTTCTTTTGTTTGGGGGTTTGTTTCTTTGCCATAACATAATGCTTACTGCTCTTGAAACTAATGGCAATGAGTCTCTGTGGTGCATACATTGGTTTTTTTTTCTTTATATGTTATTCATTCTGCATTCTAAATAAAGGTTTTTATAAAAGAAAAACACAGGGTGTGAGATGTGAGAGGAGGTATCGCCCTTGAACCACAGATGTATTTGACAGAGTCCAGCTGGCTTCTGTAGACCAAATGGAGAGTGTGCACCATATTCAGGTTTGGATCTGTCAGATACTAAAGATAAATTTTGCATTTATGGTAGGGATATAATTCTTCACTAAGGTTCTTCTCGAAGGGAGCAAGGAGTATAGTTGTCCCTCCGTATCCACGGATTTGAGTATTCACGGCTTGAAAATATTCTTTAAAAAATAATAATCCAAAAAGCAAACTTTGATTTTGCCATGTTATATAAGGGCAATGCAGGAATGTAATGGGACTTGAGTATTCATGGATTTTGGTATCCAAGGGGGTCCTGGAACCAAACCCCAGTGAATATGAAAGGACAACTGTAATTTCAGCCATTTTCTTCCCACTTTCCAACCACACAGTTTCCAAAGGTCATTCACAATTTGGGACTTATTCTGAGTAAAATTCATACATGGTTGTTTTGTGTGCAGAAAACAACAATTTTTTTGTGAAGGAAATGGTATTTTCTGCATGGAAAATAGTATTTCACTGCAAAGGTATTAATTCCTGTGCAGAAAGTGTTGTTTCCTGTGCAAAAAAAGAGCTGTAATTGGGGATTTGTTCTGTGTAAAATTTGAACATCTGTTTTCCATGCAAATCAACCATGTGCAAATTTTATGCAGAGCAATCCCTAAATACAGCTTGTAACTGCACAGAAAACAACATATTCTGCACATGAATTAATATATCAGCATTGAAATATTATTTTCCATGCAGAAAATGCTATTTTATGAGCAAAACAACCACATGCAAATTGTGTGCAGAATAAGTCACAAACTGCAAAGATTCTCATGAATCCAGGATTCTTCTCATCACAGTCTCTTGACACTCACAAAACATGGGTTTTGACCATTTTTTGAATATTTTCAAATATTCTTTCTATCCCTAATTTATGTGTGTGTGTGTGCGTGCGTGCGTGTGTATGCATGCATGCATGCATACATGTTACTCAGTGGATGGCTTCTAATCAAACATGTTAGGAGTGCATACCTGCAGTGAAGTAGCCCTGCTCATGCTAAGCCATGATCTCACCCACTGCTAAGATGTAGACCCAGAAATTTTTGGTTGGAACAAATTCATCCCTCAGTCCAAAAAAAAAAAAAAAAAAGGTATCACACCACTGAACTAGATGAAAGAATATAACAGACCAGTCAGTTGCCAGGAAAGTGGCAGAAACAAATTTGACAAAGGCAACAATTCAGTCATCACTTAATAAAGCACTCATGACCTACAACCTATACAAGGAGCATGAAGCCACAAAAAAAGAACAAAGAAAGAAAGAAAGAAAGAAAAGAAGGCCAACAACCTACACATTTTCCATTAAGAAGCAATAATAATAGTAATAATAATAATAATAACAACAACAACAACAACAAAATGGAGGTACTGTATATCTATTGGCCTTCGGGGTCATCAGTCACCAGTTATCAACAGATGACATGGAGGGCTGAATCAATACACTGTCCGGTTTCTAGGCCAATGAACATACTACAATAACTGGGTTGGAACAGAGTCATAAAAGAGTTTGTATCCCACAATTAGCAATGTGCCTTTTTAGGCAGTTCATCCAGAGACTGTGACAGACATAACTCTAATGTGCCTTGAATTGATTGGTGCCAGAGAAAATGTAGCTGGTCCAGCAATATTTGACTCAACCCAGAAACAATATCAGTCAACAAATAACACTATTACAAATAGAGGATCAAAGCTAATACATTTCCAACATCTAGTCTAATGAACATCAATTGGGCAGAAAGTTGAGGTCATAAAATACTATGCACAATTTTGTATGTTTTACCTGTATTGATTTTAACTGTAAGCCATCTTAGTCCCATTTCTGAGGAACAGGTGGAGTGGTGGTGGTGGTGATGATGATGATGATATTGCTATCCAGAATCTTCTGTTGAATTTAGTGGTTTTGTATGGTAAGAGCACATATTCAGAACTGGTAACTATAGAATAAAGAAATTCTAGTGATAATGCTGTTGCACAGATTGGTCCTATCACAATTAGCTCCTGAAGTGAGGTATCACTTGTTGTTCAGTAAATCAAAACTGAAGGAACTGTTGGTATGCCCCACTACCCCCTCCACACAATATCTCATAACTGGAAATATCAGACACTTTTCGGAGTCAGATTGGTGGGGCAAACCAAAGGCCAGTTGGAGGTCACAATGACCTGGGATGTGTCTAGAAATATAATGACAAGAAAGCCCAAGTTAGGATTATGTGGAAAGCCCCTTAGTAAACACAGTTGTTAAGGAGATATGTGCTAATCCTTTCTTCCAGCCCTGGGCATTTCAGCAATGATTCAGTCAAGCAATTAAGTGACCATTCCTTACTCTGTTCCTATGGAAATTGTTCCTATACCCCCTCCTGTTCAACCTTGTGAGGTTGTCGTAGATCAATAAGTTTCTATCATCCAGCAATTAAGGCAATCAGTTGACTTTCAGTTTATTTTGTCTATCCTGTGGGAAAGCCATCCAGGTTTTGTCACAACCAGAGTACCCCTTCAGGATATGAAACAGGGTATTAGTCCCCCAACAATAGTAAAGTGTGCCACAGTGAATGAACCTGGCCACTCTTTCCTGGCATTCCCCAGATCGGAAACTCCTGTGCCACCCTCAGGCTCCTGTCTGAGTATCTCTGCTGCATGGAACTCTTCTCTTCAAGACTGGTAACTATCACCCTATATTCCTGAATCTCTCTCTCTATCTAATCTTTCTGTCTTGCTCTGCTATAGCCTTCTGTGGTTCTGAGGCATGTGTGTTGTGTATGTGAGTTCACTTTATGTTATTCTAATAAAATATTTTATTTCATTTTAACTGGTATACACAGGTGAAAAGATCCCCAGATCAACCTTCCTCTCGCAGGCTTCCATTTGAGCTAATAATTCCCCAGGATAATAATAGAAATTTTGGCATCACAGGTGGGGATCTAAAGCAACCCCCACCTCTTAGAGTAACAGAACCATGTATTGGATCAAGTGTATGGACTTCCCTAATATGCACTGGAAGTTTCTCTGTTTCCTCTGCACTGAAGTCGGGGGTTATTTGAGGGTCAGATTACACATTATATAGAAGACAGACATAGTACTATGTCAAGTTTTACTTTTTCAAGTAGAGAAGGGTCAGTTTTTATTTAGATTTCCCTACAGATGCCATGTTTTCTGGAATTCAATATGGAGCCCCTATAGAAGGCTGCCTCAAATTTCCCTGTTGTGAAATTTGGAGAAGGGGCTATTGTGAGCTCCCAGGGCTTCATGAGATTTTAAATCTCATGTGAACCCCTAAACCCATGCAAATCTCATGAGAGTAGGTTGGCCATTGTGAGATGAAAACTGCTGCTCTGCTTCAGCTAGTCAGATGAAGGGAAGGGAGAGAAGTTCTGTGCCACCATGATCCCAGCAAACAGACCCCTGGAATTTTGTATTTAAGGCCTAATTGATGCAGACATAGGGCTCATCTAGATGAGCCAGGATACATCAGCTCCCTACCAGCATATCCTGCCCACAGATTAGATCAATTCCTCCTCCATTCCTTCCACAGAATGGGAGGAAGTTCTGACGGGCACACCAGCCCATTGCTGCAGCTGCCGCAGCCATTTCCCTAGCACTCCCAGAAGCAGGAAGGGGCCCCGCAACATGTGGCCAAGGCCCCCTGCATGTGACAAGCCTTGGTCACATGCTGTGGGACTCCTTTCTGGCTTCCCAGACAGCCAGGGAGATGGCAGTGGCAGCAAGGGCCTGATACATTTCCTCCCAGCAGAAATGGAGTAAATTATATATTATTTTGGAATGTTTTATGACATTCCCCCATCTCAGTCCCAGAGGTGGTAAGGACTGTCCAGGGGCAGAACAGGTCAAATGCTCTGTGTCATCAGGACTTCAGGGCTCTGAGACAGGGGCAAGACAGGGTACACTGCCCATCTAGATAAGCCCATACTAAATGCTTGGGGGCATGGCTGGCACACACTCTCAAGTATGCAATATGGGGCAAGTCCTCAAATACGGGATGTTCTATAGAAAGCAGTATACCCTGTCAGGTGTTAGCGCACACTGGGTACCTAAAGAGGTCCAGGTAGCAAAAATAAACAGCAGAGTGTTGTTTCTTCAGGCATAAGAATAAAGGCACAGACACAGGCTTTGTGTTTAAAATAAACTTATCTTTACTTGAGCATAAAGAAGAGTATTTACAAATATATACAGCATTCAGGAGAAAAACATCTTCCCTCTGTGAAATCCAACACAGAACTGCTTAGTTCTCAGCCCAGCTCCTTGGCTCTGAGCCCAGCAAATATTGATACATTTACCCAGCTAGCTCCTGCAAACTGCTGCCAGCTCAGATCTGCAGATCTGTGTAGACTGTTTGCTACATCTCAGCTCTTTACAGAATGAATCTACTGTATGTCCCAATATCCTGACATACCGACCACCAGAGAAGAACATGTAAGATTTCCTCCCACATATCAAACTGGATATTAAACTGGCCTAGGATATTAAACCTCCCTTCTCCATATGAAGTCAGGTGTTCTCCCCCACCCTGTAACAACAAAAAATTGGAAAGGTGCTATTAGTAGTCATATCTTTTAAGGAACACGGAGTTTCATCCTGACAGTTCCTATTGTGTGGGTGTTCCACAGTTTGTCAGAGCTAATGCCAGTGTAGGTGTTTCCTAGATTCTGATAGCATGCAGAGATTACTTTTGAAGATGACAGCTCCCAGAAACCCCCAGCTAGTGTGGCCAATGACCAAGCTGACAGAGGGAATCTCAGAAACTCTAACTCTTTCTGCATAATTTCTATTTCATAGAATCATAGAATTGCAGAGTTGGAAGAGACCACGAGGGCCATCCAGTCCAACCCCCCTGCCACGCAGGAAATCTTGATCAAAGCATCCCCAACAGATGGCAATCCAGCCTCTGTTTAAAGACCTCCAAGGAAGGAGACCCCACCACGCTCCGAGGGAGCGTGTTCCACTGCCGAACAGCTCTTACTGTTCTATGAATTTGGCCTAGAAGTATTAGAAAACAAAAAAATATGACGAGGGAGGGAGGGAAGTTTTTACTCACAGTCACATAGATATACAACTGAAACATAATTTATAAGCAAAAACACTGTCAACAAAAACTATTGTTACTATCACATGTGTGCATGTGTGTATACACATAAACACTTCAACACCTGGAAGTCCAAGCAAGGGAATCACACCTTATCCCTCATCAATTGTGAGCTAAATGTACATTCTTTTACTTAAAGCACTGTGCTTTTGTGTGTCCAAGCCAGATGCCCGTCCCCCTTTCCCAAATAAAAGTCAGACACAAATTATTTTGAATGATTTGGCAATAAATGGCCACAACTTTATTGATGACAGCTGCAGATAGTTGGCTCCACACATGGTCTGGATCCTGACATTGGCCAACTCGCTTGTTAATCAATGAACTCGTTATCGTCATGCCTGCCGACAAGTGAAAACCCAGAAGGGGAGGAATTCCTGCAGGCCCCCGTTGTCTGCTTACCAACTTCCTCCTCCCCCCTTCAACCTAGGATGGGCACCTGGCAGGTGCATGCCCTGAGCTGCCATGTCCTCCCAGCCAATGCCCTCCACACCCACAGGAAATCTCCATGACCTACGACCCATGCCCACCACCAACAAAGGTGGGCCTTTGTAGTCCCATCTTTTGCCGACCTGCCACAGTTGCCACAAACTGAGCTGAAACCTAATCCTTTGTGCACACAGCAGCAGCTCTCAAATATCATGGATGGTCACGTCCAGCCAGATGTACCCAGCAAAAGCCCCAGAAAGCCATCTGCCCAAGCATTTGATAGACTCTGCAGTCAGGCCACTTGAAGCAGCTGTGGTGGCCACCCCGCCCCGATCCTGAAATAATGTCCACTGAACTCAGACACAGGTAGGCCCAGCTGTCGCAACGCTGCCCTAAAGACTGATGAATGGAATCACTTAAGGGGAGACATGTCCCTGTGAATGAAAAGTGGGCCAGGTGCTGTAGATCGCTTGGCCAGAAACCTGCATATTGTGTCTATAAGGCAAGGGGATGAATCCGCCAGGCTCTCCAGCCATACAGAAATAAGCCCCTTTTCCAAGTTGCTCACATTTAGAACGCCGAACCCTGATGCACAGAGTATCTGCATCGAAGGATAATTCCCTCAATTGCAATGCTTTGTCTGATAAGTCCCTCTTGGACTTGCACACAAACTCACCCACTCTCAGGGCAGTGAATAATGCTGTGCTGAAAGCAGTGCCAAACAGAAGTGCCTCGTAGCTGGAATGGCAGAGCTTGCTCAATCCAGCCACAAGCTTCCTCAGGATGTTGAAAGAAATCGGTCTCTGATATGCTGGGCAGCCGGGAATATATCCCTGGCCACCAGACCAGAGGGAAGCCTTCAGCTGAAGGCTGCTTCCCCTGCTGCTTCAGCCAATCAGATCAGAGCCGGACGCTCTGCTCTGATATGCTGAAATTAAATCCCATCTAACCAGGGCCAGTCAAGCTGCTCCCTAATTGGCTGCTGCACCATCCACAACCTGGCCAGCACAATTCATGCCGGGACGAGGAGGAAAGCATGGCGGGGGATGCCCTTCCACATGGGTGTCAGGAGGCCATTGCTGGACCACAAAACAGCCGCCAGGTAAGTCTGGCTTGTGGCAAAAGAAGAAAAAGAAAAAAGATTAAAAAGAAAAAAGGGGGAAAATATATTGTACTAGCTATACCTGGCATAACATACACCATTATCTATATAAAACACTTCAGTATGTTTCTATTCCCACTCTATTGATTAGCCACATAGGAAACATGTCAAGAGTACAATCATTGGACACATTAATATATAACCTTTCAAATCAACTATAATGGCTAGTTTCATATCGAGAGCCCCTCCACTACTGCCATGCAACCACACATATACACAGACACATAGGCGCACACACACACAACATTAGACACACACACCATGTGCACCAGGATGCAAGAGCCCCTCCACCATCATGGAACCTCATGTACACACCAAGCTGCATACACACACACCACATGTGCCAAGACATGAAAGCCCCTCCACACCACCATGCAACCACATAGATGCACACACCACACACACGTCACATGCACCAGGACATGACAGCCTCTCTACTGCTGCCATGCAACCATGTGTATGCACACACCCCGCTGCTTGCCCTGCCCCCACCGCTTGTCTTGGCCCCACGCTGCTCATCCTGGCCCCCCACTGTTTGCCCTGGCTCCCCCTGCCGCTCACCCTCCCCCGCTGCTCACCCTGCCCGCCTCGCTGCTCGCCCTGGTCCACCACCACTTGCCCTGGCCCCCTGCCACTCATCCTGCCGCCCTGCCACTCACCCCCACGGCTTGCCCTGCCCCTGCTACAAGTCACCCTGACCCCTCCTCCAGTCTTCCTTCCCCCGTCACTTGCCCTGTCACCCCACTGCTTGCCCTGGCCCCCCACTGCTCATTCTGGCCCCCACCACTCACCCTGTCCCCCCACCATTCATCCTGACCCCCACCGCTCCCCCTGTCCCCCTGCCGCTTGTCCTGACACCCCACCACTCGCCTTCCCCCCTGCCGCTCATCCTCCCACCTCCAAACTCCCCCTGCCAACCCCCCCCCACCGCTGAATTCACCCCTCCTCCAAACTCCCCCACCAGTCAACATCCTGCCAGGAAACTCGTCTCCCATGCTACCAAATTCACCTCCCGCCACCACTGAACTGCTCCCCACTGCCGAACTTCCCCCCTGCACTCCAGCACATGCACACACACAACACATCCACCACTATTCTACTCACTCTCCCTCTCCAGCTGCCATGTTTGAAATCTACATGGTCCCATCCCCAGTGTGCTGATTGGCATCCCATCAAACCTGTGATTGGTTGGTCAGTTCCCTAAGCAGCCAATCAGCACACTGGAAATGGCAACATACCCAAGAGAATTATTTATATAGATATAGAGAGGCTTGCATACCCTAATGATGTTTTGAGCTATGCTGGCGGTGGCATAATAGCCGCTGGTAGGGTCTCCCATGCCAGACAGGTCAAAACCGAAGTGTCTGACAAAGAGCGTCAAAGGGCAGGATGGGCTCTCTAGCCTTATGGCAACCGTCCTAGGAGAAGGAAAACTCTAATCCCAAACCCGGGCAGATGGTGCTCATCCAACCCTGTAAGGTCAACCATCTAAGAGAAGGAAACTCTAATCAAACCTATGACCCGAGAACCTCACTGCTACCGTTCATGCTTGCAAGGCCACAGCAGATGAACCTTTAGTTTAAAGGGTGAGGCCAGTTCTGTGCATGCTGCGCTCCACCAGAAAAATCCATTGCACAAGCTCAAAGGACAAATCCAGTTCCAAAAAAGCCCTGTAGCGATAGGCAAGGGATGAAATGGCAGGTGTAAAGATGCACTGGAAGCCACAGACCCAACCCTGCATGCAGGTGGTTCAGGACTTTGGTCGCTCAGAGGCTGACCCGGGAGATGATAGTCTTGTTTGTCAGCATCCTGAACGACCAAGCAGCCTTTTTTAAGGAGAGCACTGCTTGCTCCATATGGAGAAGGGCCTAGAAAAGGTGGCCTAATGAAAGCTAATCCCCATCTACCTGGTTGGCTAGCCGCAGCCAACGGGCATCTTCTGATGCGGTAAAACTAAGGCAAAGAAACAAAGGCACACGCCGGCCTCCAAAGGTGTAAATAAACTGACGCTTGCATGCTGGAACATCAGAACCATGCAAGACTGTAGATAGTGGATGGCCTGAGCGTCATTCTGCTCTAATAACCCATGAACTATCATGACTTAATATTGACATCGCTGCTCTTAGTGAAGTTCGTCTCCATGAGGAAGGCAGCCTTAAAGAACATGATGCTGGCTACATCGCATTATTTCCTTGCGCCTCCCACATGTTGTTCTCTTCAGTATATATGCCCCGACTATGCAAGCCAACCTTGTAGAGAAAGACAAATTCTACACAGACCTACGCCAACTCATACAAAAAGTCCCTGTAGAAGATAAAAATATTATCCTTGGTGACTTCAGTGCCAGAGTCGGAAAGAACTCCGAAGCCTCGAAAGGTGTCTTAGGCAAGCATGGTGTTGGAAATTGCAATGATAATAGATGTGTCGTGCTAAAGTTCTGTGCAGAACAACAGCTGACTATTATAAACACTATCTTTCAGCAGAAAGATAGCTTGAAGACCACCTGGATGCATCCATGATCCAAACATTGGCACCTCATTGACTATGTTCTAGTCCGCCAGAGAAACATTCGCAATGTCTGTCATACTCGAGTGATGCCCAGTGCAGAATGCCAAGGAGATCACTGCCTCGTAAGATGTAAACTAAGGACTTTTTCGGACGCTGAAAAATAACACAAGCAGCCTCGTCAGCTTGTGAGGCTGCTGCGCTGCAAAGCATCAGTTTCGGATGACGCTCGCCCCTGCTGGTACTGTTGTGGTACCGCGGGGAGATTTGAGTGTCATATTTCGTTGATTTTTAATCACGATCAACTTTTCGTGAGTAAAAATCAACTAAATATGACACTCAACTCTCCCCGCAGTACTGCAACAGTACCGGCAGGGGCAAGCGTCATCCGAAACTGACGCTTTGCAACGCAGCAGCCTTGCAAGTTGACGAGGCTGCTTGCATTATTTTTCAGCATCCGAAAAAGTCCTAAATCTTCATCTTAAGTTCAAACCTAAGAGGGGTGGCATCTTAAAGAGGAGACTCCAAGTCAACAAACTTCAACAAGCTACCATGAGAGACAACTTCCAGGCAAACCTGCAAACAAAACTTGAAGATCATTCTACAGATCCTTCTCCTACAGTGCTTTGGCAACAGTGGGAGGGTGGGGGTGGGTGGTTGTTTTAGTCTTTATTATAATGTTTTAATTGTTGGAAGCCGCCCCAATTGTTTTTAGCAGAGGGGCGGGGTATAAATAAATTTTATTATTATTATTATTATTATTATTATTATTATTATATCAAAAACAGTATCCTCCAGTCTGCAGAAGAATCCCTCGGGTTCTACCACAAGAAAATTCAAGACTGGTTTGAGGAAAACAACCAAGAGATCCAGGAGCTGTTGGCAAATAAGAGAACTGCTCACCAGGCATACCTCAACCAGCCAACTTGCCATGTAACAAAAGCAGCTTCTGTCTCACATGTAGTAAACTTCAACAAAAACTCCGAGACATGAAGAACAAGTGGTGGATCAATATAGCAGAAAAGACACAACACTGTGCAGATCTGGGTGATCTTAGAGGATTTTATGAAGCTCTTAAGGCAGTGTTTGGACCTACTTATCAGGCCCAAAGCTCCTTATACAGTACAGATGGTCAAACATTAAGTGGTCAAACATAAAGCCTCCATCCTGAATCGATGGGCTGAACATTTTCAAAGTCTCTTTAGTGCCAACCGAGTAGTCCAAGGCTCAGCTATCCAACATATGATACAAAAACCGATGAAAAATGAATTGGACATAGCTCCCACTTTGGAAGAGACCCTTAAGGCCATACAGCAGATGAAAAATGGCAAGGCAGCTGGGATTGATGGAATCCCACCTGAAGTTTGGAAACACGGAGGTCATGTACTCCATGTTAAATTCCACGAACTCCTTCTGAATTGCTGGGAAAAAGGGGAACTGCCATCAGATCTCCGAGATGCAGTCATCATCACCCTGTACAAGAAAAAAGGAGCAAAATCCGATTGCTCAAACTATCGAGGTATAACACTGCTCTCTATTGCAGGAAAAATCCTTGCAAGGATACTCCTGAACAATTAATTCCTGCTACTGCAGAAGAACTTCTTCCTGAAAGCCAATGTGGCTTCAGAGCCAATAGGAGTACTACAGATACGGTATTTGCCGTTAGACAACTGCAAAAGAAATGTAGAGAGCAGAACAAGGGACTCTATGTAACATTTATCAACCTCACCAAAGCCTTCAACACTGTGAATAGAAAAGGTCTGTGGCAGATCCTGGAAAGACTAGGATGTCCCATCCCCCCAAATTCCTTAAAATGATTATCTTGCTACATGAGGGCCAGCAAGGTCAAGTCAGATATGGCGATGCTCTTTCAGAGCCCTTTCTAATAACTAATGGAGTGAAGCAAGGTTGTGTTCTTGCTCCAACTTTATTTACAATCTTCTTCAGCATGATGCTCCAAAGCGTTACGGCAGAGCTTGAAGAAGATGGCATCTATATATGTTACAGTACTGATGGTAGCTTGTTTAACTTAAGCTGTCTGAGGGTTCGTACTAAGACTCTATCTAGTCTGTGAGCTGCTCTTCGCTGATGATGCTGCCCTTGTTGCCCACACAGAAGCAGCTCTGCAGTGCCTAACATCCTGCTTTGCAACAGCTGCAGAGATGCTTGGGCTGGAAATCAACCTGAAGTAAACAAAATTTCTTTACCAGCCTGCACCACAGGACGAACACCATCATCCCCACATTGCCGTTCGCAAATCTGTGCTTAAGTCCATTCAGCAGTTCACCTCATCATCTCCTCAGATGCCAAGACTGACAAAGAAATTGATCACAGATTAGCAAAGGCATATAGCGCATCTGGAAGACTTTACAAAAGAGTCTGGAGTAATAAACACCTGAGGTGAAGCACAAAAATCAGTGTGTATAGAGCCATTATACTGTCTATTCTCCTTTATGGGTCTGAAACATGGGTCACCTATCACCACCACCTACGACTCCTCGAATGCTTTCATCATTGCTGTATATGCACAATCCTAAATATACACTGGACTGACTATGTGACGAATGTTGCTGTCCTTGAGCAAGCAGGGATCACCAGCATTGAGGCCATGATATTGAGAACACAGCTGCGCTGGGCAGGGCACGTTTCTAGGATGGAAGACCATTGCCTCCCAAAAATAGTACTTTATGGTGAACTCGCCACAGGTCAGCATAAGAGGGGCGCTCCAAAAAAGCAATACAAGGACTCCCTGAAACAACATCTCAGGCTCAGCCAAATTGATCACCAACAATCGTCCACCCTGGCCTCACATCGGGAGGCATAGAGAAGCACTATCCACAATGTTGCAGCCTTATTTGAGAACTCACGCCGAACAAGTCTTAAAGAGAAACGACAACGCAGAAAGAATCACAACCTGGAAACATCACCCAAGGAGACCTTCTGCTGTGCTTTCTGCAACCAGACTTGTTTATCTTGGATTGGCCTTTTTAGTCATCAGTGCGCTTGTAGAAAGCACGGGATAAGTCCTTCCTGAATCTTCGTTTGTGATGAAAAGCCAGAGAGAGAGATAATCCCAGAAAAGAGTTCAGATAGGTTTGTCTCTTCCCAAGATACTTCAGTTCCTGATAACAGTATAAAAGGAACTTTCCCATTCTAGTGTCAACAAACATTTGCCCAAAAGTCAAGAGGCATCAAACAGCTTGGAAGGGGAGCAAAGACTCAAAAGGAAGCAGACCGTGGGTAACATTGTATCATGAATGTTTTTTCCTTTTACTAAGAAAACTCATGCAGAAAGCCAACAGTTTTTTAAAAATGCTATTCCTTAGCAGAAAACCTAGTTCTAAATGCTAGAAAAGGATTATTTCAAATTCATTTTAGCCCAAAAGGGAAAAGGTTGAAGAAACTCCACAGGAGGAAAATAGGATTTCTTCCCCCCCCCCTTTTTTTTTCTTTTCTTTTTTGGGTAGAGAAAAACTAGTGGCTACTCAGCTAATATAGAAATAAGATTTGGTTGGGGGGAATTATGTTTTAACAATTATAATTATGGAGCTGTATCTGTGATGAATCCTCTACATTGGGAATACAATAGCATTGCAATTTTTAAATGACTGTATAATTCCTGGGCATGCTTTGATGATTTTTTTTACCCCTGGCAATTGGTCTGTCTGTTTTATAAATCAGCAGGGGATTTGACAAAATGAGAAAAAGGTTTCCTCCTTCCTAGATTTATATATGCTTAGCTATATTCATTGTTAGTGCTGCTCTGAACAACTTAGTCATTGATTTGTGGCATGTGCTCCTTAGAACCTTTTTAGTGTTTTTATGTGTCCTGAATGAACCTTTTACTCTAAAACTTGAAGCGTTGCAGCTACAGACATGAGTTACAGTAAAATAAATTGCCCCTTATTTCATTTTTGTCCATACTTTTGAACTGACAATATGTCCTTTATTTCTTACCTCAGACAGAATGTGGAAATGTCAAACCCTTACATCATGGAGCCAAAAATAAAATTCCAAATATTCAGACTGAAAATCAAATGACTTATTTTGCAGGTAGGCTAAGATACTTTCAGTAACCTTAGAGGGCTACTTTAATCTTCATATAGGAAAAATAGTTTGCTTTTTAACAGAGTCCAGATATTATGAAGACCTATACGCAACAGAAACAGCAGTGCTTGTGAAAATCAGGCCTGGCTATCTATGCATCCATTGACCATTTATTTATTTATTGAAAAGGCTTTAAACATGCCTTTCAGGACACACTGCCCTCTCAAGGCAGTTTATGAAAATATAAAACTGATTACTCCTCAACCCCTGTATCCACAGATTTGGAATCCATGGTTTCACTTATCCATGTCTGAAAAAATGTAATTTTTCTAGCCATTTCTAGGTCCTCCAATGTGATTCTCTGGTCAACTTCCGGCATTTGTCTCATGGAAAATAATAGGGTACCTTATTATCCATGGTTTCGGGTATCCATGGAGTGTGTGTCTTAGAATGTATCCCCCATGGATACTGGGGTCAACCTATATACAAAATCAAGAATATAAAACTGGGGTGGGCAAATTAGGATGGTCTGCTCTAGAAGGCTGAGGGATCTGGATTCCTGATGACTCTTGGGAAGTTTCCTGTCACCTCAGCAGGTGATTCTGTCAAAGCTCTGGCTGACCTCTTGAAATGTGAACACATTCATTCCTAAGTGCCCCCTCTTATATATTGGATCCAAACCAGCCTCCTGGTTTTCCAGGGAGGTGACAGTGATGAAGTGAGTGAGATGGAAACTAGAGAGACATTGGTGGAAGACTCAGAGCAAGTGGGCTAGAGCCTATTTGAAGGCCTACTCCATGGAAAAGCTGTTTCAAATGGTCAGTGATCTATTACACACTAGTCCTCAAGTAGAAAATGCAGACTACTCAACATCCCACTGTGAAGTATTTGCAGGGCACTTTGCAGATAAAATCACTCAGATCTGCTCCGACTTGGATGCTGCAGTTCATACAGGAACCTTGGCTCCTGCTTGGCCAGTGTTATTGGATTCTTTCCAAAAATTGTTTACTTTCCAACTGAAAGTCCATCCAGCCTTCAACTTTCTCCTAAAGTCAATGTTGCTTCCATCTAGACAGAGGACAACATGAAAGGGGAGTGCAGGAGTTTGTAAAAAGACTTTGTAAAAAGACATTTCTTTGTCAGTTGTGGTCCAGAATAAAAGTATCTATTCATGTAATTCAAAAGTAGCAGTTTATGTTCCTCAGGACAGGAACTTACGAGTTGGTCATGGGCTACAATCTACTCTTGGTTGAAAGCTATCAGTCCAGAAGTGACAGAAAAGTTTATTGTGAGGAAAATAAGAGAGTGGTCTGAGTGGCATTGCATTCCCTGCTGGGTTAGATTCACAGTTTGAGAGTACTGCTGGACCCAACTCTGTTCCTGGATGTTCAAAGTGCATCTGTGATCAAAAGTACTTTTTAAGATCTGGTACTTTCTCACAGATAATAATTAATTACAATTTTAGTTCCAAGTCTCCATATTTATTTACCATGGTAGTTAACAATTTTTAACAAGTCCTTCTTCATTTCTCATTAGAAACTAAACTAGACTAGTTATTTTATTTTATTTTATTTTATCAGAAAGCTACAAGCTAATGTGTGGTTCAAACCGTATGTAAGTACTGGATTTTATTTGCCTTTTTTGTTCTTAATCATTTATGTTTTTAATTTATTTATTATTATTTCATTTGTGCAATTTCTATGCTGCCTTTCTCACAAAGTGGGACTCAAGGCAGCTTTAATGAATTTTAATTTTAATTTTTTGATAATTCAGTTACATTAACTTTTGTATGTTGTTAGTTTTTAGGTATGCTTGTCTTCACTGTTGTAAGCCACCTTGAGTCCTGAATTGGGGAAAAAGTGGAATATAAATGGAAGGAGGAAGAGGAAGGAGGAGGAGGAAGGAGGAGGAAAATGAATGAACCTGTCCCAATTTTGTCCATCGTGTAATAAAGCAGCACCAAGCTAGACTGGGGGCGTGCAGGGTGGAGTTTCCATCATCCATGAAGATTTCATCTCCCTCATGAAGAAACCCATCCACCGTACCACCACTTTTGAGGGTCTGTACCTTGTGCTAGGCCTAAGAAGTAAAGCAGGGGTTTGTTGGTGTACCACCCACCCATTGCCCAGTGGTCTCCTTGCCTGAGCTGGCCAAGGTGGTCTCAGTGGTGGTGCTGGTATGCCTCAGGACTGTGTTTTGGGGGACTTAACATCCACAGACACTGTCATCATGGGACTCACCCAGAACTTCATGGCTACCATGAGTATGTCAGTACATTGTTGGCCCCATCCATGTGGCAGGACAAAGTTTGGACCTGGTTTTTGCTGTTGGGCAGATGGAGGATGATTGGGTAGAGAGGGGGCTACCAACCTGTTTTCATGGCCAGTTCAGTTCGTTGTAAACTTTGGTTTGGTGGTAGCAGACCCTTCCTTTAGGGACAGTTTGCATCGTTTCACAGTAGTGCTTTTACAAGGGTGGATAAAATGAGGTAAACTATAGACAACTGAACTTATACTTTTATTTACACTTACATTTACACTTACATTTTATTTACACTTACATTTACACTGCTATTGAACACTTATGAAGATTTCAAGGAACTGAACAAACCAGGAGTTATGTTTGTGTAGAAAATGGTAGTACAGTAGCACCCGCATATCCACTGATTCACCAACTACTGAGTCAATTATCCGTGGTTGGTGACAACAGGGGGTGGATGGGGGAGGGAGGGGAGGAGGCTTCCGGACGACTCCCAGCAGTGACGGTGGCAATGGGGGTGTGAAGGGAGGGGATGAGAAGTCTTGCCTGCCTTCTTCCTTCACTCCCCCCCTCATGGCTCCAGTGGTTCCAATGGTGACAAGAGGGCAAAGGGAGGGGAGGAGATCTCGCCTCCTTTCTCCCTTCTCCCCCCCCCCATGGCTTTAGTGGCTCTGATGGCTCCAGTGGTGGCAATGGGGGTGTATGAAGGGAAGGGAGGAGAGGTCTTGCTTCCCATCTGCCTTTGCCCAGTGGGATGGCTTTCTTGGTGGCAATGGCGATGGGGGAGCATTCACAGTTATGTGCTGAATTCATTAACCATGGGTGGGGGCTGGAATCAATCACCCACAGATACAGGGGTCCTACTGTGCCTCTATAAACAATCAGTTGTGGCTTCTTAAAACTATCCCGTTTAGTCAAGAGCACTACCGCCTTATTCCTTGTGTCTTCTATTTATGCTTGAGTACTACAACAGTAATGAAATAGTTATAGGGCTCTTTCACATTGGAATAGTGCTGGGGAAATCATAACATTGAATGGGGACTATCACACATTGTGGTTCTCCTACTTTCCCCCACTTCTTTTCTTTCCATAAATTGACCCTGGTCACTCAGATTTCCTTGTCCATCTGTGAAATGATCGTGTGTAGGTGCTAGAGTTTTGCTTTCTGGGAAGGTGGTTGTTTTGTTTTTGTTTTCTCTTTGCTGGTGCAGTGAACTTTCACTTTTGATAGTCAGATGACAAGGGGTAGATATATTGTGGGTGTGTTTTGCCCAAAGTCAAGCCTTCTTTCTGCTGTGGCTCCTTCTCAAATTATATCCAGTTGGGGAGGAATACAGGTAATCCCAGAGGATTGTTTGCTCTGGAAGATATTTTTCTGCCTATGGGTGGAGAAGTTCTGAGCTGATGTGAGGCTTCCATTTCATCAGCTTTCAAGCTATGTTTGGTATACAGTAGGACCCCCATATCCACTAGGGATTGGTTCAGGGGGGGTGTGGATACTGAAAACTGTGGATAATAGTGAACACCATTGAAAATAATGGGACTTCTGGTTTAATGGAACTTCTGGTTTAAAATACCATAGAGTTGCCTTGGAGGACCTAGAAATTGGCTAAAGAGGACACATTTTCTAGATAGACTCTATGGTAGTTGTGCTGTCTTGTGCCCCATAGACAACTGAATCAGTGGATGATGAATCAGTGGATACGGGGGTCCTACTGTATCCTTCTTTTTTGGAGGGAGCAGAATTGCTTATTTTCATAATGCATCCTCCACCAGATAACCATCTATCTTAATGTTATATGTGGTTCCTATGATTTCTTTACTTTGCCTTTTCTTCGGCCTATGCGAGCTATTTACCCCCATCTTAGCCCCATCTTGGAGCCCTGCTGTCCTAATGGTGCAGGACTTTTGCCCCATTTTGCCCTTGGGCTGTCCTCACAATGCCCTGGCAAAGACAGGGCTAAGTCAGGGTAAAGCCTGATAAAACTTCCGTGCTTAAAATATGGCTCAGCCACTTCCGAAGCTTCACGGAAGTGACACTGATGATTTTGGGAGAGGGACGGCGGCGTCTGAAAACGACGAGGCTGCTTGCGCTGTATAAGAGACGTCCGAAAAACTCCATAGAAAATACAATGCCACATAACTGCAAAAGGGCACGTGGATCAGACAACATTGCCTTTTTGTGGTTAAAAACAGCCAAAATTGGGAAATTAGCTAACACATTGGAAACTGTTTAATGCAGTGTAGATGTGTAAATAGCTATTGCTTAAAACAATTTGTAAGCCGCTCTGATAGCCTTGTGGCTGAAGAGCGGGGTATAAATAACTAAATAAATAAATAAATTTTAAAAAGTAGTTTTTAATTGACAATTTAAGCCATCAATAGATCTCCCTGCCGCTTTTTTGCCGGCATTGCTGGCATGAGATACCTCTGTCCCTTTATATCTTGGACATACCCCATCAGTGACTGGACCAGCCAGAACACTTCCAGGTCAGATTGGGATATGGAGGTTAGTGACAAACTTTTTTTGACCTTCCCCGGGTTACTTGGAGATTTTAAAGTATGTTTAGGTGCTTGGTGTGTCTTTTTGATGTTTATTTTCATTTTTATTTTTGAATTTCCCACATGATGAAATCACATGGGATTTCAAAAGAGGACGTGAATGGAGCTCCACTCACTTCCTCTTTATTGCCAGAGAAGCATTTGCCAGGAAAGGAGGTAAATGCGGGGGGGGGGGGTCTTTTGCCGGCATAAAAACTTTTTTTTTAATGCCGGCAAAAGAACATTTTAAGGGGGAAGTCTGATAAAGTCAACAGAGTTCCCAATCACAAGGGTTCTGCAACTACACAGACTTTCACAATGAGCAAAAGGTCTAGAATAGTACCAAACACATGTGGACATTCCGGGACATGTGCACCCAGACACCCATTTTGGCTCTGTACATGAGCAGACACATGCCTGCAGAGAGCTTAAATTGGGAGGGGGTATCTGTGTGAAGAAGTCGGCCAATCTTTGTTCCTTTACTCCCCCCTCCCTCACAGTGTACCAGAAATGATGTCATATCATTTCCAATTATCAGCTGATTTGTAGTTGATAAAACAGGTTTGGGAGGTTCTTGGGGAAGTGGTAAGACAAACTACCATGTATGAGTATCATTTTCATACATTTTAAACTGATTTCAGATTTTTTTAAAAATCACCTGAAAATCACCAAAAAGAGTTTTTAAATGAAAGAATAGGGCTGGTGAGCAGGCCAGGGAATTTCGAGAATGAAAAAGTGGGGTTTGAGCACTGCATTATCTCCACTTCTGACTTAAATGTATGCATGCACATATCAGCAATCTGTGTACAGTATCTATATGAGCATTTAGATCACCAGCTTGTGCACACTTATACATGTACACAGACTATGTATACATTGAATTAGAACTCTCTTTTTGTTCTTTGATGGGCAGTTTTTCAGGATAAATACATAATTTCAAATACATTGAATAAAATAATGACCTGCAGAATAGTCCTTTCCCTGCTCAACTAATTGTCTCAGTTACCTTTCATGTGTACCATTTACGTAATCCAAAAACTCATAGATACCAGGTATTTTGAAAAACAGCTTAATGGAAGCTACCAAGGGACCTGAATCAGACTTTTATAACACAGAGACAAGTACCAATTTAAAGTGGAGGCCAATTCCCAGAATGGCATTATCTGTGTTGTGTTAATTCTTTATTATTCAAAAGATTGCTAACTGTTCATATCTGCACAAATGTGTTCATGCTTCATTCATTCCAAGTCAATAATAATGGATTCTTAGTATTGATTATACATGAGCCTTTTTGTCCCATCATAATGAAATTTTAATGTTGATGGTCCCTAAACTATTATTTCAGCCTAATAACAGTGAGACTTGACAATTACCTTGGTCTGTGAATTGCAGATAGAACTAATAAGGTCATCCTTAATAACTTTTTGTTTACCTGACATTTGGTAATTTTATAGTTATTATGTATTATTTTAAAGTCAGTGGATTGTTTTGCAGAGGAATGTTGCCTCCCCATGGAATAAAAATACGATGCCAGCAAGAAGAAACCTCTTTGGTTGCCTGCTCTCTGACCTGCCGTGTGGCGTCCGCTTCCATTAAAAGATCCCTCCAGCCCACCAAGAGGAGAGGAAGAGAGAGCAATGAGCTCCAGTAATTATCATTCAAAAGAGCTGACCAAAAGAAAACCAAGAAGACATCCTTAAATCTTCCAAAACAATTTAGAGGGAGAAACTTAATTTCAGAATCAATAAGGGCAGGAGAGTTGCAGAAGCACTCTTTGCTCTTTTCAATGAGCTAAACAAATATGTTTTATTTCCCCTATAAATTTCATGCCAACACGATGCTATTTGTACAAAGTTTTATTTGGCCCTCATCGGCACGGAGTCAGCACAAGCTGTTTTTTCTGTTTTAGCCTAATCTAACCCTTGTGGCATTAGCAAATCCATTTTATGTTGCTAAATACAGGACAAGAACAGAGACAAGAACATATAAATGCAAAGGTTTTCCTAAGTGGTGGATGTAGACCACACATAAGTCACTAGCAACCATGTAATTTGCCACTAACCCTAGGGTGAGTAACAACAGGCCACAGATAGCATCTGGCTACCAAACTGTACATTGTCCCTGGAGTAGGGAAGCCTGAGCTACAACAGTAGATGCCATAGTGTCATGATAGTGCTAAGAAGAGGCCCATCATTGGGTTGAACCTAACTTTCATCAGAGTAAAGTAGTCACCTCAGGCTGCAGATGATGGGAGACGCCAGCAAGGTGTTGGAGGAAAGAGCTCCCTAGCATGCATTGTGCCCTCTACCCTGTAGCCAAGGGTGGGAGATCTTTTTCAGCCCAAGGGATGAATTCCATTTTCAGAGACATTCTCAACAGCCACATTCCAATGTAGAGTGAGGCCAAAGGTTAAAATAAAAAATGCCAGCAT
The DNA here is from genome assembly GCA_030847615.1 of Gambelia wislizenii. NCBI lineage: Eukaryota > Metazoa > Chordata > Lepidosauria > Squamata > Crotaphytidae > Gambelia > Gambelia wislizenii. The sequence continues at coordinate 365,423,823 of JAUMIR010000001.1, forward strand.
ATCTCAGCTGAAAAAATGTCAACCACTGTTTACTTTGACTTTTTTAGAATGGAGGGGAACCTATACAAAAGCTGGGAAACAATCAAACAAGGATGTAATGGGGAAGGGATGTGTGACCATTTCGGGAACCTCAGAAGGGCAGACTCAGCCCCAGGACCTAAGGTTCCCAAACCCTGTGCTAAGCTAGCCTGCTGCCTTGGATCTGGAAGGGGATGCTATCCCATCACCAGTGTTGAAGAATGGTATGGTGCCAGCTTTTGTACATAGAATGGGATGGGCTGGAAGCCATAGATTGGGAAGGGGGAGGGGGACCATCTTGGTTTTCATCTCAGGCAACAGAACATCAGTTGGGTGTGAAATGTAAACAGGCAGTAACCTTTTAAGTTAAAGGAAAATATGTGAGGACCATGGCTAAAATCTTGTGGGGGAGCTGTGAGTGTAAGCATTGTAGTTACAGTGCTATGCAGTGAATCTAATCCCATTTTCCCCAAATCCCTACTTATCAGGCAGCCACTGCTGTGACTGATGGGGGTCTATTCCCCTGTCAATCAAGAAACAGGTGGCTGACAGTCCCACCCCACCCCCCACATGAGCAATCTCTGGCACAAGGGAGAATTGTGGCAAGTGTCCTGCCTCTGCCTGTCACATCAGAGATCACACCAGGGTGGGGAGTTAGTCAGCTGCTTCACAATCAATCAAAAACATAGCCCTGTTGACTGCAGCAGTTACTGTCCTGTAAGTGGGGACGAGGATGGGACTCACTACAAAAGGATAGCAAGGAGAGGGCCAATCTATCCTCTGTATGAAGGGAGTTCCAGAGCCTGGGAGCAGCCACCAAGGCTCTTGTCTGTGTTCCCATCAGATATACCTGTGAAGGTGGTGGAACAGTTAGAAGGACCTCCCTAGAAGATCTCAAGACATGGGCAGGCTCATATGGGGACATAGTTCTTCAAATAACCTTCACCTGAGCTGTACAGAGCTTTGTAGGTCATAACCAGCACCTTAAATTGTGCCCAGAAACAAGCTGGCAGCCACTGGAGATGTAGCAACAAGGGAGTCGTGTACTCACTGTAGACAAATGGTTAACAATCTGGCTGCACCTATTTGGACCACATTAAATTTCTAAGCATTCTTCAAAGGCACCACCACATCAAGCATGTCATTGTAATCTAAACAGGTCACAACTAAAGCATGTGTCAGTGGCCAGATCCAACATCTCAGGGAATGCAGCTGGCACACAAGCCTTAGCTCTTAAAATGTATTCCTGGCCACTGCTAAAATCTGGGCTTCCAAGTTTATGATTGAGTCCAAGAGGATACTCAAGTTGCAAACCTACTCTTTAAGGGGGAGTGTAACCACATCCAGCTGAATCCCTGTTCCCTGATTGATCTTTCGACTGACCTCTATCTTGTCTAAATTAAGTTTCAGCTTGTTCACCCTCACCCATTTTACTGATGACAGGCACCAGTTTGGAACCAAGGCAGCTTCCTTGGACTGAGGTGGAAAGAGGCTTGGTGTTATCCATATACTGATATATTTAAAGAATCAAAAAAGCTATTCAATTCAGCTGTGTTGTTTGAAGGAATGGGAATATTTGAGTATATGACTGTTGATCATTTCATACATACCATTTCCTGACCTTCAGAGCATGTAACATAATAAGGGAGTTGTATACAAATTATACTTTCTCTACCACACATTTTGGCATGTACTCCTCAAAGTACCGCTTTACATATATTCATTATCCACATATTTCTTGGCATTTTCCACATTGGAAAAATGTTACATAGAAAGTTATATGAATTTGGTACATTATTAATTGATGCATTATTAGAAACACATAATTGGAAGGAATTGTTCTATTGTAAACCATCCTTGAATTTTTTTCATTGAATTTTTAATTGAAGGATGGAAATAAAAAATGTTTTCAATATATTTTTGAGAACCTTCCCTGTTTCTTTAACCAGTCCACAATGCTGCAGCCTTATTTGAGAACTCACGCCGAACAAGTCTTGAAGAGAAACGACAACGCAGAAAGAATCACAACCCAGAAACATCAGCCAAGGAGACCTTCTGCTGTGCTTTCTGCAACCAAACTTGTTTATCTCAGATTGGCCTTTTCAGTCATCAGCGCGCTTGCAGAAAGCGCAGGATGAGTCCTTCCTGAATCTTCGTTTGTGAAGAAAAGCCAGAGAGAGAGCTTATCCGTTCATCACATCCCAACAATCCATACAACAGTACACATGATACAGGCAAAGTATACTGTCACCTACTAACCTCATGGGCATTTGTAAATGGGAAGAGGTGCACCTCATAAACCCTAGCTTCCCAGCTTTCATTTTTAAAAGGATAAAATAATAGCCCTTGTGGAACTGAAGATAGGAGATTCCATTAACCATCCAGCTGTAAAATGCACTATCCATTCTCTGGCACAAAGTCATGATGTTGAAACTAGTGAAAATGGTAGCGCCCACAGCAAGGATGGTGATGATGCACTCCTTGACTCACATCCAGCCTGGGTGGCAAGGATCAGCCTGGGTGGTTCCCAAAACTCTTTCCATTTTTTTTTTCAGCTGAAAAAATGGCCAAAACTAGTTTCTTGTAGACATGGTTTGGCCCATAAATGCTGTTTATGGAGGGAAAAAAATCTAAAGGTGACTGGAAGTGACTTCTGGTCAACACAAGCCATGCTGTTTCAGCCCATTGAGGGTCAAGAGGAGGCAGAATGGTTCTCTACCCATTCCATTCCCACTCAAGCTGATTCTTCATATTTGCAGACTCCATATTGGGACATTAGTATAACTACGGGTCCTTTCTTGGACTAGGACTCCTTTGTTGGAGTATTGAACTAGGAATCAGGCAGATCAGAGTTCAAATCCCTGCTCAGCCATGGAAACCACACTGGGTCATCTTAGGCAAGTCACACTCTCTCAGCCTCAGAAGAAATCTTGCCAAGAAAACCCCATTAGAGGTTTGTTTTAGGAGATTATCAGAAGCACTAAAAATGGTGTTATGATGATGCCAGGATATCACTAAAGGGCTCCCTTTTCAGGTGACATTGTTCCCCACTCATAATGCATCCGTTCTGCTGTCTTTCTTCTGGCACTGCTCTTTATTGATGGGAGAAGCTGTCAATACATCCCCTGTTCTGTTTCTGACACAGATTTGACAGCGACTTAAAAGGTGCCCCATTTTGCTGGCATGGTCCCAGCATCAATTGGGGGGGGGGGTCCCTGCCAGAATACTTCCTGGTGAGACAGGGACATCAAGGTAAGTGACATACTTTTTAAAAACTTCCCTGGGGTACTTGGAAGTTTTAAAGTATGTTTCTGTGCTTGGTGTAACTTTTTATCTTTTATTTTTCTTTTACACTTTGAATTTCCTGTGCTCACATCTTCTTGCGAGGACAGGTGGGATTTCACTCAAGGAAGTGAAAGGAGCTCCTTTATAGCTCCATTCAATCCTGGGCTGTCCTGTGGATGCTACTAAGGTAGGTCTGAAAAGTTTGGTTATTGTGGTGGGTCAGGGGCAGGAGAGATTGTGGGACAGAAACACTTTTTTCGTTCCTGTCTGATAATCTCTTTAGGGTAGCAATAAATTGGACTTCAAGGTACACAGCAACAACAAACAGATCCTTTCACTTTAGTTGATTGATTGATTGGATTTATGTCCCACCTTTCTCCCAAGATGGGATTCATCTAGCCGAGATGATTTTGGGACTTTTCTTCCCAAACCCATCAAAATACTCCTGAACACTGTTTTTGGATTTTGCTTATGGACCACACTTTTTAATTTTGTTTAGACACTTGTGTTTGATGTGCCTTCCCTCCTGCTCAATTCATGCTTGTGCTTGCTTGCCTGTGCTGTTTATTCCAAGATATATAAGGGAACTGCAGGGGCTTGAGGTTGAGATGGAGATAAGAAGAACTGAGTAGCTAGTTACCAAGTTAGCTGGAAAGCAGAGGAGAAGCTCCACTGTTTGTTTTGCTCCATCCCAGAGGAAAAGAGGCTTCAGATCTTCCACTCAGAGGCTTGCTACAAGACAAAGTATTTGTTTATGGGGTTGTTCATGAAAGAAGTATCTCCAAGGCTGCCCACAAGGACTTGGAAATGTTGTCATATGATAGCACCTCCCACACCTAAGAGAAAACAGGCAAAGGAGGGAGGAAATCTGTTGAGAAGATTGATTTTAATTAACTAGGAGTTCTGACACTTTCTTGTTACTCTAGAGATGTGAGAAAGCCCGAAAGGCTGAAGTGTAAATTTAGAGTTCCTGTACATAATGTATAGGTTGACGCATAGTGGGAGCTCCCCTACCCAAGGGAAAGAGACTTGGTTCTCACTCATTTGCCTAAATTAATTAATATAACTTTAAGCTTGTTCTTCAAAAACTTAGCATTGAAACAGAACTAAAACAGAATTCAGGTGTGTCACAAAAGAAGGAGCCAGTGTGGCATAGTGGTTTGAGTGTTGCACTAGGACTTCAGGACTCTAAGCCCTGCTTAGCTATGGGAACTCAGTGGGTGACCTTGGGCAAGTCACACTCTCTCAGCCTCAGAGGAAGCCAAAGGCAAACCCCCTTCTGAACAAATCTTGCCAAGAAAATCCCTTAGGGTCACTATAAGTCAGAAATGGCCTAAAGGCACAAACCAACAATAACAACTGCTACTGCTACTACTACTACAACAACACAGTGCCCTCATACAACAGAAAGGGAATACCTCCAGCTTTGGCAAGATACTATGAATGGGTAATAAGGGGGTGTTTAGCTTTAAAGATTTGTTGTTGTTGTGTGCCTTCAAGTCAATCCCAACTTATGTTGCACATGTAGATAAGCCTTGAAATAGAAATTCTCTACACTCCCACCATATTAACACTCTATCTGACATCACAGGGTTTTCTGAGGGCTGAGAGTGTGTGACTTGCCCAAGGTCCCCAGTGGGTTTTCATGGCTGAGTGGGGATTCGAACCCTGGTCTCCAGTGTTGTAGTCCAACACTCAAACCACTATGACATGCTGGCTCCAATTTTAAAGATATATCACTTTAAAAAAAAAGAAAGAGGAAGCATCTTATTTATTTCTTAATTTCAAAAAAGTATGTAACCAAATTTTTGTAAAATAGTTATACAATAATGTGTATAAACACTGTCCATAGCAGTGCTCCATTGTTTTCACGCTTAGGATTTGCTCCATATATTCTAAAGTTGTGCTGTGTATCTCTACGCCAGTCTGTGAAAATAGATATCCACTAGAAAACTTCTTTCAGCTAGAAACTGTCTCTCTGGAAATAGGCTTGATTCTCTGGAGGGAAGATCAAGCTCTCCTTATTTACAAAAGAAATAAATGGAAACCAAAGTTCATGGTTTATGTTTTGTAGTTATATGTCTGTACATTTCCTTCTCCATCAGAGCTGTATGCCAGACGTTAGACAGCCAGTATTTCATATTCAGTCTTTCATCCATTTTACAATTCAATTTTTTCTTTTACTACACTCTACTTTTTTATGATTTCCATTTTGGTGGGCAAACTTGTAGTCTGTGCTTCAACATGCAGGGGGTTGGACTGGATGGCCCTTGTGGTCTCTTCCAACTCTACGATTCTGTGCTACAGAGCCATGCTTCATATGCTTGGTGGGGAAATGTCCAAATTGATAAGGATTATATTCTACTCCACCCATTTTACTCTGCCTCTGCCAACTCTGTTCTTGGCTCTGTCCCATGCCCTTATTCTCATCCACTGGAATCCACACTTTGAGATCATTTCCAATCCAGAATCTAGCACCTCTATCTTACACACAGATACCAGTAACCATATTTACCAAGAAGTAACTCAGTGATTCCAACTAGATGCATTTCCATGCTCAGCCACTTTTTCCTGTAACATCTCTGGGCTGGTTTAAAAGTTACTTACTGTCCTGTTCACAGTCCTTTCAAGTGATCCATATCAAGCATATAATACTTGAAATATGAAGGCCTCATATTTATTACTTGGTTAAAATTGCTTGGCTAGAATCCTGTTGCGGTATTACAGTAGCATATTTTTTTAATTAATTAATTAATTAATTTTATAATCTGTCTTTCTCCCAGTATGGAACTCAAGGCAGCATACACACCTTTAAAAAAAACCAATGCAATTTAAAAACTCTCAGTTCAGAAGTTAAAATGCAATTAAACTAACTATGTTTTAATGTGCAAGTTAATAATATAAGTTAAATAGCATTAAAAGTATTTAAACAGACTAAGGGCTCATCTACATAAGCCAGGATACATTGACTTCCTGCCTACAAGCATATACTGGCCAAGGATCAGGCCCATTGCTCTCCCGTTCCCTCCATAGAATGGGAGGAAGTCCAGATGGGCTCATCAGCCCATCGCTGCAGTCACCACCAAGAAGGCAGGAAGCCAGCCTACAACATATGGCAAAGGCCGCCTGCATGTGACCAGCCTTTGGAAGAGCAAGGCAAATTGGCAGCTGCAGTAATGGCCCAATCCATTTCTTCCCAATGGGAACTGATTAAGCCAGGCATTATCTTAAACCGTTTTATCAGGCCCGACCCCACCTTCCCCCCCGTCTTAGCCCCATCTGTACCCCGGGAGTCATGAGGACTGCCCAGTGGCAGAATGGGGTATGTTCCACATGAAGATAACCCTGGAAATAGAAACTCTCTACACTCCCACCACATTAACACTCTATCTGACATCACCAAATGCCTCCTTAAATAAAAATGTTTTCACCTGCTGAGGGAAAGAGCACAGGGAAGTAGCCAACTGGATCTCCTATGGAAGGGAGTTATTGTTATGCAAGGGAGTGTGCTTTCTTGTAGGTTGCATAATTGTGATCCCTAGTTCAAGGAATCTTTCTATAAGACACGCTTACACACAGAGCCCTCTCACACACTTTTGACATGGTGAAAGAGGACAGCAACTGATATACAACAGATGAACTGAAGACCATGACTATTACACAACAATCAGTTGTGTAATTGTGGGATCCAACAAAACTATTTTGGCATATACTTCATGGTATGCAAAAAGTGTATAAAATCTTTGTGTCATATATTGCCATGAGTGGGGAGTTACATTTTTTTAACAAAAACATTTTTATTGAAATAAATATAACTTAATCAAATTCAGCAGAACAAAATAAAACTTACAGACTTCCTAACAAAACACACATACACACATATATATGTATCATTCTTTTATTCCTAAATACAGTATATTCTTTTTGTAGCCTTCAAGTTAAGATGTCATTTCAAAGACCAATATGGGAACCAGGTGGATCTAGATCACTTCTGTTTCTATTAATAAAAGAAATGCACGGAAACCAATCTGTAATAAAGGAGTCATCATGAAGTTCATTTCTTGAGTTGCAAACCTGTTCTGTCAGTTTTTCCATGAGAGCAAGTGACCACAACTTCTCATACCAACAGTCCAAAGTGAAATTGTGTAAGCCTTTCAATTTTTGAGCAACCACCATACGAGCTGCTAGACAAAAAATGATACTACAAGATTTTTATTTTATTTTATACACAAATAGAATAAGCCCAGTGCTAGTGAAAGTGTAATTTTTAAATTTGTGGTTTTTTCCATTTGATTTAAAACCTCCACCCCAAATCTTTGCACTTTTGGACAACACCACTACATGTGAAAGAAAGTACCTATCACATTACAATTTATCCAACGTTTGCGAGATATTTGGTTATTTATATAAATGAGTTTCAGTGGCGTACCATACAATGGATAAATCATTTTAAAATACTGTTTGTGTATTTTAGCTGAAATTTATTGTAATAGAGAGGCTTTCTAACTATCTTCTGTTATCAACTCTAGATGTTTTTCCCAGACCAGTTTTGAACCCATTAGATTACCATAAGTATTGTCAATCAAGACAAAGTAGATATTTGATGTTAATCCAGCAGGTCCAGAGTTGTTTTGAAATACCAGTGACTCAAATTTAGTTAATGGGTAATTCATTATAAGCTTTACTTCAGGATAGGATATAAAATGTAACACCTGGTGAATCTGAAACCATGAATCAAATACAGTAGCTATTTGTTGTTTTACCTGACCCCCTGTGTTGTGTTGTTGTCCCATCAATGACAACACTGGGGGGGGGGGGAGTGCAGAGAAGCCGAACAGCACCATATGATACCGTTGGGGGGAAGGGTGACACCAGCCTTAGTGATGTCACACTGTCCTATAAATAAATCTCGTAAATGATATAAAGTTTTGGTTTCCCAGTTTTTAAATCAAGAAAATGTGTCTCCATCAACAAATAGAAGGTGGCATAGGAATGGTGTCAGTGGTGAAATGATGGGATTAAACATTTTTGCCACTATTTCCATATTTGAAATATATTTTTCAAAAAAGGATATTTTTGGAAAAAAAATTGCATGTTCTTAGGTTTAATAGCTATAAATGGCAGACCTCTGACTGATCAGGACGTTGATCATCCATTTCTAGTAAAAAAAAAAAATCAAGTATCCACATTAAGATTCAGCATAAATCTCATCATTTGTCTCAACTGGAATGCTTCATAGTATGACTTTATACAATGAATTCCCAATTCTCCTTCCGCTGTATTTTTTTGACATAATACCTTTTTCAAGTCTCTGGAATGTTTAGACATATTGACAAACTCCATAATTGTCTTTTGCCATGACAATAACATATGTTGTGGAATGTTTAATGCTATTGTTTGAAAGAGGTAACTTAACTTGGGAAGAATGTTAATCTTAAACTGCACAATTCTACCCAACCAAGATAAATTTAAGGTTTTTTTATTCTTTATTTTATACACAATAGATCTAATTAAAAGTTTCTAAGTGAAATTCTCTTTGCTAAAGAATTTGAATTATGAAATTATAAAAAGATATTTTATACTTGATGTTACAGTATTTGTTTGAATACTTTGTTATTCTAGAGACTCTCTAGAACAAGTATTCATATTCATACATAAGATGTTAGACTTTTTATTTATTTCCAAACCTGACACTGCTCTAAAAGATTGTAAAATTGATAATATGTTCTGAAGCTCTCGAGTTGGCTTATTAATTGTCACAGCTATGTCTTCTGCAAAAATAATTAAGATTTTTTTTACATTGTTTCATCTCTTACTTTGCCTGTGCCACACCTTGAGATTGTTTGATGAAAAACAGTATATAATTAATAAAATAATTAAGCAAGAGTCAACCAGATGCAGTGCTAATTGCCACGTAGGGATGATTAGACAGAACAAAGTCTGACATGTTGACCTGGACAGCTCTCTGCATCAAGCTAAGAGTATATTTGCATACCAGCTTGGGTCCAAGTCTCTACTACATCCACTATGCCTGTATGTAGGCACCTGAAAAGTTATCTTAATTATTTTTTTTATAGAATCATAGAACCATAGAATTTTATGGTGCACCCCCTGCCTGCTCAATACGGAATTTCCAGCTAGAGCATTCGCAGCAGGTAGCTGTCCAGATTCTTTTTGAAGACATCCAGAGAAGAACTCACCAACCCTCTAGGCAATTGGTTCCATTGCCAAATCACTCTTGCTATCAAGAAATTCCTTCTAATGTTCAATTGAACTCTACCCTCCTGTAATTTAAAACCATTAGACCTAGTTCTACCCTCTGGGGCATCAGAGAACAAGCCTGCACTCTCCTCTTTGTGGCAGCCCTTAACATACTTAAAGAATGTGATCATGTCACCCCTCAGTCTTCTCTTCACCCAGCTGAACATGCCCAGCTCCTTCATCCTCTCATCATATGTTTTGTTCTCCATACCCTTTTATCATCCCTGTTGCCCTCTGAAGCTGTTCCAACTTGTCTATATCCTTCTTAAAATGAAGTGCCCAGAACTGAATGCAGATTCCAGATGAGGCCTGAATAGTACAGAATATAGTGGGACTATTACTTCTCTCCACTTGGAAACTATGGTTCTATTAATGTAGGCTAAGATAGCATTTGCCTTCTTTGTTGCAGCATCACACTGCTGGCTCATGTTCAACTTATGATCATCAATAATCCCAAGGTCATTTTCACATGTAGTGAAAAAAATCACTGCAAGAGTTTGTGTAGTGTAGTAGACTAAATATCATGATAACTGTATGTTGAAGGGCAGTATAAAAATACTATGCTATGATAGACAATAGATAAGCTACAAACCAGGAAGTCTCCAGTTTAACTTTGGCCACATATTCACTAGATGGCTTTAGCCAGGCCATTCTTTCTCAGCCTAAGCCACTCATTGGCAATATGGAGATAATCTACCTAAAGTACTGTAACAATTACTAAACAAAATCAAGTACGGTATGTGGAGTGGAGTGCGCTGCCTCTGAAAAAAATTGGATTTTTGCTCTTTTCATCTCAAAATGCCCTACATCATATGGGGGGGGTTGATTTGCAAACATAAAATCGAAAAATGGGATGCTGGGATTCTTAAAAATGGCCATGAGGGTTCACTTTCCCTACTCCTGCTCTAGCCACTGGAGACCACTGTTATCTAATTGTAAAGCATTATTCTGTTTACTTTCTTAGGACTTTATCAGACATGGCAAATATGGCATCATAACAAGGCCTAATGAATGCGGAAGGGCGCACATATCAGATGATGTCATGTTTTTGTGATTATCTGTAGGAATAAGGTGTTCTTTTTTATTGATGGGCCAAGCCATCAATAAATCTCCCATGGCAGTTTTTTGCTGGTATTGCCAGTGTCTGAAACTGTGCGCCGTTTTTGTCTTGTAATTACATCATCAATGGCCAGTCCCGCCAGAACATTTCTGGGTAAGACTGTGAAAGCCAGGTAGGAGACACTCTTTTTATGAACCTCCCCAGTTTACTTTTAAGTTTTAAAGTGTGTTTCTGTGCTTGTGTGTACATTTTGCGTCTTTATTTTTGTGTATTTTTAAATTTTACAATGTCTGTGTCTTCTCACGAGAATCACCAAGATCTTGAACCCGTAAGCAAATGGAGCTCTGTTAGTGCTCCATTTATGCTGGGGCTGCCTTTTCATGCTGCTCAAGGAAGGTTTGGGAGAAAGGATTCTTTTGCCAGCAGAAAAATACCGCAAAATATAGATTTTCCTTGGGTTTTTTTCCAGGCTGTGAGGTCTTGTTCTGGAATAGTTTCTTTCTGACGTTTCGCCTGCATCTGTGGCTGGCATCCTCATTTCTCTATTATTCCAGAACACGGCCTCACAGCCCAGGAAAAAACTCAAGGAAAATCTATGGATGCTGGCCGTGAAAGCATTCGACTTCAAACTGCAAAATATTCTGGCAAAAGAATATTTATGGAGGTTAGTCTGATAAAGTCCTTAGGCTATCTTCTAAAGGTGTATACTAATCACTTGAAAAACGCAACAGTGAGTGTTCACTGGAATATAGAATCATAGAATTGTAGAGTTGGAAGAGACCACAAGGGCCATCCAGTTCAACCCCCTGCCACGAAGGAAATCACGATCAAAGCATCCCTGACAGATGGCCATCCAGCCTCTGTTTAAAGACCTCCAAGGAAGAAGACCCTACCACAGTCCGAGGGAGTGTGTTCCACTGCCGAACAGCTCTTACTGTCATAAAGTTCCTCCTAATGTTGAGGTGGAATCTCTGTTCCTGGAGCTTGCATCCATTGTTCTGTCTTCTAGTCTCTGGAGCAGCAGAAAACAAGCTTGCTCCATCTTCAATGTGACACCCCTTCAAATACTTAAACAGGGCTATCATATCACCTCTTAAACATCTTTTTTCCAGGCTGAACATACCCAGCTCCCTAAGTCTTTCCTCATACGGCATGGTTTCCAGACCTTTCACCATTTTAGTCACCCTCCTCTGGACACGCTCCAATTTGTCAATATCCTTTTTGAATTGTGGTGTCCAGAACTGGACACAATATTCTAGGTGAGGCCTGACCAAGGCAGAATAGAGTGGCACTATTACTTCCCTTGATCTAGACACTATACTTCTATTGATACAGCCCAAAATCACATTGGCCTTTTTAGCTGCTGCATCACACTGTTGACTCATGTTCAACTTGTAGTCTACTAGGACTCCTAGATCCCTTTCACGCATAGTCTCGTTCAGCCAGGTCTCCCCCATCCTATATCTATGCATTTCGTTTTTCCGCCCTAAGTGCAGTACCTTACATTTCTCTGTATTGAATTTCATTTTGTTAGCTTTGGCTCAGCTTTCTAGTCTATTCAGGTCATTTTGAATTTTGATCCTGTCCTCTAGGGTATTAACGACTCCTCCTAATTTGGTGTCATCTGCAAACTTGATAAGCATACCCTCTATTCCCTCATCCAAGTCATTGATAAAGATGTTGAATAGCACTGGGCCCAGGACAGAACCCTGTGGCACCCCACTGGTCACATCTTTCCAAGACAAAGAGGAGCCACTGCAGAGCACCCTTTGGGTTCGGCTGGTCAACCAATTACAAATCCACTTAACAGTTAACTTGTCTAGCCCACATTTTACAAGCTTGTTTGCAAGAATGTCATGGGGAACCTTGTAAAAGGCCTTACTAAAATCAAGGTATGCGATATCCACAGCGTTCCCTTCATCTACCAAGTTGGTAATTTTATCAAAAAAAGAGATCAGATTAGTCTGGCATGACTTGTTTCTCTGAAACCCATGTTGACTTTTTGTGATTATGGCATGGCCTTCTAATTGTTCACAGACTCTGTGTTTAATGATCTGCTCTAGAATCTTCCCTGGTATTGATGTCAGACTCTCTCTCTGGCTTTCCTTCGCAAATGAAGATTCAGGAAGGACTCATCCCGCGCTTTCTGCAAGCGCACTGATGACTAAAAACGCCAATCCGAGATAAACAAGTCCGGTTGCAGAAAGCACAGCAGAAGGTCTCCTTGGGTGATGTTTTTGGGTTGTGATTCTTTCTGCGCTGTCGTTTCTCTTCAAGACTTGTTCGTCGTGAGTTCTCAAATAAGGCTGCAGCATTGTGGATAGTGCATCTCCATGCCTCCCGATGTGAGGCCAGGGTGGACCATTGTTGGTGATCAATTTGGCCGAGCCTGAGATGTTGTTTCAGGAGTCTTTATATCGCTTTTTTGGAGCGCCCCTCTTACGCTGACCCATGGCAAGTTCACCATAGAGTAATATTTTTTGGGAGGCGATGGTCCTCCATCCTAGAAACGTGCCCTGCCCAGTGCTGCTATGTTCTCAGTATCATGGCCTCAATGCTGGTGATCCCTGCTTGCTCAAGGACAGCAACATTCGTCACATAGTCAGTCCAGTGTATATTAGAGGGATGTCAGACTAACTGGATGATAATTGTTGGGAACCTCTTTTTCCCCGTTTTTGAAATTGGGGACAATGTTTGCCCTCCTCCAGCCTGCTAAGACTTCTCCTGTTCTCCAGGAGTTCTCAAATATTATTGCCAATGGCTCTGAGATTATATTTGCCAGCTCTTTTAATACCCTGGGATGTAGTTCATCTGGTCCTAGAGATTTAAATTCATTTAGATTAAGAAGGTATTCCTGTACTACCTCTTTGCTTATTCTTTGCTTGATTTCCCCTATAGTGTCCTCTGTTCCATTCTCCTCAGGTGGGTCACCCTTTTCCTTTTCTGAAAACACTGAGGCAAAGAAGGTGTTGAGTAATTCTGCCTTTTCTCTGTCCCCTGTTAGCATTTTGCCATCTTCTCCACGTAGTGGCCCTACCATTTCCTTCTTCTCCCTTTTGCTGTGGACATACCCCAGAAAACCCTTTTTATTGTTCTTAACCTCTCTAGCGAGCCTGAGCTCATTCTGCACTTTAGCTTTTCTGACTTTACTCCTACACGTGTTCGCTATCTGTTTGAATTCTTCTTTGGTGATTTCCCCCTTTTTCCATTTCCTATACATGTTCCATTTAAAACTTAGCTTTGTTGAAAGTTTTTTAGTCATCCATCCTGGTTTCTTGAGACACCTCCCATTTTTCTTCCTCATTGGTACTGTTTGAAATTGTGCCTTCAGTATCTCCCTTTTGAGAAAGTCTCATCCATCTTGAAGTCCCTTCTCTTTTAGGAGATTTTCACAGTTATAGTGTTACTATTCCATATAGTAATCCATATATAGGAATCCATATATTCCATATAGTACTATTCCATATAGAAACACTGTTATAGTGTTACTATTCCATATATTTGCTATGGCTGCCTCCTGTGGAATCCTGGGATTTGCGGTTTAGGGAGGGGCATTTACAACTCTCAGCCAGAGAGATCTTAGGCCTCACTAAACTACAAGCCCCAGAATTCCACAGGTGGAAGCCAGAGCAGTTAAAGTGGAATAGTAACACTACAACAGTGTAGTGTGAAAATTTCCTTAGTATTCCTGACCATGGGATCACCCCCAGTATTTCCCTGAGTTTATTGAAATCAGCTCTCCTAAAGTCAAGAATGCATGCCTGACTATGCCTGGCTTCTCCTTTCCATTGTATAACAAACTCCAGGAGAACATGCCCATTCTCACCTAAGGATCCCACCACTTGTACCCCATTAACCAGGTCATCCCTGTTGGTTAGGATCAGATCTAAATGATATATAAACGATCAGAGCCTGAGAAAGTCAAACACTACATATAGGCTTTCATATCTCCATCTTTTTTCAAAGGAGTTGTTTCATACATTTATCTGTGAACCACCAAGGCTGCATTTTATATGATGGCCCATGGACATCTTTTGCAGGTATTTCATTTTGTCGGTCAGGCTAAGTGTTAAATATATTTTGAAAATATTTCCAGTAGGAATGGCTATGTATTTTTGTATATGTTCATGCAATCATATGCACTTCCAACAATGGGTTTACATTAGCAATCACTTATTATATCATGCAAAGACACAGGTTTGTGGTGAAGCACACAACAAAAGGAGACTGCCACATTCAAACGCTGCTATTCTAGAGAGAGTCGGGTCCCATTTAAGACAAAAAATATCCTTGCTTTACAAAAAGTGTGACTGCAGCTAGAAAAACAGGGACTCTCCACACAAAGTGCAGTGTTTATTAAAAACTAAAGTACACCCCACCCACTTAGAAAGCAAAGTGCCTCAAAAACATTTATAATCAATAGCTCTGCTTTAGTGGTGTACATGCTTATAAAGTTGACAGATCCCTTTGTAATAAATAGAGCCTTAATACACTGCATTAAGAGTAAATACAAGCACCTTAATAAACATACTCATTCCCTCTTTAAAAAAGATAAAATGCAATCATAAAAAATGTGCAGATCTAAAATGTACAAGGACAATTTTCCACCACAGCAAACACGCTGGGAGCAGCCAAGTACAGCTCTTACAAGAATGCTTCTAATTAAAGACCTATACAGCCTGGCACCAAGCTAATTAGACACAGTTTGCCTCTCCTAGAAGTTGCCTAGATGCTGCATCATAAAGAACATGTGTGCTCTACTAACCACCTGAGTCCAGGAGCGACTTTAATGGCAACAGAATGTTTAGATAGAGCACATCTACTGCCATGCTAGTGCATGGCTACTGTCCAAGGCACTGGCACAGTCACCCTCAACAACAATGATAACAACAACAACATTTATTTCTTACCTGCCTCTCCCTATGGATTGAGGCAGGGAACAACAACAGATTAAAATATAACAGCAGACTGGACACATAACACCAGCTGGAAAACATATAATTTCAGTTAAAAGAGCATATGAAACCAATACATATTAAAAAGAATCAATTCATACTTTAAACACGTAGTTTAAAAATAATCTGGGTAGGCCTGCCAGAAGAGACTGGTCTTTACTGCAGTTTTGAGCTCCGGCAGAAGAAAGTCATTGTGACAGTTTGCAGAGTTGTTGGGTGGGAAATAAATGGAGCAAAAAATTCCTTTGAACCCACACTCGAATCAACAGGAAAGAACAATATTGCCCCACCCTTTGAGCCAACTGGCATAGTCAACAACCCTCTTATGATATAGCTATCTGCCTTTGGCGGTAGGTGAGCAAATACAGAGCTGGCCTTACCATTAGGCAGCATGAGGCTATACCTGAGGCAGCAGATACTGGGAGGCAGCAACCAAGTACCGGGCTCTCCCTGTGCTCCCAAAGCTAGCCTCCTGCCTTAAGGAGTAATAGAGGGAATTTTCCCATCACCAGTACAGTGTTGAAGAAAGACTCAAATACCAGTGCATTCAGTGTTTGCACCTAGAATGGGAGAGTACACCATCTTGTTCTTCATCTCAAGTAACAAAACAGTCCTGGCAAATGAGTACACGGATTGTGTCATTCCTCACGAACAAACCCTTACTGACTGAGTACCACCCCTTACTGACCTTTCACTTACTGATTGAGAAAGAAAAAAGTCTACCCTAGATTTCTCTCTGAGATGCTAATTTTGAATGTGCCAAGAACAGTTTTAAAAACAAGAGAATTAACAAGAAAAAGCATCCACACATCCAATTCCCACACCTGTAGTGTGAACTGATTCATCACATTGGGCCACTCAGCATTTGTTCTGCCTCTCAGTTTCTCATAGAAATGCTTTATAAAGGAATTTCATCTGACAAACAGTAAATAGAAGATGCAGTTGCTCTATATGGACAAGCACACTATGGCTCCATCACTATTACAGTCGGAAGACATTAGCCTAAATGGGCCAACTAGAGGAGAGTCATTAAATCAATTGGATTAATATCAGTGTTGACTGATCAACAGTTGATTCAATGGGTCTACTTTGGTTGAGACTATCAATAGCATTCAGTTCATTGGATGGATGGATGTGTCATTTATTCCTTAGTTTCTCACAGTTCTTATATGTATACATTGCTTTACAGACATGTTTGGTTTCCAAAGCTGCTTACCATGAAAGTCCATACAATGGTATAATAAAATTAGAGATATGCTGAGTGGAAAGTAACTACTGTGCTATCTGGCCTACAGCTATTGGTGATACCATCCAGGTTCCAGTGGGAGGCTGATATAAGAAGTTGCAAGTTGACTTTGGAGCTGGCCAATGTTAAAGGTGCCAGTTCATGACACAGCCCCTTCCAATGAGCAGGGAGCTGGTGATAAAGTCCAAGTTTCAGCTTTTATCTCCAAAGAGAGATAACAACAAGGAGCCAACTAGTACTGTATGCAAAACCGGTATTTTTATACATAACAATACTGTACATGCTAATAAGATATAACTTCTATTATCTGGATCATACTCTGGACAGTGTCTTCCTCCAAAGTGAGGCTGCAAAACTGAATCACGTGTTCAAAACACCTAAAGATTGTGGAATTCAGTGAGTACTAGGAGCTGAGAAGCTCAATGACCATGATGTGTGGACACCTAAAACTTGATATGGACACTAAGGGAACCCCAAGAGTGTGCATCTCAGGGTTCTTCGTTTTCCCCCCCCAAAAAATAGATTAATGAATATTAGTTAACAAAATCTGTCTGCCCGCTTGCAGTACTATCTGCAGATGCTAAGTTGAAAGCCATGCTGCTCAGAGCAGTGGTCCATGGACTGACCATTGACTGTTGGTCCGCTGCAAATTTTCAGGAAAAAAGAAACCATTGTGGCTGATGGTCTGGTACATGGGGGTGGGAGAGGAATTGTTGGTCCCCCACATCAGACAGTCTGAGAAACACTAGTCTAATGGACACCTAAGAAAGGGGGTCAGGGAGAGGGAGATTTCTTGCTGCCTGGTATGTGGAGGAGGAAAGAGTAATGATGAATGACCACCAGTGAGGGATAGGGGAAATGTGAAAAAAAGTACAAAAGATCAGAAAGAAAATAAAGGGCAGAGGGAAAGAGAGAAAGCTTAAGGTTCAGAGGGGAAGTGTGAGAGGTTTCTAATCCAGGCAATATTGAAATTTCTGCCACTAACTTATAAAGGCAACATTATACAACAGTCCTCAAAACTCCTTTGTCACACTAAGCACCACTGATATAGTGGAACCAGGTTAAACCCCTGAGATTTCTTGATTATTAGGGGCAATCATGTCACCTGCCACCACCACTATCCCTTGGACTGTCCACCGTAGCTGGAGGGAAAATGGATTTCCCCCTGGAATTGTTATGAGCTACTCCTTTTCTAATTCAAAGAATTTGGGGTGCTTGTATGAAAGATCTCTTCCCGGTAGAGATAAAAACTGCTAGAAATCTATTTAGATCCACATAGCCATCTTCACTTTCAGATTCTCCAGGGCAGGGTATACACTGCCCTGGTGAGGGCTTGCACTGTAAAATTTACCACAGCACCACTGCTGAGAACCCTCCAAAAGCATGATCCCATCTCTTCACAATGCCACCACTCTAATCGGAGAAGCCCCTGCCAAGTGCCCTCTGAGCAAGGAGTTCATGATATTTGCAAACCCAGAGTCAAGCATGGAGCTTTTGTTTATCAAGAATGAACACAGACTACATTTTGAGGTAATAGAAAAGGCTACAGTTTTATTAGTTACTGCTGAATGGGTTTGACCCACAGCATAGCTCCAGATCTAGGTATCACTCAACCTACCCACTAGCTGATTGAAACCCATTTATCCAGCCCACTTGCTGGGTAGCACTGTCGTGACAGACATGGGAACCCAGGCTTAAACCACTATGAGATTCCCCTCCACCTGGAAATGTGCAGAGCCTCATTGTCTACATCTCCAAGGTCCCTTAAGCACCCCATCATACTGAGTATGATGGGTGCATGGGCCCCATCTACCCCCAAACTGGAACTGGCCTTCCATGTCTAAGCCACCCAATATTAGCAGTGTGATATCACTAATGAAACACTTATTTATACAAAAAAGCAAACACTGAGGCAGGATGGGTAAGGATGACCATTGAAGCCAATTGATTGTTGCCATGATGGGGAAACAACTTATATGGGCCCTCAATGGACCTGAATAAAGTTTTCACTGATCCCTCAGCCCCACCTCCTGCCAACCAGCCAGGCTGTCTCTGATTGACTGACTTTCCCAGCCATACCATACCTCAGTCTAAGAAAACCACATGGGCTTCTGGGGATCAGAGCCAGTCCCATCACCTGGAACATGGCTCATACCCTCACTTTGCCCAAAGCTATGATCTGCCTATTGGCACTCTTGGTGAATCAGGAAATGTACTTCCCCAACATACATAAGAGATCAACCTTCAAATTAAGTACCCTGTAGGGCAGGGGTGGGATTCTTTTTTCAACCATTTTGTGGTTAATATATAATAGTATAAAGGCTTATAGTCAAGCTGTACCATTTTGGAGAACTTTGTTTTCACTGTGCTGCTGAATAAATCAGCAGATGATCCACTCACACTAACTCAATCTAACAAATCTCTTCACAGAAATTGCTCTGTTTCAATCTGTGAAACAGAACAAGGGTGTTAAAACCTCTAAATAATTCTTGAAACTCTTATTACACCCCCTCGCCCAGAGGAACATACACAAACAGCTGGGAGCCTCCCAACCTGAGCTGCTTGACTGGAGCCACTTATCATAACTAACGTTGTAAATGAGTTTGCCCTTTTCAGAACATCCAGGCTCACTTCTCAGCAAGAAAAAGTAATTTCTGTGCACTGAATAATCTCTTGTATTATTATTATTTTTTTGAAGCAAGTTTTATAAGTGTCTGATGTCCTCCACACCAAATTCAAGCAGAGAATGTAAGAACACAAGAAGAGTCCTGTTGAAGCAGGATGA
Organism: Gambelia wislizenii; assembly: GCA_030847615.1. Lineage (NCBI taxonomy): Eukaryota > Metazoa > Chordata > Lepidosauria > Squamata > Crotaphytidae > Gambelia > Gambelia wislizenii. The sequence continues at coordinate 365,443,433 of JAUMIR010000001.1, forward strand.
AAGTCTGTCTACACCATCATCCCTTTTCCTATAATGGCCAGCAGTGGGAACAGTCTTAGGTCTAGACTCTTCCTCAAACTGAGAAGGCTGCTTTAAATACGTATATTCTGGCGTAAAAGATGACTTTTTAACCCTTGAAAATCTCCTCAAAAGTCGGGGGCGTCTAATACACCGGATATATGGCTGGCTGGTTGTGGGGGGAAGCTTCAAAGCCACCTTTCGTCCTTCCCAAGTCAGAGATGGACTCGGGAAGAACGAGAGGTGGTTAGGAAGCTGCCTAGACAGTTCCCTTCATTCCCAACTTGCGAGGAGCCCAGTGCGAGTTGGGAAAGGGCAGAGGTTTGGCTGGGAAGAGTCTCCCCTGCCTCAAGATTGGCTGGATTGAGAGGTTTTTGCCCTGATCCAGCTGATCTTGTGCTTGTTTTCCTCTCCCTCCACTTGCTTTGAACCCCCAGCAGCCAGTTCAAAGTGAATGGGATGAGAAATCCAAGCCTCAAGATCGGCTGGAATGAGAGGTTTTTGCCCTGATCCAGCTGATCTTGGGCTTGCTTTCCTATCACCTCACTCGCTTTGAACCCCCTGCAGCCAGGTCAAAGCAAATGGACTGGGGAAAGACGGGAGCTGGCTAGGAAGCTTCCCCCCCCCAGCCAGCCACCCCTCCGAGGTGGCTAGGAAGCTTCTTAGCCAGCTCCCCGGTTGTGGGGGGTCGTCTTATACAGCGAATATATCCCAAACTCTATATTTTTATTTGAAAATTTGGGGGGTCGTCTTATACTCCCAGTCGTCTTATATGCTGGAGTATATGGTACACTGAAAACTTGGTCCCATCCAATGGTGAAAACAATCCAAATGGCAATGGCATGGAAGGTGATCAGTCTAAACAGACATTCACATCAATATGTCTCATTCAGGTTGGGGGGTGGCCAAATCCACCGTAAAGCTCCAGAGGGAAGCCTTTGGAGCTTTTCTCAGAGATGTTTAAAAAGCTCTGTAGGGCATGTGAATGTGTGATGCTTAGGACAGTCGCATTCATGTTGCTGCGATGAGGCAGCATAAGCTGTTTGGCTGGGTGATCAGGGGGGTGGGGCTAGCAAACAGGGAAAGTGCCTGCTGCCACCATGTTGGATTTTCAGCTAAGTGAGAGATCAGTAAGGAGGTACAACAGTGATCTTTCTCTCTCTTTTTTTCTTTTGTAAATATGAAGTATCGCTTGTGCGTACCATGGTGAGCAGGTTTTTTTGAAAAAAATGGCAGTGGCTGATTTAAAACGGCAAGTAAATCACTCACAACTGCCATCTTGGCTAGGGGGCGTGCGAAGTTTAGGGGGGGACCATTAAGACACATCTCAGTGCTGCAAATTGCTGTTTCTTCAGAGAATATCGTATTTTCCCCCTCATATAGGTGGGGGGGATTTTAATTTTCTATACAGCAGCCTCTCTCTTTCTGTTTCTTATGAGATAAAAGTGGATTCGTCCCTGCTCCTGACACATGGGACTTGTCTAGACAAGAAGATATAATGTGGATTGCTGTGCATTAACACACAATTACAGCAGTATTCATTTGTCTCTATGTTTTGGGGGGAAGACTGCTGGTATGCGGACTTATCTGTGTTGGAAGTTCACACAGAGGCATGCCCATGAATAAAGATGGTGACCGCAAGTGAATTACTCACATTATTTTTCTCCAAAAGTTGCTTTTTTCACATTAAATCCAAGTGATGGCAGTGCAATATTCTGCTTAAAGAAGCTGTTTTGTTGCCCTACCACTCAAAAAATGCATACAGTCGCTACAGTGGAACAAAAAAAAAGGTGGTTCAGGCCACTTTGTTGCCAACAAGTCTGTTCCCTGTGTACATCCAACCAATTACCTTGCAACATCAGGAATGTGAATTTGTTGTCCAAACAGGTGGGAATGCACATATCCATGTATTTTTAAAAAACTTTGGGGGAAAGCTGCTAATGTTTTCTTTGCATAATTTTCCGTAGCTTTTGCCCCTCTCCTTCAGAATATAGTCAATCGCCTCGGGATCTCATTAGGACAAAAGGTATTCTCCTTACATTCCATGAAGAATGTTTTCACCATCTAGGCAACACCATGGTAGGATTTGGGACTTTATCAGATGTGGCAAATATGGTGTCATAAGAATGCCTAATGATCACGAAAGGGTACACATAACAGACGACATCATCCTTTCATGATCATATCTTGTTAAAAAGCCATCCTATTTTATTGATGGGCCAAGCAGTCAATAAATCTCCCATTCCACTTTGTTGCTGGCATTACCAGTGTTTGAATCTTTGAGCCATTGTACTCCGTGAATGCTGCATCAATGACAGAACACTTCTGGGTGAGATCATGACAGCCAGGTGGGGGCGCTCTTTTTATGACACACACAGACCATGTACATGGGACTTTTAAAGTGTGTTTTTGTGCTTTGCTGTACTTGTATGGGGTTTTTTTGCTTTTATTTTTAAATTTCCCATGCTAGCGTCTTCTCACGAGAACTGCTGAGATCAGGAACCCAGAAGTAAACAGAGCTCCATTTATGCTCTGTTACTGCCAGGGAAGCCTCTTTTATGCTGCTCAAGGTACGTCTGGTTGGGGGGGGTCTTTTGCTGGCATAAAAACAACACCATTTATGCTGGCAAAATAACATTAATGTGAGATGGTCTGATAACGTCCTAAGTAAAGGTTCTCACTGCCAAATGCTTTTATGCTGCCCGTACATACAGACATAGCTGGACAAAGCATGATTAGTGTAAGCTGGACTATACAAATGGCAAGTTGGAACCAAAGAGCTTCCATGATTGCGGCTGTATTTTTTGCCTAAGGTATATATCAGATCTCACTAGTGATCTCACTATCCAAAGCAGTAGTCCTATTCAGACTTACATGGGAATAAATCTCATTCAACTCTTATTGAAAGCAGAGGGCTTTATTTCTAAGTAAAGATTCATGGGATCAGGCCTAGCCATTCTGAAGTCTCTAAAGTTTTGTTTGCTGATCTTTAGCATAAAAAAGGGACATGCCATCAGGCAAGGTCATAAACACAAGCAATTTCCCCCATGATAATAGCACTATCTAGATTTATTTTATTTTATTCTACAGTGAGTCAGTGGCAGCTAAAGTTTGTTTGTACCAAAGCTTAATCAAATAAAGTGACTGCATGAAATAAAATATATATTTTTAATTAGTATCTATACCCTGCTCTTCAGCCACAAAGGCTATCAGAGAGGCTTACAAATTGTTAAGCAATAACAATGTACACATCTACACTGCATTAAGCAGTTTCCAATGTGTGTTAGCTAATTGCCCCCACAAGCCGGGTACTCATTTTACTGACCTACGAAAGGATGGAAGGCTGAGTGAACCTTGGAGCCCACTGGAATCGAACTTGCAACGTGGTGACTCGCAGTACTGGCATTCAACCACTGCGCCACCAGGGCTCCCTGGTATATTTTATTTTGACTTTGTTAAGCATTTTATTTATGCTTACATCCAAGTCTTATAACAGAGTTTGACAGATAAGAGGAGGAAAGGATATTGTTGAAAGAGTCAAGCTGTATCATAGCTGTAGCATCACACAAGACCACAAGGGCCACTTCTTCATAAGCATACACCATCTATTTAAAACTAGTAAGGAACTATTGGTGCTTGAATACAGACCAAGCTTCCTATACCTGACAACACCCCTTTTTAAAAGCCCTCTCCTTTCGGGGCAACATTTATAGGTGTAGACTAGTTTGTCTTTAAAAGTTACGGCTGGAATTCATGATCACAGTTACAAATGAGTAATCTAGAGTTGTACATAATAACTGATTTGTATTCACATTCCCTACATATTCAATATTATATGGAATATGTAAAGATTGTACAAGTTTCCCAATCCTGACCTACCAATCATCAACCACTGTGAGCAATGGGGGGGGGGTCTGTTCTCTTGTCAACTGGTGCACAGCAGATGGACATTTCCACATCCCTCCCACCAGTGTTCTCTGGTGCGAGGAGAAATTGTGACAGAGATTCTGATTCTGACTGTCACAACAGAGGTTGCTCACAGAAGCTGGTGGAAGCGTCAGTCTGCTATATCCTGATTGACAGAAGAACAGAGACCTCTGTTGCTCACAGTGACTGCTGCCCATTAACTCAGGATTTGGGGGTTAGGCCAGGAGACGGTTCTTAGTTAAATATATTTAAATAAGTAGGTGATCTAGAATCCCTGTGTATTTTTGATATCTCCCCCTTGCTCTTCATAGTGGAGTTCAAGATTAGAGCTGAAGAAGTCACTTTTTAAAAGATAGAATATATTGACTTGGGAGTTGTCTAAACAGTGAAAATACTCCTCATAGAATCCAAGGAAAATACAATTTGTCCCAATGGTATCCCACATCAATCCACCATATTCGGAAGGAGGGGGAGCAAAAACAATAAAGGAAAAGCCTTCACAGCTTTCCCCATTAAAACTCCGAAGGAAATGCACATTCCCACTCGGTGGGACAACCAATTCATGTTGATACACATTCCCAATGAGAGCAGAAGTGGAAAGCTGATTGGTCAGACATGTGCGGGGGGCAGAGCTTTCCAGCAAGGAAAGTACCTTGAACCACCATGTTGGATTTTCACAATAACAATAGTGTACTGAGGCAACGAGACAGCCTTTTTCCCCTCTTTTTTCTATGTATTTAAGCAGATCACACATCCGCACCTTGGATATGCTTTTAAAAAAACTGTTCTGTGGCAGCAACTGGTGACAATAAAAACACAAGTTATTCACCTGCACCAGCCATTTGCAGGCATGCCTGTTTGAACATCAAACACATATGGCTTCGTGTGCCTGCGGTCTTGAAAAAAAACATGAGTACAAATAAAAGCTGCTGTGAATTGGTGTTAATGTGCATCAACATCCACATTTTATAGCCTCGTATAGACAAGCCCTTGCTGAGCCCATCCAGAACTGAACAGTGGTTGCTCGATGTTCTGGGTTCCAAGGCACCATCCTGTTGTAGCTGAACTGTGGATGGTCTCAGCATCTGATTAGACGGTTCTTACAAGCAAAGTTCCAAGCTGCGCAATGTCATTTTTAACTTGTTTGCATTATCCCCACAAACTGTCTGGTAGTATGAGTGCCAGTCCAAATTATCTCTCAGTGTACAAATGTATAGCTACTATGTCTATGTGTATGTGGGGTTGGTTGTTTTTGTTTTTTTTACTATCCACTTTCCTTTATCCCTTCAGCCTCACTCCCATTAGGGATAGCCCAGATTCTTTAAAATGATAAGAGACTGCCCACAGCTTGACACTTTTATGTTAAACTAACAGTCACATTACTTTTTCATCTTTAAAAGGTACTATTCTTGATCAGCGCCAACACACATATTATTGAGTGCCTTTCAAAGCTGGCATTTAAATATTGCTAATGGAATTTCTTTGTAATAAGTCCCGGAGAGTTTAACTCTGTGTCGCACAGCAAAATCCATTTTAGCCTCTCCCTTCAGCTCAGACTGTAACAGAATTTTCAGAGGTAAATCTCACTTTTGCTTTTTTGTAAACAGGAAGGATGAAGCCAGAAAGTGACTTTGAAAGAAGGATCTTGGGAGGACAGACAAGAACAGATGCTTGGTGAAAGATACTAGTGTAGTGGAAACTCTCATACCATGTCCAAGATTCCAAAGGAAGACCACCTAAGATATCCCTGAGTATGTTGGTCAAATTAGTAACTCTGTCCTTAGAGGCAAAGTAAAACTACCACATGATAACAATTTTACTAGGACATTTACTTCTCAGACTTCGGAATTACGTGGTTAAATGCCTCCCCAACACTCTCTGACTAAACTGCTTAAACACTCCACTCAATAACAGGGGCCTTGCTTTCTGTTTTTGCCCTGCTGCCTGCCATGTTCTAGCACAGGCGAAGAACACTTATGGTTGTGGTCTCTCAGTTTGGAATGTCCTCTTCAGAGAGATGCACCTTGAATGTCTGGCAACAGCAAAGATATGGCTCCTCCAATAGGCATCCAGATTTAGCTGAAGATTTGTATTTTTCATTTGTATTTTTCATTTGACCCCTCCAGGGGTGCAGATACAAAGGCAGAAAAATTAAGGGTGTTGGCCCTCCAAATAAGAATTCTGCCCTGTACAATGAATGTTTCCTTCAGTCCACAGATTTCTAGCATTGCAGTAACATAAAACTTCAGTTCAGCAATTAGAAATACAATTTAGGCCCCAAAGGAAAACAAGGAAGTAAAATTGCCAAGAGAATGCAAACACAGCAAATTGGTGTGAATGATTTTCCAGGTTTTAGGTGTGAATGATTTTCAATGTCTCACTCTCTGGAATACTAGAAATTAAGGGACCAAATTAAAATTTCTGATTAATTTTTAAATTCATTTTAGCATTAACAATCTAATTTACAATCAAAGGAATATGCAAATCAAAAATAAAGAAACAGAAAGAAGAAAAAGAGAGAGAAAAGACATACAACTAAAACACAGTATGGCTCTGACACCCACCCACACCCAATCCTGACTGTAATGGAAAGGAAAACAATCCATTCTTGAACCACTGGTGCTTCAGTCCATTTCCAAGTTTGAGCAAACAATATTCCTGCACCTCTTTTCATATATCAAAGAAGTAATCCACATTTACTATAATTCATAATGCCCAACAAAATAATCTCTGGTAAAATTATAAAATCTACCTTTTTTACTTTTTTTGATTAACATATAAATCTTATACCAGTAACTTTTCATCTTCTCATATGTCTACCATATATGAAAAAAGGAGCCCTCCTTATCTTGACATCCCCAACATTGGTTTGAAACATTCTGGGATATTTTTGACAGAGTTGAGGTTAGATGCAATCTATACATAATCTTATACAGGTTTTCTTTTAAGTTACTGCACAAAGGAAACTTTGCATCTTTGGACCACATTTTTCCTGTACATCCAAATGGACATTATGCCCAGATTTTGGGCCCACCTTATCATGTACTCTTTTACAGGTTCATCTTCTGTCTCTAGTTTCAAAAGCCATTTATACACTTCTTTAATAACATGCTCGTCATCTTTACACAACTCTAAATAAAACTCATTGTCTCTAACCTCTGTGGCTGCATTTCTCTTGTCGTGATTAAATCTGTCCTTAAGTTGTATAAAAACAACTGATTAAGATCTTTGCCTTCCTTAAGAATCATCTCTCTTGATTTAAACTTCCAGCTGTCTTGTTCAGAGTGTAAAAGATCATCACAGAGCAACCATCTCCAATTTTTAACCCATTCTTTCCTTTAAAAGGCTTCCTGCAGTAATGTAGCTAATATTATCCAGCATTTCTTCTCCCTTCCAGACTGAAGGAAAATATCAAAGGGGGGCAATGCACCCTCTATAACTATACCCACTCAGCCTGGATGGAACTGATTAGACCCTACCACAGCATAAAAAGCACTTTCGAGAATGATTAAGACCATCACGCCACGCTGCTGGAGGGGCTGTAATATGTCAGGGACATTTATACATATGTGGATTGAGTATCCAATAGTGGTGTAATTTTGGCAAGCTGTTTTGAAGCAAATTTTGTGTATCACCCACCAAAATGTATACTTCTGCCCTGCCTTTCTATTGTTGCTGTTGTATAAAGATAATAGTGCACATCTTAAACATTGTAAATTGATTGCATTCTTTGTAACTGCTGTCAGGCAAGAAATGGCTAAAAATTGGAAATCTGGCCCTCTTACAATTGCAAGCTGGTGGGACAGAGTCTGGTTTTCATTATTGCTAGAAAAACTAACAAATACAATGAACTTTTGGATGGACAAAAACAACTATCCATGTTTCAGGAAGATTGGTGTATCTTTATTGAAAATGTAAACATGACTTCAGACTTGTTCCAGCCTCTGACACATCATAGGATGTTCTGGGCTGACGTACTGGCTATGGAAGCTTCTCCTCCTCCTGATGCCTAGTGGGATTCTGGTGTGGTTCCTTGTGCTTGTCTGAGGTTGTAACAAGATAGGATTCTTAAGCTACTATGCCTTTGGTCATTGTTGGTTGTTCTCTGTCAGTTTGTTGTGTTTTTTATTTTACACTTTCTTATATGATAATACAAATTAGAAAGAAAGAAAAACACAAGTCCTCTGACAATACAGTATCGAGATGGCTGGTGGCTTCCATGTTTGGTGAATCTGCTCTTAGTCTTGGCTCAGACTTTAAAGGAGCTTCCCATTGTGCTGAAACCTATGCCCTCAAAATACTGTATGTTCAGCATCTGGAATAACTCCTTTAAAGTCCAGAATAAAATCCAGAAGTGATTCACCACACTAGTGACATGAAAGCCTCTGGTCCCGCTCTGAGAAGTATCCATAATTCTCAAAGGCACAGTAATACTAGGTGCACCCAGACGTTCTTTTCACAAAGATGAATCACATATAGATATTATTATTATTATTATTATTATTACCCTGCCCCTCTGTTAAAAACAATCAGGGCAGCTAACAACAGTTAAAATACAAAAATACTGACTAAAATCCCTAAGCCCCACCCACCCCCACCCTCCCCCATAAAAAGGTATTAAACTAGTATCACATTAAAATCCACCTAAACTAAAATCACATAAATAAACAAATACAAAAATCAACAGCCAGCGAGACTAAAAGAGGCCAGGAGACACAGCTCCTGAGGCCGGGATCTAATCAGGAAAGGCCTGTCGAAAGAGATCCGTCTTTAGTGCTTTTTTAAAGCTACTCAGGCTCATCATCTGACGGATCTCATTCAGCAGGCCATTCCATACTTTTGTGGCAATTACTGAAAAGGCCCTCTGGGAGGTTGCAGACAGCCTAGACTTTTGTGGCTGAAGCAAATTCCTCCGAGAGGACCAGAGTGCACGGGGAGGATTGTATGGGAGGAGGCGGTTCTGAAGATAAGTTGGACCCAAGCCATTTAGGGCTTTAAAGGTAATAACCAACACCTTATACTGGGCCCGGAAACTGATAGGCAGCCAGTGGATAGATTTTAATACTGGAGTTATATGGTGTCTCCAAGATGTTCCCGAGACCACTCTGGCTGCCATATTTTATACCAACTGAAGTTTCCAGACCAAGCACGAGGGTAGCCCCATGTACAGCGCATTGCAGAAATCTAGACGAGAGGTTACCAGTGTGTGCACCGCAGTCTTGAGGTCCCTTACTTCCAGGAAAGGGCACACTGGCGTATCAGCCGAAGCTGATAACAGGCACTCCTGACAGTCGCATTCACCTGACTAGTCATCTGAAATGATGAATCAAGGAGCACCCCCAGACTGCAAACACAGTCCTTAACGGAGAGCGTGACCCCGTCCAGGACTGGAGGTTGCAACCCAACTCCTGGTTTGGGGGCCGCTACCGTGAGCACCTCGGTTTTGTCTGGATTTAATCTTGATCTGTTTTTCCTCATCCAGGCGATTACTGATTTAAGTCAGTCATTAAGAGGAGAGACGCCATCGGAATTCGAGGCTGACGATCGAGACAAGGAGAAATAGATCTGGGTGTCATCAGCATACTGATAACACCCAAGCCCATAACTCTGAATAATCTCACCAAGCAGCTTCATATAGATGTTAAACAGCATCGGGGATAGGATGGCACCCTGCGGAATGCCACAAGTAAGCTCCTTTCTACTGGAGCAGCTGTCCCCGAGCAGCACCCTCTGGGACCGGTCCAAGAGGAAGGACCAGAACCACTGGAACACAGTGCCTCTGATTCCTAACCCACTCAGGCAATCCAAGAGGATGCTATGATCTATCGTATCGAAAGCCGCTGAAAGGTCTAAAAGCACCAACAGGGTCACACTACCCCTATCAATGTTTAGACACAGGTCGTCGGTCAAGGCAACCATGGCAGTCTCAACTCCAAAACCCATCCTAAAGCCAGTTTGAAATGGGTCTAGATAATTGGTTTCATCCAAGACCACTTGGAGTTGAAGAGCAACCGCCCTCTCAATCACTTTGGTCAAGAATGGTAACATAGAAACCAGCCTATAGTTGTTCATGTCCAGGGGGTCTAGGGGAGGTTTTTTTCAGGAGCAGCCTAACCGGCGCTTCCTTTAAACAGGATGGAACACACCCTTCCCTGAGGGATGCATTGATGATGTCCTTAAGGAACACCATCAAGGCACCCCCCCCCAGATGGCCAGCCATGAAGGGCAAGGATCGAGAGGGCAGGTCATCTTCCTCACTCTACCAAGTAGCTTGTCCATGTCCTCGGCACTCACGGATTGAAATTGATCCAGTAAACTTACATCAACGGAGTTGCTGGACACCTTGTCAATTGTTTCTGTCAAAATACTGGTATCTAAATTGGCTCTTATCCAAGAGATTTTATCTGCAAAGAAGTTGTTAAGCGTGTCACAGCAAGCCATTGTTGGGTTAAGCAATGGGTTCTGCGCAGGTATAACCTGCGTCATCTCCTTTACCATCCTAAACAGCTCTGCTGGATGGGACTCTGCACACGCGATATGTGTAGAGGAGAAGGATCTCTGTGCTGCATGTATTGATTCTCGATAGGACCAAAGAAAGTTCCTATGACGAGTCCTGTCAGATAAGAGTCGAGTTTTCTGCCAGTTGCACTTTAGTCGTTGTCCAACCCACTTCATTTTCCTAAGCTCTGATGTATACCATGGCTTATGGTTTGGAACGGGTTGGAAAGGACGCTTGGGAGCGATCGTGTTGATAGCTTTGGTAAGGCCGGTGTTGATTCATGGATGTTTAGGGTTGGAGATTGTGAGTTTGAACATGATCCCATTTGCTCTTCAACACACTTGGTCCACATGCCTACCATTTGAGAACATGAAAGAGTTTGATATTAGTGCAGACTTGGGTTGAAAGGAACAGCTTTGACAGCATATAAAGCAAAACCTTGTTCAGACCTCCATACTATACTCAGTCAATGGGGAGGGGCTTGCATACTGAGCAGAAAATGTACTCAGAGCCCTACACATGTATAACGACAATCAGTTGTAGCTGGTGATTTCCATGTCAGTGGGGCAATGAATTCAATCCACTTTTCAGTCTGCAACTAAATCCATGCTATAGTCTGAACCAAGCTGCTGAATCCTAACTCCAAAATAGGTCCAGCACTCTGGATAGCTCCTTCAGCATTGAGACTAAAATCTGGAATGCATTTTAGTCCCACCCCACCCCGTGCCCCACTGCCATGGAAACCACCAGGCAGATTTCCTGATCACCCATACAGAGATGCACGCGCACACACATCTATAAGAATGTGGCCCTATAAATTCTATTCACAGAGGAGGAGTAGGGCCAGCATCTACAATCATAGCTTGGAAAAGTTACTTAGACTTGACCCAGCCACCATCATTTACACCATCTCAGCACAATCCTAGTCCATGCTATTTCACCAACATCATAGGTTCAGTGAGTGTGTTTTCAAAGTGTGAGACACTAAACGTGTGATACACCCAAAAGGAGAGAGGGAGGGGGAGTTTTCCATATTTCCACCCAGTACAAAATGTCCTACTTACAAGTCAATAAACTGAGCCCTAATGACAAGTGTTCTTAATAGAAATATCCTTGTTTTCACATAGTTGTGAAGGTGTCCAAACATTCTGAAGACAGAATGATTGGATAACAGAATTCTGCTTACACAGAGGTCTGTGGGTTTACAGGGAAAATGAAAACCTGAAAATTTTGCACCATCACATTACTGTGAACATTGCACTAGGAATATCTTCTCTGAAAGTTGCTCTGGTCTTGAGTTCACTTCTGTGTTTTCTGCCGAGGACTATTTTCTTTGATAGTCAATTTCTCTCTTTTTTAAAAAAGTAGATTTGAAAATAAATCATTCAGTAGTCAACACAGATTGTTTAGGACAGTACTTCTTAGGCTCTGTGATGTGGGAGACCAGCAATTATTTTATTTCCAGTTTGCCAGTAATATTTATGCCTGATGGTTACAAATGCATGGGGGAGGTTTCCTCTCTGAAAACTTGTTAAGAGATGGTAGCCAATAGTTTGAAGACCTGGCACTGGTCCAGGGACCACCACTTCAAGTAGCACTGGTTTAGAATACATTTTTCATTTTTTTCTTTTCTTTCTTCTGTACATAACTCATTTTTTCTCCTCAATATACTTCCTAATACTTTCCTCAATATACTTCCTAAGACAAGTATCTCCATATTGTGCATGGCTGGTTTCTAGCCTTCTTTTTCTCCCTGTACCTATAGTGCATATTGATAATTAAGAGTAAGCCATTCCTTTAAACCTAAACTGTAAAGTACTGTATCTGATCAACAGTCGTGCTTCTGTGATGCTGCTACAATGATCATGGCTCCTTATGGAAACAGATACATCTCACTGGTTTCAATATTGTCCCCCATCCACTGCAGGGGATTCTGCAGGCATGCTTTTAAAAGATAACATGGCCCAATAAAACACATGCTCTATAATCCTCCAAGAAGTTCTTTATCAACTCACAATCCTGGATAACGGAACAAGTCAACTTTGCAGTAGTCCAGGACAAAGTAATTCAAACAGCCAGCAGACACACATCGCTTAGTTTCATAAAAGCTCTTCTGTGTTTGTATCAGTTTTGTGAGGTTGTTGCAGTCTGTTGCTCTGATGCCATTGACTGCCAATGATAGGACTTGTTTCACTGACTATGAATCTTAGAGGAGCACATTTCCTAAGTATCTCCTTCTTGACATCCTCTTCCTTCAGACTGCTGCCCCTGTATACACAAAGACTGTTGCATAGAACTTGATCACAACTAAATTAAATCCATTAATTTCAATGAGACCTAAGCAGAACTTTCCATGGACTGAGGCTATCTCTTTCTTGAGTGATCATTTAGAACAGTTCTGCAGAAGCTGCTCAGGGAGAAGATAATTAATGGTGGACAAGCTTCTCCAAAGTGCTGCTTAAAATTACAGTCCAAGCATAGGGAGAAGGGCATACTTTTCCATGGATGTTTATATGTAACCCCTTAATTGAGGGGGGGTTATATTAAATAGTAGATCACACCTGTGGGTATTTATGGAAAGATATCTCCCTGTATCTGTTTGCCTATTGTCCAGATCTTGTGAGACATTTTGGACCCAATTAGAACTGGTATTAGAAAAGAACAAACATGCTGCTGTCACAAGACTAAAAAGATGGGTGCTTCTCTAGAACAGAGAAGGTGTGCGTGTGCCATTCATTCAGATATTATGTTACGTTGTTTTGCATCCCACCTTCTTAGCACAGGATTCTATGTGTCTTCAAGTCAACTATCGATTTATGGGAACAAGTTAAAACGAAGTACAGTTAAAAAGCTATTAGTATACAAGTTAGAAAAAATTGAATGACAATGCTATTAAAAAGACAAAACTATAACCATTTGAAACACATTTAAAACATAATAAAAGAAAAGATACAAGCACAACACATTCCATTAAAAACACTCCTTCCACTCCAACAAGTTAAAAAACCAAAGGCCAACCTAAATAAAAGGGTCTTTGCCTGCTGGTGGAAAGAAAGCCAGAGGGGAAGCCAACTGAACCTTCTGTGGGAGGGAATTCCCCAACCTGGGAGCAACCACTGAGAAGAATCTTTCCCATGTCTCACCAAATGTGCCTGTGATGCTAGTGGGACTGGGAGAAAGTTCTTAAAATTAGACAGGCTCATATAGGGAGATATGGTCATTTAACCTTGACTTGTACTTTGAGAAACACTGTGGCATGTTTTCTTTAAAACTACTGGTCCCAGCATTTCTTGTGGACAGAAAGGAGAGAGAAATGGTTAGAAGCAAGGATGAAGCAACATAATAACCAGGGACCTCTGGAGCCAATGGAACTGGTCGAATGTATAGGACTCAAACATATCATGTGGCAGGCCAATGGCGCCGCCATCCCCCCCTCCTCAGTGAGGCAGCTGCACCTGTGTCCAAAGACTTGACAAAGGTGTGCTTTCTTTCCATCCCATTTATTGAGTTTATTGAAGCAGAAGATACACAATGAGATAAGTAATTCAAGGTAAGTAAATCAAGAACACAAGACTGGTTGCTTCACCAGGTAGGTTGTCTGTTGCTCCCCATTTCAGTCTCTAACCCACTTATTCTTCTTGCTATAGTTCCTTTCAGGCTATTGGCTGTCTAAAGCTCATTTTCCTCCCCTCCTATGGTTCACAGTTCTCCACTCAGAGGGTTCTAGCTCATGCTTCTCTCCCAATAGTATTTCTCTTTCCCTTCCTATGCCACAAACGGCTAACCATGGGAAGTCCTGGGGGCCGTTTACATGGCAAAATAAATCCTCTAAAAATTTGCAAAGAGTCCTAATAGTTCCCATGTCTTTCGGATCAAAGTTGCCATATTCAGAAGGAGGGGGGCAAAAAACCCATAAGTTGCACAGTATCAGCTTTCGCTATTTTCCCCGACTTTTTTGATAAAGTTCACAAAAATGCGCAAAATCGGTTGTGTCAACTACTGGATGCAGAAAAAGCTGTGGGAACTACCAGCAATCTCCCGAAACAGCCACAGCAGAGCTGAGCTATGATTGGTTGGACCAACTGTGGAGGAGGCAGACTTGCAAGAGATGCGAGGAGCCTCAAATGAAAAGTTCCAGCCACTGTTCTTATACCAGTGCTATGCCCATCCCAATCGCCCAACTGTCTGCCTCCTAGCTTGCTTGGCTGCTGCAGCTGAGGGATCCTACTTAGCCATAATTACTGTTCCTCTGTGTGTGTGAGAGAGAGAGTGAGTAGCAATCTTCTCCGCCGGCCGTTCACTCCCTCGTCCTGCTGTGGTTGCGTTCTTGTGTGTGTGCATGTGAGAGTGTGTGTGTGTGAGAGAGAGAGAGAGAGAGAGAGAGAGAGAGAGAGAACCAGTCTGCTTACACATCACTGTGGGTGATGGGAAGGAGGGCTTGAGGGAAGCAGGGAGAAGGGGGAGCCTGTGACTCCATTGCTTCTGGTGGCTGGGTGATCATTCCCCCCCCAAGACCTGTCTTCCTTCCTGCCAGCTCTCAGCAATGGGGGATGGCTCCTCGGTGGCTGAAAGGCTCCCTCCTTCCTCCCACCCTTCTCGCTTTGGGAAGAAGAGGGAAAGAAAGGAGCCAACGCTCTCTCTCTCTCTCTGTCCCTCCCTCCCTCTCAGCTTCCCAGCATCTTCCCCCAGATGTTCTTGGGAAGCTATGCCCACCACCTTTGTCTGTGTGAACTACAAAGCCGAAAACTAAACAGATCAACTAATTTCACACTAAATCATGTAAACTATGTGGCACTGGTTCGAAAATGCGCTAATGCACAAAGTATCGCAATAAAAACTGCCATGTAACTGACCCCCTGGTGACATCTCTGGGAGCCTTCTATAGACCTCCACAGGCTGGCAGTAGGCAGTCCTTGGACCACTCAAGCCTGCTCCTCCTCTCTCTGTGCTGCCCTTTCCTCATTCCTGCTGTAAAGAAAGTATCAATTTAAACCTGACAACTAAAGTTAACTCTCCAAGTTTGTGGAGATTTGGTTGAAGCGTCCATAGAATCATTTTTCTTCATGTGCAGTCAAGTTTTCGTTCGGCTCTTGTATGACATTTCTACTTCCAGGTTGCTAATTTCCTGTCACTTTATTCACTATTCTCCTTATATTATTGTTTTCTTTCTTTCTTTTTTGAATTCCCACCGCAGGAGCAAAGTAAGTTTGGGAGGAAATTACAGTAAATAGGTATGAAAGTACAGTAGCTGTAGAAGTGAAAGAACATGTGAGTCACACAGAGTAACTATTTCATTAGAACCTGTGTGCATGGTGAGGTTGTTCATTGGGGAACTGATTGTGGGGGGAGCTCTAATAGCACAAATTGCAGCCACCCTCTAAAGAAGCATGGGGGATTATACAGTCAAATAAACCTACTGTGTAAAAAAATACAGAGTTGGGAAGGAGAGAAACTTTCAAAAGACACTTGCAAAGTGCGTGACAGATGTGGTTCTGGAGTTCAAGGCAGTTAAAAGTGGAGAAAATTTCCACCATTAGAATCACACAAATTGCTCTCTATCAAAACTTCACCTAACAGCAAATTCTGATGACAAAATCCATTTCTGTGATTTCCCCACCCCCACATATTTTCTTTCCATTTCCATCTAACTCTCAAGAAGAATAAGAAGAAATAACAATAATGTGAAACACTTGAAGGGTACCTTCATATAGGGCTTTGGAAGCTTGTCAGATGCTCATCCAAGGAATACTGAATGCTTGCAGTCCAGATATACGAAGGCTTCATCCTTTTTGTTTGCTGCCCCAGACTTCAGCCTTGTATTGACACACTATGAAGGAGTCATGTCTGGACCAACTTGTGTCAAGAAAGAAACACAGAAGATGGTGTACAGGTCAATATGAAGGATCCCAGGAAGAGTAGAGCAAGACTTCCTGATTAGATCTAATGGAGTATGGAGTATGCTGGCTTGATAACATATGAAACAGAAATACACTGTTTCTTTCGTATGGGATATGGGTGATATTCTTTAAAAAGAAATAAAAACACACAAAAGGGCTGATTTATGTGCCTGCAGAAGTTTTCACTAACTTTCAATAGTGGTGCTCATGGCCATGGAACTGTGAACCTACTCTGGGTTTTAGTCTGAACTTTAAATGAGCTATCCAAGGTGTCAAAGCTATTTGGGAGATTGGAATCAACTCCTCAAATAGCTCCTTTAACTGTATTATTTGCCATGGTTCCTTCCTATTGAATCCTGGGATTTCTAGTTTTACAAGGTCTTTAGCCTTCTCTGCCAAAGAGTGCTGGTGCCTAACCAAACTACAAATGCCAGGATTCCATAGAAAGGAGCCATGACAAAAATCCAGTTTGAAACTGGATTGTTTGTGTAGTGTGGGTTTGGCCAAAGTCACAAAAGTTATTTAGTGTTTGAGTAATTTAGTAAATTACTCAATTGATGACCCCTTGTCGTGGGAGAGAGGTTTGCATACCCTAATGATGTTTTGAGCTATCCTGGCAGTGGAATAATAGCCACCGGTAGGGTCTCCCATGCCAGACAGGTCAAAACCAAAGGGTCTGACAAAGAGCGTCAAAGGGCAGGATGGGCTCTCTAGCCTTATAATAATAATATAATATAATATAATAATAAAATTTTATTTCTATCCCGCCCCTCTGCAACGCAATTGGGGCGGCTTACAATATACAATATGGCAACCATCGTAGGAGAAGAAAAACTCTAATTCCAAACCCTAAGAGAAGGAAACTCTAATCAAACCTACAACCCGAGGACCTCGCTGCTACCGTCCATGCTTGCAAGGCCACAGCAAATGAACCTTTGGTTTAAAGGGTGAGGCCAGTTCTGTGCATGCTGCGCTCCACCAGAAAAATCCATTGCACAGGCTCAAAGGACAATTTAGTAAAAATAATAGTATCCAGCCAAAATCTTCAGAGTGATCTTGAGATGGAGAATATTAGTGATCATTAGGAAAGAAACAGAAATGAAACTTCCAATATCATTAAGGCTTTGTGCAGTATATGTTACAACAATTCTTGGAATACTGGTTACACCTATGGTCACCACCCCTCAAAAAAGACGTTTAGATATAGAAGAGATGCAGGAAGAGATTACAAAATGGTCAAGGATCGAGCCATTTATGAGGAAAGATTACAATATCCAGGGCATTAAAACAAGACAACCTAAGGGGCACATTAGAAATAGATAATAGTGTGCATGGTAGAGAGAAAGAGGATGGTGGGAACTCTTTCTTCCTCTGTTACAAGATTAGAATGGCATTGGAGTCATCAATGAAACTAAGTGGTGGAAGATCCAGGACAAACAAAAGGAAGAAACTCTTTGTGCAACACATAGACCACGGGTGAACACATTATCCTTCACCCTTGACCATGGTTGAGTCTGATTAGCTAAGTGGACTTTTGGTATCCTACCATATCTGGGGGGCTACACATATGGATTGAGGCAGGGAACAACAAATTAACTTATAAACATAATGTTGGTTAAAAAATACTTATCAGTTAAAAATATGTATAATTTTAAAAGAACAAATAAAACCAAGACATTTTAAAACAATTCATACACAATTTAAAATTTACAATTTAAAATTATCTTGGTAGGTCTGCCGGAAGAGATTGCTCTTTAATGCCGCTTTAAATTCAGACAGGGGATTAGTCATATTCTTGGTGAACAAAGCTACCATATGGCCAGTAGTCATGATGTTTGTGTATTGCCTGAAGTATTGGAACAGTATGCCTCTCCGTACATGTTACTAGGAAACACAGGGAGAATACTATTACTGTGCTTCAGCTTTTGCCACAGGTATCTGGAAGGTCCCAGAGGGAACTGAATGCGGGTTTGGTATGCCTTTGGTCAGATCAAGCATGGTACTTCTTATGCTTCACACTGCCTTCAAGGGCAGCACCATCCTTAGTGCAATAAAAATGGTTTGAACAAGAATAAGGGGGCCTGCCAGTTGCTGGCGGGCCTTTTTGCGGCCCGGCCGGCACCCCTAAAAAGCCCTCCGATGCGCCCCCCCCCCAGCCCAGCAACATTCATTTGTCTCCACGTTTTTTGGCAAGATCGCTAGTATGCGAAGATGTCCATGTTTGAAGTTCACAAGCAGCCATGCCTGCAAATCAAGATAGTTGCCGGGAGTGAATTGCTTGCATTACTATTCTCTACAAGTTGCCACCGCTGCACAGCTTTTTTTAAACTTTAAATCTAAGGTGCGCAAGTGCCATCTTCTGCTTGAAAAAATTGTTTGGTCGTCTTAGCACTGCAAAAATTAGCATGATCACTACAGCAAAACTCTAAAATAGTGCTTCCATCCACTTCATTGCTGGCAAGCTCATTCCCTGTGCACATCCAACCAATCAGCTTTCCACTTCTGGAATGCGCTGCAATGCAAATCGATTGTCCAAATGGGCGGTAATGCACATTTCCACGTATTTTTTAAAAAAAAACTTTGGGAAATGCCATGAAGACATTTCTCATGCAGTGAACTGAGTTTTTTACACACACCCCTTCCAAAAATGGCAAATCATTGAAGGATCTTGTTGGGACAAAAGGTATTCTCCTCAAATTCTATGAGCCTACGTAGATGCAGGTTGGCCACTTTTCCGTATTGATCATTCTTGGATCACCGGACACATAGCCGCAGGTCTGCCTCTGCTACCGCCACGTCTTCCTGTTGGAGCGCTCACCCAGACCTGTCCTTCTTGGAGCTGCAGACCAGTTCTCTGATGTGCAGTGCTGCAAAGAAAGCCGTAGAAAAGGCAGTGCAAAAAAGCAAAGTTTTGTACCTGGATCTGCAGATGCTGCATAGGGTAGCCATCAGCTTACACAATAGTTCATAAGAGATGGGTCTGCGTGAGTCCCGATCCTATGTTTTGCCACACTGCCAGCCTTCGATTGCTTTCCGGACCAGGAACGTGCCGCAGGGGTTACCGTGCCCTGCCAGTTTGCTGAAGAAGGTGATGGCTGCCAGATGTAGAGATATGGATCTAGGTGCCAGGCCTTTTTCTTTCAGGGATGCAATGTAGTGCAGGACCTTGTGTTCCGAAGATAGCCAGGAGCTTCCGTAGTGGTGCCTTCTCCTGAAGCTGAAGAACTGTCATACAGTCCTGGAGTAACTGGCCTGGGTGGAGGTGCCAAGGAGTAGAGGACCCCATGGATCACCATTCCTTCCCAAGAAGCCAGAGCTCGGTCGGGAAGGGCACTGGTGTGTGGTCCACTCCTGGAGCCAACTCTCAAAACCTGTCATCCTGGGATCAAGACAATGCATCCGCAATTTTGTTATCTATGCCCGGAATGTGCCTAGCTGAGAAAGAAATGTTTTCTGCCAGACAGGTGAGCACAAATTCCCTGATGAGTCACATGACTCTGTCAGATTTAGAGGACTGCTTGTTGATAATCCTGACAACAGCCTGATTATCGCACCAGAAGCAGATCCTTTTATTCCAGAACTCGTCTTTCCATAGGCAAACCGCAACCACTATAGGAAAGAACACCAGGAACGTTAGGTCCCTAATAACTCCAGAGTTCCTCCATTCAGAAGGCCACCACTGGGTTCACCAATGCCCATTGAAATACACCCCAAACCCAACTCCTCCCACTGCATCAGACTGAACCTGTAGCCCCACCCCCAGGGCTGCCTCCTCCTGCCAGAAGGTGCTCCCATTGTAACCCTCTAGGAAGCTCAACCACACCCTCATGTCTTCCTTCATAGCCCAAGTGAGCTTGATATGGTGATGTGGGGACCAGACATCCAACATCATCCTAGCCAGTCTGCTGCAGAAGGCCCTGCCTGGTGAAATAACCCTGCATGTGAAGTTAAGGTAGCCAAGCAGTGATTGCACATCCTTCAGTGTGGCCTTCTCCTTCCCCAGCAGGTGGCGTAGCTTGTCCCCAATGCCCATCAGCTTATCTTCTGGGAGGCGCAAGACCTGTGCGACAGAGTCAAGCTCGATCCCTAAATAGACTAAGGTGCTGGATGGCCCCACCATCTTGTCAGGTGCCAGGGGGACATCCAGTTCCCGAGCGAGCTCCTGAAAGGCATGAAGAAGAAGACCGCAATCTGCCCCGCCAGCTGCCCCTATCATGAGGAAATCATTGAGGTAGTGGGTAACAGATGAAAAACCAGTACTATGATGCAAAGCCCACTCCAAGAAGGTGCTGAATGTCTCGAAGGCATGGCAGCTGATGCTGGGAAGGGCCATGTCGTAGTACCACTGCCCTTGGAATTTGAATCCCAAAAGGCAGTGATCCTCCAGGTGGACAGGGAGAAGCCGAAAGGCTGACTGGATGTCACACTTGGCCATAAGGGCACCAGGACCTCAAGCCCTGACCAGCCGGACCGTGTGGTTGAATGATGCATACTTAACTGAGCACAGTTCGGATGCTATGGCATCATTGACCGATAACCCCCTGGGATAGGATAGGTGGTGGATGAGCCTATATTCCCCAGCTGCCTTCTTAGGCATTACCCCAAGTGGAGATATCAGGAGGTTGCCCATAGGGGGCAGGGAAGCGGCCTGCCACCTGCCCAGCCGCACACTCCTTGGCGATTTTGACCGCAATGACCTCTGCTAGAGCCACCACAGACTTAAGGTTTCCTGATTTGGACGCCAGCCTCGGTCCTGTGGCAGAAATCCTGAAGCCCACCGAAAACCCTTCCCGCAGGTAAGCAGCTGCTTGCCTGTCGGGATAGGTGGCCAGGAGTGGGAACATGGCTTCCAGTTTAACAGGGGTGAATGCCATGCAAGGGGTGAAGGGGGAGTCCCTAGTTTTTCCCACTTCCCTACCCGGCGCCACCTCCGGACCCTGCCTCCTTCTTGGCACCAGAGGATGCAGGGTGACCGGCTCAAAAGGACTGGGGAAATGACCCAGCCCAGCTGCAGCTGGTCCTGGGGTGGTTCCTGTAGCATTTCTCACAACAGTGCTCAAACTTGCAGCGGGAGATGGAGCACTTCCCGGCGTTAAATTCCAGCAGACCAAGCACCAAAGATCTTTTTTTCGAGGTGGCTCGGCTGCCTCAAATTTCCCTTTGATGTGGGAGCCCACAATGACCAGCCAAAGCTTATGCTTGATGAGGTCCCATCTGGCCCTCACGTTGCGAGATGCCCGTTTTCAGAAGGTAGAGTCATATTCAGTCGCTGCTGCCTCCCCTGCCAGAGCCCTGGCCTTAAGCACATTACCCAAATGGTTAGCCAGGTGCCACCCCCTATCCGGGTAGGCCAATTCCACCACCCCCATGAAGACGGTGTACCCAGCCAACCACTTGAAGAAAGTGTGTTCGACTGGATCAGGGTTGGCCTTGTCCGAATTCTTATAAGCCTTGGGTGTGCTACCCACCTTCCCTTCTGGTTTTAGAAGAGTGAAGACATAACGTAATATCCCTTTAGGATATTATCCCGAGTTTTCCTATCCAGGTGGATCCCAGGCAGATCCTTATGATCCTGGAATAGGCTAAGAGCAGTGGAACTTGATGACACTGCCCCATCCCACCAAGCCCTGGTGGGTCCCAAGGCAGATCCGAATGGGTCCATGCCTTAATGGCCCATGCCAGGAGCCCGGGGACCAGTGCTGCCCCCCTCCAATAGCCCACCCGGTCCATATCCTCGTCAGAGGACTCACCAGAAGATCCATCGCTATCTGACTCCCTCCTCCTCTTGAGCTTAGAACGCCGCTTTTTCCTCCCCCGCTTCGCCTTCTTCTGCACGCGTTCCGGTGATGAAGCTGGTGAGGAGACTACACTGACATCTCTCTCAGATGAGGAATGATGCCTGCGCCACCGACTGAGAGGATGTTCCTGCTTCACCCGAGGCTGTTGCCCTGGTGTTGCTGGTACGCTCAGGTGCTCGCCCCTCACCCACCTCGGGGTCCCTTCTGGACATCAGCTCCACCACCTGCTCTGCCAGGAGGTTAACTGCCTGGGTTAGCTCCTGCAGGTTGGGAGCTTCCGTACCAGTTAGGAGATCCTGAGCCACCTCAGGACTGTTGGTTGCTGCCCGTGATGTGCCCCTGCCCGCGGCTGCCATCCTGTGTTCTCTAGGTGCCAGCTCTGCTCATGACCTGGGTGCCCTGCCTCTTTGGGCCCAGGTCACCAGCCTATTAGGCTGTGCCTTCTTCTTGGGAGGCATGTTACAAAGTGATACAGCTCTAGTGATTTAAGTGATATCAGCTTATAAGTGATTTCGGCTCTGTCTTGGCTTGTCTGCCCTCTCTCTGGCTTGTCCGCCCCTTACTGGCCTGGCTAGGGCCTCTCCTGGCTTGTCCTCCCCTTGCTGCCCCTGCTTGGGCCTCTCCTGCCTTGTCCACCCCTTGCTGCCCCTGCCTGGGCCTCCACAGGCTTGTCCGCCCCTTGCTGGCCTGGCCTGGGCCCCACACTGGCTTGTCCACCCAGGCTTCAATGCCTCTTTCTCTCTGGTTTGCCTGCCCTTCCTGTAGGAGCCCAGCGCCCCTTACAGCCCGACCTGGAAGTCCCACTGGAGTTTCCCGGCTGCCGCCCAGGCTGTTCCTCCCGGGCGCCTGCCCAGCTGCAGGCCGCTCCACCTATTGGAGCCCCAGGGGATCCCCGCTTGCCAGGCTGCTGCCTGACGTCAGGTAATGGCCACCGCGAGTCACGTCACAGCCAGCCCCGCCACCTGGCTGACCTGGGCCCACCTCGCCTAGTGGGCAGTGCCAGTGCGGGCCACCCTGCTTGGCCCCACTGCTCTGGCCCGGATCCCCAGTGGGTGAGCAGCCAAGCGATCCCCCTCGTTGGTCCCCACCGATGCCCTCCTGCCCATGGGCCTCCTTCACCCCTGCTCCCTGGGCTGGCTGCGAGCCACCTCACCTGCCACCCATGCCCTGCAGCTGTCGGCACAGCCAGCCACGGCCACTGCTGCCACGACCGAGGCCACCACCTCGCCACCTCCTTGCTCTTGGCCCGCCACCACTGGGTCCTCTCCCGAGCTGGCTGCTGCCTCCACTTTACCGCCGCCACTCCTTCCAGCCACCTCCAGGCCTCCCTTTGCCAGCCGTCGCTGTCCCCCGACCGCTGCTGCCTGGTCCTCTTTGTGGCTGCTGCTGGTTGCCACCTCTGCACCACCTGTCGCCACCTCTTCTGGCCACGTCCAAGCCCCCCTTTGCCAGCCGCCGCTGTCTTCCTGCCACCACCGCTGCTGCTTGGCCCTCTTCCCCAGCTTCTCAGGGGGCTTCTAGGAGCTCTCCTGGAGCTCCTTCCTCTTCGGCTCGCACGAGCCAACTGCTCAGGCCCGGCGAGGGGCCAGGAATTTATTCCCAGCTGCCAGATCTGAGAGGAGACTTGGAGCAGCAGTCTCCTCCTCCTCAGCCAATCAGAGGCTCCCGGAGCCCCATGCCTCTGATTGGCTGAGGAAGCCACTTACTGGCCAATCGGGGAAGAGCTGCTTCCCTCTGATTGGTCAGTTTACGTTCCTCTCTCTGGCCAGTGCAAGCCTGGCCGGAGAAAGGATGCAGAGCTACATGGCGGCACCCATAGTGCCAACCATGCGGTGGGCGACCAGGGGGGAGGCTCCCCCAGCTGCAATTTCCTGGCTACGGGACCAGGTAAGTCCCGCAGCCTAATTAGCTGTACCTTATATGTTTCCCTATATTACAGACCTCAAAGTCATGAACAAATAAAATCTATGTAATTTTTTTTTAAATTTAAAACAATAAAAATAATTTAAACAGACTAAAAGCATATTAAACAATTAACAGGTTTAAAGGGTTAAAATAGATTAAAACCGTGTGCATACACATTTATGGAATAAATGAAGTAGGCCCAAAAGGGTTTGATTTAAAAAGCCAAGTTTTAACTTGGTGACAGAAAGTTTAACTTGATGACAGAAATGGCACCAGTGTCTTTGCCAGTTGGGTCTCCAAGGAAACAGCATTCCACCACCAGGGTGTCATTACTGAGAAGGCTCTTTCCATGTCCTCACACAAAATATTGCTCCCACAGAAGGAGAAATGAGAGCCCTTCTAGCAAATCTCAAGTACTCAGGCAGAAAATATGGAAAGAGGTGCTCCTTCAAGTAATGAGATTCCAAAGCTTTTTAGGGCTTCCAAGCTTCTACTAGGGCTGGCAGACCTTCTCAAACAATGGGAGGAACTAACACTGAGAAATCAGCAAAAATAATCTCAGCTTCCTTCTGCTAGGAGTGTCTGTTGACTCATATGGTCTTTGGTGGAGAGAAAGAGCCATTTTCTTCTCAGGAGAATAAGTCTGGATCTACGCCTCTATGTTTGACTTGTAACCTGTTAAATAGTATTGGTGGTGAAATTTCAAAGTTCTGTCCATAATAAACTACATGTATGAACCAGTCCCATCAGTGCTAGGCAAGAATTTCCCAGCCTAAGAATGAGAAAACAGATGTCAGCTGTCTTCCTTGGTTACTCAGTTGTCCTATCTTTTTCATTATATTATATTATATTATATTATATTATATTATATTATATTATATTATATTATTTAACACAAACAAAAACATAAACACAAACTTATTTTAAATACTGTACATAAAAACACACAAACTAATAAACAAAAGGCCACAAACTTAAAACAAGCTAATACAAACAAAACTACTAATGACTTCCCCCAACTGATTATTATAATCCACTAATAAAGTACTTCCATTAAGTAATATTATAATCCATCTTCTACTTTTACTCAGAAACATGCTATTTTAAAAACCCTACAGTTGTTACATATCCTTCCTCTGTTGCAAAAAAAAAGTAATGAACAAGTCCAAATCTATTTTAAAATTAGCTAAAGGTTTCTCTTTAATCAACATTGTCAGTTTGTCCATTTCAGCCAAATCACATGTCTTTGTCAGCCAATCTTCTTGCAATGGAATCGATACATCTCTACAGTTCTGAGTGTACAAGTCTTGCAGCTGTGATCATATCCTGTAAAGTTCTCTTATATTTTCTCTCTAGAGCTTCTTCCAACATCCCAACTAAATAAGGGGCTTACTACATGAAGAAAAGGAAGCAGAAGGGAAGCCTGAGGGCTCAGCTAGATGGGAGAATTAATTGCAAAAAATAGCACATTACCTCACTATCGCTGCAGTGTTCATTTATCCCCATGAATCATTCGCAGGATCGCTGGCATGGAAAGCTATCCAAGTTTGCAGTTCACACAGAGCACGCCTGCAAGAAAAGATGGTGGCCATGAGGAAATTACCTGCCTTATTATCTCCAGAAAAGCTCCCTCCACCCACCCACCCATTTTGCCATTAAATGACAGATGCAGAAGAATGATCTTCTGCTTACAAGCATTTTATTTTTTTGCTCTGACGCTTGAAAATAGCAATCAATCATGTTCGATCATTTCCCCGAAAACAATAATGGCAGTTCCGGCCACTTCATTGCCGGCAAGCCCAGCCCCTCACACATCCCACCAACCACATTTTGACTTCTTGGATGTTCCCCAATTCGAATTCGTTGTTCAGATGGCCTGTTATGTGCATTTTCATGTACTTTTAAAAAAAGATCACGAGAAACAGCTAAAGCTGTTATCGCAAACTACTTGGAGTGTTGAGCCCCCCTCCTTCCCAATATGGTGAATCCTTGCAGGAGCTCATCTGGACAAAAGGTATTCTGCCTGCATTCTTTGAGGATTTTTTTCATTGGCTAAACAACCCCTGTGAGTAGTGCATCCCACCCTGTCTTATAGCATGACATCAGTGCATTTCAGCTGTTGTCCCATTCCAGTCCCATTGGAGACAGTGGTAAAAGTGGGTCATTTACTAACAGATTTTTCCAGTTAGCAAAAAGACTCATGTTTGCCACTGCCTCCCATGGGACTGGAATGAGAGAATAGCCGAATACACGGGTGTCATGTGATAAGGCACAGTATGCAGCGCTGTTATCGGGGTGTGCTGCTACTTCCTTCCTTCGTGCAGTAAGCCCTTAAGTCTCAGGTTCCATCTGGAATCTATCTAGAGCCATCCCATCCTGACAGAGTTGTTCTCTATTCAATGAGCTGGCAAAGTAGGGTCCTCTGCATAAAGACTTCCTGTAATAACCAAAGGCCTGTCCTTTCCAAGTCTAATTTAAAGAAAAAGACTGAGAAGAACAGGAAATAAGGGAGCTTGAATTTGCCCATCAATACTTGGGACCTGGACAGCTGACTAAGCAGGCACACACATCACTGGATCACAATCTTCCCAACTTTTGACCCTGTCCCTCTTCAGAGGCATGTTAACAGACTAGTGTTGCCTCCCATTGCTTACTTCCTCCATATTTCTGAGCAACAGGTATAAGAGACTGGAGCAGGCCATAGGAAGCTCCTGTTTGACTTCCTTGTTGCTTATGTAACAGCAGTTTTGACTGACCTATGGATTGTCCTAAATTTAACTTTCTTAAATCATGCTCCTGGTATGAGACCAGGGTCAGCGGCTAAGATGGCTTGGGGTGGGGGCATACCAGGAAGTAGGTGGGATGGGCAGTTGCAAGGACCATTGCCATTACAACCTGTCACCACTCACCTTGCAACTATGGAGGAACTATGGAGGAATACAGTATCAACCCAAACTGGGGCAAAATCTGGGAACTACACCACTGTATGTAATTTTAGAGATGTTGTACAAGGAGATATCCAGTTCCTCCTTGTGCACTGGTTTTGCCTGTCCATGCCACTGTAGATAGACAGCACTGGATACAACTCCATACACACACCCCTGAAATCAAATGGCCACTGATTAGGCAGGGAATGACAGAACAGTTGTGTCATACTGTTAGTTTGCCAGGCCTGCATGTAAGCACATTGACAGAGCTTTACATTCTACCACCATTAAACAGAGGGCCTGTCTATATGAGCCAAAAAAAACCCAACCCCAGAGCAACTTGCCCTAATAGCAAGTAGAAGCAGCTGCAACTTTTCTTAATGATCTTCTAGCCCCCATAAACTTTGCATGCGCTCTATTCAATATGGCAGCTGCGAGTGAATTACTTACAGTTTTAAATCTGCCACCACCAAACATTTTTTTAAAAAAATCTGGTATTTCCATGGTGTGCATAAGCAATATTTCACCTTTACACACAAAAAAGAGAAAAAACATCACTCACTAAGGTGAAAAACCAACATGGCATCTCCAGGCACTTGCCCTGTTAGCAAGCCCCACCCCCTGTGCTCATCCAGTCAATCAGCTTCTGCTTCCTCTCCTATGGGAAAGTGATTCAAATCAAATCACTTGTCCCAACAAGCAGGAATGCACATTTCCTACAGAGGGTTTTTTTTTTTTTTTTTTTAAACTCCAGGAAAAAATATGAAGGCTTTCTCTTCGCAGTTTTTGGCATTTTTGCCCCCTCTCCTTCTGAATATGGCAAAACAATGGGGAATGCCATTAAGACAGCCCATATTCTCCTCACATTCTGTGAGGAGTATTTTTACTGTTTAGACAACCCCACAATCACGCCCTGGCCATTTTGTTGCTTGAAGCAGCACACACAGAGCCAAGGCCAATACTTTTAAAAATAACAACTACAACTTTGCTCACCATTGAGAAACCCACTCCTTACTTCATCTATTTCCATCCACCCCCTCATGTTGCTGCCTGGCCTGGAGTCAGTTCTTTCACCACAATGCTTATGACACAGTTCTCTCCTCCCCTCCCAATTGCCTCACATGCAGAAGTGTGTAAAATAGTACTCCACATATGGGCACAACCTGCCTCACAGCCTTTTGTGGATAAGTGGACTACACAATTTACGTGTGTACAAGTGATATATACTTTTTAAAAGTCAGGGAAACTGACCACTTCTGGGGCTTTTTTACAAATGTGTGTGTGTGATGGGGGGAATTCTGGCAAATGGATTGATCAGAGGTTGACATAAATGCAACAAAAACAGAACTCTAGCCAAACAAAAATTAAATGCTGAGAGTGTGGTATCCTGGTGAGGCATAAAATAACACCGAAAGAAGCAATAGAGGAGCAGTGAGGCAAAAATACAGAAATAAATAAAACCTCTTTCTTAACGAAAATGGTAGCAACTGCTACTCTGTGAGCTAACTCTCAGTTTTGTTTCATCTGGCCATCTTTGCTGAGTGAGAAAATAACCAGTACAACCACAAAAAAAATTATATCCTCAAGACCTCTGAGTGGAAACCCACACTGCTTCTATGCATAACCTGAGACAGAAGTTATTCTGTGTGAGAGGCAGCAAGATCTCTCAATGTAACGGTTTAATTATTATTAATACTTCTTTATTGATTTCTTTTGCCAAGATTATCTGTCAGCAGAAACAGTGTTGCATGAAGGGAGAGAAAGAAAAAAGGAATGGCAACAGAATAGGCTAAAGGCAGGCAAGAAGGCAGACATGTGCTGACAATAGATTTTTTAATTAAAAGCCAAGCAATCATGTGGTCAAAGAACCTACTCAGAAATGTAACCTCATGGGTAACTAATATGTTTCTTGATTTTAGCCAAGATATGAGAGGCACCAAGTACATTGGTCAATGAAGTTTGGTGTTTGAAGTAGGGAATAGGTCTAGTCTAGTGAAAACTGTGCCTTCAAAAAATAATTTGTAACATTTAATTTTTAAAAAGAAAAGAGTGGTGAAATGAAGATGTGTGAATAAAATAAAATTAACGTAGGCATCCTGGGCCACTAACAATTGCTACTCACGATTTATTTACAACCATTTGATAGTTTGCTGTGTTTCATATCAGTTATTTTCACTAGGGGCCATTTTTCTCCTCTTTATCATATGCCTTGACCAACTACACTATGTATTTACTGTACCAAAGTCTGTCCACATCATTACCAACCCACCAAAGTCCAGGAGGGTCCACTTGTGTGACCAGTGGCAGCTCATAGCTTCCATATTAATGGAAGACTGAATATGCTCTGGCTTTTAAGGGAACTACCCCAGGTACTCAAAATATTTGGTACATAGATTTTCCCTGGTTTATTTCCGGGCTGTGAGGCCATGTTCTGGAATAGTTTCTTTCTGACGGTTCGCCTGCATCTGTGGCTGGCATCCTCAGAGAATGGTTGGGTAGATGTGTGTATGTAATTTATATGCTGTGAACCCCTGTTAGGAAGTTTATGTAAATTTGTGTAATTGAATAGTTAGTTTCTGGGTATAGAAATGCAAGGCTTGTTAGTGTCTGTTTGGCTGATGGTTGGTTGATGGCCCATTATCTGCTGGGAATCCACCTGTCCCTGGGTGGAATTCTTTTGTAAGTGTTGAGTTTTGATTCTATTGTATTTCAAAACTGGGAGCCAGATTTTGTTTACTTTTAAGGTTTCTTCTTTCCTGTTGAAGTTTTCCAGGTGTTTGTGGATTTCAATAGTTTCTCTGTGCATTCTGACATGATAGTTGTTGGCCTGATCTAGAATTTCTGTGTTTTTAAATAAAATTTTGTGTCCAGGTTGGTTTATAACATGTTCTGCTACTGCTGATTTTTCTGGTTGGCCCAGTCTGCAGTATCTCTCATGTTCCTTGATTCATGCTTGCACACTGCGTTTAGTGGTCCCTATGTAAACTTGTCCACAGCTGCATGGTATGTGGTAAAGTCCTGCAGCTGTGAGAAGGTCTCTTTTGTCTTTCGCTGAGTGTAGCATTTCTTGGATGTTTCTGGTTGGTCTACAGATTGTTTGGAGGTTGTGTTTCCTCATCAGTTTCCCTATTCTGTCTGTGACTCATTTGATGCATGGTAAATATACCTTCCCTTTGGGTGGCTAGTTTTCTTCTTCATTCCTGTGTTTTTTTGTGGGTCTGGCTGCTCTTGTGATGTCTGATCTGGAGTAACCATTAGCCTGTAGGGCCCAGTTTAGGTGTCTCAGTTCATCCTCCAGGTAGTGGGGTTCACAGATCCTTTTTGCACAGTGTACCAATGTTTTTATTGTGCTTCTTTTTTGTCCTGGGTGATGATTGGAGTTCTTGTGTAGGTATCTGTCCATGTGTGGGGGTTTTGAAATACAATAGAATTAAAACTCAACACTTACAAAGGAATTCCACACAGGGACATGGGGATTCCCAGCAGATAATGGCCCATCAACTAACCTTCAGCCAAACAGTCACTAACGAGCCTTGCATTTCTATACCCAGAAACTAACCATTCAATTACACAAATTTACATATACTCCCCAACAGGGGTTCACAGCATATAAACCCCAGACACACTCCTACCCAACCATTCTCTGAAGATGCCAGCCACAGATGCAGGCGAACCGTCAGAAAGAAACTATTCCAGAACATGGCCTCACAGCCCAGAAAAAAACCCAAGGAAAATCTATGGATGCCGGCCATGAAAGCCTTCGACTTCACATATTTGGTACATTTCAGCATTGCTCCTTTAAAGTTTTGACTAAAATCCTTGCATTGCTCCTTTAAAGTTTTGATTAAAATCCAGAATGGATTCAATGCTCCACTGACATGGGTGCTACCCTGGACCTTGACCCATCAGAACCCATTGTTGTATTTATGTATTTATTTATTTATTTAATTTGCTGCCTTTCTCCCAAAATGAGACCCAAGGTGACCTACAAAAACATCAAATAAAATACAATTTAAAATGATTTAAAACATCACAATTCAAAAATTTAGAATCATATAAAACATATAAAAGTTTTAAAATATAAATAAAAGCAAAATAAAAACAAAAACACACCCCATCTCTAACCCTTACCAATTTTCTCACAGCCACTGACTAAGGCCAGAATCTAATTCCTGATCTCAATTAGAGCACACTCATTGAATCAGTGGGATTTATAGAAGTGTTGACTTGCAATCCAACAATTGGTTCAATTGGTTCAATAAGTCTAGTCTAAATGGGATTCCCAAAAGGTCTAAATTCTTAACATTACAAGTTGATAATCCTAAGAGAATACAGTATGGCCCCCACACCCATGGTTTCACTTACCTATGTCTGAAAAAATACCTTTTCTCTAGATATTTTCTAGGTCCTCCAGCACATTTCTATGGTATGCATCTGCTGGAAGTTGACAGTAGAGTTGCCCTGGAGGACCTAGAAATGCCAAAAGAGTTGTTCTCTCTAGGAATCTCTAGGTCCTCCAGTGCGACTGTATGGTATGCTTGGGCCAGAAGTTGTTCATTTCAGTTGGGTTTGCTATTATCCACAATTTCGCATTTCCACTGTAAGTCCAGGAATATATCTCCTGCAGATATGCATGCGGGGGTTGGGGGGACGGTGCTGTACTGTATAGAAGACTTGGCTAGGTAAGTAAGATGTGGAACAGATGTAGATTCCCATAGGGAAGACATTCCAAAGAGCCTTAATCCTGTGCAAGTAAAGAATATGAGACAAATTTGAAAAACTTTCATGTAAAAGACACTTCTTCACAACAGAATATAAATGATAATATCCACAGTCCCATCCTATGTGTCAACCAGGACTGAAAGTGATCCATCCTGTATAATGCCACTGCTACTAATGGGACTTACTTCTCAGTATTTTTTATTTATTTATTTATTTATTTATACCCTGCTCTTCAGCCACAAGGCTATCAGAGTGGCTTACAAATTGTTTTAAGCAATAGCAGTTTACACATCTACACTACATTAAGCAGCTTCCAATGTGTGTTAGCTAATTGCCCCCACAAGCCGGGTACTCATTTTACCGACCTACAAAAGGATGGAAGGCTGAGTGAACCTTGGAGCCGGCTGGAATCGAACATGCAACATGGTGACTTGCAGTACTGGCATTTAACCACTGCGCCACCAGGGCAGTAAATATGCATTGACATGTAAAGCTTGGAAAGAGTCCCTTAAATCTATATTTCACCTTGTCTTTACTAGAGAGCTCTTCCTTGTATCCTCCAGAGTTAACTTGCAGACATTACAGCTTTTTCAATTAATATGATTTTCGTTCACTTTGTAATTTATTTCTCACAGGTTAAAGATCTATCAATGAAATTCCATTTCCAGGCATTCTCAAGATCTCAATAGTTACAATTGTCTTCACAGAGACATCAATCTTAATTATAGCATCACTTCCCATTACAAGTGGTAGGGCTATGTCAGCGCTGCCACTGTAAATAACTTTTCCTGGATTTATTGTATAGCAGTAAAACTTACACCAATTGGGTTTTCAAGGTCCTGGACTCAATGCAAATATTTTCTTGAGGAGGAGAAATCTGAGCAATATTTTAATTGAACAGCAAGTTTACTGTTAGAAAGACATTTTTTTCCCTCTTAGCTAAAATTCAATTCACTTGAATCTGTGAAGTGCTATTAGTAAGTTAGACATTTATATATCAGACACATATTTGATGCAACAACAACAACAACAAAAACTGAACAGGCAAAGAATTCATTTCACTTCCATTACTTAAAGTGGTTATTTTCCAATTCCTCACATTTAAGTTAATTGAAATTAGGAGAAACTGTAATTTTGTTTTGAAGTTAGGGAAGAAAAAGAGTTTGTTCATAAAATTTACATCCTGCCCTTCTTCCAAATTGGTCAGGGTAGTATACAAAGTCGCCAGCTTCCCACCACATTTCCTCCACACAACAACCTTGTGAAGTAGGCTAGGTAGAGAAATGGAGAATGGATCAAAGCTCCTCTGGAACTGCATGGCTAAGTGGAAATTTGAATCTAGGTGACCTGACTCCTCATCTCATACTCTTCAAAATTACACCATACTGGCTATGATCCAGCAAGATGTATACCCACGGATGTATTTTTCTTTACAGATATCCCTAATTGGATAAAGAATAAGATGGGCTAATATGTGTTGTGTACACACTCCTGTGTTATCTTGGAAGCTAAGCAGGGCCAGGCCTGGTTAATACTTGGAGGAAAGACCACCAGGAAATACCAGGTATTGTAGGCTATATTCAGAGAAAGGCAATGACAAACCATCTCTGAATAAATCTGGCCAAGAAAACCCAATGAAAGAGCCATCATTAGTCCGAGACAACTTGAAGGCACATAACAACAACAACAACAAATTTCCAGTCCAGCTGCTGTGCTTTGCATCTGTATAACTCTCCTGAGATAATCAGCACAGTCCACTACTTAGGGCAATGAGGGAATATCTGAACATACTTCCTATAGTTCCTTCTCCCCTTCCAAATCTAATCAATGCAAAGGCTGGGTTGGTTTGTGGGTTATTGTTGTTGTTTGCTTTGTTTCATGGGGGTGGGCAGGGGAAATACAGTACAGGTCTAAGACTCATAGGGTTGCTCTAGAGCCATATATGTGTACTTAGTGATAGCTGTTGACTCCCATGTCAGGCAGTCAATTGGCTCCAAGTTTTAAAGGCACTATCCAAGGTGCTGAACACATTAAAGAAAATAGGTTCAACACCATGGACTCATTCCTTCGAAGTTTAGGCTAAAGCTTAGAATTGATTCACTGCCCCACCTACACAGGAGGCACCAGCCACACTGATTGAACTGAATGATTCTTTTGAACAGCACATCTCTGTGAGTGCTACTGTAGGTATTTTGGCTGGCATTCAGTATTGCAGTTATGGATTTGTAACCTAAACTTATGGATCTCTAATACCTCTGTGTTCAGCAGCTGGATCAGGCAAAGGAGCTAAGTTCAGCTGACAATTGGGGAGTAAGAAGGAGATGTTTCCGACCCCCTCCCACCAGTGATCAAGGCAGCAACAAAGGTGTTGGCTAGATAGTGAAAATACTCCTCACAGAATCTGCTGGGAATACAGTAGCACCCCGGTATCCATGGAGGATTGGTTCCGGGGGTCCCTGTGAATACTGAAAATCGTGGATAGTAACAAACACCCAGTGATGGGTGGGGAGGAAGAGTTATGGAGGAAGACAAGGGATGGAGGGAGGCAGACAGGAAGAGGAAGAGGGAGGAAGGCAGCTCTGTGGGTTCCTGCCACGGAGAGAAGGTAAGATGGGAGGGGAGGGAACCAGGCTGGAGGAGGATGGGGGGCAGGTGAGCTGTCCTCCTCCCTCCCTTCCCTGTCCACCCCCCTGCCACCTCTGCCGTGTTGCCAAAGCCTCCTGCAGGGAAGGGAGAAGAGAGGCAAGCTCTCCTCATTCCCTGTCCACCCTTTGCCCAACATCAACCACAGATAACTGAATCAGTGGATGGTGAATCAGCAGATATGGGGGTGCTACTTTTGTCCCAATGAGATCCTGCAGCAATTCACCTTATTCAGAAGGAGGGGCCCCAAAAACACGAATTACAGCATGGGGAAAGCCTTTGCAGCTTTTCCTGTATTTTTAAAAATAATACAAGGAAATGCAGAAGAGCACCCATTAAGACAACTGATTCAATTTGCTGCACAGTCTCAGAGAGGGCAGCACTAGGGATCTGATTGGTCAGATGTATGCGAGGGGAGGCTTTCCAGCAAGGCAGTGCCCAGAAATGCCCTGTTGGGTTTTTTCAAGTTAATGATTGCATGGTTTTTTGCTCCACTGATCGCCCAAATAATATTTTTAGCAGAAGGTCACACTTGCACACCTCTGCTTTAATATTTCTTAAAAAACACTGTGCATTTATCGCTCTAATTTATGGCACCATCTTGATTCAAGGGTGTCTGAACATCAAACTGTGGTTAGCTTCTCAGCGTATCTTTTTTGCAAAACATCGTGGAGACAAAAGAATGCAGCTGTGAATTGCCAATAATGTGCAGGAATAAGTGTTGTTTCCTTTCATGTAGGTGAGCCGAAAGACTTGGAACAGGGGTCCTGCTTCTGATTATTGCAGCCTCAATCAGTGGCAGGAGGAGGAGATTGGAACCATCTTCCGCCTTTCACACTGATCAGCTGCTGAACAGACTTATTTTGCTCCATTTGGCTGCTGGCTGTTAAGGTGGGCTTGTGGGGGGTTCAGACCAGGAGATGTGACTTAGTTATGCACAAGTAACTAAGTAACCGAAGTAAAATAACTGCAGCAGTTGTCTATACATAACTTTTCCTATTCATTTTACAGTTGATTTCTGAAATTTGTAAGTCAAAGTTCTCAACTAGACACCTGCAGGAAAGTTTTTGATTATTCCCTTGATTTTCATTCCTCATTCTTCTTTTTCCCCAACTCAACTCTGTGTTGAAAGAGTGGTTGGATAGTTCTGGCAGCCCCAACAAATGCCAGAAGTAATTCTAAAGAGACATCTGCTGGACAAACAAGGAACCGTCTTTGTCTCAGAAGCTGATGGATCTGCGTCTGTAGAATCATAAAAGAAAAGATTTCGTGGGAAACAAATTTTAACGGAAGTGTGAAGAAACTTATTTTATTTTATTTTATTTTATTTATCCTCTCTTCCCCCCCCCACCCCAGAACTGGGTCTCAAAGTGGCTTAAAAGATTGAGACAGATGCAAATAAAACCAAGTAGAGCCTTAAAGCATAAAAAAGGTTAAAAATGCAATTAGACTAATTACAGTATTAAAACACAAATTAAAAACAACTTAAAACACATCAATTTTTTTAAAAAGAGAAATAAAGTTAATGCAGCATTGGTCTATTTTTAGAAATAAAAAGAAAGAAAAACACCTTTCTTGTAAACAGTTCCTGAAAACCTGTTGGAACTTTTTAAAAGTCTTGACCTCCCATAGGTGAAGGACAACAAGGAGAAACCCAGTTTTGAGCCTTCCTTGGAAGAAAGTTCTAGAACCTGGGAGCAGCCACCAAGGCCTTTTCTTGCACCCCTACCAGATATAACTGTGAGAGTGGTGGGACCAAGAGAATGCCTAGTTGCTAATTAAGAACCCAGATTTTGTAGAAAAACCACAGTTCTGCTAATGAAACTCTAATACTGCATTTTCCAGTATTTCTGTCACCTTGAGGTTTCCTTACCATACTGATAACACTTTTTAAATTTCATTCTAAACTGGTTCAACATGAGTGCATGGCCAGGAAGACAGGTTAATCTTCAGAGCTGCTCCCAGTTCAGTAGGGAACGTGTGGCTCAACAAATGTTGGGACTAGAGATAGCTAGGGGGTTGTCTATATGGCAAAAATACTCCTATAGAATTCAAGGAGAATACAATTTGTCATAATGAGATCCCACATCAATCCACTGTATTTGGAAGAAGGGGGCCAAATACTCTGCTGGAAAAACTTTTGCTGCTTTTCCCATATATTTAAAAAAAAACTGAAGGAAATGCACACTCCCACTAATTGGAACAACCAATTCACTTTGATGCACATTCCCCATAAGAGCAGAACTGGAAAGCTGATTGGTTAGGCATGTGGAGGGAGCGGAGCTTGCTGGCAAGGCAAGTGCCCTGAACTGCCATGTTGGATTTTCGCTGTAGCAACCACGCGCTGAGGCATGGAAACAGCTTTTTTTCTCTTTTTTTCTATTTATTTAAGTGGAATGTCACACTTCCACACCTTGGATATGCACTTTAAAAAAAAATACTGTTCAGCAGCAGCAACTGTTGGAAATAAAAATGTGATCAATTCACTTCCACCTGCCATCTTGCATAGGGCTGCTTCTGTTTCATAGCTAAGCAGCTCATGGGATCTGCCTTTTCTTCCACAGCAAGATTTTAAAGGAGCTGGGGCAAAGTAAAGCCTTTGTACAGTCCAGGAAGGTCAGTCAGACATCCCTGCTGGAAAAGGTTTCTTAAGCTAACAGATTGAGACAACTGAAATGCCTCTAGAAAGGTGTACCATAACTAAAAAGACACTGATCCAATTCCCAGCCATACCTCTGGTGATAAGGGATTGTTGACCATGGCCTCAGATGATGGACACAGATTAATGCATAGTGCTCAACAGTGCAGTCCTATGCATATACAGAAGAGTAAACCTCAATTCAATGGAACCTATATCTCAGGTAAGAAAGTATAGGGCTGCAGGCTTACAGTATCCAAAGTTCTTCATGTATATCATCCTGTTAATCATTATAACACCTCTGAGTATTCCTTGACTAAGAAAACCCTATTGCCATAAGTTGACAGGTGACTCCACATTGTAGAATAAGCTTTCATAGACTTGGTCTGCTTCTGCCATAGTTTTGAGGAAGTAGACCAAACTTATGCTATGAAAGCTTATGCTACAACTTCTTTCTCTCAGGACTTTTTTGGACAGTGATTTGTAACGCACGAAGGCTCGTCCCTCTTGAGAGGCTGCTGCGCAGCAAGGGGGCCATTTCAGATGACGCCATCTCCCTGCCGATACTGTTCCAGAAGAGCTGGGAGGCTGCAGCGCCATATTTGGCCATTTCCTAATCACGGTCAACTTCTGTGATTAGGAAATGGCCAAATATGGAGCTGCAGCCTCACAGCTCTTTCGGAACAGTATCGACAGGGGGACGGCATCCTCCGAAACGGCCCCCCTGCCACGCAGCAGCCTCACAAGAGGGACAAGCCTTCTTGTATTACAAATTGCTGTCCGAAAAAGTCCTTAGTCTCTAAGGTGCTACAAGTTCTCTTTGTAAACTGTTATACATGAAAGATCAAACTGGATGGTTCATCACTTCTGTTATCTGGTTCTTAGGCATTCCTTCTCCCCCACCTTTTTTTTCCTTAGCCTCTCCCCTCCCCTCCACCTAATGTAATGATCAGCATCATGTCTTGAGAATAAGCTTTGGGAAGGATACACATTCAACTCCTTTCTTTCTTTCATTCTGGAAATTTATCAAAATATTCTCCCACATACTTCCTTTGCACTTTCTACTATTAAACCCACGGTAGGTTTTAAGAACCTCCATTCCTTCTCATCTTGTACCTAGAGAAGACTACATTTTCTGGAAATTTGATAGAAGATATATGATTATACCTGCAGTGATATGCTTTTTATGGTTTCACGTAATTAAAACCCTTTGACATCCTTAGAAAGAATCTTATAATTTTTGTAAAGGGCATTGCACTCACCATTGTACTCGCAATGAGAGTGACTTAATATCAAATATTCCAGCTGTTTCAGGGAGGGGGTCAGGTTTTTATCTGCACATTTCAGACATAGGGTACAGGCTGAAAGACTGGAGTGTGAGTGTGTGTGTGTTGCCTAAGGCCAGCGTGGGAATTTATCACAGAAGCAAGATTTTAAACCAGGTCCATCGTTGACTTGAAATGTGGTGCAAAGCAAAAGAATGACAGACTCACTCTTTTCCCCCATTATGCTTCCAACTGTCATCTGAGTTGCAAGGATTCATGGATCCTAAAATAAAGGAAGAAAGTGCATCTTCTCAGGCAAGAGAAAAAATGTTCATCTCTCCATGGTTTGGATGAAAAGTCAAAGCCAAAGCAAAATGCAAAAAACAAAAACAAAAAACCAAGCACCCCAATGAATTGTGCATAATTTTCTGCTCTCTTTATTTGAAACCACTCTCCATCTCTTAGCCATTGCACTACCTGAGTGCAATTCTGCTGAGACAGTAGGACAGGAATGAGAATTGTGCAGCCTATGGGCCCCATATGTCCCTTAGGGGTCTTTATGACTCTTGGCCTCCCAGATATCCCACAGACTCCTCCAAACCTTGATTTTTTTTTTTTAAAAAAAGGCCACAAATACTTTCTGGAATAACATATCCTCTAGAGGATGCAAATGTTGTCTCATTTCCCCTGCACCAAGAAAGAGCAAAAAGTAGCATCAAAAAGTGACCAGAAGTGACTTTTACATATCTTCCAACTGTCCTCATTTGGCAAGGGAAGCCCTGATTAATCCTTTGTCACCTCACTTTTTCAGCTGCTTTTAAAATATTCCAGTTTCTCTCTCCTCCTTCCATTTCCCCTCTTTGTCCTCAGCTTACTTCAACTGCTGCAAACTGAATTCAAAATGCAGAAGTAGTTTGCACTCAATTAACTCAACAGGGGGAGAGGAGGGGACAGAATCTTGCCCTTGTCAAAAGGCTCAGGCAAAAGCAAACCGCTACAGCCTCCCTTAGATGTCTGTTCTTCATCATTAATACCTTTGGCCATCTTGGCCACACTTGGAAGTTGCTTGGCTACATGTGTCCTAGTTGTCATCTGTGAAGTGTTAGAGGATATGCTTTCAGTCTCCAGATATGTCATATCCAGTCAATGCCAATCCTGTATACATATGCAGCCCAATGTGGATCAAAGGTGCTTAAAACAATGATCTGACCCTTTCCTGTACTAGTAGAGGGACAAGAATGACAAGGTTTAGACCTGGGTCAAAAAAGGTGGAATGAATATATCCAAAGTCTTGGATCCAAATCTTCATGAAAGCAGTGTGTTGCATGTAAACAAATCAGAGAAGTTTGGGTCATTTTCATTTATTCCTGTTGGCACAAAAATTGGCATTTATATGTTCATTCTCCATTGTGTCTAACAAGTCACTTATATGATTTACTGATCACATTATCAGAGCCACACTTAACTTCATCAATACCCATCTTCCTTTCCTGTGGGATATTTACCATTGTCAGGACCATTAGGCAGGGTGATATGGTTATCTCAGTCAGCAGATTCATGGCAGATTATGAACGAACCTATAACTATGAGAACATACAGAAGCTATAAATAAGGTTAAGCAAGGTAAAACACCTGGGCCAAATGGATTGTCAGCATTATATTACAAGTGTTTTGAGGATCAAATATTATTATTTCTACAATAAGTAATGAATTCCTTTGTGAAAAAAGGCAGATTCCAAAAAGTTGGAAAGATGCAAATATTGTGCTCATACCTAAGGAGCAATAGGACTTGGCATTTTGAAAAAAGGGCAGATGCCAGAAAGTTGGAAAGATGCAAATATTGTGCTCATACCTAAGGAGGAATAGGACTTGGCATTTTGAAAAAAGGGCATATTCCAGAAAATTGGAAAGATGCAAATATTGTGCTCAGACCTAAGGAGGAATAGGACTTGGCATTGACTAGAAATTGTAGACAATTTCATTGTCAAATAATGATTACAAACTTTTTATAATGATTTTGGTGATAAGACTAAAAATAATTCTACAGGTTCTTACTCACAAGGATCAATGTGGTTTTTTCCTAAGAGACAAATACAAGATAATGTTAGAATTGTTTTGGACATTATTGAATATTTAGAATCTCATAATGAAAAACAGCCTACATTGATTTTTTTAATTTAATTTTTATTTTTTGGACAATGAAAAAGCTTTTGATAACTTGAAGTGAACATTTCTTTTTAAAGTGCTGGAACAAATGGAGTTTGGAGATAATTTTATTAAGTGTGTTATATCAATTTGTATTTCACAGAATGCACAAATAATTGTGAATGGAGAATTAACCCCCCCAAAAAAATCTGAAATACAGAAGATACAAAACAAGGGTGTCCATTGTCACCATTGTTATTTATTGTAGTGTTAGAAACATTGAATTGAGATACAAGATCTGATGAAAGAACCCAAGAATCCAAGATATAAAAGTCAGAGGATAAGTGTTTACATTGAGGGCATTTGGTGATTATATGGTTTTAATGTTGGAAACCCCTTTGGATTGCATAGAGACAATTTGGAGAATTGAAAGAATTTGGAGCATTGGCTGGTTTTAAGATAAACAAAAGGCAGAAATGTTAACAAGAAAATGACTATACAGACTAAAGGATTTAAAGTATAAAACTGGATTTGAGATAGAAAAGAAAGCTAAATGTCTTGATGTTACTTTATCAAATACAAACTCTTCATTGTTTCAGAATAATTATGTTAATATTTGGAGTGAAATTAAGAAAGATTTGGTGAGACGGAAAGAATTTCTGTGATTAAAAAATCATTGTATTACAGAGAACATTGTTTTTGTTTTAACAAATGATATACTTTTCAACAATGACAGAAGAATTTGTCCAAGTTTATTTGGCAAGGGAAAAAAATTAGTTGGATTCAAACTTGGATTAAAGGATGCAAAAGAAGGGGGATGCATGGGTTTACTGAATTTGAAATTGTACTTTTCAGCCTGTTGTTTAGTTTGGTTGAAAAGGTGGGTAATGATAAGAAATAAAAGGTTGTTAAAGTTGGGGGGGCGTAATTTGAGATTTGGGTGGGATGGATATTTATGGTACAATAAAATTCAAGTGAATGTAGATTTTAAAAATCATTTTGTAAGGCATGCTATATTAAGAATATGGATGAAATATAAAAGTAGATTATATCCTAAAATCCCTCTGTGA
Organism: Gambelia wislizenii; assembly: GCA_030847615.1. Taxonomy (NCBI): domain Eukaryota; kingdom Metazoa; phylum Chordata; class Lepidosauria; order Squamata; family Crotaphytidae; genus Gambelia; species Gambelia wislizenii. The sequence goes on from JAUMIR010000001.1 coordinate 365,484,887, forward strand.
GTCTCAGCACAGGAGGCAGTTTATAGAAGAGAGATGATACAGAAACAAAGATGGTTATCTTGTCAAGACTTATTGGTGAAGTTGCAAGGTGAATACAAAATTAAAGACAAAAGTCAACTAGAGGGATTTATATCCTAATGGTTTTCATATTTACAGTTGTTTGAGAGATTTAAAATAGATAAAAAGGAATGTGGTTTTGAGCAAGATAAACTGCAGCTTGAAAAGCAATTATGTACAAATGATGAAAAATTTATGGCTAAAATGTATAAACTTTTGTTGAAATTTGATATGGAAGAGGAACAGGTTAAAGATTTTATGGCTAAGTGAGCTTTAAACATTTATCATAATATACAGTAGGAATGTATGTGGACAAAAGAATTAAAATGTATGTTATGATCTGAAATAAAAAAAATTATAGAATGATGTATCATTGGTACATGAGTCCTGAAAAATTATCTAAGATGCATAAGGATGTTGCTAATATATGTTGGAAATGTGGAAAACAAGAAGGAACTTTTTATCATACTTGGTGGAAGTGTGAGAAAACTAACAAATTTGGGACACAAATACATACAATATTGCAGAAGATTTTGAAAAGAAGTGTTCAAATGAAACTGGGTTTTTTTCTCTTAGGACTTAGGGACATCCAGTTGGAAAAAGATTGTGGAAGATTGTTACAATATATGACCACTGCAACAAAGCTGACATGTGCACAGAAATGGAAAGATTTGGCAACACCAACTATAAATGGCAAAGCTGATGGACCTAACTAAGATGGATAAACTGTTTTAATTCAAAACAGATCCTCAAGAAGATTTCTTGAAAAGTGGGAACCCCTTATGGACTTTTTGAGAAAAGATAAAGATGATTTAATAGTGGTGGGATTTGATTAATTTTGTTTCGATTTGTGAGAATAGAAAGTGTGTATTAGGATAAATAGAAAGGCTGAGACAAGGTTGTTGTATATGATCATTGATATACAGATAGGAAGTATTTCTTTTTCTTCTTTTCATCTTCTTCTGAAGAAGAAGATATGGTTGAGAGGTGACATGATAACCATGTTTAAATATTTGAAGGGATGTCATACTGAGGATGAGGCAAGCTTGTTTTCTGTTGCTCCAGAGACTAGGACGTGGAGCAATGGAGTCAAACTACAGGAAAAGAGATTCCACCTAAACATGAGGAAGGACTTCCTGACAGTAAGAGCTGTTCAGAAGTTGAATACACTGCCTCAGAGTCTGGTGGAGTCTCCTTTGGAGGTTTTTAAACAGAGGTTGGATGGCTATCTGTTGGGAATGATTTGATTGTGTATTCCTGCATAGCAGAGGGTTAGACTGGATGGCCCTTGTGGTCTCTTCCAACCCTATGATTCTATGATTCTAAGAGAATGAAACTGGGTCATTTTAAAAAGAGCTGGAAAAGTGAAATGACAGAGGATTGATCGGGATGGTCCCTCCTAAATCAGGACAGTTGAAGACTATGGAAAAGCTTGAAGGCCTTAGAATCAAACTTCAGAAATTTCTGAACTGGGAACTCTTGAACCATTTAATGGATAAATGAAAATGATTAGTCCAGTAAACCATTTCTTCAGTAAATAGTTTTCATTTGTCCAGTAAATGTTTGGAGAGTCCCTGGTTCAGATATTTCTGAAGTTTGATTCCTAACAGCCCTCTGAAATTGGCCTTAAGAGTATCATGAGATGTGAGGATCTTGAGAGATGTTTCTTGATTCTTCTGCTGTTTCCATTGGATGCTCCCCAGTTCTTCTTCCCCTTGCTATTCCCTAAACTAGCTAGTTTGGTAGAAGATAGTGATGAAGAAAGGTTAAGCTGCCAATCCAAACAATTTCAATATATGGAATGGGACAAAGCACTTTCAGGCAGTCAAGTCTTGAGGCAGTCTTCTCTAATGTTCACAGAAATGTACAACCAAAGCATTCCCATTCCTTTTCAGTAAAATGCTTAACATTTTCTACCAATCAAAGGTAGGTTAATAACTACATGTCATGCCTGTCATTTGGAGTTCCACTGACATCGAAGGGAGGAAAAGAGGTTGGATGTTCTGGGAGCAGGACAAAAATGAGGGCACCGCCCCGTCAAATAAGAATTCTTCTTCCCTGCATGAAATGTTCCCAAACTTCTAGGATTGCAGAGACTGAGGCATTTACCACACAAGGCTTTTTGCCATCATGAAAGTGCTACAGTATTTTGTTGTATTTCCGCGGCCCACACAAAGCCGTATGTATTCAGTGTTCCCTCCATCTCTGTTTGATCTCTGGTGCGCTACAACTAATTCACAATCTTTCCCTATCAATAGCCCTTGATCACGCAAAACTCCCACAAGAAAAACACAAGTGGTGTGAAATTGCGTGCTTGTTCCGTCTACTCTTCATCACGTGATCACGCGATCACGCGAGGGCATGACTAGGCTGCTCAGTATTCACTCTGCCCCTACAGTCTTCCCAATTCAGCTTCTGGTGGCCATTTCATTGAGACCCAGGAGAAGGGTCTCTGCACCAACCCCCAGAGCCCCAAAGCCTGACAGAGCTGAAAGGGAGGCTGAGGCAGCTGCAGGAAAAGAGAGGGAGAGGAAGGGGGAGCGTGTGGACTTGCTCAGGCACACTTGCTCGCTTGCAGACACTCAGCTACAGACACAGACACTCCCCACAGACTGGGGTGGGCTTGGGAGCATCCCCCCTGCCCGCAAAGAGAAGCAGGGAGATGAAGACGAACACCCCTCTCCACCACAAAACTGAGCCAGCTGCCAGGTGGAGGGAGGAAGGATGGGTGGGGAGAGTGTATGTGCCAAGGCGAGGGACAGTGGAGGGAATGGAGGGAGCCAAGCAAGCCCCAGGCTCAGGGAGCCCTTGCTTCAAGTGGGTGGGTGGCTGGGGCTGCTGCCTTCACAACCCAGAGGGCAGCCTCCCTTGAAGCTCTGCAGAATCCCTTACTGTGTTACATGAACAGTAAAACAGGGAAAAGTGGAAAACAGATAGGCTTGCCTTGCCAGCTCTCCCCAGCATGTTAAAGAAGCATAGGTCAACAACGTTGATCAAGTGAAGGGCATACTGAATGTGGAAATAGCCCGCCCTGACAGTGTTTGTCATATAATGGTGCCAAACATGCTGCTAAGTACGCATGCGCTAATTGACAAAAATACTGGGCAGAGGCTGAATTATTGCGAGATCGTGCGAAGTACAAACGTGAACGCAGCAAGATCTACAAACTTGCGCTTGCGCACAATCACATGAGGAAGTGACATGAGAAGGAGGAGATTGATGTATACATGGGAAAATGACAGAAAGGAGGGCATAGCCCACAAATGTGGTGCACAAAAAGCACAACACTCGCTTGTTCTTCTGCCTCTGTTCCAGAATGGGTTGATACTTGTGGTGCAAAACAGACATGAATCTGTCATTTACATGATGGAATCATTGCACCTCCGGGCCTCTGTGTGGTAAACACCTGAGACATTGAAAATCCTCCATGCATAGCACTTTTATATTTGCTGTGTTTGGATTCCCTTGGTCATTTTACCTGTCTTCTTCTTTGGATATCTAAACTGAAGTTACTGCAATCCTAGTAATTTCAGAACTGAAGGAAAATTTCACCAAGGGGGCAAAATTCTTGTTTGGAGGCAATGCTCTCATTTTGATACACACACATACAGACACCATAGCTACACCCCTAGAAAAAGTTTGAATTTAAACTGCTTTCTCCTTCCAACTGCACTACTCTGTGCTCAAACTGCCACAGAAGATGAAGGTAACAAAGTGGGAGCTAGCACTACAGGCTGCAAGAGGGAAGGGAATTGGCAAAAATCCCTGCCTCCTCTTCCAGAACCAGTGAGGTGGTTTGAGTATTGGACTACGACTCTGGTGACAAGAGTTCAAATCCCCACTCAGCCATGGAAACCCACTGAGTGAACTTGGGCAAGTCACACTCTCTCAGCCTCAGAGGAAAGCCACAGCCCCCCCCCCAAACAAATCTTGCCAAGAAAACCCTGTAATAAGTTCATCTTAGGGTGACCATAAGTCAGAAAGGACTTAAAGGCACACAACAACAACCTCTTCCAGTAAAAAAAAAATCTCCTGAATCCCTCTGTGAATGAAAAGAGACCTTGCACTTCTGGAAGGTCAGTCTGTAATCAACCAAGAGAGAAAGAGTCACTTAGTAAATGCAAACTTTCATTAAGACTTGGTTTAAATGTGACAATGTGCTTTGGGAAGGCATTACCTGTGTAGGTGTTTCCTTTGGCTGTTAGCTTTTTTTGCCTCATGCAATGCCCTGGAAAAAAATCAGTGTTGGCATGCCAGAGGCACATACACAAGAGTGCCATATCACTGGGCATACTAATATTTATGGCCCATCCTTCAGAAATGAACTTTGCCCATAGACTTCCATCAAAACATACATTGTTTTGGACTGACACATTGTAACTCAATCTTATTCATTATACCTAAGTCTAATTGAATTGGCTTTGTAAACATATCTGCATTATTAATAACAATACATGATTTATTATATGAAAAATTAATGAAAATATATTTTAAAATATATTTATGGTCCATCATTTTAAATTCACTGATCTAAACAAGAGAGCAGAGACACAGATCAGCTATAAGGGCAAGTACATTTCATGTGGCAGCATCTCATTTAAATCACAGCATATTGCAGACCAGTTTTGTAAACAAGAGATCACTTAATTTTACAGCATCTACAATGAAAGTAAATCTGTCTCTTTTCGTGATCCCATCCAGCCACGACTCCCATGTCAGTTAGACAGTGAATTCATACAGGGCTTCAGATTGAACCTTAACATTGCTATCCAAGGTGCTGAATCTTTTTTTTTCTTTTTTTTTTCTTTTTTGGTTCAGCATCTTTAGAAGCTTCTTTCATCTTTGGATCATCTTTGGACTAAAAGCTAGAATAGATTCGCCCATTGATGGGGAAGCCACTGTTTTCATCTTCACCTAGGGCATCAGAGTCAATCAGGTCTATAAGACAGAGTAGGGCAACCATTTCAGGTAAAGCAGCCATCTCACACATGGCAGATATAAGAATGGAGTTGCAGCAAGATGTCGGAGAACTATATGGGCCACATGGCCTACTCTGTGCCCCCCAAGCTTGGTTGCTGCCCTGAGGAGAAGACTGTATCATTACCAATGTGAAAACAAGAAAACCAATCCATGTCTGTACAGGGGAGGAGGTAGCAACATTTTGTCTTTTGCCTTGGGCAGCAAAATATCTTGGCAGTCCCTCTATTCCTGTTAAGCTGATGACACAGAGCTGAGCAACACTTCCTTCCCTTCCGATAGGATTCTCTACCTATTTCATTAGTAGGGAAAAGGGAATCTCCCCCTCTCCCACCTCCAGTGAACACAACAACTAGGTAAGAGGGAAGCTGGGGATACATTTATCCAATTTCCCAGAACAGGAGAAGGGCAGGTGGCAGCTCTGCAACTCACGTTCTTGCCCTTGGGGGGGTGGATAGGAGGTATCTCTCTAGAAGTAATGAGAGTGAGCTCCCATCAGAGGTGCCACCTGGCCAGTTTCAAACTGCTGTAGTGTTTTGAAAGCACTCATAGTGTCAAGTAATGGGCACTTTAATATGTGCATATATGCAAATTAATCAGCACACCCACATACACAAAACAAAAATCAAAGACTTCCCCATTGCCCTTCTGGAAGAGGTGCCAGTTTTCCTGCCTGCCTTCCCCCAGACATTCACGTGCAATGCCACCTTCCTGCCTCGTGGCCACAAAAGCCTGGTAAGTTAGCCGTTGGACAGACAATGTGTTGGCAAACAAGAGCAATGGCACGACTGATGATAATATTAACAAGCAGCCATCAGGAGATTTGGGCACACATCGAGCCTAGTTTGCAACTACAACATACACATTTGCTGCATATAAATTTCTGGCTCAGTGTTGGCAGACTGCAATAGTCCAGATCTTTGAGAACCAAGCCCCTTATCTGTATGCAGCCTGCTTTTGTTCCAAGCCTTTCTTCATGTTCTCCCTCTCTTCTTAATTAACAGAAAACAGTTATGAATATTAAAGAAGAAATTAACAACAGTGTAAATAATTTCTGGGTGTTTGTAGATTCCATATTTAGTTTTTAATTAACCCCCACTGGTTTCAAAAGAAAATTTGAGAGGCAGATATCCTTTTAAAATTCTTCTTGTGTGTAAGTGTGGGTTTTTTCTTCTTTACTCTCTCTCTCTCTCTCTCTCTCTCTCTCTCTCTTTTTTTTTTTTCCCTTTTTAAGGTAACATTGCAAAATGCTATTTTGGAACTGCAGATATCATTCAGGGGCAAGTAAGCATTCATTGCTTTGGGTGCTATTTTAGATTAATGGCGATTGCAGAATGTCAATTCTAGTGCCATTTCAGCACACACAAAGATACTTGCGGTCACCTTCATTTAAACAAAATTGTCCTGTCTTCTAAAACATTTGGGGCTTATCTAAATGATGAAAATACTCATAGAATTCAAGGAGAATACCTTTTGCCCCAATGGGATCCCACATCATTTTACTATATTCAGAAGGAGGGGGGGGCAAAAATACCATATACTCAGCGGGAAAAGCCTTTGTGGCTATTCCTGAAGTTTTTTTGTTTTTTTTAAATGTGGTGGAAATGCTCATTCCCACTGGTTGGTACAAGCAATTTGCTTTGCTGTGCATTCCTCATAAGAGCAGCAGTGAAAACCTGATTGGTCAGACGTGTGTAGGGGGTGGTTCCAGTGCCTGGAACTGCCATATTGGATTTTCATCATAGCAATCATGCGCTGAAGCAACAAAACATCCTTTTTTCTGTTTATTTAACTGGATGGTTGCACTTCCACACCTTGGATTTGCTTTTTTTAAAAAAAAAAATACTGTTTGGTAGCAGCAACTAGAGAGGATAAAAAGTAATTCACTCGCACTCGCAATTTTGATTTGTAGGCATGCCCGTTCGAACATCAAACATGGATAGCTTTGTATACCTGCAATCTTGAAAAAAAGCCATGGAGACAAATGAAAGCTGCTGCAGATTGGTGTTAGTGCACACCAATCCACATTTTATTGCCTCGTATAGACAAGCCGCTGATTGGAAAGTGAACAATTTAGGCCAACCAAAATGTGGTTCAAGACAATCGTAAGTTGTCTACCATTGTTTTGCCTCCATTAGGAAAATACATTTTCCATTAGAGAAAGAGCTAAAATAAGGTTGTTGATGTCATTGATCATGCTGTTCATGTGTTGATGGACTGCAGTGTCTACCATTTCTCAACATTGGCTGTGCAGGCAAGAACTGTCAGGAGCTGTTGTTCAATAACATCTGGAGGGCTGCATGCTTCCCACCTCTTCAAGCCAAAAACATGGTCCTCATTCTTCATATATATATATATATATATATATATATATTTCATTCGTAGCCATGAACCGGCTTCCCTGCTACCTGCCAAGAACCAAGAGCAACATGCAAGATGGGTCGTCTGATTCATGAGCTGGGAATATGTGCCTGATTTTACTGGATGTTAGCACAGGCTACTTATTAATGGAACTAACATTTGAAGGGAAAAGTCAGAGCTACAGGGTTATTAAGCTCTTTAGGAATCTCAAGGAAAAACAGATGAAGGACTACCAGACCATTTTGACTCTACCATCAACTAACTGGCAGTTTCTACTAATAACAATAGCAATCTGAAACATAAGGAAAGGGTTCAACATGAATGATTTTTATTTGGTGCTTGCTTGGCAAATGTCCATTATAGCTTAATGACTGCTGTTTCATGATTGGCTAATATATCTCCAGCACCCCACAATGCTTTGCTATATGTTGCCGTATGTTTTTGGTGGGTAGATTTTCCAACACTGCTATAAATGGTAAGCTATATGTTTGCTTTAGTCCTAGATTGCTCAGATGAATGCTGACACCTGGATTTGTGCTGTGTCGTTAAATAAAAAGCTATCTTTGATTTACTATGCTTCCATTCGTGAACACAAAACTGGACATGTTTCTCCTTCATTCAGCCATCAGGAAATTATGGGATAAGTCCCACTTACCTGCAGTGGTGTGTGACCGGCATCTCTACAGTAATCCTGTACTGCTACTGGACATACATGTCAAACAACTATAGGGTGGGAGTAATGGCATACTTACCTTCAATATACATGCTAGCTTGAGGGAGACTGAGATGTGTGTTGAAAATAATCTCAACATTGGCTCCTCCCATATGGCTTTTTTCATGAACATGACAAATATTTGCACACTTACTCATTCTCATCAAGATACGCTGTGAAGAACTTGATAAGCCCCGTGAGATTTGTTGCCTTCTGCACAAGACTGAGAAAACAAGACTTTCACTTTTCTTGAAGGTTTATACAATTTGCACAAGAGGTCGTTGAGCAAAACTGGTCTCCTTTCCTTTTAAGAAGTAAACAACATGTACCCACACACAGTAAAGAACAGAGAGAGAGAGATACAGACAGACAGATACAGAGATACACACACAGAGAGAGAAGGCTTATTATTAAAAAATGTGCAAATAATCCAAACCATCTTTATATCCTTATATGTTTTAGAAATCTATGCAACAAGGTAGCAGCAATCATAATCTTCACAATTTGGGGGGGAAGGGGTCTTACAAAAGTTAAAACTCTCACCAAGAATGTGCAAAAGCTCATACCATCTCTCAGTCAGAAGAATGTTGAAGTTTCTTAAACTTACACATCAAAACAAGCGAGGCTTTATATACCTACTTCTTTCACCTACACATTGTATTGTGAGGGTGAATGCACTATAAGGAAGAAGAACTTGCCAGGTATTCACAGCGAACCACAAAAATAACACAGGAACTGGCCCTCAGGACCAAACTATGCATGACAGCAAACACATCGAGTCAAGTTTTGCCATCATTTTTACAAGCACAAAATATTTTGGCTTGAATTCTCTTGGTAGTCCCAACTAGCACAGTCCCAGTGTGTCAATTGTTAAATGGCAAGTCAACACTTATGGTCTACTCCAGTTGGGATTCCCAATAGCAGGAACTCATGTAAACTTCCGCATGTTGTTGGACTGCAATATCCATGAGTCCTAGCCAGCATAGCCAGTGGGTAAGAGTGCTGGGTGCTGCATCCAATGACATCTGGAGGACTAAATGGATTCCTAACCCTAGCCAATAGGATTCAGGGCTTTCAAGTGCAGGGGGTGAGATTTAACTCTTTCCTTCAGTACTGCAAACTCTAAACTGATTTGGGAACAAGACAGCCCAAGTCATTGCACTCCCTGAGGCAAAGCAGAAGATGGCATCTGACACATTCTATGTAGAAAAGCTTCCCAGAATAGCATCTGTGGAGATTATTGGACAGGGACAAAAATAGTGTCCCCATCTCAGTATCTCCTCTCCTGCACCACACCCATCCCTGTAGCACTTTAAAAAGAAAAGTTTTCAGACTTACCTTAAGTCTGAAACGGCACAGAAACTGCTCTGCTCCCCTTCAGCAGTCCAGGAGTGAATGGAGCTCTCACGGAGCCCCATTCACTTCCTGGAAAGCAAATTCCAGCTGTTCTTGCAAGAGAACGATCGCACGGGAAATTTAAAAAGAAAAAGAAAAGGTAAAAAAGTACACCAAGTACAAAAACACATTTTAAAAACCCCAAGTAACCTGGGGAGTGGGGAAGAGTGTGTCACTTACCTCGATGTCCTGATCTCAACTGGAAGTGTTCGTCAGGGACCTCCCACCATGGCTGGCATCGCGCCAGCATGACAGGGCACCTTTTTGCTCACCCATCGTTCCATTACAGAAACGGAATGACAGGTCAATTCACAGCTTAAGCTGTGAATAAAAAAGAGTGTGTGGGGATGGAAGAGGCATGGGGGCATAATGCCACAGGGTTAATGTCATCTGATCTTCAAGCCATTTAGCAAAGTCCTGTCATCCCTGTGGTGGGATATATAGTGTGTCTGATAATCTCCTGAGTCTTAACTCATCACTGATGGTGACAGGGTTACTTCCTCCACTGCACCCAAGAGCTCAGAGGGCATGAGATGGGCAGCACATAATGCGCATATACTGTCCCTCCAGAGCTGAAGCAGCTGCCTCATTCTGCCTAATGATAGGGTCAGCCCTGATTGGGAGAGAAGTTACCATTTCATGATCAGTGTGAAAAGTATGTAGAACAATATGTTTCTGTATTGTTTTTATTGGGTGACTTTTTCTCCCATTTATAAAAAGGGGCACATTTGGTGTTCAAAGTGAATATCTGCCATATAATGGGATCTATGTGAGACTCATGCAACAAGGATTGGTGGCTGCTATGGTTCTGTCAGCCATTCTGCCTCGTAGGAGTGGAAATTGTGTATGGGGAGTGCAAGGGGGAAGTTAGTAGCTCTTTGGAATCTGGTCTTAAAATGCTTGTGGAAATCTTCCAGTTGTGCTTTCCTAAGTACACCAAGGGTTATGTCGGTCTCTCCCTTGTGCTTAACACCCATTAGCGTTAATTTGAGTTATCCTTGTTCACAAAGAAGAGAACATAGCCTGGAGCTGCTAGCTTAGCTTCTTGCCTTCAACTAACACCAAGTATTCCCTCTGCATTCCCACACAACCTTTGCAAATGCATGTTCTGGGGAAACATACTGTGTACCACAGCTGTGCTTATTCCTGCTAATGCAACACCTCCCTGCCTCCCACTCCATTCTTTTAAAAGGCTGTGGGAAGAGGAGGAGAAACCTCTTGCCTTCACAATTCAGACAATACTGGTCTGTTTTAGATAAATATAGTTGATATAGTAGACAATGGGGCAATGTTGTTCATTGGTTCTTCCAGCTCAGTTGTTATAACTAAAGCAAGTGTGGGTGTGTGTTTTTTAAACCATAGTATGTTACATGCAGGCTAATGCTCCAATTATGAAATTAATTCTAGTTTATTAAGATTGAAGGCCAAAATCCCATATGGCAGTTACAAATGGATAACCTGCAGTTACGCGCTCATTGCTATTATGTATTCAGATCCCTACATAGCTAGTAGTTTAGGGGTTATGTAGGGACCATGAAAGTCCCCCAATCTGTAGTTACAAGGCAACAACAACTACAATCAGTGTGGGCCCATTCTCCTGTTACTTGGGAAGCAGCTGGCTGCCATTCCCACCCACTCTCTTGTGTGAACAATCTTTGGCATGAGGAGAAATTCCAACAGGGATCCTGTTCCTGCCTTCACAATGGAGATCACTAACTGAAGGGGATAGGGCCATCAGTCAGCTGCTTCCCAAATAACAGGGGAACAGATCCCAGTCAATCGCAAAAGCTGCTGCCTGGTAAGTGGGGATCATGGTGGAATTCAGTGGAGAATTATAACTGTGGTGCTTACACATATGTAAAGACATCCCCTTCAGTTCTATTCTAGGAGAAAGGCAGCATAGAAAATAAATAAATAAATAAATAAATAAATAAATAACAGGAATCGGGCCACTATTTTTGCAAATATCCTTCAGGTATTTGTTTCCATAAAAGCAGGATAAGCTATTGTCCTCTTTCCCTTCCCCCCCCCCCTGAATTAACTGTAGATTGATAAGAGAAAAATCAAGTAAAGCAATCAATCGAGAGGAACCTACTGGCTGGTGCCCCCATTGAATGGGCCAATGACAATCCACTGACGGTATAGTTTATTTTTATTTTGTTTTTAATCTGGAGACTTTTGTTGGGGGAAAAAAGATGTTCCTAACTCCAGTGAGAAGCAGTGAGAGTAATTAAATTAAATTAAATCCAATCAATGTCTGGTTTATAGGGGGCGTGGAGACCTTTGCTCCTTTTGGTTAAAGCTGCTTGGCTGGATTTTAAATTGTTGCCAATCCCTATTCCTTTTCTTTTTCTTTTTCAGGCATTTTTAAATATTTAACAATAATAATTTAGATGAAGCTATTATAAATATATTTTTCAGCTAAATAATTTGAGATTATTAGAAGCGATAATAATAATATATGTAACGACGAATTACAGCTCAACCCCCATATAGAATCATAGAATCATTGAGTTGGAAGAATCAAAGGCCATCCAGTCCAACCCTCTGCCATGCAGGAATAAACAATCAAAGCATTCCCAACAGATGGCCACCCAGCCTCTGTTTAAAAACCTCCAAAGAAGGAGACTCCACCACACTACAATGCAGTGCATTCCACTTCCAAACAGCTCTTACTGTCAGGAAGTTCTTCCTAATGTTTAGGTGGAATCTCTTCTCCTGTAATTTGAACCCATTGCTCCGTGTCCTAATCTCTGGAGCAGCAGAAAACAAGCTTGCTCCATCCTCAGTATGACATCCCCTTAAATATTTAAACACAGCTATCATGTCCCCTCTTAACTTTCTTTTCCCCAGACTAAACATACCCAGCTCTCTAAGCTGTTTCTCATAGGGCATGGCTTCCAGACCTCCCACCATTTTGGTCACCCTCCTCTGGACACGTTCCAGCTTCTCAATATCCTTCCTGAATTGTGTTGCCTAGAACTGGACACATTATTCCAGGTGAGCTCTGACAAAGCAGAATGAAATGGCACTATGACTTCCCTTGATCTAGACACTATACTCCTATTAATGCAGCTGAGAATCATATTGGCTTTTTTAACTGCTGCATCACACTGCTAACTCATGTTCAGTTTGTGGTCCACTAAGACTCCTAGATCCCTTTCACATGTACTGCCATCAAGCCAGGTGTCACCTATCCTATATCTGTGCATTTCATTTTTACTGCCCAAGTGTAGTATCCTACATTTCTCCCTGCTGATATTAATTTTGTTAGTTTTGGCACAGCTTTCTAATCTGTTCAGGTCATTTTGGATTCTGGTCCTGTCTGACACTCTGTATTAGCTACCCCTCCTAATTTGGTGTCATCTGCAAACTTGATAAGCATACCCTCTAGTCTCTCAGCCAAGTCATTGGTAAAGTTGTTGAATAGCACTGTGCCTAGGACAGAACCTTGTGGCACCCGGCTCGTCATTTCTGTCCAGGATGAAGAGGAGCCATTGATGACTACCCTTTGGGTTCGGTCAGTCAACCAATTACAAATCCACTTAACAGTTGCGTTGTCTAGCCCACATGTTACTAACTTTTTTGCAAGGATATCATGGGGGACCTTGTCAAAGGCCTTACTGAAATAAAGATACACTACATCCACAGCATTCCCTTCATCTACCAAGCTTTTAACTAGCATTCCCTTCATCTACCAAGCTTTAAAAAAAGAGATAAGATTAGTCTGGCATGACTTGTTTTTAAGAAACTCATGTTGACTTTTAGTGATCACGCCATTCCTTTCTAAGTGGTTACAGATGGTCTGTTTAATTATCTGCTCGAGACCCTTCCTAGTATAGTATTGATGTCAGGATGACTGGGCAGTAACTATGTAGGTCTTCTTCTTTTCTCCCTTTTTAAAGGTAGAGATAACATTTCCCCTCCTCCAGTCAGCTGTGACTTCTCCTGGTCTCTAGGAATTCTCAAAGATTATTTGCCAGTGCTTTTGATATTACTTCTGCCACTTCTTTTAATACTGTTGGATGTAGTTCATCTGGCCCTGGAGACTTGAATTTATTTAGAGTAGCAGGTATTCGTATACTATCTCTTTACCTATTCAGTGCTGCATTTCTCCTACTGCATCATCTACTCCATTTACCACAAGTTGAGCACTGTTCTCCTTTGGGGAGAAGACCAAGGCAAAGAAGGTGTTGAGTAGTTCTGCCTTTTCTCTGTCCCCTGTTAGCTTTTAGCAATCTTCTCCATGCAGTGGCCCTACCACTTCCTTGTTCTTCCTTTTGCTATGGACATAACAAAAAAACCTCTTTTTATTGTTTTTAACCTCTCTAGAAAGGTTTAGCTGTTCTGACTTTCCCCCTACATGAGCTGGCTATTTGTCGGAATTCTTCTTTGGTGATTTCTCCCTTTTTCGATATCCCTTTTAAGTCTTAGCTCAGTTGAAAGCTCTTTAGACATCTGCCCTGATTTATTTAGACACTTCCTATTTTTCCTCCTCATTGGAACTGTTTGAAGTTGTGCCTTCAATATCTCACTTTTAAGAAACTCCCATCCATCATGAACTCCCTTCTCTTCTAGTACTCCTGACCACGGGATCACTCCCAGTAATTCCCTAAGTTTTCTGAAATCAGCTTTCTTAAAGTCTAGAATGCATGTATGACAACACTTGGCTTCCCCTTTCCTCTGTATAGCAAACTCCAGGAGAACACGGTCACACACTCCTAAGGATCCCTCCATTTACATGCCATTAACCAGATCATCTCTGTTCGTTAGGGTCAGATCTAAAATACCTGATCACCTTGTTGCCTCTTCTACCTTCTGGACAATGAAATTGCCTGTAAGACAAGTGAGGAAATTGTTGGATCTTAAATTTTTGGCAGAGTTGGACAAATATTGGGATAGCTGAAATCCCTCATTACTACTACATCTCTCCTTTCTGAATGTGCAGCCATCTATTCCAAGAAGACATCATCGATATCCTCAGTTTGGCTTGGAGGTCTGTAGTAGACTCCCACAATGACACCCCTGCTGTTTTTCTCTCCCTTAATGTTTACCCAGATGCTCTCAGCCTAGCTCCCAGGATTTAAGTCATGGATCTGTTCACAGGTGTACACAACCTTAACATACAATGCTACTCTACCACCCTTCCTGTTTGGTCTATTTTTCTGAAATAGGCTCCACCCCTCTATTAGTAAAAATCATGAGACTCATTCCACCAGGTTTCCACGATGCCTATTATATCATATTTTCTCCCCTGTGCTAAGAGTTCAAGTCCATCCTGTTTATTTCCCATGCTCTGTGCATTTATATAGACATATCTGAGACCATGGGCCATTCCCCCCATCTGTCTTTTAAAGGTTTTATTCCTCCCACTGTTGGGTTCTTATACTATTAGCCTTGTTCCGTGTATAACATTTTGGCTATTATCTCCAGCACTTGCTGAACTCCTGCTTCAAGAATACTATCTCCCTCCCCCACAGATATTTCAGACTCTTAGCATCCCTTGCCAAAAGTCCACCTCCTTGAAACCACACCCCATGATCCAGGAAGCCAAATCGTTCATGGTGGCACCATCTGCAGAGCCAGCTGTTCACCACCAGTATCTTACTCCCCCTTCCTGGGTCATGCCCTTCCACTGGAAGGACAGAAGAAATGAACCGTGGATAATAGGGAACCTCATTATTATCAATGAGATGAACGCCAGAAATTGACCATAGGCTCACATTAGAGGACCTAGAAATGCCTAGAGAGATTTTTTTCCCCAGATCTGGATAAGTGAAACCATGGATACTGAATCCTTGGATACAGGGGTCAATCTGTAGCTGAAATGAAAAAGTGAGATGACACTGCCAAATCAGGACAGCTGGAGGGTATGGTATTCTTTGCTTTTATGTTAAATGCTGCTCTCTAAGGTTGCGTTTACACGGGAAAATATTCCCCTAAATATACTGCTAAGATTGCTCATTGTTCCCATGGATCATGCCACAGTATTGCCTCAATCAGAAGGGGGGGAGGTAAAAAACCCAAATATAGCCTCTCATGGGATCTCGCTACTTTTGCCAGTTTATTTGAAAAGTAGTGCGATTTAGCACATTATTGATAGTGTAAACAACCATTTTGCTGTGTGAATTACCAGCAGTCTTCCCGATACAATTCAGCAGAGCTGCACTGTGATTGGTTCTTATGATGAAGGGGTGGGCTGGCTAGATGTGGAGTCAGGAGGGAGATTTAGTAGCAATCCAGGAAATCTTAAAATCCTTCATGTCTACTGCTTGCTTTGGTGCCAAGGGAAGTCTGTGCAGGGAGCTGCAAGGGGGAGGCAATGGCTCAGTCTCAATCAGCTGTTACCCAGGGAGAAAAAAACCTTCGTGTCTGCATTTTGATTTGGGGCCAGGGAGCTGCAGGAGGAAGGCAATCTCAATCAGCTGTTACCCATGGAGGAAAAAAACCTTCACCTTCACGTCTGCATTTTGATTTGCGGCCAGGGAGCTGCAGGAGGAAGGCAATCTCAATCAGCTGTTACCCATGGAGGAAAAAAAACCTTCACTTTCACGTCTGCATTTTGATTTGGGGCCAGGGAGCTGCAGGAGGAAGGCAGTCTCAATCAGCTGTTACCCACGGAGAAAAAAAACTTCACCTTCATGTCTGCATTTTGATTTGGGGCCAGGATGCTATGGGGGGAAGGAAATGGCTCAGTGTCGACCAGCTGTTAACCACGGAGTTGGGGCCAGGGCAGACCCTATTGCATTCCTTTGTCCTTCTCTCCAATGCTTGGCCACACCCCCACCACATTTACCTGTCTGAATCCCAAAGTGGAAAAAAAGAGCAACAAAATAGAACTGTTGCCTCCATACACCGTGTAAACTACCCACCACTGGTGCGAAAAAGTGCTAAAGCGCAATTTATCACTATAAAACCTGCCGTGTAATTGCAACCTAAGACTTGTCTAATGGGGAGGGGACAGGGAAAAATCTAGCAAAGACACCCTAGCCAGACCAGCTAGGAGAAGCCTAGCTTGCTTCAGTGACGTCAAGTGGGACATGCTACCTCTCCCTGGGACATTAGCTTCTGTAACTCCAAAAGACTGCCTGTAGGGTTCTCATGGAAGACTGCCATGAAGGTTCAACTCACAGGTCTAGATCCTCAGAAAGTGTGAAAAACACTTACGTCACTTGTTAAACAGTCATTTGTTGCTGTATGCCTTCAAGTCATTTCCAACTTATGGTGACCCTAAGGCAAACCTTTCATGAGGTTTTCTGAAGCTGAGAGTGTGTGACATATCCAAGGTCACCCAGTGGGTTTCCATGGCTGAGTGGGGATTCAAACCCTGCTCACCACAGTCACAGTCCAACCCTCAAACCATGACGCCACTCTGGCTTGCAACACACCTTTTAAGAACTTCAGCTTCTCAAATTTCTCCGTCGTCTTTTAAATGGATGAACCGTTTCACTACATTTCTCAAAGGGAAGGAGAAATTCTCAAGTTCCTTAGATGTGGGGCTCACCATTAGAACTGACAGTAGCACAATTTCTTTCTTTTTGCCTTTTGTGATGTATTTTATTTTATTTTTATTTAGGGGGCAGGAGTGGCTTCCACTGAAAGTGACAATAGCACCAACAGATTTGGCAGCCTGGCCACAATTTTGCATCTTCCACAATCTCCCTGTTCTAGAATCATTCTACGGAATGCTCTCTCTCTCTCTCATAGGTATACATGCACAAAGCCTTCGACTTCACAAAGATGAGAATATTTGTAGGAAATTTTTCAGGGTGACACTCCTTTTTTGGTTAGTGTGGGGAGGAGTAAGGGAAAAATATTAGAGGATTGTCTCATTTTTCCTGAGCAACTTTTAGCTGAGCTCTAGGTAGAATCACACAGCCATGCTTTTCATATGTCCTCAAAAGCTTTTATCCTGTCTTTATTTTCCTCATGTTCAACATTTCAACCTATGATGGCAGTAGGCCTCAATGGGAGCATGGTTTGCCCATGTTAAGGGTTCATAAAAACATCACTGGGTCATTTAATTCTTCCATTAAAAGGTGCTTCTTGCAGGATTAGAACTCCCAGGACCTTCTCTAACAACAGCATGATAGAATTGTTTTCTATCTTGCTATGTAAGGTGGTTTTCATGTTAACTAGTCCATTAGCAATCTGCCGTGCCTACGCATTACAAGTTAATCTTGCCTCAGGCAACATTAATTTAGCTTTGCTTTTTAATGGCACCTCCTCAGGGTTAAATATAGATTATGCAGTACAAATATTTTCATGTGTAACCCCACATACCACCCCCACTCTTGGTTCCTGCAAATCATTCATGTTCTTATATTCATTGCTATAAAAAATCGTAATCATGCACCAAACACGTATTTTAGATACATTGAGCAACAGTCCCTCAACTCCAATACATGACTGAGTGCTATGCAGCTTTCAGAAACTTGTTTAGAATCCCTATTTTGGTTTATTCACAAAATGTTGCACAGGTGCATAATGAATTTCAGCTTAATGATTATTAAAAAATATTTGTGGCTGCATTTGTTATTTGGGAAACCTTGTTAGCTAACCAGTAAGCAAAATAAATAATGATGATGATGATGGCAATGATGTTACACTGCATAACACAAATTATTATGTGAAGTCGAAGGCTTTCACGGTCGGCATCCATAGGTTGTCTGTGGGTTTTTTCCGGTCTGTGAGGCCTTGTTCTGGATGAGTTTATTTCTGATGTTTCGCCTGCATCCGTGGCTGGCATCTTCAGAGAATGGTTGGGTAGGAGTGGGGGGGGGTTATATACTGTGAGCCCTTGATAGAGAGTTTATGTAAATTTGTGTATTTGAATGGCTAGTTTCTGGGTGGAGGTATGCAAGGAGGATTAGTGTCTCTTTGGCTAATGAACTCCACCCAGGGACAGATTTGTCTGATTTCCAGCAGACAATGGACCATTAGCCAAACAGACACTATTCCTCCTTGCATATCTCCTCCCAGAAACTAGCCATTCAAATACACACATTTATATATCCTCTCCAACAGGGGCTCACACACCCACACACTCCATAAAACCCACACACACTCCTACCCAACCATTCTCTGAAGATGCCAGCCACAGATGCAGGTGAAACATCAGGAATAAACTCTTCCAGAACATGGCCTCACAGCCCGGAAGAAAACCCACAGACAACCTACAAATTATTATTTTTAATATATGGGGCCAGGTCTGAGGGAAATCTTTGTATTTAATTTCCTGTTTTTAAAAAAATTCTCACATTCATATAGTGTTTTCAAAATGTCAGGAGTGAAACTCATGTACCCCAAAGCTATTTTTGCAGCCTCTGGAACCCTCCTTCAAATGCCCAAGTATTTTGGGGGGTGGGAGGGATATGTCTTTTTATAGTAGTTGTGGAAGGAGGTGTCCAGAACTTCCACCATGCAACAACTCCCTCTCTGCTGAGGCACGTTGCTGTGAGTCAACTTTGCTGAAGGGAGGTACAAATTCTCCTTTTCTGTCAGAGCTCTCTAGAAGGTTCTATGTTCAAGTCTGCATATAATAATAATAATAATAATAATAATATTTATTTATTTATACCCCGCCCCTCTGTCAAAACAATCGGGGTGGCTTACAAAAATTAAAATACAATACAGATAAAATCCCCAAACACCCCCTACCCCCACCCTCCCCCATAAAAAATTATTAAACAATTATAAATTAAAACCAACTGATCTAAAATCACATTTAAAAACAATAAATACAATAAAATACAATAAATGGCCAGCGGACTAAAAGAGGCCAGGATCCCCTGAGGCCAGGATCTAATTAGGAAAGGCCTACTGAAAGAGATCCGTCTTTAGTGCTTTTTAAAAGCTATTCAGGCTTGTTATCTGACGGATCTCATTCGGCAGGTCATTCCACAATTTGGGTGCAATTACCGAAAAGGCCCTCTGGGAGGTTGCAGACAGCCTAGATTTTTGTGGCTGAAGCAAATTCCTCCCAGAGGACCGGAGTGTGCGGGGAGGATTGTATGGGAGGAGGCGGTTCCAAAGATAAGTTGGACCCAAGCCATTTAGGGCTTTAAAGGTAATAACCAACACCTTATACTGGGCCCGGAAACTGATAGCCAGTGGAGAGATTTTAATACTGGAGTTATATGGTCTCTCCGAGGTGTTCCTGAGACCACTCTGGCTTCCATATTTTGTACCAACTGAAGTTTCAGGACCAAGCATGACGGCAGCCCCATGTAGAGCGCATTGCAGAAATCTAAATGCGAGGTTACCAGCGTGTGCACCACATTCTCGAGGTCCCTTACTTCCAGTAAATGGCGAAGCTGGTGTATCAGCCGGAACTGATAACAGGCACTCCTGACTGTCGCATTCACCTGACTAGTCATCTGAAGCGATGAATCAAGGAGCACCCCCAGACTGTGTCCTTAACGGAGTCCTTAACGGAGAGCGTGACCCCGTCCAGGACTGGAGGTTGCAACCCAGCTCCTGGTTTTGGGGCTGCTACCGTGAGCACCTCCGTTTTATCTGGATTTAATCTCAATCTGTTTTTCCTCATCCAGCCCATTACTGCTTTAAGACAATCATTAAGAGGAGCGACACCATCGGAATTCGAGGCCAATGATCGGGACAAGGAGAAATAGATCTGGGTGTCATCAGCATACTGATAACACCCAGCCCCATAACTCCAAATAATCTCACCCAGCGGCTTCATATAGATGTTAAACAGCATCGGGGACAGGATGGTGCCCTGCGGAACACCACAAGTAAGCTCCTTTCTGCTGGAGCAGCTGTCCCCGAGCAACACCCTCTGGGACCTGCCCAAGAGGAAGGACCGGAACCACTGGAGCACAGTGCCTCCGATTCCTAACCCACTCAAGCGATCCAAGAGGATGCTATGATCTATCATATCAAAAGCTGCTGAGATGTCTAAAAGCACCAACAGGGTCACACTACCCCTGTCGATGCTTAGATGCAGGTCGTTGGTCAAGGCAACCATGGCAGTCTCAAATCCAAATCCCATCCTAAAGCCAGTTTGAAATGGTTCTAGATAATCGGTTTCATCCAAGACAGCTTGGAGTTGAAGAGCAACCGCCCTCTCGATCACCTTGCTCAAAAATGGTAATAAAGAGACTGGCCTATAATTTTTCATATCCATGGGGTCCAGGGAAGGTTTTTTTCAGAATAGGCTTAACAGCCGCCTCCTTTAGACATGATGGAATATATCCTTCCCTGAAGGATGCATTGATGATGCTCACAAGGAACTTCCGCAATGCATCCCCTCCCTGGATGGCCAGCCAAGATGGGCAAGGGTCGAGGGGGCAGGTTGTCTTCCTCACACTACCAAGGAGCTTGTCCACGTCCTCGGTACTCACGGATTGAAATTGATCCAGTAAACTTACATCAACGGAGTTGCAGGACACCTCGTCAATTGTTTCTGTCAAATTACTGGCATCTAAGTCGGCTCTTATCCGAGAGATTTTGTCTGCAAAGAAATTGTTAAACGCGTCACAGCAGGCCGTCATTGGGTTAAGCAACGGGTTTTGCGCAGGAATAACCTGCGACATCTCCCTTACTACCCTAAACAGCTCTGCTAGATGGGACTCTGCAGATGCAATACATGCAGAGGAGAAGGATCTCTGTGCTGCACGTTTTGCCTCTCGATAGGACCAAAGAAAGTTCCTATGACGAGTCCTGTCGGATAAGAGTCGAGTTTTCCGCCAGTTGCGCTCTAGTCGTTGTCCAACCCGCTTCATTTTCCTAAGCTCTGCTGTATACCATGGCTTACGGTTTGAAGCGGGTTGGAAAGGACGCTTGGGAGCGATCGTGTCGATAGCCTTGGTAAGCTCGTTGTTCCAGGTATTAACCAAAGCTTCTACAGGGTCACCAGCGTTACCAACCATTAAACCCTCCAAGGCTTTCTGGAATCCTCTTGGTTCCATTAGCCTTCGAGGGTGGACCATTTTAATGGGTCCACCACCCCCAGTGGGGCGGGAAGAGACTCTTAGTTCATTCTTGACATATCTCTGTACTCCATTACTTTTTGATTGTTGCTTAATGGTCATCTGAACCTGCCTTGTGTACAAAGCTCAAAAATGCCCCTGAAGGATTTCAAGTTGGAATCTAGCCATGAATAGCACTTTCCCCCTCAGTCATACAGATTGTAAAACTGAGCACACAATTCTAATGTGTATAAGGTATGTTAGAAAGTTCAAGTGCTATATGCACCTGACATGTGAACATTTCACAGATGCTTAACAATGAATTCCCAGTTTGTGCCATTGGATGAAGAGGTTATATTAAGGACATTATCAAACACAGCAAAAATCATGGGATTACAACATCAGGGTAGTGAATGGGCTCCGCTAAAAAGGTGCACTTTACAATTCATGGGACAAGCCATCAATTGATCATCAATAGCACTTTTTTCACACTATTGACAGTGTGTGAAACTACATCCTGTTGTAATCATGAGACTACATCGTGAATGGGCGGCCCTCTTTCCCCCCTCCCCATTCCCAGTGAGAAAACTTCTGGGTGAAAACACAAAAATGAAGCACAGGATGCTCTTTTTATAAACGGTCCCATTTAGTTTGCATGTTTTTATGTTTGTTTCAGTGCTTGTGCATTACACTTACTTTGTTAATTAAGGGGATTTTGGAGTTTTAAGCATGTTTGTGTCTTCTCGTGAGAACCGCCAAAATTTCGCCCATACCAAATCACGGAAGTAAACTCCCATTCTTGATGCATTAGTGGTCCTAATGTAATAGTTCTGTGGTGTTTCTTTTGCGTGATTACAGCTATGTGCAATAATAAGTATTATAATGTTCCCCGTATTTTCATCTGTGGAATTACAGAGTTTTTAGAAGCTAGTCTGATAATGTCCTAAGAGTCAAACTTAAATAGCATTTGATCAACAAATCCAATAAAGGAACTGAAGAGAATCAGTTTGCATAATTTCACTCCAATCCAAAATTGGAGGAACAATCACATCAAAAGCCAGTTCTTAAAACACTTAATAATTATTTCAAGAATATGTGAAATAATAGCATTTACAGAAATTAATGCCATGTGATGGCTAACACTCATGCACACATATATTCCAATACAATAATTGGGGAAAAAAGCTTCTGGAAACACAGTACAGGAGCCCCTCTAATGAAACCTTTTGAGAGCATAGATAATCCTTAGTTCAACCATTCAACTTTAGTTTTTTCCCCTGTTCTTTTCAGGTGTTTCCCCCAAGGTGTCTTTGCTAGAGAATACCTTTATGGTTAGACAAGTTCAAATACAACTTAAAGAAAATGTGTTTCATGTAATTTTTACAAGCTGAGGTTGGCACCTCACTGTTCTACAATGTCCCTAGCAGGTAAAGAAAAAAGTGAATGGTTGATGCAAAGAGAAATATTCAAGCTAAGTGCTACAGCCGTAATTCACTGAAAAGTTTAATTATTTTTCAAGTGTTTTTTCTCCCAGACATGCTTATCTATTGACCTAGCCATTCCCACTTTTTAATCTCTTGGTTATGTTCTTTGATGATTTGCATTCCCTGTCATGTTCAGTACTATCTTTCCTGCCATATTGATTGGAAGACTGGCTTCTCCCTTTTTTTTTTCTTTTTCATGAGACAGTCATATTATTGACAAAGAAATGACAGTATCATCCAACTAATTGTAAACCATATAGGTTCTAGTGGATAATCAGCAGGGCTCGCACCTACATCAAATATACTCCTTACACAGCCACTGTTTCATCATAGCCTTGTCAAACACATCCAGCATGTTTGCCTGTTGATTAAAATGGGCAGGCATGTTAATGGCACAGGAGTATCTGAGCCTATCTTGCACCACTATCGAGATGTACCAAATGGCAGAGATGCAGTAGTGGAAAGTGCCATTCCCTGCTGAAGTTCAGGCAGCTGATTTTCAAAAATCTCTCCCACCCGCTGCAGTTCCCTGCACCATATTTCATCTTGTTTTGAAGCATCCCCCAACCCTCAGTTTTTCATAAGAGCATTGAGATATAAAATTGGGGAAGGGGGAAATCCAGCAAGGAGCTGCCCTAAATTGACTTGCCTGAGCAGAAGCCTGTTCCATTAAGGTGAAAACAGAGCTTAGAAGTAACTAAATGACAAAAATAAAGCTACATGTTATCTAGAATCATAGAATCATCGAGTTGGAAGAGACCACTTGGGCCATCCAGTCCAAACTCTTGCCAGGAACACACAAGGCACCCCCTGACAAATGGCCATCCAGCTTCTGTTTAAAAATCTCCAAAGAAAGAGATTCTGCCACATTCTGAGGCAGCACATTCCACTGCCAAACAGCTCTTATCATCAGGAAGTTCTTCCTAATGTTTAGGTGGAATCTCTTTCCTCTTTTTATATCTAGATAAACTAGATAACAACAATATAACTAAATTATTTTATGATTGCAGCTGTACAATTGATAACTTCACACCTTTTCTGGTGTAACTAATTACTTTTCTAGCTACAGATATGTAAATGATAAAAGAGAAGTACCACATGGTTCAAGTGCTACTTCATACTCTTGTTATATGTGTTGAGGTAATAATGAGGTAGACAAGAATTTCTGTTTTGTACCACAGCACAACAGAATATATCACTCAGATTTTGTTAAAGTAAATAAAAGCAACCATCTAATTATTTCTGAGAAACAGGAATGTAAAGAGTTACTTTTAAAATTGTAACTGTAATGATAACTAAGCCTTGTGACTATAATTCTACTTAATTATATTTTAAATCTAATTTTCAGCCCTGGGCAAAACCACCATTAGCTACAACACTTGGTGAGATGAGAAGAGAAGAAAGACAACCAGATGGCAACATTAGTTCTCACACACACAGAAAGAGAGACAGAGAAACACAAACAAAGCAGCAATATCCTCTTTCAGGTCCCATAGACTGCTTCTAATCATGTACAGAAAAACTCTTGTCTTCTTTGTTTTTCAGTGGCCAGGTTTAAGCTGCAAAACTGGGTCACTAGTCCTCATGAGGCAATCCCACATCCATCAGACAAGTGGGTGTGACACACATTCCCATATCTTGGAGGAGCTAACATCTATTGAATGCCATCAAGCAATCAACTTCAGCTGTCAAACTATTTTTAAAAAACTTTAGAGGTAGCTTTTTTTTCTTCCTTCTTTTCCTTCCGCGGCCTGTTGGAGAGGCAAGATGGCCAAGCGCACCAAGAAGGTTGGGATCGTGGGTAAATATGGTACCCGATATGGAGCTTCTCTGAGGAAGATGGTGAAGAAGATTGAAATTAGCCAGCATGCCAAGTACACTTGCTCCTTCTGTGGCAAGACCAAAATGAAGAGGAAAGCAGTGGGCATTTGGCACTGTGGCTCATGCATGAAAACAGTGGCTGGTGGTGCCTGGACATACAACACCACTTCAGCTGTGACAGTGAAATCTGCCATTAGAAGACTGAAGGAATTAAAAGACCAGTAGAAATGTATTTTTGTGTCAGTGCTGTTTGCCTTTTCCCATTGTTGCAACTCATGTGCTCTGTCACTGATTAAAGGTGTTTGTGAAAAAAAAAAAAACTTTAGAGGTAAAGCTTTTAGAGACTGCACTTATATGAGTGATAGCCCATATAAATACAATTTTCCGACATGAGTAGAAACAACTCATTAGTGGCCTTCTTCAGTAAGGATTCCCCCCCCCAACCAACCAAATTTGTTTTTATTTCTAACACATGGAGGCTCCTTCCAGTTTTCTGGTATTTCCCTCTTTCAGATGGTTTGTCCCACTTTGACATTATAAAGACTGTCACTCGAATGAAGTAATTCCTCTGTTCAGAACTCTTTGTTCTATTGAGTAGTTTCTGTCCTACTGACAAGCTTCGAAGTCTGCTGTATTGAAAAAACTCACCGTATGTTCCAGCATATAAGACGACTTTTAAACCCAGGAAAATCTTCTCAAAAGTCTGGGGTCGTCTTATACGCCGGTTACTCCCATGCCTCCCCAACCTGTGATGGGGCTAGCCAGCCCCATAGTGAGTTGGGGAAGCACGGAGGGTTGGCTGGCTGGCTGGGGAAAGGCTTGCCAGCCACCTCCCATGCCTCTTCAACTCGCGATGAGGCTAGCCAGCCCCATAGTGAGTTGTGAAAGCACGGATGGTTGGCTGTCTGGGGAAAGGCTTGCCAGCCACTTCCCATGCCTCTCCAACCCGCGATGGGGCTAGCCAGCTGTATAGCGAGTTGGGAAAGCACAGAGGGTTGGCTGGCTGGTTGGGGAAAGGCTTGCCAGCCACCTCCCGTGCCTCTCCAACCTGTGATGGGGCTTCAGGAAAGGCGGTTGGTGGCTGGTTGGCTGGGGGCAGGCTTGCCTTCCTGAATGGGTGCCACGATGAGAGGTTGAGGCAAACCCCTAAAATCACCCCCCTGCTGGGCTTTCACTCTCCCTGCAAAGGGAGTGAAGGCCAAACAGAGGGGCAATTTAAGACGCTTTGGATCACCTCCTGCACTTGCCTATGTCTTCGCTCTCTTTACAAAGGGAAGCAAAGACCCAGGCAGGCATGGAGGGTGAGGCAAACCCCTAAAATTGCCCCTCTGCTGGGCTTTCTCTCTCCCTGCAAAGGAAGCAAAGGCCAAGCAGAGGGGAGATTTAAGAGGCTTTGCCTTACCTCCTGTGCTTGCCTGTGTCTTCACTCCTTTTACAAAGGGAAGTGAAGACCCAGGCAGGCATGGAGGCTCCCCATCGTGGCTTCAGGAAGGGCAGA
This sequence comes from Gambelia wislizenii, assembly GCA_030847615.1. Taxonomy (NCBI): domain Eukaryota; kingdom Metazoa; phylum Chordata; class Lepidosauria; order Squamata; family Crotaphytidae; genus Gambelia; species Gambelia wislizenii. The sequence continues at coordinate 365,511,125 of JAUMIR010000001.1, forward strand.
AGGTGGTTGGCTAGCTGGGGGGGGGGAGGCTTTTTAAATGTTTTTTTAATTTTTATTTGGGGTGCGTTGGAAGAGGGGTAGTCTTATACAGTGAGTATATCCCAAACACTAAATTTTAACTGGTAAAGTTGGGGGTCATCTTATACACTGGAAAATATGGTATATTAGCTAAACATGATCACCAGCCAGTGTGGCCACATGATTGGAATTCAGGAACGTTTGGTATATGATTGCTTCCCTGCTTTGGGCTTTAGTATATCACTTTCTCCCAGTCCTGGGTCACCTTCTGTGAACTGAGAAGAGGGGTATAACTGATACCGCTTTGTTTAAAAACCAATTATGAAGTACCCTGCACATTGAGCACTATATATATATATATATATATATATATATATATATATATATGATACAGTAAAGATACAGCTGGGAGAGATCATCCGAAGGCACGGGGAGGGATGCTATCTATATGCTGATGACACCCAAAGATATTTCTTCATGCCTTCAAAAACAGCTTTAGATAAGGATAGTGTGTCCCCTCTGAATGAATGCTTGGAAGAGGTAATGGGCGGGATGAGGAAAAACAAATCGAAACTAAATCCAGACAAAACAGAGGTGCTTACTATTAAGGGTCCTAATCTGAAGGTATGCCAACCAGTTCTGGATGGGATTACACTTCCCCTGAAAGACTGTGTTCACAGCTTAAGAGTGCTCCTGGATCCATCTCTCCAAACATCAGCTCAGATAGATGTGATGGTCAGGAGTGCTTACTAACAGCTTCCGCTGATACACCAACTGTGCCCCTTCCTAGAATTGGAAGAAATAAAGATGGTAGTGCATGTGCTGGTAACCTCAAGTTTCTACTTCTGCAATGCGCTGTATATTGGGCTACCTCTGTACCAGTTTGGAAACTCAGATTAGTTCAAAATATGACAGCCAGATTGGCTACAGGTACATCCAGAAGTGGACGTATTACACCAATATTAAATATATGTTGGCGATTTGCTCCACCCCATCTGGAAAGGATTTTCAAACAATCCATGCACCTTGACTTGTAGGTATATTTAAACAGTGAATTGCCTTAAGCACCTTTGAGAAGCCCATCCTATAATCCCTGCATGATGATGATGATGATGATGATCTCACAGTACGGTATAATGGTTTGAGTGTTGGACTATGGATCTGGAGACCAGGGTTCAAATCCACTCTCTCATCCTCAGAGGAAGGCAAAACCAAGCCTCCCTCTGAAAAAATCTTGCCACGAAAACCCCATAATAGGTTCACCTTGATGTCACTATAAGTCAGAAACTGCTTGAAGGCACACAACATCAATAAATCCTGTAACTGTTTATTCCTCTCCTGTGGAGACTGCACTGAACTGCAATAAGACAGCTTTAGTCCCGCCATTGAAATCTCCTTTGCCCATTATCACATTTAACATCTTTTATCCTTTGAGATGGAAGAATGCCCTGTGTGTTGGTGCCTTTGAATATGATGGGATCTCTTCTCATTAAGAGCAATAAAAGAGCCACTTCTTATCCATGAAATTATATTAAGTGACAGACATACCATCTCTTTCTGATGTAAGCATATGGACAGCTGCATTCTTTCCCATGCCTTTAGCATCACCCATCAAGTGCATTAATATTGAATTAGAGGCTGTAGATCACTTCTCCATTCTTAATGAGTACTTAAATTTTCCTCTAATGAAAGTACTAATTGGTATGATGTTGAAATAAACCTTTTTTTTTCCAGTGCACTTTCAAATATTCTCAATGCAAAGAGGCCTAGAATAGCAAGTCATCAACTTTTTAAGATGAGTTGTCCCCATAGGCAAAAGGTTTCTATAATGCACGGACACTCACAGCATACATGCATACTGGTTGCAAAAATGTAATGTGCTTGCAACATTTTTTTAGTAATTAAAAAGTAGGGCCTTAAAGTGAAGGGAAGTTTTAGACTTCATGTTTGAGATTTCCCTTTGAATAACCTCAAAAAAGGAGAATTGGACAATATTTACAAAAAAGCACTATCCCGGAAGGAAAATGGGAAAATATAAGCTACCATAATTATATTGTCTTGTACAGTGTGTAACTACTGCAAACAATAAATACAGCCGTCCCTCCACATTCACAGGGGTTAGGGGTGTAAGACCCCCACGAATGTGGAAAAATCACAAATAAAAATACGCCTCCTCCCACCCGCAACCCCCTGCCCTTCCAAAGTAGCAACGCGGCTTTTTGAGTCCCATCGCTGCTTTGGGAAGCATGAGGGGTGTCTGCAAAGCCTCTGGCCCAGCCAGCCACCACCCTTCGGCCCTTCCTGAAGCAGCGGGGGGGGGGTGGATGAAAGGCCTCCTGGCTGCCCATCCGCCATCCCCTGGCCCTTTCCGAAGTAGCTATGGAGCTCCTGAGCCCCATTGCCACTTTGGGAAGTATGGGGGTATCTGCAAAGCCTCCCGGCCATCACCCTGGCCCTTCCCAAAGCAGCTATGAGGCTCTTGAGACCTATCACCACTTTGAGAAGTGTGGGAGGTGGCTGCAAAGCCTCACACCAGCCCGGCCACCACCCCTGGCCCTTCCCGAGGAGGCTATGGGCTCTTGAGCTCCATCGCTGTTTTGGGAAGCACGGGGGTGGCTGAAAAGCCTCCTGGCCAACCGGCCACCACCCCCTGGCCCTTCCTGAAGCAGCTATGGGGCTTCTGAGCCCCATCGCCACTTTGGGAAACATGGTGTGTGTGTGTCTGCAAATCCTCCCAGCTGCCCGGCTGCCACCCCCTGTACTTCCTGAAGCGGATATGGGTCTTTCGAGCCCCATCGCCACTTTGGGAAGCATGGGGGGGTGGCTGCCACCCCTTGACCCTTCCCGAAGCAGCCCCCCATGCCTCCTGAAGTAGTGATGGGGCTTGAGAGCCCCATAGCTGCTTTGGGAATGGCCAGGGGGGTGAGGGAAGGCAGCCGAGAGGCTTTTCAGCCACCCGCCCCACCTTCCCAAAGTTGCAACAAGGCTTGAAAAGCCCCATCACCACTTTGGGAAGGGAGGGTGGGGCTGAAAAGTGCCTCTGGCCCAAACTCTCCGCTCTCCTAGGACTTGGCTCTCCACCCCAAACGGAGCCAAGCCCCAGGAGAGCGGCAAGTTGGGCACACAGTTTGCTCGGGGAGCTCTCCGTTTAAATCAACTCCACTCCCTTATGTATGAGGGAGAGAAGCTGATTTAAAGGGGTGCTTGCTGAGCAAACCGTGAATAGGCAGAACCGCGAAAGTGAAAGCCACGAATGTGGAGGGGCAACTGTAGGAGTACCAGGTTTGGATACGGGAGTGTTCAGATTCCCATGCCATCCAGCATTTCACAAATGTTGTGAAAACTGTGACAGGTGTGGCCAAGCAACATCCAAGTATGGTCAAGATGGTAGAAGTTATTAATGAGGAAGAACACATAAACTAGGAGAGGCTGCAGCAGTTTGTTTTTTCCAGAACCTACAGGGAAGGGCAAGTTTCCACCACCTTCTTTCTCACAAGAGGAAAGCAACCAAAATGGTGGGAGGTCTGGAAGCCTTGCCCTATGAGGAGCAGCTTAGGGAGCGGGGTATGTTTTGCCTGGGGAAGAGAAGGTTAAGAGGGAACATGATAGCCATGTTGAAATATTTTAAGGGATGTCATACTAAGGATGGAGCAAGCTTGTTTTCTGTGGCTCCAGAGATTAGGACATGGAGCAATGGACTCAAACTACAGGAAAGGAGATTCCACCTAAACCTTAGGAAGAACTTCCAGACAGAAAGAGCTGTTTGGGAGTGGAATGCACTGCCTTAAAGTGTGGTGGAATCTCCTTCTTTGGAGGTGTTTAAACAGAGGTTCAATGGCCATCTGTTAGGAATGTTTTGATCTTTTATTCCTGCATAGCAAGAGATTGAATTGGATGGCCTTATGGTGAATTACTCACGTTTTATTCTCCCCAAGTTGCTGCCGCCAATCAGTATATTTTTTTACAGTAAATCTAAGGTGCAGAAGTGAGACTTTCTGCTTAAACAAGTTTTTTTAAAAAGCTGTTTCATTGCTTCAGTGCATGATTGCTACTGAGAAAATCCAACATGGCAGTTCCAGCCACTTCATTGCCAGCAAGCTCCATCACCTGTGCATGTCCGACCAACCAGGTTTCCACTTCCACTCTTATCGGGGAATGCACTGTGATCTGAATCAGTTGTCCCAACGAGCAGGAATGTGAATTTCCCTCGCATTATTTTAAAAACATCGGGGAAAGTTGCGAAGCCTTTTACCGCACAATATATGTGTGTATAGAGCCATTGTACTGTCTATTCTCCTTTACGGGTCTGAAACATGGGTCACCTATCGCCAGCATTTACGACTCCTTCAACGCTTTCATCAGCGCAGTATATGCACAATCCTAAATATACACTGGACTGACTATGTGACGAATGTTGCTGTCCTTGAGCAAGCAGGGATCACCAGCATTGAGGCCATGATATTGAGAACACAGCTGTGCTGGGCAGGGCACATTTCTAGGATGGAGGACCATCGCCTCCCCAAAATAGTACTCTACGGTGAACTCACCACGGGTCAGCGTAAGAGAGACGCTCCAAAAAAGCGATACAAGGACTCCCTGAAACAACATCTCAGGCTCAGCCAAATTGATCACCAACAATTGTCCGCCCTGGCCTCACATCGGGAGGCATGGAGACACACTATCCACAATGCTGCAGCCATATTTGAGAACTCACGCCAAACAAGTCTTGAAGAGAAACGACAACGCAGAAAGAATCACAACATGGAAACATCAGCCAAGGAGACCTTCCGATGTGCTTTCTGCAACTGGACTTGTCTATCTCGGAATGGCCTTTTTAGTCATCAGCGTGCTTGCAGAAAGTGCGGGATGAGTCCTTCCTGAATCTTTGCTTGCGAAGAAAAGCCAGAGAGAGATTTTCACCATTTAGACAACCCCCACAAAAATCCTGTCCATCATAAACCACCTTCTCTTTGAAGTATTTTTGACGATGGCTTCTCAGCCACTATTTTATTCTGTTAATAGAAATCAGTTTTCTTAACATCCAGAGTGTGTATTCAGCTATGCTCAGCTTTTCTTTTTGGAGATACAACAAATCCAATGAAGACCTGGTCAATTAATTAACATTTAAGTCGCCCAGTGTTCAACAGAGCTTTCTCCCAAGTAAGTATGCACAAGACTGAAGTCTAAATCACAGTATTTACCTGGATGCAATTCTAAACTTTGAGTTTCAGCCACATTATAGCTCCTAAGGTACAGCAATGTTCCAGTTTAAATTAAACGTGAAAGGAAATAATACCAGTGTAGCAGTGCTTTATTTTATTTTCTATTTTATTCATGGGAAATGGCTACAACTCCTTGCAGGGACTGAATACAAGTTAATTAAGAATGCTGTGGAGCAGATCCCCTGGGAGATGCTCACATATGGTAAGATGCAGTGTGCAATTTGCTATTTTCTCCTTTTTGGTCCCTGAATGCTGATTTTCTTTTTAAAATTTGGATAGGATGATATTCCCTGCCATGTTTTTAATGCAAATGAAATTTGATGTCTCTGTAATTCAAGGGTCTTTGAATTCAGAAATACTAAATATGCAATGGTTTAACTTTGAAACAGACAGGCAGATTTAAAACCATTTTAGCAATAGCATTTATTTTCAAATATGCACTTAGGAGTCACAAACTCATTATAAAGCATAAGAGGCAATGCTTAAAAAATAAGCAAGGCTTTGATTCAACAATTGTTAGAAACATGTATAATCCAATCTATCTAATGGAATTTGGAGGACAGAAATGGTTCAACAGTATACACAAACCAGTGACTGTTTGTGGGAACTGTGTCCATGATATGTATCTGTAAACACTGCAGTGCTTTGTGGACTTTATCTATAGGTGTATTTATGTAAGGTTAACCATCTGGAGCTCAGAGCAGCCATTCAAGCAAGTCTGTAAAATTCTAGTCTGTCAAAAAAAAAAAAAAAAAAAGGAAAAGGTAAAATGAGCAGGGTGAAGGTGAAAATGACTTTAAGATTTTCTGTTCTGAAATAGTATTTTATTTATCTTCCTCTATGGGAATTTACAACATTCCCATTACAGTATGACCTGCTCCCATGGGGATACATTCCTGGATTTACTATGGATAGCAAAAATTGTGTATTGTAGTACTGAACCCTATATTTTCGGCAGAGGTTGACCATAGAATCGCACTAGAGAGAACATTTTTTAAAGGCAGGGGGCCATGGATATCAGTCCCATGGATGTGGGAATTTTATTGGAATCTTATGTATGTGTATACAGTATGTCTCTGGAAGGGAGTCATGTGTTCTTATCCAGCTTGGATTATAATCCCAACTGGAAAAGAACACAAGCAAATAAAGCCATGATGATCTCTCGATATTTTGGGTGATTGACTGTTGTGTCACAAAGATTATCTTCCAAACCTTGGACATATGAAGATCAGTGACAACTTTATACAAGTGGCAAAAAAAATGTAAGAGGCAGAACAGACTTTAGAAAAAGTCTGCAAATATGAATCCCTACAAACATGTGTCACCAGAGGCTTCATAAATTTCCTGCTTTACTACCTGACTGGAACAGGGAACATGTCCAGAACGTGGTGGTATACAGCATACATAAGTCATAAACTGTGTTCCATTTTGTAGGTCAGATGTCATGCAATTCTGCCTTCGGCCTGAAACATGTCATCAGCAGATGACACAGTTCTGAGCAGAGCTTGTAAGAGGTACTTTTTTGGAATGCATCTCCCAGTCTTTCCAAGCAACATGGCTATCATGCTGGCTGGGGAAATCTGGGCGTTGCAATCCAAAAAAAAGTAATTTTTTGCAGGCTCTGGTCTTGAGGCCAAGCAAGTGGACGGTATCCTATCACTCTGAAGCACAACTGTTTGTGTTCAAAGCATATAGGCTATTCTTCTAAAAGTTCCCATTTAAGGAACCTTAACTGCATACTTGTTCTTTCTAAAGTATTTTAAACATAACCACTCATTAATAGAGTTACATTTATTTCCCATACAATTAGATTCTCAGATTGTATGTTGTGTTCCTGACCAATCTGAAATTTCTCATCTTTCCTTGTTGTATTTTAGCTCAAGACAATTCCTGGAGTGCTGCTATCTTGATTTATACTGGACACAGTATGAGTGCAACAAATGTGTAGCAAAAATATGGCAGCATCTCAAGAAAACTGATAATTGAAAGTTAAAATAAAGGATACAAAATGGCCTTGCTAAATAAAAAAAAGGTATAACAACATATCTCTATCCAGTAGAACTGGTAGCCTGAAAGTTCCCAAATCTGGATTGTGATCTCACATATTCCACACAGGTATGCTCTTCATGGAAAAAGGCCTATCCATAGTTTTCAAAAGGATAAGACATTGAGTCTGTTAACAAGATCAGCTCAACCAAGCTTAATTCCTATTAAGGTGAAAGGCAAACTTTTTTAAAAAAACTAGGGTACAAGTCAAAGTCAATACTTTGAATTTTGCCTAGAAAGTAAGTGTGTGTGTGTGTCTCTGGAAGCCAATGAAAAAAGCTGAGCAAAGGTGGTTTTGGTGTTGGCTTGAAGTTAGCCCAAGCATACAGCACATTACAGAAGTCCAATATAGGGGTCACAATAACAAACAAAGGATTCCTGGAACCAGAGACATCAATTAGGCACCTTTAAGATGTACCAACATTCGCTAAAAAGGTAAGAAACGGAAAGATTAAAGTCTTTTTGTCGCTTTGAAAAGGCTCATCCTAACCTTTCTTTACTCTAGTTACAAGGAAGCCCATTTTTCCCCCATCGATCATATCAAAGAGAAACAACCCTTGTGCTACCAGGTTTGCTTTCTGTCCTTCACCTGTACATCTTTTCTTTTTTTTTTCTTTGATTGTGAAGTGCTGTGTTCCATCTTCTTTTTTCTTCAAAACAGTTCCACGTTTAAATGCCAAGAACCTTCCACTACATCCCTGATACATTCCCTACATTAAGAGGATATGACTGTGATTTAGTTTGGGGCTAATCTGTTCATCTCTCTTTGTTATGATTAATTAGCAAACTAGATATATAAAGAAAGGCAGATACTGGGATGTGTGTTTTTCAAAAAATCTTTTATTTATCACTTGACTCTAAGCTTAGGAGGCCTTGAGGTTTGCACAGAGCCTTTCTAGTCCTTTAGCAGATTACAGGCATACAAATAAGCTGTGCTGCACAGTGTTATTTCATAAACATCAACATACAAAATGAATTTTTGAGCAAACATTTTCATTAAGCTTCTGTTCTATTATATAGGAGTCTGGAATACTCATTCAAACACATTTTATAATTTTTTTCTGGTAGAATAGGGAAGCTAATATGAAAGAGCTTATTTATATCACAGATCCTCAAAAATGACACCAGCCAAGGCACCATTTTCACATGAAAGAGTGTGTGTTTGTGTGTTTGAAGATGGGGCCTCCATTTGGATTTTCAGCACAAGAATTTTGTTCTTTAGGTTACCCCCCCCCCATTCAGTACACAGATCAGACTGCATGACAAACACAAAGAAATCACAGTTAATGGTAGGCAAAACCCATCCACTTTTATTCATAAAAAGGCTGGATCTGTCCATACTTTATAGGAAATCCATTTGGGAAAGCTCAGGCTTTTAAAAAGAATTCTTAAAGAATTGGAAAGGCACACCCCCAGAGGAGCTTTTCCTACATCACCAGTCCTTTTCTACATTTTCCTCTCTTATTTAAACTTACGGAGTTGCAACAGTTGCAACAGGTGGTGATGTGTGTCTTATCATGCCTTCATGCATAATAATTACACATCACCTTCTGGTTTCCTCTGGCTTTTCCTCACAAACGAAGATTCAGGAAGGACTCATCCCGCGCTTTCTGCAAGCACGCTGATGACTAAAAAGGCCAATCCGAGATAAACAAGTCCGGTTGCAGAAAGCACAGCAGAAGGTCTCCTTCGGTGATGTTTCTGGGTTGTGATTCTTTCTGCATTGTCATTTCTCTCCAAGACTTGTTCGGCGTGAGTTCTCAAATAAGGCTGCAGCATTGTGGATAGTGCGTCTCCATGCCTCCCGATGTGAGGACAGGCCGGACCATTGTTGGTGATCAATTTGGCCGAGCCTGAGATGTTGTTTCAGGAAGTCCTTGTATTGCTTTTTTGGAGTGCCCCTCTTACGCTGACCCATGGTGAGTTCACCGTAGAGTACTATTTTTGAGAGGCGATGGTCCTCCATCCTAGACACACGCTCTGCCCAACGCAGCTGTGTTCTCAATAGCATGGCCTCAATGCTGGTGTTCCCTGCTTGCTCAGAGACAACAACATTCGTCACATAGTCAGTCCAGTGTATATTTAGGATTGTGCGTATACAGCACTGATGAAAGCGTTGAAGGAGTCGTAAGTGGTGGTGATAGGTGACCCATGTTTCAGACCCGTAAAGGAGAATAGACAGTACAATGGCTCTATACACACTGATTTTTGTGCTTCGCCTCAGGTGTTTATTACTCCAGACTCTTTTGTACACCTGTCAAATACAGTTAGGGGCAGAATATACTGGGAATCCGGTATAATTCAACATTCACATCACCAGTTATAACTGTATTTCTTTTGGTACGGTAACACCTGGATTTGATGCCTCCATTCCAACCTGGCTGTGAGACTTAGGCCTGAGCCCTATGAAATTAAGTCTTGATTATGTGTCCAGGATAGGACCAGAAATGATAGGCAATGTCAAAAACTTTAATGGAGGAAGTTAACTGTTAATGACCTTCTAGTTAAGCAGTAAATTGAAAATTCATTCATCTCCCTATTAGTCATGGAGAAGTCAAGATCTGGTCATTACAAAACAGCAAGACTAAAAACCCTTATCTCTTGGGCCAAAGGCAATATTTGATGCTTTGAGAATACTATAGGTCACCTTACCCATCAAGAATGGATGTTCCCAAGTCAGAATTTTTTCTAGAACTGTTCTGTGAGCGCAGCTTCGTCTTTCCTAAACGGAAAGCACTTTCATGGGAAGAAAAGAATGGGGCCTGCATAGAGCCACCTGTAATGATAACACATCTAGATCTTTTCCTAAGCACACAAAAGCTGTCAATTTACAATTGATCATAGCTTCCCAGTACATATACATACTGGTGATATGTTCACAGTTTGGTGATAAGCAATAGGTTTCTTCTGCTTAGAAGCAAGTAGAAGGAACGGGATGCCCTTACCAGATACAATGAAGCAGCAGTAGGGATGTAGGGGCTGCTTTTTCCAGCACCAAGCAAACACAGGTAAACAGCTGCTGAGTGGCTGCAACGCCCACTGTAAAAACACTACATTTTGGCCCATAAGTGAAGTAGCAGTCGCCATGCCTCCATTTCAATCTCATAAGGTGTTCTGGTGAAAAATCACCACACTCCTAATAACCAGTCAGCAGCAGAAGCCTATTACTCTCTGGTTAACCATCTGACAAATTTCTGCTGCAAATGCCTGTATGGGTGGGTAACAAAATGCACAAGCGCTATTGTCAAGGGACAGAGGTAGTCAGATGAAGGGAAATCATGCCAAAGTTCTGCAGTAATTTTTAGAACTGACATTGAAATAACACTACTTTTTGTACATTGATGGAGCAAGAATGTTAACCTATCCACACATATCTTGCTCCTGTCCAGAGAAGATAATACATCCAGTACTAGAGTCAAAGCATAGCTTAACAGAGCATAGGTTTTTCAACAACTGGTGTGTTATAATGCTAGGAAGCAATGCAGAATGTATGAAATGCAGTCCTGGGACATAGTTGCTATTGACTTTGGGGAATAAAGGAGTGGGGAAACCATCAATAGTCAGTTTCTTTGACATTTTCAAACATCTCATCTCTTTCAAAGATTTACATTATGTAGCACTGTACAAGAAATATTCCAGTGGCCTCTTCTGCATGCATTCATACATATGCACCCTCTCATATACACAAAAACAACTTTATACAATCCAGCTTCAGTTCTTTCTAGATCTAATAGCCATTAATAAAATCTTGGTGTAGAACAAAACTACTGTGTGCGCAAACTACTTGTTCTATGCACAGATCCTTTTTTTTAAACATAAGTAGCAAGGTTCTCTGTTGTGTCTCTACATAACATTAATATTTGAAACATTCTTCAAGGTGATTGTATCTATCAAATTTTTATGTAGATAGGCTGAACAAATGAAAAAGTATTGCATTTTTAAAGGATCAGACTGCTGTTGATTAAGGCTTTGTCAGATCAGGCACTTTCCTTCAGTTTTCCCAGTGGTGCCCCAGCAAGCACTTATATAAGCATTAGCATAGACAAGCTGCCATTACAATATGGAAGTGTCTTAGGATTAAAAAAAAAGTTTTTAAGGACAAAAGTTCTGGGATATGTGTTGTTGGTTTTAAACTTTTAACTCCCATCCTAGGACCTCACAACAGCAACCTGTGAGACAGGCTATGATACAGTGACATGGTAAAGGCCACCCCAGTAAGCCTCACGGCTAAGTGAGAATTTGAACTTGGACTTCCTAACTTATGCACCAAGACTCCAGTGATATAAAGGGAGACAATTTTGGATAGGGAGATATAAATCAGGATGCTGGAATCAGTGCATTATTGAATGTGATACCGAAACCTTCAGGATACCAAAGAAAATGTTACACTCACCCTAAGTAAATAAAATCACCCCACTCATGAGGGGCATGTACTGATGTATTCCTTTTATATAAAACTCTACACATTCACAGGCCCATGGTACAAAAGAAGAGAGGGCACCAATATATGTCAGCTTGGCTCATAAAAAAAATCCGTTTACAATAGCCAAGGACGTATTTGAACACAAAATGAAGTCACCCTTAACACTATAGTCAGTTTGCAGCTAAGCAAGTACTGTGATCAGGTAGGACTGACCTGAGGTTGGCTAATGATGCCTTTGCAGCTCTAATAGAGCAAGTCCTGACATACCCTTCAAGCAACTGTCTCACTAAAGGGAAAGAACTAGTGCTGAGAGTTAATAGCTAACTAGATCTGCTCTTTTAGGACAAAGGGGACCTATTGTGCTTTTCTCAGGAGAATCAGAAAGCTGGATGGACTTTCTAAGAGACTTTGTCCATTTTATATCAAACTAGAGAAACTGTCAGTATCCAGAACAAGGCTTTGTTGAGAATAGCCTGAATGTGGGACAGGGGATGATGGTTTAAGTTCAAGAGAAGTACTTCTGAACATAAATTGTTACAAAATTAGACTCTGTCATATTCACACGAACAATTCTTTCACCAGCTTAACAAAAACACTACATTCTTGCAATAAAGTACTTAATTTTTCATACAACCTAAACATGAACAGATCTATTGATTTCATATAGACAGAAGCAAAGCCCCATCACCCATTCATATTTGAAACAGGTTAGATGTCAAAAGATTTAACCGCACACAGAGAATTATTTATTAAGACATCCTAATGGTACTTGGAAAATTTGAAACACCATTACTTGAAGCATTTTAAAATGCCTCAAGAAGTCCTAGCAAAGGCCTCTGAGTGACAATGTACATTGATTATGGCACTGGCAGGCATCAGTGTACAGAAAACACTCTGCAGCCTGTCCCTGGCACACTGGGTGCTTAGCACTGCCTCGAAGAGTCACCTCAAAAGGGAGAGGAAAAGATGACATAATCTGTACATCATCTAGGCCACAGGCTCACAGAGGTACCAGATATTTCTACACACATAGGTAGGATTGTTTATAATTATGGGGAAAAGAAAAAAAGGTTGTGTTTTTTTACAAATGCCAAAACAATATAAAGATATTTGAAAGAACCAAATGTTATGAAACCATCTGGATCAAACCACTATAGAAATATTTAGTCTAACAGCCTGAATAATATAGTCAAAAAAATGTGTCAAGTGTATGCTTTCACGCATAATGTAACAAAGGAATTTTAAACAAGGAGGACATTATTTGTAAATGAAAAAGAATCATGTGACATTTAACTTTTCTTCCACAACACAACTGAGCTTTCATTTAAAAATGAAGATGAACTAGTATGTGAAAATAGTTTCTCTAAGATCTGGTTTATTAACATACAAGAATTTTAGCAGCAAGAAGATACCTAAAAATACCTAAAAAGACATAAAGTAAATTCTCTAAACAAACTATAGTGACATTAAAATACCAGAAACAATTTTTGCTTGACTTTAGTAGATGGGTTATAATGCCTACAAATTTATAAGCAAACTCCTAACAAATTCTTAGAAGTGCAAAATGCACAGTTATTAAAACACACATACATAAAAACACCCACATCACTTAGCCACCACAGTTTTGGCTTTTCATTTCCACCTCCCCAACCCCCACAAATCTTTGTGACAATACTAAGCAACCTTTAGCAAAACACAGCAAGTGAATTAAAAAAAACAACTAGTTGCTTGCCTGAATGATGCATACTAGTCTAAAATAAATAAAAGCCAGATATTTTTTACACACGTCTGTGCTCTGAAAATAATACTATCAGTGGATGTCCTCATATACTTTAGGAATTCACACTGCTTTACAATTTTTAACAGCACTACTGTGAGGCTATTGTTCTTGATGATGATTGTAAATCTCAAAACAACAAAAAAGGCATAGGAATTTAGGATACATTAGTCCTTTTTATACAGTTGCCACATTTTGGCACCAGCAATAGTTACTTCATAAGACTGCAATCTGAGTAGATAGGTTCCTCCTTAAGGTTTCTTTTTTGTTTTGTGTAGGCAACTAAGAACAGTTGATTTTGATGTACTTTTGCTAGATGATCCTTGACTCAGAGATGAAGATTTTTCCATTTCCATTTTTTTCTCTGGATTATCCAGACTCTGCTTTATGATTGACCCTGGAGACAATGACCCAGATCCACCACTCTGAATCTTTAAAACAAACAACAAAACTCATGAGCACAAGGAGACAATGCTGTATTGAACACATTAGGCAAGGCATGGGAGGGAACAGCAAAGCTGTGGCATTCCTCCAAGTGGGAAACAAACTGGGAGTATTTGTCCCCTAACTTATATACAGTAGCTTAATTTTCTATTGTACTGTAGTAGTGTTACCTGGCCTTACACTCCCTCTCTCCAATAATTCATAATTTGGTAATATTAGACATTCTCATGAGGTCTAGGTAGACCAGGCAAGACCAAAGTGGGTTCAAGTGAAGGTCACCCAGGACCTAACAAAGATGTCTTGGAAATTCCAAACAACCACACACAAGATGGAATTAAGTGGAGCCCTGTAGGATTATAGTAATCAAGGTGGAATGTGCTAATCCTCTCTTGGACACTCTTGGCAGTGAGTCATGCTCCAAAACAAACTGTGACTAGAACACCCATTATCCCCCCAAATCCATGCAAATATCCTTCCTTACTCCTCTCCTCTCCCAGCCATTAGTAGCAATTACCGAAGTTGTGATTTTCTTTAACTGTGGGGAACACATCTACGCATTGTGTTACACCCAAACACCTCTTCAGGATATGAAATTGGGTATAAATATTAGTCCCAAATACTGTCCAATGTGCACTGTTCTTCTCATACTGTCATTTTGCCAGACTCCTGTGGCACCCTCAGGTTCGCAGGTTCTGAGTTTCTTTGCTACACAAATCTCTGCTCTTCAGACTGATAATTATAGCTTCATTTCCTGAATCTATTCCTTTGTCCAAATCTTTCTACCTTAATTCTCTGTAAGCCATGTGTGGTCACTTGAGAGCGTGAGTGCATGTGTGAATGATTACGTGTTTATTTTCCAATAAAAACTATTTTTATTTATTTTAAACCCAGAGTCTCTGCAGTGAGTACTGGTATACACAGGAGAAAGATCCTGTAAGTTACCCAACCTCTTGCAGCCATACCTATGAGCTACTTAAAATTCCCCAATTTAATATTGTAATTTGAGTGTCATGAGTGGGTCCCCATGGACTGCCAGCAATTTGGGTAACAAGTCACAACAACTGTGGTATCCACAAAGACATCAGTAAAGAAGGTTTTAGAGGAGGTGAAACTTAAAAAAAAAATCTGCAACAACAAAGCTACTCAGAGTAGGGAAGCAGTTGATTCTCAAAAGGATTATAAATCACAAAAGTTGAATATACCAGTATGAATTACAATGATCTACTGAATAAAACTAAACATTCTATAAATGTTTATGATGAATTTTTTTATTATTATTATTTCACTTTCTTCCTAGTCCGTGACTCAAGGTGGTTTATAACAGTCACTAACGCCCTGGGAATGTATAGGACAATCACTAGGCTCACAGCTAAACTCAGTTCACCCAAATGTGCTATTTGTATGAACCAACATTAGCTCATGGGTACTCTACATACATGCCATGATGGTGGCACTTTTTCTCATCAGGAAGTCTGGATATTCACATATAGACTCTATTGGCTAGGGATAACATAGTTCAACATATTTGGGGCATTTGGTTGTGGTAAGCGATAAAAAGGGATTGAAAAAAACTCATGTGACAAATGCTTCCACATGATCCAAGACAGATACAAGCTAGGCTTCTTCATATTCATTACTGAAGTGGTTAAATGGGGAGCGGGGGCACATGACTGAACTTGAGCCTTTAAAAAAAGCAGTGTTTTTGTAAATATGCTTACACTAGAAGCTGACTTGGCAAATGAACTTTTCTTTTTAAACGTCCCATTTTGCAAAGTGCTGGTGTGTTTTTTCTTGTTAGTCTGAAAAAAAAAGAATAAAAGTCAACTAGTTTGAAGAAGAATAGATGGTAAAAGAAAAACAGAAAGAAGTTTCTGTGATGTACAAAATTTGATTCTCTCAAAGACAAATCAGCCCAATTCTATGCTATTGTCTACTTTAAGTTATTTAATTAAACAAGTGTCAGAAAACTTTTACTTTTTTTGTTGGTGTGGAGGGTTTGCTGCTCCCACTTTCTGTTTCTGTGTCAATACTAGGATCTGAGTTGCCATTGCTGCTAACAGGACTGTTTTGTCCTTCACAGATTTCTTCCTGTTGAGCAGTGGATGAGCCGTTCTGTTCACCTTCAGAAATGCTTGCTTCTCCACCCTCTGTACTGGAGCTTTTATTCCACTTCTTCATCAGCTCAAGGACATTAAATTGCCGCTGAACAATGTGTGTTTCACCCTAAACAGTAACAAGGAATTCAGTATTTATTTTTAAATTGTAAATAACAAACAAATAAGCAGTTGGCATTTGTGATGGAAGACATGGTTTCATGAAGCCTAAGTGTTTCTTTAATTCTCTCGAACAGGTCAAAAACATAAGGGATTTCATGTAGGCAAAAGAAAGAACTTGTGCCCTATAATAGCATCTACTTTTTATCCCCATTGTTAACCAGACTGGACTGAGGCCTCCACAATTATGGAGTTGGGGTCTCATTAGTGAAATAGAAGCCCACAGTCCTCCTCACATACATTAAACAGCCTCTGTCTTCAAAGTAGTAGGAAACATAGACAATAGCTTATTCTATGGTTCTTTGACATGAAGAAATAGTGCTGGCAACTTTGAAGTACTACAATACCCAGTGAATCACCAGATCCAAGAGAGGAACAAGTGTTTGCTTCAAGGCCCAACAATATTGCAGTCTGGAGGACTTGCTACATAAAGACCCATGTATTATTGGACAGGAGCAATAGTATCTGATCATCTAATGCTACATCTGGGGAAGAGGTGGATGTGATGGTGATAAATATGAGGAGCATTCAGAATGAGAATAATCCTGATCAGATTCTTGCTCTACAAGAATCAGAGATAGTGTCCACACACACACACACACAAAACTGAGGAACTGACAGCATCTCTGAACAATGGCTATGCCAGCACTCCAGATGAGCAACTGTATCACTGTATAAGTTGGTGTCTGTATCAAAGGCAGAAGCATTTCCAAATTCAGATCCAAAACTGTTGGTGGTATGGCTACTAATGCAGAAGCTGTTGGTGATGTTGGGATTGAAAGGAAACAGGCCCTGACGGCATAAAAAGATGCTGTTAGCATGCCCTACTACCCCTCCCTATAACATCTCAGAATTGGAAATATTGGACATTTTGAAGCGGTCAGGTAGGCCAGGGTGATCCAAAGTGAGGTCAGATGGCCACAAGGACCTGGGAAGGTGTCTTTGAAATATTTTTAGTAAGCACACCCAAGCTAGGAGTAAGTGGAAGCTCTTAGTAAATAAATAAATAATAAAATAAGAAGGTATGTGCTCATTCCTTCTTGGGCCCCTCAACGGCGAGTCACACATCCTAAACAATCAAGTAGCCTACACAACCCAAATTCCCAGGAAATATTCCTCAGAACCCCCTCCTGTCCTACAATGCAAGGTTGTCATAAACCCATTAATACCTATCTCCCAGCCATTTAAGACAATCAGTGGAGTTTTGTTCTCCTTTGTTCCTCCCGTGGAAGAGTCATTTAGCCATTGTAGTAGCCAAAATGTGCCTTCAAGGCATGAAATAGGTTATAAATATTCCAACCTAAACAATAACCAAGTGTGTCACTGCAGACGAGACCCAGCTACACTCTGTTGGTATGCCCCCAGATCAGAACTTCTAGTGCCACCCTCAGACTTCTTCTGTCTGAGTACTTCACTACACTTCAAGACTGGTAACTATAACCCTATTTCCTGAATCTATTCTTTTATCCAACCTTTCTGCCTTAACTGTTCGATAGCCTTGTGTGATTCTTGTGGGTGTGTTGCATGAGTGGATGCTTTTTGTGATGTCTCCAATAAAAACTATTTCACCTTAACCTGGAGTTCTTTGCACTTAGTACTGGTATACATAGGTGAAAAAGGTCCAAAAGTTATCCACCTCTCGCAGCCTTCCATTTGAGCTAATAATCATTCCCCCAAATATTAATATAGTTTTGGTATCATGAGTGGGGCTCTAAAGCACCCCCACCTCTTTGGTTAACAATGCCACCAGTGCAGGAGGAGAAGCTATAAAGAGGTGGACATCACAGGCAGTATCATATGGGTTGCTCCTGGTACTAACACTGGAATCACCCCAAGTAGGCCTTCTATGGATTGGACTGGTTTGGGATTGGGCAGACTAGATACAATAAACATAACCAGCCAGTGACAACTACGGTGTCCAATAAAGGGAGACAGAGATCTGATGGATTGGTAATAAGAAAGGTAATCCCAATCTCTCTGTCCATACTCTGGATACCATGGATTATCCTGTAGAGGGTATTTGAGCAGAGCTCAATCCCATCTATGCAGAGATCACTCTCCCTCTTATTCTTACAACTGGCACATTTGTTAAACGAGGCTTTCAGGGCCATAACTTCCTGGGATACACAGATAGCATCTGAAGATGACACCTGAAGAATAAAGAAAATGAACATCTAATGACAAAATGGGGATATATAACTTGAGAAGAAAAGAAAGAAGAAATGACTGACAAAAATCTCCAAAAAGAGAAAACATTCCAAATGTTGCTCCAGCAGACAAAGAGAGAATTAAATGGAATATCATGTGCCACATCCTTTCAGCATATGCAGTGGCAGGCCCTCACAAAAACTCTGCTCAACAATTAAATGTTCCAAACCACACTAAACCAGTGCAGAAAGCACAAAAAACCCCGTAGTATTTCACCCATACCATAAATCCATCTATAGCAAGACAAACTCAGAGCAATGTAACATATGTCCTCTTTTCCAGCCACTAGATGATGATGATGATGATGATGATTTGTATCCTACCCATCTACAAACGCAACCGGGGCAGCTTACAGCATTTAAAATATACATTCAAGACCCTCCTTCCCACCCCCCTTAAAATACAATTAGATAATTCAAAAAATTTAAAACAGACTTAATAAATACTAAAAATGAACAATAAAGATAGCTGTATCGGGATTGGGCTAAATTAGATTTTTCTTTCTGATGACCAGGTATCTATTCAGATTACATTGCCTACATCACTATACTCGAGTTTTTGTCTTCCTATAGTACAGGGCTGTGCATATACACACATGTGTTGTTGTTTTTAGCACTTAGGGTTGTGATGAGACAGACATGTGGTGAGAGAACTAATTCTACATAAATCAGGGTAATGTATTCCCAGTCCTTCCAAGTTTATAGAATGATTTTCCAATGTGGACTCCAATTTTGCAGGTGCAAATTTACATCTGTAATTAACTATAGACAAATTGATGTTGTAGACATTCAAATAACTACCTTATTTGCAAGTGCATTCAGGTAATTAAATTTCTAAGTGCACCAAATCGCACCTACAAAATAAGAGGCTGAGTTGTGGCCTCAGGAAAAAAAAACTGCTATGTTTTAAAGAGCTACAAATACTTAAATAGCACATGAAATGGAAGGGTGGTTGTGTTCTGACAGTTTTTAAGAAAGTGGAACCACTTAAGTTAATTGTCTGTATTGCCTCATTTGAACACCTGTTGAGTTTAATTGGCTAGCATCTGGTGCTAATTGTAGGGAAAGTGGAGGATTACTAATTGGTTGCCTTTTAGATTGTTTCATTTTCTTTTGTCTTTCCTTCAAGCTTTTTTTACTTCAGATTTTAAGGGAATGCACGTCAGTGAGATTCAAAGTGGAGAATGAAACAGTTCACCTCTCCATCATGTGGCACCCAGAATATGTTAGAAACACATTTTCCACGTTGTGATTTCCAGTAGATTCTGTTCTGAATAGCAATACTCCCACACCCCAGCATCCAGAGGGAATAAAGATTTCTTGAAGATTTTGCTCAAAAAGTAAGAAGCAGTTCATAAACTATATTAATAAGAAAAAAAATAGGTTCTCGTGTGTATGATGGAGAAATTCAAGAGTATTTACATAGCTGCAACTAGGTAGGACTGCTAAATTACTAACTGGTAAACAATTTGTGAGAGCGGGAACTCACAAAAACAAGAAATGAGAATAATTATTTATATGCTCAGTAAGAGCAAAACTCTGGTCAACTGGAAGGTAGGAGGAAAACAGGTGAGAAGAGGCTTCAACAGCTGAAAATGAAAAATGGAGCACTCAAACCAGGAAAAGCAGATATATGCACTAGCGACAAAATGTTCCATCAACTCCAAATATGGACCAATGTGTGGAAGCAGAATGTTTGCTTATATGAAGACAGAAAGGTTGTTCTTAAAAAAAGAAGCCCCAGGCCCTCCTAGAAACATTAGAGAAATGCATTACTTTCTCTAAATATTTTTGTACATTACCCCTTGAGAGTGAGATGTCAAAAATTCTTAGGACATGACTAGCTTTTTCTTCGCAAACAAAGATTCAGGAAGGACTCATCCCGCACTTTCTGCAAGCGCGCTGATGACTAAAAAGGCCAATCCGAGATAAACAAGTCCGGTTGCAAAAAGCACAGCAGAAGGTCTCCTTGGGTGATGTTTTTGGGTTGTGATTCTTTCTGCATTGTCGTTTCTCTTCAAGACTTGTTTGTCGTGAGTTCTCAAATAAGGCTGCAGCATTGTGGATAGTGCGTCTCCATGCCTCCCGATGTGAGGCCAGGGCGGACCACTGTTGGTGATCAATTTGGCCGAGCCTGAGATGTTGTTTCAGGGAGTCTTTGTATTGCTTTTTTGGAGTGCCCCTCATACCCTCACATAAATTTGGTGTGCGTATTTTATTTTTATTACTAACTTCTAGAAATCAGAGAGCTCCTATCAATTGTGGGTCCAAGGATAAGTTAAGAACTGTTTTAATGGACAAGCATAAACCTGGGTACACAGAACTAACAAGAAATGAAGCTATGCAAAAATATTTTTTAGTGGTTACCAGTGTGTATATATTTTTAAAAAAACAATACTTATGCCAAAGGCTAAATGTTCCTAACTCTGACCCAAAGGATAGCCAGTGATCACACAATCAGAGACTTTTAAACAAACTATCACTAGTACTTTGCGTAAAGAGTTAACATATAAAATTCTGTCAAAATGATATTTTATCAACTGTCCTTGTGCTAAACTTGGTGAAAGCTTCTGATTCAGTGAAAATTTCTACAACACACCTCATAGTTCTGATATATTAGGCATATCTGTGCTAGACCATAAACAATATTAATTATGACAATTATTAGATAACATATTAACATTATCATTTGTTGTCTTAACTATATTGCACTAGTGCTTTTGTGACCAGTACTGGCTACAAATCTACTTCCAAGATCAATTAAAAGTGCTTTAAAGCCCTAAATGGCTTTGTACTTGTAGTAAAGTACTCTGTGAATGCTTTAAAATAAAATAGATATGTGATAGATATGTGTATATGTATACATATTTCTTTTTGTAGTCAGATACAAGCTGTAGGTAGGTGAGTTAACTGATTGACCTATGCAAATCCAAATGAGGTAAGGTTTATTGTGGGGAAAAGCAAAGGTCTGAAAAAGCATTAGAAGCAGCATTTTGATTCCTCTCCCTCCTTTTCTCCCCTTCATCATTGTAGCCCCTGGCATATATTTCCTCTGATCTTGGGAACTGGACAAACAGAAATGCTGTGAATACTAGCTTTATAATCCACAGAACATGTCCTTTTGCCTCTACCACCACTAAGAGGTTAAAAACAATAAAAGGGGCCTTTTTACTTATGTCCATAACAAAAGGAAGAACAAGGAAATGCTAGAGCCACTATATGGAAAAGATGTGGAATGCTAACAGGGGATAAAGAAAACACAGAATTACTCAACACCTTCTTTGCCTCCATCTTCTTCCAAAAGAAAACAGTGATCAGTTAAAAGAACTGGCAGAAGTAATCCCAGAACCGCTAGAAATAATCTTTGAGCATTCCTGGAGAACAGGAGAGCTGTTCCCCATCTTCAAAAAGGGCAAAAAAGAGGACCCAAACAATTACCGCCCAGTTACGGTAATTGTTTGGCCCTCCTATGCTGCCTCCTCTGCAGCTCCTCTCCGCAGCTGGGAGGGAAGGGGGGCGTGCCTAGTGTGCCACTGCCTCTGCCACCTCCTCCTCTTCCTCACCTCCCCTGCCTGCCCATGGCCCATTCAGGAGGTGTCTGTGGCCACTCTCCCTGATGCCACCAACGCCACCAATGTGGCCCAGCCCCATCACCGCCACAGCCAAGCCAAGCCAAGGGGTATGGTTAGCCCGGAGAAGAGAAGGTTGAGAGGTGACATGATAGCCGCATTTAATAATTGAAACGATGTCATATTGAAGAGCATTTATACGTATTCTTTCCAATTACTTAGCTTTCTCTTCTCCTTTAAACGTATTCCTTCCTGGTTGGTTTATTTTATATTCATTTGTACCATAATCTTACATTTATTCCTTATATCGTTTTAAGCATTTAGTGTTATTTCTGGTCATAATTACTATATCCATTTCAATTCAAATAACCTTTCTGATTTGGCAAAGCAAACTAAGGTTTCAATCTAATAGGAGGACTATTTTCTCCCTACCATACATCTATATTCCATTTGTCTTTCCAGAACCTTTTAACAGGTTCCCATTCCTTTTCTGTTTTGTTCACTGATTGATTTTTCAATCTAGCCGTCAATCTATCTGAGTCTAGAGCATCATAAAGTTTTCCAAGCCGTTCTTCTATAGTTGGGGTCCTCTCATCTTTCCAACAAGATCTTTTTAATTCCTCTTTCTGTAACCTTTCCAATTCTATCAACCATGGTCAATAAATAAATTTCAGGATCTAAACCATAGTTTATTCCCAAAATTTCTCTTATCTTTACACGTATTCTCCTCCAGTAGATTCTCGCAATAGGGCACTTCCACCAAATATGTTGAAATGTTCCTTCAGCTTTTTTACATTTCCAACATTGGCTCTTGCTGGTTTTGTACATTTTATCCAATTTAACAGGTGTTAAGTACCATTGATAAAACATTTTATAATAATTTACCTTCATTTTTACAGATAATGTGAACCTATGCGTCATTTCCCATGATTTTTCCCATCTGTCAAGTTCTAACACCTGTCCTAACTCTTTGGCCCATCGTATCATAGTTTTTTTTTATTATCTCGTCTTCCAATTCTCTATCTATCAGTATTCTATAATACTTAGCCACTTGATGTTCACTGTTTCCATAAATTATCTTATCAATTTCATTTTGCTCACTTTGCAAATTCTCTAGTTTTAGATCCATTTTGTACCTTTCATATAATTGTTTGTACAAAAACCAACTTACACTATAACCATCCTCCGTAAGTTTTTCTCGGGGTTTAATTATCTGTTCTTGTGTTACCTTCATGAGGATTTGATGATAACCAGTCTTGATTTATTAATTTTGACATCCCGAAAAAGGCTTCTTGGGTTGAAACCCTTAACGGGATTTCTTGATAGAATTTTGTTCTTAAATCCTCCCAAATTTTAAGAAGTGCTCTTCTAACATAATGATGATCAAAGATTTTCATAGAATCATAGAATTGTGGAGTTGGAAGAGAACACGAGGGCCATCCAGTCCAACTCCCTGCTACGCAGGAAATCTTGTTCAAAGCATCCCCGACAGATGGCAATCCAGTCTCTGTTTAAAGACCTCCAAGGAAGGAGACCCCACCATGCTCCAAGGGAGTGTGTTCCACTGCCGAACAGCTCTTACTGTCAAAAAGTTCCTCCTAGTGTTGAGGTGGAATCTCTGTTCCTGGAGCTTGCATCCATTGCTCCGTGTTCCAGTCTCTGGAGCAGCAGAAAACAAGCCTGCTCCATCCTCAGCGTGACACCCCTTCAAATACTTAAACAGGGCTATCATATCGCCTCTTAAACGTCTTTTTTCCAGGCTAAACATACCCAGCTCCCTAAGTCTCTCCTCATAAGGCATCGTTTCCAGACCTTTCACCATTTTAGTTGCCCTTCTCTGGACATGCTCCAATTTGTCAATATCCTTTTTGAATTGTGGTGCCCAGAACTGGACACAGTATTCTAGGTGAGGTCTGACCAAGGCAGAATAGAGCGGCACTATTACTTCCCTTGATCTAGACACTATACTTCTATTGATACAGCCCAAAATCGCATTGGCTGTATCAGCTGCTGCATCACGCTGTTGACTCATGTTCAATTTGTGGTCTACTAGGACTCCTAGATCCCCTTCGCACGTAGTCTCATTCAGCCAGGTCTCTCCCATCCTATATCTATGCATTTCATTTTTTCCGCCCTAAGTGCAGTACCTTACATTTCTCTGTATTGAATTTCATTTTGTTAGCTTTGGCCCAGCTCTCCAGTCTATCCAGGTCATTCTGAATTTTGATCCCGTCCTCTAGGGTATTAGCTACTCCTCCTAATTTGGTGTCATCTGCAAATTTGATAAGTATGCTCCTAATTCCCTCATCCAAGTCACTGATAAAGATGTTGAATAGCACTGGGCCCAAGACAGAACCCTGTGGCATCCCACTGGTCACATCTTTCCAAGACGAAGAGGAGCCACTGCTGAGCACCCTTTGGGTTCGGCCGGTCAACCAATTACAAATCCACTTAACAGTTAACTTGTCTAGCCCACATTTTAAAAGCTTGTTTGCAAGAAGGTCATGGGGAACCTTGTCAAAGGCCTTACTGAAATCAAGGTATGTGATGTCCACAGCGTTCCCTTCATCTACCAAGCTGGTAACTTTATCAAAAAAAAAAGAGATCAGATTAGTCTGGCATGACTTGTTTCTCTGAAATCCACGTTGACTTTTTGTGATTATGGCATTGCCTTCTAAATGTTCACAGACTCTCTGTTTAATGATCTGCTCTAGAATCTTTCCTGGTATTGATGTCAGACTAACTGGACGATAATTGTTGGGATCCTCTTTTTTTCCCCTTTTTGAAGATGGGGACAACGTTTGCCCTCCTCTAGTCTGCTGGGACTTCTCCTGTTCTCCAAGAGTTCTCAAAGATTATTGCCAATGGCTCTGAGATTATATTTGCCAGCTCTTTTAATACTCTTGGATGTAGTTCATCTGGTCTTGGAGATTTAAATTCATTTAGATTAAGAAGGTATTCCTGTACTACCTCTTTACTTATTTTGAGCTGGATTTCCCCTGTTGTGTCCTCTGTTCCATTCTCCTCAGGTTGGTCACCCTTTTCCTTTTTGAAAACACTGAGGCAAAGAAGGTGTTGAGTAATTCTGCCTTCTCTCTCTCCCCTGTTTTTATTTTCCTTCTTTTTGTTATAAATTAAATAAGCATGCCATCCGTAAGAGAGATCATGTCCCTCTAAATCTAATAATTTTTTGTTATCTAAACGTATCCATGGTTCTATTTAAGTGAGTGAACAGGCCTGATAATACTTAAGTAAGTCTGGCAAAGCACGTCCTCCTCTTTCCTTTCTTTCTGTTAATAGTTTGTACTTAATTCTTGCCTTCTTACCCGCCCAAATGTAGCTAAGTAATTCTCTTCTCCAGGAAGTAAAGCATTTGTTATTCATTATAACCGGTATGTTTTGAAAGAGGAACACGAACTTGGGTAGGATTGTCATTTTCACAGATGCTATTTTTCCTAATAGGGATAAATCTAATCTGGACCATTTAATCAGGTCTTTTTTTATTTACTTCCATAAAGTTCCATAATTATTTTCAAAAAGGTCTGCATTTCTTTTAGTTAACCAAATACCTAAATACTTGTTTTTTTCCTCTATTTTAAATCCTGTTTTTCTTTTTATCAGTTCTTCTTCTTGACCTTTAATATTTTTCATCAGCACAACCGTTTTTTCATTATTTATTTTAAGTCCTGATACTTCTGCAGTCATCTAATATGAGCTTAAGTTCATCCAGCTGGTCCAAAGGTTCTTCCAATATGACAACCACATCATCAGCAAAAGCTTTGACTTTGTATTCATTTCCTTTAACCCTAGTACCCTTTATCTTCTTATTAATTCTGATATTTCTAATGAATATTTCAATTACCATAAGAAATAACAAAGGTGACAGCGGACAGCCTTGCCTAGTCCCCTTTTTGATCTTAATTTTCCCTGTCTTTTTGCCGTTAACTATCACATAAGCTGCTTGATCTTCATATATCCGATTGAGCCATTGTTTAAAATTATCTTCTATATTTCCAGGATCTTCTTCAAAAATAGCCATCTCACATTATCGAATGCCTTCTCGGCATCTAAAAAACAGAATGCCACTTTTTTCTCATTGTGTTTGTCGTAATACTCCAATAAGTCTATTACTGTTCTTAGGTTATTTCTCATGTATCTTCTAGGGAGGAAGCCGTTTTGGTCCTCATGAATTATTTGATTTAAGATATTTTTAAATCTCTCGGCTAAGATGATTGCGAAGATCTTATAGTCCGTATTTAATAACAATATTGGTCTATAATTCATGGGATCTCTTCTGTCTTTCTGTTCCTTTGGTATTATAGTAATGTTACTTTCCTTCCATGAATCAGGAATTCCCTCCTTTTTTATGGCATTAAATGTTATTTGAAGAGGGATAAGCAAGGCTTCTCTTAGTTCTTTGTAATAAATTGAAGTAAATCCATCTGCTCCTGGAGTTTTGTCTAATTTCAGTTTCTTAATCGCCTCAGTAATCTCCATAATTGTAATATCTTTATCCAGAATTGCTTTTTGTGTTTCGGTTAATTTTATTATATCTTGTTTTTCTAAATAGTTATTAGCTAATTCTTCCAAATCCTTATGTTCCGGGTCATTATATAATTTTGTGTAGTAATCTTGAAAGCTTCTTTTTATTTGATTTTGTTCCATGGTTATCCTTCCCTTATACTTAATCTCTCTTCCATTTGTAAGTTTTATTGTTATAAAATGTAGTTACAAGGTTGAAAGGAATTTTTTTTGTCTATTGCATGAATATATATATATATATATATATGAATGTAATGTTTTTTTTAAAAAAAAATTAAAAGAAAGAATATCATATTGAAGAGGGAGCAAGCTTGTTTTCTGCTGCTCCAGAGACTAGGACGAGGAAAGTAATGCATTCAAACTACAGGAAAAGAGATTCCACCTAAATCTTAGGAAGAACTTCCTCATGGTAAGAGCTGTTCAACAGTGGATTACACTGCCTTGGAGTGTGGTGGAGTCTCCTTTGTTGGAGGTTTTAAACAGTGTCTGTGTGGCTATCTGTCAGGAGTGCTTTGATTGTTTATTCGTGCATGACAGGGGGCTGGACTGGATGGCCATCATGGTCTTCCAACTCTATGATTCTAAAAATGTAGGGCCACTGAAGCTTCCATGGTAGGTAGAAGGAGCTGTGCAAGGTCAGATTTCCCCACCTGAGCTCAGATCTCTCTTTCCATTCTGAAAGGGAAAAACAGATCCGAAACATCCTATAACCCCTGGAAAGCCCTGCTATGGACCAGTTTCAGCCGAAAAGATGGGGAGCACATGCAAACGTATGACTTTTCAAAAAAGCAATCAAAACTATATACTCATTGTTTTCAGTAAACCTCCAGTCAATAAAAGTTCAAATATAATTAAAAAAAGATATAATTACTCGCGCGCACACACACACACACACTATATATATATATATATATATATATATATACACACACACATACACACATACATACACACACTCGTATATATATGAATATTTATAATGAAAAGACACTTTACTTAAGGCAAAAATATTTAATCCTGTACATGCTTAAATGGAAATTAGTCCTGCTGAACTTAGTGGGACTTACCTCTAATGTTCACTAGTTGAACATTCACTAGTTGGGCTGTGAATTTAGGTACCCCCCATTTTAGGATACTGCTTTGGGTAACAAATATCTATGAAGTTCGGAGATTTCCCCAATACACTGTGCCCTTGACTGTTTATTTAGAATGCACTGTGCTATTTTTGTATTTTTTTTTACTGCCATATTTAGTTACGTAGAATGATACTTTGTGCTTTATAACTCTTTGGTGTAGGCAGTATAGTCTCCTGATGGGACAATTCAGTGCCACATGCATCAACTCTGAAGAACATTATATAACATTTAGCATGAAGAGGTTAATTTTTTAATTTATTTATTTTTTTAAACACAGGAGAATCCTCTACAAGATAAACCACTTTCAAGGCTATACTCTGGATATGCTGAAATCACTTCAGCTGTCATGGCAAAAATTTGAATCTTGCTTTGGCTTTCAGTGGGACTGAACACCTAATCACATTGTAGAGCAGAATCGGGAAAACTTTTCCTGCTAGGGGCTGCATTCCTTGGAGATTAATCTGCTGAGATTCACAAGCTAATGCAAGAAACAGGTTGGGCAAGAACCAAAAGGCCATACCCCTTTCTTTCTTTCTTTCTTTCTTTCTGCTACTCTGTTTTCTTACCACCTCTCTGTCACTCTTTTAGTTCTCTTCAACTGACAGACTGCACAAAGAGAGATAGTTAATTCTTCCAATGAATCTTAACTGATCACCTTTTGAGATTAGACCAAAGGCCACAGGGCTTCCGGTCCCTAATGTATTGAGTCTGGATCTTGGGATTTCTGAAAATTAAACTTTCAAATGATATCTTAATAAATATAGAGGATGCACAATACTGTACATAAATTATCAATTAAGTCCTAGCTTGCTCCCCTGCATTTCCCCATCAAATCTTTCTTACTAAAATGTTTCTCAAAGTTTTTTACAACCACAATTGATTGTGTTCTATGTCAACTGTTACTGCTTTCTGCTATAGCTCTCTGCCCCAAATCTACTAAATGTACACAAGCACTTCCTAAGGCATTACTAATAAATGCTATTAGTACAGTATAGTCTGGATTCATACATGACTAATGTCATGTGACAAGTCCCTTGGCACCTTCATATTGGTCCAAGTGTAGTATGATAGCCCTGACATAAAACAGTCATATGACTCATCTAAATCTGACATGGAAAAAAATGAAATCCCCAAATAAGTAGAATTTTTAAGGAAATAAAAGGAAAACTTACAGTTATCCACTGGGAGTCAAGCAGTTCATTAGCAGTGAATCTGTGGGCAGGGTCTACTTTCAGCAGCTGATGCAAAACATCTCTGGCTATAAAAGGAGGCATTCATAAATCTCATTTCTCATAGATGTTAACAAATACATCTCCCAGTTCCTTCACGGGTCATTCATACAGGGGGAGGGGGGTAAAAATACAGATTAAATTCTGGCTACTTTGGTCCAGAACTGTGGTGCATGAAATTCAGGCTACTCTGGCCAGATTTAAGCGCCACACCTCTGATCAAAGCCTGAATCTGCATTTGGATTTTTACTTGTTTTCAGCGGCTTCAGGGAAAGTGGTACCACTGGGGCTTCACTTTTTAGGGAGCTCAGAGGGGCAATTGTGTGCCAGAAAGAAAAGCACCAGTGGGATTCACCCAAGCTGGAGGCAGAACGCAAGCGCCCTGCCATTGTAAGTAAGCTGCCCACTCTGGCTTCAGAGAGAGCAACTACCTCTGTGACTTTGCTGTCATGGAGCTCAATCACCCTCCTTGAAAGGAAAACCCCAGAGGCAGTCACCTTCTCTGAAGTGCACAATCACCTGGGAAAGCGAAGTGCCAGCAGGACTCACCCAGTCTGAAGGGAGTATGCACGCATGCCCCACCATCACAACTAAGCTGCCCATTCTGGCTTCAGAGAATGCAATTACCGCTGGGGTTTTGATTTTCTAGTGCATAATTGCACAGGAAAAGCAAAGTGCCAGCAGGAGTTGCCTCTCTGAAGCCAGATAAGGTAGCTATCACTGGGGTTTTGCTTTTCCCAGAGTTGGAGGGGAGATTGTGTGCCAGAAAAGCAAAGCACCAGTGGTAATAACCCCCTCTGAAGCCAGAATGGGTAGCTAGCCTTGCAATGACAGGGTTCACCGGGGTTCTGACTTCAGAGAAGGCAACTACCGCTGTAGCTCTGCCTTTGGAATGAGAAGTAGTGCTGAGGAGGGGAGAAATGGTGGTGCCACAGGCAGCGCTTGTCCTTCCTCTCCTTCCCATGCCCCACAAATCTAGAGCAGATGGATTAATCACACAGCAGCTTTCTCCAGAGTTTCCAGCAAACTCCAGAGAAAACTGTAGTTTTCTAAAACCTGGGTTAAGCAGGGTATTCCCTGAGTCTGATGTGAATAGGGCCATATATCACATGCCCTTTTCACACGACATTGTGTGGCATTATCCAGGGGGATTTGAGGATTTTTTAATAATGTGAATGTCCCCTCAGAGTACTTTAATCCAGCAGAGTACTTTAATTTTAATCCTGTGAAACTAATATTTGGCAATTGTTTTGGAGCTGTTCTTAACATTACTTTTACATTTTGAGAAAACATATTTGTGAACAATGCTAAAAAGGTCAAAACATTGCAACAATTTTCTGCATTTCATGACAGTAGGCCTTTTGTTTGTTTCTGTCATGCAACTGTCTACTTACCAGCTTCACTGACTGATTCCCAGATTGAATGTTTAAACTGAAGATTTCCTTTCTTTATAACTTCAAAAAGTTTTTCTTCAGAGCTTGCTGTAAAAGGTGGGCCACCACATAACCTGTTTTGGAAGAGAGAGGAAAAGGAAGTCTATTTTATGTTCTGATTCTGCAAATACATCTCTGATCGCCTACTACTATCTTCATATTCAGGCTCTGCTCTTAGAATTGCATTTTTCACTATGTGCTGAATGATTATGATTGGGCAGCAGAACATGATCAGCAGAATCTAAAGAAGTGGATTTACAGCCATGAAAGCTCATGCTAAAAAAGAAAGAAAGTCTGTCTCAAAGATGCTGCTTAATTTCTTTGCCCAAACGTTCATCCTCCAAGCATTTTGGACTTCAACTTCCAAAAGCCCCAGCTTGGCTAAAATCAGGAATTCTGGGAACTGGAGTCCAAAATATCAGGAAGACCAAAGTTTGGAAATTACTGCTTTTATCTTTCTCCCTTTTCCATTTTATAATGTAAAGTGATGGGAGCAGAGGGAAGTATCCTGACTAGAGTAAGCAGAGAAGCATCAACTTCCTACTCTTAATTCCTAGCTGTCAAATACAATGCTATATTGACCAAATGCCCCATATTGTGAGGATCCAAGTCTAGGCTTGAAGCCAAACAAAACACTTGAATGAATAAGCAAAGTTTCTATCACCAACCAAGGATCTATCCACACAGGTGGCATTAGGTTCAAACAAGTGCATAGTATGCTTCTGCATGAATGTAAATATTCCTACTGTAGAGCACTCCTAGCACAGATAGACTTAGAGATGCTTAGGAATCCTTCTCATCCAATGTTTTGGAGCTACGGTTTTAGAAGTGTCAGGTCTTGTTTTCAGACTGACACGAATACATTCACATTTTTCCAATCTGATCCCTGGGCTTTGTTGCAGACCAATAAATATGCTCAGTTTACCACATTTTCAGCATTCACATCTTCCTTCCTTCCAGGTTAGCAACGTGCACCAATAGCAATATGTGCACCGATATGTGATGATAATATTGTACCAATGTGTGACGATAAAATTGCCACAAAAGAGAATATTCATGTGATCACAAAATCTAGAGGAAGAACCCTAACTCAGTGGGTAGAGCACAGCTTTTAAATGCAGACAGTCCCCAGACAAAAATATGAAACTCTAGAGAGCCAATGCCAATTAGTGCAGATCTATCAAAAGGTAGATCCAGAAAGAATGTTAGGACCAAAGCATTTGTGAACTTCCAGGTGAGGTAAGATGGCAGATGACATCCCTGCAAGGTGTTCGACAGCAGGGAACACTTAGGTGGCAAAACTGTGGGCTAGGAAGCAAGTTCTAGCTAGCAAAGTCTCTCTCTTGATAAGGAGAGAACATGAGATCACCCAAACATGCTCCAAAATGCTGCTCCTTGCATGGATTTCCATGGAAATGTCAGTGGTCAGAAGGCAGGTAGAACAGAGGTGAGGCTTCTTGCCCTTTAAACTGTGTTTATTTAATTGTAATTTTAGTATTGGGTTGGAGGTGGGTGGGAAGGGACTAATTTTGAATTTTATTGTGTTCCATGTGTTTTTTGTTGTAACCCGCCTGGATTCCTTGTGATTGGGTGGGCTATAAATATATTATTATTATTATTATTATTATTAAATGGCTATCTGGCCAAAAGTGAGCCTAAATGGCCACTGGACCTGCAAAAATGTATGGCTATGGTGGCATGCTCAAAGGTTCTGGTATGCTGACAGGCTGTACAGTTGGCCCTCCATTTCAATGGATTCTGCATCCATAGATTACACCATTCACAGCTTGAAAATATTTTTTAAAATTCCAAAAAGCAAACCTTGTTTCTGCCATTTTATATAAGGGATACCATTTTACTATGCCACTATATTTAATTGGACAAGCATCCATGGATTTTGGTATCCACGGGGGGTCCTGGAACCAAATGCCAGTGGATACCAAGGGCTTATGGTATGTTAATGAAAAATATTAATACAGGAAATCAGGTTGAGTTGATGGATCAAATGCCCTTCATAATTGAGAAGAAGGTCAAATATTGGGGTGTTGTTACGATGAATGTGGATAGTTTGTGGTCTCAAAATAATTATGTTAAGACGTGGAGTGGAAATGAGGAAGATGTGTTAGGATGGGAGAAACCAAATTTGATAGTGTTGAGGGGAACCTCTGTAGTGAAAAAGAACATCTCTCCCAGGAAGATGTTTACATTCCAGACAATAGCTGTTTGGATAATTGCTACAGCACTTAAGCAATGGCAAGTGGAGGTGTTTAAATGTGTAGGAAAAAACCAAGAGTTAAATATAAAGTAATGGGTTAAGAATCTGGCAAAAACATATGGATGGCTTATCAGGAAAATGTGTGGTCAAGAGGATCGAGATCTGAATTATGTATTATTTTAAAGAGAATATTTATGAATAGAATTTCTATTAAATAATATATTCTTGCTATAAGATGTCAGAATAAGTGTTTAGAATGTATAAGTAGATTTTTAGTGTACACTTAATGTTGTGGGAAATATGGGTAATATGGAGGGCTTAAAGATTAGCATTTAACTAAACTGGAATCGAGGGGAGGAGCCAAGCTTCCATGGCGTCGGAAGATTTCTCCAGAACAGGTGCTCAAGGTAATGAAATTAAATGAATAATTTCCCCTCAAAAAGGCATGAGGAGAGTTTTGAGGGAAGATTTATGGCTGTGAATTACTAAGGAATGTTAATGGAAGAGAAAACTGCAGTTCAAAGAAGCCTAAAGTAAACAAATAGTTACTTTCGGTTTTGCCCGATAGTGGAGCTGCCTAACTAAAAAGAACATTTTGCTAATAAATCACTAAGGTTGGAGGAAGCAGCGAACAATTGTAGGCAAATGAAAAGGATGTTTTAACAGGAGAAGGAATAATTGATCTAACTGGAGAACAAGTGGAAAGATTTTAAAAAATAATAAGTGGTGGAGGAAGGAGGGGTCATACACAGAAGGGGAGGAATGAAAGTTTAGAGTGTTCTGATTTTCTTATGTCTAAAAAAAGAAGAAATATTGCAGGAAAAAGTTGGTTGAGGCCACAAATATCAGATAAGCTATCGGATAGGTCTCACAAGAGGTTAGAAAGGATTTGTTTGGAAACAGAATAATAAGGGGGAACCAGAAGAGCTAAGTATGGAAAAGGGAACAAGTCCCAAAACAAGCCCCCAAAAGAGTGGTCTTTCAAGTGCCTCTGCTCCTGATCCTCTATCCCCAAGGGGGAGGGAAAGAAGGGGAGAAAGCATAGAGGATATTAAAACTCATATGGATTCTCTCTTTACAAAAATGGTGACAGAATTTAGAGAAGAAAAAAAGAGAATGTTTTCAGAGTTTGCAAGTATAAGAGAAGAAATGCAGAAGGTGAGGAAAAGATCTGAAGAAAGATTTGTGGAAATGAGTACAAAAATACAAGGAATACAAGGAGATATTCTTAATATAGTAAAAGAGAACAAAGAAATAATTAAAACCCAAACACTTCAAAGCAGCCAGATCCAGGATAATATGAAGAAAATCACGAATATGGGGGGGAAAATGATATACATGCAAGATTTTCAATGCAGGAATAACTTTAGAATAAGGTTCCTGCCAGAATCTGTGGGGAAAGATCAAGGATCTAATCTGAAATCTGAAGTGTTGAAATGGCTACAGCAAGTGACCCCAACTGTGAAATGGAGGGATGAAGACATTGAGCGGATCCATACAGAATTGACAGGAAGGAGAAGTATGTTGCCAAGAGATGTTATTGTTAGAGTTATTAACTACAATAACAAGGAGGAATTGATGAGAACAGTCAAGAAATACCCAGAGAGACTGAAGTATGGAGATGTAAGGGTGGAATTATATAATGACTATTGTCCACAAACAATAATTTGGAGAAAATTGACGAAGCCTTGTATTGCTGCTCTTTTGAAAGCTGGTATAAAATATACTTGGGGATACCCAGTGTTGTTGAAATTTGAATGGGCAGGAAAAAGATCTAGAATGGAAACGTCAGAAGATGGACTATGATTGTTGGAGGAGTTGGGAGTATATAAGGAGTATGGAACAGATGGAGGAGCGGAAAGCGGAGGAAGAAAAGTTTAGACAGATGAAGAAAGCAGAAGGAAGAAGAAAAAATTACAGGGGGAAAAAAGAGGGGAAATGTTTTTATTTTATTTTTATGAGCACTCGGGGGGAGGGAGTTGTTCTGGGCCAGTGGATGATCTCCTCGCCACTCCTCACCTGGAAGACCTGGGGGGTAATGAGCAAGGCAATTTCCCTTGGGAAGACAAGGTGGGGAGGTAAAGAAGGGAAACGGGAGAGGGGGGAAGGGAATGGGGGAAAATTGGGAAAGGGTGGGTATGGGGAAGGGAGGTCACTTTTTGGAGCCAGAAGATCTTATAGAAAATGTAATACGGGATCTAATGGTTAACAAATTAAAGATATCAACCTTAAATGTTCATGGCCTTGGCACGGTAATAAAACGAAAAAGGATTGAAGCACTACTGAAGAAGGATCAAGCGGATATAATATTTTTGCAAGAGACACATCAAAAAAGGGAAGGAGGAAATGAATTGAAATTGAATTGGGTAAGAGTTTATGAAAAAGCATACGGGAATTCAAAAGCTAGAGGGGTAGCAATATAAATAGCAAAAAAATGTAATTTTGTTATTAAAAAGGTGAAAAAAGATGAAAATGGTAGATATATTATAATGCAAGGTGAAATGGGAGAAGATAAATATGTTCTAATGAATGTATATGCTCCAAATGAAAAACAAGAGGAATTTTATGAGAAAGTATTTAAAGAAATGGAGAATATGCAAGAACAAAATATTGTTGTAGCAGGAGATTTTAATATGCAAATGGAAAGAATAAAAGACAAATCAAATTATTCATTAAGGGATAAATATGATAATATTACAAATTTAAATAAAATAATAAAAAGAAAGGAGTTGAAAGATGTGTGGAGATTGGTAAAGGGAGATGAAAGGAAATATATATACTTTTCAATGGTACATAAGAGTTATTCAAGAACTGATTATATTTTTGTATCAAAGAATTTGATTGATAAAATCATAAATTCAGAGATAGAAAATATAAAAGTAACAGACCATGCCTTGGTCAATGTGGATATATAATGAAGAGAGATTATGAACAGGTGAAAAGGTGGAGGTTGAATACAAAGATTTTAAATTATAGAGAAATAGTAGAAAAAATTGAGCATGAATGGCAAGAATTGTGGGAATTAAATGATAAAGAAGTATCAAAAGGAATTTTGTGGGATACTATGAAAGCTGTGACAAGGGGGATATGCATAAAAGAAACCTTTAACTTAAAAAAAAGGCAAGAAGAAAGAAAAGGGAAATTAGAAAGGGAAATAGAATTATTGGAAAATAAATATATATTAAACAAGGAAAACAAACTTATATTGAGTTATGAGCAAGAAGAGAGGAATTGGATAAAATGGAAGTAGATGAAGTACAGGAAAATTTAATTTATTTAAGACGGGAGTATTTTGAATTTAGTAATAAAAATTCAAAAATGTTGGCTAGATCCACACAGAAGAAGAAAATGGAAAATATGATAAATGGGATTAGAGATAAAACAGGTAAAATGTGTAGAACAATGAAGGAAAAACTAACAATTTTTGAGGAGTTTCATAAAGACCTGTACCAGTCAGGGAATAAATCAGTGGAACAAATAGAAAAATATGTAGGGGGAAATTGGAAGATTAAAATAGAAGAGGAAGATAGGGCTTTATTAGAAAAACCAATTACGAAAATGGAAGTAGAGGAAGCAATAAACAATTTAAAAAGCGGGAAAGCTCCAGGAATGGATGGGTTAGGACCAGATTATTATAAAGTATTTAAAAAGAAGCTGATACCTAAATTATTAGAATTATATAATAAGATAATAATGGGAGATAAAGTCCCTTCATCATGGCAACAATCATTGATAATATTGATACCAAAGCCAGATAAGGATTTGTTGGACCCTGGATCATACAGGCCTATATCATTGATAAATCAAGATGCAAAGTTATTATCAGCAATAATGGCAAAGAGAATGAATAGTTGTATGTATAAATATATATTAAGGGACCAATGTGGATTTGTGAAAGGAAGACAAATGTCAAATTTAATAGGTGTTAAATAAAATACATATAATTGGTAAAACAAAAGTAAAAGCAGGGATATTAGCATTAGATATATTTAAAGCATTTGACTGTGTGGAACGGCCAGCACTAAAAATAATATTGAAAGAATTTGGAATGGGGAAGAGGTTCAGAGGATTAATAGATCAATTGTATTCCCATAATACAGCTATAGTGATGGTTAATGATGGAATAACAAGAGAAATAAAAATAACGAGAGGAACAAGACAAGGTTGCCCACTTTCTCCAATATTATTTGCAATGGTAATAGAAATTTTAGCAAATGTGATAACAAATGATAATAGTATAGAAGGAATTGGAGTAGAAACAAAACATAAGATAAGCTTGTTTGCTGATGATACATTGTTAACAATTAAGGAATTGATTAACAGAATAGAAAAGATTAAAGAACATTTAAAAGTACAGTTGTCCCTTGACATTCGCGAGGGTTAGGTTCCACGGACCCCCGCGAATGTCAAAAAACAGCGAATATTGATTGCCCTCCCCCCACCCTCCCCAGGCCTTCATGGAGCCTTCCAAGGCTCCGTGAAGGCCTCTGCAACCGTCCCCCCTCCCTCCCCGGGGCCTCCCCCCACCCTCCCCAGGCCTTCACGGAGCCTTCCCAGGGGGCCCTCCCAAAACCGCGAATAATTAAAACCGCGAATGCTGAGTTTGCGAATGTGGAGGGGCAACTGTATTTGGGGAGATGACAGGCTTACAGGTTAATTGGAATAAATCAGATATGATGTTGTTTAACTATACTAAGGAAGAAGAAAATGTATTTGTAAAAGAGAAAAAATTAGAAGATTAAAAAGTAATATTAAGTATTTAGGAATAAATATTACAAAAGATTTAAAAGAATTAGAAGAGAAAAATATTATGGTACTAAGGAAAGAAATGGAAAACAAGTTGGAAGAATATAAAAATATTCAACTATCATGGTTTGGAAGAGTAGCTTTAGTTAAAATGAAAATATTACCTAAACTAATTTTTTTGTTTAGAATGTTACCAATAAAAGCATCAGAAGTAGAATTGAAAAAATGGCAAAATATGCTTAATAAATATTGTAATGGAGGCAAAAGGACAAGATTAAATAAATTATTTTGGTATATATCACAGAAGGAGGGAGGACTTGGTCTTCCCAAAATAAAAGCATATTATGAAGCTAATCAATTGAGATATGTTATAGAAGGAATTGTAGGACAGGGGGATTTAGAATGTTTAGAGATAGAAACAGGGAGAATAGAAAAGAGAATATGGAATATATTTTTTGATAATTTTACAAAAAAGGAAATTAAAGGAATTGAGAACCCATTTCTGCAAAATATATGGGAAATATGGTATAAATATAAGAGAGAATTTTTGCCTATTGATTCAGTATTAACACCGGTTATAATGGAAAAAGAATTCCCAAATAATTTGAAGGAAAAAATGGGAAAGAAATTAAAGAAAAGAGGACTAGAAAAATAGAGGGATGGATAGAATGGATGAATGAGAAGGGGAGTATAAGAGAGAAATTATGTGGAATGAAAATTTCATGGTTTAATTGCATACAGTTAGAACAATGGATTAAAAATTGGAAAAAGAATAATAAAGAAATAAGGGAATTTACAAAATTTGAAAATTTGGTGAAAAAAGGTGAAAAGAGGGATGATAATGAAAGTATGAAAGGTATTACAAGTGAATTATATAAAATATTGATAAAAAAATAAGGGGGAAAAAGACAAAGGGGAATATTTAAGGAGAATATAGGAGGAAGATTTGAAACAAAAAATTGGAGCTCATGAATGGGATAAGATATGGAAACAAAGACATCTAAAAATATGTCGATACGGATAAAAGAAAATTATTATAAAATAATATGGAGATGGTATTTGACACCAGCAAGAATGCATAATATAGATAAGAATAACTCTAAATATTGTTGGAGAGGTTGTCAAGAAATAGGTACATATATGCATATGTGGTGGAATTGTAAATTTGTACAGCAGTTTTGGGAAATGGTTTTTATAGAAATAGAGATTATTCTGAATAGAAATATAGAAAGGAAGCCGAGCATAGCATTGATGTCAATTTATAATGAAGAGAATGGGAACCAAGCAGAAAAGGATTTAATAACAAATTTATTAACGGCAGCAAAATTAATTATAGCAAGACATTGGAAAATGCAAATAAATGTACAAGTGGCAGAGTGGTGGAAGATGGCAATAAATGATAAGTTAACATATAGACTCAAAGTAAGAAGAGGAAGTTGGAAAGAAAGTGACTTTGATAAAATTTGGAATGTATTTGTTAAAAAAGTATTACAGACAAAAGATGGGAGGTTACCTCCATGAGAAGAAATGAGATTCTGGAAAGATTAGGTAAGGGATAATGGCTCTGGTGAAGGGGAGCATTGAGGTGGTGGTGGGGGGGTAGGGGAATTAATATTTTTGAATAGAATTATAATAAAGAATCTATGTTAACTTTTGAAATTAGTTAATAGAAAAATTGTGATTTTATAGTAATTTTATGTGTTATAATACCTAAGTATTGATTAGATAATATAATGTATGGTTATAAAATTAATAAAAATATATTTTAAAAAAATAACTAAACTGGAATCATTTTGGAATGATGGGTGTACAAGTGGAGAAGAACCATGGAAGATTATTATAGCATATGAACAAGATTCTAGAATGAAAGAATTCAACATTATCCAAGAGGGATGAACAGTTGTTGAAGCTGATAAATTTAGTAGAGATTGACAAGTTGGTTTGTTTGCTTAGAAAAATCATAGTATCATAGAAACATAGAGTTGGAAGAGACTATGAGGGCCATCCAAGTCCAACCCCCTGCAATGCAGGAATACACAATCAAAGAAAGGTTGTCTGTGTGAATTTTTAAAGGGATGAAATTCTTGGTTGACTTTTTGTGGGGGGAAAAAGAAAAGAAAATGAACTGGCAATTTGTAGTTTTGATGATTAGAGTACAGCTTATTGAAGGTAGAGCGTATGTTGTAGTGTTGAGAGGGGGGGTATGAATAATTATATGTATACAGGTCACACACACACCCTTGTATCTGTGAAACCAATATCCACGGTTTCAGTTAACCGCAGCTGAAAAAATAGGGACACATACCCTAGAGTTGCTCTGGGAAATGCCTAGAGAGGTGTCCTCCAATGCAATTCTATGGTATTTTTGTACTGGAAGTCCTTTATTTTAATAGGGTTCACTATTATCCACAGTTTCCTGTATCTGTGTTAAGTCCAGGAACTGAACCCCTGTGGATATGGGGGATGGAACTTACAACATTGTGGCTGCAGTACTAGTATTCAACCACTGTGCCACCAGGGCTCCCTTGGGTAGAATGAAGGGGAGAAACTTTGGTTCAAAAATAATGATAGTAAGGTAAATTTGTTACAAGAGCAACTGCAACAGGTTGCAGTCCTTAGCTTTCACCAAACAAGCTTCAGAAGATTTATGGACTAAAGAAACCCCTAGAAGAAAACATACAATCACAAGAATACACAAATTCTGCAGCTGTTGCTTAAAGTGTGGGTTTCAGAGAATGATCTTTGCTAATTTCAAAGGAATTTGAGGAAAGACTACTTCCTATTAGGAACAGCAGGGAACTGTCTGCCATGAAGTGATACAACAATGAAAACCTGGACGAAGTACTTGTGGATCAGACCAAAACATGTTCTTTTTTAAAAAATACATGAATTTGTATTCAGAATTATTTTAAAATAAGAAATACAAAACATTCACAAATGAATCTGAAAAAAAAACATTCAAAGATGAAACTGAAATTTATCAGCAACCTATCTTTATCATTTTGAAAAATTTTCTAAATCCTGAATTAATTCAAGCCTATTGTGAGAACTGTCTGAGATATAATCATGAAGTCAGAATTAATCTGAGTTTTGAATATACTTTGGGTTACCATGGCAGCCAGGAAAGGCAGAGCTCCTAACCTCTCTCTTCATTGGTTTGTTCCTGTCTTTCCCTTTATACTCTTCACCCTCCTAAAAGTTGCTTCTTGAAATTCTACATCCTTTCTTCCCATGTGTCTTATGTACCATTCTTTTTCTTGGCTGGTCTTACATAATTAATGAGCATTTCCACAAAAAGCAAGGTCCTGGATTCCTGCTGGAGATAACCTGCTTAATGTTCCAAAGTTCCTGGCAAGCAAGAGATTATTCCAAATCATCGGTATTTCAATAAAAATTAAGGATCTAAAGATATTCACAACGACTAGATCATAGCCTGAATGCATTACACATCAGTGTAATATGGTCAAAAAAGCATGAACTGATTCTAGACAAATAAGTAGGAAAATGAGGTCATATTCACCAATAAATTATGTAGTAGATATTCTTATTTTATGCCTCCTCCCAAAGCACATAAGTAACTTTTGAAAATGTTGTCACCTATATTTGATTGATACCTGTCACTTTATATCAGAATGTAGACTCATTACTGTCAGGTTCACTTAGCCCTGTTCTTAAAGAAAGTGAAAAGTAAATCTGTTTTCAATTTATTTTCAACTCACTTTCACTTAATAAACGTTTCAAAGAATTTTCCATTCTCAAGTCTCTTTTCCCTTTTCTCACCACCTTAACAATGGGAAATTTATATTCACATTAAACACACTGGGATGGCACCAAGTAGGATCAAATGAAGCAAAACATCTTAGGGGAAAACAGACAGAAGAAATGTTCCTGTTGGTTGCTTGAGTCTAGCTGTTGCTAGTTTGGGGTGGGTGGGGGTTTTCAATCAACATGATGGTCCCCTTTCCACAGAACATCCAGAGGCAATTCCCAGGACAAATAAAAACATTTCATTCCTAAAGAGAGGCTAGATTTTTTAATCCAGGATACACTGCAACAACAACAACAAAACTATTTGAAAAGGATATGTTGTTACCTAGTTTTGAGGGTTTTTCCCTGAACCTATCATGGGGTTTTCTTGACAAGATTTGTTCAGAGGTGTTTTCCTTTGCCTCCCTCTGACTTGCCCAGTATGACTTGCCCAGGGTCACCCAGTGGGGTTCCATGGCGAAGCAGGGATTTGAACCCTGGTCTCCAGAGCTGTAGTCAAATGAATCATACCACAATCTGAATGTTTACTGCCAAACTGCCTACTCAGTTTTCTTAATCCTCTCTCTCTTCCCTCCTTGCAGGAGAGGTCCATGTAGATCAAAAAAAGCTTTCCCCAAAACTCTCAACCAGCAATAAATGAGACTATCTGTTATGAGAGATCTTGCTTTTTTGTAATAGTTTAGACAGACCCTCAGAAGAATGAATATGCTAAATACTACCCTGTTTCAAGACAAACATATCAACTTCAGATGCAAAGGGGAGAAGGAGCTCCTGAAAATGCTTTCACTGTTAAAACATTTGCCTTATTTCTTCTTGTTTTGTACCATACTTTACCCTACATGCTCACGCTACAGAATCATTAGTTCTTTATGCAAACTCTTTACCCTTCCTAGATTAGTCACATTGGTGGTGCTCACTACCTGGGGATCATGTAGTGCCACATGATGAAGCTCGATTTGCTTAAGTATTAAAATATTTAGCACATCCAAATCATCCTTA
This sequence comes from Gambelia wislizenii, assembly GCA_030847615.1. NCBI lineage: Eukaryota > Metazoa > Chordata > Lepidosauria > Squamata > Crotaphytidae > Gambelia > Gambelia wislizenii. The sequence goes on from JAUMIR010000001.1 coordinate 365,553,172, forward strand.
CATCCATTTTTAGATACTAATTTTTGGGATTATATTCAAAACCTATCCCAAAAGAGAACATTATCTATTGTAAGTTGTTGACTTTAGTGCAACAGGTTTTTTTTTGTTTGTTTGTTTGCTTCTTTTGTCTGCACGGGCTTCTGCAAGAATTCATATACCAGTGCTATGCAGAGACAGCTTTACATTGCCATGGTAATGCCCTGATTTGATTATTTTCTCATTTCATCACTTTCTCTTACTTTTTATTATTTTTACTTAATTTACTTAATTTACTTAATTAAAGACAAAGAATTTCTGGGAATTGTATTTGCAAACAATGGTTGGAATCCACTTGGTCACTTACAAATACGTAATCACCAAAGTTATGGTGCTATACGGTGAATCCCAGCCTTACCCATCTGTTACCCTAAGAGGTGGAGGGTGTTTTAGAGACTCAGCCATGATGCCAAAATCTATTTGGGAGAATTAAAAGCTCAAACGGAACCCCGCAAGAAGCAGGTAACTTTGGAATCTTTTCACCTATGTATACCGGTACAAAGTTTAAAGAGCACTCCAGTTTAAAGTGAAATAAAGTATTTTTATTGGAAATAACACAAAGTGAACTCACACAAACAACACTCCTAAAGATAAAAGGCTATGGAGGGGGAAAGCAGAAAAAAAGATTGGAGAGATGAAGAGATTAAGGAATATAGGGCAATCGTTACTAGTCTTGAAGAGTAGAATTTCAAGCAGCGAAGCTACTCAGACAGGCATCTAAGGGTGGCCCACCATTGTGCCAATGAGAACTTATAGTAAAAAGGGACTGCCTGTATTCTAACCTGAAGACGTGATAATGGCTATGTTGCAGGATGGACGTGGCAGTTTGGGTGGTCTGAGGGTGACCTTGGGAACGGTTTCATTGATGTGGAAGCTGCATCTGGTAAACAGAGGGGAAATGAGCCCACTGGACCTTCCTTACAAAAATCTTTCTCCACTCCCATAGCAGGGAACTTGCAAGTAACCCCTTGACACATCATCTTGACACATTGTCCTTATTTTAAACCAGTCTCAGGCATACGTAAATGTGTTGTGTGTTGACACTAATGTTGTCAAAGGTAATTTAGCAGAGTAAATGTTCACCTAGAGCATGCCAGAGTTCCTCTATGAGGCATTTCCAGGGAAAGCCTACCAAAGGAATTGGCTTAAAGGGTTCAAGAGAGACAGCTACAATAAAGGCAATAAAAATTGTATTTTCCCATTTTATTGGGTATCGAGCCACATCCATTTGTGAGCTACAAACAAATTATTATTCTAGCTCTAACACACAAAAGGGGAAAGTGGTTTTTATCAGTTTGATTGTTTCTTCAAGGAGGTTTCCACCTCCTGAACATTCCTGCTAGATTCACCTGTGGTAGAGTGCCTCCACACTCCAGGAAATTCTGCCAGACTAACATAATGAGAGTTGGGTAAACTATCCTGTCCTCTGACTGCTGTAATGTAGACAAGACATTCACCTTTGGGGCTATCTCGCTGTCATGGCCTCAGCAAGGTCCCTGGAAACCTCTGTGGTTTCTGACACATCCTTAGAATCATAGAATCATAGAATTTTAGAGTTGGAAGAGACCACGAGAACCATCCAGTCCAAGCCCCTGCCACGCAGGAAATTACGATCAAAGAATCCCCGACAGATGGCCATCCAGCCTCTGTTTAAAGACCTCCAGGGAAGGAGACCCCACCACGCTCCGAGGGAGTGTGTTCTACTGCCGAACAGCTCTGACTGTCAAAAAGTTCCTCCTCATGTTGAGGTGGAATCTCTGTTCCTGGAGCTTGCATCCATTGCTCCGTGTTCCAGTCTCTGGAGCAGCAGAAAACAAGCCTGCTCCATCCTCAGCGTGACACCCCTTCAAATACTTAAACAGGGCTATCATATCGTCTCTTAACCGACTTTTTTCCAGGCTAAACATACCCAGCTCCCTAAGTCTCTCCTCATAAGGCATCATTTCCAGACCTTTCACCATTTTAGTTGCCCTTCTCTGGACATGCTCCAATTTGTCAATATCCTTTTTGAATTGTGGTGCCCAGAACTGGACACAGTATTCTAGGTGAGGTCTGAACAAGGCAGAATAGAGCGGCACTATTACTTCCCTTGATCTAGACACTATACTTCTATTGATACAGCCCAAAATCACATTGGCTGTATCAGCTGCTGCATCACGCTGTTGACTCATGTTCAATTTGTGGTCTACTAGGACTCCTAGATCCCCTTCGCACGTAGTCTCATTCAGCCAGGTCTCTCCCATCCTATATCTATGCATTTCATTTTTTCCGCCCTAAGTGCAGTACCTTACATTTCTCTGTATTGAATTTCATTTTGTTAGCTTTGGCCCAGCTCTTCAGTCTATCCAGGTCATTCTGAATTTTGATCCCGTCCTCTAGGGTATTAGCTACTCCTCCTAATTTGGTGTCATCTGCAAATTTGATAAGTATGCTCCTAATTCCCTCATCCAAGTCATTGATAAAGATGTTGAATAGCACTGGGCCCAAGACAGAACCCTGTGGCATCCCACTGGTCACATCTTTCCAAGACGAAGAGGAGCCACTGCTGAGCACCCTTTGGGTTCGGCCGGTCAACCAATTACAAATCCACTTAACAGTTAACTTGTCTAGCCCACATTTTAAAAGCTTGTTTGCGAGAAGGTCATGGGGAACCTTGTCAAAGGCCTTACTGAAATCAAGGTATGTGATGTCCACAGCGTTCCCTTCATCTACCAAGCTGGTAACTTTATCAAAAAAAAAGAGATCAGATTAGTCTGGCATGACTTGTTTCTCTGAAATCCACGTTGACTTTTTGTGATTATGGCATTGCCTTCTAAATGTTCACAGACTCTCTGTTTAATGATCTGCTCTAGAATCTTTCCTGGTATTGATGTCAGACTAACTGGACGATAATTGTTGGGATCCTCTTTTTTCCCCTTTTTGAAGATGGGGACAACGTTTGCCCTCCTCTAGTCTGCTGGGACTTCTCCTGTTCTCCAAGAGTTCTCAAAGATTATTGCCAATGGCTCTGAGATCATATTTGCCAGCTCTTTTAATACCCTGGGATGTAGTTCATCTGGTCCTGGAGATTTAAATTCATTTAGATTAAGAAGGTATTCCTGTACTACCTCTTTACTTATTTTGAGCTGGATTTCCCCTATTGTGTCCTCTGTTCCATTCTCCTCAGGTTGGTCACCCTTTTCCTTTTTGAAAACACTGAGGCAAAGAAGGTGTTGAGTAATTCTGCCTTTTCTCTGTCCCCTGTTAGCATTTTGCCATCTTCTCCATGTAGTGGCCCTATCATTTCCTTCTTCCTCCTTTTGCTGCGGACATACCCCCCAAAAAACCCTTTTTATTGTTCTTAACCTCCCTAGCAAGCCTGAGCTCATTCTGCGCTTTAGCTTTTCTGACTTTACTCCTACATGTGTTCGCTATCTGTTTGAATTCTTCTTTGGTGATTTCCCCCTATTTCCATTTCCTATACATGTTCCGTTTAAAACTTAGCTCCGTTGAAAATTCTTTAGTCATCCATCCTGGTTTCTTGAGACACCTCCCATTTTTCTTCCTCAATGCTACTGTTTGAAATTGTGCCTTCAGTATCTCCCTTTTGAGAAAGTCCCATCCGTCTTGAGGTCTCTTCTCTTTTAGTATTCATGACCATGGGATCACCCCCAGTATTTCCCTGAGTTTATTGAACTCAGCTCTCCTAAAGTCAAGAATGCATGTCTGACTATGCCTGGCTTCTCCTTTCCATTGTATAACAAACTCCACGAGAACATGATCACTCTCACCTAAGGATCCCACTTGCACCCCATTAACCAGGTCATCTCTGTTGGTTAGGATCAGATCTAAAATAGCTGACCCCCTTGTTGCCTCTTCCACTTTTTGGACCATGAAATTGTCTTCCAGGCAAGTAAGGAATTTCCTAGACCTTGAAGTTTTGATTGAGTTAGATTGCCGGCAAATATCAGGATAGTAGAAGTCACCCATCACTACTACATCTCTCCTTTCTGCGTGTGTGTTCATCTGTTCTAGAAAGGCATTATCCAATTCCTCTGTCTGACTTGGGGGTCTGTAGTAGAGTCCCACAATAACATCCCTGTTGTTTCCCTCCCCTTTAATTTTTATCCAGATGCTTTCCACCTGGCTTCCAGTATTGATGTCATGGATCTCTTCACTGGTGTAAATATACCTGACATATAATGCTACTCCTTCTCCTTTCCTGTTTGGCCTGTTTCTCTTATAAATGTTATACCCCTCTATTCCTACATTCCAATCATGTGACTCATCCCACCAGGTTTCAGTAATGCCTATTATATCATATTTGTTTTGTAGTGCTAGGAGTTCAAGTTCATGTTGCTTATTTCCCATGTTCTGTGCATTAGTGTAGAGACATCTAAGACCATGATTTCCCTTTACTTGCTGCCTGTGCAAGTTTTTTTTGCCTCCCACTGTTGGGTCCTTGCGCTGTTTGCCTTGTTCCCCCTATGACAGTTTGACTATTTTCTCCAGCCCTTTTGCCTTCCAGAATACTGTCTCCCTCCCCATTTGACTCAGTTTAAAGCCCTCCTGATCAAATTCTTGAGACTGTGGGCAAAAATGTTTCTGCCAACTGTCATGAGATGCACCCCATCTCTTGCCAGAACTCCCCCCTCATGGAAGCGCAGCCCATCATCCAAGAATCCAAATTGTTCTCGGCAACACCATCTACGGAGCCAGTTGTTTACATCAGCTATTTTCCTCTCCCTTCCTGGACCATGCCCTTCAACTGGCAGAAGAGACGAGATGACAACCTGTGCATCCATTTCTTTCAGCTTCCTCCCCAGGGCCTCATCTCTTCTTATCTTGGGAAAACTGTGCCTTGCAGTATCATTGGTTCCCACATGGACCAAAAGGAAGGGGTAATGATCTGTAGGCTTGATGAGTCTTGTCAGCCTCTCTGTCACATCATGGATCTTTGTCCCAGGTTGACAACACACCTCCCGAGACATCTTGTCAGGCCCACAAACCACTGCTTCTGTACCCCGCAGCAAGGAGTCCCCCACCACCACCATACGCCTCTGCTGAGGCTTCGCAGCTGCTGTTCCTTGCGGTGGTACTCTCAAGGTCCCCTCCTCTAACCCTGAAGTCTGTCCATGCTGTTCCTCCTCATTGTCCTTGATAAGGGAAAGGGCTTCGAATCGATTCTGTAGCTGCAAGCTGCTTGAAGAATCCCTGGATTTTCTTGTTCTATGTGTGACATTCCTCCAGCTGTCTACTTCCTGTGTCTGTGACGTGACCCTGTCCTCCGCAGCCACTTCCTCTGTGCGGTCCCCATCCAATACAGTTCATTCTGTTCTGTCCAGGAAAACCTCTTGCTCACGAATCTGTTGAAGTGTAGCTATCCGTGTCTCCAGCTGCTGGACTTTCTCCTCCAAGAGGGCTATCAGCTTGCACTTGGTGCATGTGAAGTTCTCCACGTCTGTAGACAAGAAGACAAACATTGCACAAGTGTTGCAGGTGACTGCCGCAGTCCCCTCAGTGTCCATGGTGATAGCTTTTAGGTAATCTAAAAACTCTTAGGTAATGCTGAGAATGCTAAGCTGTACTTTTAGGTATGCTGTATTTTTGTTTGGTCACTGAAATTCGTGCACCGTTAGGCGCTTGCCTCAGCAACAAGCAGCCTCTCCCAACAGTTTTTTAAAAAATTCAATCTCCCCAGTCAAAATGGCTGTCCAGAAGCTGCTCTCCTTCTTCTCCCTGGCAGGAAACTGGCCTGGAAACTGGCAGGAAACTGGCTGTCCAGAAGCTGCTCTCCTTCTTCTCCCTGGCAGGAAACTGGCCTGGAAAGCCTCTGCAAGGAGTTATATAGAGCTAGACTCCTAGCTCCACCCCTAGTGACTCACAGGTGTGACTCACAGAAGCTCAACCCCCTCAGCAACAAGAGGGGAAACATTCATGAGCACAGGAGGTTTGGAGATAATCTCCACCCTTTGTACTTCTGGTATCCTGTCTGTTGCTCTCAATGTAATACCTAAGTAGTATTTGGCACCTGCTGCAACGGCTTTCAAGATTGCAGTTAGGATTATGCCGTACTTGGCCACTACAGGGGCAACAGGAGGGGTGGTAGCATTGAGGGCGCGAAAGTCTACTGTCATGCACCATGTCTTTCCATCTGCTTTGAGGACAGGCCATAGCGGGTACATTACAGATGGATTTCATGGGGGTGATAACACCCCTTTTTAAGAGCCCCTCTATGGTTTCCCCAATCCCTTCCTAAGCTTTGGCAGGGTATCTAACTGCTTCTATGGAGGGGGATTTCCCCACTTACCAAGCAACAGCTTGAGTCCATTCCCATCACTCAGGAAGCAGTTGGCTGACATTTCCAACTCCTCCATGTGTACTCTCCATTGTGAGAGGCAGAAGCAGGGTCCCTGTTACAATTTCCCCGTGCTCTGGAAATCATTTGCACAAAGGGAGGTAAGGAACTTCAGTCAGCTGCTTCTCAAGCAACAGGGAAAGAGTTCACCATCAATCACAGTGACTGCTGCACAGTAAGTGGGGATGAGGGACTTTCACTGCAGACTGGGCCAGTCAGAAAAATCAGCAGTAGCAGAACATGTTATAAACCAACCTGGACAGAAAATGTTATTTGAAAACACAGAAATTCTAAAACAGGCCAACAACTATCATGTCAGGATGCACAGAGAAGCTACTGAAATCCACAAACACCTGGACAACTTCAACAAGAAAGAAAAAACCTTAAAAGTAAACATAATCTGGCTCCCAGTTTTGAAATACAATAGAATCAAAACTCAACACTTACAAAAGAATTCCACCCAGGGACAGGTGGATTCCCAGCAGACAATGGCCCCTCAACCAACCATTAGCCAAACAGACACTAATGAGCCTTGTATTTCTATACCCAGAAACTAACCATTCAATTACACAAATTTACATAAACTCCCCTACAGGGGTTCACAGCATATAAACTCCACACACACACCTACACAACGATTCTCTGAGGATGCCAACCACAGATGCAGGCAAAACATCAGAAAGAAACTATTCCAGAACACGGCGTCATAGCCCGGAAAAAAAACAAGGAAAATCTATGGATGCCAGCCGTGAAAGCCTTCAACTTCACAGACTTTCACAGTCTCAACATATCCCATGAACTAGAGCAAATGTAGGGATCATAAATATGAAAGGTTACTCTAGGTTATGCACTTATAACTGACCAAGAGGATTCTGGCTTTAGTTTACTGCATCAAAACTTGGAAAGTTATTTTTAAAAAGTAATTCATTTCCTTTACTCGTTACAGTGTTTAACAAGCAATCCATTGTACTTAAAATTATTGCATTTTTAATGTTTTAATGTACGCACAATCCTAAATATACACTGGACTGACTATGTAACGAATGTTGCTGTCCTTTAGCAAGCAGGGATCACCAGCATTAAGACCATGATATTGAGAACACAGCTGTGCTGGGCAGGGCACATTTCTAGGATGGAGGCCCATAGCCTCCCAAAAATAGTACTCTAAGGTGAACTCGCCACAGGTCAGCGTAAGAGGGGTGCTCCAAAAAAGCGATACAAGGACTCCCTGAAACAACATCCCAGGCTTGGCCAAATTGATCAACAATGGTCCAGCCTGGCCTCACATCGGGAGGCATGGAGACACACTATCCACAATGCTGCAGCCTTATTTGAGAACTCACACCGAACAAGTCCTGAAGAGAAACGACAATGCAGAAAGAATCACAACCTGGAAATATCACCCAAGGAGACCTTCTGCTGTGCTTTCTGCAACCAGACTTGTTTATCTCAGATTGGCCTTTTTAGTCATCAGTGCGCTTGCAGAAAGTGTGGGATGAGTCCTCCCTTAATCTTTGTTTGCAAAGAAAAGTCAGAGAGATTTTCTTTTTTGGAAAAAAAACCCTTAGAAATTAAAAGTTGGCATAAAAGTTGATAATTTCTATCAAAAGCAGCTGTTAAAGTGACCTTTAACATAACTTTTAAAATAACTAGAAAACATTACTGCCACACCAGTAGAATAACATTGTTCCCACCTGTTTTGGGACATAGCTTTGTTACACACTCTTTACCAAGAAAATTATCTTGTCACAAGTAACTAGATGGCATGTAATTACTAACGTGCAAGATCTACTTGAATTTTTCTGCTCTTGGATTAGTAAAATGTATCATATTCAGGTTCTTCGTCCATATAAATATGCATTAGTATATAGCAGTAATTATACCTTGTATACTAATTAATGATGTTTGTTAGTAGTTGGTACATTTATCATTGTATGTATTAAGCCAAGGGGATCAGAAAAATCTATTAACAGACTTCCGGTCGGAGACGAGGGCGTGGACGGACGCGAGAGGCACGAGCTCCGTGGCTGTGACTTGCGCCCCGCGCTCGCTGAGAGGGTGACAGTTTTTTCTGGTGTCGGTAATACCTTCTGTGAACGAGGTATCGGAGTGGGCTCGTCTGGGTCTGGAATACCCAGTGTAGGCTCCCCCTTTCGGTGTTACTACAAGTGGCACGGAGGGGGAGCAGCAACGCTGAGGAAGACCAGAGTCTCAACACCCTCACCCGGCATCCCTCCATGTTTTTCTTGTGAGGGACTAGCGTCCTTACCGGCCTCTGCAGAACGTGAAGCAAGCGTTTATAGGCGATATCTACAGTAAGTTTGGTGTTGTTAAATCTTCTGCACCAAGGTTATAAGACGCTTGGAGAAGACAGAGACAGAGACGGAGGAGAGACGAAGGGAGACGCCTGATAAAATCGAGGAAGGAAAGTGGGGAACGAACGAAAATACAAGAGAAGTGAAAGAGGAAAGAAAGAAAGAGGAGGCAGATAGAAGAAGCTAGACGAAAGGCTAAATAGGAAAACGGCGTTTGGGTAAGAGAACAACGAGCAGAAACGCGGGGGAGAGAGAGTACGGAGTAACTGTGAGGAGGAGATAGACGGAGACTGTTTCAATATCTGGTGCTGGTGTAACAAGGATTGAGTCTCTATTAACTCTGGAAAGTCGTGGAGGGATATTCCTCACTACTCCTTTTGCTTGATTATGAAAGGACTAAGCTTGGAGAAACTCCCAAATTAGGCTTATGCAGCTAAATAGACATAACAGTGTCCGCTTCAAAAAGTTTCAAAAAGCTTTGTTACTTCGTTAGAACCTTTCTCTCTGACTAAACAAGACTGCAAAATTGCAAAAACAGCTTTGGATTGTCTGACAAACCTCATAGGAATTAAACTTGTGTTGAACGGAAGGCTTGGTAAGCCTTATATGAAGTAAGCTTGAACTGAATTGAATTAACAGCTCTGTGTGGAGGAATAGTAAACCCTATACAGAAGAGGAACCAAACTTGACTTGGAAGAAACACAAGGACACAGAGAATTAATACAACTATATCATTTTCTTGTCAACTGATCCTAAGACTTTTCTTGCTTTTTCCTGCTTTGTATTATCAAGTATTATCCTGCATCTATAGTATCCTGTACCCCTTTGTTCATAGTAACTTTTTTCCTTAATGCTTATACAGGATAATTTGTCTGCATAGGCTTGAATATTATTTTAGTTTATTATTCTAGTTTATTATTCTGTCCAACGAGGAATTATTGAATATGTTAGATTAACAAGAGATTATTGAATAGATTAGATAATTTGATAATTTGATTGGTCGAATTGAATTTGGATGCTAATGCGAGGCTGAGGTAATGGTTGAATCTAGGTTGAATTTGGGCTGGACGCTACTACGAGGATAGAACTTGACTAAGTAGAAGTAGAAAGGAGTGTTTAAGTGTTCAAGCCAGACTTCATAATTGATCAATTGATCTAATTGGTTATGTAAGATTGGGGACAAGTATAATAAGGACAACCAATTAATAAACAAACAAATAAGATAAATAAACAATAGAATCCAACAAAAAAAAGGAAAATAAATAAATAAATAAAAAATACAGATAAATAAATAAGAAGATATACAAACAAATAATAAAGTACATTAAAATTCATATATATCATATATAGAGAGAAACATACACATAAGAAAGATGCTTTTGAAGAAACCACCATTAATGCAAACTGTCACCTTGAGAAGAGACTCAACAGAAATGCCAGAACTACAACATCTATTATTCCAAGAATTTAGAAAAGAATTTAAGAAACTGAGGGAAGAGGTAATATCGGAAATGAAAGAAACTAGAAGAGACATCAAGAAAGAATTAGACGATTTTGGGGAAAAATTGGAAAAAATTACCTCCGAAATGGAGGCTTTGACGGATAAGGTGGAGGAACTTCAAACAAAATCAAAGAGATTAGAGGAGACAACAGAGAATTTAAATTGGAAACAAAAAGCAGAAGACCAAGATTTGGAATTACAAGCAAAACTAAGAGAAAACTGCCTCAAATTGAGAGGATTAACTGAAGTAGAGAATGAGGACTTATATGAAAGAATTCTTCCTAAATTGGCAGAATATTTGGAATACCCCATACAGAAGATGGAATTTGAGGTGGATAGGATGTTTAGGATTAATTCAAAAATTGCAATACAAAGGAGACTACCGCGAGATATAGTAATATACTTCACGAGAGGGAGAATAAAAGATTTAATTTTACAGAAGAACTTTCAGGAAAGATTAATAATTGAGGATTGTGAGATTGCAATCTATAAAGAAGTTCCTGCTCAGATTCTCAAGAGGAGAAAAGAATACCAGTTCATCACATCAAAGCTGATTAGGAAAGGGGTGAAATATAGATGGGAGAAGGTAGAAGGGATATCCCTTACATATGATCAAAAGAAATATAGATTGAATACAGTTTAAAAAGGACAGGTTGCTTACCTGTAACCATAGATCTTCGAGTGGTCTTCTGTGAATTCACACAGTTGGGTTTATTCCTGCGCCTGCGCAGTGCTTACGGAACCTTCTAGCATCGCTAGGCAGAATGTGCATCGATACATTTTTGGCGGTAACTCCGCCTACCATAACGGTCCCTTAAAAGGCTCTCCCGCCTAAATCCCCTCAGTTCCTTGAATGACGCCGCAATTAGCAGCATCAGGAACATTAAGCAATCGTGCATTAGAAGGACATAGAGGGGAGGAAGGGCGGGTCTGTGTGAATTCACAGAAGACCACTCGAAGATCTATGGTTACAGGTAAGCAACCTGTCCATCTTCTTCGTGGTCTCTGTGAATCACACAGTTGGGTAGATTAGCAAGCTTCCCCAATGGAGGAGGGTATGTCCTGTATGTATGTAGACGAGGACCCCTCATTTTAGCCTTGAAAGGGATTCCCCACAAGTTTTTTTTTTTTTTTTTTTGCACATTCCGCAATACTGACTCATTCTCACCAAAATTCTAACAGCAATGGATCTGGTAAACATGACTATAATTATTACACTCACTTATTGAATGGAAGACAAAAGCACAGCCCTCCCAAATGCAGCCTCGTTCCTAGAACGAGAGTCCAGTCTGTAGTGTGAAATAAATGTCAATGGTGAAGACCAGGTTGCAGCACGGCAGACGTCCTCTAGGGGCACCCCCGAGAGGAATGCAGACGAAGCCGAGACAGCTCTTGTAGAGTGCCCACGAATCCGTGGAGGCAGAGGCTTCTTGGCCAGTTCGTAGCAGAGCGCGATGGTCGAAGTAACCCACTTCGAGAGACGCTGCGGCGAGATCGGAGCACCCCGCTTAGAGTCAGAGTAAGAGACAAAGAGTTGGGGTGATTGTCGAAACGGAGCAGTCCGCTGTATGTAGAAAGCAAGCGCCCTCCGCACATCCATCGAGTGGAGGGTACGCTCGAATTCGTCCTTCGGATCCTGCATTAAAGCAGGCAGAACGATTGGCTGGTTAAGATGAAAACTGGAGACTACTTTAGGAAGAAAGGAAATGTCAGGTCTCAGAACCACCTTATGCTTATGGAAGGAGAGATATGGATGATCCGATCGGAGGGCGCAAAGTTCCCCAGCCCGACGAGCGGAGGTGATGGCTACCAGGAAGGCCGTCTTCCAGGTTAGCAGGCGGAGGTCGGTCGAAGCCATAGGTTCGAAGGGGCGTCTTACCAGCTGAGAGAGGACGAGTTCAAGGCTCCACGATGGCACGGGATCGAGCACGGGAGGATGGAGGTTCATGTATCCCTTCAGGAACCTTTTCACTGTCGGATCCTGGAAAGGAGATGGTCGGTTCCTAGCCTGAAACTCAACAGAGATAGCTGCCAAATAGACACGAAGAGACGAAATTGAAAGCCCGGCTTTCGAGAGTTCTAAGAGGAATTGGAGGACCGTCGGCACCGAGCAGGACTCAATGGTTAGTCCTTTGTCCGCAAGGAACCGTTGAAATCGATTCAACTTGTAGAAGTAGGCCTTCCGAGTGGAAGGTTTTCTCGCCGCATCAATCACTGCCTGCACCTCAGGAGGGAGTAGAGACGGAGGAACAGACTGAGGAAGGACGGCGATCACGGACGGATTCTCCATGCCGTCAGGTGAAGAGAGTCGAGGTCTGGATGTCTCACCCTGCCTTGGTGGGTGGTCAATAGATCCGGCCGTCTCGGGAGGTGGAGGTAGTGCCTGTCGGAGAGTAGAAGCAGTGGAGCAAACCACGGTTGTCGAGGCCACCAAGGCGTGATGAGAATCGCATCCGCTCGGTCTCGGCGAAGCTTGGCGATGACCCTTGTCAGAAGCGGGATCGGGGGGAAGAGATACAGGAGCGGGCCGTTCCATCGGTACAGGAACGCATCTCCCCTCGAATCCCTGTGTTGCACTCTGGAGCAGAACTGGTTGCACTGTTTGTTCTGTGCAGTTGCGAACACATCTATCAGAGGGGTCCCCCAACGAAGGAAAAGGTCGGACGCTACGTGCCGATGAAGCATCCACTCGTGGACGTTGGAAGTGGAACGGCTCAGTCCGTCTGCAAGAGTGTTCTCGTCCCCCGGAAGATGGATGCACTGCAGGAGGACGTTCCTTTCCACACACCAATCCCAAATTTGTAGTGTGAGTTGAAGGAGCTGAGGGGACCTGGTACCCCCTTGCTTGTTCAAATAATACATCACGGACGTGTTGTCTGTGAGAAGAAGGACCGTCCTGTTCCTCACCATGACCTCGAAGGAGCGAAGAGCTTTCTGGACCGCCAGAAGTTCGAGAACATTGATGTGTAGCAGTTTCTCGTTGTCGGACCAAACATCCTGAATTGTGTGGGATCCGAGGTGGGCACCCCATCCCTGTAGCGAGGCATCCGTCGCGATGGAGACGCTCGGCTGAGGGGGCTCGAATGGGAGGCCTGAGAGGACATTGTTCGGGTCCAACCACCAGTTCAGGGACCGTTGGACGTAGCGAGGCATGGTGAGAAGCCTGTTCGGTGGGTCGTTGAGGTGGTCGAATGCATTGAGAAACCACTGCTGAAGAGGACGAAACCGAAGCCTGGCCAGGGTGATGACAGATGTGGTGGCTGCCATGTGGCCTAGGAGGACTTGGATGTCGCGTGCTCGGACCCGACGAGATCGACGACAAGCATGAATCAGGGATCGTAGGGTCTTGAAGCGGTCCTCTGGCAGATAGGCCGCCGTGGAAATCGAATCCAAGCGGGCACCTATGAATTGGAGCGTTTGGGATGGGGTTAACTGAGATTTTTCCATGTTGACAACAAGTCCGAGGGTGTGCAATACATTCAGGGTAAAGTCTATGTGTCTGACCAGTTGGAGCCTCGAGTTCGCTACTAAAAGCCAATCGTCGATGTATGGGAAGACAACGACTCCGTGTTGACGAAGAAAGGCCGCCACTGGTGCCATGCATTTGGTGAAGACCCTCGGTGCCGTGGAGAGTCCGAAGGGCAAGACACGAAATTGGTAGGTGTCGGTCCCAATCTGAAACGCCAAGAACCTCCTGTGTGCAGGGTGAATACCTATGTGAAAGTAGGCATCCTTGAGATCGATGGATGCAAACCAATCCCCGTGCTGGAGGAGAGGAAGGATGAGGGCAAGAGTGGTCATCCGAAATTTCTTCGGGGTGATGTACGAATTCACTCCCCTGAGGTCGAGGATAGGACGGAGGCCTCCGTCCTTCTTCGGTACCAGGAAATACCTGGAGAAGAAGCAGCGGTGAAGATGCTCGGGAGGCACACGTTCGATGGCTCCTTTCTGGAGAAGGGATTGTATCTCCTCGATCAGGGGAGGGGAGGGGGGCGTGGGGTATGTCCGGCCTGTCGGAGGCAGTTCGTCGAACTCGATCCAGTAGCCCTGTCGTACTATTTGCAGTACCCAGCGGTCCGATGTTATGGAGGACCAGGCCTCCTGGAACAGTGACAGGCGGCTTCCGAACAGGGGGTTCTGAAAGAAAATGCAAACATCAAAATAAGGCGGCGCAATTAAAACCTTTTTCTGCCCTGGTCCTTGGGCCTGTGTTTGGACGGCACTCGGTACCGTGATGTGGAACCCTGACTCCTCACCGAGGAAGCAGAGGAGGTCGGTTGATGAAACCGAGAGCGCCTGGAGGTCTGCGGGGTACTATCTCTCCGGTATGGTTGGCTAAGGGAGTAGGTGCTCCAACCCGAGCGGTGTCTAGGGCGATACGCAGAAGACGAGGCTGATGGCATACCATATTTTCTGGCAGTCGTCCTCATCTTCTGCGTAAATTCAAGTTTTTCGTCCGTCGACGCATTGAAAAGGCCTGTGGTATCAAATGGCATATCTTCAATGGTGGCAGCCGCTTGGGGTGAGAGTCCTGACGATCGGAGCCACGCGTGACGCCTTAAGGCAATGGAGCCCGCCACAGTCTTAGCTGCGCAGTCAGCGACATGCCTCGCAGAATTCATCTGCTGGCCGGCCAGAAGCTGGGCTTCAGATTGGATAGCCTCTGCTAGTCGTTTCCTTTCGTCAGGCAGGTCCTGGATGAGGGGCAGCATTCTCTCCCACAACACCTGTTGATAAGCCCCCATACAAGCCGCATAGTTGGCAATACGAAAGCTCAGTCCAGCGGCAGAGTACAACTTTTTACCAATGATGTCCAGTTTTCTACCCTCGGTGTCAGGAGGGGTGGACTGGGGACGACGTTGCCTCCGAGGCTGGGCTGCCTCTACGACGACCGAGTTGGGCTTAGGGTGTTCCCTGAGCCAATCAATACCGTCTCCAGAGACACGATAAAGCCTGTCAATCCGCTTCGAGGTTGAAGGGATAGAGGACGGGTTCTCCCAGGAGTTTTGCGTCAGTTTTGAGAGGGATGGCAGGACCGGGATACTGGCAGTTGGAGGTGCCTTCGATTTGATTCTTTGATAAATCGGATCCACCGGCTCTGTCTCCTTCTCCGTGACCTTCAGCTCAAGGGCGTGAGACATCCTGATGACTTGCTCCGCAAAGGAGCGGACATCGTCGGTGGGAGACGAGGAGTCCTCATCCAGGAGATCGGGTTGGGGGGACGGTACATATGGCTGGTATTCTTCAGAAGACTCAGAAGAAACCGAAGAGTCGGACGTCGGAGGCGGAGAGCGGCGTGGGTCCTGAAGCGATGTCGTGCGTGGTGGCGGAGACGGAGGTAGCGGGGGCAAGGGCCGGAAGGGGGACACTTGGCAGCTAGAGTCCTTGAGCAAAGGTCTAGTTGGTTCTTTTGCAAAGATGGTACCTTTATCTCCCCCATGGAAGGATAGGCGAGGTGGGGATGAAGCCACAGAATGCAAAACAGCAGCCTCCGAAGTGAGATGAAACACTCGGTCCCCTGCAGAGATCGAGGTCTGAGGTAAGGGAAACGGAGTAGCAAAGGCTGACTTCGCCATTTCATAGGCGCTGTAGGCATGCTCGTCTCCCCGAGCCCTGGAGGTTGAAGGCTTAGGTTCATCCAACAGATGCGGCTCGTCAGAATCCCCTCGACTGGTGGAGGAGTCTCGGAGCAGCTCCGACCTGGAGACGCAGAGAGTGGGAGAAAGCCCATGGGCATGCTCGACACCGGTAGATTCGTCAGCCGAGCCCACCTCTACTTCAACGACCTCAAGGGAAGGAGTCGGAGTCGGTGATTTAGGATGGGTTTCGGTCCCCTCGTCCCGATCCCGGGAAGGCGTCAGACGTTGCGAGGGAGGTTGAGCCTCCGAAGCAGGTGCAGATATGGCTGTAGATGGCACAGGTTCTCGGGCCCGAGAGCGCTCCTTCTCATGTTCCTCACGCAGAGGACGCTTGGCCTTCTTTTTCTTATGGACCTTAGGCTTGGAGCGGTCCGAAGGCTCTCGGGTGCGGTCTCCATCCCGAGATTCCGCACGGTCCCGAGGACGGTCTCTAGCGCTCTCAGCGCCTGAACCCGAGGCGGCCCGCTGCAAGGCATGTTTATGGGAATGGAGAACAGCCTCCGGGTCCGAAGCAACAGAGTGTCTCCTAGACGGGCTTCGGGAGCGTCGGCGCTTGGAAGGTGGTGACTGGGGGGACTTTGGGGCGGGTGATCTTCCCCGTTGCGGAACCCCAGTAAATACCGCCGGCGTCGAAGAAGTCGACGGGATGAGGGCCTTCTCATATAAGAAAGACTTTAGCCTCGAGGAGCGCTGTTTCCTGGCCTGAGGCGTGAAGGCCTTACAATGGACACACGCATCCACGTTGTGCGTTTCTCCCAGACAGATGAGGCACCGAGAGTGGCCGTCGGAGCTGGGGAGCTTAGCTTGGCACACAACGCAGCGCTTAAAGCCGGTTTTCGCAGCCATATCAGGGGCAAGAAAGAGGCGTCGTCAAGAGAAAGCGGTCAAACCTGAAATCAGAGTCCGTAGCCAAATCCGGAGGAGAGTCAGAGCCGTTGTCAGGGAATCCAAGTCAAACCAGAAATCACCAATAGCACAAGACACAAAGCGAAGAGAGAAATCCAAAAACCAGTCCGAGTCAGTATGAGGAAAACGAAAGTGAGCAATGCAAAGGTTCCTTTCAGGCTGCTAGCGCGGCGGAAAAAAAGGAACTGAGGGGATTTAGGCGGGAGAGCCTTTTAAGGGACCGTTATGGTAGGCGGAGTTACCGCCAAAAATGTATCGATGCACATTCTGCCTAGCGATGCTAGAAGGTTCCGTAAGCACTGCGCAGGCGCAGGAATAAACCCAACTGTGTGATTCACAGAGACCACGAAGAAGATGCGAAAGATTTTATGACAAAGTTTAAAAGAGAGTTGCACCCCCAGGAAGATAACTCAAAAGAAGAACCACAAAATCCCCCTGAGGAAGAATTAGAGGAAAAGAGAAGATACCCAAGAAGGAGACAAAAGACTGAATTGAAAGGTGAAATTGAAAAGATGAGAGGAATAGTAGAGACGGTGAAAGAGACAGCAGCAGTGGGTGAAGCAGAGGATGATGAGAATGAAGTAGTTGAAGGAGATGAGGAGGAAGAGGAGATAATTGGGGCGACTGGAGGCAAGCTAAAGGACATACAAAGAGACAAAGCACTTGAATATACACAGTCGGATTTGGAGATTGATGAATTAGATATTGAAGACACTGAATAATAATTTTATTAATTGCTGGAGGGTAACAAGACAATAAACATATAATTGGGAAAATGATGAAGGATTATAAAACACAGATAAAAATTGTAACATGGAATGTAAAAGGGATGAATTCCCCTAAGAAGAGACGACAGATATTTCACTGTTTGGCAAAAATAAATGCAGATATCATCTGCATTCAGGAAACACATATTCGATTAGATGATCAAAATCTTTTGAAAAATAGGAGACTAGGAAATGAATTCATAAACTCGGGCAACAAGAAGAAGAAAGGAATCGTCATCTATTTCAATAAAAAGTGGAAAGCCAAAGAAATCTTGAAAGATGAAGACGGCCGTTACATTGCATTAGAGGTCAACTTGTTAGGTAAAAAAACATTAATCCTTGGGGTATATGCCCCATCAGAGAGCAAAACTAGCTTTTATAAAAACATGATGTCTAAACTAATGCAGCTGGAATTTGACGACATGATAGCTTTGGGGGATTGGAACGGAGTCTTAGATCCATTAAAAGACTGAACCTTAGGTAAAAAACCTAAGATCAGTGAGAAGCAAGGGAAATTACCAAATTCTTTTATACAGTTTATGAACAACTTTTCATTAGTGGATGCATGGAGACATTTATATGGGGATGAAAAGGAATACACATACTTTTCAGAATTTCACAAATCTTATTCGCGTATTGATATGTTTATGATTTCGAAAAATATAGCAACTAAATTAAGAAGCATGGAAATTCAACCAAGAATACTATCTGATCATAATTTGATATTGTTAAAAAATTGAATCTACTAGGAAAGAATACAGTTGGAGATTGGATGATAACATATTAAACAACTATAGATCGAAGGAAAGAATAAAACAAGTAATAAAACACTATTTTGAGGAGAACAGAGAGGAAGAAACATCTATATCAACAATATGGGACGCCAGTAAGGCGGTCATTAGAGGGGTGGCAATGCAGATAAAATGGGAAAACAACAAAATGAAGAATGAAAAAATGAAGCGATTGCAATTAGCATTAATACAAAAAGAGGAGCAACATAAAAAAGATCCGCTAAATAAAGAGATAAAAACGGAATTAGAGATAATACGGGAACAAATGAAGATAGAAATGATAGAAGAAATTGAAAAGAAGATCAGATACGTTAAACAAAATTATTATGATCATAGTAATAAGATAGGAAAATGGTTGGCATATAAATTAAGAAAGGAAAAAGAAAAAAGACAAATTCTGAAAATTAAGGAGAAAGGAATTATACAAACAAGACAAGAAAAAATAAAAAATGCCTTTCTAGAATATTTCAGAGATTTATACAAGGCTCCCCTGAGAGAAGAAAAAATTCAAATAATGATAAATGACTATTTGACCCAACAAAATATTCGAAAAATGACTGAGACTGAAAGAGAAGATTTAAACAGAATGATTACAGTCTCAGAAGTTGAGAAAGCAATTAAATCGTTAAAGGCAAACAAGACTCCAGGCCCCGACGGTTTCTCTTCAAACTTCTATAAGGCCTTTGTAGAGATGTTGAAGATTCCACTAACAAAAACCCTCAATAATATACTAATGGGTGGAGATTTGCCATTATCGTGGCAAGACACGAACATTGCACTAATACCAAAAGAAAATAAAGATGTGGAGGATATGCGGAGCTATAGGCCGATCTCACTTTTAAACACTGATTATAAAATCTTTACAAATATCTTGGCTGAAAGGTTAAAGAAGATATTAGCTGAATGGATAGATAAAGACCAGATGGGTTTCCTTCCGAATAGACGTATAAGCACTAACATTAGGAAGATATTAAACCTTATCGAATATTTTGATAAACAGCCTGACAAAAAATTTACTATGATAGCATTAGATGCAGAACAGGCTTTCGATAGCGTCAATTGGAAATTTATGTTACAATTACTAGAAAAAGTAGAAGTAGGAAACCAATACTTGAATGCAATCAAAGCCATATACAACAAACAGACGGCGCAAATCATAATTAATGGCCAAAAAACAAAGCCTATAAGCTTGGAGAAGCGGGTAAGACAAGGCTGCCCTCTCTCCCCATTACTCTTTATTATGGTCTTAGAAGTACTATGTAACAAGATTAGAACAGAAAAAGAGATTCAGGGAGTTAGAATCAAAAACCAAACATATAAAATCAGCGCCTATGCAGATGATCTCGCAATTTATTTAGAAGATCCACTGAAATCTATTTCACCATTACAGAGAATACTTGAAGAATTTGGTAAATTGTCTGGCATCACTATAAATAAAGAAAAAACTACATTGTTAACAAAGAATATGGACAGAAAAGAAGAGGATACACTCAAAGCACTTACGAGTTATAAAGTAGAAAAGAAACTCAGATATTTAGGAATAATAATAACAAAAAACAATATGGACCTGATTAATAATAACTACAAAAAGAAATGGTTAGAAATTAAAAAAGATACGGAAAATTGGAAACATCTAAATTTATCTCTTTTAGGAAGAATAGCTGCGGTAAAAATGACAGTGTTACCAAAGATGATCTATCTATTTCAGAATCTTCCTATTATATTAAATGATAATCTTTTTAAACTCTGGAATAAAGATGTGATGAAATTTATCTGGCAAGACAAAAAGCCCAGAATAAGATATAAAACACTACAAGACGAAAAGGCGAGAGGTGGACTAGGGCTATCAAACCTGAAGTTATACTATCAAGCAAGCGTCATTGTCTGGCTATATGATTGGTTCATGTTAGAAGACAACAAACTATTGACTTTAGAAGGTGTTGGTATGAAATTTGGATTTCATGCATACCTGTGGTATAGTAAAGAAAAAATTGACAGAAATTTCAATAACCATTTTATCAGAAAATCTCTTCTTCGAATTTGGAAAAAGATCAAACCACAAATCTATATCAAGCTACCCTTATGGGTGTCCCCACAGGAGGCATTTAGGAGAACGGAAATGATTCATAGAGAAAAGTAGTGGACATATAATGAATTGCTACTTTTTCAACAAAAGGAGTGTAGACTCAAAACCAAGGAAGAATTAGAAAAGAATCAGATAAAATGTACCTGGTTTCAATATCGACAGCTTTTAGAGAGGTTTAAAATAGATAACAAAGAGATAGGGGTGGAGAATTTAAAAACTGAATTAGACCTTCTACTTGCAGATCATAAGGGGATTAAGATATCAGGGGTGTATAAACTATTGCTGAAATTGGAGTTAGAACAGGAGATAGTGAAGGAACCTATGATAAAGTGGTCCAGAAATGTGGGACGAAGTATTCTAATGCAAGAGTGGGAAACTCTGTGGAAAAAGAATGTGAGATGCTTCATCAATAGTGAATTAAGAGAGAACTGCTACAAAATGCAATATCGCTGGTATCTAACTCCAAGGATATTGTCAAAGATGTATAAGCAAGTTAAACCAAATTGTTGGAAATGCGGGGATATAAACAGTTCTTTTTTTCATATGTGGTGGACGTGTAAAATGGCTAAACAATTTTGGAATAATATACATGATGAGATTAGGGGAATCCTTAAGTCGGATTTTAAATTAAAACCAGAGTTTTATTTACTAAATATCTTTGATGAGGGCTTCCCTACAAAATACAAAAAAGTTATGTTATATATGACCACCACGGCTAGGATAGTGTATGTGAGATATTGGAGGCAAAACAAGATCCCTGGTAAGGAAGAATGGCAGATGAAAATGAGAGAAGTGGTTCAAATGGAATTTCTAACAGGTTGGATTAAACATAGATCTGTGGAGGATTTTAGAAAGGAATGGGAAGTGATAATTGAGTTTTGGAGGGGAAAATGGAATGGGCATATGAATATATGGATTACAGATTAAATAATGGTCGGATGGCACTTTTCTTGATATAGAAATAACCCTTGTTAGACGTTGAGTCAACTGAAACTTTACCCCTCCGGGGGAGTTGAGCATTATAACATCAGCATATCAGTTTCTTTTGAATGTATTAATCAGAAGCCGAATTTTGATTCTGTAAACTAACACAAAGACTGTTGAGGTGGACGTTTTTATTTTATAGATTAATTATTTTGAAGATATGGAAAATGGAATTTGTAAAAATAATTTTAAAAAAGAAAAGAAAAATCTATTAAGAATGAGATGGCTATTTGGAATGCACTATAATTATGACAATTCTCTTACACTATGTGTGAAATACAGTAACTGTATATGGTTATTGTTTGCAGTCTTCTATGATGACAAAGAGGATTAGGACAAATAAGAATAAAGTTTCAACACACCTCATATTGTTTTATTCCCAGGGGCTTAGAAGCATACCAATATTAAAGTTACTCGTGAGGAATACTAGATTTGTAAGTAACTTCATTCAGTTAGTATTTGGTGTTTTTCAGTTTAAAATGTATACTTATTGTATCTGTCACCACTATTATTTATTACTGTATTGGAGTTCCTAATGAATAGAATTAGAAAGGATAAGGAAATTCAGGGCCTAAAAGTTAAAAATCAAGAATACAAAGTCATGGCTTTTGCGGATGATCTGGCCATAGTGTTGGAAGATCCGGCAGAGAACATAGGGAGGTTAATCACAACAATGACTGAGTTTGGCAAGTTCGCGGGATTCAAAATCAATAAAGACAAAACACTAATAATAACGAAAAATATAGTAAAAAAACCCCCAAGAAAAGATAGAAGAACTGTCAGGATATAAAATTGAAAAAAAAAGTGAGATACTTAGGAATAATGATTTCCAACAGAAACTTGGACCTCTATGATAACAACTATAAGAAAACCTGGGGGAAAGTAAAAGAGGAATTGCATAAGTGGAGAAAACTAAATTTATCGTTGTTAGGCCGAATAGCCACAATAAAAATGTCGGTACTTCCTAAACTTCTGTTTTTATTCCAGAACATACCAATTCTGACTAATGAAAAGCCATTTAGAATTTGAAAAAGTGATCTGAGCGAGTTCATTTGGAACGGACGCAAGCCAAGAATAAAATGGCAGACATTGCTAGAAAGATCTGAAAGGGGCGGAACGGCCTTACCTCACCTAAACCTGTATTACAGAGCTTGTTGTATGATCTGGACTGTTGAATGGATCAAATTGGAGGACTCTAAACTATTGACGCTGGAAGGAACCAGCTTAAGGTTTGGCTGGCATGCATATGTAGGATATAATAAAGCAGCAGTCCATAAAGACTTTAATAATCATATTATGAGAAAAGCATTGCTACAAAATTGGGAAAAGAGTAAAACACTATACTGCGATAAGTTACCAAGATGGCTGTCACTGGCAGAAGCTTTCATAGGTAGATGGGGACAAATAGGCCCAATGAACAGATGGATCACCTACGCTGATCTTCTTAAAAAGGAGGAGAAAATAATCAACATCAAAACAAAAGAAGAACTGAAGGAAGAAGGATGGGAGCTAAACAGGCTAACATATCAACAGATTAACAATAGATTTAAACAGGACAAAGCAAATGCAGGTTTCTTGGAAGATCTGACGGAAGTTGATAAAATAATATGGGGAGAAGAAAAGAGAAGGATAACTAAATTCTATAATCTACTCTTATCAAGGCAACTCGAAACGGAAACAGTTAGAGAAGCCATGGTTAAATGGGCGAGAGATGTGGGGGATGTGATAACTATGGAGGAGTGGGAAACGGCATGGAAACAAACAAAAACGTTTACAGCGTGCCAGGCACTGAAAGAAAACTACCTTAAAATCAGTAATCGATGGTACTTAATGCTGGTAAAGTTGAACAAAATATTTGGAGCTAAGGAAAAAACATGCTGGAAATGTGACAAAGCTACAGGTACATTAATGCATGTTTTTTGGCAATGTCCGGTTATGAAGAAGTATTGGGAAAAAGTTCATGAGATAATACAAAAAATCTTAAATATACAATTTGAGTTTAACCCAAAGTTGTACTTATCGAATGTCACAACGATGATGGAAAAAGAACAAGAGAAGAAATATTGGAGAATACTATTATATCTCAGTACGGCGGCACGTATCAATGTAGCGGCTAAATGGAAGAGCAAAGGAATACCACGAATTGATTCATGGTTAGAAAAGGCATTAGACATGAGAGACAATGACACACTAACTCATATACTGAATAAAAGATCAACAGAGAAATTGGAAATGGAATGGGCACCATTAATGGACTATTGCAAAAAAAAAGTGGAATATTAATGTGAGCCGGTAATTATAGAATTAAAACTATAGAAAATACAACTGAATGAAGCGAAAAGGTCCTATAAAACATTATAGGAGGCATTGGGGGATGGAAGATGAAAGAGAGAATAACAATCTTTTTGAGTTAACTATAGGAGAACACAATTTTGGAGGGACTGGGGAAAATAAAATAAAATAACCACGACAAGAAATCTCTTTTGAGTTACGGTACGGAGGAAGCCGATATTTTATTTAAATGTATGTATGCAAACATTTTATGAATTGTATGAATTGGAATTTGAAGTGAATATTGTATATAAAACCTTTTTTAAAAAATTAATTAAAAATGTATACTTATTATATTGCTTATGTCTATTAGCTTACGAGCCAGTTACAAATAAACTCAGCCCATAGGACTGAAAAAGAAGGACTTTCCTAACATTTTCGCTGAAGTCAACAGGCTGATGAAGACCAACCAGGTTGAAACCTCTTGGCTAATATCCTGGGAACAGATGTCCATTGATATTTAATTCTTCTGAGTTTGTTGTACATTATTGTCTGGTATCTATGCATGATTATAATTTATGACAACTGGCAATGACTGTAGAATTTATCATCTTATGTATATAATAAAACCATTATATCTTGTAATGTTTTTGTTTTGTTTATGTTTTCATGGCTTGGTCATTGTGTAATGTTCTGATGTTCAGTATACTTTATAAATAGTAGATTTTGGATTGCAGCCTTATGAGGAGAGACTTAGGGAGCTGAGTATGTTTAGCCTGGAAAAAGACGGTTAAGAGGCGATATGATAGCCTTGTTTAAGTATCTGAAGGGGTGTCATATTGAGGATGGAGCAGGCTTATTTTCTGCTGCTCCAGAGACTAGAACACTGAGCAATGGATGCAAGCTCCAGGAACAGAGATTCCACCTCAACATCAGGAGGAACTTTTTGACAGTAAGAGCTGTTCGGCAGTGGAACACACTCCCTCGGAGCGTAGTGGGGTCTCCTTCCTTGGAGGTCTTTAAACAGAGGCTGGATGGCCATCTGTCAGGGATGCTTTGGTCGTAATTTCCTGCGTGGCAGGGCGTTGGACTGGATGGCCCTCGTGGTATCTTCCAACTCTACAATTCTATGATTCTATGATTCTATACTTTCTTGGAAACTGTTTAATGCAGTGTAGATGTGTAAACAGCTATTGCTTAAAACAATTTGTAAGCTGCTCTGATAGCCTTGTGGCTGAAGAGCGGGGTATAACTAACTAACTAACTAACTAACTAACTTTCTTGATCCATTCTGAGGGATATTGTGTTCAGTTTGTCAGAGGGGTGAGTGCTTGGGTTTCCCTGTTGGCAATACTTCCTGAACAAGTTACAAAAGTAATCACAGGCAATCAGGGATCACACAGTGAATGCAGAGGACATCATTATAGTATGTATGTAAATAAATGTATGTATACAATGATATCAATTGCAAAAAAAAAAAATCAAATCAACTGAAAGAAAAAGACACAGAGGGATGTAAATTAATCTTAGTAGACAGTACAGAAAAATCACTGACAGATGGGAGCATTATTTTAACATTACCAAAATGTTCCTGAAAAAATTGAGTATTTTTTGTTCAGCGCAATTTGCAAGTACAGCTGCTCTTCAGGATTCAGTAATAAAAATACTGACCAGATTTAATGCCAGTTTGGGCCTGTAGAATGTGTGATCCACCAAACCAAGCCAAACACAATCTACTAGGAGCTCAATAAAAACATAATTGCTTGTTTTATGAGGCTAGAAATGGAATATGCATTGCTCCTACATTCTAACAGCATCAAAGAGACATTATAATATCATACATAGCACTCAACATATATGAAAAATGATTTCATATCAAATCTTAAGGCTTGGATTTTCAAGTGAAGTTGAACTCAAACCCACGATGACACAAATACACCTGTTAAAAGAAGATATGCCATCTGCACTATTGCCATAGCCTTGGCAGCCATAAGGTTAATGCAGAGGCATTAACAGCTACTAGGAACATCAGCTAGCAATGGCAACATTAAACATACACTTAGAAAGATTGGCTCAAAAGTCCACCTAGCAATAGCAGGGTGGGCTGCTTATGGAAAATGAATGAAAATTAAAATAATATCTTATACATCTCTTGAATATTATTTCCAAACACAATAAAACAAGTGAGAATTGGATTCTATTAACTCTTAGATAGTTTGATTTTTTGTGTGTGAACTAGATGAGGTATAATATGTTACATTCTTCTAATACTATTGTGATTATAAAATGCTAATTTAAAATATTTATATGTTAATTAAAGTATAATGTCAAAAGTTCTGAGCTGTGACTGCAATCAGTACAATTCACTGCTCTCTGTTTTACAAGGCCTGTGAATTGTGCAAACTGCAGAAACAGCATGGAATTCTTATTGGCCAATCAAGTCATTCAGTTACCACAGCCCAATTTATAATACATTCAACTGTACTACATTGTGCAAATATGACTTTTTCAGTGGCAACATTAATACTGTAAAGTATGGTCATAAAACTGTTACAGCCTCAGCGTTAAAAAGTTTGCAGAACACAGCATGTGCCACAAATTTTACAAAATAAAAGAAGCAATAAAACTGTGCTGTGTACATTATGATAGGCAGAAAAGCTACAATGGATGAATTCAAGGAATAAAAGTTTCAGGAGTAATTCAGCCCACACTATAGCAAGCTTATATGGGAGGCAGATTGTTCTAACAGTACAAATTCTTCCTCCCCATGCACTTGTCCAGAACAGAACTGACCTGTTGCTCCCAGCTCATCTCCCACAGCTGGGAGAAATCTAACTACAGAGTGAAGGGGAATTTACTCTCATTCCCATCACATTCAGTTAGCTCTTAGCCAAGAACAACAGGTAGAAGGATGCCACCCCCAAACACAAATAGCCAAGGGGGATCAGTTGCACTGAGGCCAGCGCCCTGAGGTCAGCTAAGCAGCTGCTCTGCCAGGGATGCAGCAAATGAAGATCTCACGATGGCTGCAGCAGCAGCCATTTTGAGATGTGCCCTCCTCATGAGATGTCCTAGTCTTGCCGGGCCGCAATCTTGAGAGGGCCACAATCTTGAGAGACTTCAGGGAGCCTTATAAGAACTCTCAAACACATCTCAGCCTCATTCAGTGGCCAGATAGTACCCAGCCACCTGCTGCTGCTTTTCAGCCTCCCCAGACAATTGCTGTTTGCCTTCAGTGTCCAGGAAGGCATTTTTTCATGTCATTCTGGCATGTTTTTTGCCTTCCTTGAGGATATTCTGTTTATTAGCTTGTTGGCTAGCTACTTTTCTTCCATCAAGCTGATTTACTACCTGTCAAACCTACATGTAATTCTAGATCACAGAATCATAGAGTTGGAAGAAACCTCAAGGGCCATCCAGTCCAACCCCCTGCCCGGCAGAAATAAACAATCAAAGCACTCCTGACAGATGGTCATCCAGCCTGTTTAAAAACTTCCGAAGAAGGAGACTTCACCATACTCCAAGGAAGCGCATTCCACTGTTGAACAGCTCTTACTGTCAGGAAGTTCTTAATAATCTTTAGGTGGAATCTCTTTTCCTATAGTTTGAGTCTATTGCTCTGTGTCCTAGTCTCTGGAGCAGCAGAAAACAAGCTTGCTCCTCAGTATGACATCCCTTCAAATATTTAAACATGGCTATCATGTCACCTCTTAACCTTCTCTTCTCCAGGCTAAACATACCGAGCTACCTAAGCCATTCCTCATAGGGCATGGCTTCCAGACCTTTTTACCATTTTGGTCGCCACCCTCTGGACATGCTCATTTGTCAACATGCTTCTTGAATTGTAGTGCCCAGAACTGGACAAACTACTCTAGGTGAGGTCTGACCAAGGAGAATACAGTGTTGCTATTACTTCCCTTGATCTAGACACTATACTCCTATTGATGCAGTCTAGAATCGCATTGGCTTTTCTGGCTGCTGCTTCACACTGCTTACCGACTCATGTTCAGCTTGTGGTCCACTAAGACTCCTAGATCCCTTGCGCATACACTGCTATCAAGCAAGGTGTCACTCAACCTATATCTGTGCATATCTTTTCTGCCTAAGTATAGTATGCTACATTTTTCCCTGTTGAAATTCATTTTGTTAGTTTTTGTCCAGTGTTCTATAAGGTGGTGTACTGAGTTTTACCAACATTGTTTACATGGATGCATCAGGCCAAGATTGCTGCTTTTGTCACAATTGGAGATAACTGAGGAGAGTGGGTGAACCCCATATACAAAGAAGGGGTGAGGAGATGGCATTTTAGGTGAAATGGACAGCCCTAGACAGGCCACCTTGTAAATTGAGTAACTGCATGTGTTGTTTCTTTATTCACCAGCCCCTTCCACGGGGTTATAGTTGGGAATTTTATGGCTTGGGTGTGAGCCAGGGGAAACAAGCTAGTCTAGCAGATTATAGATAAGGCCATTGGGGGAGCAGGATCAGACCTAGCAGCCTTGGGTTTAACCTCATCGCCTTTGTATGTTTTAGTTATTTTAGTATGCTCTTGTTATGCAAATAAAAGTTGTGGGCAAGTTTTTATACCTCAACCTGGGCATTTAGCTCTTTCTTGGTGTAGTAAGGCTGCATCCCATAAGGCATACTACGATCTACTAAGCTATAGACTCACTGAAAAAGACAACAAGGGTTAAGTGGAAGGCAGTAGGAAAAGAGGAAGACTACATTACAGTTGTCCCTCCACATTTGCAGGGGTTAGGGCTGCAAGACCCCCGCAAATGTGAAAAAAACGTGAATAAAAAATACGTCACGCCACGCCCTCCCAGAAGCAGCAACGGGGGCTTCTGAGGCCCCCATCGCTGCTCCTCTCCACCACCACCCTCGCCCTCCCAGAAGCAGTGACGGGGGCTTCTGAAGCCCTGTCGCTGCTCCTCTCCACCCGTCCTCCCAAAAGCGGCAATGTGGCTTCTAAAGCCCCGTTGCCACTTTTGAGGGGGGGCTCCCAAAAACTGCAAATAATCAAAATTGTGAATGTTAAAGCCGCGAATGTGGAGGGGCAACTGTATAGGCAGACTGATGCAATCAAGAAAGCCATAGCCCTAAATTTGCAAGGGGGGCAGTTGATGACTAAGACTCCTGGAGGTCTCTCATTCATAGGGTCTCAATAAGTCAAAACTGACTTGACAGCAAATAACAATTTATTTTAGTGGAATTACTCTAAGTATAACTAACCTGGATTAAGCCCCAGATATAAAGGAGTGCAACACAATGAGCAAAGAAAATACTAGCAAGGATGGGCATTTGTGGTGGGGGGGCAATGTTCTCCTCCATGCCATAGGCCACACCACAACACACCTTTATGTGTGTGTGTGTGTGTGTGTGTGTTTGGGGTTTTGTTATATATATTTGGCTGGGGGAGTTGAAGTTATTTGAGGGTGGGGAGAGAATCAAGTATTGAAGCCAAACCACCATCACTTTGTTTGGAAGTAACGTGGAGGACTTTGAGGACATTTTAGAATGGGCTTGGCGGGGAGGAGCAGTTGTCTCTCACCAAAAACTAAACAAAATTGGGGTTCCAGAGGCTTTGTGGTACTCAGGGAGCTTTGAGGGCCACAAAAATTGTTTTGGGAAGAAATTGTTGGGAAGAAGCTGGGAGTAGCCTACAGGTTTCCGTTTCCTCACCTCCAGCACCAGACAAATGCCTTTAGCAATCATATCCATCACAAATGGTTTCTACTGTTGTCAAATCTAAGCCAACATGGATAGAAAGAACAACTATATTTCCATAAATCTTATTTTCCATCAAGGAAAAGATACAAGACTATGCTGACCCACTGACCCATTTAGACAGACATTCTAAAACTGTGATCCTGAGAACATTTACTTGAGTATATCTATAGTGGAAACATACTTGTATAGAAAAGATTGATCATTCATGTTGAGAAGTTGAAAAGGACAATTTTAAAATGCCAGTTAGTATGAAGGTGAGCCAAGCAATAACTTTCAATTTTAAAAATAGAGTTATCTTCTTTAGGAGGAAAATATTCATTTTAAAGAAATGTTGCAAGCTACTTACAGCATATACATAATGACACCTATGCTCCACACATCACACTGTTGGCTATAGTCATGTGCACTTATCACTTCTGGGGCTGCCAACCAAGCAGAAACAATAATATTAATAATACAAAAAATACTTTTAAATGCTTAAAACAAAGCATGTGCTGATGAATATACTTTATTCCTCCCTCAAGCCAAAAGAAAAGCAGCAGATGTTGAGATTAATAATGTACAGCCCTTAACAATTCATGTCGATGTGTCCTCACTTTGATCATTTAGGAATGATGACACTGTGACTAACTAATTGTGTTATTGGTTTTCTTTGTAGCTATAAATTGTGAAAACATTTCTTTTAAAATTCTGACTGCAAATCCTTCATGACACTACATAAACATATTTCCATTTGGAAAACAAGCATACTGCATAAAGTTATATGCTGGATGTAAACACAATAGGGGTTGTGTAAATATCCATGTAGGACAAATCACAAGTACAACATTCATTTTTTAAAGTATGCTTTCAGAAAATAAAAATGGCTCTAGACCATTTGACTTGTTTTACATATTTACACACCCTAGATTTTAAAAAATGTATACACTGCAATTTATTCACTGCCACAGATCATGTGATTATTATTTATTAAACTGACCTATGTTTTTCCCTATACTCCTCTTGCTTCTCCCTTTGCATGGGACACAGTTAAATCACGCTATTTCTAGCAAACACATTCAGGGATAACTATGCTGGCCATGCAGTAAAATACAACAAAATGCAAAATCCATTAAAAAAAGAGATATTTTTATTAGACAACCAAAATGCACAACTAATTTTTTTAATTATCCCAACAAGGAAACTGTGAGTATTAGCTTTGGAACATTTAAGTATCTTAAGGTGGGTGGTTGTTGCTGCTGCTGTTTAAATCTGAGATCTTGGCTTGTTCCACAACTGGTAATCATAGTCACTTGTTCAGACAAAATGGGAAACCACATGGCTAGTTAAGAATCTTCCTGGTTTAACCATACCTCATGAAATGGAAGGAGCAAAGGAGTTGCATATGTGGGAGTCAGGCTCTTGTATTTTCAGTTTAATAAACAGATATGATGATCCAAACACAGCATTCATAACAATTGGTTTGAAATTAAGTGAACATGCTTAATCTATTATAATGTGGTACTGCAGGTCAGGAACTTGTACAAGATGTTTCATTTCCAATTGTCCCCTTTGGCTGCAAGAAACATTTTAACTCAAGAAGTAAACAACCAATGCTACACGCATTGGTATTTCAGTCTATGTAACACTAACATTAATGGTCTTAGCAGATGTTTTATGATCAACTGTCTTGACTGTCCAAACTTTCCTTTAGTATGTGCTAAAACTAAGATAAATCTTTATTTTAATATATTTGGCTGTTGTTTTAGAGTTATTCATTGACTGCTAAAATACTATAAAACCTAATTTTGAACTGTTATTGTATCACAGCTTATCTACTATTTGGTAAACGATCATCAGTAATTGGCAATATTTATTCTAAACTGGGATAGGTTTAGTCATCTGTTCCTTCAAACTTATACCCATCCTTATATTGTAAAAGTGCACCATGTTCCCATAAGCTTCAAAGCTATGTCCATCCATACTAGTATTATCTTGATTAATGGGATCATATATTTCACACAGGTCTATGACAAAGAGTGTGTGTGTGTGTGTGTGTGTGTGTTTGAGTTACAGCAAGGAAACTCTCTTGCCCTCTCTTCCTAACAGGATCCTCATGTCAGCAGCATCCTCCCCTCCAAGTAGAAAAAGGCCTAAGATATTACTTGGCAAGCTGCAATGGGAGGAATTAATTGCCCCAAACTGGGCAGAGGCAGTTGTTACATGAGATATTCCTCATGTAAGCTGCTCAGTTTTGGTTAACTCCTCCCTCCCACTACAATGCCACATCTTAGGTCTTTTGTGAGGGCTTCTTGACAACCAGCTGAGGGTTGGGAAGAAGCTGGGAAATGCCTCTCATGAAACTGAATGTCCATTTTCACAGCACTGAATACAGCCTTTTGAGTTATAGCAGTTTCTATAGAAATCAAATGGTACAACGTAAAAAGACTGAACGATGCCACTTCTTGCCACCTAAAATCTACCTGCTCTTCAGTTTACTAGATTCAGTGAGTTTTCCCAATGGTTTAACAAATAACAATAATAAAATAGGTCTACTTAGGATATATTTTCCTGATTCAATTCATGAAATGTTGGGATTAGACAGACAGCTGAATGAGCCTTCTTGAAGTAAAACATATGTACTTCAAGTATGTCTTGAAGTGCAACATATATGCAATTTACCCCATCTTGCCCCCTGAAGTCCTGATGACATAGGGCATTTGCCACAGTTTGCCCCCGGGCAATCCTCACAACCCCTGAGGAAAAGACAGGGGGAAGATGGGATAGGGCCTGTTACACCATTTTAAAATAATACCTGTTTAAATCTGCTTCCACTGGCAAAAAATGAATCAGGCCCTGCGTGACTGCAAGGTGCCTCATTTTTCCATAGCCAGGAAGGAGTACTGAAGCATGTGACCAAGACTGGTCACATGCAGGGGGCCTTGGTCACATGCTGTGGGCTGGCTTCCTGACTGCAAAGAGTGGGACGCAGGTGGCAGCAGCTGCAGAGACTGGCCAGCATGCCAATCTGGACTCCATCCTATTCCGTACAGGTAACAAGGGAGCAACAGGCCTGATCAGCAGGCAGACTATGCCAGTGGGGAGTGGCACATTCTGCTCATGTAGATGAGCTTTCAGTATCTGATTGAAGGTTTAAGAAGTTGTTTATTGGCAAGAATGTTTTAGAACTGTGAAAAGCTTCTTGAAACTGAAAAAGTTCTTACAAATTATGACACACTGAAGCATCTGTAAGCAATGGGCAAGGCTAAGAGACAGTATACACACACACACACAACACAACACACCCCTAAATAAGTGGGCACAGCCTATTCATTGACTTTGAGCTACAAAAGAAGGTGTAATTCATTCAAATGCCATTCCTTTATAAGATGAGACTGAATGGGAATACTATCACATGAAGCACTGAACTTACCCATGTAGATAGGAGTCCCACAGGTAGACTGGAACATGCTTTCACTTCCTCCCATCTTTTGTACGGCTAAACCAAAATCAGTCACCTACAAGAAACAGAACTCATCTGTCTTGAAAATTCCCTGCTGATATGTAGTTGCAGTTCTTCTATTTCTCTTAAGAGCTCATTGTTCATAGCAAACCCACTTCAGTGAGAGCTAAAAGAATTTGACTAGATTTCTCAAATGATCTCACATAACAGAGTACCTTAAGCAGAGAAAGCTCTGCACCAATCCTCCTATAAATATTCAGGGCCTAGTTTTAAACAACTTTAATCCTTACTCTGCAAATTTTACTAGCATTTGAGCATACATAAGGCTGAGAAGATTATTAATGAGATTCAAATTAAGTATATGCTGCTAACAGGTCTGCATCAAAACCTTTAAATAAAAAAAGGCAGATATTTTAATTATGTTCCATTATTACAAGATCTTTAGGGAACACAAACATGGGACACAGTAGATGTTAATAGAGAAATACGTTATGAGTTGAATAGAAACCAGAAACCAGGAAGTCAAGAGAAGTGGCTGCACATTTGGCATGTACTTCTTTATATGTGGAGGTGCTGTGGGTAAACAAGAAAGAGAGAAGTAGAAAGAAAACTGAGACAGATTCTTCATTTGAATAGCCAGGTATTCTCTTTCATACACATCAGCCAGGTATTCCACAGACTGAAAGCAGCATAAAGACTGAAACTAGACATAAAGAAAGTCTACTTTCTTTATGTCTAGTGTTAGACACACACAAAACAAAATGATTAGTGGGTAGTCTATCATTCTTTATTTTCCTTTTTTACCTACACATGTCAATGTCAAACCAAGATGCTACAGCTGGGTCACTCCTTCTACATCACAAATTAAAACCTCAAATGACCTAAGAAATGAGACTATCTCCATTTCTCTCCCAAGTACATTGCACAGGAAAAGAAACGGCTGCTTTCCATTGAGGGCTAAACTATTGCATGAGGGGAGAGAGTATGCTATCTGCTCCATGTTTTCTGGCTTTCCAAGTACCCAGCTCCTACTCAAGACCCAGTGCAAGACCCTGGGCCCAGTGCTATTCAAAATCTCTATCAATGACTTGGATGACGGAATTAGGGGCATACTTATCAAATTTGCAGATGGCACCAAATTAGGAGGAGCAGCTAATACCCTAGAGGACATGATTATTTATTTATTTAGGTATTTATACCCCGCTCTTCAACCAAAAAGGCTATCAGAGTGGCTTACAATTTGCTTTAAGCAATAGTGATTTACACATCTACACTGCATTAAGCAGTTTCCAATGTGTATTAGCTAATTGTCCCCACAAACCAGGTACTCATTTTACCAACCTATGAAAGGATGGAAGGCTGAGTGAACCTTGGAGCCTGCTGGAATCAAACTTGCAATGTGGTGACTTGCAGCATTGGCATTTAACCACTGCAAAATGACCTGGATAGACTGGAGAGCTGGGCCAAAGCTAACAAAATGAAATTCAATACGGAGAAATGTAAGGTACTGCACTTAGGGCGAAAAAACGAAATGCATAGATATAGGATGGAGGAGACCTGGCTGAATGAGACTACGTGCAAAAGGAATGTAGGAGTCTTAGTAGACCACAAGTTGAACATGAGTCAACAGTGTGATGCGGCAGCTAAAAAGGCCAATGTGATTTTGGGCTGTATCAATAGAAGTATAGTGTCTAGATCAAGGGAAGTAATAGTGTCGCTCTATTCTGCCTTGGTCACGCCTCATCTAGAATACTGTGTCCAGTTCTGGGCACCACAATTCAAAAGGATATTGACAAACTGGAGCATATCCAGAGAAGGGTGACTAAAATGGTGAAAGGTCTGGAAACCATGCCTTATGAGGAGAGACTTTGGGAGCTGGGTATGTTTAGCCTGGAAAAAAGATGGTTAAGGGGCGATATGATAGCCCTGTTTAAGTATTTGAAGGGGTGTCACATTGAGGATGGAGTAAGCTTATTTTCTGCTGCTCCAGAGACGAGAACACAGAACAATGGATGCAAGCTCCAGGAACAGAGATTCCACCTCAACATGAGGAGGAACTTTTTGACAGTAAGAGCTGTTCGGCAGTGGAACACACTCCCTCGGAGCGTGGTGGGGTCTCCTTCCTTGGAGGTCTTTAAACAGAGGCTGGATGGCCATCTGTCAGGGATGCTTTGATTGTGTATTCCTGCATGGCAGGGGGTTGGACTGGATGGCCCTTGTGGTCTCTTCCAACTCTACAATTCTATGATTCTATGATTCTAAGACAGGAAGCAGTGCCTGCTCCATTGCATACAGTCTTTACTCCTGCATCTGGTAGCAACTGCATGTATGCTCTCAGCTCAAGATATAGCATGCTCCAACAAAAGGAACAAGGCATGTAGAATTGCGGTGCTATCGTCTGTCATATTGTTGTGCACCTGGCACATGGAAAACAGGACTATGCCAAAGAGATACACAACTTAGAAACTTAGAAAAAGTTAACTAATGTACGACTGTAAGTAAAATACACTGAGAAGACTATTTTGGAAATCACAGCTATAGATAAATGGATTTACAATTATTTACGCTGTTTCCAAAATCTCTTCTAAAACAGATTTTGTAGCCAGCAGTGCATGATTTTTTTTCTTCTTCTTTTACTACCATCTCTCCTGAGAGGTTTGGAACCACTTCACATATCCTATCCATTGTTTGTTTACTGTAATTTATAGAGCAAGAACTCTGGCTTATCTGTTTCCTGATAAGCCAGAGACATAAGCTAAGCACAACCATAATGTAGCTTATGACTCTTATTTTGTCAATGGTGAGACAAACCAGAATTCTCGATTCACATATTACGCTAAACAAACAAGGGACAGAAGGTCCATGGTTGGTTTAGCTGCTCCTACTTATGGGAAGGATCATGCAACATGCTGGTACATGGTTCCCAAGTATATAAACCAGAATTCTCTAGAATGCTGTCTTACTGTTACACCAAAATGCATTATCTTTGAGCTCAAGAAAATAACTTTTCCCATTCTAAAAGGCCAGTTCAAACAGGTACTGCAGCAGCTACCTCTGTCCACAGATTTGCAGTTGCATAATCAGAAGAAGGAATGTTCTTCTTCTCCAAAGGATATCAGGAGACTATATTTTATTCTTATAACTGGAAATTAAGGAGACGTCTGAATGGCTATGGTGGAGTGCCCAAGCCCATGAAGTCCAAAAACCAAGTACCTGTTCAAAGGGTTAACCATCGTAACAATACAGGAGTTACATTCAACATTTCAAAGTGGAAGAAACTGGTCTCACTATTTGTGGAATGGAACTACCTTTCCACGGTGGTGGGATTGCGTGCTCCTGTGAAGCAAATGGCTATGCTGATAGCAGCAGTACTGCTGATAGGGTTTCCCATGTCAGACAGGCTTTTTCTGAGGAGCAAGACTAAATGTGTTGGGCAGCAGCATTGGGGTGGAGGCAGTGTTGACACTCATGGAGGATCACTCAGAGACAACAGCGCTGCCACCATCTCTCTAGCTTTTCTTCGCAAACAAAGATTCAGGAAGGACTCATCCCGCACTTTCTGCAAGCGCGCTGATGACTGAAAAGGCCAATCCGAGATAAATAAGTCTGGTTGCAGAAAGCACAGCAGAAGGTCTCCTTGGCTGATGTTTCCGGGTTGTGATTCTTTCTGTGTTGTCGTCTCTCTTCAAGACTTGTTCGGCGTGAGTTCTCAAATGAGGCAGCATTATGGATAGTGCATCTCCATGCCTCCCAATGTGAGGCCACGGCGGACCATTGTTGGTGATCAATTTGGCCGAGCCTGAGATGTTGTTTCAGGGAGTCCTTGTATCGCTTTTTTGGAGCGTCCCTCTTACGCTGACCCGTGGCGAGTTCACCGTAGAGTACTATTTTTGGGAGGTGATGGTCCTCCATCCTAGAAATGTGCCCTGCCCAGAGCAGCTGTGTTCTCAATATTATGGCCTCAATGCTGGTGATCCCTACTTGCTCAAGGACAGTAACATTCATCACATAGTCAGTCCAGTGTATATTTAGGATTGTACGTATACAGTGCTGATGAAAGCGTTCGAGGAGTCGTAAGTGATGGCGATAGGTGACTCATGTTTCAGACCCATAAGCTAATAGCTATTAGTACTGAACAGAAGGAGGCACAGTAAATATCTTTTGAATATCTTTTTACCATAAATATCCTTTTGAATATCTTTTTACCATGAAAACGCTATGATGAGCCAAAATAAAATCCTAAATGAAACAAACAATAGTGCCAGAAGATGAAAGTCCCAGGTCAGATAGCACTCAACGAGCTGCTGGGATACAGCAGAGAACAACTACGAGTAGTGCTGTAACTAATGACACAACTGGACCCAAGCTAAAAGGACATTCAGCTGCTGACAAAAGGAAAGTCCAAAGCTGCACAATACATATTATAAGAACATGCAATGTAAGAAGCGTGATTCAGGGATGCTAGACATAGTAACACAAGAAATGGGACATATGAATATCACACTACTTGGGGCAAGCGAGCTAAAGTGGACAGAAATGGGACATTTTGAGTCAAATAATTACACAGTGTTTTATTCAGGAAATAAAAACCTAAGAAGAAATGGGATGATATGAATAATTAATAGCCTTGTTAGCAAGCTCCACCCCCTGCCTACATCTGACCAATCAGCTTCCACTTCTGCTCTTATTGGGAATGTGAATCAGATTGTCCCAATAAGTAAGAATGCACATTCCCCACAGAGCATTTTAAAAACTTCAGGAAAAGCCACAAAGGCTTTTCCTACTGAGTTTTTGGTGGATTTGGCCCCCTCTCCTTCCAAATATTGCAGATTGATGTGGGATGCCATTTAGACAAATTGTATTCTCCTCAAATTCTATGAGGAGTATTTTCACAATTTAGACAATACCCAAGTTTATGTTCCATTTAAAGAGGCAGAAGAAGAAGAAATTGAAAGGTTCTATGCAGCAGTCCAGCAGGAAATTGATCACACACTAAAACAGGACTTCTTGCTAATCATAGGTGATTGGAATGCAAAAATAAAAAATAGAGCAGAATCAAAGATTGTAGGAAGATTTGGCCTAGGATCAAGAAATGAAGCAGGAGACCAACTGACTGGATTTTGTGAGGTGTTCATCACAAACACATTCTTCAAGCAACCCAAGAAATAACTGTATACATGGTCATCACCTAATAGCCAATATAGAAATCAAATGGAATATGTAATTGGAAGCAGAAGACAGAGAAGCTCCATTCTCTTTGCAAAAATAAGACCAGGAGTAGACTGTGGTATAGAGCATGAACTACTAATCTCAAAATTAGAGTAAATCTAAAGAACACTAAACCAACCATCATGCCAAAAATACAACCAAAAGAACATCCCCATAGAATGTAAAGAGAATGTGAAAAACAGATTGGCACTACTAAGCCTCATTGTTTGGGAGCCAAAAGAACTCTGGACTAAAGAGCCACTGTCCATCCCGTCAGGGGTGGAGGACTTATTAGAATGGTCCATCCTCAAAGGCTAATGGAACCAATTGGATTCCAGAAAGCCTTAGAGGATTTATTGGTTGGTAATGACAGTGATTCTGTCGAATCCTTGGTCAATACCAGGAACACCAACCTTACCAAGGCTATCAACGCAATCGCTCCCAAGCGTCCTCTCCAACCTGATTCAAATTGCCAACCATGTATACTGAAGAACTTAGGAAGTTGAAGCAGTTTGGACAACGACTAGAGTGCATCTGGTGAAAAACTCAGCTCCTGTCTGATAGGACTCGTCATAGGAAATTTCTTCATTCCTATAGAGAGGCAATACGTGCAGCGAGGAAATCTTTCTCTTCTGCACGTATTGTGTCTGCAGAGTCTTGCCCGGCAGAGCTGTTTAGGGTGGTGAGGGAACTGACACAGGTTTCACCTGTGCAAAACTCATTACTAAAACCAACGGCCTGCTGTGACACATTTAACAACTTCTTTGCAGATAAAATCTCTCAGATATGAGCCGATTTGGACGCCATGGTTGTAGCAGATTCGATTGACGAGGTGTCCAGTAACTCCGTTGATGAGATTATACTGGATCAGTTTCAAACTGTAAGTACTGATGACGTGGACAAGCTCCTTAGTAGAGAGAGGAAGACTACCTGCCCTCTTGACCCTTGCCTTTCATGGCTGGCTGTCCAGGGGGGTGATGCCTTGAGGATGTTCCTTACGGACATAATCAATGCATGCCTTAGGGAAGGTCATGTTCCATCTTGCTTGAAGGAAGCGGCAGTTAGACCGCTCCTAAAAAGACCTTCCCTTGACCTTCTCGATATGAAGAATTATACAGGCCAGTCTCCTTATTACCTTTTTTGAAGGTGATCGAGAGAGCGGTTGCTCTTCAACTCCAAGCTGTCTTGGAAGAAATCTATTATCTAGATCAATTTCAAACTGGCTTTAGGACGGGATTTGGAGTGGAGATGGCCATGGTTGCCTTAGCTGATGACCTTTGGGTGAGCATCAACAGGGTAGTGTGACCCTATTGGTGCTACTGGATCTCTCAGCGGCTTTGACACAATAGATCATGACATCCTCTTGGATTGCCTGAGAAGGTTGGGAATCAGAGGCACTGTGTTGCAGTGGTTCCGCTCCTTCCTCTCAGGTAGATCCCCGAGGGTGGTGCTTGGGGACAGTTGTTCTGCAAGGAAAGAGCTTAATTGTGGCGTCCAGCGAGGCACCACCTGTCCCTGACGCTATTCAACATATATATGAAGCCGCTGGGAGAGGTCATCCGGAGGCATGGGGCAGGATGTTATCAGTACGCTGTGATACCCAGATATATTTCTCCATGTATGTCTCGGTCTTCGGCTCTGACTTCAGATGGTGTCTCTTCTCTCAAGGATTGTCTTAGGACAGCAATGGACTGGATAAGAGAAAACAAATTGAAGCTGAATCCAGATAAAACGGAGGTTCTCATGATAGCAGCCCCAAACCCAGGTATTAGAATACAACCTCCAGTTCTGGATGGGGTCACACTCTCCTCCAAGGACTGTGTTCACAGTCTAGGGGTACTCCTGGACTTGTCACTCCAGATGACGAATCAGGTAAATGTGACGGTCAGGAGTGCCTGTTATTAGCTTCAGCTGATACACCAGCTACACCCTTTCCTGGAAGTCAAGGACCTTGAGACCGTGGTACATGCTCTGGTAACCTCCTGTCTTGATTTCTGTAATGCACTCTACATGGGGCTACCCTCGTGCTTGGTCCAGAAACTTCAACTAGTACAGAATACGGCAGCCAGACTGGTCTCAGGTACATCTAGAAGAGACCATATAACACCAATCTTAAAATCACTTCACTGGCTGCCCATTGGTTTCCGGGTCCAGTACAAGGTGTTGGTTATCACCTTTAAAGCCCTAAATGGCTTGAGTCCAACCTATCTTCAGGACCACCTCCTTCCATATAATTCTTCCCGTGCACTCCAGTCCTCTGGGAGGAATTTGTTACAACCTTTAAAAACTAGTCTCTCTTTGACCTCCAAGAGGACCTTTTCGGCTATTGCTCCCAGATTATGGAATGGCCTGCCGGATGAGATCCGTCATATTACCACCCTAAATAGCTTTTAAAAAGCTCTTAAGACAGATCTCCTCCAGCAGGCCTTCCCTGAATAGATACGCGGCCATCAGAAAGAAAAATCTAATTTAAGCTGATCCCGAAACAGCCACTGTTTATTGTTTATTCTTATTTTTAGTATTTATTAAGTATGTTTCAATTTTTTGGATCATTTAATTGTATTTTAAGAGGGGGTGGGATGGAGGTTCTTAAATGTATATTTTTAAATGTTCTTAGCTGCCCCAATTGCGTTTTGTAGAGGGGCGGGATATAAATAAATTTTATTATTATTATATTATTATTATTGCCATGGAGGAAAGCAAAAAGACACTACCTGCAGCCAAAAAGAAAGAGAAATCTCAATGGATGACAGTTGGAAACTCTTCAAGCAATTAAGGACAGATGAGAAGCAGAAGTGAAAGGTGATAGAAACATAATCAGAATCCTGAATGCAACTGTTCAGTGACTTATTTGCAGAGCAAATTATTTCTCAGCAATGCAGAGAAATAGCAGATGACAACAAAAAAGGAAAAACAAGAGACCTGTTCCACAAGATCCAGGAAATTTAAACCAAGAGTGGATATACTCTATGACCAGCAGGGGAACACATTATAAGAACAATTAGAAATAAAAAGACAATGGAAGCAATACACTGAAGAACTATATAAAAAGATTAAAAGATGAAAGATTCATTCAAAGAAGAACCATATGAAGACAAACCTCCAATGTTAGAAAGTGAAGTGGAAGCTGAACTCAGAGCACTTAGGAGAAATAAATCACCAGGAACAGATGGTATAAAATAGAGCTGCTTCAAGTTACAGAAACAGAATCTACCCTTCTTCTAACTAAAATCTGTCAACAAATATGGAAAACAATGGGAGTTAGATTAGATCATGATAAATGGGGGAAATATTTTGTGTTTTGCTTTGCAGGACCACTGCATTAATATCCCATGCAGGCAAAGAGATGCTCAAAATTCTACAACAAAGACTTTTACCATATACAGAGTGAGAAATACCAGATGTACAAGCTGGGTTCAGAAAAGGAAGTGGCAGTAGGGACCTAATTGCAAACACACATTGGATAATAGAGCACACCAAAGAATTTCAAAAGAAAATTTGACTGTGCTTTATAGATTATAGCAAAGCCTTTGATTGTACAGATCATGAAAAACTGGATCACTCTTAAATTAATGGTGTGCCACACAACATTTGATCGTCCTGATGCATAACTTGTACTCAGGACAAGAGGCTACTATCAGAACAGAATACAGAGAAACCGAATGGTTTCCAATTGGCAAGGGGATCAGGAAATGCTACATTTTATTACCCTACCTGTTTAAACTGTATGCTGAACATATCATACATAAACTGGATTAGTTGTGGAGGAAGGACATATGAAAATTGGAAAAGAACATCAACAATCTAAGGTATGCAGATGACACCATACTACTAGCAGAAACTAGCAGAGACTTGGAATAATTACTGATGAAAGTGAAGGAAGACAGTGCAAAGGCAGGTTTTCAACTCAACATGAAGAAAACAAAGATAATGACCGCAGATGATTTACATCATTTTAAAGTAGACAACGAAGACATTGAAATAGTTCAAGATTTTCCATTCCTTGGTTCAGTCATTTATCAGAATGGAGACTGCAGTCAAGAGGAAGACTAGGACATAGAAAGCAGCTATAAAGGAAGCTAGACAGGATCTTGAAGTGTAAAGATATAGCATTGAATATTTAAGTTAGGATGGTCCATGCCATCATATTTGTGATTTCTATGTACGGTTGTGAAACCTGGACAGTGAAGAAAGCTGATAGAAGGAAAATCAACTCATTTGAAATGTGGTGCTGGAGAAGAGTTCTATGAATACTGGGGACTGCTAAAAAGACAAATAAATGGGTCTTAAAGAAAATCAAACCTGAACTCTCACTAGAAGCCAAGATGACTAAACTGAGACCATCATACTTTGAATATACCTT
The DNA here is from genome assembly GCA_030847615.1 of Gambelia wislizenii. Taxonomy (NCBI): domain Eukaryota; kingdom Metazoa; phylum Chordata; class Lepidosauria; order Squamata; family Crotaphytidae; genus Gambelia; species Gambelia wislizenii. The sequence continues at coordinate 365,595,548 of JAUMIR010000001.1, forward strand.
GCGTATATATTTTATACATGAAACATGGGTCACCTATTGCCACCACTTACAACTCTTCGAACGCTTTCATCAGCACTGTATATGCACAATCCTAAATATACACTGGACTGACTATGTGATGAATGTTACTGTCCTTGAGCAAGTAGGGATCAGCAGCATTGAGGCCATGATATTGAGAACACAGCTGCTCTGGGCAGGGCACATTTCTAGGATGGAGGACCTCGCCTTCCCAAAATAGTACTCTATGGTGAACTCACCACAGGTCAGCATAAGAGGGGCACTCCAAAAAAGCGATACAAGGACTCCCTGAAACAACATCTCAGGCTCGGCCAAATGGATCACCAACAATGGTCTGCCCTGGTCTCACATTGGGAGGCATGGAGACGCACTATCCACAATGCTGCAGCCTTATTTGAGAACTCACACCGAACAAGTCCTGAAAAGAAACGACAACGCAGAAAGAATCACAACCCGGAAACATCAGCCAAGGAGACCTTCTGCTGTGCTTTCTGCAACCGGACTTATTTATCTCAGATTGGCCTTTTCAGTCATCAGCGCGCTTGCAGAAAGCACAGGATGAGTCCTTCCTGAATCTTCGTTTGCGAAGAAAAGCCAGAGAGAGAGAGATTTTATGCATTTTATTCATTTTTTAATATTTTGGTCTATGATTCTAAATAAAGAATAATTATATGACATATCATGAAAAGATATGACTCACTAGAGAAGATAGTAATGCTTGGTAAGGTAGAAGGCAGTGGGAAAAGAGGAAGACCACATTACAGATTAATTGACTCATTCAAGGAAGCTACGGCTCTGAGTCTGCAAGAGCTGAGCAGGGCTGTTGATGATAGGGTGACTTGAAGGTCTCTCATTCATAGGGTTGCCATACGTCAAAGTCGATTTGACATCAGTTAACAACAACAAATTAGTAAGATTAAAAAAAAAATTAAGCCGCATGGTGTCCAGGGCAAAAAAAATCTTCAAGGCCTCAGTGATAGCAACTAACTGAATGAAGACCACAGCAAGTCACAATATAACGTCCTATAAACACATGGGACAGGAAGGCTCACTGACAACATAGACCCATCTCAACCCACTTTTATATTTATATAGACCAGACAGAAGATATCACCCTGATGCCCCACAGTGATGCCAACAAAGGGGTGACAGATTAGCCCACACATTCTCAGCATGCATCCGTTAGTTAAGATAAAATACATTTTATCAAAGTAAGCTGCTTTATTTACCACATATTGTACTTCAGCAGTTTAGTTCTGTGTCAGCATGCACATTTTATAAAATCCTCTCATCTGTTTTATATCAGCTATAAAAATGGTAAGTAAGGATGTTGTAATATATAATTTAGCGACCACAAAGGGCCAATTATTGTCATACAAATAAATGAGTATAAGTTCTTGATATATTTAATGTGTTTAGGTAGTAAATACTTATAATATCCAAAGTCCACAAAGGAGAAAGTAGCTGGTATGTAAAACATCATATGTTTTTCAAAATTATAAAATGTTTAAATTCCATTTCCAGTACATATAATTCATACTAATTATGGCTTCCCAGCTTATGGTTGCTAATAGCTTGGAACTATTTCCAAAAAGTATAAGAAAAGGAGTAGGGTATATTTTTAAAAACATTGTTTTAAAATAACCTTTTTATTCTTCATTCAACAAGACATTTCACCAATGGCACTTGACTCCCACTTTCTTGTCAATTGCTCCTATATCAGACCCTTTTATTTTGTCTTGATTATACCATTACACCTTAGTTTAAAACCTATAATATGCATTTACTAGGAAACTTCACTTCTGATACCTGGATCTACAAAAAAAAAACAACAACACACAAAACAAAAGTACTGCTTGAAATAAAATGTTGCAATTTCTGGGCTTACCTTTATGTTTAATTTCATTTCATTTTCTTCGTCAATGTCACTGCTTTTAACTAAAATGTTTTCCAATTTCAAATCTCTATGAACAATATCTGTCAAGATGGAGAACAAAAAGTGAAAGTGTTATTTATCAACTGCGTAGAAAATATTCTGACAGAAGTGTTTTAAGCCCTTTTGATTGAGTAATTTATGAGCTACATTTTCAGTACATTTCATCTTACATTAATGCACATAAGCAGACACTGTATTCTTTCTTTTACAGAAAAAGTATTGTGTATCCATTCCACACCTTGATCAAACTTAGATCCATTCTTCTAATAAAGCAAAAAAGAAAAGTCTTCATAGACTTTATGACATTAAATAATATGATTTGTCACATGCTTTACTTTAAAAGCACCAACTTGTAAGATTAGTATATCAAATGAAAAAAAATACAATTCATTTCCTGCGCTCAGGAAGAAAAAGTACAAGGATCAACAAAAGCAAAGATGAAGAAATCTTTCTCAATCTTTATCAGCTTACACTTGCATTCCTCCTCACTATCCTCGAATTCCATTGTGCCGTCTCCCATCCTCAACTCATTATTTTTCTGTTTTCAAAGAACAGAAGTCTCAAAATACTATTTTATCTCATTTATGTGTGTTCACCTCTTTGGGCATTCAAGGTGGGGAGAACCAAGCACCATGACACTGCTCAATGAGCTCATAACCTCTTCTCTGCCTGTTCATTCCCACTGTGCTCCCCCCACCAATTGCCTGCCCCTGGGAGAACCAAGGAAGGATTAACCCCCACCATGTCCAGAAGAAGAGTAAGCACACAGGGCCCACTCTCCCTCTGCATGGCACTGTGATGAGGACTAGGTCCCAAAAATGCAGGCATCTAAGCTGCATCATATGGAGGAGTGTGAGAAAGCTGCAGTGTACTTCTGTGTGGATCTGCAAAAACTTGCTCTTGCCTGTGTGCTTATTCTGTGAGACACTGCTGGGCCTACTTCTTCCTAGTGCGCTAGCCAGAGAGAGTGGAGGAGGCAAAGCTAGCAGAAGTGGTTAATGCTCATGTAGTTTTCTCTCATTCACTCTCTTGCCCATTTTGGATGGCCATGGCGGGCTTGGTCCTCCAGCTCTGCTCTCTAAAATGGTAGAGCAAGAGGATAAATAAGAGGAACCCTTCAGAGGGAAATGGGAGACAAGGAACTGGAAGCAACAGCAACTTCTTCTTAGAATCACCTATTGCCCATTTCTCTATTTATTTATATCATTTATATCCCTCCTTTTCCCCAATGAGACCAAAGGCAGATCACAATCCTTTCTGCCATATTTCCAGAGACAGAGGGATAGTGAACCAAATGAGACAGAAATTGGTCTTCTTTTTCACCTATGCTCTCCCCTCTGGCACAACACTGGAGAACAACCCCAACAGTGTCAGTCTTTCTTGCCATGCCACCCAGAGTAAGAGGGCAACAGAAAAAATAAAAGCTGAGACAACTCCTTGCACAATCTACTGCCCCTGCATGCCCCCCCTTTAATTAAAATGGTTGTGAGGAGTGGCCTCCCAGGCATAATTTGACATATAAGAAAATATATTTTAAAACAGATGTTGAGACAAAACTTCCAGAAACACTAACTGCAAAAGCCACAAACCGCCAGCCTGCTATTCCAGGGTAAAGGAGTTGGAAAGGATGGAATCTGGTTATGGTTCCCTTTATCATGTTTTTCTAGCCAATGAATGTAGAAAAAAGCTTTATTTGAAACACCAAAGAAGAAATGATAGTGTATGCACAGAGCTCCAATTTTGGAGCAAGGACTAATACGGCTGAAAATAAATACATTACAGTTATCCCTTCACATTCACTGAGGTTTGGTTCCAGGACACCCCATGAATACCCAAATCCGTGAATACTCAAGTCCCATTATATGCAATGGCACAGCAAAATGGTATCCCTGATCTCTCTCTCGCTCGCTTTACTTCACAAACGAAAATTCAGGAAGGACACATCCTGTGCTTTCTGCAAGCGCGCTGATGACTAAAAAGGCCAATCCGAGATAAACAAGTCCAGTTGCAAAAAGCACAGTAGAAGGTCTCCTTGGGTGATGTTTTTGGGTTGTGATTCTTTCTGCGTTGTCGTTTCTCTTCAAGACTTGTTTGGTGTGAGTTCTCAAATAAGGCTGCAGCATTGTGGATAGTGCGTCTCCATGCCTCCCGATGTGAGGCCAGGGTGGACCACTGTGGGTGATCAATTTGGCTGAGCCTGAGATGTTGTTTCAGGGAGTCTTTGTATCACTTTTTTGGAGCGCCCCTCTTACGCTGACCCGTGGCGAGTTCACTGTAGAGAAGTATTTTGGGGAGGCGATGGTCCTCCATCCTAGAAACGTGCCCTGCCCAGCGCAGCTGCGTTCTCAATATCATGGCCTCAATACTGGTGATCCCTGCTTGCTCAAGGACAGCAACATTCGGCACATAGTCAGTCCAGTGTATATTTAGGATTGTGCGTAGACAGCGCTGATGAAAGCGTTCGAGGAGTCGGTGGTGGCGATAGGTGACCCATGTTTCAGATCCATAAAAGAGGGTACAATGGCTCTATACACACTGATTTTTGTGCTTCGCCTCAGGTGTTTATTGCTCCAGACTCTTTTGTGAAGTCTTCCAAATACACTATATGCCTTTGCTAATCTGTGATCGATCTCTTTGTCAATCTTGGCATCTGAGGAGATGATGCTTCCCAGGTAGGTGAACTGCTGAGCGGACTTGAGCGCAGATTTGCCGACGGCAATGTGGGGATGGTGGTGTTCGTCCTGTGGTGCAGGCTGGTAAAGAACTTCTGTTTTCTTTAGGTTGACTTCCAGCCCAAACAGCTCTGCAGCTGTTGCAAAGCAGGACGTTAGGCGCTGCAGAGCTGCTTCTGTGTGGGCAACAAGGGCAGCATCATCAGGGAAGAGCAGCTCACAGACTAGATAGTTTAGAGTCTTAGTGTGAGCCTTCAGACGGCTTAAGTTAAATAAGCTGCCATCAGTACGGTAACGTATATAGATGCCGTTGTCTTCTTCAAGCTCTGCCATAGCCCTTTGGAGCATCATGCTAAAGAAGATTGTAAATAAAGTTGGTGCAAGAACACAACCTTGCTTCACTCCATTAGTTATTAGAAAGGGCTCTGAAAGAGCATCGCCATATCTGACTTGACCACGCTGGCCCTCGTGTAGCAAGATAATCATTTTAAAGAATTTGGGGGGACATCCCAGTCTTTCCAGGATCTGCCACAGACCTTTTCTACTCACAGTGTCGAAGGTTTTGGTGAGGTCAACAAATGTTACATAGAGACCCTTGTTCTGCTCCCTACATTTTTCTTGCAGTTGTCTAAGGGCAAATACCATGTCTGTAGTACTCCTATTGGCTCTGAAGCCACATTGGCTTTCAGAGAGAAGTTCTTCTGCAATAGCAGGAACTAATCAGTTCAGGAGTATCCTTGCAAGGATTTTTCCATTAATAGAGAGCAGTGTTATGCCTCGATAGTTTGAGCAGTCGGATTTTGCTCCTTTTTTCTTGTACAGGGTGATGATGACTGCATCTCGGAGGTCTGATGGCAGTACCCCTTTTTCCCAGCAATTTACAAAGAATTCGTGGAATTTTTCGTGGAGTGCATGACCTCCGTGTTTCCAAACTTCAGGTGGGATTCCATAAATCCCAGCTGCCTTGCTGTTTTTCATCTGCTGTATGGCCTTAAAGGTCTCTTCCAAAGTGGGAGCTATGTCCAATTCATTTTTCATCAGTTTTTGTATCATATGTTGGATAGCTGAGCCTTGGACTACTCGGCTGGCGCTAAAGAGACTTTGGAAATGTTCAGCCAATCGATTCAGGATGGAGGCTTTATCAGTAATTAATGTTTCACCATCTGTACTGTATAAGGAGCTTTGGACCTGATAAGTAGATCCAAACACTGCTTTAAGAGCTTCATAAAATCCTCTATGATCACCCAGATCTGCACAGCGTTGTGTCTTTTCTGCTATATTGATCAACCACTTGTTCTTCATGTCTCGGAGTTTTTGTTGTAGTTTACTACATATGAGGCGGAAAGCTGCTTTTCTTACATGGCAGGTTGGCTGGGCGAGGTATGCCTGGTGAGCAGTTCTCTTCTTTGCCAACAGCTCCTGGATCTCTTGGTTGTTTTCATCAAACCAGTCTTGATGATATCATGGTTAGCAAAACAGAAGCAGGCTTGGGAACTCTTATTTGTTTCTCACAGTCTCTTTCCATCGAGATTTAATTTTCCCTACACTCTCTCTCTGGCTTTTCTTCGCAAACGAAGATTCAGGAAGGACATATCCCGTGCTTTCTGCAAGCACGCTGATGACTAAAAAGGCCAATCTAAGATAAACAAGTCCGGTTGCAGAAAGAACAGCAGAAAGTCTCCTTGGCTGATGTTTCCGGGTTGTGATTCTTTCTGCGTTGTCGTTTCTCTTCAAGACTTGTTCGGCGTGAGTTCTCAAATAAGGCTGCAGCATTGTGGACAGTGTGTCTCCATGCCTCCCAATGTGAGGCCAGGCTATTAATATGGTTAAGCAGTTTTCCAGATCCATATTGATAACGGTTAAGGCTACTTATGTTTTCTGTTAAATCAGACTCTGAAACTTTGTCTTGAAGTGGATTTGGGATCCCAAGTTAAAACAGCCTTGGTTAGCCTTAACCACAGTTAACATATTGATGTCAGTTAACCCTAATCAGGCATTCTGCATACAACTTAACTAAACACACAAGGAGCACAGTATGCTAGCCCCACTCCCTTTACTGTTGCTTTGATCAGATGAAAAGCAGTGGACAAAGTTCAGAATCATGCTGAGATCATGTATACAAGAGGCTCTCCATTTCATACTGAACAAATAAATAATTAATAAAATAAATAAATAAAACACTCTTTACATGGGCAAAGCAACAATGGAAGGGGTGGGGCTAGCATGCCCCCTCCTCACTTGTTTTGCTAAGCTTTTCAAAGAATGCCTGAACAGGACCTTAAATAAACTGCAAAACCATGCCCAAGAGTTCACCATGAAGAGGAAGCATGTATTTCTAGAGCTTATTTCTCAATTCCCAACACTAGTTAGCAGGGAGTCAGCAGTACTTCTGCACCAATCCATAATGCCACAATACATTGTACTCTCTTTTCGTATTTAATATTGCATAAGTTGTATAAAATGTAAGTTCCTACAAAAGACAAGCTTTAAAGTGTCTAAAAATTATGGACAAGTTACAAACAACACCTTTAAACACATTTATGGATTGACTGATTTTATTTTATTTTTTTTTAACCTGTCTTTCTCCCAGACTGGGAATCAAGGAATCGTACAACGTGATTAATAACAATAAATAAATAAAAACATAATAAATTATAACATCAAAATACTTCTTAAAAGCTGTAACATTAGAACATAATTCCATTAAAATACTTTTAAAACATAAGGATTTAAAATACAGCATCCACCCATTTAAAGCCCTTTCCTTATTTTGTTTCTGTTTGTTTCTTGTTGCACATTAGAGATCACTTATGAACTTCTGACTTTGAGGAAGAGATGAAATAGGATGACTCCATCAGGAAAGAGAGCCTCAGAGGTTCACTGCCTATGTAAATGCCATCAAGCAGCCTTATGGAGCAGGGCCTGTATTTGCAGCCAGTGGTACTGTAAGCTCCTACAACCTTAGGTGAGAGGACATAACCCACTGTTGATTCAATCACTGTAGCATGCCCTCCAAATATAATCAATGAATAATAACAATAATAATAATAATAAAATTTATTTATATCCCACCCCTCTGCGAAGAATCGGGGCGGCTTACAACAGTAAAATAGTACATAGTATAAAACAACTCAAAATCCCTTCCCCCCCTTAAAACAATATTAAATCAATACAAATTAAAATCAGCATATAATACAATTTATTAAAAACCCTTCCGAGCGAGCAGCATCAGTTAGGAGCTCCAGAATCAACCTCCAGAGGCGGTTCCTGAGGCCGGGGTTAGCTATTCCGGAAAAGCCTGCCTCAAGAGAACCGTCTTGACAGCCTTTTTAAAGCTGTCTAATGATGTCAATAGGCGGATCTCATCCGGCAGGCCGTTCCACAATTTGGGCCCGAGAGGAAGGACCGGAACCACTGCAAAGCAGTGCCTCCAATGCCTAACTCCCTCAGGTGATCCAGAAGAATGCTGTGATCTATCGTATCAAAAGCCACTGAGAGGTCTAGGAGCACCAACAGTCACACTACCCCTGTTGATGCGCAGACGCAGATCGTCGGTCAAAGCAACCATGGTAGTCCCAACCCCAAAGCCTATCCTAAAGCCAGTTTGAAATGGGTCTAGGTAATCGGTTTCATCCAAGACAGCTTGGAGTTGAAGAACAACCGCCCTCTCTATCACCTTGCTCAAAAATGGTAATAAAGAGACTGGCCTATAATTATTCATAGCCAGGGGGTCCAGGGAAGTTTTTTTCAAAATAGGCTTAACAGCCGCCTCCTTTAGACATGATGGAATATATCCTTCCCTGAAGAACGCATTGATGATGCTCACAAGGAACTTCCACAATGCGTCCCCTTCCTGGACGGCCAGCCAATATGGGCAAGGGTCGAGGGGGCAGGTAGTCTTCCTCACACTACCAAGGAGCTTGTCCACATCATCGGGACTCACAGATTGAAGCTGATCCAGTATAATTACATTGGCGGAGTCGCTGGACACCTCGTCCATTGTTTCTGTTAAAATAGTGGCATCTAAGTCGGCTCTTATCTGAGAGATTTTATCTGCAAAGAAGTTATTAAATATGTCACAGCAGGCAATCGTCGGGTTAAGCAGGGGATTTGGCGCAGGGGACACCTCCATCAGCTCCCTCACCACCCTAAACAGCTCTGTTGGACGGGACTCTGCAGACGCAATACGTGCAGAGGAGAAGGATCTCTGCACTGCACGCATTGACTCCTGATAGGACCAAAGAAAGTTCCTATGGCGAGTTCTGTTAGATAAGAGTCAAGTCTTCCGCCACCTGCACTCTAGTCGTTGTCCAAACTGCTTCATTTCCCTAAGCTCAGGCGTATACCATGGCCTACGGTTAGGAGCGGATTGGCAAGGACCCTTGGGAGCAATCGTATCGATAGCTCTGGTAAGGTCGGTGTTCCAGGTATTAACCAGAGCATCGACAGGATCACCGGCATTTCCAACCATTAAACCCTCTAAGGCTTTCTGGAAACCCATAGGTTCCATTAGCCTTCGAGGGCGGACCATTCTAATGGGTCCACCATCCCTGGTGGGGCAGATGTAGGCTCTAAGTTCCATCTTGACCAGGAAATGATCCGTCCATGACAAAGTGGAGGTACTGATTATCTCTGCCCACGGATATGCCTGATCCAAACTAAAGGCCACATCTAGTGTATGACCTGCACAATGTGTGGGCCCATTGACCAATTGGGATAGGTCCATGTTGTCATGGTCTCCATGAACTCCCGAGCCGCACCTGTTAAGCTGGTCTCGAGCGGGATGTTGAAGTCCCCCAAAACCAAAAGTCTGGGGGACTCCAGCAGCTCTGAGACCAGCTGTGTCAGCTCGGTTACGGAGTCTGCTAGACAACGGGGTGGCCGGTAGACTAGCAGAATCCCCAAGCTGTCCTTGGTCTTCAGGCTTAGGTACATACACTCGAAGCGGGCTGTGTTCTGGACAGGTATCCTGGTCAAGCTCAGGTGGTTCTTATGGACTAGAGCCACTCCCCCCCCTGCTCACTTCCCCTCACCTGCTCGCTAACAGAGTACCTGGCTGGGAGGGCCTGGCTGGGAGGGCCATGTGACAGCACTATCCTCTCCCAGCCAGGTCTCTGTGAAGCAAGCCAGGTCGGCGTCCTCATCCAAGAGAAGATCCTGGATTAGTCTTATTCCTCACCGACCTGGCATTGCAGAGGAGCAGAGTGAGGTTCTGTGGAATGGTTGGTCTGCTCTCCAAGCCATTCTGGGAAACAGAGGGAACTGAAGATGGAATAGCTTTCAAACAGCGATCCCGTCTTCTCTTGCAACATTTGTTCGCTTTGTTCCAACCATATCTCCCATTCCCCAACATTACTCCGATGGCTGCCCCCACCTCCTTCCCGGCCTCAGGTAAGACGGAGGAGCACAATACCATCCGAGGGGAGAAGCTGAAGGCCCAGGTGCACACTCCGAGGCATACACCTCTCCACCTCAGTCTGGCCTCCGCTCCGCCGCTAGAGAAGATGGTCCCTTGGGCAAGTTTCAGCCTCCAAACTGGCCATTCCCACAGCTTCTAAACGAGGATAGCCTAATTGTCATTGCTATGTTGGTGGTGCGCCGCTAGGAGAGGTAATACTTGGGCTCTAAAGACCAAAATTAATCTTGGTCCCACAGCTGCCAAATTTCAGCACTGCGCCACCACCACTGAAAGATGGAAGTTGGGGCTAGGCAGGCACACGCCCTCAAGGCTTCACAGAGGTGCCAGGGGGAGATGGTGTCCTGGGCTGGCTAATATAGCCTTCCCCACCCTCACTGTTGCTGCCACGCCGCCGCCACTAAGAGGTGGAAATTAGGGCTGGGCAAGCACACGCCCTCAAGGCTTCGCAGAGGTGCCAGGGGAGATGGTGTCCTGGGCTGGCTAATGTAGCCTTCCCCGCCCTCACCGTTACCGTTGCGCCACCACCGCTGAAAGGTGGAAATCAGGGCTGGGCAAGCACACACCCTCAAGGCTTCGCAGAGGTGCCGGGGGAGATGGTGTCCTGGGCTGGCTAATGTAGCCTTCACCGCCCTCACTGCTGCTGCTGCTAGTAGTCTGGCTGGAGCCGACTTTAAAGGCTCTCTAAAGGCCAGGTGTTCCTAGGGAGGAGGAGGGGGGCCAAACACTCACTGTCTACTCCCAGTTTGAAGCCACGCTGTTGCTGCTGCTGCCGATGGTCTGGCTGGAGCTGGCTTTAAAGGCTCTCTAAAGGCCAGGTGTTCCTAGGGAGGAGGAGGGGGGCCAAGCACTCACTATCCACTCCCAGTTTGAAGCCACGCTGCTGCTGCTCTGAACAAAAAGCCTGCCCACCCCAGAAAAAGAAGGAAATTCCCAGGGCACCTCTTCACCACTGCCAGACTCTGAGGAAGGATTCACATCAGATCTAGGTATTTGAGCCTGGCCAACTGACAGGACAGTCATGCTAACCGCTTTCTGTATCTGGTATAGTTGGCCAAAGAACCCACCCATCTTCTGTTTCACCTTGATAGGATCATCAGAATAAGATGGAGGCAACCGCTCCAGAGTTGCCTACCCATTCTTTTCTCTGAAGACCACCTCTGACTGAGGCAGAGCATGATGGCTGTTCTGGGCAGTCCTGCTGGCATTCTTCCACTGCAGCATTTGCCCCAGTGAGAAAATAGGGCCAGTGGGGCTCTCAAGAGCCACTACCATGGTACTCCCTCGCTCCAGTAGTATGAGGGGAAAGTAAGCACTCTGCCTAAAGGGAGGGAATTCACCAAGGTTCACTCTGTCTAGAACAATGAAGAGTTGGTAAGGATGATTTAAAGTACTCTACTTCTGCCCTCTTTCTCTTGTGGAACAAACTTTTTGGGTATCTCCTGAAAAAATGTTATTGCTGGGTGAATTAAGAAAAGTAATTAGAAAAAATATATAGAGAAGAAACAAAGTGCTCAACACCTTCTTTGCCTCCATCTTCCCCAAAAAGGTAACCAGTGCTCAACCTGGGGAAAATGAAGCAGATGATGCAGTAGGGGAAATGTAGCACAAATAATTAAAGAGGTAGTACAGGAATACCTGGCTATGCTAAATGAATTCAAGTCTCCAGGGCCAGATGAACTACATCCAACAGTATTAAAAGAACTGGCAGAAGTAATCTCAGAGCCCCTGGCAATAATCTTTTAGTATTCCTGGAGAAACAGTAGAAGTCCCAGCAGACTGGAAGAGGGCAAATATTGTCCCCATTTTCAAAAAGGGAAAAACAATGATCACCACCTAGTCAGCCTGACATCAATACCAGGAAAGATTCTAGAGCAGATCATGAAATACAGTTGTCCCTCCACATTCATGGATTTGACATTCATGGATTTGAGTATTCACGGCTTAAAAATATTCTTAAAAAAATAATAATGCTGATAACAAACCTTGATTTTGCCATCTTATATAAGGGACACCATTTTGCTATGCCATTGCATATAATGGGACTTGAGTATTCACAGATTTGGGTATTCACGGGAGTCCTGGAACCAAACCACAGCGAATGTGAAGGGACAACTGTAAAAGCACTTAGAAAGGAATGCCACGATCACTAAAAGTCAACATGGGTTTCTAAAAAAAAAAAAAAAGTCATGCCAGACTAGTCTGATCTCTTTTTTATATAATAATAATAATAATAATAATAATAAAATAAAATTTTATTTCTATCCCGCCCCTCTGCAACGCAACCCCTCTTCTCCAGGATGAAGAGTTACAAACCTGGGATATGAAGGGAATGCTATGGATGTAGCACATGTTGATGTCAGTAAGGCCTTCAACAATGATATTCTTGCAAACAAGCTAGTAAAATGTGGGCTAGACAACGATACTGTAAAGTGGATTTGTAAATGGATGACCAAAAAAATCCGAAGGATGCTAACCAATGGCTCCTCTTCATCCTGGAGAGAAGTGACTAGTGGGCTGTCACGGGGTTCTGTCCTGGGCCCAGAAATATTCAACATCTTTACCAATGACTTGGATGATGGAATAGAGGGCATGCTTATCAAATTTGCAGATGACATCAAATTAGGAGGGGTAGCTAATATCCCAGAGGACAAGATCAAAATTCAAAATGACCTTAACAGATCAGAGAACTGGGCCAAAACTAAGAAAATGAATTTCAACAGGGAGAAATGTAAGGTACTCCACTTAGGCAGAAAAAAGTGAAATGCACAGATATAGGATGGGTGACCCCTGGCTTGACAACAGTACATGTGAAAGGGATATAGGAGTCTTAGTAGACCACAAACTGAACATGAGTCAACAGTGTGACACGTCAGCTAAAAGCCAATGCAATTCTAGGCTGCATCAACAGATGTATAGTGTCTAGATCAAGAGAAGTTATAGTACCACTCTATTCTGCTTTGGTCAGATCTCCTCTGGAATACTGTATCCATTTCTGGGCACCACAATTCAAAAAGGATATTGACAAGCTGGAATGTGTCCAGTGGAAGGTGATCAAAATGGTGAAAGGTCTGGAAGCCATACCCTATGAGAAAAGGCTTAGGGAGCTGGGTATGAAGCCTGGAGAAGAGAAGGTTAAGAGTAACATGTTTGTCATGTTTAAGTATTTGAAAGGCTGTCATACTGAGGATGGAGCAAGCTTGTTTTCTGCTTTTCCAGAGAGTAGGCCATGGAGCAATGGATTCAAAACACAGGAAAAGAAGTTCCACCTAAACCTTAGGAAGAACTTCCTGATGGTGAGAATTGTTCAACAGTGGAATACACTGGCTTGGAATATGGTGGAGTCTCCTTCTTTGGAGGTTTTTAAGCAGAGGCTGGATGGCCATCTGTTGGAAGTACTTTGTTTATTCCTGCATCGCAGGGGGTTAGACTGGATGGCCCTTGTGGTCTCTTCAGCTCTAAGATTTTATGAAACAAAATAGTAAAATAGTAATATTTTAATTGTTAAAGAAGCAGTCCCCACCACTGTGCTGCCTAAAAGACCTTTGCATTGTCAACATTTTAAAAATAAATTTAAATCATGAAATACTCTATAAGTACGTTTTTAAAAGAACATACCCACAGAAAAAAAGAGAAAAAGAAATTTTGGTTTTCACTTAACAGAGCCTAAATTATAATATGAAATAAGTCAGTGCTACTCAAAGTGATGATCCACGGACCAGTGCTGGTTCACAGCCCATCGGCTGCCAGGCTTCACAAGTTCCCAGGAAACTGTGTGAATATATTAATAATATAGCATAAACATGGTACTGGTCCATGGCACGCTGGGGAGGGAAACTACCATTCCACCATGACAGATAATTTGAGAAGCACTAAAATAAATAATACATACAACAATTGCAAACATAAAGGAAGAACATTCTTACCTTTCCTGTGAAGATATGCTATTGCCGATGCAAGACTTTGAATTATGTGCCGTGTCTCATTCTCTGAAAACTGACCTTTGCTTTGAAGAATTTCTCTAAGTTCTCCATCCTCACATAACTCCATTACAAGGTACACACGCTAACATTAACAAACAAAATATAACTTTTTATTTGTGTACAATATTGAAGAATTAATGGTTATTGTTAACTTTAAATCCAGCAAATCTGAATATAAAAAATGTATAAATGTCATTTTACCAAGTCTGGATAATCAAATAATTATAGCTCTTGTCTCTTGACTGGCTAACTGTCACTCTCATTAACAAAAACATCACAACACTCAAAAGGTAAACTATGAAGAGCAATTTATATTAGTTATAAGTGGTTCCTAAAGAAGCGAAGACTCATTTCAGATTAGAATTATGGTGTCATTTAGATTCAAAGACACAGCCATATTAATCTGTAATATCAGTAAGCAAGAGGATCTTGTAGCACCTTTGAGACCACATGAGAGGGGGAAAATGTAGCATAAGCTTTCACAGACCTGGTCTACTTTCTCAGATGCACGTGAGGAAATAGACCAAGTCTATGAAAGCTTATGCTACAACTTAAAGATTATCATCATGTGAGCGTCAAGAAATAAACATGGTTGCTCCATCAATATTTTTTCTTTACCTATGCCCATTCATCTGGGGAACAAATTAGGTTAGGGAATTTTGTCAAGCTTAGGTTTCATTTGCCATTGCTATGTTTTTTCTGTCTCACTTCTACACTAGATTTCAATCTCTATCCTACGCCCCCTCCCTGGCTTGCCTTTCTTGCATCTTTGCATGAATTTTTCGAAGTCATTATTCATTGACGGAAAAGTATTGTTCATTAACAAAAGCCTATTGCTGCACATTTTGATATGTACACACATCTACGTATGTACGTGTAAGCATTTTTTAAAATTTATTTATGTATTCCAAATCATAATAATAAAAATAATGAATAAATAATAAAACTTTTCACAATTATTCATCTTCATACACATACATCTCATTAATCCTTATTCTATTACACATGATTAATCCAAATGTGCAAGCGTTTTAAAAGGCTTCCCCACCACCACCATTTCTCGCAAAATGCCACATTGCTTACTTAATGTGAAGGTGCATTCTGGGGTTGTTGAGAGAAAGAATCCATTACACTAGGGTTACCCCATCACCACCCAGAGAGATGGGGACCTAAGGTCTCACGATAGTTGAAAGGCTTGTCTGCTCCTCCCCTTCAGCACTCCACAAGGCCAGTTCACTGACTACGTAGCAAAGCCCAGTAGAGAGACTAGTTAGAAAGTGAGTAGGATAGGTGCCCCACACTTGACGAAAAGGTGCAGTCACTAAGGGAGGGGTGAATTCCTCATCTCAACAACCCCAGAGTGCACCTTCACAGTAAGTAACCAATGTGGCATTCTCTGGGTTGGTGAGAGGAGGAATCCATTACACTTGAGATAAGCCCAAGCTTTCAATCTGTCCAGGGAGCGAGTCTCTGACCACCTCCTGTACCACCCTTTTCCCAAAGGCAGCGTCTGCTGACCTAAACTTGTAAATCTTATAGTGAGGAAGGAAGGAAGACGAGCGATCCAGGTGGCTGCTCTACAAATCTTGACAATGGGGGTATGGGAGGAAAAAGCTGCTAATGTGGCCATTACCCAAGCGGGTGGAGGAAACATTGCTATATCATATGCCATCAGGATGCATGTTTTGCTCTATGTGGCTATAGTCTGCCTCAACCCTTTAATCCCAGTGAGGCTGAACTGAACAAAAACGAACAAAGAGTCACATTATCTGAGGTGTCCAGTCCTTTTGATGTATATTCTGAACGCCCTGCACACGTCCAACTTGTGCCACAATTTCTCCCTCTCGTGTGATGGGTTTGGACAAAACGAAGGCAGGATCAATTCCTGTGATAGATGGAAGCTAAATAGATGAAACCTTGGGCATGAAGGACGGATCAGGGTGTAGAGACACGTAGTCTTCATTAAAGGAACAGGTATTCTTTGACTGATAGCGCTGCAAGCTCAGACACCCTTCTAGTTGAGGTGATGGCTACCAGAAAGGCTACCTTCAAGGAGAGGACCCTTAGTGAGACCTTCCTGAGCAGCTCAAAGGGGGGCTTCGTGAGCTATTTCAGCACTACTGACAGGTTCGAGGAAGGGAAGTGGTGCCTAGCTGGGGGAAAGATGATGGTGGCTCCCCTTGAGAATCCTGACGTGTGGATGAGATGAGAGTGAGACTCCCTGGGCAAGGGGTAGAACTGAGGATAAGGCACCCACTTGCCTTTTTAGGGTGCTGGGCCTAAGGCCCAAATCTAAGCCTTTTTGCATGAAGGCGAGGAGGTGCCTTACCGATACCTCGGTCTGGCATATGGAGTTAGTTGAGCACCACCTTGAGAATACCTGCCAGGTGGCCTCATAGATCCTCATCATAGAGTGCCTATGGGATGAGAGAACTGTGTAATCACTGCCTTGTTGTAACTGCTCTTTTTGAGGGCTCTCCATTCAACCTCTAGGTGGCTAGCTGAGCCAGGCCACCCTGTGATGATGGAGTGGCCCCTGGGTCAGTAAGATCACTGGTTGTAATAGGTGCCATGGAGCTGTCTGTGACAGATCCATTAGATCCTAGAACCACGGTCTCCTTGGCCAATAGGGGGTGATGAAGACCAACTGTGCCTTCTCTTCTCTCACCTTCCTGCTCGCCTTTCCCATGAGAGGGAGGGTAGGGTAGAGATATGACAGAACTTGGACCAAGGGTGCTGGAGTGCTTCCACGCCCTCGGACCCCATACAAGGGAACCTAGAGAAAAATCTGGGAAGTTTTCCGTTGGACTTGGAGGTGAAGATGCCTGCTACCATTGCCCCAAACCTGACTGCTGGAATACCTCCGCATATAAGGTCCACTCCCCAGGGAGCTTCTCATGTTTGCTCAGGAAATCTACCTACACATTGGCCGATCCTTGCACATATTGGGCTGAGAGCAAGAGGACTGTTTCCTCTGCCCACCGAAACAGGAGGGTTGCTTCCCTGTGGAGCTAGTGTGACCTCATTCCTCCCTGTTTGATGATGTAAGAGCAGGCTGTTGTGTTGTTAAGAATAATAATAATAATAATAATAAAATTTATTTATATCCTGCCCCTCTGCAAACAATCGTGGCGGCTTACAACAGTAAAATACATAATATAAAACAACTCAAAATCCCGTCCCCCTGCTTAAAACATTATTAAATCAATACAAATTAAGATCAACATATAATACAATTGTTATTAAAAACCCTTCCTAGCGAGCAGCAACAGTTAGGAGCTGCAGAATCAACTTCCAAAGGGGTTCCTGAGGCCGGGATTAGCTATTCCGGAAAAGCCTGCCTGAATAGATCCATCTTGACAGCCTTTTGAAAGCTGTCTAACGATGTCAATAGGCGGATCTCATCCAGCAGGCCGTTCCACAATTTGGGGGCGACAGCCGAGAAAGTCCTCTGGGAGGTGGTCGCCAGCCTAGATATTTGTGGCTGCAACAAATTCCTCCCAGAGGACCGGAGAGCGCGGGGAGGATTATAAGGGAGAAGGCGGTCCCTGAGATAGCTTGGGCCCAAGCCATTTAGGGCTTTAAAGGTGATAGCCAACACCTTGTACTGGGCCCGGAAGCTGATAGGCAGCCAGTGGAGGGACGTGAAAAAATGGAGTAATGTGATCCCTCCTAGATGTTCCAGAGACAAGCCTGGCTGCCATATTTTGTATCAGCTGTAATTTCTGAACCAAGCACAAGGATAGCCCCATGTAGAGTGCATTATAGAAATCAAGACGTGAGGTTACCAGTGCATGCACAACGATCACAAGATCCCTTACTTCCAGAAAAGGGCGCAGCTGGCGTATCAGCCAAAGCTGATAACAAGTGCTCCTGACTGTCGCATTTACCTGATTTGTCATCAGGAGCAACGAGTCAAGGAGCACCCCCAGACTGCGAACACAGTCACTGGAGGAGAGTGTGACCCCGTCCAGGACTGGAGGTTGCAACTCAATTCTTGGTTTTGGGGCCGCTACCATGAGCACCTCCGTCTTGTCTGGATTCAGTCTCAATCTGTTTTTCCTCATCCAGCCCATTACTGCCCGAAGAAATTCATTGAGAGAAGAGATGCCGTCAGAATTCGAGGCCGACGAACGAGATACGGAGAAATAGATCTGAGTGTCATCAGCATACTGATAACACCCAGCTCCGTAACTCCGAATGATCTCACCCAGCGGCTTCATATAGATGTTAAATAACATCGAGGACAGAATAGCACCCTGTGGTACTCCACAGGTGAGCTCCCTTTTACTGGAGCTACTGTTCCCGAGCAGCACTCTCTGGAACCTGCCCGAGAGGAAGGACCGGAACCACTGCAAAGCAGTGCCTCCAATGCCTAACTCCCTCAGGTGATCCAGAAGAATGCTGTGATCTATCGTATCAAAAGCCACTGAGAGGTCTAGGAGCACCAACAGGGTTACACTACCCCTGTCGATGCTCAGATGCAGATCGTCGGTCAAGGCAACCATCGTAGTCTCAACCCCAAAGCTTGTCCTGAAACCAGTTTGAAATGGGTCTAGATAATCGATGTCATCCAAGACAGCTTGGAGCTGAAGAGCAACCACCCTCTCTATCACCTTGCTCAAAAATGGTAATAAAGAGACTGGCCTATAATTTTTCATATCCAGGGGGTCCCGGGAAGGTTTTTTCAGAATACGCTTAACAGCCACCTCCTTTAGACATGATGGAATATATCCTTCCCTGAAGAACGCATTGATGATGCTCACAAGGAACTTCCACAATGCATCCCCTCCCTGGACCGCCAGCCAAGATGGACAAGGGTCGAGGGGGCAGGTAGTCTTCCTCACACTACCAAGGAGCTTGTCCACGTCATCGGTACTCACAGATTGAAGCTGATCCAGTATAATTACATCGGCGGAGTCGCTAGACACCTCGTCCATTGTTTCTGTTAAAATAGTGGCATCTAAGTCGGCTCTTATCTGAGAGATTTTATCTGCAAAGAAGTTATGAAATGCATCACAGCAGGCAGTCATCGGGTTAAGCAGGGGATTTGGCGCAGGGAACACCTCCGTCAGCTCCCTCACCACCCTAAACAGCTCTGCTGGATGAGACTCTGCAGACGCAATACGTGCAGAGGAGAAGGATCTCTGCGCTGCACGCATTGCCTCCCGATAGGAACAAAGAAAGTTCCTATGGCAAGTTCTGTCAGATAAGAGTCGAGTCTTCCGCCACCTGTGCTCTAGTGGTGTCCAAACCACTTCATTTCCCTAAGCTCAGGCGTATACCATGGCCTACGGTTAGAAGTGGATTGGCAAGGACGCTTGGGAGCAATCATGTCGATAGCTCTGGTGAGATCGCTGTTCTAGGTATTAACCAGAGCATCGACAGGATCACCAGCATTTCCAACCATTAAACCCTCTAAGGCTTTCTGGAAACCCATAGGTTCCATTAGCCTTCAAGGGCGGACCATTTTGATGGGTTCACCACCCCTGGTGGGGCGGATGTAGGCTCTAAGTTCCATCTTGACCAGGAAATGATCCGTCCATGACAAAGCGGAGGTACTGATTATCTCCGCCCACGGATATGCCTGATCCAAACTAAAGACAGCATCAAGTGTATGGCCTGCACAATGCGTGGGCCCATTGACCTATTGGGATATGCCCATGTTGTCATGGTCTCCATGAACTCCCGAGCCGCACCTGTTAAGCTGGTCTCGAGCGGGATGTTGAAGTCTCCCAAAACCAAAAGTCTGGGGGACTCCAGCAGCAGCTCTGAGACCAGCTATGTCAGCTCGGTTAGGGAGTCTGCTAGACAACAGGGTGGCCAGTAGACTAG
Source organism: Gambelia wislizenii (assembly GCA_030847615.1). NCBI lineage: Eukaryota > Metazoa > Chordata > Lepidosauria > Squamata > Crotaphytidae > Gambelia > Gambelia wislizenii. Next base: position 365,615,408 of record JAUMIR010000001.1, read on the forward strand.
CAGAATCCCCAAGCTGTCCTTGGTCTTCAGGCTTAGGTACATACACTCGAAGTGGACTGTGTTCCGGACAGGTGTCCTGGTCAAGGTCAGGTGGTTCTTATGGACTAGAGCCACTCCTCCCCCCCAGCCCACTTCCCCTCACCTGCTTGTTAACAGAGTACCCGGCTGGGAGGGCCTGCGCCCATGTGACAGCGCTATCCTCTCCCAACCAGGTCTCCATGAAGCAAGCCAGGTCGGCGTCCTCATCCAAGAGAAGATCGTGGATGATATGAGTCTTATTCTTCACCGACCTGGCATGTTCATGAGGACTAGCACATCCCTCCCTCTGAGTCTGGGATGAAATGAAGGGGGGGCTAGGTAGCCTGCCCTCAACTCTAGCCAGTTTATACTGTGGCCCTTCTCTTGGTCTCCCCCAAGTGCCCTGCGCCACTGGTGCTTGACAATGAGACCCCACCCCCCAGGAGTCTGGCGTCCAAGGTGATGGAGATTTTGTACCTCTGTACAAAGGGCAGCATCAATTTCTGAGATAGATGGAAACTAAACACCAGCTTGGGAATGAAAGATAGGTCCCTTGGCCAGATTGATTTCTGCATTCATCAAGAGAATGCTGCTCCCAGGCAGCAGACATTTGCGTAAAGCTGTCTGCTGCTGGTACTGCTAGAAGTATGCCTGTAGGGATCTGGAGCGAAACCTGGCCCAAAGGACTACCTGAATTGCTGAGATCATGAGGCCTTAAAGGCTGGCAAGGGACATGAAAGGGGCTGAGGATTGGGAGCAGATCCGCCATGCCTCCATTCTGATGTTGTGCTGCCTCTCTTCTGAGAGGTATATCATCCCTTCTACTGTGTTTATTAGGGTCCTTAGGTGGTTGATGGCCTGTGCTGGCACTAAGTGGGTCTTTTTGAAGTTTATGAAGGAATCATGCTCTTGAAGGCAGCACATGGTAACCTCCAGGTCCCTCTGTGCCTTCTGGAATGATGAGGCTCTCAGCAACATGTTGTCCAGGTAGAGGTACAGGAGTATCCCTTAGATTCTCCGGTGTGCTACCAGGACCACCAGGAGCCTGGCGAAGACTGGGTGTTGAAGCTAGCCCAAAAGGAAGAGCTCAGAACTGGAAGTGGTGCTGGCCAAAGGAAAACTGTCTGCTGCTCCTAGCCAGCCCTCTCTTCTTTGGAATAGTGAAAAGGAAGGAGTATGCTCCTGAGAAGTGCTGCAGCTAGAGTACCTTCTCTATTGCCCTAATGCTTAAGAGATTATCGATGGCCTGGGTCTCTGTGTTTTTCTTTTGGGGGGTTTGGGAATTGGGATGGGCAGAAAACTGTTCCTGGAGTTTTGGGTAAGCTCTATGCCATGGGTGATGGTGGATAGCACCCACCTGTCTGTAGTTGAGTTCTTCCAAATCTGCCAGAATAACTTGAGTCTTCCCCCTACTGGTGGGATCTGGGCATCAGAACTGTTGCTTGCCCCCTCCCCTTGGGGCCTGGTTTCCTCCTCTGAGATTAGAGGGCTGGGAGGATGTGGGCTGTCAAGAGGAAAAATTAGATCTGGCCCAAGCGGGGTGAAAGGAACAGAAGTCCTCCTGCCTACCCAAAACCCCTGGAGGTACAAAAGGAGGGAGGTGACTGAAAAGGCCTTTAGGGCCCTTTCCTCTCCTGGACAAGGTGTGCATTGCCTGCCTCTTGCCCTTGTCTCCCCCAGGATGTCTTTTAGGGTTTCTTCTCCAAAAAGTTTATTTCCTTTAAAGGGAGTTGTGGAGAGATTACCTCTAGAATGCATGTTCACCTCCCTATGTCTGAGCCAGGTGGAGCTTGCCTGGCCACTGTACTGGCTCCAATGGACTTCGGTGAGAGGGTCATGAAGTCCTGCATGGTGTCCGATTGTAGTCCTCTAAATTGATAGGGGGCTGTGGAATGCCCTATAATCCAGCTCCTCTCCCTGGGGGATGTCCTCCACCCAAAGGAGGCCACTCCGGTAAAGAGGGAGCCTGCAGCCAGAGCCCTAATGGCCAGGGCCGCAGCATCATGGGCCTTCTTTAAGGCTCCCCTTGATCTCTTCTCCTCTGGGTCCTTTAGGAATCCCTCGCCTTCCTCAGAAGTGAGTAGTTCCAAGACTGGGGAGGTGGAGGGTCCACTTTAAAAGGTCTAGCACCTGTCTGCTAAAATTGTAGAATTTCTGTGCCACCAGAGTGCCTTTTTTCCCTTAAAAGGGTTTTTCCCATTCTCCTCTCACTAGATGCACAAAGACCAAAGGAAAGGGCATTTACTTCCCCCAGAGTTTGGGGGAGCCATAGTATTGCAGGGGGGCTCGCTTAGTTGTGCATGGCTGTCCCTGGTGGCTCTGAGGGTCTGGCTTGGAGGCCAATCCCAAAGTGGCTGCCACCATTGAGAGTAGAGGGTGAAAAGGCCTGCCAGACTCTTCATAGTTATTTGGACTACAGTGAGTCTGACCACTCTCCTTCTTCTTTCTCTGACTACCATCCATCTGATCCCTGCTTATGGGGGAGGGCCTCTTGAGATGGGGATTCCCCACTTGAGTTCCAGTCTGATTCCTCTGAGGAGTGAGAAGGGGAGTGAGAAGGGGAACTGCTTTCTTTTTCAAGTTAGGTTTTGAATAGTGGTAGTTGCAGGGATGGCTCCTTTGAAGACCCCTGCTCACATGATTTAGTTCCTTTTTTGATACACTTAGGATTCTTTCCACTGGCCACTTGTCCTGCCTGTTTTGCTTGTAGGAGTTGCCTCACTTGTGACAAGAGGGCCTGTATCTCCTCCCCTACTTCTGTAGTGTTAGCCATGGGGTTCAGGTGCCCTTTTAATAGCTCTTGCAGAGACGTGGAGAGGCTTCCTCCTCTGCTGGGTGGGGGGGGGGATTCTCCATCTGACAAATGATGGTGGAGAACTTGATAATCCATAGCTATTGATTGTTCTCATGATGGTTTGGTGTAACTACATCTTGTGAGAGCTTGTGAATAAGCTTCCAGCACTGCCTTCATTCTGTGGGGAGGGGCACTGATGAATAGTGCCATAGAACAACAAAGGAATGGGAATTTGCATATCAAGTACCCACATACTAGAGGCCAAAGAGAGCGACTTGAAAAATCAGTCAATGGTAGCTCTCGCTTTAAACAACAACAATTTACAAGAAACCCAAAGGACCAAAAGAAGGGAAATGAGAGGTTGGACTTACCATGAATATTCGTTCTGGAATGGTTATTCCCCATATGTCAACTGGACCAGGCAGGAGTCCATGTTCTTTTCTGTTTGTTCAATTAGACCCCTCTCCCTCCCTGACCATTTCATGAGCTACCTATACTTTTCTAACTATATCTTACAAACTACCTTTTTTTCAGGGGGGATGAGAATTCCTCCTGCTGTCATCCCAGAATGAATATTCACGGTACATCCAAACTCTCATTCTCAGGATGGCACAGAGGAGCAATCCACTCTGATTGTGATACACCAAAGCTACCTGTTAGGGAGGGAATATTATTTAGACAATACAGACTGCAGCATAGTCCTCCCAAAGCTGCCTGTGCCAATTTATATTTATCTAACTTATATGTCTAATCAAAGTCAAAGGCTCGGACCACCCTGCAGCCTCACATATATCTTGGAACAATGCTGAAATAGAATAAGCTACAGTTGTTGCCATCACCCTTTTTGAGTGAGGACAAACATTACTCGGTTGTGGCTTGTTCTCCAAGTCGTAGCAGTTAAATATACATACCTTAATTCATCTGCCAATTACTGTTGGTGAGTCCCTTTGACCCAAATGTCTTGGATTATATGAAACAAATAAAGCTTCTGAATGCCTTGTTTTGTTCTCCTTAAATAAATTCTCACTGCTCTTTTTACATCCAAAGTGTGCCACCTAAAATTAGAGATGTAACATTTCTGGAAATTTTGAAGCCATGGGGGGAAAAAAAATTTCCCGGGGGGGGGGGGTCCCAGAAAAAATGGCAATTTTCAGAAAAAAATGAAAAATGCAACACTAGCACTTTTTACAGATTGAAAGTCACTCTTTTACTTTAGGACCATAAAATATGACTATGTACAATTTGATCTGGCATAACATTATTACAATTGGTAAAACACAGTGTATTCAAACAATTATTACAATTTATTCATCATGCTAAAATAAAACATTCCATAATCGATTTTCTTCCTTTTTCCAATTTTTTGGAAAAACACACAAAAGCTTCAGGGAAAAAAAGGGGGAGAAACAGGGTTTTTTTCTGAACTTTTCTGGGTTTTTTCTGGGCCTTCACATCTCTACCTAAACTCCTATGGATTCAATGGTTTGAGACAAAAATTAGGTAAATAAATTGGATCTGTTGTCCCCTTTTTTGTTATATACTTGGGCAAAACTGCAGGAGCCAGCAGTAAGGTTAACCTATCTTCTTCAGATCTGAATAAATGTTATTTGTAGATAACGCCACCAACTCTACACGTCTTGTCAAAGTTATTGCCACTAAAAACACAACTTTAAAAAGAAAGCATTAGCAAAGAATCCTCCTTTAGTGGCTCATAAGGTGTCTTTGTAAACCTATTTAAGACTAGGTTCAGATCCCAAGTAGGAAAGGACAGGTTGCTTACCTGTAACCATAGATCTTCGAGTGGTCTTCTGTGAATTCACATAGTTGGGTTATTCCTGCGCCTGTGCAGTGCATACGGAACCTTCTAGTATCGCTAGGCAGAATGTGCATAGATACATTTTTGGCGGTAACTCCGCCCATCCTAACGGTCCCTTATAAGGGCTTCCTGCCTAAATCCCCTCAGTTCCTTGAATGACGTCGCAATCAGCAGCATCAGGAACCTGAAGTACATCTGTATCAATAGGACATAGAGGGGAGGATGGGCGGATCTGTGTGAATTCACAGAAGACCACTCGAAGATCTATGGTTACAGGTAAGCAACCTGTCCATCTTCTTCGTGGTCTCTGTGAATCACACAGTTGGGTAGATTAGCAAGCTTTACCCCAGGAGGCGAGTATGTCCCCTATATTAGGGAAGTATGTACCCCCTTTTCTTTAATATTACTAATAATATCATTATTACCATCATTATTATTATTACTGTTTGCACATTCCACCAGAACCTCTTATTTCAAGATTCAACAAAGCAAAGTCTCATATATATCAAAACAGTATGGCCACACGCATTAAGTCCATATGAAGGCACCCACTTATTGAATAGAGGAAAGGAGTACAGCCCTCCCAAAGGCAGCCTCGTTTCTAGAACGAGAGTCCAGTCTATAATGTGAAATAAATGTCAATGGGAAAGACCAGGTTGCAGCTCGGCAGACGTCCTCCAGGGGCACCCCTGAGAGGAATGCAGTCGAAGCGGAGACAGCTCTCATAGAATGTCCACGAACCCGTGGCAGCAATGGCTTCTTGGCCAGTTCGTAGCAGAGAGCGATGATCGATGTCACCCACTTCGAGAGACGCTGCGGTGAGATCAGAGCACCCCGCTTGTAGTCGGCATAGGCAACAAAAAGCTGGGGTGATTGACGAAATGGAGAAGTCCGTTGAATATAAAAGGCAAGGGCCCTCCTGACATCCATGGAATGGAGGGTTCGCTCGAACTCGTCCTTCAGATCCTGCATCAAGGCGGGTAGGACGATGGGCTGATTAATGTGAAAACTGGAAACCACCTTAGGAAGGAAGGAAATGTCCGGCCTCAAGACTACCTTGTGCTTATGGAAACAGGTATAAGGAGGATCCGAGCGTAGAGCACAGAGTTCACTAGCACGTCGGGCGGAGGTGATGGCAATCAAGAAGACAGTTTTCCAAGTGAGGAGCCGCAGGTCGGTTGTAGCAAGAGGCTCGAAAGGTCTCCTCACCAACTGTGAAAGCACAAGTTCAAGGCTCCAAGGCGGCACAGGATCGGTCACTGGGGGTGAAGGTTAACATACCCTTTCAGGAACCTCTTTACTATCAGATCCTGAAAAGGAGACGGACGGTTCCGAGCTTGGAACTCCACAGAGATAGCCACCAGGTAACCGCGAATGGATGATACCAAGAGCCCCGATTTCGAGAGTTCGAGGAGGAATTGGAGAACCGTCGACACCGAGCAGGATTGGAGACTCGTTCCTCTGTCGGCTAGAAACTTCTCAAATCTATTCCATTTGTATAGATAGGCCCTATGGGTAGACGGGCGTCGAGCGGCATCCACAATCTCCTGGACTTCCTTGGGTAAGGAGGGTGGCATCGGGATCATGGTCAAATCCGCCAAGCTGTCAGACGCAGTGTCGAGGTCGGGGTGTCTGACCCTGCCCTGTTGAACGGTGAGGAGGTCCGGCCAATCCGGAAGGCAGAAGAGACGCCTCTTGGACAGGTGAAGTAGCGGTGCAAACCAAGGTTGTTGGGGCCACCAAGGGGCGATCAGAATGGCGTTCGCTCGATCCCGACAGAGCTTGGCGACTACTCGCATCAACAACGGGATTGGTGGAAACAGATACAGATAGGGTCCTCCCCAATGGAACATGAACGCATCTCCTCTCGAATCCTTGTGTCGCGTCCTGGAGCAGAATTGGGCGCATTGCCTGTTCTGAGCTGTCGCGAAGACATCTATTAATGGAGTCCCCCAGAGCTGGGAGAGTTGCTTTGTTACCTGCCTGTGGAGCATCCATTTGTGGACGTTGGAATTGGAACGGCTCAGTCCGTCTGCAAGAATATTCTCCTCCCCTGGGAGGTGGATGGACTGAAGAGAGACGTTCCGTTACACGCACCAGTCCCAAATCTGTAGAGTGAGGTGTAGGAGCTGAGGAGACCTCGTACCCCCTTACTTGTTGAGGTAGTACATTACCGTGGTGTTGTCCGTGATCAGAAGGACAGTCTTGTTCCGGACAAGCACCTCGAAGGCTTGCAGAGCTTTCTGAACAGCCAAGAGTTCCAAGACATTGATATGCAGCTGTCTTTCCTCGGACCTCCACAGACTCTGAATTTTGTGCGGACCCAGGTGCACTCCCCATCCTAGCAGGGACGCGTCCGTCATGAGAAGCAGTTGGTTGAGGAGGATCGAAGGGAAGGCCAGAGAGAACGTTCTTCGGTATGAGCCACCAGTCGAGCGAGCGTTGCACTGGCCGAGGCATCGTCAACAATTTCCTGGGAGAGTTCCGAAGAGGCTCAAAGACACTCAGGAATCACTGCTGAAGCGGGCGGAACCGAAGCCTGGACAGAGGCGTGACTGATGTGGTTGCTGCCATATGCCCTAGTAGGACTTGGATGTCATGTGCTGAAATCCGACGCGACCGACGGCATCAATGGATCAAGCATCGAAGGGCATCGAACCTGTCTCTGGGGAGATACACAGCCGCAGAGATGGAGTCGAGGCGAGCACCAATGAATTGGATGGATTGAGCAGGGTTCAGTTGGGATTTTTCCATGTTGACAACAAGCCCCAGGGTGTCCAGCACATCTAAGGTATAAGCAATGTCCTTCTCGAGCTGGGATTTGGAACCCGCAGCAAGTAGCCAATCGTCTATGTACGGAAAGACAGTGACCCCATGCTGTCGAAGATACGCAGCCACTGCCGCCATGCACTTAGTATCATAGTATCATAGTATCATAGAATTGCAGAGTTAGAAGAGACCACGAGGGCCATCCAGTCCAACCCCCCTGCCACGCAGGAAATCTTGATCAAAGCATCCCTGACAGATGGCAATCCAGCCTCTGTTTAAAGACCTCCAAGGAAGGAAACCCCACCACGCTCCGAGGGAGTGTGTTCCACTGCCGAACAGCTCTTACTGTCAAAAAGTTCCTCCTCATGTTGAGGTGGAATCTCTGTTCCTGGAGCTTGCACCCATTGCTCCGTGTTCCAGTCTCTGGAGCAGCAGAAAACAAGCTTGCTCCATCCTCAGCGTGACATCCCTTCAAATACTTAAACAGGGCTATCATATCACCTCTTAACCGTCTTTTTTCCAGGCTAAACATACCCAGCTCCCTAAGTCTCTCCTCATAAGGCATCGTTTCCAGACCTTTCACCATTTTAGTTGCCCTTCTCTGGACACGCTCCAATTTGTCAATATCCTTTCTGAATTGTGGTGCCCAGAACTGGACACAGTATTCTAAGTGAGGTCTGAACAAGGCAGAATAGAGTGGCACTATTATTTCCCTTGATCTAGACACTATACTTCTATTGATACAGCCCAAAATCGCATTGGCCTTTTTAGCTGCTGCATCACACTGTTGGCTCATGTTCAACTTGTGGTCTACTAGGACTCCTAGATCCCTTTCGCACGTGGTCTCATTCAGCCAGGTCTCTCCCATCCTATATTTATGCATTTCATTTTTCCGCTTGGTGAAAACTCTCGGTGCCGTGGACAGTCTGAAGGGGAGAACCCGAAATTGGTAGGCCACTTCTCCAATCTGGAATGCTAGAAACCTCCTGTGCAGGGGATGGACTCCTATGTGGAAATAGGCGTCCTTCAGGTATACGGACGCAAACCAATCCCCTTGTTGGAGGAGGGGAAGGATGACAGCCAAGGTGGTCATTCTGAATTTCTTCGGGGTGATGTACCAATTCACTCCTCGGAGGTCGAGGATGGGACGCAAGCCACCGTCTTTCTTCGGCACGAGGAAGTACGTTGAAAAGAAACAGAGATGCCGGTGTTCGGGATGCACAGGCTCGATGGCCCCCTTCTGTAGCAGAGCTTGAACCTCCTCGAGAAGGGGGGGAGGGCAGCGTTATTCGGATCCGACCTGTTGGAGGCAGTTTGTCGAACTCAATCCAGTAATTCTCAATACCCAGCGGTCGGATGTTATTAGGGACCAGGTGTCCTGGAATGATGACAGGCGGTCTCCGAACAGGGGGCTCTAAAAGAAAGGGAAAACATCAATAATAGTGAGAGAGGTGCAACACTCAGAATCTCCGTCTGCTTTGGTCCTTTGCGCGGTGCTTCGGTGGGGCCCAATACCAGGAGGCAGATCCCTGGCTCCTCACCGATGGGGTGGAGGACATCGGTTGCTGGAATTGGGACCTTCTAGACGGCTGTGGAGTGGTACTTCTCCTATACGATTGGGGGTAGGACAAAGTATGCCACGTGGAGCGGTATCTGGGGCGATAGGCAGAAGATGAGGTAGAAGGCATACCGTACTTCCGCGCGGTGGTCCTCATCTTCTGCGTAAATTCTAATTTTTCATCTGTCGCCCCATTGAAGAGCCCCAACTTGTCGAAGGGCATATCTTCGATAGTTGTAGCCGCTTGTGGAGATAGCCCCGAGGATCTTAACCAGGCATGTCTGCGCAATGCGATGGAGCCTGCCACTGTTTTGGCCGCGCAGTCGGCCACATGTCTCGCCGAGTTCATCTGTTGCCCGGCCAACAGTTGAGCCTCGGCCTGGATGGCCTCTGCAAGTCTCCGACGCTCTTCGGGCAAGTCCTGAAGCAAGGGTGACATACGCTCCCAAAGGACCTGCTGGTATGAACCCATACAGGCAGAATAATTAGCTATTCGAAAGCTGAGCCCAGCTGCCGAGTACATCTTCTTGCCCATAATACCTAATTTCTGCCCCTCTGGCTCTGAGGGTGTAGATTGAGCTCGACGTTGCCTACGCGGCTGAGCCACCTCCACCACCACTGAGTTTGGTTTTGGGTGTTCTTGCAGCCAATCTATCCCCTCTCCAGCCACTTTATACAATCTGTCGATCCTTTTAGAAGTTGATGGGATGGACGATGGGTTTTCCCATGAGTTCTGGGTCAACTTTAACAGAGATGGCAATACCGGTATACGGGCGGCTGGAGGAGCCCTCAGTTTTAGGTCCAAAGCATGAGACATCCTGACTATTTGCTCAGCGAAGGGCCGAACATCATCTGTGGGCGAAGATGAGTCTTCGTCCAATAGATCAGGTTGAGGCGACGGGACAAAGGATAGGTACTCTACCGAGGACTCAGATGATGAAGAGGAGTCAGAGGAAGGAGATGGAGAGTGCTGGTCCCGATGGAGGGACGTCGTTCTTGGAGGCGGAGAGGGTGGTCTCAGTGCCGGGGGCAACAGAGGTAGAGGACGGGATGGAGATGGAGAAGCTTGGCATGATGCATCCCGAAGTCTAGGTCCCGATGGCTCAGAGAGCGACCGGACATCCTTTTCCAACCCATGGAAAGACATGCGTGGTGGAGACAGTAGGATCGTCTGGCGTGTTGCAGCCTCAGACGTCAGGTGGAAAGGAATTTCATCCGCCACCACTTTCTCAGCCTTCACCAGCAAGGGGGGTTTGAAAATAGACCTAGCTAGGTCATATGCCCCATAGGCCGCCTCATCTTCAAGAATCTTCGAGGTGGAGGGCCGTGGTTCCTCCTGAGACTCAGGTACAGGGGATGTAGCTCCGAGTTCAGACCTCGAAACCAGCAGTGCTGGAGAGGGGCCCCGATCTCGTGGGGAGACCTCTGCCTCTTCTTCCGAACCAATCTCCACCTCAACAATCTCCAAAGAGGGAGCTGGTGTAACGGCCCTAGATTGTTGCCCTTCAGTTCCGGCAGCCTTGTCCCGAGGTGGGCTCGACACCCGTGGTAGAGCCTGGGTAGTAACAGCAGTACGGGTCGGTGTCTCACGAACCCGAGGTTGTTCTTTCGTTTTCTCATGGGAGCGCTTGGCTTTCTTTTTCTTAGGGAGTTTTCCCTTTGAAGAAGATTCACGGTCCCGACATCGATCCTTGGAACCCTCTCGATCCCAAGACGAGGTTTTTGTTCCCACAGATGTCGGATCCGACGAGGGTCGGTCCCCAGCCGGGGTCGACTTTGCCGTGTGCTTGTGCGAATGAAGCACAGCTTCAGGATCTGATGCCAGAGAGCGGCGGCGGGAAGGGCTTCGGGATCATCGGCGCTTTGCAGGTGGAGAGTGGCCGGATTTCGATGCTGGGGAGCTCTCCCAGTGCACAAGAGTTGCTCCTTGTCCCAACGCCGGAGTCGACGCAGCAGATGGGATAAGGGCCTTTTCCTATAGGAATGATTTCAGGCGGGAAGAGCGATGTTTCCTCGCTTGAGGAGTGAAGGCCCGACAATGTACACAGGCATCCACATTATGGGATTCGCCCAAGCAGATGAGGCATCTAGAATGACCATCTGAGCTAGGCAACTTCGCCTGGCAGACGACGCACCTCTTGAAGCCCAATTTGGAAGCCATAGTGGGCAGCGTGAGTCACTACGAACCGAGTCAGACCAGAAGGAGCAGTAACGAAGTCAGAGGGTTATACAGATCGTGGTCAAGGAAAGCCGAGTCAAGCCAACGAAGGAGAGGACGTTACCAGAACCAAACGGATATCCAAAGTTGTCGTCAAGAGAACTGAGTCAAGCCAGCAAGAGCGAACAATAGCCAAAGGGTAGAGCAGGAATCAAAGTCAAAAACCAGTCCGAGTCAAAAAAATCAGAGGATCGTAGCGATGAAGGTTCCTATAGAGCTGCTAGCGCAGCGGGAAAAAAAGGAACTGAGGGGATTTAGGCGGGAAGCCCTTATAAGGGACCGTTAGGATGGGCGGAGTTACCGCCAAAAATGTATCTATGCACATTCTGCCTAGCGATACTAGAAGGTTCTGTATGCACTGTGCAGGCGCAGGAATAACCCAACTGTGTGATTCACAGAGACCACGAAGAAGATCCTATGCTTCACAGGAAATGAAGAGATAGTAGCACCCCTCAAAAAGTGTTTAATATGATGTGCCGATAACGATGCTCCATCAAATTTTAACGTTACAGCCAAGACTGAAACCTGGCACTTAAATGTATTAGGCCTCAATCCTCTACTGAAACTCTACTTGCAAAAATTGTAAGACATGTTTTATGTCAAATTCTTGTAATTGCAACTGTTTCTTCTTACACCATCTTTCAAATGCCATTCACATTCTACCATATATCTCTTGTGTTGATATTTATCTAGATGCTAGAATCGTGTCAATCACATCCTTTGAGTATCTCTAACATTTCCCTTTCAACACCCAAACTGTAACCAGTCCAGATTTGGATGAAGTATTGGTCCCTGACTCAATAAGTCCATGCATCTTGGTAGTCTCCGAGGAGGAACCACCAACATTTTGATCAAAAGAGGAAACCATGGCTTTCTTGGCCAATACGATGATATCAGCACAACTTTTGCTTCCTTCCTCTGTATTTTCACCAGTACTTTTTGTAGAATTTGAACTAGTGGGAAGGCATAATGACATCCTTTCAGCCATGATATTGCCAACGCATTGTATGCCTCTGCTCCTTTGCTTCTTTCTAATGAAAAATAGCTCATATTTTTGGCTGAAGCAAATAAATCTATTTGACATAGTCCTAACAGCGTGTTCAATGATGAAAAACTGCATAATGAAGGGTCCACTCTCCTGGATGTAACATGTTCCAGCTTACATAGTCTAACTGTACATTGCATACTTTCTTCAAATATACTGTTGTAATTGAAAGTAGATTTTTCTCCGCCCATCAGAACAACCTGTTCGACTCTTTAATCAATAGTACTGAATACAGTCCTCCCTGATTTGAAATATAGGCCTTGACAGTCATATTGTCCATCCATATTTGGAAATGATGACCCTGTACTGATGCTATGAAACTGAGTAATGCCAGCCTCACTGTCTTCAATTCCAGATAATTGACATTATCTGGTTTTCCTGTCACTTATTGACCGAAGCCCTTGTGCTGTCTGCTGTTGGCAGTGTGCTCCTCAACCTAGTAAACTCGCATCCATTGTTACTCTCTCGTGTTTGTATACTGCTGTTGGAACATCTTTGTTCACATTCAAGTCCTTCAGCCACCATTTTAACTCATTTGTTAACTGCCTTGGTATCCTTACTAAATAATGCTTTTTTTCTCCCTATGGCCTGTTGATAAGACCTCAGCAGACTTTGAAAACTTCTGCAATGGTATCTTCCCCATGGCACTAATTGCACGAGGTCTGTCTATTAAATAACGAAACTGATACCATAACCCATCTTTATTTATATGCATTACAATTCTAATAGTTATCCCCTTCGATATACTCCCCGTTCACACTTACACACCAATGCAGTCTGTTTTCCACTGGTTAAAGGTGTGAAGCAGATCAGTTTCTGTCAGCTGTTTCAACATATCTGCCATTTTCTTCTTTACTGCATCAACTGACTCAAAATGTGTTCCTTTAAGCACCGATTTCACTTTAGGGAAAAGAAAAATCACCTGGTGCCAAATCTGGCAAATATGGAGGATATTCAAGTGTAGTAATGCGTTTATCAGCCAAAAACTGCTTCACAGAAAGTGCTGTGTAAGCAGATGCATTGTCTTGTTGAAGAATGAAACCATTTTATTAAAACTTCCTTATAATAATGCTGGTTCACTATTCTGCCTTCTAGAACCCATTCTGCCAAAATTACGCACTTGATGTAAAAAAAAAAAAAAACAGTGAGCATGGCTTTGAATGTGGACTTACTTTGACATTCTTGGTGATGATGGTGTTTTCCAGTGCATTGGCTGTTGTATACTGGAAGATCCAGGTTTCATCACAAGTTATTTTTTCAAAAAGTTTGGGTCCACCTCAAGTTGTTGCAGAATGTCAGCACAAATTTCCTTGTGGCACTCTTTTTGTTCTGGTGTGAGAACCCTAGGGACCATCTTGGCACAAAACTTTTCTCATTTTGAGATCCTCATGCAAAATTTTCCATGCAGTGTCTTTGTCAATGTTCCCGGCTTCAGCTATCATTCGGACACTGAGTTGGCAGTCTCCTTGAACAATCTGGTTGATTTTTTCCAAAGTTTCTTTGGTTCTTGAAGTGGAAGGTCATCCAGAGCATTCATTGTCTTCCACATTCTCACATCCTTCTCTGAATCTTTTGTGCCACTCAGGCACACACGCACAAGACATGCAGTCTTCCCCATAGGCCTCAGTAAACATTCGAAAAGATTCAATTGGTGTTTTGTTCAATTTTTCTAAAAGTTTCAAATTGACATGTTGCTCAACTTTTAAACTTAGCATTTTTCCGGCACACAACAGACAACACAGCTGCCTTAAATGGCAACTGACAATTAACTGAACATGCAGGCTCAGATATGTTCAAGATCACCACTCAAGCGTTTACAATCAGTTCTCCCTGTTTTGTCTGAAAGATAGAAACACAGTCTCATTATTTAATAGACAGACCTCATATGGTTGATACTAGCAGACCCAATACTTCTGCCAGAAATATTACATCCTCAGACCTCAGAGATATCTGAGGTTCAAGACAGGACGATAATTTCCGTTGCTTCTGGGCACAGTAAATAGAATAGAGTAGATTCCAGTAAACCAACAATTCACTGGAACCTGCTCCACTGCCCCTACTTTTACCATAAGCTGTATTTCATTTAGCAGTATCCACTGTCTTTCTATATCCCTTGACACTGGTGAGGAATATACCTGCCTTTCGGTTTCCTGTTGAACAATATCCTGTAACATTTCCTTACTATTTGAAATACCCATTGATCTAATGTTATCCTTGACCACAGAACTCAGAAAAGCATGAATCTTCCTCCCACTGGTGCTTTCTTCTTGTCAAAACTGAGATCTACCCCCTTTTGGGGTAGAGCCTCCTCCTCTATTCTGATTTGATCTAACATACATTCCTTGTTTGCCAAACTATGCTCGTGGTTTGAACCACTCCGTCTTTGATATCTGAAATCTATTTATCTATTAGTTCCTCTTCTTGAAAAGGAAGAAAATCCAGAAAATCCTCCTTTAAAGGATCTTCCATCTAATCTTTTCTTTTGTAATGTTGGCATAACTTGCTTCTTATTCACACTTTCTACCAATACCTTGCCTAAGCCCTTATTTCCAAATAGTAGCTCTCCTGTGAAAGGAACATAAGCTAAGTTATTTTTTTATTTCTGGTCTGCCTCGCAGTGGTGCAACCATAACAATCTTCTTGCCACTGTAACAACATTCATGATTTGTGCTGCAAATGCTACTGCAGGAGACACTGAGCATGCTCAGATTGAAATGCTCTGTTCTAAACTAGCCTCTCACATCACCACAAAATCACAGATTTCAAAATGGTGCTCCGAAGTGACCTTTGGAGATTTCGCTACCTTCATAACGATTTCCTCCACTTTCTGGCTCATAAGCTCTCATTTTGGTTTACAATCTACTTTTTTTCTTTTTATTCCCTTGTTGCATTACGTTTACCACTTCTTTCTCTTTAATGCTCATTTTCTTCTCTGTTTCCTCTCCAGCTTTAACGCTGCCTTTCACCTTTAAATCTTCCATTTCACTCTCACTGGAGGTAAAGAAAATTTTCCTTAATTCCTCCCTTCTGTCCTCCTCAAGAGACACACAGGTTGGCAGTCATCTGAGTGGTATTTTTATTTGTTTTTTTCTCAGCCCGAGTCAGCTGTTCCACCACCAAAGGGTTTGAGTTGTCTTTACATTTCTTATCTGTTCATTTTTTCTTTACCTGTAAAAGCTCTGCCTCTCTATTCTTTTCCATTTACTCAGGAAATCTAACTGCTTAAATGATAATTAAGTAATTAACTGCTAAGTTTGTCAGATAAATTGAAAGACTGTTCTGGTTGGTATGGCACAATATAAAAAAAAACTGTCAGGGAAGGAGAGGGGTCTAACGGAACAAACAGAAAAGAATGTGGACTCCTGCCTGGTCTGGTTGGTGCATGGGGAATAGCCTAATCATAGTAGATTGTTCCTCCATGTTATCTCAAGAATGATTCAAGCCACTTTAAATCAAATGGCCCTCACCAGGAGATGGCTGATGCAGCAAGAGGCACTGTGCCTTTTCCTGGGAAGCTGCCATGATGTTTGCTGAGTTTGGGGTCCTGGGGGGACAGGAAAGGGATTGGGACCTTTCCTTTATCCTTGCACCCCATTTTTCCCAGATCCTTGGGCCCACCTTCCTGTCCAGCACTCTAAATTCCTCCTGGTCTGCTGAGTCGTCCCATGGCTGTACATCCATGGTTGTCTGGCATTTGGGTGCCTCTGCCTCCTGCTGCACCTGCTGAAGAGGCTTCGGTGGCAGGGGGGCTTTGTCCTCTACTCTTGGGCCTTCCTGCACCTGCTGAAGTCGAGGAGGAAAGGTGGCTGGAGGAATGCTGGAATGAGAGGAGGAAGAAGAAAGAAACACGGAACGAAAGGAAGTTTTTGGGGGATGTGTATGATAATGGGAGGGGGATGGATAGTGATGAATCTAGATATCTGGAGGAGCAAGGAGGAAAAGGAAAGGGAAAAGCCAAGAAAAAGATAAAGTGCAGGTTCTCTGCTCTGGGCCAAGGCAGGAAGAACTGGCCTCATGGATGGCTGAAGGGGAGGAGTAGACAATCCTTTCAGCTATCGTGAGACCTTAGGTCCTCTTCCTACCTCTTTCTGGGCGAAGATGGGAGTAACCCCAAAATCACCAATCCAGAGAATGGGATTTCAAACTCAGAATGTATATTTTATCTGAAAGTTGTAGTCTCTTCTGGAAAGTACGAATCTGGTTGTCTTACATCAAAATGCAAACCCCAAATATTTCTCACCCATCCCTAGACTGGATCACTCCACTGAACTGAATGAGGATTCCTCTACAGCCCCAGTTTCCATGAAGGCATCAAAGCATATAACGAACTCTGAGTTGTGAAGCTAGTGTTGGAGTTCCACTGATAATATTGAGTATTTCTTCCATGTAATTGATTAGCCTTGTGCAAGTTGCAAATTGCATATGTCACTTCCATATGAGTGAAGGCTACACATCCACTCCAGTGCTGAGAATCACACTGGAGTTAAAAGAAAGTCTTGGGCACACAGAGCAACCACACAGATCAATCACACAAGAAAGCAATGTGGCCAATAAGTTTTAAGTGTAGTTCAGCACTCATCCAAGCAATATTTTCAAGACACCTAAAAACCTATCTCTACATCATTTCCAGAATAAACATTAGGATCCCACTTTTAGGAAACATAAAAGCATATGAATGCTACAAACAACAGATATAATGACAAGTTAGGACAATATGGATGGCACAATAGAGGAAGGTATTTGTCTCAGAAAATAGATACACCCAATCTCAGAGCTGGGGAAGGGGTATGTGAGGTTTCATCACCCCTATGAAGCCCACTATTCAATTTATTCAGCAGCAGCTATTCTTGCTTGCTGTGGACTTGGTAATGATTTTTATTGTTAACTTATACTGAATAATATCAATACAAGTTGGGGATTTTTAAAAAAAAAAGAGGAAGGAGGGAGGGAAGCCCTTTGGTGGGCAGAAAGAGTCAGGAGTGCTAAAGCTCAAGATACAATGGATAGGACTGAATCAAAGGTTTTGTTCAGGTACCTGAATAAAATAGGGATACAGTCTAGCTAGCTTACCTAGATTTATTTATCCTTGATTTTTCATGTTATTCTATTGCTCATGTGCTGTTTTGTGGATCCCTCCACCTTTTAAAAATTGTTTCTACTTACAGTTTAGTTTAGTAAACTTTAGACCTTGTTGTTTGGGAGGAGAAAAGGATTCAGCAGCAACTCAGTTCTAACACAGCCATCTTCCATCTTTACATCTTATTTGTCCTTTAGTGAATTGCATTGTGGGAATTAAATTAATGAGCACTTACTTTTGGTGTCTCAAACACTTCTTCAAGGTGTATTATATGGTCATGGTTGACTGTTTTTAAGATGCTTACTTCCCGTTCAAGTAGTTTTACAGCAGAACTCCCAGCCTTAATTAATGAGAAAAATACATTTCTTACAAATTAGAGGATTAACAACTGCCTATTAATTACATAGCTACATATGTTTTTCAAAACCCACCCTTGAAAGTCTGATTCCATTGCTTCAACCTTATCAGACACCACAAAGGATCAAACCAGGAGCAGTGGGATTAGACACTTGTTCTCTGCTCCCAGTGCCATACAAGCAGTTTCATATGGAACGTCATCACCACAGCAAGAACTTGTCTGGTCTTGGAAAATAATTATCCCAGAGAGTAAACCCCATTCCATTATGTTTTGTAAAGCTTCCAGAATTACTACATTTTCTGCAACTTGTTCAGGAAAGTCATCAAGTCACCCTGCTGCACTTCTATACTCTGTGACCACCTGCTTCTAGATATTTGCCAGCACTCAGCATCTAATTTCTTGTTGTTGTGTGCCTTCAAGTAATTTCCAACCTATGGAAACCATAAGTCAAACCTATCATGGTGGCTCCTTGGTAAGATTTGTTCAAAGGTTGTTTGCCATTGCCTTCCTCCGAGACTGAGAGTGTGGCTTACCCAAGGTCACCTAGTGGGTTTTCATGGCTGGATGGAGATTTGAACCCTGGTCTTCTAGGGCCTAGTCCAGCACTCAAACCTCTATATCATGCTGGGTCTCCAGTATCTAATATGTATGTACTAATTACATTATTAAGAAGAATATATTTTTGTAGTTTTTAAACAATAATAAGTTTGCATTCCTTAGTATTCTCCAATACACTGAGAATTACCACATTTCATAAGAGAAACTTCTCCCCATAACACATGTTGGAATATGCACATTTGGCCATTATCAAATGCAGCAGCCACACCATTGTTTCAGAACATTTTACATGGACCTCAACTAGGAGGCTCTAATCCAGTCACCAAAAAGGGCAAAGAGAAGCCTTTTACTACAAATTTCATGAGCTGCACAATAGCTTTTATATATAATTGTCACTCCACATTTGCGCATTTAACTTTCGCAGATTTATTTGCAGGTTATTTACCACCACCTCCACTGTTGCCCTATGCCATTTTTCATAGGGACTTTAAGTCTTGCCTGGAGTTTGTAGTTTCTCTGCAAGCTTTGCAAGACTGAAAGAGACTTTGAGAGGCTGCAAATACACAGCAAAGCTTGTAAGTCCCTATTAAAAACTGCATAGGGTAACAGCAGAGGCAGTAGCAAGCTCTGCCCAGCCACCTGCTTCTGCCCTGCGAAGGAATCTCTCCACCTCAAAGGCAGAAGCAGGCAGCTGGCATGCTCCCCACCGTGAAATTCAAATGTATTGCATACTGTATATTTGAATCTGTGGTAGGTTGAATTCATGGATCACACTGTGCCCTGGTGGTGCAGTGGTTAAATGCCAGGGCTGCAGCCACAACATTCCATCCTGCAGGGATCCAAGGTTGACTCAGCCTTCCTTCCATTCGTAGGTCAGTAAAATGAGTACCCATCTTGTCGGGGCAATTAAAATAAATAAATAAATAAATATAGTGTGTGTTTAATATGGTTTGGGAGGCTAGAGATATTCGCATGTTTTCCTCCACCCTTATCTCCCGCAAATGTGGAAGGATGACTGTAGATGTATCGTCTTCTAGCCAAACCTATTAATATTCTCTCTCCTGCCTAATCACTGCCATTCTGCCATCCTCTATATCTCTTTCTATAAATGTTAAATACATCCTAGACATGGCCTCTTCAAGAAACTGGCTGTTTGGAAATAAATTTTGCTTATAAGTTAATGCAACCCCTACCTGCTACCCTAAATACCCTAACAGCAGCAGATCCCATCTGATCTTGGAAATTAAGCAGGATCAGCTCTGGTTAGTACTTGGATGGGAGACCACCAACAAATGCTAGGTACATTTCAGAGGACAGAACTGCCAAAAACACCTGTAAGTATTTTTTGCCTAATAAAACCCTATGAAATCAATAGGGTCGCCATAAATCAACAGGCAACTTGAAGGCCCATACACACACACAATCCCTACCCACCCGTCTAATTAACACCTAAAAGGAAAAAATCATAATGTCAGTTTTCCTTCCACCTGGCACCTCATAATCTTTTTAACACTCTAAATAAAGATTTGCTGAAACATCAGAAAGCAGAAATACAACTATTGTTTTATTGTAATCATTAAAGTGAAAAATGGGGCTAGAAGTGCTGAAGTTTAGGAACCTTTCATCTCCCTGATATTTGCAAAGCTTTATGCTATTTTTTCCCAAGCACACACCAAATTCTGAGTGCCAGTGATAAGCATTCTTAAATTCAGACTTCTGACTGAACTGCGAACCTTTTCTTCCCCATGCTCCTTTTCTCTCTGCAACCTACTATAACTCCCTCATTTTGCAGTGATTTTTAATCTATTTGCATCCTAAATCCTACTGTAAACAAATTATATTGCTTCATACACCCCCCTTACAAATTTATCAACCAAATTCTCTAACTGAATTTCTCCCATGTCCATGCGTCTAATTCTTTCTTCGTCCTCCTCATATTAGGCTTTACACACAATTGTCAGCAAGAACACAGCATACATGTTTGCTTCTCTCTGCCTACATATCCTTACTAGGAATATTAGTGTCTAGAATCGTAAAATCATAGAATTGTAGAGTTGGAAGAGACCACGAGGGCCATCCAGTCCAACCCCCTGCCACACAGGAAATCACGATCAAAGCATCCCCGACAGAGGGCCATCCGGCTCTGTTTAAAGACCTCCAAGGAAGGAGACCCAACCACACTCCAAGGGAGTGTGTTCCACTGCCAAACAGCTCTTACTGTCAAGAAGTTCCTCCTAATGTTGAGGTGGAATCTCTGTTCCCTGAGCTTGCATCCATTGCTCCATGTTCCAGTCTCTGGAGCAGCAGAAAATAAGCCCGCTCCATCCTCAACATGACACCTCTTCAAATACTTAAACAGGGCTATCATATCATCTCTTAACCGTCTTTTTTCCAGGCTAAACATACCCAGCTCCCTAAGTCTCTCCTCATAAAGCATGGTTTCCAGACCTTTCACCATTTTAGTCGCCCTCCTCTGGACACGCTCCAATTTGTCAATATCCTTTTTGAATTGTGGTGCCCAGAACTGGACACAGTATTCTAAGTGAGGTCTGACCAAGGCAGAATAGAGCGACACTATTACTTCCCTTGATCTAGACACTGTACTTCTACTGATGCAGCCCAAAATTGCATTGGCCTTTTTAGCTGCCGCATCACACTGTTGACTCATGTTCAACTTGTGGTCTACTAGGACTCCTAGATCCCTTTCGCACGTAGTCTCTTTCAGCCAGGTCTCCCCCATCCTATATCTATGCATTTCATTTTTCTGCCCTAAGTGCAGTACCTTACATTTCTCCGTATTGAATTTCATTTTGTTAGCTTTGGCCCAGCTCTCCAGTCTATCCAGGTCATTTTGAATTTTGATCCTGTTCTCTTGATTATTAGCTATTCCTCCCAATTTGATGTCATCTGCAAATTTTATAAGCATGCCCCTAATTCCATCATCCAAGTCATTGATAAAGATGTTGAATAGCACTGGGCCCAGGACAGAACCCTGTGGCACCCCACTGGTCACATCTTTCCAAGAGGAAGAGGAGCCTCTTCTGAGCACTCTTTGGGTTCAGCCGGTCAACCAATTACAAATCCATTGAACAGTTAACTTGTCTAGCCCACATTTTACAAGCTTGTTTGCAAGAATGTCATGGGGAACCTTGTCAAAGGCCTTACTGAAATCAAGGTATGCGATGTCCACAGCATTCCCTTCATCTACCAAGCTGGTAATTTTATCAAAAAAAAGAGATCAGATTAGTCTGGCATGACTTGTTTCTCTGAAACCCATGTTGACTTTTTGTGATTATGGCATTGCCTTCTAATTGTTCACAGACTCTCTGTTTAATGATCTGCTCTAGAATCTTCCCTGGTATTGATGTCAGACTAACTGGACGATAGTTGTTGGGATCCTCTATCGTAGTTTAAACTCTCTCTCTCTTATCATTTAAATGCTTTAAACAAACATTTTAATATTCAATGTTATTGTTAATTCTTAAAAAAATCCTTGCACCTGTCTTCTTTATAGATGTGCTCATTCTCTGAGATTCTTGTTGACTCAAAAGTTTTAAAATCCTTTACATATACTTGAGTAAAATGTGTGTATGTGTATTTGCATGTCAGTCAACATAGTGGTAACATGGCACATCAGACAATTAGGTGAATGTGAGAACAGTACCTGCTTTCCACATTCTCACATAACCTGGATTCCCAGCACAATCTAGACTGTCTGGCAAGTAAAATGAGAAGCTATATAGAAACAGGAGGTTCCTCTTGATTCTTTCTTCCTTCCTTTCTTATTTACTTTTTTATTTAAATATTTTCAAACTAGACTTATCCTGAAGGATTTATCCAATTGAAAAACTTGAACTCTCATTTAAAGAACTTACACAACTGTAGTCTGAAACAACTGATTTCATCTGAAGCATCTGCTGTTTCAAAATGGTAGCCAACATTAGCATGTTTCCAGTGTTCATGGAAATAATAGTATAAGGAAATGCAGCATGGTGATTAATATATTATCCAATTACAGCAGGGGTGTTAGCACATGAATATACTATGGTAATTTAGATGCCACGTTAAAATAAAATTATCATAGTTTGTGAAAGGACTCTCAATCCATGGCAAATAAGGCCTACCTTTTCCCGATTAACTTTCTTGATTGCCCACTTCATGCCTGTTTCTTTGTGTGTTGCTTCAATCACCACACCAAAGCTGCCTTGTCCTAATTTCCTTCCAAATGTATAAATTTGCTGCAGAAATAGATGACAATAATGATATGATAATAAAGGAGGAAGAAGGGAAGTAGGGACTAAAAAGTGGGATGTTGTTAACAGAGGAATGTTTAAGGATTTGTTAATAGCCAAATATATATAAATCAATATATATCAAGTCATGTAAATTTCAGTTTTATGATATGTACATTTCAGTACAAATTTAGTTCTGAGGGAATAAACACTGACTTTTGTTTCATACCATACTACTTATAATCTCAAGTAGGAATGAATATGCACAAGTAGGTGATGTTTTAAGAAACATAAAGTACATAATCTAGAAAAGGGCAAGAAAGAATGAACAAAAAAAAATATAACCAAATATTCCATAAATCTAAAGCACTACTATAGTATTATCCAAGATAGTTACCTCTCCACCTCCAAGTTAATACCTCTTGGCAGTTTGCCATTTGAGCCATATTCATATTCCTCTAATTCTAATATCATTTCAGTACATTTGTGGGTTTTTTTAATGGATAAATAACATGTAAACCTCTACCATACTTTAAACTGCCATTTAAGATACTTGTCATCCACTGCTGCCTCCAATATACAAACAGGCTGAGTATACTGCAGTGTCCTGCACTTTTTAGTCCAGAAGCTGCTTTATTATTTATTTTAGTCCAAGCTGCTTTATAACTTTGGTTCAAACAACATAAAGCTATATGGCATGGGAAACAGTAAGATGCACCAATGATGAGACAGATTTTTTTAAAAAAAAATCCAAATATTGCTTTGTTCAAATGTAAAATTTTCAAATGTTATTCTACACAAAGGACAATAAACATCAGGACTTAGAACAGCAATGACATTGCCAGAGAATAGGATTCCACATCATTATTAGGTATTTTTGCCTACGAAAGTGAAATAGAGATATAACTACTTGGGCTAAATTTACAAATTTCCTGCCACAATCTATTGACATTGATAAGGAAAGAGACCACCTGCTATTCAGGTAGTATAGTGTCTATACTGAGATTGTTAAAAGCTGACTCTTCCTCCAGTTTTAATCTAATCAAAGTCTTTGTAACCTAAAAGCTCTGAGATTTGTAATAAAAACCACAAGTTCGGTGCTAGTACTTTTTATGAGTCCATGCAACAAAAGCAACAGTTGCCATGTTTCTCAGTGTTGCACAGTTTATAAAAATGCACAAAACCATTCTAAAAATGAATAAAATCTCTCCAGGACTGACCACAAATACAATGGCATCTCCTAGCAAAAAAAAAAAAAGTGGGGTTGTTTCAATTACTACACAAGGGTGAGCCCAGTCATGATTTACATCCCTACCTTGGAAGTCACCCTTTCTTTCTCCCTCCCCAAACTATATGTATCCTATGTCCTGAATGCCCAGTAAGTGTTGATTTCTTGCACTGTTGAATTGTTGTCCCTTTTCTGAGAGAACATAGATAAGTACAGTCATCCCTTCACATTCGCAGGGGTTAGGGGCAGCCAACCCCTGCGATTGTGAAAAACCACGAAAAAGAAATGAACTGGAGGGTGGGAGGCTTTTCACACCCCTTCCCAAGACAGCGATCTGCCTTGGGAAGGGAAGGGAGGGGTGGGAGGGAGGCTTTCCACCCTCCCTTCCCAAGATAGCAATCTGCCTTGGGAAGGGAAGGGAGGGTGGGAGGGAGGTTTTTCACACACACCCTTCCCAAGGCAGCGATCTGCCTTGGGAAGGGAAGGGAAGGGAAGGGAAGGGAAGGGAAGGGAAGGGAAGGGAAGGGAAGGGTTGGAGGGAGGTTTTTCACACACACCATTCCCAAGGCGGCAATCTGCCTTGGGAAGGGAAGGGGAGGGGTGGGAGGGAGGCTTTTCACCCCCCCCTTCCCAAGGCGGAGAGCTGCCTCGGGAAGGGAGGGGAGGGGTGGGAGGGAGGTTTTTCACACACCCCTTCCCAAGGCAGAGATCTGCCGTGAAAAGGGAAAGGAGGGGTGGGAGGGAGGTTTTTCACACAACCCCTTCCCAAGGCAGCGATCTGCCTTGAAAAGGGAAAGGAGGGGTGGGAGGGAGGTTTTTCACCCCCCTTTCCCAAGGCAGCGATCTGTCTTGGAAAGGGAAGGGAGGGGTGGGAGGGAGGCTCTTCACACACCCCTTCCCAAGGCAGCAAGCCCATCAATGCTTTGGGATGGGCAGGGGGGTGGCTGAAAAGCCCCTCTTCCCCAAACTCCCTGCTCTCTCGGGGCTTGGCTCTCCACCCCAAAGGGAGCCAAGCCCCAGGAGAGCGGTGGAGTTAGGCAGCACGGTTTGGTCAGGGAGCACTCCATTTAAATCGGCTCCTCTCCCTTGTATGCAAGGGAGTGAAGCTGATTTAAATGAGGTGCTTCCTGAGCAAACTGCGAATAGTCGAAACCGCAAATGTGAAAGTCGCGAAAGTGGAGGGGCAACTGTAATCCTCTTCATTTTTCTTCTTTCAAATTGCTTTTCAAAATAACAATGGCTTTCTTCCCTCCACCTCCCTTGAAACTAAAATGCAACCATGCCACAAATATACCTGAAACCCTTCTTCTTCTTCATGGTCTCTGTGAATGCACACAATGGGTTAATCCTGTGCCTGCGCAGAGCATTTCAGAAAATTCTAGCACCTCATTTAGAACTTCTGAGTGGTAGGATCGCCCCCTCACCACTGGGGCATATAAGCCCATCTCTCTCACCAACTGCTCAGTTCCTTTTTTTCCGCCACGTGGAAAGCACTGAAGGAACTTCTACTAGCCTCATTGTTCTTTTTTTTCTTCAATTTTGCTGTTTTTGCTCATTTTTTGCTGACTTCACACCGGACTTCAACTACTCTTTAGCCTACTCCTTACAGATTTGGATTCTTGAATCACAACTGGCTTTGACTTGGATTCATTCTCACTGAATTTGCCTCCCTCATCAGATTCGATTCTCAGAACTGATCAACTGCCTTCTGACCTTGTGTGGAAGGTACTGTACTTTCCCCCCTCTTAAGATGTCTGGGGTTGGTTTCTTCAAGCATTGCTTCCAATGCTTGCTAAAATGACCAAATCTGACGGTCATTCTAAGTGCCTTTCTTGTCTGGGGGAGAATCATGACGTGCAGTCATGCAAGAATTGCAAGGCCTTTACCCCACAGGCCAGGAAAAATCGAGACAAAAGGCTTAAGGACTTGCTCTATGAGAAGGCCCTCTCAGCTTCGGCATTGGGGAAGCCCTCGGGTTCAGGATCCGTCCCTAAATCTCCGGTAGGCCCTTCTAAGAAAAACTTGGCCTCAGTACTGGCCAAAGCCTCCTCTAAATCTGTCCCGATGTCGACTCGAGTAGGGACAATGGTTCCGGTCAAACCCGTACCAATGATCCTGGAACAACAATAGCACTAGCCAGGATTTTCCTTGCACAGTCGGTTACATGCGATGTTGGGAACCCGAATGGGACAGACAGGCCGAGCAAGACCATACTGAGATCGGCTGAGATGGCAGTCGGGATCGGGATCGGGACTGACTACGCCGTTGCACTACAGAACTGATGTCCAACGGTGATCTCAAACGCAAGACTGGTCTCTCATCTACTGCCAGATCCATGATTGAAGATCTCCCCTTTGATGAGGTTGGTCTATTCCATTCGGAAACAGACAGGAAGCTAGAGCACACTCACAAGATGTGCACAACAGCACAGTGCTTCGGCATCCCCCCCGCCTGGTCAAACTTCACACTCATGCTTCTACCCAAAGAGATTTCTACCCTCCTTTCATATGAGGATCAGTCCAGCGTCTTCTCACTCTCAGCAGTCTGCCCAGCACTACACTTCATACCAAAGGAAATTTCAGGCCCCCACAAAACATAAGTCTCGGTTCCAGAAAAAGAAGCCTGATCCCTCCAACCAGAAGGCCTTGAGAGGCATCGTGATCTTCCTGTACCTAACCGATTGGCAGATCACAGGACCTACAAGGGAGTAAGTAGCAAGAGATGTGGCCTCCACTGTCTCCTTACTCCAGGACCTCGGCCTCATGATCAACGTGGCCAAGTCACACTTGCTCCCGACGAAAATTGTGAAGTTCATTGGGGCACAACTAGACTCCTCCAAACAACCTTTCTCCCAGAAAATCACTTTGATACATTAGGGAGCATGGTGTCCTACTGCACCGCATGGAGGAGAGTGACAGCACACTTTGTTCAGACTCTCCTGGGCCACATGGCCTCCACTACAGCAGTAACACCTTTTGCCAGACTGAGAATACACCCCCTGCAAATGTGGTTCCTCCAGTCCTTCGACCCGCTGCGAGACGACCCCACGAAATGGCTCTCGGTCCCACAGCCAATCCTCAGGCAACTGAATTGGTGGTCTCTCCCTCACAATATAAAGTGCTGTTTGCCCTTCAAGATCCCACATCCTTCCAGGTCTCCAACCACAGACGCATCCTTGATTGGATGGGGAGCTCACTCCCACGGCCTGACCATCCACAGCCATTGGTCTACGATGGAGACAGAGCTTCACATCAACATATTGGAGCTCCTGGCAGTGTTCAAGACATTGAAAGCTTTCGAGTCCTCTCTTCAGGGCAAGGTGGTCCAAGTAGTATCAGACAACACCACCACAGTCTTCTACATCAACAAGCAGGGAGGAACCAGATCTAAAACTCTTATGGACCTGTCAACCCAGATATGGGATTGGTGTATAGCCAGGGACATATTCCTGAAGGCCATCCACCTAGCAGGAGACCAGAATGACATTGTAGACTCACTGAGCAGGACAAGGAGCAACTGCCACGAATGGTCTCTAGCCCAGGAGGTCCTGTCGACAGTCTTTGTGGACTGGGGCCAACCGTCAATAGACCTCTTTGCATCTCCTCAAAATGCCAAATGCAAACTATACTGCTCACGGCAACGGTCATCCCGCAAGAATCTGGGGGATGCTTTCCTATTCAGGTGCACAGGGGTTCTACTGTACGCCTTCTCCCCGTTCCCAGTTCTTTCCAGAGTTGTAGCCAAGCTCAGGAGAGACGGATCGAATTGCATCCTGATAACACCAAGGTGGCTCAGACAACCATGGTTCGCCCCCCTTCTCCTCCTCTCCAAGCGCCGATTCCACCACCTTCCCTTACGGAAGGACCTCCTGTCAATGCAGAATGCACAGGTTTTTCACCCGGACTTGGAGACAATCAGCCCAACAGCATGGCTAATAGGCCACTAGATGGAATCTCAGACTCTGCACGCTCTATCTTCCAGGCAGCCCAGCGCCCCTCCATGCTGAAATTGTACGGCTGTAAATGGCAGAAATTCTGTGAATTCCTTGCTGCCAAAGTGGCCTCACCAGCAGAGACATCAACGCCACTCCTGCCCAACTTTCTTGCCTCCCTGTCTGTGAAGGGCCTTTCCCTTTCATCCTTATGAACCTATGTAGCAGCAATCTCTTCTAACCTCCAGAGTCTGGGTAGAGGCTCCTGCTTTGCCGACCCACTGGTCAGGCACTTCCTCCAAGGGTACAGGAATTTGCACCCACCAGTGGCTGGCCCAGTCACTTCATGAGACTTACAACTGGTCCTCAGAGTGATATCTAGTCCCCCCCTTTGAACCCCTAGATACGGTGGACATTCGCCTCCTGTCCTTCAAGACAGCCTTTCTGGTCACCATTATGTCAGCCAGAAGAGCCCATGAACTTTGTGCCCTCAGGCTGATGCTCCCTACACTCAATTCCATAGGAACAAGGTGGTCCTTCGGCCGGATGTGGCGTTCTTGCGCAAGGTAGTTTCCTCCTTTCACCTCAACCAAGACATTGTACTCCCTTCCTTTGAGACCATGCCTTTTCCGGACACTATGCCTACACACCACCCCCTGGACGTGCGTGAGTCCCTGAAGGTCTACATCAATTGTATTGAAGCGTTTAGACACACTAATAAACTTTTTTTTCTATTTAAAAATTTTATTTTATTATTGAAATAGACAAACTAACATATTACACAGACATAAAAAACAAAACAAACAAAAACTATACTAAACTAAAATTAGACAAAGACTAAAAAGGCAAAACAACAACTACACACATAAAATTGACTTCCTATTTCTCTCAGATTGTTTTATACATTTTAAATTATTCACCCTCCCTTTTATCAATAACTAAATAAGTAAGTAAAGCATTCTTTATAAACTAACAATAATCAAAAACATTTCTTTCACATTTTGTTATCAACACTATAATCCTTATGAAACACACCGTAAAGTTCCAATATCTCCATTATTTTGCCTTACAAATTCCATAAAAGGTTCCCAATTCTTAGTAAATTTCTCATTTGACTTATTTTTCATTAAGTTTGTAA
The DNA here is from genome assembly GCA_030847615.1 of Gambelia wislizenii. Classification (NCBI taxonomy): domain Eukaryota; kingdom Metazoa; phylum Chordata; class Lepidosauria; order Squamata; family Crotaphytidae; genus Gambelia; species Gambelia wislizenii. The sequence goes on from JAUMIR010000001.1 coordinate 365,644,148, forward strand.
GTTTATCCATAGATGCAAATTCAATTACTTTTCCTATCCATTCAACATACGTTGGCAAACCATTCATTTTCCATTTCCTTGCGTAGACCAATCTGGCAGCTGTTACTAAATAACATTAAAATTCTATATTTTTTTCTCCATCTCATTTTCCAGATTTATCATATTCAATAAATATAATTCAGGTTTCTGTTCCAATTTAAATTTTAGTATTTTTCCTATCCATTTATTGATTTTGAACCAGAATTTTTTAGCTTTTCTGCATTTCCACCATATGTGGTAAAATGCTCCGATCCGATTTTGACATTTCCAACATTTATTTGAGTTTCCTTTATATATTTTTGCTAATTTTTGTGGGGTTAAATACCATTTGAACATCATTTTATAAAAATGTTCTTTAATATTATATGAAATTTCAATCCTCTCTTCCATGTTTCTTCCCATCGTTCTAATTGTATATGATATCCAAAATTCTGTGCCCGATCTATCATGCATTGTTTTACCTGTTCTTCCTCAGTATTGAATCTTAATAGTAATTTATACATTTTACTAATCAAATGGTTTTCCTCTGAACATAATAATTTTTCAAATTCTGATTTCTCTCCCTCATATTGAAATTGTCTCAAATCTTCTCTAGTTCTTTCTCGTAATTGATAATAATTCAACCATGATAATTTTATTCCCTACTCTTCTAATTGTTGCTTATCTTTAATTTTCCAATTTCCTTCTTTTTTTTCCAGTATGGAGATTTTCACACAGGGCCAAAATGCCCCGCTACTGCCCCACCACTTCCTCTCTTGTTCCTGCCACGGAATAATGTAAATATTTCACACATTTAACTTAATTCCGCATCAGGAACGGGCTCCCACTCCCCTCACTGGCTGGCCGTAAATGCAGCCATCATAAGGCTGCTTTTACAACCGGCCATCTGAAACATTATCACATTATCACATGATAATGGCGGGCGGTAAATTTAAAAAATAAAACTCTCCCAAACATAAAATCAGTTCACCAAGCACACAAAAAAACCACTTTAAATCATACAATCAAAACAGAGAGGGTAAAACAAAGGGTGCCACTTACCTGGATGTCCAGATTGTACCAGGAAGTGCTCAGAATGGACCTCCCCTTCGCGGCTGTCATTTCGGAACAGGAACAGGGCTCCTGTTCGCACACCCGTGATTGCGTGATAGTGACGGAATGGGAGATCTATTCACGATGAAAAATCGTGATTACATTGTTCTGGAACAGTCATGGGAGCAGGATGGATGCAGGACACAACAGGGTCAACATCGTCTGAAAGGGAAAACCTTTCCCGACCCTGTTCTGTTCCTGCCATGGGATATATAACCCATGTGAAAATCTCCTATATCTCTATATCTCAACCATTTCTCTGTCCTTAATTCCTTTTTACAGAAAGCTTCTTGTGGTGACAACCAACCTGGCATATTTATACATAACCTCTTTTTTTATTTATTCCAGATCCTGATTAACGATTTTCTAACAATATGGTTCTTAAATTCTGCATTGATTTTGACTTTTTCATACCAGAGGTATCCATGCCATCCCATCCTTATCTCATGTCCTCCTAAATCTAAACCTCTTCTGTTTTCTAAAGTTATCCATTGCCTTATCCATGTTAAGCATGTTGCCTCGTAGTACGTCTTTAGGTCTGGTAGACCGAGGCCACCCCTTTCTCTTATATCAATCAAGAATTTCCATTTAATCCTAGGTTTTCTCCCATTCCATATAAATTTTAATATTTGCTTCTGCCATTTGGTAAATATTTCATTTGAAGTTACAACTGGTATGGTTTGAAATAAATATATCAATCTTGGTAAAACATTCATTTTTATCACAGAGATTTTCCCCATCAAAGACAGATTTATATCTTTCCATTAAATTAAATCTCGACTAATTTCTTTCCATACTCTTTCATAGTTAACAAATAACTGTTGTGTTTTATCCATGATGTTTATGCCCAGATATCTAACCATCTTCACAATTTCAAAACCTGTTTTTTTTATTTAATACCTCTTTCTCTATTTTATCCATATTTTTTGTTAAAATTTTTGTTTTATATATATATATATATATATTGAATCCTGCAAATTTTCCAAATTCTTCTATTTTTTCTGTCAAAGGATCAATAGTTTTTAAGGGTCTTCTAATGTTATAACTACATCGTCAGCAAAAGCTTTCAATTTATGTTCTTCTTTTCTAATTTTAATTCTCCTAATTCTCTCCTCTCTTCTTATATTTGTATTTAAAATTTCTAACGCTAATATAAATAGTAATGGAGATAATGGGCATCCCTCTCTTGTACCTTTTTCTATTTTAATTATTTCCGTGGAGCTGTCATTGATTATTATTTTAGCCTTTTGATTCAAATATACTGCCTGTATCCATTTACAAAAAAAATTGTCCTAATTCTATCTCATTCATTACTTCTAGTAAAAACTGCCAATTTAACTTATCAAAGGCTTTTTCTGCATCTAAAAAAATTAATGCTCCCTTAATTTCGTTGTGATAATTTAGATATTCTAACACATTCAAAACCTCCCTAGTATTAACTCTTATTTGCCTTTTTGGCAAGAAGCCATTCTGATCTTTATGTATATAGTTCTGTAACATTAATTTAAGTCTATTTGCGACCGAGTGTCGAGGAGTCCCCGCCCCCCAAGCCTTCCCCCTCAAGGATACACACACAGTTGAACATGCACAAAATAAGTTTATTACAGGAGATAATAGGATAATTGGCGGAAAAGGCCACAACTTTCTGTTTGGTGATAGATGTTAGAGGTTGGTCTGGGCATGAGTTTACAGTGGGGGCAGGATGAGAGCCCTCAACCTGCCCTAACGCCAAACCTGAGTCCGCCCCGAAAAGCGGACCCAGTACCCAGGTCACGTGCAGATCACGTGACCGGTCACGTGCCCAGAAAAGTAGAACTCACGTGACGCGATCACGTGATGGATTCACGTGACCTGATGGTCTCCCCTGGGGGGGGAGTTGCACAGGAACAATCCTGGCCCAGGACCCGGCAAACCCACTATGGACCAGCTGGGGCCTCCCAACTCCCCCCCCAGTCGGGAACAAAACCCATGCCCACCGCTCCACCAGAAAGTTGCGACAAGTAAAAGTTACAATGGCTAACAGAGAGAGTCTAGCTAATACAAAGACAACCTAACTAAACAAGGGGGGCAGGGCGGTTCTTCGGCTCGCAAGAGCCAACTGACTAAAGCCGCGGGCCAGCCGGCGGACCGCGGTGGGGACTGGCCCCGCCTCTCGGCCAATCAGCAGCCAGGCTAATATCAGCTGGCCCCAATTGGCTGAAGGCAGGCTAAGCCAGCCAATCGAGTGGGAGCTGCCTTCCACCGATTGGCTACCTTACGATCCTCTTCCCTGCCTGTAAGAGCAGGCCGGGAAGAGGATGGCCGGCATGGCGGCAGCCATGCCGGCCAGGCGGCCAGGCCCGGGCGCGGGGCGACACCGGCCGCAAATGCGGCCGCCGTTAAGGCCCGGGCAGCCGGCTTGCAAATATTGTTGCAAATATTTTATAGTCTTCATTCAGAAGGGAGATTGGTCTATAATTTTCTAATAAATTTGGGTCTTTATTTTCTTTATGAATTAGTAATATATTTGCTTCTTTCCAACTATTTGGTATCTGTTTCTTTTGTAGTATATCATCCATTACTTTCTTTAGGGCTTTTATCAATTCCATGTCAAATTTCTTATAATATATTGCTGTTAATCCATCAGGTCTACAATTTAATAAACAACAATAGCCAAAAAGAGGGGGAAAAGAAGAAAAAAATCAAAATATTCCTAGATTTTAATTCAAAACAATACAGTCAACCTTCAGAAAAGAAAAGAAAAAAGCAAGAGGAAGGGGGGGGAAAGAAAAAGAAAAAAAGGAAAAGGGGGGGGTCAAAAATCCAAAAGCAAAAAACAAAAGTCCTAGGTAATAAGAAATATAAAAATAAAATGAAAAATATAATTGGAAGAAGAGAAGAAAAAGGAAAAGATGAAACAACAGCGTTTTTATAGTTAGTTATATTTATGAGAGAGGCCTGTTTTTTCCAATGCAATGGCCACTCTCCGCTGGTATTGCTTCACCGGATGGCGTTTTCAAGGACATTCCTTTGTCCTAATTCAGAACAAAATAAACTCTGTGTTCGCTCTCTCAGATCCTTTATTCAAACAACAAAACAGAGAAAAAAAGAAAAGGAAATAATAATCCCTTAATCTTTTAGTAAAGAGGCAAAATATAATAGGATATCTACTAAAAAAAAAGTACTCCGAAAAAAAGTATAAGATCTAGAAAGAAAAAAACCCCAAAGAAGAAATGTTTTCAGTTACAGAGGGAATAAACTAAACAATCAGAGAGCAAGTCTCTCAATTTTCAAAATCACCTTGTTTTTATCTTCTTCTTGAGAGGTTCGGCATTTTGTTGACAGGGCAGGTGGAAGTGCCTCCATTCCACCTTTAGCTGTTTAAACAGCCGCTACAGCCGCCATGCCGCCCGGAGTGTCTTCACTAGGCTACTTCTAAGCCTCTTCACTCATAGTGAAGCCTTTCACTCCAGTTTTGCGGCGATCGTGGTAGCGCCTGGGCTCCCCTCGATCTCGGGGATCGCCCAGCGGGGTTCCTCAGCCATTTATCCCCCGGACACTGTTCAAACTGATTTTTGGTGCCGGAGCTCCTTTCTTTTGCCGTCTCTCCACTCCTCACCGAAACCGGAAGTGACACACTAATAAACTTTTTGTTTGCTATGCTGGCCCCATCAAGGGCTTTCCTGTCTCATCTCAATGCTTCTCCAAGTGGGTGACCTCAACAATAAAAATTTCATATGAAGCTGCAGGTGTACCCTTGCCCTATTCCATTCAAAGCCACTCGACTAGAGCAGCAGCTACCTCAATGGCATTCCTGAACAGCGTGCCACTGCCAGATATCTGCAGAGCAGCCACGTGGGCTATGCCAGTCACCTTTGTAAAGAACTACAAACTGGACTCTGCCATTATAGATGGCACAGTCCTTGCGAAGGCGGTCATTGCACACTCATCCTCGGATGGCTGAGTTATATAATAGTCTACCTCTGTCACAATATGGTATTTTGTATTTAGCATACTGTATGGTGTTTTTATTGGTCTGGACACCCCCTCCATCCTTTTCTCCTGAGCTTGTTAATCTACCCATTGTGTGCATTCAAAGAGACCATGAAAAAGAAGAACAGGTTACTTACCGTAACTATAGTTCTTCGAGTGGTCTTGTGTGAATTCACACAAACCCGCCCTCCTCCTCTGGTGTCCTACCTCTCACTTACTTTCTTTAACATGGCTAAACGGAACCGAGCAGTTGGTGAGAGGGATGGGCTTATGTGCACCAAGGGTGAGGGGAGCGGTCCTACCGCCCAAAAGTTCTAAATGAGGTGCTAGAAGTTTCCAAAGTGCTCTGCGCAGGCGCAGGATTAACCTATTGTGTGAATTCACAGAAGACCACTCAAAGAACTATAGTTATGGTAAGTAACCCATTCTTTCTCTCTCTCCCTTCCCCTCCCATTAATTAACTGCTTAACTTCCATTTTGTTATACTGTAGTTTGCTTCAACAAAACTTCATTCCTGAGCTCGTCTCCATGTAGGCACTCTGCTAGGTCAATTAAACAATCCCAGTTACACTCAGCTCCCCTGCACTTTGTTTAAAGCATGATAATTCTTGACAAGCTAAGTAGACAATATCCTGTTCCCTGGAACAGAACAATGGGTGCAGTGAGAAACAATTCTCCTAGCACACTATTTGAACTAAATTCCTTCTGACTATTTGTTTTCCAGAAGAGTTTATTCCTTGAAAACAGAGAAATCTGCAGGCATGTTTACAGGCACACCAATAATACATTGATGACACCCAACTCTATCTCTCCTTTCCATCCAATTCCAAAGAAACTATCTCTGTACTAAATCAGTGTTTGCTGTCAGTAATAGGCTGGATGAGAGTAAACAAACTGAAATTTAATCTGGACAAGACAGATGTGTTCCTGGTCAATTGCAAGGCAAATCAGGGAACAAGGATTCAGCCTGTGCTGGTGGGGTTACACTCCCCCTGAAATCGCAGGTTCACAGCTTGGGTGTATTCCTGGGTTTGGAACAGAGTCTGGATGCCCAGGTTTCGGGAATTACCAGGAGTACATTTGCGCAGTTAAAACTAGTGCATCAGCTCCACCCACTCCTTGAGAAGTCAGATCCAGCTACAGTGGCACATATTTTGATTCCATTCCATATGGATTACTGTAATGCATATGTGGGGCTGCCTTTGAAAACTATTTGGAAAGTTCCACTACGGCCAGGCTATTGACCAGGGTTGATTACAGGGATCATGTGACACCACCATCCTATTGAAACAATTGCACTGACTGCCAGTCCATTTCAAGGCATAATTCACAGTGCTGGTTTTGACCTTTAAAGCCCTATGCAGCTTGAGTCTAGGCTATCTTAAATACTTTATCATCCTATACAAGCCAGTGCAAGCTTCAAGATCTTTAGGGAAGGGCTTTCTCACAGTTCCACCAACAGGACAGACAAGTTTGGTAAGGACATGGGAGTACACTGCTCTGACACTGTAGGACACTATTCCATGAGAAGTCCAGCCTCCCACTTCCACCCTGTTCTCTTTCCGCCAGCAGGTGAGGACCTCTTCATTAAGGCAGGCTTTTGAGTTTTAAATTATGTAGCAGTCATGTGTGTGAAGTGATGTGGTGTATTTTATTTTTAATCTGTTATTAGTAATTATGTTTTAAATATGTTTTTATTGTTTCAACCATAGTTTTAATAATATTGATATTTAATTTTTTAACACTCTTGTAAAATAAGATTTTAATTTAACCTTGTTTTACAACCTTGTTTTCTGTAAGCTGCCTTGGATCCCATCCCAGGAGAAAGGTGGGGTGTAAATTCAATAAATAAATAAATATGTTTAGAGACACATATCTGTAGAAAGTGTGACATGTTCACCCTTTTCCTATCTCTACCTTGTTTTGTTTAACATTTACTCTGATGGTGAATCCTGAAGAACTTGAAAGATTGCTGTTTGTGAAAATCCTAATAAAGGTATTACCATAAAGCAGTCAGATCCCCACCCTCCAGTGGAGGGATAATCTGGTTAAATGTTACAATAAAACTTCAGAAGGATATACAGTTACCAACCTGAATTGCTGCTCCATCATCTATTCGTGTGTGAGGGATTTTGCATTCTGTATTACTGCCACGAATGCCTGAGGTAATGAGCATTTTTCTGTAAGAGTCTGTTAGGTCTGACTTTGACATCTTTAGGAACATAAAAAGAGAAGCATGAAATTAAAGTCATTGTTTTAAAAGTATATGCTATTTTACATACCTTCCAGCAGATGAAGTAAGCTATACATAAGATATTACAAGAAAAACAAGAAATTATATGAAGTGAGAAAGCACTAGAAAAAGTGAACTTAATAGACAGAAAAATAAGAGTACAGATATAAGTCAGAAGGTGAATCAGGCAAGAAGAAAGAAATCTAGAAACACCCAAACTTAAAAAACAACTGGACTTCCCACCCTTCAAAGCTTTTGACAGTTTTAGCAAGGAAGTCCAAATTCATTAACATTTCATAATTTTATTTTCTACATCAGTTTTAGTAAAAACATTGTCTAAAAATTCAGTCACCAGTAGAATCTGGGTCCTGCAGTATTTAGCTTTGCTTAAAAGTCCCTCTTTCCCCATGTTCTATAAGAGAAATGGTGCATTTATATGGAAGGCAACCACCAGAAGATGAAAGTGGTGAACTGACAAAGATAGCACTTCAGTAGCACTGTCCAGCACTAGCTATGGTTCACAGTATAGCCATAGCTCAACTGCAGAACACATGCATTGCATGCTGAAGATCCCAAACTAAAACTAGGGGGGCTGACAGGAGCAATGTATCTTTCTCAATCTGAGCAATGACAGCAATTTTAATGATAGTCTTGGATACCAGTAATTAAAAAAAAAAAAACCTTCAAGAACATAATGAAAACATAGCAAAACATAGCAAGAATCCACCATGTCCATCCCAATTTCTGTAGCAAAAGAGGAATTACAGCAATAGATTGAGTGGCAACTAAGTCTATATGTAATAAAAGAAGATGACAATGTATAAAATAAAAATTTGCATGTAAATTGCTCGATTAAAAATTAAAGTAGCAGCTGATGCCTGAGAAAGAAACAAATATGTACGCTACTAAGAGAACAAAAGGAAGCTAAAATTGTTTGTGCCAACATGATGAGACTCTTACTGTAAAGCTGTAATCCTATAGGACCTGCAGACGGCATTTCAGGAGCCATAGAATATTTCAGCTCTCCCTCTCTGAGGGACAAGAAGGATGGCCAGTCTCAAAGAGGAAGAGCTGGCTATGCCATAGCAGAAGTTCCCTCCCTCCTTCCCCGCAATGGCAAAAACTTCCATGGACTTTGCTTGGGGAGGGGAGAACTATGGGAGACTAGGGGACCACATCAGTCTCCTAGGAGACCTCAGAGGGCCACACCCCTCCACCATACCCCTGCAAATGCACTCTAGGATGTGGGGGGGGCATTTTTGCCATGGTTTCAGGTCCATGAGCCATGCCCCAGGAGAGGCTTTTTTTTAGCAACACTTCCTGTTCAGTTAACTTCCTGTTTTAGAAAAATGCCTTTCATGGGTCTAAAATGACCTGGGGGGGGAATGTCCCATAGAAGGTAATTGGGGGCAAAAAAAAACTTTAAAAAAAAAAACCCTGGCAGCCACAAAATGGCTATGAGGGCCACACTTTGCTCACTCTGGCTTTTCCTTTCTGACAGAGCTCCAGTGTTCACTAAGGCAAAAGTGGGGGTATTTGGATATGTCAAAGGAAGGCTTTAGTTCACAGACCCCATAGCCTTCCCATTCCTCTTACACTGCCTTCTTATTGAGGGATATGAGAGCCAATACTGGAGCTGGTTTTCCCTTCCCACTGCTATCATAAAAGCCTAAAGAAAAAGGGTGAAAAGATAGGGGGAAGAAAAAAACATTCTTTCTTCCTCCCTTCAATTCAGTTGGTGTGACTCCTATAAGGTAACAGCGTAGAGACCTTCAGATCTCCCACCCACCCAACAGTAGAATTGTTCTGCCCAGGAATCAAAATAAAGGATATAAAGAATAAAAGGAGAGGGGCAAGAGGAGACTTGAAACAGATTTATTTTAGTGTGGAATTTTGTGGATTAATGTCCACTTCCACTGATGCAGTCATTCATCTGAGGAAGTGGATCATAGTCCACAAAAGCTCATGTGAAAACAAAGCTGTTAGACTTAAAGGGACATAAGACTCCTCTTCTCCGCCTGCCATACTGAAATAAGCTAACATGGCTATCTCTTTAAATTGATTTAAATCAAAGGTTTAAAAAATTGTTTCAAATCATAGGTTTAATGTATGTCAAGTATACCTTTAACACAGTTTACCTCTTTTTCAAAACATCTTATGTATTTATTTTAGTATATCAACTGGATACTCTGTATATACTGCTGGCCATTTTTATATACCACTGGCCAACTTCACAATCACTGATAGAAAATGAAGTCATTCTTTGAGATCATGCTATTTCATAGCAAACAGATAATTGTACATAAATAGCATTAGCTTTCCCTGACAGATGTAAGGTGCACGTGGTATGTTCAAACATTGTTTATTTGAGACTACATTAAGTATGTGTCCCCTCTTTTTCAGAATGCTACATTTAAGGAAACCAGTTGACAATAATGTACCAAATTATAGATTATCCTTTGAAATTTCTGTTTTTAGTGCTTTCCCATCACATACATTTCAAATGGGTATTTATTAAAGATTTTTGCAGAAAAAGCTTTTAAAGATTAATCTCTATAAGTTTAGAGTATATAGTATTAAAGATGCTATTATGATAAACACATTTCTAAATAAAGACAGTTAGACGGATGCTGGACTGAAAACTAAGGAGACAGCCCTTGTACACTTTTCTACAAAGACAGAAGTCCCTTATAAAATGACTTCTTTACTTATGTTTTATTTAAAACATTTGCATAGTGATCTAACAGATTCCAGGCCAAAGAATAGTAAATGTAAATAATCATTTATATCACCTGCAGAAGTATCCAGCTTTGCACAACACCTTAGCCTCCCACCCCAGTCACAACTTTGTCACAGCTACTCTTCCTTTGTTATTTTCAGCCAGCAGAAAAGGGTCCTCTCCCACTACCCCCAGTTCAATCTATTTTCAGGGTGAGCTTGTTTATTTGTTTTACAGAATTTGCCTATTGCCTCTCAACCCACCAGGACCCCTAAGGCAATGTACAACAGGTAGAATTTAAAACATTAAAGGCATGAATAAAAACATTTAAAAACAGACTAAAACTGCTCTTTACAAAATCTGCCAGGGCTGGTGTTAAGGACTGATGGCCAACATAGTTTTAGCTGCCCACTAGAACCACAAAAAAGGATGGATCCAGCCTGACCTTCCTTGGGAGGAAGCTCTGCACTGGGGTGCAGCTACAGACAAAGCCCTGTCACATCTACCCACCAACCTAGCTTCACTAGATTTGACCAGGAAATTGGGGTGGGGGGGTGACTATTCTGCTACCAGATAAACTTTCCAATTTGTGTGCACCCAGGCTTCAGTGAGGGCAAAGTAGCATCCCTTCAGAATGGACCAAGAGACCAGTTACTGCTGCCACATTAAATGAAGGAGTCAGCACAGTTTGGAGAACGATGACTGCCTGGCCAGTAGCTAAACAAAGCAAAGCAGCAAAATGGGGTAAGAGAGCATCAGAAAACTAACTAGCCTTTGGACAAGCTAGGCAACTCTCCTTGATTGGCTGGCTCAGTACTCTGGCAGAAGGGCCTCTGCATACTCTTCCCAGCCCTATCTGATGAGACACCATATCCAAGGCTTCAGCCTGGCCTTCTAGAAGAAAAGCCACTGCTGTTTCACAGGTTGACAGCTCCTTATGGTACCTATGTGGGCTTTTTTTAATCTTGTGCATATTTGTTTTTAATGTGATTTTAGTTAGATGGTTTTAATTTTATATTGTTTAATGTCTTTTTATGGGGGAGGGTGGAGGTGGGTGGTGCTTTTAGTCGTTATTACAATGTTTTAATTGTTGGAAGCCGCCCCAGTTGTTTTTAGCAGAGCGACGGGGTATACATAAATATTATTATTATTATTATTATTATTAGCCTATGTAGCTGCTTACAGGTTGGTATAATCTGTAACAAATGCCCCATCATGTGTCTGTTTCCATAGTTGAGCAAGCGGGGAGCTGCTCTATGAAGCAAACTGTAGGTTCAAACCTTGACAGCTCTCTGTATTTTGTCCCTACCATGAGTGTTGCTGGCTACATATCCACAAGGTAGAAACTCATCTGAATATACATCAGGGCGGGGATCAGAAGGAAATCTCTGAATTTAGTTTGCTTACTTCTCCTACAAGAGATGTTTGTTTCCTTAACTCGTCTTCTTTTGATTCTGAGTGTTCCTTCACAAAAGCTGAAGCAGTTGGTGAATCTGAGGTCTCGACTACACCTTCTCCAGAGCACACAACGCCCTTTGTGCAATGGGGGCAAAAAAATACAACATTGCTTGATTGAAATGATGTGGAGCACTGGGTGCATTTTACAGTCTTCGTTTCCTGACTGAGATCCACCATCTGTTTTGTCCTGTAGATCCTGCTGTGCAAATTAAATAGAAGGCCAAAGACTGGCACCTCTGTGTCCAGTGTGGAGGGAAATAGAACAGAAAGCTGAGAAAAGGAATTGAAAGATCACAATTAGTAGAATGGTGGCATAAAAATGTATCGTGACTAGATATCATTATCAAGCAACAACAGTGTTCTAATATAGGCTTCTCATGTGTATATAATACATTTATAGAAGCCAAAGTTTAAAAAAAAATGTGGTTGCAAAAAATGTGTTACCCACCAAGCAATGTTGCACAATTGGGGAATTATGGGACTGTTTCCACATGTGAACAATATATGCTTGCTTGCAAATAACACATTTATAAACTAGCCTTCATTTAAAACAATAATGTCCTGAAATAAGACACAGTTGGCATGTAGTAAGTATGGTATTTTGTCCTTGATTTTTTTTAAAAAAAAAGTTATTGAGTCAAAATAGCAAAGACATCAATCTATCAGTATTTCTCTGTCTCTTTATTTTCTGTCCTTTGAAACATCTAATATAAACACTGCATATATGATGTCATCATTTTATGCATCATACACACCCCATGCCACACATCACTGGTAGGGGAAGAGGAGCACAATGTAATGTCTTATTGTAGGTTAGAAAGAACAGAGAGCAAAAAGCAGCAAACCAGAAGCAGTTCCTTGTCTTTTATAATATTCAGTTTGACCCTAGCAGCATTTTTAATTTTCTGGGCTTGTGCACACAGTGTTTTCTAGGCTAGCAGCATAGGGTTCTTCTGTATTACTTATTGCTCTCTTCCATAAACATTCTGTATTCCCTATAGTACTAGAAAACCAAACTTCGGTCACAGAGTCATATACACAATCTGCTTGATAAAACCTGCTTAAATACTGAAGAGGGAATTTTAAATATAGAATTTGGAGAAAGACCAATACTGAAATCATGCGTCCTTTCTATTTTATATATGTATTTATTTTGAATAATTAAAAATGTAGACATAGATAGCTAAAAAACGTAACATACCATTTATATATCCAAGACTATGCTTATGGAAATGAAATAAATCTTTATTGCTAAAAGCTATAAGCCACCGCAATACAACTACTTTAAGTAAGTTAGAACACACATACACAAACAATTACAAAGCCATACAATAATAATAAAACCATGAATATCCAAAATATAAAACTATAAAGAATTAAAACATTATTGTACAGAGCCATTTACATATACAGCAATGTTTATTGCTGGTTTTGATATCTGGCTCTTATCTTATTAGCGGCCAAAGCAAATTTTGCCACCATATCAGTGTGGTACACATTGTTGCCAGCTAATAGGGCACAAATTTGTTCAAGAGGAGAGCGATTAACCAAGGAATGAACGATGTAACCTAAAAACTTTTGTCTTGGAAGTATGTATAGAGGGCTTTTCAACAGATAATGTTTAAGGTCCTCCACTTCCCCTGTCTCGCATATACAAAACCTTTGAGTTACTGGGATATCATTGTATCTTCCTTTCAAATAAGCAGACGACATACTCTGAAAGCAAAATGCCATATATGCTTTTCTTAATGGAGGCAATGTAAGATCAAAAAAATATCTCTCCATTCCAAAAGATGTTTTATACAATGGGTACCATAATGAAAATGCAGTTTGAGGAAGCATACACATATCTCCCCACTTAGAAGCAAGATATATTTTCTCTTTGACCAGTTGTTTAAATTTATTAGAAGTATAAATTTGTAAGGCCTTTGGATTGATCTCATAGGAGAGAAGTATTGCATTAACTGATTTTGCCCATACGCTTTGCTCAGAAGACTATAATTGCTCAATAAAGCATTTTTTGGAAGACGAGAATCACTCGTTCCAGCCAGCTTTATCCAATATAGAGTGAGGGCCATATGAACACCAGATTGTAAACAGACTAGCCCCATTTCAGCTCTTAGAAAGGGGGCGGGAGTAACTTTTGGCACAACTAACTGTCAGGGAAAATAAATGTTGTGATTAGAAATCTATGCCCCCCTTTGGGTAATTTTAGTCACCAGGCAAACAAGATGCCAACTGGTCTAATTGAGAGTCGTAAATCTGTCTCTTGATGTTTTGGTTTCTATTCTGTGTCCTTCAGGGTAAGGAGAACAGAAACGAAAGTAATTTAAGTTTTGTTTTTTCTCAAAAGGGTTGGGTGTCTTGAGAAGAAAAAATATATAAGCAGGGAGGGATTTTGGTACCAGGCTCTCAGAAACTGCATTTTCCCTCTGTTTAGTTCTCAAGAAGCTCTGGAGCATACAGAAGCAGGGATGAATGCTTTCTGTACTTTATTTTGACTTGTTATTCCTTGTTTTTCTTTATAATAAAAGTCATGAAAGGAATTTTAAGCTTTTATTGTAATCTTTTACCAGAGGTATGCAAATTTTGCTCAAAACCCACATTTCGCTGCAAATATTGAAACAAACTTCACTGCTTGGCTAAGCAGAGAGGGAACTGACTTTGCATTTTCTGCAACAGGTTATGGGCACAGAGTGGTTGGCTCAGGATTTTATGAGCCGTGAAAGCATTTTATGGCTGCAGATTGTTTGAGTCCAAACTGAGGGGCTCTTAACAAGCAGTAAAGTGGGCAATTTTGTTACTCTGGTGTGAACTTTTTGAGCTGTGGATTTAATTTTGGAAGCTGCTTGGAAGCTGCTGGAGTTTCTTTGTCTGCGCCTGGCAAAAGCTGACAAGCCCAGCACAGAGGGGATCATAAAATCCTGGAATTTGAGAACGTCTGTGGAGAGCTGCTGAGACGGAACCATTTGCAGAGCCCCGGCTGGTAAGCTACCCATGCTAGGGCAGCAGATATTGGGCTGAGAGGGGCTAGAAAATTTATGGACAATGTCTCAAAGCATGGCAGTTTTTCCTCTCCAAAAATTAAATGATAAAAACTATCATTTGTGGGCTGTGAAGATGGATGCCTATTTGCATCAACAACTGATACATGCCCCTATTGTAGCTACTCCACGTCAGGGTGCTACACCTGCTCAGTTACAGGCTGAGGAAAGGGCTAAAGCATCACTTATTTTGGGAATTGAAGACAGCCAGCTGGTTTATGTGCGTGGCTGTGCTTCAGCCCGGGAAACTTGGCAGGCGCTGAGGCAAGTTTATGTCCATGATGGGACTGGCTCACAGCTTATGTTGACAAGGAAGCTTTATAGACTAAAGTTACAACCTGGAGGGGATATAGCAACACATATAGCCACACTGAGAGAATATTTTGATAAACTGAAAGAAGTGAATGTGGACTTCACAGAACGGGACAATTGTTACATCCTCCTATCATCTTTATCAGCAGATTTTGATAGTTTAGTATATAGCCTAGAAAATTTACCTGTAGCAAATTTGACCATTAATTTTATTACTGGTCATTTGATAGAAGAAGAAGCAAAATGGAAGGAGCGTAATAAAGAATTGCAAGCTCCAAAGGCTTTGCAGCCAAAGACCCGCACTTCTACAAATGGCCCAGTAGATGGCTCCAAAGACTGCAGTAAGGGTGAAGTTCCTGCTTTTGTTGTAAAAACTAAGGCCTGTTGGAATTGTGGAAAGGAAGGCCATTTTTCCAAGGACTGTAAATCTAAGAAATCTAAAAAAAACAGAAGGATGGCAAAACTAAGAAGTCCAGTTCCAGCATGACTGTTTCTGCAGTCCGTAGACGCTGCAGAGGCCCCATGAAGGCCTTGGGCGGAAGGGGGGAGGGCTGGGGAAGCCTCCATGGGGCCCCCGGAGATGCTCCGGAGGCCCCATGAAGGCCTTGGGCGGGAGGGGGGAGGGCCGGGGAAGCCTCCATGGGGCCTCCGGAGACACTCTAGATGCCCCATGAAGGCCTTGGGCGGAAGGGGGGAGGGCTGGGGAAGCCTCCATGGGGCCCCCGGAGATGCTCCGGAGGCCCCATGAAGGCCTTGGGCGGGAGGGGGGAGGGCCGGGGAAGCCTCCATGGGGCCTCCGGAGACACTCTAGATGCCCCATGAAGGCCTTGGGCGGGAGGGCCGGGGAGACCTCCATGGGGTCCCCGGAGATGCTCCAGAGGCCCCATGAAGGCCTTCGGTGGGAGGGGGAGGGCTGGGGAGGCATCCATGGGGCCTCCAGAGCATCTCTGGACGCCCCATGTAGGTCTTGGGTGGGAGGGGGAGGGCCGGGAAAGCCTCTATGGGGTCCCCGGAGACGCTCCGGAGGCCCCATGAAGGCCTTGGGCGGGAGGGGGAAGGGCTGGGGAGGCATCCATGGGGTCTCGGGAGGGTCTCCCGAGGCCCCGTGAAGGCCTTGGGAGGGAGGGGAGGTGGGGGAAAGCAACTATGGGGCCTCCGGAGGCCCCATCGTCGCTTTGGCAGGGGAGGGGGAGGGCAGTTGTTATTCACGGAATTTTCACATTCACGGGGGTCTGGAGAACCTAACCCCCGCAAACGTGAAGGGATGACTGTACATGTATGATTGTGTACAGGAACCTCAAACTAGTACTGTGATGGCAAATTTTCCCATGCATGACAATTGTGTGCACTTCATGCATTGGAGATTTGTCCATGCTAGCTTTAAAGTTCTTAAGCAGATGCCTGAAATGGTAGATGGGCTATATCTGAGGGGATGTCAGAGGTACCTGGATTGTCAAATTTGTAAGAGATCAAAATCGAAGGTCCTTCCTTTTCCCAAGCATAGTGACAGAAAGTCTGAGAGAATTCTTGAATTGAGCCATATGGACCTGACTGGCCCCTATCCAACATCCTTGGGAGGAGCCAAGTATGTCCTTGTTTTGGTCGATGATTACAGTCGTTTTTCCTTCGTGTTCTTACTCAAGAGTAAGGATGAGACTATTCAGACTTTCAAAAATTGGGTGGCTTATGTTGAGAGACATTTCTCTCAGAAGCTGTCATCACTCCAGTCAGATAGGGGAGGGGAATTCATGTCAAATGAGTTCCAGAGGTGACTGATGCAGAAGGGAATTTTCCACAGGCTGACGGATACTTTTCCCCCAGTCAGAATGGAGTGGCAGAGAGAAAAATTGGCGTCTTGCAGACAATCAAAGATAGCCTAAATCGGTAAAATGAGTACCCGGCTTGTGGGGGCAATTAGCTAACACACATTGGAAGCTGCTTAATGCAGTGTAGATGTGTAAATTGCTATTGCTTAAAACAGTTTGTAAGCCGGTCTGATAGCCTTGTGGCTGAAGAGCAGGGTATAAATTTTAAAAAAAGCCTGATGTTTGATGCAAACATTGAACAGAAGTACTGGGGAGAGGCCATGTTGACAGCTAATTATTTGAGTAACCGCATGCCAAGTTCTGTGATTTCAAACACCCCTTTTTCATGTTTTATGGCAAGAAGCCATCTGTAAAGCACATTAGGACCTTTGAATCCTATGCATGGGTAAATATCCCCAAGGCAATAAGAAAAAAGGGGGAGCCTAAAGCTAGGAGGCTGAGATTCCTAGGCTATGAACAGACTAGCAAGGCTTGGCGTTTCAGCTTGCCAGATGGGAAGGTTTTGATTTCCAGAAGTGCTGAGTTCAAGAAACATGCTAACTGGAATCATGTTCACTCTAACCCAGAAGTGATTTTGCCTTCACTTGTAGATGAGACACAGCCTAGCCAGCAGCAACAGCAGGCTGCTGGATCATGCATTGGCAGTTCCCCAAAATTGGGAGGGGGAGGTTCAAAGCAGGAGTCCTCTGATACAGAAAATGAATCAAATGCAGATTCTGACAGTGATCAAGCTGAGCCTGTCATTCCCCGATGCTCTAACAGAGAGACAAGGGGAGTGCCTCCTCTAAGATTCACTGTGCAAAATGTAAAAGTGTGTCAAGTGACTTTTGAACCTGACAGTTTTCTGATGTCCTGAAGCTGCTTCAAGAAGGGCAAAAAAAGTGGAAACAGGCAATGGAAAGTGAAATGCAATCCATTAAAGATCATGATGTTTTTCATATTATGCCATTGCCACAGGGACAAAAGGCTGTGGGTTGTCGCTGGGAGTTCAAAAAGAAACAAATGCATGATTGCAATGTTAAGTACAAAGCACGTTTAGTGGCAAAAGGATATTCACAGATAAGGTATCTGAATTATGATCAAGTTTTTGCCCCCACCGCCAGAGCACAAAGTATTAAAATTGCTTTGTCTGTTGCAAGCCTGCATAAGCTCCAAGTTAATCATTTCGATATAGAGACTGCCTATTTGAATGCCCCACTGGATGAGTGCATATATGTTGAACAGGCTCCTGGATTTCACAGTGGGGGACCAGATCATGTGTACAAACTTCAAAAGGCTTTGTATGGATTGAAACAAAGTGGGAGGTGTTGGTACCTATTTTTGGATGAACAGCTGAAAAATGTTGGTTTTCAGAACAGCATTGCTGATCCATGTTTGTACACAAGAAGTGTCAACCAGAATTATGAAATCCTTATCGCATTCGTAGATGATTTATGCCTAATTACCCAAACTGACATTCAATTGCAGAAGTTTAAAGAAGAACTAGGTTCAAGGCTCAAACTTAAAGACCTTGGTCAAATTAAAAACTATTTGGGAGTGGATTTTCAAAGACTTGAAAATGGTGATTTTAAGATGAGCCAAGTTCAGAAAATTGAAAAGGTCCTAGATCTTTGTAATATGTCTCAATGTAAACCTGCACGAACTCCTATGTGTTCAGATTTCGTAAGTATTACAGATAATAGACTGTTTGAATATCCTGATCTTTTTCATTCTGTAACTGGAAGTCTATTGTACATTGCAAAATGGTCTCGCCCTGATATTGAATATGCTGTTAATATTCCATCCAAGAAAGTGTCAAAGCCAACCCAATATGATTGGCAAGATTTGAAGAGGTTGCTCAGATATTTACGTGGAAGTATAAATCATGGTGTAATAATTAGTTCACAAGGTTGTCATGAGCTAAAAGCTTTTGTAGATGCCAATTTCGCCAACGAAATTTCCAATAGAAAATCTAATTCAGGAATGATTGCTTTTTATGCTGGCACTGCCATTCATTGGGGATCAAAAAAACAGTCAACTATTGCTTTAAGTTCTGGAGAGGCGGAATTTGCAGCTCTGTCGAGCCTAGTCATTGAAGTGATTTTTTTGAAGCAGAATTTTAGTGATTTGGGTATACCTATTACAGGAGCTATTAAAGTTTTTAAGATTCTCAAGCTTGTATAACAATGGCAACTGAACAGGGGGTGAAAAACAGAGCTAAACATGTTGCTGTAAAATTTCAAAATGTTAGAGAAGCTGTTCAAAATGGTTTAATTGATTTGGTTTATTGTCCTAGTGAAGAGAACGTGGCAGATTTGTTTACCAAAGCATAACCATTTATGCAACAAGCTGGGTATAATGTCTGAAGTGTAAAATACATTTGCCTGGATGAAAAATTAGAGGGGTGTCAGGGAAAATAAATGTTGTGATTAGAAATCTATGCCCCCCTTTGGGTAATTTTAGTCACCAGGCAAACAAGATGCCAACTGGTCTAGTTGAGAGTCGTAAATCTGTCTCTTGATGTTTTGGTTTCTATTCTGTGTCCTTCAGGGTAAGGAGAACAGAAACGAAAGCAATTTAAGTTTTGCTTTTTCTCAAAAGGGTTGGGTGTCTTGAGAAGAAAAAATATATAAGCAGGGAGGGATTTTGGTACCAGGCTCTCAAAAACTCCATTTTCCCTCTGTTTAGTTCTCAAGAAGCTTTGAAGCATACAGAAGCAGGGATGAATGCTTTCTGTACTTTGTTTTGACTAGTTATTCCTTATTTTTCTTTACAATAAAAGTTATGAAAGGAATTTTAAGCTTTTATTGTAATCTTTTACCAGAGGTATGCAAATTTTGCTCAAAACCCACGTTTCGCTGCAAATATTGAAACAAACCTCACTGCTTGGCTAAGCAGAGAGGGAACAGACTTTGCATTTTCTGCAACACTAACAAGGAAGGCATTTTGTACAGGTTCCAGAGGAAAAACACTATTATGTTCCCTATCTCGGCACCATATAAAAGTTGTGGAATTATCTTCTTCTGAAAGACCTCAACAGAGGGGGCAACCAAATTCCCCTCTTGAGATCTATGGAATCTCAACAGGTCACTGATAGGGTAGGAAGATTTCAGCTTAACTGCTTGGAATTGTAGCTTCCAGGATAGATTTGATTGGAACCCTACACCCAGGTATTTAAAATAAGATTGTTGGTCTATAGGTTTTGTATCCAGACTCCATCTATGAGGTTTTCTCTTCTTCCCAAAAACTACCACTTTTGTTTTAGTGTGGTTAACAATTAGTTGTTCCCTTGAGCAGAAAACACTTAGCTTATTTAATAGTCTCCTCATCCCAACTATGGTGGTAGAGATCAAAACAATATCATCGGCGTATAAAAGTACCAAGAGATTAGTTTCCAGAATGGAAACTGGAAAATATTCTGAGCCACATAGCTCGCTAGTAATGGCATTTATATAAAAATTAAATAAAAAGGGGGCCAAAAGGCATCCCTGCCGTACTCCTCTTACTATGGATATGTTATCTGACAATAGTCCGCTGTACCCTAGTCAAACTTTAAGGGATGTATCAGAATGTAATTTACAAATTAAGAAGAGAAACTTTCTATCAATGTTGGTTGACGCTAACTTCACTCATAGGCGCTCTCTTTCTATGAGGTCAAAAGCAGAACTGAAGTCTATGAAAGCAGCATAAAGTTCTTTTCTATCTTTGTGAATATATTTTTGAATCACATGTTGTAGAACGAAGCAATAGTCTATTGTAGATTTGCCTTTCATAAAGCCAGCTTGTTCTTCTGCTATTATAGCATTTTCTGTTGCCCATGACTCCAGTTTACCTAACAAGTATTTTGAATACAATTTGGATGCAATACTCAGCAAGCTGATAGGTCTAAAAATTTTCAGATCAGCTTTAGAGCCTTTTTTGCGAATCGGAACTGCTACACTCACTCCCCACCTTGGTGGGATTTTCCCATTGTGATTTATGTAGGTGAACAGTGATGCAAACACAGGTGACCACCATTCGGGATTTGATTTAAATAATTCTCCAGGTAACATATCTTCCCCAGGGGCTTTTTGGTAGGGAGAGCATTAATCAAGCAATTTATTTCCTCAACAGTTACTGGCTCCCTAATAGGGCAGCATGAAATTGTAGTCATACTAAGGCTATTTCTTGCATTCAATATGGACCCAGGTGCATGTTGATTATACAGTGAGGAGAAATGGGCCAACCACTGTGTAAGGGTAATTTGATTTTCAGTAGTGTCATAAACCTTTCGTGTCCCCTTTTCTATCAGGGCCCAAAATCTAGTTGAGCCCCTATCCATGAGAGCCTGACCTAGCTCCATCCAAGACAGGCGGATATATTCTGCCTTTTTCCTTTTAAGTAGATTCTTATACGCTCTATGGAGAATTATATAAAGACTGTAATTTTCTAAAGAATCTTCCCGTCTTAATATTTTTATAGCCCTTGCTAATCTGCGCTTTTGAAAAACACATTGTTTGTCAAACCAGCTGTGAATAGATTGTTTAAGTGGGTATTTGTTTCTAGTGGAAACCAAAAAAGGCCTAATTTCTTGAACTAACTTATCAAATGATTCCAAAGGGTCCACAAAAGTTAGAATTTGATCTCTTAATCATAGGCCACTGGGGCATGCTAAGAAAGAGTTTATAGAAGCTTGGACTTTCTCGCTCCAACGGATACTTTTGTCACCATAACCTAAAGTATTTTCAGGGAGAACGGTCAGGGTTTTTTTTTGTTTTTTTGTTTTTTTGGTTTTTTTGCTAAAAATGGCTTACATAAAGGCAAAAGAGATAATTGCAATGGCATATGGTTGCTCTTGGGTCTAGACAAAACTTTAAAATTTTCAAAAAATGGGATAGCTGCTTGGGAGAGAATCAAATAATCAATCACACTCTTCCCTTTAGGACCTATATATGTATATAGGTCTGATTCAGGAGCACTATCTGACCCATTATAGAGGAACAGATGGAATTTAAAGAGACAGAGGCCGGCTTCATTGATCCCACAGTCCTTAGAGTTCCTGGGGGGTAGATGGGTCAGGTCCTCTGGGAATAAACCCAATTTCTCAGCTATTTTATAATTGTTGCAGCCTAATCTAGCATTCATGTCTCCAGCTATTAAAATTATAGGGTCAGTATATAATTCATAGAGGGAAGAGAGGACTAAATCCAGATCTGCCCACTTAAAAGCACTTTCATATTTTGTGTTATGTGGGGGGCAATATATATTAACCAAAAAGAGTTGTACCCTACTGGGCCATTGGATTTGAAGGGTTAAAATATTACTACAAAGCCCAAAATCCATGAGAGGTTGTTAAATTGGCATCCAATGATACCAAGGTAGCCAGTCTGCCATGGGGGCAGCCTTTGACCTTTGATTTGAAAGCAGGAAGGGAGTGTACATTATAACCAGGGAAGAAAGTAAAATTGGGGAGAGTAACCCACATTTCTTGAATACAAATTATTTGGTAGTTTGTACAAAAATGTTTAAAGTCAATATCAGCTAGCTTAGAGATCCACCCTGCTATGTTCCATGAGAGAACTTTACAAGTATCATTTACCTTAGGTTGGTTGTAAAATTGCCCTAATAAATCTAAGTTGGAGCTAGGGCTTAAGCTTTTATGAGATGTCTCTATAGGTTAATCAAGTTCCACAATTTGACTAAGCTTAACTTCTTTATCCATACATACAGCCCCGCCCCTGATTAAAGGGTTAAAATATACATTATCAATAAGAGAGGCTCGATTTACAGAGGGGGGGGGATCTGGCTGTCCAAGTTCGTCAGGCAGAAGAAATCTTCTTTGAAGCCATTCATCTGAGGACATGGGAGATTTTGTTGGTAAGACAAAATTGTACTCAATAGGGGAAAGATGTTCTTTACTATATTTGACTGTTTTCTCCTTCATGTTGCTTGTTTCCATCTCTATCTCCCTTGGACAAACAACTTCTGTTTGTAGAAAGTACTTGTGACGAGTCCCCTGCTAGCTGTATTGTTATAAGGGTATCACGCAAGATGGTTAGTTTATTATTTCTTCCTGAGAATTAAAAGGGAGGGCTGTAAAAGAGTTTATCAGCAAACCTTTCATGTCCCCTTTTCTATCAGGGCCCAAAACCTAGTTGAGTCCCTCCCTATCCATGAGGCCTAAGCTTATGGGTAAATTTGCAGAACAAGACAGCTGTATACATACAGATTAATGAATGGAAGAAGGGAACATAAACCTGAATGTCTTCTGTTGAAATGAATAAGACTGAAAGAATGAAGCATTTTGGCTGGACCATGCCCTAAAAGTTCCTCCCTAAAATTCTGCTATAACACTGAAGCAAAGTACCACTCAAAATTACAATTAAAAACGACCTCAGGCTCTTTTTGTTTCTAGCATTGATTGTCTTTGGGGGTAAATATTTTCTTAATCAGTCCTTTCTGGGGGGCAGTTGGTCTTTTTATTTTTTATTTTTTGCTTTTAGCAGACATTTGGAATTTTACAGATTCATTCTCAAGAGCTTGTTCATAGGAAAAAGAAGTAAGACACCCAAAAAGGACAAAAAGGAAAGAAAAACTCCAAACAGATTTAGCAAAGCATACATGAAACAGCATGTAATACTATAAAAGAACAAGAAACATAAGAAAATACAAAATGACAACAACCTACAGTGATATAGTACATAGCAACTTGTGGAGACAAGTTCAAATGCAATACTAGACAAATAAAAGCTATGTAACAGGTGAAGCTTCAAGTTCTAGTAAATAGTCCTTAATCCACACAGGAGATTTCACAACAGGGCGTAGAACCATACTAACATCAAAGTCCAATCAAATCCATATAGGGGCAAGATTGGCAAGCAAAATAAAAATCTCCACATAAACTCTGTACCACAGAAGGATTGACTCAGATTACTACTCCCAAGATTGTGAAGTTGTTTCATATAATCTTCATCACTAATATGATGTAAATACAGTTTCCAAATAAAATTCCAATGGTCATGAACAAAATATATCAGTCTCCAATGATTCACCGCAAAAACGTAGCTATAAATTCAGATACTGCAGCAGGCTACAGGACTTTGATATTAGTGTAGTCCTTAACCCAACTGTAGAATCTCCTGTGTGAATTAAAGACTATTTACCAGAATTTAAAGCTTCTGTACATCTTTCTTTTCTTGTTCTCTCTCATATTACATACTATTTCAATTATACTTTGCTGATAAATTTGTTTAGAGTTTTTTTCTTTCATTTTCCTTCTTTCCTTTTGATCTCTTTTGTGGGGAATGTTTCACTGCCCCACACATGTTATTGGGAAGAAACGCAACACATTTAATATTGAAATATTGCCTGTTTGTGGACTGTAATAAACTTCCTCTCATTTAATACTAAATATGTTTTCCCTTAATACTGAAATATTATCCAATTTATAAACTGTAAAAAAAAACAAAACCCTGCCTTCATGAGAAAGGAGCAACAGAGAAACAGCCCCTATAAAAATGTGAACAATAGTATGGATTTGTATTATCAGTATCACTCCCCTTACTACCCCATGTAGAAATAAATATACAATTGTCCCTCCACATTCGCAAACTTGACATTCGCGGTTTTGATTATTTGCGGTTTTGGGAGGGCCCCCAGGGCCCCCCCAAAACCGCGACACGGGGCCTCCGGAGGCCCCGTGAAAGCCCTGGGAGGGAGCGGGGAGGGCCGGGGAGGCCTCCACAGGGCCTTCGGAGACCCTCCAGAGGCCCCGCGAAGGCCTTGGGAGGGAGGGGGGAGGGCCGGGGAGGCCTCCATGGGGCCTCCGGAGACGCTCCGGAGGCCCCATGCAGGCCCGGGGGAGGGCTAGGGAGGGCCAGAGAGGCCTCCATGGGGCCTCTGGAGATGCTCCGGAGGCCCCACGAAGGCCTTGGGAAGGAGGGGGGAGGGCCGGGGAGGCCTCCATGGGGCCTCCGGAGACGCTCCGGAGGCCCCATGCAGGCCCGGAGAAGGGCTGGGGAGGGCCGGAGAGGCCTCCATGGGGCCTCCGGAGACGCTCCGGAGGCCCCATGATGGCCTGGGGAGGGCGTGGGGAGGGCCGGGGAGGCACTCATGGGGCCTCTGGAGACGCTCCGGAGGCCCCATGCAGGCCCGGGGGAGGGCTGGGGAGGGCCGGAGAGGCCTCCATGGGGCCTCTGGAGATGCTCCGGAGGCCCCACGAAGGCCTTGGTAGGGAGGGGGGAGGGCTGGGGAGGCCTCCATGGGGCCTCCGGAGACGCTCCGGAGGCCCCATGCAGGCCCGGGGAAGGGCTGGGGAGGGCCGGAGAGGCCTCCATGGGGCCTCTGGAAACGCTCCGGAGGCCCCATGAAGGCCTTGGGAGGGAGGGGGAGGGCTGGGGAGGCCTCCATGGGGCCTCCGGAGATGCTCCGGAGGCCCCATGCAGGCCCGGGGAAGGGCTGGGGAGGGCTGGAGAGGCCTCCATGGGGCCTCCGGAGATGCTCCGGAGGCCCCATGCAGGCCCGGGGAAGGGGTGGGGAGGGCCGGAGAGGCATCCATGGGCCCTCCAGAGATGCTCCAGAGGCCCCATGCAGGCCCGGGGGAGGGCTGGGGAGGGCCGGAGAGGCCTCCATGGGGCCTCCGGAGATGCTCCGGAGGCCCCATGATGGCCTGGGGAAGGGCTGGGGAGGGCCGAAGAGGCCTCCATGGGGTCTCCGGAGACACTCCGGAGGCCCCATGCAGGCCTGGGGAGGGCCGGAGAGGCCTCCATGGGGCCTCCGGAGACGCTCCGGAGGCCCCATGATGGCCTGGGGAGGGCGTGGGGAGGGCCGGGGAGGCACTCATGGGGCCTCTGGAGACGCTCTGGAGGCCCCATGCAGGCCTGGGGAAGGGCTGGGGAGGGCCGGGGAGGCCTCCATGGGGCCTCTGGAGACGCTCCAGAGGCCCCATGAAGGCCTGGGGAGGCGGGGGAGAGGCCTCCATGGGGCCTCCGGAGACGCTCCGGAGGCCCCATGATGGCCTGGGGAGGGCGTGGGGAGGGCCGGGAAGGCACTCTTGGGGCCTCCGGAGATGCTCCGGAGGCCCCACGCAGGCCTGGGGAAGGGCTGGGGAGGTCCGGGGAGGCCTCCATGGGGTCTCCAGAGACGCTCCGGAGGCCCCATGAAGGCCTGGGGAGGGGGTGGGGAGGGCCGGGGAGGCGATCATGGGGCCTCTGGAGACGCTCCAGAGGCCCTTGAAGGCCTGGGGAGGCGGGGGAAAGCGACTATAGGGCCTCCGGAGGCCCTGTTGTCGCTTTGGCGGGGGAGGGGGAGGGCAATTGTTATTCGTGGATTTTTCACATTCGCGGGGGTCTGGGGAACCTAACCCCCGCGAATGTGAAGGGATGACTGTAGCAGGAAAAGAGTTAAGAACAATGGATAAATCACAGGCCACCAAGAGAGCCAAGAAAAATGGGCCAAATAGGTCATTTGCCTAAATAATTATTGATAATTATTTTAGTGATAATCATTGAGCTTAATATTTTAAGATTATAAAAGGATAATGTAGCACTACATCATTATGATATATAATCAAAAATTTGTTAAGTAATCCTTTAAAAACACAAGCATACAAGTATCTTACCTTATAAAGTGAATGCCATGTTGAAATGGGTAACACTGTCATGGAAGAAAGTAGGAGCAACACTGGATAGAGAAAAATCACTGCATTCCCAAACTACAGACTAGATTCAATTCTCATGTTCATGAACTATCTAAAAAGACAAAAGATGTTTAAAAAACACACTTCTAGAGAAATAAAATCATATTTGCAGTGGAGGCTGGTGGCTTCCATGTCAGAGAGGAAGTAAATCCAGAGAGGCAGTAAATGGACAGGTTGCTTACCTGTAACCATAGATCTTCGAGTGGTCTTCTGTGAATCACACAGGTGGGTTATTCCTGCACCTGCGCAGAGCATTTGGAACCTTCTGGTATCGCTAGGCAGAATGTGCATTGATACATTTTTGGCAGTAACTCCGCCCACACTAACAGTCCCTTAAAAGGTGCTCCTGCATAATTCCCCTCAGTTCCATGAATGACGCCACAACCAGCAGCATAAGGAACATTAAGCACATAAACAATAGCAGGACATAGAGGGGAGGATGGGCGGGTCTGTGTGAATTCACCGAAGACCACTCAAAGATCTATGGTTACAGGTAAGCAACCTGTCCATCTTCTTTGTGGTCTCTGTGAATCACACAGTTGGGTAGACTAGCAAGCTTCCCCACTGTAGGAGGGTATGCCCAGTACATCAGCAGACGAGGACCACCTCATAAGTTAACTATGAAAAGGGATGTATTGACAGCACAATCTTTAAGCATTAATCAATTCAGCAATGAAACAAACCAGTCAATAATTCAACAATGAAATAAACTCACTCATTGGATAGAGGACAGAAGGACTGCCCTCCCAAATGCAGCCTTGTTCCTAGAACAAGTGTGAGATGAATGTCAATGGTGAAGACCAAGCCGCAGCACGGCAGACGTCCTCTAGGGGCACCCCAGAGAGGAACGCAGTAGAAGTGGAAACAGCTCTTCTAGAATGTCCACAAACCTGTGGAGGCAAGGGCTTCTTGGCCAGTTCGTAGCAGAGAGCAATGGTCAACGTCACCCACTTCGAAAGCCGCTGCGACGAGATCGGTGCACCTCGCTTCGAGTCAGCATAGGAGATGAAGAGCTGAGGTGATTGATGGAATGGAGCAGTCCGTTGTATGTAGAATGCAAGTGCCCTCTGCACATCCATGGAATGGAGGGTACGCTCGAATTCATCCTTCGGGTCCTGCATCAGAGCAGACAGAAAGATGGGTTGGTTAAAGTGAAAGCTGGAGACCACTTTAGGAAGGAAGGAAATGTCCTGTCTCAACACTACCTTATGTTTGTGGAAGCAGATATACGGAAGGTCCAACCGTAAGACACACAGTTCTCCAGCTTGACGAACAGAAGTGATGGCAACTAGGAAGACAGTCTTCCAAGTCAGTAGCCTGAGGTCGGTAGAGGCTATGGGTTCTAAGGGTTGTCTCACTAGTTGAGAGAGGATGAGTTCGAGGCTCCAGGTTGGAGTGGAATTGAGTACTGGAGGGTGGAGATTGACATAACCCTTCAGGAACTTCTTCACCGTCGGGTCCGGGAAGGGAGATGGTCGACCCCGAGCTTGGAATTTGACAGAGATGGCCGCCAGATAGCCTCTGAGAGATGAAACCGAGAGCCCTGCTTCAGACAAGTGGAGGAGGAACTGGAGGACCATCAGTACCAAGTAAGATTGAGCATCCGAACCCTGGTCTGCCAGGAACCCTTCGAAACGGTTCCACTTGGAGAGGTAGCCTCTCCGAGTGGAAGGCTTCCTAGCAGCATCAATAACCGCCTGGGCCTCTTGAGGTAGAGGGGAAGAAGAGATGGCATGAAACAGGAGGGGACTCATGGGCGTATCCTCCAAGCCATCAAGTGAAGCGTGTCGAGGTTGGGATGCCTGACCCTCCCTTGTTGAATAGTGAGCAGATCGGCCCGGTTGGAAAGGTGGAGGAAACACTGTCTGGACAGAAGTAGCAACGGTGCGAACCACGGTTGCCGGGGCCACCACGGAGTGATGAGGATCGCATCCGACCGGTCCCGACGTAGCTTGGCCATGACCCTCGTCAGCAACAGGATCGGAGGAAAGAGGTATAGGAACGGTCCGTTCCATTGAAACAGGAAAGCTGCCCCTCTGGATCCCCTGTCCCGTGCTCTGGAGCAGAACTGGTTGCACTGCTTGTTCTGAGCTGTTGCGAAGAGGTCTATCAGTGGAGTCCTCATCGACGGAAAAGGTCTGCTACCACACGTTGATGGAGCATCCACTCGTGGACGCTGGAACTGGAATGGCTCAGTCCATCTGCAGAATGTTTTCCTCTCCAGGTAAATCGACAGAGTTGAGAAGACTGTCCCCTTGGATGAACCAGTCCCAGATGCTAAGGGTGAACTGGAGAAGCTGGGGGGACTTGGTACCTCCCTGTTTGTTCAGGTAATACATGATGGAGGTGTGGTCCATGAGGAGAAGCACGGTCTTGCCCTGCACCAACACTTCGCAGGCCCGAAGCGCCTTCTGAACTGCAAGGAGCTCCAATACATTGATGTGTATCTCCCATTCTTCGGCACTCCAGGAACTCTGGATCTCATGAGGCCTCAGATAGGTTCCCCAGCCCTGAAGAGAAGCATCCATAGTGAGGAAAACATCTGGTTGAGGAGGGCTGAATGGAAAACCAGAGAGTACATTGGTCAGTGCTAAGCACCAGTCCAGGGAATGGTGGACGGAACAGGGCATCATTAGGAGTGTTCCAGGGAAGTCTCGTAGATGGTTGAAGACTTCCAGGAACCAATGTTGAAGCAGTCGAAACCGAAGCCTGGCTAGACGAATGACTGATGTGGTGACTGCCATGTGCCCCAGGAGGACTTGAATGGCGTGTACTCGGACCCGTCGGGACCAACAGCACTCGTGGATCAGGAACCGAAGGATGTCAAAACAATCCGTGGGAAGGTATGCTGCTGCCAAGGTCGAATCCAGTCAAGCTCCTATGAACTGGATCGTTTGAGTCGGGGAAAGCTGTGACTTTTCCATGTTTACAACAAGTCCCAGGGTGTGTAACACATCTAGGGTAAGAGCACTGTCCATCTCGAGTTGGCACTTGGAATTTGCCACAATCAGCCAATCGTCTATGTAGAGAAAGACCACCACACCGTGCTGCCAAAGGAACCGCTGCCATACACTTCGCGAACACCCTCAGAGCCATGGAGAGTCTGAAGGGGAGAACACAGAACTGGTAGGCATCATCCCCAATCTGGAACGCCAGGAACCTCCTGTGAGAGGGGTGGATCCCGATGTGGAAGTAAGCATCCTTGAGGTCTATAGACGCAAACCAATCCCCTTGTTGAAGGAGAGGAAGGATGGTAGCAATGGTGATCATCCTGAACTTTTTGGGGCCGGATGTGCCAGTTCACTCCCCTGAGATCAAGAACGGGACATAGGCCTCCGTCCTTCGCAACAAGGAAATATCTAGAGAAGCATTGGTGATGTAGCTCAACATCCACGGGTTTGATGGACCCTTTTTGAAGCAACGTCTGAACCTCCTCGATGAGGGGAGGAGAGGGGAAGGCGGCGTGGGAAGGACCCGACCTGTCGGAGGCAGT
Organism: Gambelia wislizenii; assembly: GCA_030847615.1. Classification (NCBI taxonomy): domain Eukaryota; kingdom Metazoa; phylum Chordata; class Lepidosauria; order Squamata; family Crotaphytidae; genus Gambelia; species Gambelia wislizenii. The sequence continues at coordinate 365,673,991 of JAUMIR010000001.1, forward strand.
TCGTCGATTTCGATCCAGTAGCCGTGTCGTACAATCTGAAGTACCCAGCGGTCCAATGTTATCGAGGACAAGGCATCCTGGAATGATGACAGGCGGTCTCCAAACAGGGGGGTCTAAAAGAAAAGGTAAACATCAGAATGAGGACAAGCCAACTCAGAACTTCCTCCTGCCTTGATCCTTAGATTTTTGCTTGGAGGGAAGACGGTAGCGAGAGGTGGATCCTTGGCTCCTCACCGATGAGGAAGATGACATCGGCTGCTGGAACCTAGAGTGCCTGGAGGATTGAGGCGTATTACCCCGCCTAAAGGACTGACCATAAGAGGAGGGATGCCAGCACGATCGGTGTCTGGGACGGTAGGCAGAAGATGAGGATGATGGCATACCATACTTCTGTGAGGTGGTCCTCATCTTCTGCGTGAACTCAAGTTTTTCATCTGTCGACCCATTGAAGAGGCCCGAGCTGTCAAAAGGCATATCCTCAATGGTCGCAGCAGCTTGCGTGGATAGCCCAGACGACCGAAGCCAGGCGTGGCGATGTAGGGCAACAGAACCTGCCATGGTTTTGGCTGCGCAGTCAGCAATGTTATGTGCTGAGTTCATTTGTTGCCCTGCAAGCAGTTGAGCCTTGGCCTGGATGGCCTCAGCCATTCTTCGCCTCTCCTCTGGCAAGCCCTGGATGAGGGGCACCATCCTCTCCCACAGGACCTGTTGGTAGGCCCCCATACACACTGAGTAATTGGCAATTCAGAAGCTGAGCCCAGCAGCCGAATAGATCTTCTTGCCAATTATATCCAGGTTCTTTCCTTCAGGATCAGAAGGGGTAGTCTGTGCCCGACGTTGTCTCCTAGACTGTGCTGCCTCAATGACCACAGAGTTAGGTTTCGGATGCTCCTGCAGCCATTCAGTGCCATCCCCATCCACTTGATATAGCCGGTCTATCCTCTTCGAAGTCGACGGGATCGAAGATGGATTTTCCCACGAACCCTGTGTCAACTTCAGAAGAGATGGAAGGACCAGAATGTGGGCTGCCGGGGTAGACTTCTACTTGATCCTGTGGTAGATGGGATTAACCAGGTCAGACTCCTTCTCGGTGACTGAGTTCCAGTGCATGCGACATGCGCACCACCTGCTCTGAGAAGGAGCGGACATCATCAGTAGGGAAGGACGAGTCCTCATCGAGTAGCTCCGGCTGAGGGGATGGCAAGTAAAGGAGATATCCGTCGGAAGAGTCAGAGGAGACTGACAAATCCGACGATGGAGATGGACTATGGCGACGGCCTTGCAGAGAGGATGTATGAGGCAGCTGAGCCGGAGGAAGTGGAGGAAGAGGATGAAACGGAGAGACTTGGCAGCCCGTGTCCTTCAACATCAGCTTCGGTGGATCTCTTGGAGGAAGTGAAGCCTTGTCCAGCCCATGAAAGGAGAGACGGGGTGGAGACAGGGTCAAGGCATGACAGGATCGCTGCTTCTTCCATGAGATAGAATACACGGTCCACAGCACGATCAGCACTCGATGGCTTAGCCAAGAGCACAGTAAGGCAGACCTGGCCAGGTCATAAGCCCAGTATGCCTGATCATCCCCTTGGATTCAAGAGGTGGATGGTTGAGGTTCATCATCATGCCCCCGAGCAGTAGAGGAGTCCCAAAGCAACTCGGATCAGGAGACCAATAAAGTGGGTGAGAGGCCACGATCCCATGGAGAGACTTCAGCCTCCTCACCCGACGGCTCACCCACTTCAACCTCCACAATCTCCAAGGAGGGAGTTGGGGTGACATCTCTGGAATGGGGCTGCTCGGTACTGACGCCTTGGTCCCAAGGCAAAGGTTGAGACTATGGTGTAGCAGGAGCAGGCTGCTGTGCGGGCGGAACAGGAGTCAGCACAACAGTTGCAGTGGGCTCAGTGACCCGTCTAGCCTCCTCTGGCCTCTCCTCAGCATGGGTGCACTTAGCCTTCTTCTTCTTGGGGGCTTTACCCTTTGAAGATGCAGAAGACTCCCGGTCCCAGCCACCATCCTTCAATGCCGATCAATCCCGAGGCTTGTCCTTGGATCCGACAGCCGATGAATCCGAGGAGGCTCAGTCCCCAGCCGGGACAGCTTGGTGGCATGTTTATGCGAATGGAGCACAGCCTCAGGGTGGGATGCTACAGAATGGCGTCAAGAAGGGCTCCATGACTGGTGGTGCTTGGCTTGAGAGGACTTCAGCGAGGGAGACTGTCCTCGTTTTTGCAGAGATCCCACGGCGGGGGTCAAGGCAGCAGATGGAATCAGAGCCTTCTCATAGAGAAAGGACTTAAGCCGGGAGGATCGATGTTTCCATGCCTGCAGGGTAAAGGCCTTACAATGGACACGGGCATCCACATTATGCGACTCACCCAGGCAAATGAGGCAACGTGAGTGGCTGTCGGAGCTGTGCAGTTTCGCCTGGCAGATGACACAGCGTTTAAAGCCAGTTTTAGCGGCCATATCAAACACGATGGCGACAAAATCGTAGTCAAGAAACAGTCTGGGTCAGGCCAAAAATCAGAGATCAGAACCAAGCCAAGAGGAGCATGAAAATTGTCATCAGAAGTCTGAGTCAAGCCAAAAAATTCTCAGTACAGACAGAATCAAGAGGGAGAGAGATAGAATCGTCATCAAAATCCAGTCCGAGTCAAAACCAAAAGTGAAAGCAAGTAAAGCAAAGGTTCCTTCAAGCTGCTAACGCAGCGGAAAAAAAAGAACTGAGGGGAATTAGGCGGGAGCACCTTTTAAGGGACCGTTAGTGTGGACGGAGTTACCGCCAAAAATGTATCAATGCACATTCTGTCTAGCGATACCAGAAGGTTCCGTATGCTCTGCGCAGACACAGGAATAACCCAACTGTGTGATTCACAGAGACCACAAAGAAGATCCAGAGGCTTGAAAGTCTTAACTTTCAAGGAGCTATCCAAAGTGATGAGCATATTTTGGGGAGAGGGTTCAGCACCTTGGATAATGCCTTGAAAGTCTGGACTAAGACCTGAAGCAGATTCACTGCCCAGTGACATGGAAGACACCAGCTGCCAAGGTGTATTTAACAAGGTGCATGCAGTGCATAAGGATTTGGACAGAATTTTTAAATAATAGCCTTTGAAATTTTCTTACTATTTAAATCACATGAATCATATACAATTCCATCTCCCTTCAAGACCTTACTTCGTCCATGCTCCTTATAGTCTACCCAGGCTATACCTACCTAGTTTTTACACATTCTCAAGCCCCGCTTCTCCATCCACTAGATTAACATACCCTTTGTTTCTTCTCCATCCTTCATTTATTTACTGCTTAAAGTGTTTAGTACTTTTTTAGACCACAAGGGATCCTAAAGCAATGTACAATAAAACAGATAAAAACCTTCTTTAAAAACAAATTGAAAATAATTTTTGAAAAATGATTTTTATAAATCAACAGTTATATGGAGTAATACTATTTTGGCCACCTACCAAAAGCTCTGTGAAAATGGAAATAGCCTGGCTTCCTTGGACAGGAGTTTCACAACTTAGGTGTTCCTACAGACAAAGATTGGTCTCAAGTGTTCAGTTTCACACTCACTTGGATTCTAAAAGTGAATTAAAGGAGATTCATGGAAGAGACATTTCCTGTTCCCTCTTTGCTCCTACAACTGCCTGTACCCTCATAGAACTGGTGGCTCTCCTGAATCATATGGGATAGGGTTTGGAGGGAGCTACTGGGGAGGGGCAGAATCATCCAGAACTGGGTGGAGATGCTAATTTGGAACAACTCTCCCCTTCCTAGCAGCCCTCCAAGCCCCATACCACACTGTTCAGGAGCACACCTATAGCTTCTGAGAGACAGGGTGGTGGAGAGATGAAGAGGAAGGATAGAATAGGAAACCTATGTTTCATCACAGCAGTATGTTTCTACTTTCCTTCTCCTGCAAATACTTTTGAGCTTCTCCCCCCCACCCCCACTGGGAAGAGGGCATCAAGTTGTTCATGAAAGGGCATGAAGTTCTTTATGAAACTCAAGTCAGGCCCAGCTCCAGGTTTCTCCACAGTTTCAATTATAAGGAAATATATATATATATAAAAAAATCACTTTGCAGAAAACAGAGACTTTAAACTTAGTATCACCATTCTCTTTTGAATGTTGTGCATAATGGCCCAGCTAAACCAAAATACAAGCACTCGATGATGCTCTTAGAACTATGCTCTTATACTACTACTTTATTACAAATGACTATTCATGAGGAGGTGTTTCTAATGCCATGTGTTGTACTGCTCTCAGATCACTGTGTGGAGAAAGAAATGATCCCTAAAAATACAGAAGTTGGTCACCCTTGACAAATGGCAGACCAATGAGTTTAATGGTCAACCATGCAAAGTGGGAGCATATTTTATCTAATTATATATCAAAAAATAATTAACCCAAAGAATCTTCCACATTTTTTTTGTGTTAGCCACCCATATCAAATATGCAGTCTTCTTTTCTCCTTTTATGCATGAAGAGCCATGGTACATTTCAAAGCATCTCTAAAATTTCAAAGAACAAGAAAACACAGCATAATATGAAAGTGATAATATGAACAAATACAGGATAAAGTATTCATTTTTATCACTTCTGGACATACCAAAGCTTTCAGTAACCAAAAGGAAAAAAGATATAAGATACAAACACTAATATATGTCCCTTGAAATGTCCCCCAATGCTACAGAAAGCCGAATGAGATATTAATGTCATGTTACTAGTTTCAAAAACCTACAGTTGCATACCTACTAAAATAGTTCAAAACAATACTTTGTAGCTATAGCCAATCCCTTCATCTTTGCAAGCAAACCAAATCATTTTCAGTAATTATTTTGTATTTCAAAGAATTCATTCACAAACAAAATATTCTGTAAGCAGTAAGATGCCATGCTTGTTTTAGCAGTTCCAAATCTGCTTTTTTTCCCTAGTATAGTACAAAACCAAACCCATCAGATATACCAGCCTAGAGACAGCATGGAAAAAAACACAGAACACACACACACACACATCCCATCCACCCCCTGCAACTCTGTTCCTCCAAGCCAGCACTTTGGTTGTTCTTTCCATCTTCACATTTTCTGCAAATAACTTAGGGAAGTGGGGAAATGTACAAGGAAAGCATCCCTGGTCGGAAAATATTTGAGAAGATTACAGCCAGGCAGGAAAGCCAGTGTGATTTACAGGCTCTTTAATCTGTTGATGTTATCAAACATTTTCAAGATTGACAATGACTATGCACAAAATACCCAGATTTTCCTTGATCATACCAGACAGTGAGAACTAGCAAGTTAGTAATTATTACCACTAGCACTGTCTTTCAGAAACTCTAGAGAACATTACCAAGATCTCAAAAGAATTCTTAGAATACACAAAATCTGATAGAAATGAGCAAAAGAGTCCATAAACAAATTGAAAACTTTACATTTCCATTTATAAACTGCACATTTAACTGAAAAACAAAGCTACTATATGTTATAAAACATATGTGTCCGTACTCTTTCTTTTACATTCCTAGGTGTATTTTTCAAATAAAATAATGTATAAATATTGACTTAGTAAGTAATTCTTTAGAGTAGAAAATTCTATTCTACTTTTTGGAACTTCTGTTCCAAAAGGTTTGTGGCAGGCAAATTTGGAACTGTCACTATTAACAGAAAATATATTTCTGCTCTGTTTTGACCCCCATATTATTTACCATATGCAAGAAACTGCTTAGAGAGGTTGTCCAGAACTTTGGGATGCAGTGTCATCAATATGCAGATGACACCCAACTCTATTACTCATTTCCACCCCAATCCAAGGAGGCTATCCTGGTCCTAAACCAGTGTTTGTCATCAGTAATGGACTGGATGAGGGCAAACAAACTGAAACTTAACCCAGACAAGACAAAATTGCTCTTCATCAGTTGAAAGGCAGATCAGGGAATAGGGATTCAGCCTGTGTTAGATGGGGTTACACTCCCCCTGAAGACACAGGTTCACAGTTTGTGTGTGCTCCTGGACACAGCTTTGAATCTGGAGGCCCAGGTTTCTGTGGTGGACAGGAATGCTTTTGTACATTTAAAGCTTGTGAGCCAACTGTGCCCATTCCTTGAGATGCTGGATCTGGCCATGGTAGTACATGCCTTAGCTACATCCCATTTGGACTACTGTAACATGCTCTACTTGGGGCTGCCTTTGAACAGTATTCGGAAACTTGAGCTGGTCCAAAGAGCTGCAGTTAGACTGTTATCTGGAGCAGATTAAAGAGACCATACTACACCCCTGTTGAAACAGGTCCACTGGATGCCAGGCAGAATTCAAAGTGCTGATTATGACCTATAAAGCTCTATATGGCTTAGATCCAGACTATTTGGCAGACCCTCCCTCCCTCCCTCTCTCTGAGCCAAGCCTGGGCTCTGAGATCATCAGAAATCACAAGCACAGTTGGTGAGGACGCAAGAGAAGACCTTCTCAGTGGCTGTTCTTAGACTCTGGAACTCCCTTCCCAGGAAGGCCAGAATGGCCCCCTCCTTGTTGTCCTTTCATCAACAAGTTAAAAGCTTTTTATTTCAGCAGGATTTTAGAACAGGAACATTTTTAAAGAACAGGCTAGGGTGCTATCTTGTTGTTTTAACTAAATTTTTAAGAGCTTTTTATCTTTTAAATTCCATTTTATTCTTTTAAGTTGAGGTGTGAGCTGTTTAAATATTGTGAACAGTTTAATTCTATTTTAATGCTCATTTTTGTATGTTTTTAACTGTATTGTTCTTTTAAATTGTAAGCCACTTTCAGACCCAATTTTGGGGAAAAGCAGGATGTAAATATAATTACAATCATAATCATAATCAACATGCCAGAAAAGATAAATGATCTTGCAGCATGGCAGCAAGTTCACAGTACAGTGTTGAGGAGGTACAAAGCAAAATAGACAAAAAGTAAAAAAGCAGTAAGTAAAACATTATGTTCATTTGAGCATTTCAGTGACCTTCAATACTCATCACAACAACAGAGGCAAATGTCTGACAATTTTAGCAAGTCATATGCTATTTGAATAAATAGGTTCCATGAAAATAATTTTTTGTCTAGTAGCATTCCAAAACCCTACAAAGGCTCTTATTTTCCTGAAATGAACAGAATTTTGCTCTTACATGATATAAATTCTAGAGTAATTCCACTGAAGACAATGTTGTTACTCTAATTTTAAAGAATTTGGCTCAGTGCGATTAAAATCAACAGGGTGCACCATTTGGTGGTAGCACTTCTCAAGAAAAGGCAATAAGCCTCAGGCATGCTACCATTTGATTACACAATTTCATTGACAGGGTGAAAGGCTTAAAAGGCAACTGAAAAATGTGGAGGATTTAATTTTCACTGGAAAAGGATTCATTTCTTCATTTGAAAGGACATCACCATGTCATTTCCTGAAAGCTAAAAAAAAACCACTGTCCTTTGTTGTAAGATGGCTTGACAAGACAAAAAACTATTCGATATCTTTTAATCTCAAAGAAACAGATTCCTTGCCCGTTTTTAGGGTCAGGAGAGGTTTCAGCACTGCACAGCATCATTTTAAAATATTAAAGGTTTGTTATAACATTTTAAATTGTTTTGTGTGTACATTTTTATCAAAGTTAATATTTTGAAATCCATCTTTTCTCCATTCTCTTCATGTCCATTTAGTTATTATAGATAGGATCCAGCTTCACCTTCCACATAAATAAGGACTTAACTCCCTCCACAGAAAGCATGTGATCCAGCAGAGGAATCCCACTGGCAAAATGGGGGAGGTAACCTTCACCCATTTTTTCCTTTAACTACTTGCAGCCTCTGAAAATCTGTTGCAGCAGATCCTCAGGTCCCCTTTCCCCTCCCTTCCATCTCTCTCTGGCTTTTCTTCGCAAACGAAGATTCAGGAAGGACTCATCCCGCGCTTTCTGCAAGCGCGCTGATGACTAAAAAGGCCAATCCGAGATAAACAGGTCCGGTTGCAAAAAGCACAGCAGAAGGTCTCCTTGGGTGATGTTTTTGGGTTGTGATTCTTTCTGCGTTGTCGTTTCTCTTCAAGACTTGTTCGTCGTGAGTTCTCAAATAAGGCTGCAGCATTGTGGATAGTGCGTCTCCATGCCTCCCGATGTGAGGCCAGGGCGGACCACTGTTGGTGATCAATTTGGCCAAGCCTGAGATGTTGTTTCAGGGAGTCTTTGTATCGCTTTTTTGGAGCGCCCCTCTTACGCTGACCCGTGGCGAGTTCACCGTAGAGTAGTATTTTTGGGAGGCGATGGTCCTCCTTCCATAGGGGCAATGGAAACTGGCAAAAGCCTCCACGCCTACCAGCAATGCATACATCCTCCCAGCAGAATTCCCGCTGAGAGGAGAAAAGCCTAGATCCCAGTAGAATTCCCACTGAGAAGATAAAAGCCTGGATCTGACCCGGTCTTTCTGTTTTGAGTCTTCTAAGCAGCATGCTCATACCGACATTATTCAATATAGCTGTCAACCTCCTGAATCCTCCAAATAGGTTAGGATCAAACTAAATAAATACTTTTACTAGATGGATGACTGAACCAGAATATATGAAAAGGAAAATTCTGCAATATACCCATACCTATGAAGTGTCCTCCCCAAATAACCTGTTTTTACAAGCCTACAGTGGCCCATCTCTCTGGCTTTTCTTCACAAACGAAGATTCAGGAAGGACTTATCCCGCGCTTTCTGCAAGTGTTCTGATGACTAAAAAGGCCAATCCAAGATAAACAAGTCCGGTTGCAGAAAGCACAGCAGAAGGTCTCCTTGGGTGATGTTTCCGGGTTGTGATTCTTTCTGCATTGTCATTTCTCTTCAAGACTTATTCAGCGTGAGTTCTCAAATAAGGCTGCAGCATTGTGGATAGTGCATCTCCAGGCCTCCCAATGTGAGGTCAGGGTAGACCATTGTTGGTGATCAATTTGGCTGAGCCTGAGATGTTGTTTCAGGGAGTCCTTGTATCGCTTTTTTTGGAGTGCCCCTCTTACGCTGACCCGTGGCAAGTTCACTGTAGAGTACTATTTTGGGGAAGCGATGGTCCTCCATCCTAGAAACATGCCCTGCCCAGCGCAGCTGTGTTCTCAATATCATGGCCTCAATGCCGGTGATCCCTGCTTGCTCAAGGACAGCAACATTTGTCACATAGTCAGTCCAGTATATATTTAGGATTGTGTGTATACAGCGCTGATGAACGCGTTCGAGGAGTCGTAAGTGGTGGCGATAGGTGACCCATGTTTCAGACCCATAAAGTGTCAGGGTATGCCAGTTTGCATACTAAGTTGTGACTGGATGAAGGTATAGCAAAGTGACAGGTGGAGTCCATGATAATGAGCCAGCTCCAGTAATTAAGGATGCAGTCAGCCAATTAGGCCAGGTGGACTTGATAGCCACTTAGGACTTTTCCGGACAATGTAAAAATAATGGAAGCAGCGTCGCCAGGTTGCGACGCTGCAGCGCAAGAGGGCGTCAGTTTCGTACGACGCTCCTTCCCAGCGGTACTGTTGCAGTACCGCTGGGATATTTGAATGTGATATTTTTGCTTTTACAGTCATATTTTACTCACGATCGCTGGTCGTGAGTAAAATATGACGGTAGAAAGCAAAAATATCACGTTCAAATATCCCAACGGTACTGCAACAGTACCGCTGGGAAGGAGCATCGTACGAAACTGATGCCCTCTAGCGCTGCAGCGTCGCAACCTGGCAACGCTGCTTCCGTTATTTTTACATTGTCCAAAAAAGTCCTTAGTAATGTATAACTTCATTGGGAGTCTGCTTGGGGTATAGAGAGTGTATTACTCTCTATGCTGGTTAGAAGCCTGTTGCTGGGAAGTAGGGTTTTCTCCTTGCTATGAAGATATAGTACTGCAGGTATGCAAGAAGTTGTGCTGTACTGTTTTTGTGCCTAGCCATGATGCTGTATTCTTTGTTTTTGCATGTTTTTTTTTGTCTTACACTCAGCTGAGTAAAGCTCTATTTTTTAACTCCACAACTCTGCTGTACTATTTTGTAACATGCCCAGCATAAAGTGGCCCATAACATGCATTAAATAAGACAGGCATTAGATCCTACAAAACTACTTTCAAGAGAAGTCACAATCTTTTATTTTAAAAATAAACGTACTCTGTCAGTGTCAGGGGTTATTCTGCCACAATGTTATGATTTCCTGACAAGGCCTTCTGCCTCTTTCCTAGACTTTGGGCTTCTTCAACATTAAAGGAGCACATCCCCAGCTCCAGAAAAATCTTCATCTAACCAAGCAAACCACTGCTTCATAAAAACAAGACAGGCCTGCTTTAAAGACTTTGTGCAGTAGAGTCTAACAGGAGAATACTGAGTTGAAAAGATACATCTTCCCCACTGAAAAACAATTATTTGCAGCCCAACTCTTACAGACTGAAGTCTCCTTGTCTACGTACTGCCTAAGTACATAACTCAAATCTATCTTACTTCCTAAACCTGATGTTTCTCCCAGATCTTGTTTCCCAGTCCATTTTGAACATCTCATAACTGATCCTTTGATCTGACTTATTTTGAACCTGAAAATAGCCCTCTGATCATTGCCTACTCATTCTTAATCCATTAATGATTGCCAGGAAATTAGGAGATCCTCTTCCTCTGAAACAATAACTTACTGCTGGCTGTACATCTTTATTTGAACTCTGCCTGCCTTTAAGCATGGTCTAATTAACTAAGTAAAGTACTCATCCAATTTAATTACATCCACCCAGTTGGGTTGTGCATTTTGTGCTGTAGGTGTGCTCTTTTATGACACTGCAGCAGATACTGGGAGAACTGATTATAGTACATTTCGTACTAAGGTGTGCGGCAGAACTGTGTTGCATTGTGATGGCTTATAGTACTGTGTGTGTAAGACAGATATATAGCTGCATGCAATTAAGAATAGGATATACAAAGAGAATGTGTTAAGCATAAGGTGTTTATGTGATAGTGTAGGAAGGTAATGAGTCTAAAAAGAAAATTGCAGGATCTAGTCCTTTAAAAACAACAAGAATTATCTCTTTTTTAAAAAGGTAAAATCATTCAGTCACATTTGACTTCAGGCTTTATGCAGAGTGTGATTAAGAAGAAGACTTAAGCTCTATTATCATTTGAAAGTGTATTCAGAGATCTGGGATCACCCAGTTAAATTAGACTCATTACAAAACAAAGGAGTCAGTTTAAAATGCAAAACAAAGTTTACTGAAGGTATATCAGTCTCAATCTACATACTAAAACAAACATAAGAAAAGGTCCCTAAACTGACTAAGAATGGGTAGGAAAGACTCACCAGCCTTGGCTGGGTTCCGATGCATCATGGCATGGTTACAGGAAAGCTTAAGATGCCTCCATTCTCATGGAGAGTCAGATTCAGGAAAAAAAAAGGCAAGTCACACAAAAGCAATAACATTCAAATTAGGTCATGTGTGAATCATCCAGCACTTCTAGTTGGCTAGAAGTGCCCAGTGAAGTAAGAGAAGGGAATTTTGGGAGAACAAAATGCATGCAGGGAAAAAACCCTAGACTTATCTAAGATTGTGAATGAGGTACACAAGATTGCTTTTACATTACAATGATTATTTCCCCACATACAACAGATAGTATTTCCATTTTGATTGATATTCATTTGACCAGTTGCAGAATATTCATGAACATCCAATGCATCACAGTAGCTCAGCCTAGTGGGAGTGGGGGTTTTACCACTACCACCACAAAACTGAGTGCATTACAATAAAGATAATGATCAAGCACTAAAGTATAAATTGATATTCTCCTTCTTTGAAAAATAAAAAGCTTTAAAGTGGAAGTTAATATTGTAATATAATATAATGACAAGTGATTTCTACCATTCCTGGGTAAATTGCAGGCAAAAGCTAAGAAATGTTCAAAGGACTGGCTAGGATATGAGCTATAGGGAGACAGATTGTTTTAGTAACAGATACACAATGGAGGCAAGAGCACAAGACCAAGCTTAGGGGCAAGTAACTTCTCACTCAAAAGCAGCAGCCTAGTACTTTGATCACCAATCCCACCCAAGGTTATTGTTAGAAAATCAGGAACTGAAATCTTATACCATTCTGCAAATCAAAAGCTTACAAAAAAAACATTTTTATGGTGTGTGTGTGTGCTGTTTTCTGTTTCTTGGTTTGTTTGTTCTTAACAGTTAATGAACATTCATATTTTCAAGTATTTTCATCCCCCTCCCCAAATCTCTTATTGAGATCAGAAGGGATGAAAGCAGAAAGAAATTCCTGTAGTTCACTGCTCCATTAATGACACTTTCAAATATGTATCAGTCTGTGGACTCTGGCGTGCATGCCATCGTATGTGCCCATCCAAAGTTACCTTACATCTCTCTCTTCACAAGAATTTTAAAGTAAATGTGCTGACTGCAAATACAAGAAGCTGAGCATTATTTTTTTACTTTGACACAGAGCAATCTGCATGGGTATGGTTGTGCAGCACCTACAGAGATCTGTTTATCCCTGTGGCTGCCTCCATATATCAAGTGTAGACATCCAAGAAAGCTCCCTGCGAACCAAAGAATGGCTGGTTAGTATCTACTTCCATTTAAATCAGGTATGGGCAAACCTTGGCCCTTCAGTAGTTGTTGGACAGCAAACCCCATCAGCCCCAGCCAGTGAAGTCAGTGGTAAGAGGTATTAAGTTGCAGTCTGCAAACAACATCTGGAAGGTCACAAGTTGCCTGTTGTTGTTGTTGTTGTTTTGTGCCTTAAGTAGTTTCTGACTTATGATGACCCTAAGGCCAACCTACACAGTGTTTTCTCCCCCTGCTTTAAAGAAAGTACATTTAGAGGTTCCTATAAATTGCTTTGACAATGTCTTTGAAGTATTTTGGCACATGAAAAAATGGGGTTCTTGCCTTCGCCAAGTAGCTCAAAGCACATCAAAACAACATATGACTTTAAGCAATAGTAAATGTTGGGGAGGCAAAGAAAAGTTAATCCACTGCTATACATTGTTAAAATAATCAAGCATTAGACATGCTGAGTTCAAAATTTTACTCAAAGAACTGGCAAAACCACCTCTGAGTATTCCTTGCCTAAGAAAACCTTATGAAATTCATGGGGTTGGCATAAGTCAACAGGCGACTTGAAGACACATTCACACACACATGTACGATACAATCCAGAAGTATGCTCCACTTATGATTAAATGGATCTGAATACTTCATGGTTTTATTCCCTTGTAAATCTTCTTAGAACTGCAGCCTTGAGCTTACACACTTTTTAAGAGAGGCACCAATGAGGTATCAGTGATCCAAACACTTTCAATAAGGTTAGCCTACTTCAGTGCATTTAATAACAGCAGAACGTAGTAATAGCTCCATGATCAGCCTACAAATAGCAAATAAACAAATAAACTAACAGGCGAATTACATAGATGTAAAGTAAGAATTACATAGATGTAACAAACATTGTTTGTTTGTTTGTTTCTAGTGACACTATATATAAATTAAGACTTGAAGGCACACATGTGCACGTGCACACACACACAATGATAAAGTGCTGGGATCAACCTAGATGGGATATCTTCTATGAAAATAACAATTGTATGACTTGCTTTTTAAAAAAAGTAATATGCATGTATGGAGGGAGAGAGATTAGGTCTGGACCCTGATGGGAGGATGTTTTAATCCTATGCTCCACCACACTGTGATCCTGATTCTGATTCAATCTGCTGTTTGCACTGAACAGCAAAACCTTCCCTTTTACTTCTTATCCTCTGTATCAGAGTCTCAATGCAGACTGGGCCGCTTCCACCTAAAATTTACATTATGTGTAGTTTTGTCATTACTTTAGCTTTTTGTTTTCTACAGAAATACAATTAAAAATACTTATTCACATCATTACCTCTCTTTTCATTAAACAAGATATAAAATGCAAAAACACTGAATTTCCTGTGATCTCCTTTTCATTCTTTGGGGGTATTTTATGTACTGCATTAGATTATACAGAAGTTAATTTCAAAACTGAATAAATACTACCATTTACCTTAATGTATATTATTTTTTTATACAAAAAGACCTACTGTGTTTCTATGGATAGCAAAGTAAGAAAAAAAATTAAGAAAGCATTTTAATAACACTAATTAAAAGTCAAAATTCTTACCTGATTCACTCAGATTTAATTGGCCACTCAGAAGCAGCAATATAACATCAAAATGTTCATATTCCCTAAATGCAAAAAAAGGAATTAATATTTTACTTTCTATTTATACTTACTGCTCCAAAATAGTGAGTAAACCTGGAAAACTTTTAAGAAAAAAGTCAGCCTTCTATGGTATTTACTATGAGAGTAGTAAAGTCTCATTTGGACAACAGTGACAGGAAATCAGGGCTTTATAATTAGTGGGGCACACTTGGAAGGGTGGGAATCAACAAAAAGAACCAAGGAGAATCAGGACAAATTAATACTTGCTTGCACACAAAAACATCCCATTGCCAAGGGCAACAGGGCCAAGTCTGTACAAGTAAAAGTAATTCTTTAACTAGTCAAGCTGTTAACTAATGCTTCAGAATGTTAGGAACATTATCTACAAAATATATGCTGAAGCTAGAATTGAAAAGGGAGGGTCCCCCATGTTTTTAACAATGGATCAGAAAGTCACATTGATGTTAATTATTTGCCCATGAGAAAAAAATTAAGCAAATAAGGCAATTCTTCCCCTTGGGCCACCTTCAGTTGCAAACAGCATACAACCCTTAGGGCTTCACTAAGCTTTTCTTGGGGTGTGCTGTGCATTCTAATACTTCTTACAAAACATATAATTTATCCATCTGGCACTTTTCCTGAAAGATGTGACTCTATCAACATGCATAAATACTGGAGAAAGTTACTATAAAATATTATAGGGTTGTACATTAATCCAGCACCTCTCGATGAAATTGATAATAATGGGCATGATTCTTGTTGGAGATATTTCCAGTCTAATGCCTGTCTCTTATTTGGTGGATTTGTCCCAAAATACCATATTTCTGAAAAATATCTTTATCACTGAACAGATGAGTTTGTGGTATTGGTTTTTACATTGGTCCAAGAATGAACCACATTTTCAGAGATTTGGGCTGATACCCTGATGCTTCTTATAAAAACAATACATTTTATTGTGTGTGTTAAAATAAATACTGTAAGCTGATATTAAAATGGTTTTATCACTTATTCAAATAAACCAGTCCTTTAACGTGTATGCAATATTTTATCACAATTAACATTCTGTTTTTAACATAATTTCAAAAGAGACCTCAGTTAAATTATTACTTAGTAGTGTTGTATAAATTATAAAAACAGCTTAGATATTATATTGCATTGTATGGTAAAGTATGGCAAGAGTATTCATGAAGATGTTGCGTTAAGTGAATTTGTATATGAATTACTAAGGGAGAATATGAGAGTGGGAAATGCTGTTGGAATGATGTCATAAGAGTAAGGATGAGAGTCAGATAGGATTAGAAAAAGACAGAAGATCCCATTCAGGTGTTTGACCTCACACTTTCTTCAGGGTAGCCCTGAAGGACAGAACAGCCCTGCTATAATTGCTTTCTCATATGCAAAGCAATGCACCTTAAGAGGTTCCTATATATGTGCAGGCTTTCCTGTGAGGCAGAACCTTGGTATACCAGGGATTTTGCACAATGGAAAACCTCCACATGGACAGAAACCTTTCTTCTTTAGACAAGTTGCTTTCCATGTTAAGAAAGTGACAATGGTTTGGGTGGGACTAGACATTCCCCTGCTCCTGTACTGAAGAAAACATGGTAAGTAACAGGACTAGAGAGAGAAGACTACATAAAGAAAGGGTCTGAATTCTAAGGAGGAAAGGAGAGGGGATGGGAGAGAGACAGACAGACAGACAGACAGACAGACTCATGTAAGATCCTACATCCAGACTGTGTGCATCAGAGCTGTGGGGTTATGTATTAATGGTGCTAAGCAACTCTTTTGCTGAATGCCAATACTGGGCAAGCAATCCAAGAAACTACATGTGCTAACAAATGCAAAATCAAATAAGCATGTGTATCTATGCACAATGCATATCTGTACGTTCAATCAGACAAAACTGTCCAGCCACTTCCATAGGGGAACTTATGCATGCATAAGATACCAACGGGATTCCAGTCATTGTGTTACATAGTTAAGATGCTATGAGTACTGTATAAAAAAAGAAAAGAAACAGCAACTAGAAGCATTTATGTGCTGGAGAGCAAAGAGTGTAATAATATCCACATAACACATTAGGATGTATTTAATACAATTAAATTTTTAATTAATCATTACCATGCCTATTGCCTGGTTACTGTTATTGTTGTGTGCCTTCAAGTCGTTTCCGACTTATGGAAACCCTAAGACAAACCTATCACGGGGTTTTCTTGGGAAGATTTGTTCAGAGGGGGGTTCCTTTTGCCTTCCTCTGAAGCTGAGAGAGTGTGACTTGCCCAAGGTCACCCAGTGGGCTTCCATGGCTGAGCACGGATTTGAATGCTGGTCTCTAGACTCATAGTCCAACGCTCAAACTACTATACTACACTGGCTGGTTAAAGGGGGAAGATGGTAAAGACTTTTCTACAAATCTAGAGGAAGTAGATCAGTGGGAGCCATGGTGGCAGCAATACTGAGGAATGTGGAGATTTGAGGTTGAATCACCACAGGTGGTGGTTGATGGCTTGATCACCACAGCAGGGGTTATCAAACTCCTAACAAGGGAGATTATCAGATGGACCCTTTGGGTCCATTTCTGTCCTGCTACCCCTTCCACTCATTCCACTCCTATTCTGCCATGGATTAAAGGAAAAAGTTTCACACACCTACCTTCATTCCATGACAGGACCGGGCTCCCCCTCCTTTCG
This sequence comes from Gambelia wislizenii, assembly GCA_030847615.1. Classification (NCBI taxonomy): domain Eukaryota; kingdom Metazoa; phylum Chordata; class Lepidosauria; order Squamata; family Crotaphytidae; genus Gambelia; species Gambelia wislizenii. The sequence goes on from JAUMIR010000001.1 coordinate 365,690,868, forward strand.
CAGCCCGGTTGGAAATGCAGGCATCCTAAGGCTGCTTTTACAAGCAGGAACTGAAATCCCAGCCGTTCTCGCAAGAGAACGGCCGGGCGGCAAATTTAAAAATACCCCCTCAGCTGTCAAAACTCAAAACCAACCACAAAACCCCATTTTTTAAAAAGAAGCTAACCGGGGGGGGGGGTACTTTTGTTGTCTGGATCGTACCCGGAAGTGTCCAGCACGGACCTCCCAGTGATGTCACAGCCCAGGAGCACAATGGGGCTCCTGTTCACTCGCCCATTGTTCTGTTATAATAACAGAACGAGCCTCTTATTCACGGATTTTTCCGTGAATAAGAGGAAGCAGGGAGCAACAGGAGCAAAACAGGAGTATCTCAGGACAGGGACGACATCATCTAAAAGGTAAGCCTTTCAGCAATCTCCTGTTGTCCCTGTCCTGGGATATTTTCAGTGTCTGATAATCTCCAAGGTCTCTTGCAAATGTAACACTAGCCAGTGCTCATCAATGGTAAAGCAATCCAAAATGGCCAGAAGACTACACACATGCATACATAGGGAATCCTCTCACACACTAATCCCCCAGTGTCCCTGCAACCCTACCCATGGCCCATGTTGTGCTTTGTGTCAGTGCAAGGTTGGGAATGTGCATGGATGCAAGTTAGTATGGCTGTAACTTAAGATTTTTTATCTCCTCAATGATAAGATCTTTAAATTATATACATATGCCCATTAAATGCAAAACATTGTATTAAACCCAAAAGCTGGAGAAGCTGACAAATATGCCTAGATCACCCACTCAATCTTACTTTGAAAATTAAAAGCCACAAATTCAGACATTATGCACAGGTGCCATTTACTCATATATCATATTCTGTTCTCTGTTTCACATGCTTCTGACAATGACTTTGAAAACATATTGGAATTTTATAACCTTCTTGCTATATATGTTACATATTATTTGGTACTTCAAATTTCAAAACTTTCAACCAGTTCATTAATATTGCACTAGTGCTGGATTTTCCCCTTTCAATTTTACTCTTCCAGACTCAAGCATGATCAACTCACACTTGTCTCATTAGCTGTACCATCTATGCAATAAGCAGTTCAGCCATCATTTCAAATAATGCCCACCCAACTTCTTCATAATAATAATAATAATAATAATAATAAAATTTATTTATATCCCGCCCCTCTGCAAGCAATCAGGGCGGCTTACAATGATAAAATGGTAGACAGTATAAAACAACCCAAAATCCCTCCCTCCCCTTAAAACATTATTAAATTAATACAAGTTAAAATCAATACAAGTTAAAATCAATATGTAATACAATATGTTAAATACCCTTTTAAGCAGGCAGCATCTGTTAGGAGATCCAAAAGCAACCTCCAGAGGGGGTTCCTGAGGCCGAGGTTAGCTATTCCGGAAAAGCCTGCCCGAAGAGAACCGTCTTGACAGCCTTTTTAAAGCTGTCTAATGATGTCAATAGGCGGATCTCGTCGGGCAGGCCGTTCCACAATTTGGGGGCGACAGCCGAGAAAGCCCTCTGGGAGGTAGTCGCCAGCCTAGGTCTTTGTGGCTGCAACAAATTCCTCCCAGAGGACCGTAGAGCGCGGGGCACGAACTATTCAACACGTTCTCTTTCAAGCGAATTTATTATTTGTACTCTGATGGACAATGTACAAGTTTCTTTATGCTGCAATTTACTATGATAACAAGATGTTATTTTGGAGATATCAACAGTTGTATGCTTCCAAGGGTAATTAAAAATATGACTTCGTATCAGCTTCCTCTGACCATTAGCATTTATTCTGGTATCTCATGTTTGATATGTGTTATCCTTATACAGCCTTTGGACACATTTTGATGAATGTTTTAATGCTGTCAGCTACTTTGTGGGGTTTTTTTTAAACTGTAGGCATTATAAAAGGTTATAAATATGCTCTCTTCAACTGTTGGGTAAAGTGACGTTCCCTTCAAAAAAATTAAGAGGATATAAACAACTGGATTATTTCCACATGGGGGAATTGTACTGAGATAAAAAAAATATTCTGGAGATGTGTTATAACTTGTAAGCACAGAAGAATCACTAGTATGCAACTGACTGAAGACTGAACTTATACTATCAGAATATTTTAAAGACGTAGGACTTTTTCAAACAGGGGAAAAAAAACCCGAGGAGGCTGGGAGAAGAACGGAGCTGTTTCGCTTACAGAGCCCCATTTCAGACAGCCCCGTCCTCCTCCGTCCTCCTCCCGACCGCCTCCCAACCTTCTCTCATGCTGCAGGCGCCACTTTTTATTGATGGAGGTTCTCCGTCAATAAAAAAAAAGGCACCCGCAGAATGGGGGAACGTCAGGAGGAGGCTGGGAGGAGGACGGGGCTGTCTGTCTGAAAAGGGCTCTGTAAGCAAAACAACCCCATTCTTCTCCCAACCTCCTCGGGGGGGGGGGCAGTCTGAAAAAGTCCTTTATGTCCAAAGAGCCCTACAGGGGAAAAATTGAGGACCAAACGCTTACAGCAAAATGACAACAGTTTATGAAGGCAACACGTTTGCCTTCAGTTTATGATTAGCTCAGGAATGTTTGAGAGGTGGGAAAAACATTTGTGTGGTATTAAAATTTTCACTGGGGGCAGCTGTATTAGTCTGTTGCAGCAAAAGCAAAAAGGCATGAGGCAGCTTAAAGACTACAGCCAAGTTTCTATTTGAGGTCAGTGAAATTTAGTCCAGCCAGCACATATGCACAGGAGGTCTGAAAGTGTTGGCTGCCAGCCAGATGACAATGCAAGTAAGCTTTTGCAACATATCCCCTTCCCAGGATCAGTGGCTGTTCAGATGAGGTAGAAGAATCATCTGGCAGCTATTGTGGTGGGGGGGGGGTGCAAGAAGGTAATAGAGACCCTGTTACACTCGCATAAATCCCTAAAAGGATTTCAGCCCAAGAATAAGCTTTTGCATATGCTAGCTCACTTCAGCATGGGCATCTGATCAAGTGTCCAGAGGTCTCTGAAAGTCTATGGATATTATCAGCTGTGGCAAAAATTGTGGGATAACGATGTCAGGGTAGCGACAATGTGCCCCACTATTGCACAACGTCATCATCTTTGCATTATTACTCTGTGCTCCGGCCACAAAAAAGGCGTTCTTTCTCATCCACTGGACAAGCCGTCAGCATATGTTCTTTTCACGCTATTGACTGTATATGAAACCACGTCCCACTGTAATCCTGAGATTACAGCGTGAATGGGCAGTCTTCAGAGCGAAAACTTCCAGGTGAGAATGCAAACATGAAGCACAGGATACTCTTTTTATTAAATGTCCCCTTTAGTTTGCATGTTTTTAGGTTTCTTTCAGTGTTTGTGTGTTCATTTACTTTGTTAATTAAAGGGTTTTTGGAGTTTTACGCATGCTCGCATCTTCTTGCAAGAACTACCAAAATCTCACCCATGCCAAATTGCAAATGTAAACCCCCGTTCTTGAAGTGCTAATGGTCTTTGTGCAATAATTCCGTGGTGTTTCTTTCATGTGATTACAGCTACCTGAGATAATAAGCGTTATAAGCCACGATATTCCCACTATCTTCATTCGTGGAATTACAGCATTTTAAATGCTAGTCGGATAATGTCCTATGGCAAGTTTTGTTAATTATGAAGGTGCCATGAAGCTATAATAAAGACTATCAGCCAAACTAAAAGGAAGCAATGTTGTACCTTCTTGGAAACAGCTTATAAGATTTGGGAATCAACACTGAATTTAATATGAAGCAGGTATTATGGTGGTGCTTTAATTGAGAAACTATCAAAAATTACAAAATCATTCTAGTAAATGGAAAAGTCTTTATCATCTGCTCAATCAGTACTCCTTTACAACATTCCATTATACAGTGTGGCCAATCACCAAATATTTTCATTATATCGTAAGGCTTTCCAAAGGGTAAGCACAAATCTTCAACCAATATCAAGGGTACAACCAGCAGATAGTACATTTTACTACTATATTTCCATATCATAAAAGTTATGTCTAAAAGAAGCCTAGATCAGTATATGCATATAATACATGTATATACTCTCTTCTCTCTCTCTCTCTGTATTCACAATGTGTGCAGATCTCTGATATATTTTTCATGTGAATGACTTATATGTTTAAGATATAATGCTAGCATGCTTTTAATGAAATGTCTATTTTCATGCAATTGTACAGCTGTCCCTTCACATTCGCTGGGGTTTGGTTCCAGGACCCCCCATGAATACCCAAATCTGTGAATACTCAAGTCCCATTATATGCAATGGCATAGCAAAATGGTGTCCCTTATATAAGATGGCAAAATCAAGGTTTGCTATTAGGATTATTATTTTTTAAAGAATATTTTTCAAGCCGTGAATACTCAAATCCATGAATGTCAAATCCATGAATGTGGAGGGACAACTGTATTTCCTATTTAAATCTTTAACATATTACTGAATTGTAAAGCTGTATGGTTAGTTTTCAAAAAATAATTATGTAAAAAGTGGCTGACACAAATTATTAAAATCCTATAGTTCTGTGGGACTGTTCACCATTAGTTCTTGCCAGTTTTTGTTCACTTTTTATTATGCTGGATATTAACTAAAAGATGGAATTACATATACTAATGAAAGGACAAATGTTTCTTATCTACTCTCCCTGTGAAGGACAGTTAAAACCATCTTTTGTATCTTCCCTCAGTAATAAAAAAAACTGCTTTATGGTGTTTGCTTTATCTGTTTCAGAAAGATAACAGAGCTGCTATTGTCCAGGTAGATTTTCATTTCATCTGGCAGCCAACATAAGATGCAAATCTCCACCTTCACATATCTTGAGCCCGCTGCCCTTAAGTCACAGGTAGAGTTATAAAGCACTCCAGTGCACAGATATTAATTTGAGAAAAATCTGCTGTCAAAACAAACACACTTACTGTTGTGCACTTCACAAATACATTTTTTTTACTAACTCTGGCATATCTACAGCTCTGAATGTTAAATAAAAAGACCAAACAGTAGTATCATTTATTGCAAACATTTCAGTTTTAAACTGAGCCATTACAAGCATCTGCACAGACCAAATAGCCAAAATAGTGTTCAAATACCCTTCTAAACAAAAATATGAAAATTTTACAAATTAATGTCATATTGTACTAGTAATCCCAATAAAGATTAAGGGGTTGTCTAAATGGTTAAAATAACCCTCATGGAATTCACTGGGAATCCTACTTGTCTAAATGGGATCCTGCACTAATCCACAGTATTCGGAAGGAGAGGGGCTGAAAATGGCAAAAACAATGCAGGAAAAGCCTTCATGGATTTTCCCATAGTTTTTTAAAAACAGTGAGGAGGGGTGCATATTCCTGCTCATCGGGACAAGCAATTCACTTTGAATCACTTCCCCATAGGAGAGGAAGTGCAAAGCTGATTAGCCAGGTGAGTGTGGGGGTGTGGCTTGTTAACAGGGCAACTGCCTATCAGGATATTGGGACATACAGTAGATTTATCCTCTACAGAGCTGAGATGTAACAAACAGTCTGCAGTCTGCAGCACTATGAGCTAGCAGCAGTTTGCAGAAGGTAGCTGGATAAATGTATCAGTGCTGATTAGCTCACAGCCCTGGTGCAGAGTTGTGCAGAGCTGGGCTGGACTAAGAACTAAGCAGTCCTGTTTTGGATGTCACTGTGTGAAGGTGTCCTGTTTGGGATCTCATAGTGGAAATATGTTTTTCTTCTGAATACTGTATATATCTGTAAATATACTTCATAATGTCCAAGTAAAGCGAAATTTATTTTAGACACAAGCCTGTGTCTGTGCCTTTACTCTTATGCCTGAAGGAACACTCTGCTGTTTATTTTTGCTGCCTAGACCTCTTTAGGTACCCAGTGTGTGCTATCACCTGACAGTGCTCACTGCTGCCATGTTGGATTTTCACTTTAGCGAGCAATCACTAAGGCAATACATGGGGTGGGGGGGTTGTTTTGCTTTCCTGTTAATTTGAAAAATTGCTCTATCGCTCCAGCACACCTTAGAGGGTCTTTTTAAAAGTTCCACAGCGGTGAAGAACTAACGCAAATAAATCACTTGTGACTGCTATCTGGCATGCAAAGCTTATGGGGGCTTATGGTCCCCAAACACCATTAAGACATGTCAGTGCTGCTGTGAAATGCAGTTACTACAAGGTACTCTGGGGTTTTTTCCCTCGTATAGATGGGCCCTAAGAAATCTGTAGTACAGTACTACATATATTACCTTGAAATTTCTGGATCTACTTCAGTCTGGATTAAGTCCTAGTTTTGACACAGAAATTATCTTGGTCACCCAGATGGCGTGCCTAGGCTAGGAAGGGGTCCAGATCAGTATGACATCTTCAAAATCACAGTATACTCCTCAGTAGTACCATGGGAAGACATGGGGATACAGTGGCAGTTCTGCTTGTATGTCCAGAAGAATTTCCAAAGACTGTTGTTCAAAGATCACTTTCTCAGATATTCATACCATGGTGTCCTGCAGAGTTCCATCTTATTCCCCAAGCTCTTTAGCATTTCTGTAAGAGTATTAGAGATCTAGGGATCTATACTGATTGCACCCAATTCTATTTCTCTTTGATATCATCAATGAACAGTAAAGGTGACTGGGATCAATAATAAACTGAAGCCCTGGACTGAGGTTCTATGGAAATGTTAAGAAGCTACTGCTCCATGATACTCACATTTAGATCTAACTTGCCACCACAGGATTAATTTTTTTCATCAGAATTAAGAATCTTTTATTGGCTTAAGCAGATATAACAGTTACAATCTCTCCTTGGCAGGGAGAGTTTGGCCACAGTTATCTATGTTTCCTTTTAACACTGCAATGAATTTTACATGTGATAGTCACTGAAAATAGATTGGAAACTGTTGTTAGTACAATGTGGCAGGCAGAGTTGTAATTGGGACCAGAAACTGGAAATGTATCTCACCATTGTTCAAATAGCTTCACTGGCTCCTGGTCCAAACTGAACATCAACTAAAAGTGCTGGCACTTACGTACAGATATAAGGCCTTACACATTCTGATCCACAAGTACCTAAGGAAATGTCTGCTTCCATATCAATTTACTTAGGTTGTAAGGTCATCTGACCTTGGACGCCAGGGTTGTAGCAGATTTGATTGACGAGGTGTCTAGTAACTCCATTGATGAGGTTATACTGGAGCAGTTTCAATCTGTAAGTACTGATGACGTGGACAAGCTCCTTGGTAGAGTGAGGAAGACTACCTGCCCTCTTGACCCTTGCCCTTCGTGGCTGGCCATCCAGGGGGGTGATGCCTTAAGGATGCTCCTTACGGACATCATCGATGCATCCCTTAGGGAAGGTCATGTTCCACCTTGCTTGAAGGAAGCGGCAGTTAGACGGCTCCTAAAAAGTCCTTCCCTTGACCCTCTCGATATGAAGAACTACAGGCCAGTCTCCTTATTACCTATTTTAAGCAAGGTGAACGAGAGGGCAGTTGCTCTTCAACTACAACCTGTCTTGGAAGAAACCAATTATCTAGATCCATTTCAAACTGGCTTTAGGACAGGATTTGGAGTGGAGACAGCCATGGTTGCCTTAGCTGATGACCTTCGCCTGAGCATCGACAAGGGTAGTGTGACCCTGTTGGTGTTGCTGGATCTCTCAGTGGTTTTTGACACTATAGATCATGACATCCTCTTGGATCACCTGAGGTTAGGAATCGGAGGCACTGCGTTGCAGTGGTTCCACTCCTTCCTCTCAGATAGGTCCCAAAGGGTGATGCTCGGGGACAGTCGCTCTATAAGAAAAGAGCTTAACTGTGGCATCCCACAAGGTGCCATGCTGTCTCCGATGCTATTCGATATATACATGAAGCCACTGGGAGAGATCATCCAGAGGCATGGGGTGGGGTGCTACCAGTACGCTGATGACACCCAGATATATTTCTCCATATATGTCTCAGTCTTCAGCTCTGACTTCAGATGGTGTCTCTTCCCTCAGTGATTGTCTTATGGCAGTAATGGACTGGATGAGAGAAAACAAATTGAAGCTGAATCCAGACAAAACAGAGGTTCTCACGGTAGCAGCCGCGAATCCAGGTATTAGGATACAATCTCCAGTCCTGGATGGGGTCACACTCTCCTCCAAGGACTCTGTTCGCAGTCTGGGGGTACTCCTGGATTCGTCACTCCAGATGACGAATCAGGTAAATGCGACAGTCAGGAGTGCCTGTTATTAGCTTCAGCTGATACACCAGCTACGCCCTTTCCTGAAGTCAGGGACCTTGAGACCGTGGTACATGCTCTGGTAACCTCCTGTCTTGATTTCTGTAATGCACTCTATATGGGGCTACCCTCGTGCTTGGTCCGGAAACTTCAGCAAGTACAGAATATGGCTGCCAGACTGGTCTCAGGTACATCTAGAAGAGACCATATAACATCGATCTTGAAGATCACTTCACTGGCTGCCCATTAGTTTCTGAGTCCAGTACAAGGTGTTCGTTATCACCTTTAAAGCCCTAAATGGCTTGGGTCCAACCTATCTTTGGGACCACCTCCTTCCATATAATCCTCCCTGTGCACTCAGGTCCTCTGGGAGGAATTTGTTACAACCTTTAAAAACTAGGCTTTCTTTGACCTCCCAGAGGACCTTTTTGGCTATCGCTCCCAGATTATGGAACGGCCTGCCAGATGAAATTCGTCATATTACCACTCTAAATAGCTTTTAAAAAGCTCTTAAGACATATCTCTTCCGGTAGGCCTTTCCTAGATAGATACCCAGCCATCAGAAATTTATCCCAATCTCGCTACAGCCACTGTCTATTGTTTATGCTTAGTTTTAGTATTTTTAAGTATTTTTAAATTATTTAATTGTATTTTAAGATGGAGGTGGGATGGAGGGTTTGGGAGTGTATATTTTAATGTTGTAAGCCGCCCGGATTGCATCTTGTAGAGGAGCGGGCTATAAATAAATAAATATTACTATTATTGTTAATATTATTAGCATCATCTCCCAATGGTCTCCTTTGAATGCCATTACCACTGACCATGAGGCAGGTGGCAAGTAGCAAGGAGGCATTTTCAACTGTGGTATCCTGTCTAAACTTTTCCCTAGAAGAGCTACATTTCTGGTGCCAGTCAAAATCCATATTATTTTCCCAAGCCAGGTTATCTGCACCAGATAACCTGGTGAGAATTTTGTGATACTCCAGATGTTGGTGAACTGCAATTCCTAGCATTCTTCACCATGGGCTATGCTAGCTAAGGCCACTTGAAAGCCGCAGTATAACACTGATGACCACTCCTGACCTAGGACAGTTGACTTCAGGCCTGGGCTTGGCAATGAAACAGCTTTGTTAGCAATGATGCACAACCTCTATCATGGGAGAGAGACAACAGTATGAGTCTGTTGATCCTCCATAACCACTCAACAATTTTTCATACCATCATACATGGCATTTTGCTGAATCAGTTCTGCAGGTTGTAAGCAGGATGCACTGTGATATGGTACTTTCACTCCTACTCACAGGGCTGCTTTCAGAAAGCACTGAGGGATTCTACTCCATAGCAACTGTGCTGTATCCTGCAAGAGTCCACCTTATCCTCCACCTTTTTAAATACTTATATGAAAGCACTAGGTGAGACCATCTAAGGATCTGGAGTGAAATTTCACATTATCTTGATGGCACTATGTTCTATTTCTCTAAGTCAACTGAGTCAGATAAGCCTGTGCAGATGTTAAATGGTGTCCAGATTTGACAACGGGCTGGATAAGGGCCCATAAACTGAGGTTAGACCCCCCAACAAGACTGAAGCCCTTTAGGTAGGTGGTAATCATGTCTGTGAAATAGATGTATATCCTATTCTATATGGGCCTATGCTCCTCATGAAAGAGTAGGTGTGTATCATAGACAAAAGTCTTGATACAATCTTGCCCTTGGTGTCTATTATCAGCTACATCTGGCTAACTCTCATAACATTTTCTGGAAGGGACATTCTGGCCAGTGGCTCATGTGCTGGTGGTCTCCTGGCTGGATTACTGTAACGTGTTGCTTATGAGGCCACCCTTGAAGATGACATGGAAGCTTAAGATCATGCAGATTGTGGCAGCCAGGCTTGTAATCATTGCAGTACATGTAGTTACATCATACCAATTTTAAATGAACAGCACTGGCTCCCTATTCACTTCCAAGCCCAATTCAAGGTGGTGGTACTTACCTTTAACATTCTGAAAGGCTTGGAACCTAAATATCTGAGAAAATGCCTCTCCCTGTGCCAAACTGCCCATGCTTTAAGATCTTCAGGGGCAACTGTTCTCCAAATGTCTATGGTACATGATGTGACAACAAGGGTGTGAGCCTTCTCTGTGGTGAGGTCCCATTGCCCTGGTACCAAAAGATGAAGAGCAGTATGTAAATATTATTTTTAATAAATGCTAGATGAATAAATACGCTTTCAAGTCTTTAATTTGAACCAATTATTTGAACCAGTTATGTTGGTTTTAATAACCTTTACTGTTTTGTGATTGCATTTTCATTTTTTATTACTGATTCATATCACTGTTTTCAATACTGCAAACTACCTAGACTCTTATGATGAAAGGCAGTAAAGAAAACTGTTAATAAAAAAATAAAAACAGGCGAGTTCTTCCTTTTGTCCCCTCTACTCAAAATAAACCCAGTTCAGTAAAACTATAGTACCTCATCTTTGAATATTACACAACTAATTTCCAGGGCAACAGGGGCTTTAAAAAGTCTTCTAAGTTTGCACCATGGAAACCAAGCAAAAGACTCCCGCATGGCATGAGAAGGGAAGAGCAACGTATTGACATTTTTTGAGTAGTGCAACAGCCAGATTTCCATGAAGATTTCCAACCTTGTCTATCCTCTCCTCTGCAACCCTCAAGTTTGTTTACTGGTGGTAAATACAAGGTGGTATTCTAAAGAATAAACAAACTCTTAGAATATGAACACTTGGAATTTTATATTATTTGAAACTATGAGTGTGCTTCATATTCAAACAAATCCAGAGTTCAGAACTGAATTGAGTTGATCCATTCAGATACAGCAGGTCTCCAAACTGAAATGGGACACCTCTGAAGCAGACCAAATCTGCATCTAAGCAGTCCTCAAAAAAATGGAACTGGGGACATTTGAATTTGGAGAGATGTAAAGCCAGCCAGATGTTTAGCACAAAAACTCTAAAATCTTGTCAATTCCCTTTAGCAAAGTTTTGTTGTTCTTTTCCTTGTATAGTGCTATGTACAGTGGTAGTGCTATATAAATGATGATGACAGCACTGCCACCAAAGTCTTTCCAGCTGGTTAAAGCATAAATAACTACATAATTACTTTGTTGCTATTGTTTTTTAGTATTTTCCAAGTCACTTTTCAAAAACATTATCAAGTGAGTTTTGCTGCTAGCAAGCTACAGTTCAAATCCCACCAAGTCTGATTCCTACAATCCAAGTCCATCTGAAACACTGTTAAAGTGCTACAAGTTCCCATTCAATAGCATCTGAGCTATCAAATGTATATAGGTAATGAACCAACCAGCTATCTATCTCAGGGCTGGCCACAACTGACCAAGAAAGGGATCGTGAGGTTGTAACATAAGCACAGTTAGATGAAAACGTCAACCCATTATACAGCTGCTGCAAAAAAGCGGGGTGGGAGATTCCATTTTGAGCATATGCACAAAGGAATTTAAAACAAAACTATCAACATCATACTGCATAATTTAGTTACATAACTACCATACTGCATATAAAATAGTTATAAACAGTTCTGGTTACCGAACATAAAAAAAGGTATTCTAGAGATGGAAAAGGTGCAGACAAGAGAAAGTGAAATGATCAAGGAACTGGAGAAACTGCCCTAGGAGGAAAGGCTACAATGTCTGAGACTGCATTGTTTAGAAAAAAGGGTGAGTAAAGGGAGACACAATAACTGTATGTGAAATAATGCATGGTGTAGAGAAAGCTGATAGGGAGCAACTTTGCTCCCTCTCTTGTAATACTAGAACCTAGAGTCATGAACTGCAACTGAATAGCAGTTGGAGAGATAAAAGGAAGTACTTCTAGCAGCACATAAATTGTGGAGTTCACTACCACAAAATGTTGTGATGGCTGCCAATGTGACTGTCTTTAAAAGGGTGCTGAATAAATTCATGGAAAATATGACCATGAACAGCAACTAGTCAAGATGGCTATATAAACTTGCATTATCCAAAGCAGTTGCTGAAGAAAGTGAGATGCTGTATGCAGTTGCACTCATTTCCTGCTGGTGGGCTTACTGTGATCAATTGATTGGCCATTGTGTGAATAGAATGCTGTACCAGATAGGCCTTTGGTCTGATCCAACATAGTTAAGAGGATGAGAGTTACAAAAATGGAGAGGGGTCTACATGCAACCCATGCTTTTTCCACCCTGACTTAAATACACTTTTGCATTTACTGTGATCATTATATGAGTTCTCAGTCTACAAAACAGAGCTCTCATATGGGTGCTGAAAATGAGTGAAATCAAAACAACGCCCTGGAGAAGGCCTATGGAGGATTTAGTGTCTTCATTAAGTATTCAGCCATTCATTCCTCCATTAAGTACTCAGCCTTGATCCTTTATACTGGGGTCACTACCAAGGCAAAACAGAAAAAACCCTTGCCATTTCCAAAAGTGCATGTTGAATCATCTGTGACTTCAACACATGCATCCAGAAAGACCATTGTTTAAGCTGAGAACACTACATTACCATGTTGCAAACAAGCTCTGGTATATAAAGGCCAACCTGGAAAGGAAAAGTTAGCACCTTAAAAATTAACTGATTTACTGCAGTGTCAGTTTTTGTTCATAAACATACTTGATCAGATGCATTAGATGGACAGAGCTGGGGTTGAATGCAAATGCATACATAGATATTCATTGATCTGGAGGCGGAGTAAGGAATTCCATCATATATCAGGATAACACATTAAAATTAAACTTAAAATATAGAAGTTCAAGTTTAAAACAAGTAAAAAAATATGTATTTCCAAATGTTAGACTTTTTATGTGTGCCCATATCAGACACTTAGGTGAAGATTTCTCAGGCAGAGTAAGTTAAAGGAATAATCACACTCTACAAGAGAAAGTAAATCATGTAGAATGTGGAAAGTCTTTATATTCCAGTGTTAATCTCTCCTCAAAGAGAAATAAATCAAAGCTATTATCTCTGTAGTTTTAGCTCAAATAAAAGCCTACAGAAAAAGATTCTTGATCTTTTTTATCATCTAGGTGTCAACTAAATTGTTTAACATTTACAAGTCTGCTATATGATAAGCCAAAACCTCAGAATTAACTTCACTCAAAGACTACAGGTGACCTAGGACATACAACATTGGTAAAAGAAAAAGGATATGGTTGAAGGTACAGACCTGATAAGAAGTGAGCGGGGGACAGAACTTGAAAGCTCGCTTTGAAAAAGGGAAAGTGTAGATATCATAAAGATGCAATACTGAAGTAGATACCATGGTTGACTAGATTCACTTAGCCAAAAGATGTTTAAATCTTGAAAGCAAAAGCTTTCAGCAACAAATTTTTAAATTGTGGGTGGGGGACAACTTTAAAACTCCAAAAAATTAATTTTCAATATTTTACACTCAATAACAAAACTAATCAAATACTGTACTGTAATATTAATATTGCCACCTAACCCTGTAATTATTTATTTTTACCACATGGTGGCACCGTAGTACCATACTTGTTTGGTATGGTAACACTGAGTAAACCTTTGTTTTTCAATGTTATATTGCTTGTCAGTAGTTGAAACATATTCTTGAGATTCACACTTTGGGAGTCAGCTATTTTAAAATTCTCTCAAATATGTAATTAACTTCTGTAACTATTTACAATGCACAATATAGATATCATGCACAAATTTTAACCACCCTGTTCTCTCCAAATCAGGAAATTGTCTTTTGCTAACATAAAAGCTGAGAAGCACACTCTAACACAGATACACATGTGGGTAACTGAAAGAGAAAGTTGTCTTCTCCCTTTCTGGTTCTATTTTAAAATAAATGTAAATAAAGTGGCGTAGCTCTTGCCTTTGAGTAAATTTTCTTGGGTGGTAGAACAGCAGCCTACCATTTGAATCTCAGTAGCATCCACTCACAAAAATACTAGTAACCTTTCCTCTTTTTTAGTAAACTGCCCTCTAGCCAATTCCATGCTACATCCCACTCCTTCTCTAGACTTCTACACCTTTTCAGGATAAGAAGTACAAGTACACTGTTGTACGCTCCACTTACTGGTAGTACAGTTTGAATTTCAGTTAGATAGATTTGTACTGGAATCCAAAATCCAAGATATCTGAGAATGCTCAAAGGTTCTCCATCCCTGCCATACAACAGCCTAAACACATCTAAGCATTATTCAAATTAATTCATCAAAATTTTAAAAAATAATCTATAATAAAGAAGCGATGCACACAGCTAAGAGATATGTTAAACGTTGTTTGAAGCAGCCTGCAGTCCACAAAAGAGCATGCACCTTAAATTTAAAATGCCATGGGATTTTCTTTTCTTTTTTTACCAATATTTTTTTATTAAAACAGCAAAACAAAGGAAAAGAAAAAGAAAAGAAATTCTGTTCATACATACAGAAAATCATGAAGGCTTATGAAATGCATAATCATCATCAGTATCATCATAAAATAATAAAATAAAATAAACACTGTTCCATTAACTTGTTTTCCTCTTGTATACATTCTTTCCTATATAATTACAGTTGCTAATTCAAGGTATTTAACTGAATCTTCTGTTCTTTTGTTTTTACTGTACTTCCATTTGTTACCTCAGCCAGCAGGGCAGCTTATATATTCTATCTGCTTCAATAAACATTGCTATCTATTTCTAAGTTTGATCTACATATTCGTTTAAAAGTCATTACAGTTAACTTATGTTCACAGCTTTCACCCTTACATTTACAGCTATTCAGTCTCTCTCTCACACGTATATACAGTATACGTATATATACATGTACGTATATGCATACACATATTTAATGCTCTATAATAACAATTCTCTTTTTGCTCCCCAAATGTTTGTCCAATATTCAACCATAGGAAGCCACTATTCTTCCGTTTTATCTGGATGTCTTCTGTTTATTAAATGTGTTAGCAAGTCCGTGTCTTTCATGTCTTTTAATTTCAGCAGCCAATCATCCATCAGTGGGCTATCTCTGTGTTTCCAGTTTTGTGCCAAGATGATACATGCAGCTGTTACCATATATAGAATTATCCTCCAATGCTTAATTTCATCTCTTTTATTTAAAATGGAGGTCATGTTTAGCAAGTACAGTTTGGGTTTTAGTGGATATTTCATGTGTAGAATCTCTTATATATTGTCATGTGGATGTTAACCCAATTTTTTTTTATTTTTTATTTTTTATTTATTTTTTTTGCAATTCCACCACATGTAATATAATGATCCCACTGCTTCTTGACATCTCCAACACTTATTGTTTCCTGTTTTATACATTTTGTTTATGTTTGCTGGTGTAAGATACCATCTATGAGAAATCTTAAGGTGGCTTTCTTTTAAATCTTGGCATGCAGCAAATGTATTTATTTTTTTCCACGCTCCTTCCCATTTTTCCAATTTGATATCATATTTAAAATCTTTGGCCCACTTTATCATTGTCTATTTAATAACCTCTTATTCCAATTCTCTTGTAAGTAATAGGTTGTAAAATTTAGCTATTTTGTTCTTGTCATTCCAAATTATTGTATCTAATTCATTACTTTCTTCCGTAAATCCTTCTCTCTGTTTATCTTCTCTGAATCTATTTTTTAATTGTAGGTAAGTATTCCAATGCAGCTTGACTCCTTCAGATTCCTTCTCTTCTCTAGATCTTAGAATGAATTTGCCTTGTTTCAAAATGCCATGGGATTTTCAGTGTTTGTTTTTTTTCACAACAGGTTAACACAGCTTCCCCTTTATGAACAAATCATACTGGTGATCTAAACATTCCAGCTAAGAAACTGCTTGTAAAATCTTGCCTACAGAGTTACATTGTTAAATGGAAACCACAAAAATGCACATAATAAAGTAGTTTGCCATGCTCATGTTTACTGGAGGCTTTGGCTGGTTGCTAGGAGTACTACTTTCAAAAGGAATTTTGCATCCCTCAGATTATGGTTAAAAGTGCCCAAATAAAGATTATAAAGCAGCTTTAAATCAGAGTTAGTTCTACAAATCCTTGTTTGTCTGGGTACACTTGCCATAAACCCAGATTTAAACATCACACAAATCTCTTCCCCACCTTAGTTTGCTTAATCACTCAAGAACAGGAGCATGGAGTAGGCAAAAATGGGCTGCATTCATTAGCACATTGCTCATTCACACTGTGGTTTAATAAAGAGACTTAAAAAGTCAAACCTTAAAGAAAACAGGAAAAACTACCATTAGCAGTGACTATTAAGCAGAAATCACACTTTCAATTCCTTACTTCATACCTATTTGTTCGGATAGATAAGGAATATTGTACAAGCCATAGGACTGTAACATAACTAAGACAGTGCTGCTGGATTACCTTGATATGCATTTTTGCTTCTGAAATAAGCTGATATACCCCTTTATTCATAAAACTTAAAACCTAAGCAGTTATGTAGGCTTTAGAATAAAATCAATTTAACTTCGAATCTACAATAAGTAACTACAATGAGCAAATACTAAAAACAATTGTGATGGTTCCATCTGAAATTTTAAAACAGTACTAATAATATACATTTGGAAGAAGAATGACATAGCTGCTCTTAAACAAGGTTATCATCCTTGGAAAGATTATTATGCACGTGCTTTGGAGGAAAACAATGCTGTGCTAGATACCATCCCCAGAGTTTCCACAGAATATTCCAGAGCTCCCTGTCACACTCTTTCTGAGATCCCTCCTTTGAAACAAGATTTGGGAGGATACCCTAAATGCCACTAAGGCACCAGATCCTGTCTGATCTTGGATGCTAAGCAGGGTCAGCTCTGGTTAGTATTGGATGGGAGACCACCAATAAATAGCTGGTGCTGCAGGCTATATTTCAGAGGAGGGAACTGGCAAAACCTCTCCTGAGTATTCCTTGCCTAAGAAAACCCTATGAAATTCATAGAGTCACAATAAGTTGACAGGCAACTTGAAGACACAAGTTTGTTGTGGCACCAGAGTGCTCTGACTGAGAGGGCTAAATATCTCACAAAACTACAAATCCATAGCATTGAGGCATGGCAGTTAAAGTGGTGTCAAACTACATTATTTCTGCAGTGTGTCAGCAGCCTTGCCTCTACCAGAGAAAAATTTCTGTTGGATCAAAAGCATCCTGCAGCTGGAAGGAACTTCTATCCAGGGGAAAATTTTGCTGGACCCATGGCACTGTTATTTTGAACTTCAAATAATTATTTTTTTTAATTATATCCTGCCTTTCTCCCAGTGCTAGCCCCAAGGTGGGTTAGTTACCCCAACAATATTGTTGGAAAAAGAGTGCAATCAGGATTCTATCTCCTTCAGCACAGATGAATGAATCCCAGCTATTCCATGCTGAATTCTACAGTGGGAAAAACTGTACAATTCAACATGTGGTATTAGTGACTACATAAGTATCAAGACATTTTGACTTCTTCAAGGCATTTTTCTTGCCTTTATTGTCTTAAGGATGTGCAGAGAACAGCAACCCACCAGGGGGAGTATGAACATAAAAATGAAAATGGGACTGGCAAAAAAAAAAAAAAACAGTAAACCAGGAATATTACTGTAGTTAAAGATATTTCAGCTCCACGTTCAAAACACTGTAAATCTAAGGGAACCTTCTCACACATAAACGCATCTCTTGTTCCAATTGGCTTTGTCATTAAAATATAAAATCTATATTGCATTACAAATGTTTATTCTGCTTTATCTTCCACAAGAACATGAAATATTAACATAAATAACATACAATGGGTACAAAGTAAGTTAAGTCTCACATATGAAAATACTCTGAAGTTGGAGTCTTAACCGTAGTTACATGCTGAACTAAATGCTGTGGGACTAAAGTTTTGAGTAAACATGCTTACTGCACATATGGTAAACAGTCTTTTCCGATTTCAGACAACTCTGCAATAACTATGGAGACCTTATTTGAATGTGATTTGCACAGTACCAACAAAACAGTAAGACATGGTAACAAACTGTGAGTGAGAACTGTAAGCATGCAATGAAGACATTTGTTGTGACCTCATGGTACGATGAATGATGGTTCTACAAAAAAAATAGAAAGATCTTAAATTAGATCTTTCCTATTAATGACATATTCCTTAGAAACAATAACAAAAGTAGAAACATTCCAAACAATTTGTAGTATGAAAGCCCACTCATTTAATTATGCCACATAAGCACCTGAATTTTTCCTCCAGCTCTGAAAGATAAAATAACAAAGGTGGTTTATTCATTTGGCAAACACAATGGTGAACTCTGGCAGCCATTAGACACAGTTCTTCTAGCCTAGCGCAACAGGACCAGGACTATACAGGAAGAAAATCAGGATATCACGAAACTTCTTACAGTTCTCTGTTGCAGTTAGGGAAATTACAGTGTTATGACTGACTGTTCTAGGATATTGCCTGATTACTCACAAACTGGCAGGTACTGGTCGACCCCCGTATCCACGGGTTCAGTCTCCACAGTTTCACTTACCCACAT
This sequence comes from Gambelia wislizenii, assembly GCA_030847615.1. NCBI lineage: Eukaryota > Metazoa > Chordata > Lepidosauria > Squamata > Crotaphytidae > Gambelia > Gambelia wislizenii. The sequence continues at coordinate 365,709,562 of JAUMIR010000001.1, forward strand.
CTACAAAAATACGTTCTCTCTAGGCATTTCTAGGTCCTCCAAAGTGATTCTATGGTCAACTTCTGGTTATCATCTCATTGAAAATAATAGGGTTACCTATTATCCACAGTTTCAGGTATCCACAGGGGGTCTTGGAACGCAGATACCAGGGTCAACCTGTAATTGCAATACCTGAAGACTATGCTAACTTGTCTCAATGAAGAACTAAGGTTCATCTGAGACATGACAAAGCCCAACAACCTATCTCCTTTTTTTTTAAGGGCATTTATTGTCAAATAGCAGTATACTTTTGACAAAAACAAACAGCACCCCATACATTTAGGACTGCCAAGATTTCTTCCAGCAGAATGCTAGCTGTGATTTTAACGTGTGTGTTGCAAAATATATATATAAACATGAAACTTTTCTAGTCATTGCAACTGCTTCACCACCTGAATTTCTGCCTGCTCCAAAACTGGTGTCAAGCATAATAGTCTCATCAGGAGGAAAATGGCAATACAGTACTATACATCAAATATTAGACAACAAAGATACATGGCTAAAGATTATCAAGAATGAAACAGAGAGGAAACAATGATCCTTGATCTACCCAGTTAAATGATGTTAACTAGTACATGGTGAAGTAAAAATTAATGGACAGAAGTTGACACTAGAAATGACAGTAGAGTTGTCCCTTCATATTCACTGGGGTTGGGTTTCAAGACCACCCATGAATACCAAAATCCGTGAATACTCAACTCCCATTATATGCAATGGCATAGCAAAATGGTGTCCCTTATATAAGATCGCAAAATCAAGGTTTGGATTATTATTTTTTTAAGAATATTTTGAAGCCATAAATACTTAAATCCATGGATATGGAGGGACAACTGTATTCAGAAACTAATGTAAAAACATTTCAGCTTCACAGGATTTTCTCTTACTGTTCTTAAAAGATACCATTCTTGCATAAAGGAAGTGATAGGGAAAATTTTGTATTAAACCACTGATTCACAATCTCTGATTCACACACACACAAATTCAATCACCTGTGGCCTTCATTCAATTAATGAATTTTATCTATTTACATATGTTAACTAGCTTACAAGTCCTAAGATATTTGTAATCAACAATGCAACAGTGATTTTAACTTCATTAACGCTGCAAACCTGGGAACAAGTCTTATTGAACATAATGGGACTTACTTCTGAGTAGATCTTTTGGATGTTTTTGTACTTGGTATACCTCACTTGCTTACAAAGTTCCTACCTTTCTCTGTGGCCATGTGTAATATATATTTATCCAGTTAGGGTAGCATTTCTTGCATCTGATAATGATCATGTCACAATAAATGTGCTGTTCTTTAACATGCTGCAAAGCTTTCCCCCCCCACCCTTCTTTCTGCTACAACACCACAGTAACACTACTCCTCTGGAGACTGCTAAAAGTAGAGAACATCTGAGAAAGTTACCTAGGGTCGCATACACTGGGAGAGCTCAAACCCAAAGTGAAGGATAACTGATAAGAGCAAGAGGGAGGGAGGGAAGGATTAAAGAGTTGCCACATGTCCCTTATTGTAAAGGATGTCCCCTGTTTGAGGATTGGAAAACTTTTCCTTTAATAGAGACCAGTGGTTCTTAACCTGGAGTCTGTGGAACCTCAGGGGTCTGCAATGTCCTCACTGCGGATCCGCGAAGCCTTGAAAGTTGCTTGGCCCACCTCCTCCCTGCAGTGGAGCAGCCACATGACAAGAGTCAAAGCAAAGGCTGGTTGGCTGGCTGGGCCTGTGCACTGCCATTCAATCCACTCCAGTGACAAGCTTGCAGCAAGCAGGAGAAAAGTCTTGCCTTCCCCTCCAGTGCCTCTGAGGGAAGGTTTATTGGATGGTGTAATTGTCTTATTATTTGGTATTATTATTATGTGATATTATTGTTGTTGTTGTTGTTGTTGCTATTGTTGTTATTATTATGGTTTTAAATCCTGAGTTAAGTCTTAGGGGTCTGTGGCAACAAAACATGTTTAAAGGTGGTCCCTGGTAAAGAAAAGGATAAGAACCATTGATATAGACTAAATAAGATGCCAAAAAAAATCCTGTATTTTTGTGTGTGGGCTCCTCATAAAGAGACAAATAATCATGTAATGTATGATTGAACAATATATTGGTTTTATAGAGAAATACACAGCTAAGTTAACTTAAATCAATATTTTCATTTGGTATACTGTCAAAAGACAGCTTTGTTAGAAGCTACTTGCTGACCGCAGACCCTACCCATCGTGAATATTTATTTATTTATTTTATATGCCGCCTTTCTCCCAGAATGGGACCCAAGGCAGCTCACAACATATAAAATCCAATTAAAAATTAAAAACAATTAAAACCATGATGATTTAAAAGATGTAATATAAAATATATAAAAGTTAAGTTAAAAGAATAATAATACAGTTGTCTCTTCATATTCACTGGGGTTGGTTCCAGGACCCCTCACCCCTGGGTGGATACCAAAATCTGTGAATACTCAAGTCCCATTAGATGCAATGACATAGCAAAATGGTGTCCCTTATATATAAGATGGCAAAAATCAAGATTTGCTTTTTGGATTATTATTTTTTTAAAGAATATTTTCAAGCTGTGAATACTTAAATCCGTGAATGCCAAATCCGTGGATATGGAGGGACAACTGTTATTATAATTATGTTGTGCTCCGCCTTGATTCCCCAGGGAAAAGGCGGAATATAAATAAATTACATTATTATTGTTGTTGTTATTATTATTATTACCAAATCCGTGGATACGGAGGGCCACCTGTACAGGATGTCTCCCTCACTGCTGTGTTGAAAACTCGGGCCTCACTAGCGGAGGGAAGGAAGGCGGGCGCGGCGAGGTGCCCCCAGAGGGCTGAGCAGACAAAGGCTCCGAGGAAGCGCTCCTTCTGCCGGCCTCCCTCTGCCTCTCCCTCAGGGCGCTCCAAGGCATCCTCCTCGTCGCCATGGCAACCGGACAACTTGCAGCCTCCTTCGCCCCGGCCTCAGCCTCCGAGTTTGCCCGCTCTCGACGCCTCACGTCTTCCCCCACAGACACACAAACCACACACACAAACTCCCACAACACACGCGACTCACCCGCATTGCCCTCCCGTGGAGGCGGCAGTGGCGGTGGCAGCTCCTTCCTCGGCACCTTCGCACTTGCAGAAACTTTCCTCCTTGCCAGGGCGCCGCGGATGGTACAGGGGCCGCGCAGGGACAAAGTAACTCGGAGCGCGAAGATGTCACTGGTTGCTGCCTTTCCTGGCGGGGCTGGTCAGCTGAGGAGGAGGAGGAGGGACTCTCTTCCTTGACCCTCGGGTTTAAGGGCGTTTCTCCAGGGTGGTGAAAGAGTTGCCCTTGGAGATTATCACACTAGACTGTTATAGTGCTATTTAACTGCTCTGGCTGCCTCCTGTGGAATCTTGGGATTTGTAGTTTAAGGGAAGGGCATTTAGAACTCTCAGTCAGAGTGCTCTTAGGCACTTGGTTTTTTTCATTGTCCCAACTATACATAGAAATGGGAAATACAATGGCATGGACAAGCCTCACTTTGGTATTCAATGATATATCTCATCTAGTTCTTTCATAGTTGCCCTTCCAAGTCCTAATCTTCTTCTGATTTCTTGACTGTAGTCTCCATTTTGATTTATGAGTGAGCCAAACTATAAGAAATATTTTTACTATCTCAATGGACAATATCAAACTATACCTTTATAGTACTATCATTTCACTTTAATTGCTCTGGCTCCCTCCTGTGAAATCCTGGGTTTTACAATTTAGGGAGGGGCATTTAAAAATCTCAGCCAGAGAGGTCTTAGGCCTCACTAAATTCCACAGGATGCAACCAGAGCAATTAAAGTGGAATAATAGCACTATAACAGTATACTGTCATAAAGTCCCTTACCTCAGCTGACCTGCTTTTGTGTCTATTTGCCAGAGTGGTTTTTGGCATTACTTTTGTGAACAGTAAACTGCTCTAGCCACAACCCATTCCAGTCAAGAGTCCCATCCAAAACTTTTCACTTTGACATCACCATTTTAAATCCATTGGCTGGAAGGGGAAAGGAGAAAAAAGAAGACTATGATTTCACTGACACATTTGCTACTATGTTTGCGTAATATGAAGGAGGTAAGAAGCAGCCATTGTATGCCTCTTTGAGTCCCAAATCAGGAAAAAAGCAAGGTAGAAATAAAGATAATAATAACAGTAACAATAACCATGAGTCCATTGCCTCTGTGGCTGGTGCTAGACTGCAGAAATAATGCAGTTTGACACCACTTGGCTCCAACCTATGGATTTCTGGGATTTGTAGTTTTTTGTGCCACCTGAGCTCTCTGACAGAGAAAGGTAAATATCTCACAAAAACTACAACTCCCAGAATTCCATAGCATTGTGCCATGGCAGTTAAAGTGGTATCAAACTGCATTATTTCTGCAGCGTGGCAGCAACCTCTCTGCATGTGAATTCATGCAGAATTCCCACAAAAGCATCTATAAAAAGGACAACACCGGTTTGGGCATTTTCTACTTCCCATACATTCCAAATGCTTTGCAGGACAGATCTTTCTTGTTGTTAACTGCTGTCAGATCAACTTCGACTTCTGGTGGCCCTATGAATGAGAGATCTCCAAGTTACCCTGTTATCCGCAGCTCTGTTCAGGACTTGCAAACTCAGGACAGTGGCTTCATTGAATGAGTCAACTCAGCTGTAATGTGGTCTTCCTCTTTTCCTACTGCTTTCTACCTTACCAAGCATTATTGCCTTTTCTAGTGAGTCATGTCTTCACATGATATGGCCAAAGTACAACAGTCTCAATTTAGTCATCTTGACTTCTTGGGAGAGTTCAGAGTGGATTTGCTCTAGGGCCCATTTATTTGTCTTTTTAGCAGTCCACAGTATCTGTAGAACTCTCCTCCAGCACCACATTTCAAAGAAGTTGATTTTCTTTCCATCATCTTTTTTCACTGTCCAGCTTTCACAACCATACATGGAAATGGGAAATACAATGGCATGGAAAATCCTTACTTTAGTATTCAATGTTGTATCTTGACACTTCAGGATCCTTCATAGCTGTCCTTACAAGTCAAAGCCTTCTTCTGATTTCTTGACTACAGTCTTCATTTTAATTAATATCTGAGCCAGGATATAGGAAATCTTTGGCTGTTTCAGTGTCTTCATGGTCTGCTTTAAAGTTATGTTAATCATCTGCAGTCATTATTTTTGTTTTCATACAACCATAGAATCATAGAGGTGGAAGAGACCACAAGAGCCATCCAGTCCAACCCCTTGCCATGCATGAACACAAAATCAAATCATTCCCAACAGATGGCCATCCAGCCTCTGCTTAAAAACCTCCAAAGAAGGAGACTCCACCACACTATGATGCAGTGTACTCCACTTCCGAACAGCTCTTACTGTCAGTAAGTTCTTCCTAATGTTTAGATGGAATCTCTTTTCCTGTAGTTTGAGTCGATTGCTGTGTGTCCTAGTCTCTGGAGCAGCAGAAAACAAGCTTGCTCCATCATTGATAAATACAGTATGTTGAATAGCACTGGGCGCAGGACAGAACCCTGTGGCACCCCGCTGGTCACTTCTTTCCAGGATGAAGAGGAGTCATTGGTGACTACCCTTTGGATTCAGTCCATCAACCAATTACAAATCCACCTAACAGTTGCATTGTCTAGCCCACAGGTTACTAACTTTTTTGCAAGGATATCATGCAGGACTTTGTCAAAGGCCTTACTGAAGTCAAGATACACTACATCCACAACATTCCCTTCATCTACCAAGTATGTAACTCTATCGAAGAAAGAGATAAGATTAGTCTGGCATGACTTGTTTTTCAAAACCCCTGTTGACTTTTAGTGATCACGGCATTCCTTTCTAAGTGCTTACGGACTGTCTGTTTAATAATCTGCTCTAGAATCTTTCCTAGTATGGATGTTAGGCTGACTGGGCGATAATTATTTGGGTCTTCTTTCCCCCCTTTTGAAAGATGGGGACAACATTTGCATTTTGTGTGCGAATGGGGGCCAAGATTACGAACTGGGAGGTTTAGCTACAATGATGTAGCTACATCTGCTGATTCTTTCCCCCCAGCATCTTTTAAGCCATGCAACCCCCTCATCAACAGAGAAATTCTATGGGGAATCTACTTGGAGAGTGTTGGATGTGTCATCACTCACTGCTTTGCTCTCCAGTACCTCAGAAATTCCTCTGTTAGAGGTCTGCATTGGTTAAAAGGTAGGTCTGGGGGGGGCATTTTCAGTCATTGCAAGGAGCTTAAAACTGAATTATTGTAATAATAATGTCATATATTGGGCTTACAACATTGTAATTACTGAACAGGATGCCAGCCAGTATGCATGAGTACATAAGGAAATGACTGATCTTTTTGTGCTAGCTTTTCATGTATGTGAAGGGAGGTATTCAAATTTATGTATTTATTTATTTATTTTATATTCCTCCTTTCTCCCAAGACAAGATCCAGGACCTGAAAAGTGTATTTGAATGTACCCAAATATTCCTGGGTACACGTGACAACCGGCATAGGAGTGAGTGAGGGAATGTATGCACACAGGTGCACAGCATCCATTCTTTTCGTCTCGGCCACCATGCTGCCTCTTCTCATTCTGTTTTGCCATTTGGACTAACGGAGACTGGCACAGTCTTTGGGCAGCTTGTTAACATCAAGAATGCTGAATCGTTATGCCATGCACCGAAAAATCATCCATCTGTCCACAGGGAGCCGAGAATATACCTTTGCTTATAGAACACAACCTTTAATTACTAACACAGACAACATTACTAGAAGCACTAATGTGGTAGAATTCAAAAACATAGCTGTGTTAGTCTGGATCATTATGCAAAGGGATCTTGTAGCACCTCTGAGACTAACTGAGAGAAAGAAGGTGGTAGCATATATTTTCTGATGAAGTCTCCTTCATCAGATGCATAAGTCTATGAAAGCTTATGCTACCAATTTCTTTCTCTTGGTTAGTCTCAAAGGTGCTACAAGATCCTTTTGCATAGAAGCACTAATAAATGAGTTGTGGTAGTACGGTAACCTTTGCCAAAGTCCAAACTATTGTGAGCCACTCTTGCAAGTTACATAATCTTTATTTACCTTAGATTAATGGAATGTTAACAATAATTATAATAGGAATTGAACTACAATAAAAATCCTAATTTTACTAATGCTGGCTACAGTAGCAATAGTGATATACACTGATATATACACCTACCCATGAACAAATTCAGAGTAGAATTCCAACGTCTAGAATTCCATTGGTAACTGATAAAATTACTGGCAATAGTAAAGTCTTTCTCAATATAAAACAATAGTATAAATTAGTTACATCAGGTGTTCTTTCCTATCCATTGCCTTCTACTTAAATCATGTGCTATGTTGATTAGAATAATTTATTTAAACAAGCTTTAGATGCCCCCAGCCAAGAGTATAAACCTAAAGTAACATTCTGTATTCCTATTTAGGCATTTCAAATATTAAACGGTGTGAACAATTTCATCTGACATATTAACGTAAGGCCGAACTGTCATTCTCAGTTGCTGCCATTTACCAATATCATATATCCTCCTGCCCATATTACTACTTCTATCCTCGTTACTACTAAGCAGCGTATGTGTTATAGCCATGATTGCTCTCCTCACAAGTGGAATGCTTTATAATCACTACAATAAATAGGGCTCAGGTTCACAAATTATGCAAGCAGAAAGATATGTTACAGGGTGCTGCATGGACAGACTCTGTTGTGCTATCATTCCATTCTCCATTGAATAAGATTGGCTATATAATAATAATAATAATATAATTTATTTATATACCACTTTAAAAATATACCTGTCAGAGATCTAGAGGTGCAGATCAATTGAAGCTGTTGAACATTGGTGTGCAAGTGATTTTAAACCAACTTGCAGATTAATGGGAGTGCAAATCATGACTTAAAACGAACTTTCATTTCATCCTTTCCTCTCTGAACTTCACAGAACTCTGGTCTATGCAAATAACAGGAAATAAATAAATAAATAAATAATTATTTATACCCCACCCCTCTGTTAAAACAATTGGGGCGGCTTACAAAAATTAAAATACAGTACAGATAAAAATCCCTAAACACCCCCACCCTCCCCCATAAAAAAAATTAAACAAATATAAATTAAAAGCAACTGTCTAAAATCACATTTAAAAACAATAAATACAATAAATAGCCAGCGGACTAAAAGAGGCCAGGATCCCCTGAGGCCAGGATCTAATTAGGAAATGCCTGCCGAAAGAGATCCGTCTTCAGTGCTTTTTTAAAGCTACTCAGGCTTATCATCTGACGGATCTTGTTCGGCAGGTCATTCCACAATTTGGGGACGATTACCGAAAAGGCCCTCGGGGAGGTTGCAGACAGCCTAGACTTCCACTCACCTCTCTAAGAGTTTCCAGAAAGCATGATTGTAAGAAATGGTTCTAGTGGTGCTAGGAATTATTTGCCCACATTGAACATTTCATATTGAACACTTCTGATGATGTGTGACATACATGGCACTTAAGAGTGTGATGCTATGACTATTCCCATTTTTCTCACTTGCTTATGCAAATACAGTATAGTGCAATACCCAATAATGCATTTTTAAATGCTATAGCTGCCCTCTTCTCTATTAGCTTCACAAAGCAATTTACGAGGTACACACTTTCACAGTTGTATACAGCTTTGTGCATTGATGACTTTTATCTGAACCACTAACATTAGTTTCCATAAATACAATTCCCCATTTGAGAAACAGTAAACTCAGTTGGTACTTCATCTCATAGCAACACTGGCTTCTATTTACTGTTGGCAAAAGAGAATAGATGCCTCTGAGACTCAGGGCTTTCACAGTGCAACTAAAACGGCAGTCTTTCATTTTAGGATATCTCCATAACACTTCCCCTGAGAAAAGTGGTAAATATCTTGCAAATATGGATACAAATACGTTAATTACATTTGACACCAACTTTCAAAACGTATACCTACTGCTGACATTTTCTATGCTACTTATTTTTATTTCAGTAATTATACTCCTTCTTTCAATGATAAAATCAAACTCAAAGCAGCATACAAAAAGACATATATATTACACAAGATTAAACACAATTCTAGCAATAAAATAAAAGAAGCAGAAAGAGCATCTTTATTGCTCTCATCAGTAATAGGCTCAAATGTCAGCAGGGGCTCTAACCTTAAAATGCACACTGAAATAAAACAAGGCCCATTGACAAATAGCGGGAGAGAGGGCAGGGAGGGGGGCAAAGCTCCTGAAAGACTATTATGGTACATACTTTCTGAAAGGCCATCTTTCATCTCATCACTATCTGTGCTTTATTGTTGAAGAGATGGTGGAGAGCATCCATTTATGCAATAGGCAGGCTGCTCTTGATGAGAATTCAGATAAAGGACAAATCAAGACAAAAGTATGTCTTAAATCCACTTAACATGATAGATTTAACACAAGGCTAAAGAATCAGCATAAAAAGGTTTGTTACTCAATTGGACTAGTGTACTGGTATGTTTGAGGGCATAGGAGAATGGTTTCAGAACCATAAGTCTGGCACTACCTTTCCATGCTGATGGGATTTCGTGCTCCTGTGAGGTAAGAGGTTATGATGGCAGCTGTACTGTTGGTAGGGTCATCAGACAGGCTCTTGCTGAGGAGCCAGACTAAGGTCTTGTCTATATGAGAGGGGGGAAAATATGAACACATCCGAAAAAGCAGCCATTCGCAATGATGCAACCTATCTTCACGGTGAAAAGAGCCCCCCCCCAACTCCATATGACCCCCTAGCCAAATGGCAGCTGTGAATGATTTACTTATAATTTTAAGTCTGCTACTGCCAATTAAAAAAAAAAAAAAAAAAACAGTTTCCCATGGTGCATACAAGTGATAGTTCGTATCTGCAAAAAAAGAAAGAAAGAGAAAGTAAAGAGTATAAGATTGCTGTTTTATTGACTTACCAGACCCTCACTTAGCTAAAAATCCAAACATGCCGGTCACAGACACTTTCCCTGTTTGCTAGCCCCGTCCCCCATGCTCATCTCGCCAATCGGATTATACTGCCTGTTCGTATCTATGAGAATGAAAGTGTTCAAATGATCACACATTCGCCTGTCATACAGAACTTTTTTAAAAATCCAGATAGAGCCCCAGACACAACACACAGAGACTTTGCAGTGGATTTGGCTACCCCCCTTCTGAATGACATGTATTTATTGTATATGTCCGTATGAATGGATCACCGTACGTTCGCATCCCATTCACATTATTTTGACTGTATAGACAAGACCTAAATGTGCCAAACAGCTCCTGGGCAGCAGCAATAGTGGACGGTAATGCTGGTGGAAGAGCTCTCAGAGACAAACAGCAATGGCACCATAGTTAACGTTTGATATTATTGTGCAGAGGGAGGCATGGTAAACCACCTTTTGATGATCTTTTATAATGAAAACTCTATGATGAGACAGTCCAAAATGAAACAAGAGACAGTGCCAGACAATCAAACTCCCAGGTCAGTTGCCACTCAATGAGTTACTGGGATATGACAGAGGACAGCAATGAGCAGAGCTGTGGCTAATGATGCAGATGGACTCAAGCTGAAAGGACTTTCAGTTGTTGACATGCTCAGAAGCAAAAGGAAAGTCTGAAGCTGCACAACACATACTATAGGAACATGGAATGTGAGAAGCATGAATCAGGGGAAGCTAGACATAGTAAAAACAAGCAGTAGTGGGGATGACACTGACGGAGGATCTCTCAGAGACATCAATGGCACCATGGCACCATAGCTAACCCTTGTTAGTACTGTGCAGAGGGAGGCACAGTAAACTTCCTTTTGAAGATATTTTACCACAAAATGTAAACCCTATGTAAACAATTCAAAAAGAAACAAGAGATAGTGTCAGAAGATGAAACTCCTAAGTCAGATGGCACCTAACAAGCTACTGGGGTACAGCAGAGGACAACTATGACTACCACTGTGGCTAATGATGCAGCTGGACTCAAACTGAAAGGATGTTCAGCTGTTGACATGCTCAGAGGCAAAAGGAAATTCCAAAGCTGCCCAACACATATTAAAGGAACATAGAATGTGAGAAGCATGAACCAAGGGAAGCTAGACATAGTACAGTTGCCACTCTGTATCCATGGATTTGGGATCCACAGATTTCACCATCCACATCTTGAAAATATAAAAAAAAAAATCCAAGAAGCAAACCTTGATTTTGTCATTTTATATAATTACTATGCCATTGTGTATAATGGGACATGAGCATCCACAGATTTTGATATCCACAGGCAGTCCTGAAACCAAACCCCAGCAGATAACAATGACCCACTGTAAAACAAGAAATGGAACATATAAACATTGCAATACATGGCATGAGCAAGCTAAAGTGGACAAGAATGGGACATTTTGAGATAGATAATTACACAGTATTTTACTCAGGAAATGAAAATCTAAGAGGAAATGGGGTGGCATTTATAGTGAGGAGAGATGTAGAAAAATCAGCTAGAGGATATACAGTTGCCCTCCATATTTGCGGCTTTCACTTTCACGGTTCCAATTATTTGCAGTTTGCTCAGCAAGCATCCCATTTAAATCAGCTTCTCTCCCTTGCACACAAGGGAGGGGAGATGATTTAAATAGAGCACTCCACAAGCAAACCGTGCCCAACACCCCACTTTCCTGGGGCTTGGCTCCATTTGGAGTGGAGAGCCAAGCCCCGAGAGCACGGGGAGTTAGAGGCAAAGGTGCTTTTCAGCCACCACCCCCGCCCTTCCCAAAGTGGGGATGGGGCTTTTCAAGTCCCATCACCACTGTGGGAAGCACAGGGGTGGCTGGCAAGCCCCCCCCCAGCTAGCCAGCCACCCCTGTGCCCTTCCTGAAGCACCGATGGGGCTCTCCAGCCCCATCGTGGCTTCGGGAAGCACACAGGGGAGTGGCTGGCAAGCCTCCCCTTCGTCTAGTCAGCCACCCCTCCACCCTTCCCGAAGCCACGATGGGGCTATCCAGCCCTATCGTGGCTTCAGGAAGTGCGTGGGGGGCTGGCTGGCAAGCCTCTCCTTCCTCCAGCCAGCCACCCCTCCACCCTTCCCGAAAACGTGATCGGGGGGTAGCTGGCAAGCCTTCCCCTCATCCAACCAGCCCCATCATGCTTTGGAAAGGGTGGAGGAGTAGCTGACCGGGTGAGCGGGAGGTTTGTCAGCCACCACCACCCCACACTTCCCAGAGCAGCAAATGGGGTTGAAAAGCCCTGTCACCACTTTGGAAGGGCGGGGGGGGAGGGGTTGCGGGCCAACAGGGGGAGGCGTATTTTTATTTGTGTTTTTTTCACATTTGTGAGGGTCTTGCGCCCCTAAGCCCCACGAATTTGGAGGGATGATGTAATGCAAGTTGACCAAATCATGTCAAAAAGACTTCTGGGAAAACACATCAATATAACTTTAATCCAAGTTTAATCCAACTACAGAAGCAGAAAAAGAAGACATTGAAAGAGTCTATGCTGGAGTCTAGGATGAAACTGATCACACATCAAAACAGGACTTCTTGTTAATAATAGGAGATTGGAGTGCAAAAATAGGAAATAGAGCAGAATCAAAGATTGTAGGAAGATTTGTCCTAGAATCATGAAATGAAGCAGGAGAATGACTGATTGAATTTTGCAAGATCAACAGTTTGTTCATCACAAACACATTCTTCAAGCAACCCAAGAAGCAACTGAATACTTGGACATGACCTGATAGCCCATATAGAAATCAAATAAATGATATACTGTAATTGGAAGCTGGACAGTGAAGAAAGCTGATAGAAAGAAAATCAACTCCTTTGAAATGTGGCAATGGAAAAGAGTTCAATGGATACTGTGGACTGCTAAAAAGACAAACAAATGGGTCCTAGAGCCAATCACGCCTGAATTCCCCCTAGAAGCCAAGATTACTAAAATGAGACTGTTGTACTTTGGCCATATAATGAGATGGCATGACTCACTAGAAAAGACAATAATGCTTGGTAAGACAGAAGGCAGAGCCAGTATGGCTTAATGGTTTGAATGCTGGACTATGACTCAGGAGACCAGAGTTCAAATCCCTGCTCAGCCATGAAAACCCACTATGTGACCTTGGGCAAGTCACACTGTCTCAGCCTCAGAAAATCCCATGATATGGTCACCTTAGGGTCACCATAAGTCAGAAATGATCTGAAGACATACAACAACAACAACAACAACAACAACAACAGCAAGGTAGAAGGCCATAGAAAAAGGGAAAGGCCATATTCAAGATAGACTCAATTGAGGAAGTCATGGCCATGAGTAGAGATGTGATGATAATTTGTTGCTGTTCGCTAAACTTATGAGATCATGGTTTCTTGGTGCATTTATATTTCTCTTTACAAGCTGAGAAGTTTGCCAGCTTACTTGCCCAGGTGTGAGAATTTGCATATAGTTCATTCTATGGGTAATGGGATGTGGTGAGCACTTCAGTTTGATGTCCAGGATGTTTTTATTGCTTGAGTAATAAAAGTAAAAGTGCCTCAGCCATTCAATTTAATTATGTGGATCATGGGCTTTGTCTAGTGGGGCAATTTACCCTGGCTTTGTCCCATGTCAGACCCCTTTAGTCCAAACAACACAGGGCTCTGGACAGTCCTGACAATGTCTGTGGTGAAGCCAGGGTAAACCCCTTTAAAATGTTTCAAAATAACCCCTGAATAAACACAGATGGGTCCGACACGGGAACACAGGAACCTGTACCTGCACACCAGGCTATATTGCCGGATGATGACCATGACACTGGCCCTGCTCTGAAGCTGGGAAAGAGGCCCCCAGGACCTGACCAAGGCCCCCTACATGTGACCAGCCTTCATCACATACTGAGGGCCTCCTTCCTGGCTTCAAAGAGTGTGACACACAACAACATTGGAGGCACCCGCCAGGGCCGGTTTAACCAGTCTGCCAAATCAGCATTGGCAGGGGGCCCCAAGGTCAAGGGGGGCCCCTGCTGATCTCCTTATCTGACAAAGGAGACAGCCAGGAAACAGCAGGGAGGAGCTGCTGCTTTGTAGCCCCCTCCTACCCTCCTCCTCCAAAAACTTACTGCTGGCTTTCTTAAAAAAACAAAAAAAACCCAGTGTCTCCCAAACTAGAAAGAGAAAGAAGCAGCAGCCCTCGCGGCAGAAGCTGGAGGGAGTTTGCTGCTGCAAAAGGAAGCCAGTCAGGCATGTCGGAAAGGGGTGAGTGTGTGTGTATGAGAGAGAGGGGGAATTTGAGGGTTGTCTCTTTCCCTCAGAAAGGGTTTCTTTATTCCTTCCTTCCTTCCTTCCTTCCTTCCTTCCTTCCTTCCTTCCCTTTCCTTCCTTCCGTCCACATAAAATCCCCTCCAGTCCATCCTTCCTGCTGCTCTTAACATGTCCTGGTTCCTCTCCCCTCCCTTTTCCCCTTGGTCTTCTTCAACTTCCTTCCCTTGCTACCAACTGAGTTCAGCCTGCAAAAGAAATTTGTGTATGTTTGCCTATGTGCCTTCAAGTCATTTCTGATTAAGGCAAACCTACCATGGGGTTTTCTAGGAAAGGTTTGTTCAAAGGGGGTGTGCCTTTGCCTTCCTTTGAGGCTGAGAGAGTGTGACTTGCCCAAGGTCAGCCAGTGGGTATTCATGGCTGAGTAAGGATTCAGACCCTGGTCTCCATAGTCATAGTGCAATGCTGAAACTTCTACAACACTCTAGCTCTTTTAACAGAAGAATATAAAGAATACAGTATACATTAACAATTTGGAGTAATATTACTGGGAACAATGGTTTTATTGTTGTCACTAAAACACCAGTATCCTATTAGTGTTATGTGAGAGACATTGGCCTAGAGCAGTGGTTCTTAACCTTTTCTTTACCAGGGACCCCCTTTAAATATCTTTTGTTGCCCCAAGACTTAACTCAAGATTCAAAACCCTAATAATAATAGCTAGCAACAACAACAACAATACAATTACACCATCCATTAAACTTTCCCTCAGAGGCACTCTTGCTTCTTCCTGCAAATCTGTGGCTGGAGTGGATTGAATGGCAATGTGCAGGCCAAGCCAGCCAGCCTTTCCTTTGGTTTCTGTCACATGGCTGCTCCACTACAGGGAGGAGGTGGGCCAAGCAGCCTTCAAGCCTTTGTGGACCCCCTGTGAGGACATTGCAGACCCCAAGTTAAGAACCACTGGGCTAGAGAATGCTGGAAAAGGAACAATGCAACCAGACCTTGAGAAGGGTGCTGGCAGGGGGATTCTGGGAGGTGTAATCCAAGAGTAACTTTCCCAGGCTCTGAATGCAGCCTAGAATCATAGAATCATAGGGCTGGAAGGGATCCCAACAGCCATCCCATCTGATCAGCTTCTGCCCTGGAGGAACACACAATCCAAGCATTCCTGGCAGATGGCCATCCAACCTATGTTTTAAAAAGCCAAAGAAGGAGACTCCACCACACTCCAAGGCAGTGTATTCCACTTCCGAACAGCTCATACTGTCAGGAGGTTCTTCCTAATATTCAGGTGGAATCTCTTTTCCTGTAGTTTGAACCCATAGCTCTGTGTTCTAGTCTCTGGAGCAGCAGAAAACAAGCTTGCCCCATCCTCAGTATGACATCCCTTCAAATATTTAAACATGGCTATCACGTCACCTCTCAACCTTCTCTTCTCCAGGCTAAGCATGCCCAGCTTCCTAAGCCGTTCCTCATATGTCAATTATTTAATACAGTAGGCCCCTCTTATCCACTGAGGATTGCTTCGGGGGGGGGCGTGAATTCTGAACACCATGAATAATAGTGAACGCCATTGAAAATAATGGGACTTCTGGTTTAAAATACCATAGGGTTGCCTTGGAGGGCCTAGAAAATGGCTAGGGAGGACACATTTTCTAGGAAGCCTCTATGGTAGGTGTGCTGTTTTGTGTCCCATGGATAATGAATCCATGGATACGGGGGTCCTACTGTAATCTGAGCATCCTGTATTGTGAATAGGTTAGGTTACATTGACCTGAGATAAACATATGGGAGCCCCAAAATAAAGCATTGCAGGGGGCCCCAAAATTCCTTAAACCGGCCCTGGCACCCGCCAATGCCGACTGGCCTGTGTGTACAGACATTTGCCTGTTTTGTTGCAGTAATGTGGGGGATCCAGGCCAGCTCTGGGGCAGAATACTCTGGTGGTGTATTTTAGCCAGTGTAGACAAGCCCTCAGTCAAAGTAAATTGAATTACTTCACTATGTCTAAAGATAAACATGGACAATTCTTCCTTGTTAGACACTGTGGAAGGGAAAGACAGTTGAGCATTTTATGGCCCTCACCATTCACCACCCAAAGGTTTAGTGGAAGGTTAGGTAATTTATCTGCTTTCCCCTTTTCTTTCTGTTTTGCTTTTCACACATGTTTACTAAGTTATACTGAAGGCAGCTGTTTACCTTGCCCATTGTACATAAGCATACACAGCTACAGTAAGATCACCTGGATAACTTGATATTCCCCATTTTAATTGAGAGTCTCAGTCATGTAAATTTAGATTACTCTGCTTGGCTACAGGTGGGGGCAGGGGGGAGGAGAGGAATAATTGCATTCTAAACACATGCCATCCTCTGTGAACAGAGGTTTATGGATCACACTGCTAATTGTAAGAAGAGTTAGGGAGGGAAAGACAGCTGACTGTTTAATGGCCCTCGTTCTTCAGGAATATGACAGGAGTGGTTCTGGTTCTGTGAGGGAGGACTCAGTTTAAATATCTGGTGCTTCAAACAAAAGCAAGAAGAGTAATATAATCCCCACCTTTCAGAGGTGGAAAGAATAAAAATAACATTTTATGTCACAAAGCCTTGAGTCTGCAAGACCTGAGCAGAGCTGTTGCTGACAGTGTGACTTGAAGGTGTTTCATTTGTGGCGTTGCTATAAGTCAAAGTCAACTTGAAAGCATTTAACAATAACAAAGTATTAAATGCTTCCTTAGCCAGGAAAACTACATATCAAAAAAAGTTCATTGCTGTTGTCTTGGCCTTTTATTTTTCTCTACTCCCAAAGTTATTATTGCCACACGTTGAAGCAGTAAATATGTACTATTGTAAAATCTGTTGTTGTAAATAATAAAAGCAGGACAGGGAAACAATTAGCATGTTTTGGTCATCAACTGTAAGGCCTCTTTTTTAAATGAGAGAAAAAAGCTTTTTTTCAGGGCCAGCCTTATCATTTGGCAGAGGGAAATGACTGCTTTAGGGGAACAGATGCAGCAGCAAATTCTTAGTTAATTAATGTTTTATAATTATATTTTCACTGTCAGGGAAGGAAATGGGTGTGGGGTTTTCTTTGCCACATGACAAAACAACATGGCTGAGATGACTTTGAGCATTATGTGCCTTGACTTCATTTGAGGCAGGGGAGAGGTACTCTGCTGCTTTACCTCAGACTGTCCTGGGCCAGCCCTGTTCTTTTGGCCTACAAGCCTTTAAAGCCTTTACATTAAAAAAAAGTTTCTTCCTCATATTTATTGATTGCTGTTTTTTTGTTTTGTTTTGTTTTTTTAAGCAAAGTTGATGTAGATTTCAAATCAAAGTAATCAGAGGAATACTTCCATATTACTGATCTAGTATGTTTAGAAACCAATGTCACTGTGGCTGCTAACGGCTGAATTACAAAACAAATATTTCACAGTGCTTGCAATGAACTGTGTCTATGACCACACATGACCCAACATGTCCTTAGGGACTATCTAAAAGCTGCAGTTGCTGCAGAACACAACACCCTTTCTCATAAAAAGAAAAAGAGCCTGAATAGGTAAGCTGCTACAAGCTTAGTTCAAGAGCAACTTGTTGTCTATGATGGATCTTTGTGGTATTGGTTGGTTTGGATTTAAAAACTCTTAAAGCTTCAATCCCAACTACCTCCACATTTACCTGGGAGTAAATCTCATTAAATACAATGAGGTTACATTTGAGGAGACATAGGACTTTTTCAAACGGTAAAAAAAAACAACTGAGGAGGTCGGGAGAAGAACGGGGCTATTGCGCTTACAGAGCCCTGTTTCAGATGACCCAGTCCTCCTCCGTCCTCCTCCCGTCCTCCTCCTAACCTTCCCCCATGCTGCAGGCACCACATTTATTGACAGAAAACCTCCATCAATAAAAAGTGGTGCCCGCAGCATGAAGGAAACACAGGAGAAGGTTGGGAGGAGGACAGAGGAGGACTGTGTCATCTGAAATGGGGCTGGTAAGTGTGACAGCCCCGTTCTTTTCCCAACCTCCTTGTGGGGGGAGGTGTTACCCCGTTTGAAAAAGTCCATAGATTGTACTATAAGGCTTCAGTTCTACCCACACTGACAAGGAAGAAAAGCCTATTGAACTTAGAAAAGGATGCACCCCTTGTGACTCCCGGAGACCTCAAGCCTGTTCCCAGAGTTTCTTGCTGCCACCATCAAACTTCCCCCTCCCACTGCTGATCTCCTGTCATTTTCATACAGTTCAATTTTATACAGAGCCTTCAGAATCAACACTCCCCAACAGATTCTCCTACAGACCACCCTTTCCTTGCTGGTGGGCAGGGAATCAAGAAAGCTCTCCTTCCCAGTGAGGAAAGGAGACTGCTGGTTCTGTGTACATACATGTGAAAATGTGCATGCCTCTCTGTGTGTGCTGATTTCATCATCACTTGGGAAAGTGGCCTAGAGATTTTTACTAGTCCAGTCAGAGTTCCCTGTGATACTGTGGTTATCTGCACAGCTTCTCACTGTGAGGTCAAATGTAGAAGCCAATGCATTAAATCCAAAAAATAGAAATAAGCAGCCCTTTAAAAGAAGGAGATCCTGTAAAATGCATATCCCTCTTGTTAATTATATATCCTTGCTGTTTTCAGTGGACATGCATAAATATTGTAATACTCACTTTTGGACTACAGATCCCAGAATCCTCCAGCTAACACCACCCCACTCTAGTTGGAGGATCTGGGAGAAGTAGTCTAAAAAGTAACTGCCCTACACTCTGACATTGTGTTGGTAGACAGATTCATATCAAAGATCAACAAAGAGACATGCCTGGATGCTCTCCAGTAATATCTGTGAGTTATTTCAGATGAAAATACAAGTGTTTTCTATAAACTGATGGAAAAATTGAACAGCATATTTACCTTTATGAGAATTGGAGAAGCATTGTCTGCTTAAGAGCTGGCAAGAGGTTATTTATGTATTTATTTTCTAAAATGCCCTTCATACTAACAAATTCCAGAATTCTGTACAATAATACAAATATAATGTGATACCAACAATATTTCATCATCCTTCAAGTAGCCTAAAACTTGAAAGGCAACATAGACAATAACACTACAGAAAAAGAAAAGAAATGCCTATCTGGGTAAATATGTATGGTGTGAACTGGCACTCCAAAGACTGTAATATCTGCACCTGTTGAATGTTTGTAAGAAAGGCTGGAGTGCCACCACACAAACAGCGTGGCAGAAGCATAAGAGTCAACAATATATAATAATAATAATAATAAAATTTTATTTCTATCCCGCCCCTCTGCAACGCAATCGCCCCTCTGCAACAAGTATGATGTAAAATCAACAAGTATGATGTAAAGAAATGAGAAAAGTCTTATCTAAAGATCTGCATTAATATGTGGGGATGATACATGAAAAGGTGTCTCTTTGGGATTCAAGCCAGTTAAGGGATTTAAAGATAAGCCAGCACCTTATATTGGAAACAAATGAGCAACCAATGTATTTTTTTAAAAAAAGATTTCACATAATGTTATTAAATTCTTACAACCAAATTCAGAACTAACTGAAGCTTCCAAGTCAACTTCAAAGGACACACTACACATATGATACATTACAGTATCCCCCTCATAGTCACAAGCAGACTTGTGGTCTGTGTTCTAGATGTTACCCTGCCTGCATTGGCCCTAACCTGCTAGTGAACCAGAAAGCAGGGTATGATTGACAGCAGTGGAGAGTATGGCCATGAGCAGTTGTGTCAATGGACCCTCATCTTTCTGCTATAAAGAGAAATAAGAGTTTCAAAAAGAATGCAGCCTCATAGACTGCTCTACCAGCATCAGTTGGTTTGCATATATAGTGCATCATTCTGAAATTTCAAAGTATGAATATAAGACTCTGTTATTTAGGTGCCATTGGACCTCAATTTTTGGAATTAAAGATTACACTTGAGCAGTATGCTACATAGCAAAGGGACGTCAGAGTAACTGAAGTTACAATATCAGAGTATATGGGCCAGTGTTATCAAGATAAACAAGAGTGCAGGACCTGACATTATTCATGGCCTAACATGTCATCAGACCCTTAATTAATCAAGTATGGGATGGTAGCTAAGAACATTTGCAGGAAAAGGACATGGCTTAACAGTTTTCAGTGTTTTAGTGATTGGTTTATTATATAATATGAAAAGAGACCACAGTTTTCTACAGTATTTATGTCGAACAATATTAACATTGGCAACAGGAAAAAGATATTCAGGTGTTGCTAAATTCTATAAACTCTCACTTAAAGAGTTTTGTATTATGACATCCATGGATACCATATTCAATAAATCCATATAGACTGTGCTAAAGAGCTCTCTTTAATGTACAGCAAATCTACAGAGAAAGTAAATTTACAGAGAAATCACTTCCCTTTTGAGGCCTGAAAACAACACTCATTTTAAAGAGTTTGATGAAAGCTAGGAAATATATAAAGACCTCCCCAGTATACTGCAATCATATCCCATCTCACTAACAGAACATTTTAAATCTCTGACACTGTATCAATAAAGTAGGTAGGTGAAAAAATCCATAAAGTCCATTAAAAAAAATGCCATCTTCCAAAACTGCACTGCCCCCACCCCATTTTAACATTAAATCAAACAAGGAACTACAAGAAGCTGAAAACAGGTATTGGGCAAGCTCCTGGTGTCAGACGTGCATCAAACCCACCCACACTAAATGACAGTTCCCCAGTTTCCTTCTAGTACACGGTCAATCTGCATACACAAGAACTGACAACCTCACATTCCCCCCCCCCCCGAACTAAAGATTAGAATTCTAGCTCCCTCACTTTATTTCTTCCAACATCATTGTCAGGTATCCCAGTAAACAGTCAACAAAGGACTAGAACTCAGTTTCTGTTGTCACATAGTGTTAGCAAGACAACATTACAAGGGTAGGAACTACAATGGGAAGTGCATCTGTCAGACCAGAAAAATATGGAACTTGTTTTGTTCAATAGAGAAGAGGATGGACCCCCTACTATGATAAAATGGCTCCTGACTTTAATGAAGTTTGAACATGGGGGAGTTGGTGATGCCCTGAAATAGTAAGACTGCAAGAAGACTATGGTTAGCTACCATCTGTAACGTGAATGTATAAAATAACTTTAAGAACAGTATAACAATTGCCCTAATTTTATTATTAATAACTATTGCATATGACTAAAACATTAGTGTGAACTCAACTTATTAGATAAACCAGATAGCTGGGAGACAAGTCACTGAATTTACATTATGCTGAAAATGTAATATCCTCAAAGGGTCTAGAAATGAAGTTGGTTAACCACTAGAGTGCAGTCCAAGTGAAACATCTAATGACATTTTCTTCCAGCTTTCACAGTTCTTGGATTGTTTTGGTCTTCACAGCAGACAAGGCAGCTGTCCAGAAGTCACACTTGAGAAAGCCCTTTAGCTGGCCAGAACATTGGTCTTTTAGTTTTTTCACTTTCCTGTGTACAAAAGAAAGAAAAGGGTAAGTTGCCAAAGGGCCTAGTCTTTTCAAATATTATTTTGCACTGTATTTCCCCTGGGAAAATAATTCAGCAGGTTTGTCAGACCCTCCTCTCCCCCACTCCCCACCATTTCTTCACACTCATCTGTTTATATGACTGAAAAAGAAGACCATGTAAACCGAGGCATTTTTAATAGCGTTGTTTCTACATGGACACCCAGACGTGGCTTTTGTATACCCAGTAGAAACATATGAACAAATATAATTTAATTAATGCACCAAGAACAGACATCCAGATTTGAATCTATCGAAAAAGTGATCAGAGGGATGAAATTTCAGTGAAATGAAATACAAACAGTAGAACACAGAGGAACATTACACACTAATACTTACAGTTTTTACCAAAAACAAACAAACAAACAAAACCCTGAAAAACTTCTTAATAAAATCTCTCTCCTTGTACACTGTGATGAATGGAATTCATCATATGTTCATAGGCCAGGGCAATTTCTAAGAAAAATGCCAGCACTCAAAAGTTTAAAGCTGTCTGAATTGCATGCCATCCTCCCTGGAAACTCTCTACTATGTGCCTTCATGTCACCTGTCGACTTATAGAGACCCCATGAATTCCATAGGGTTTTCTTAGGCAAGAAATACTCAGAGGTGGTTTTGCCAGTTCCTTCCTCTGAAATATAGCCTATAGCATATGGTATTCCTTGGTGGTCTTCCATCCAAATACTAACCCTGATTAATTTCTAAGATCAGACAGGATCTGATCTCTTCAGGGTATTTGTTAGATCTAATAAGTAGGCCTGTGGCCATATACTGGTGGCAAGGTGGGGTTGAGGGCAGGAAGGTCTGCCTTCCTAATATGCTTAGAGCAGAGGTGGGGAAATGTTGGGGCCATTTTTCTTCCACTGGACCTACCATGGGCTGCACCATCCTTCCCCAAAAAACCAAAATTGGCTGTTAAACCTGTTTCTGTTTGTGGAAGAGACAAAGCTCAAGTGGGTATATTATATTATATTATATTTAGTTATTTATACCCCGCTCTTCAGCCACAAGGCTATCAGAGCGGCTTACAAATTGTTTTAAGCAATAGCTATTTACACATCTACACTGCATTAAATAGTTTTCAATGTGTGTTAGCTAATTGCCCCCACAAGCTGGGTACTCAATTTACCGACCTTCGAAGGGATGGAAGGCTGAGTGAACCTTGGAGCCTTCATTTATTTAATATGCCACCTTTCTCCCAGAGTGGGACCCAAGCAGCTCACAAACATCAATTAAAATATATATACAATTAACATCATCACAATTTTTAAAAATTAAAATTATTTAAAACATAAAAAGTTTTTTAAAAATACATATCCCAATAAAAAGCCTTTGTGAGCACAGCTACATATTAAAAACCTGCTTGAATAAAAACATTTTTGCCTGCCGGCCAAAGGAAAACAGGAAGGGGGCTAGCCTAGTCTACTGTGAAAGGGAGTTCCAGATGGTGGGAGCAGCCACTAAGAAAGCTCTCTTGTGTCCTCACCAAATGAGTCTGTGATGGTGGCGGGACCAAGAGAAAGCCTTCCCCTGAAGATCTTAGAACCCTTATTATTAATGACTCAGCTTTGCATTGAAATCACAGTGCTTCAGGACTAAGACCTAGCACAAATTAAATCCATACTTGTTCTCAGAAAACTGAGATACAGTGTTAGGCAGGGCGGAGGGTGGATGTTGCTTTTCAATGGCAAAGCCTTTAGTTATGTAAAAGATTTTGGGGTGGTGAGAAAGGAAAGCAAAACTGTTTTGCAAAAAAGTAGAACATTTTTATTGTACTACAAAATATTAAAATGAAATAAAAAATATTTTCTTTTTAACACTGTCTACTCCCACATAGGCATATGGGCTACACATTTGTGTAGTGTAATGCTCTGTATGCACAGCTCCACACCACAGTTCCTACCCAGCAGCTGTCAAGCCCAGGGCGGGGGGCACCTCTGCTGCCATTCACTGGTTGAAGGAAGGAGGGGAAAGCAATTCAGTCTGTCAAGAAGTTGTCCATCTCTGCTATTTGGGGGAGAAAAATGAAGTCACTCATCATCTAGGACAGTGACCTTATTTCTCTTCCCTTTGACTAAAGTTTCCCCTGAGATGACTGTTTCATGCTCCCCCAAAGTCACTTCTCTCCCACAGTTAGTGAACAACTGCTGAGTTCCACCCACTCCCAGGGCTTGATAGCTAACTTAAGGTCTTAGATGGTGCATAAGGGGCTAATGAACAGCTTATTGTCAACCATCCAAAAGATGACATATGCATATATAATCCTGAGTTACGCATGCATATGTCACCAACAGGACTCTGGCCCTTCAGTCTTTAGAGGTTTCAGAAGATTTAATTTTTGTGTAGTGCCTGGGTGCATTAATTAAGGCAACCCTCCAGATGTTTCTGAACTGCAAGTCCCAGCATCCCTTGTCATTGGCTGTGCTGGCTAGGGCTTCTAGAAGGTGTAGTCTAACAACATTTGGAAGCCTGAATGATTACCATCCCTTCTGCAAGTTACTGCAAACAAAAATATTAAATAATCCCTCTCTCTCTCTCTCTCTCTCTCTCTCTCTATATATATATATATATATATATGCAGTCTCATGTTATGTTATGTTTTCTAACTGTTTCTTCTAGTTATGTTTTCTAACTGTTTCTTCTAAATTTTGACAAGGAATTTGTCTTCTTTTTAATTCAGATATTTTCTAGTAGTGGGCAAGGTAATAAAAACTGCTAGGACAGTCATGTGTACAAATGTATTTGCAACTCTGTATTACTTTCCACCTTTTTTTTCCTTCCCCAAATGCCTTTTGACACAATCCAAATGTCAGGATTGTATGTAATGGAGAAGCTTGCACTCATGCACCTTTTGAATGGGAGAACAGGCACCCAGTAACAATTTCTTTGATGTAGTAATCAACTCACAGATCAATGAAGCCAGTGTGATAATACTGTCAAACCTTTGCCTCAATAGTTCAGACCAAAATTAACTTTGTAGCCATTAGCAATCAAGTGTTTCTGTTTTTGTGTGCTTACAGCATGCCGCCGCCTTCTTTTTGGCTGAATGCACTCTTGTCTGTAGGACGGCCACTGGAATCCTTTAGCAGCCACTTGGGTAGCCTCGTGCTCCACCTCCTCTGAATCAGAGTCATCTTGCTGTACCAATGAGAACTGTTTTTCTGGATAAATTTCCTTCAGGTTGCTTTCGAAGAACATTTCCAGGCATCGTCCGGCCTCAGCAACCTCTGAATCAGGCTACAAGAGAAGACCTCATACTTCAGTAACAAATCATTCACTTTGTCAAACCTGCTCTCCATGTTTTGAGACCATGAGCCTCTTGAGTCTTCTATTATTCTTATGATTATTATTCAAAAAAAATTAATACAACTTACAGTTAAATGGAAAACAAGCCAAAAAAATAATAATCCCAGGAGATAGTTTTTAATTCACAGTGAAAAGTAAGGTCAAGGCAGCAATACAATACTATACATTAAAATGGTGTACTGGTTTGAGTGTTAGACTATTACTCTAGAGGCCAGAGTTCGAATCCCTGCTTGGCCATGGAAACCTTGGGCAAGTCATGCTCTCTCAGCCTCAGAAGAAGGCAAAGGCAAACCTCCTCTGGACAAATCATGCCAAGAAAACCCCATGAAAGGTTTACTTTAGGATCACCATAAATTGGAAACAGCTTGAAGGCATGCAAAAATACAGTAAAAAATGTTGTCTTTCCAAAATGATAACTATGGAAAAGGTGTGTTCTTGTTAACACAGGAAATTAAATGGTCATGTTAAATACAGAGGAATGGATTATTATATTTAAAAGGACAAAGTGGCAGGTTCTAGAACCAGTTTTGTAGGTACTGGTTCTAATCTAAAGGGAAAGCTGAATTATTCTCCTAAGCCCTATGTTTTCAAGGAAGAATGGACAAAGGTGACTAGAGAAAAGATAGAAAGAATACACAAGGATAAGCCACTTTCATTAATGTGTGACAATAATTTAAAAGCTGAAACAAATCATCATTTTCATTGCAAGAAAAAATTGCTCTGCCCCAAGTCTTTTACATGGCGATTGGTGTGGCTGATTTATGGATCAAAAGTACTTACATAGTTGAATGTTGCGCAGTTCCAGAACATAAGACGTACATCTGCTACAAGCTCATCAGGGGTGGAGTAATGCAATTTGTTCTTTTTCTGGAGCTTTTTCCGGATGGTGGACAAGTCCATGGGCCTTTTGATGATCTGATAATAATGACGAGCCTGGAAAGAAATCTTATTGGCATGAGATTTTTGATCAATCACAAACATTCTTTAAACTTAGGGTTTGTCTATACAGGGGTGGATATGAACACGTCCAAAAAAGCAGGCATTCACAATGATGCAACCTGTCTTCATGGTCAAAAGAGCCCCCCTAAACTCCGCATGACCCCTAGCCAAGATGGCAGCCACAAGTGATTTACTCGCAATTTTAAATCTGACACCTCCCCCAAAAAAATGTTTAAAAAAACCCGTTCCCCATGGTGCACACATGTGATACTTCATATTTTTTTAAAAAAGAAAGAAAGAAAAAGAGAAAAAGATGGCCATTTGATCAACTTACCAGACCCTCACTTAGTCGAAAATCCAACATGGCAACAACAGGCGCTTTCCCTGTTTGCTAGCCCCTTCCCCCTGCTCATCCAGCCAATCAGATTACGCTGCCTGTTCGTATCTGCACAAATGCGAGTGTTTGGACAATCGCACATTCTCATGTTGTACGGAGCTTTTTTAAAAATCCAGACAAAGCTCCAGACACTATGCACATGGACTTTGCGGTGGATCTGGCTGCCCCCCCTTCCTAATGACATGTATTTATGCAAATGTCCATATAAATGGATCACCTTTCATTCACATCCCTTAAAATATACTGTGAAATAAGCCAGCACGTTCTCCATCTTGCATGATAAGTTAAACTTCATATGGCAATGAGATGATAGGACTCAAAAGGAAATCCAGGAAAATAGTAGTTAGCCTCCCCTCTTCAGAAAATTAAAACAGTCCTGTCTGTATTTTCTTAGGTGGAAAAAGGAAAGTGGAAAGTGGAAAGTGAAAGGGTTAGCATACAATCTTCGTATGATAATCAAAGAATCAAAGAATCTTAGGGCTGGAAGGGAACACAAGGACTATCTAGTCCGGCTCCCACTGACTCCCTAGGTCATCCCTCATAAAGCTTGGTTTCCAGCCCTTTGATCATCTTGGTTGCCCTCCTCTGGACACACTCCAGCTTGTCAATATCCTTATTGAACTGTGGTACCCAGAAATGGATACACCATTCCTGGTGAGGTCTGACCAAAGCAGAATAGAGCAGAACTACTACCTCACTTGATCTTGACACTATACTCTTGTTGATGCAGCCCACAATTGCAAATGGCTTTTTTGACTGCTGCATCACGCTGCTGACTCATGTTTAGCTTGTGGTCTACTAAAAGCCTTAGATCCTTTTCACATGTACTGCTTTCAAGCCAGGTGTCACCCATCCTATATTTGTGCATTTCATTTCTCCCACCTAAATGTAGTACCTTAATTTATTTCTGTTGAATTTTGTTAGTTTTTGTCAGTCAAGGCCATTTTAAATTCTGATTCTGTCCTCTGGGACATTAGCTACCCCACTTATTTGGTATTATCAGCAAATCTGATAAGCATGGTTTCTATTCCATCATCTAAGTCATTTATAAATATGTTAAATAACGTTGGACTGAGGATAGAACCCTGAGACACCCCACTAGTCACATCTCTCCAAGATGTAGAGCAAGCATTGCTGAGTGCTCTCTGGATTTGGCCTATCAACCCCATCTAACTGTAGCACTGTCTAACCCACATTTCACCAGCTTGCCCACAAGAATATCATGGGGGACCTTGTCAAAGCTGTTGTGTGCCTTCAAATTATTTCTGACTCATGGCGATGCTAAGGCAAACCTATCATGGGGTTTTCTTGGTAAGATTTATTCAGAGGGGGTTTGCCATTTCCTTCCTCTGAGGCAATCATTGCCGTGGAGAGTGGTAGACTCTCTGTCTTTGTGAGTCTTTAAACACAGGTTGGATGGGCATCTTTCAGGTCTGCTTTAGGTGTATATTCCTTCATGGCCTTTGTGGTCTCTTCCAGCTCTAAGATTTTATGATCCTATGAAGTCCCAAGAGGACACAGTCACTCCCACACAAGAATCCCACCATTTCCATCTCATTGACTAGTTCATCTCTGTTGGTTAGGATCAAATTCAAAATAGTTGATACCTTTGTTGCTTCCTCCACCTTTTATATAATGAAATTACCTGCAAGGCTAGTGAGAAATGTTTGGATCTTACACTCCTGGCAGATTGTGATTTACAAGAAATATCAGAGTACCTGAAGTCTCCCATTATTACTATGCCTCTCCTTTTTGAATATTTGGTCAGTTATTTTAGGAAGGCATCATCCAAATCTTCAGACTGGCTGGCGGTGAGGGGCAGCTACAGTAGACACCCACAATGAGTTAACTTTTATTTCCCCTTTAATTTTTACCCAAATGCTCTCAATCTGTTTTTCATACTCTAAATCATGGATCTCCTCACAGGTATACGCATTCTTGATATATAATGCTGCTCCTCCTCCTTTCCTATTTTGTCTATTTCTTTGGAATAGGATATAGCCTTCCATTACTATGTTCCACTCATGAAACTCACCCCACCAGGCTTCAGTGATGCCTATTAAATCAGATTTGCCTTCCTGCATTAAGATTTCAAGTTCATCTCATTTATTTCTCATGCTTTGTGCATTAGTTTAGAGACACCTAAGACCATGGGTCATTCTCCCTAGCTGATTCTTTGTTGGCTTTCCTGCCCACTTTTGGGTTCTTGATCAATATCTAGAGAAACGGGAGAATTTCTGGGGAAGAACACCATAAAGGACAAAGTGGCCCACCACCTGACATCCTTCTTTCAATTGTGGAAATATGCTTTTCCTAATAGCCTGTTCATTTTGTATTTATTTAGCTATAGTTTCTACAATATAATCATATCTATCCATTATCACGCTGACTAGACTCTGGAATTAGACTATTTTCTGGCATGAAAGAGGATCCTGACTACTCATTGAAATTGGAATTCACATTACAAAGGGCAAGGTGGTGTTTGCTAAGAGGCAATAGGCCCATTGAGTAGGATTACAGAAAGGGGTAAGAAAAAGAAAAAGACGTGGGATGAAGTGAGTATCTCCAAAAAAGTTATGTTAGGTCTCCTCCAAATGAGAAAAACATGTGGGGAGGCTGCAGTACTTGCTGTAGTTCTCGGGGATTTTAAAATACTAAAGTATCAAAATGATTTCTTTTGTTCTGGACTATTTTCTGGCAATTCCTGGCACGAGCTGCAACATTTTATTCCCACCATCAAGCAAGTTTCTTTTTAATTCTGAGACATATCTGAACAATATGTTCCTTTTCTACTACATCTTTCTTGCTTTTTAAAAAAATTAGAGTTATAATGATTTTGCATTATAACTTTCACACTATAACCCATTGGGCTGTTTTGGGTCCCATATTGGAAGAAAAGCAGGGTATAAGGAAAATAAATGAATAAACTCATACACTAGAACATTTAAGAAAAGTTCAGAGAAGAGGAAACTTGCCCTTCAAGCCACAGGAACACTCCCCAAACCATAACCCAGTTTCTAAAAACAAACAAACCTTGAAGAGACTTAGTGCAGATCTAATATACCTATACCTTTTTGTGGACCTACAAATAGTCCACAAAAATAATAGAACAAGGGGATGCGGAGGTGACAATAACTGGCAAATCTCTGCAAAACCCAAGCAGCTGTATCATCAGAATTCACATTTCTTCAGCCCAACCTGGAAGAGCCCTAAGGTTGTGTAATACTCACCAGAGGACTGACTGGTTCATGGAATGGAAGACTCAGGTTATTGCAGAACAGTGAAAGCACCAGTTTCTCACACTTCTGTAAAAACCCAAGCTTACAATTAACATTAATTTATAAAAGAGCAATATGACTAATTCTCAGTATTCATATCCTCTCGCATTTCTAAATCAGGTTGCTCTGCTTGCAAAGGAACACACAGACTCTTGGCTAATTTCCACTGGACACATATTACCCATTATGAATGACTTTCTTTTTCACTCTGATTGTTATCATTCACATTACAACTAAAAGCTTTGTAACTGACAGAGAAACACTTAAAAAAAAATTAACCCCCTCCCCACTTTTATTCCAAAACTTAAACCATTTACTAATACAGTGGAAGGTCACAATAACCTAAAAACTGTTTGAGACATTCAGATAAAATTCAGCCTTTAAAGTAACATTGAAATCAATGTTTTAGCTTAATTTTTAAAAAACAGTGTAATCCGCCACAAATCCCATATTGGGAGAAAGGGGGGATATAAATTCAGTCCATCCATCAATCAATATAAATAAGTGTCTAGTTGAGCTCAATCATAAGCTGTGCCTTGTTTCTGCCCACTGCTTACAATAGTTTCTGGGAAGTATGAAACCATGACCACAAAACATGGAGAAATATTCACAAGACCTTGGCAACATATACTAGCAAATCTACTCATCTGGCTACACTTTCTCCACATAAAATGATTGAATGCTTTGACCCTAACTTGTGCTGGCCACAGCTCAAGTCAACTGTGTTTTACCGCACATTTTTGTTACATGTAAAGTTCCTCGGGATGTGTACACACACATACTGCAGAGGCAATGCACATTGTTAGAGAAGACAAGAGGTCATCTCTCCCTTGTCTATATTCTTCTGTTGGTACCTGGACTTACCTTCTGGTCATAGTCATCAAGGCCATAAATTTCTCTTGCTGGCAAGAGTGTGTTACTGTAGCTGAAATGTGTGTTTTCACAGTCATAGTCTACCTCTGGCTTCTCCACATTGCGACAAAGTGTGCACACCCATTCCCCGCTGAAGTACAGAAAGAATATATACATTGAGTTTATTGCTGTAGATCACTACATCTCTAAACTAAACATCAGTAATAGATACCTTGACAAAAGATATGTTGGGAAACAGACCCGTCAATGATTCTGTGGCAGAAGAATTTTCTTTTACTGGTTGCCTGATGGCTGCTGCACAGGTCTACACAGATCTTGTGCTCTTCAGAACTTTATGTGTCTTAACAATTTAAAACATGCTGCAGGTATAGATGCTAGCTGCCCCTAAGCTATTCCCCTGCTTAATTTGTATTTCTCAGGGGTGAGTAAAGTGCAGCACACAGACTGTATGCACTCTTCCTTCTACGATCCCACAGACACCTTGTGACCACCCAAACCCACCACACACTGGGAAACTGAGTTCCCAGTGTGGTGAATTGAACCTCCAGAAGCCTCTGAGGACATCCCAGGGGAAGACGGGGGCTTCCAGGGCTGTGATGCAGTGAATATTCTAGGATTTTGTCTGAATTCAAAGGAGCTATCCAAGGTGCTATAGCTATTTGGGGGATATGGTTCAAAACCTTGGATTGCTCCTTCTATATCTGGAAAAAAAGCCAGAGTGGATTCACCATGGAAGCCACTAGCTGCCCCTAATCTCCCTCCTGGGGGTTCCCCTTTCCCCAGAAGTCCTTTTTTAAAAACTGTAAATTACCAACAGGTCACTCCAGATTTCAAAACAAGGCATGGAGAGAGGGGCAAAAAAGTCCTGGGAGATGTCCATTTCAGGACAAATTGCACAGCAGTTTGCCTTTGGGGGAATTTAAAGACCATTTTCTGGGGTCCAAGGGAGGGCAAAAATGGCTTGAGGACCTTCAGAAGTTGCACACCCCTGTATTACATTCTTTGTTCAATTATAAAATGTTTTTAAAATTACTGGGGGGAAATTTTGTCCTAGTCACGTTATCTGTGCATGACTGTGTTTGGCATATGGAATGGAGAAGGGCTGTAGCTCAATGACAGAGGTCACACTTTGCATGCAGAAGAGGTCTCCAGCTCAGCATGCCTAGTCAAGCATCTCTAGCTAGGAGTGGGAAGCAACCTGAATTAGACTGTGGTCTGGTTTGGTATAAACCAGCTTCCAACATTTGTTCTTATTCTAGTGTTCAGGCAAGGGCACTGTTTAACCAAAGACACTGAAGCTTGATGAGTGTCACTGATTTTAACAAAGGTCTGATAGGAATCATTTTTGCAAGATTAGGAAAGATCCAGCTTTGTCTTGTCTTTGTCATCTTCTCCTTTCCAAGATAATTCCCCTAGTTTTGCTTAAACTAGGGAAGGAATACACACCTAAGGGATCTTATCACACTACACTGTTATAGCACTATTATTCCACCTTAACTGCTATGGCTACCTCCTGTGGAATTCTGGGATTTGTAGTTTAGTGAGGCCTAAGCGCCCTCTGGCTGAGAATGCTTAAATGCCCCTCCCTAAACTTCAGATCCCAGGATTCCACAGGAGGCAGCCATAGCAGTTAAAGTGGAATACTAATGCTATAACTGTAATGTGTAGTCTCTATAGTACAGCTCTATAGTACAGCAACTGTAATGTGTAGTCTCTATAGTATAGCGCTGTCTACGCACAATCCTAAATATACACTGGACTGACTATGTGACGAATGTTGCTGTCCTTGAGCAAGCAGGGATCACCAGCATTGAGGCCATGATATTGAGAATGCAGCTGCGCTGGGCAGGGCACGTTTCTAGGATGGAGGAGCATTGCCTCCCAAAATACTACTCTACGGTGAACTCGCCACAGGTCAGCGTAAGAGGGGCGCTCCAAAAAAGCGATACAAGGACTCCCTAAAACAACATCTCAGGCTCGGCTAAATTGATCACCAACAATGGTCTGCCCTGGCCTCACATCGGGAGGCATGGAGATGCACTATCCACAATGCTGCAGCCTTATTTGAGAACTCACGCCGAACAAGTATTGAAGAGAAACAACAACGCAGAAAGAATCACAACCCAAAAACATCACCCAAGGAGACCTTCTGCTGTGCTTTCTGCAACCGGACTTGTTTATCTCGGATTGGCCTTTTTAGTCATCAGCGCGCTTGCAGAAAGCGCAGGATGGATCCTTCCTGAATCTTCGTTTGCAAAGAAAAGCCAGAGACAGCAGTAGTAGTGCCTACACAGACACCAGGTGTTTATTCCCCTCCTTAAAGTACAGCCTGCTGATCACCATCATATCTGGCAGCAGGACAATTCTGAAAGTTTAAAAAAGAACAATGAAACCCACCCACACATCTTGAAAGGATGGGTGGTACAAAATGGCCCCAATATAAAGAACTGAGCCCAGAGAATCTCAGGTATCCATGTGTCAAATTGAGCCAGTCATCTTCCTTTTATTATATACTCACACAGGAAAGCTGAGCAAAGCAGGAACATGGCATGAGAGATGAAACACCTTTGGGCAGTAATCACAGCACAATAGCTCTCCTCCATTCAGACACACAGCACAAAAGTCCTCATTCTCAATGGGATGGTCTTCCTTTGAAAGCACTGATTTTTTCATGCTATTACTGAGCCTGTGATCTACTGAAGGAAATGACATTTGCTCTGCTGGTTGGCTTGCAGGGATCTTTCTTTCTTCCAGGTTCTGAGATCTGGGATTCTGTCGTTCAGGTGGATTTCCCTGCTTGACCTTAAATGACAAGTCAAGTCTCAATTAAGAAACATTTAATTTTCATGCACAAACTTTGAAATACTACAGAAGATGGAATGCAGTGAATAAAGGTCGCATCCTTACTGCCTCTGGGATTAAAGATGCCTATATCATAGCTTTCCAGTAAATCATTCCACATTAAATGTGGTAATTCCTTTCAATGATGTGCTCGTGGGGGTACTGAAATTTCAAGTATATTTGCATTGTCCCCAGTTACATTCATTAAAAATTATGCCTGAAGCTTTAATTGGTTTAATCAATAGATTAACCAACTAATTAGTGAAGCTGAGATTTTGAAGCTTGAATGGCAGCATGCCCTTCAGAGCATCAGAACTCCTCTCCCTCCATCAGATATATTGCAAATGACAGTTTCAAATGCCCTTTACTTCTAATTTGAATCAACAGCTAGAAAAATTTAGGCTTTCATTGTAACAAACACCATTAATTTTCTTTCTGGTTCCAGGATTAAGAACTTCAAATGGATAGACAATGTGCTGTATCTAGATTTGCCTCTTCATGAACAGAAGGAATCATTGGATGGAACAAAGATTCGCTGAAGAAACAGGGTAGGAGGGATCTCAATTTTGCCAGTTCTTCTTTCCCTCAGCAGCACTACCTCAAATTTCCAGAGCAGATTTTGAGAAACATGAGGAACAAGGGGTGAGCCAAAATTGGCCCCTTCTACCCACAGGAACCCTCAGTCCATGGAGTTCAATTCTGGATCCAAACCACAAACAGTGGGCAGCTAAAATCCATTGCCAAGTCTCCTTCTAAATCTAAATCTTCCATGTAATCTGAAAGAATTTGATCTGTTTGTATTGTTTGTTACATCATTGGTCTCCTCTTCCCCACTTTCTTCTCACAAGACTCCTCTAATGAGAAACTAAGGCAGAGAGTGAGTAGCACAAGTTCACCCAATGAGATTCATAGCTGAGTAGGGATTGCCTGATAGCCCCCAGAAACAAAATGTTCCCTGATGCATCATAAAAACATCCAGAGATATGATAATGGAGCTATGAGATAGGATAATGGATGTCACTGTCACCTATAGTTTGGCCCTAAGTGTAACGTCATAGTAAAATTCTCTGATCAAGATCATCAGAGAATGTAAACATATACATCAGAATTTAAGCATATGTGAGAATGAAAGGAGTGACAAGCAGTAATCACATCCTTCGAGTTGAGTTTACCTTTATAGCCATGCTTGAAGACTGAGTACCACATTCAATTATCAGCAGGAAAGTCCCGTCATGTTCATTCTTCTGTGGCTGCAGTTTAAATACTGGAAGCTCTCCCGACTCTGATGTGTGTATTTTCAATCGTTCTAGTCTCACATAAGGAATTTTCACTTCTCTGGCACAAGCTCTAAAAATCAATGTTTAATACTGGATTGATTTAATCAGTACTATGAAAGATCACCACTTCATTTTGCCTGTCTTACTACCATAGAATCTGACAGGATGGCTTGTCTTTTAAGATGGCTAATCAGCATACTTAGGATTTTATTAATTAAATGGGCTTTTCAAGAACAGAACTTAATACCTCATAATGAGGAACCAACAAAATCCTTACATACAACCAGAAACCAGGGGGAAATTTATGTACAGGGGAGAAACTTCCTGTATTGACTTCTCACTGGCCACTGGTAAGACTAGAGCTTGGAAAGTTACTTTTAAAGATACATTGAGATTCTAGTAACTAACAGTATTGGGGCTACGTGAATATTAGTTATGTAATAATATTAGTAATAGTATTAATATTACTAATATTAGTTATAGCTCTGAGGGCCCCCCAAAATACTTTCCTGTTTTACAAAAGTAATTAAAATAGACATTTTAGTTACTTTGAAAAAACTCAAGTCTAGTACAAGTTGCTAGTCTGTAGCAGAGTACACACTCGCCCCATGGCCACTTCTTTCTTTCCTCTTCAGCTACAAAAGAACATAAGGCAGCAGTGAGGCACTGAATATGGAGACAGACCATAAGCCAGAGCAAGTGATTATTCCTCCTCCATCGTTTAGAAAGGACATACTCCCTAACTATAAAAGTAATTAAAAAGCTACCGTTACTCTGCAATTTTTTTTTTAAGTTACAACTTTAATATAACTTAGGTACACCTTCATTATTAGGAAAAGGAATTGATTTCAACCAACTAGCTATTTATAACTAGTCAGTTCCAAACTCTGGTTAAACATATTAAAGAACTGAAAACTTTTTGCTTCATTATAGGACTTTATATACCACTGGTAAGTACTTAAATATTAGAGGTCCTAAATTATGCCAGCCCTGTCTCATAAAATGTTGTAGGGTTTTGCAGTTCAGACAGATCGTTGTTGTTGTTGTTGTTGTTGTGTGCCTTCAAGTCAATTCTGACTTAAGGAGATCCTAAGGTAAATTTATGACAGGTTTTTCTTGGAAAGATTTGTTCAGAGAGGGATTGCCTTTGCCTTCCACTGAGGCTGAGAGAGTGTGAGTTCCCCAAGGACATCCAGTAGATTTCCAGGACCGAGCAGAGATTCAGACTCTGGTTTCCAGAGTCCAACACTCAAAGCACTACACCACTCTGGCTTTTGTTCAGACAAAGACGATAAAGGTTAAAATGTTGAGACATCTGCAATCTTATCATAGGATTATGGTGTAAAATACTTTTTATGACAGATAATTTGATTGGGATACTTCCTCACTCAAGTCACTTATCTGGGTGACTTCAATAAGTGCAAACTATGTTTATCTTCTAAGGAGAAAATAAAAGATTCATTTCTATAGACTATGACATGAAACCTGATTACCTGTTGCTCTGGTTACTTTTATTTTCCATTTCAAAATGTTTCTCTTCACAATTATGGTTATCTGCAAGAGAAGAAAATGCTTGAAATATCAAGGAACTTACCCTGACTAAAATAACAATTACATTTTGGCATCTATGATCTCCTTTGTACTGATTAAGAGATAGATCATGCTGGTTTTTCTTTTAAATAAAAAAAATTCCAGGGCTAGGATGGTTTTCCCCTTATCATGGGGTCACATCCACAGAGGAAAGGCTCTAAAATCTCCTGTGATTGTTGTTACTGATGTTAACTGCTGTCAAGTCAACTCTGACTTATGGCAACCCCATGATGAGATTGCTCCTAGTCAGCCTATCATCAACAGCCCTGCTTAGGTCTTGCAAACTCATGGTTGTGGCTTCCTTGATTGAGTCTATCCATCTGGAATGTGATTGTCCTCTTTTCCTACTGCCTTCTATCTTACGAAGCATTATTGTCTTATCTAGTGAGTCATGCCTTTTCATGATGTGGCCAAAGTACAACAGTCTCAGTTTAGTCATCTTGGCTTCTAGGTAGATTTCAGGCCTGATTTGCTCTAGGACCAATTTGTTTGGTTTTTTTACCAGTCCATGGTATCTCTTCTCTAGCACCACATTTCAGATTAGTTGATATTCCTCTCATCAGTTTTCTTCACTGTCCAGCTTTCACAACCATACATAGAAATGGGAAATCCTAACTTTAGTATTCAATGATATATCTTGACACTTCAGGATCTTGTCTAGTTCCTTCATAGCTGCCCATTCAAGGCTTAGTCTTCTGATTTCTTGACTGCAGTCTCCATTTTGATTAGTGATTGAGCCAAGGTATGGGGAAATTTTCACTATTTCAATTTCTTCGTCAACTACTTTAAAGTTATGTAACTCATCTGTGGTCATTATTTTTGTTTTCTTAATGTTCATCTGTCAACCTGCCTATGTGCTTTCTTCCTTGACTTTCTTCAGTAATTGTTCGAAGTATTTTCTTTTTTCTGCTAGTAGTATGGTGTCATATGCATATCTTAAATTATTGACATTCCTTCCTCCAATTTTCATGCCTCCTTCCCGAGTCTAATCTTGCTCTACATATGATATGTTCAGCATGCAAGTTAAACAAATAGGGTGATAAAATACAGCTTGCCTGATCCCATTGCCAATTTGAAAATATTTTGTTTCTTCCTATTCTGTCCTAATAGTAGTTTTTTGTATGCATCAGGACCATCAAATGTTGTGGCACACCCATTTCTTTAAGAGTGATCCATAGTTTTTCATGATGATCTGTACAATCAAAGGCTTTTCTATAATCCATAAAGCACAGGTTGATTTTCTTTTGAAATTCTTTGGAGTGCTCCATTCTCCAACATCCATTTCCAATATGATCCTAGTGCTTCTTCCTTTCCTGAATCCAGCTTGCACATCTGGCATTTCTCGCTCCATATATGGTAAAAGTCTTTGTGGAAGAATTTTGAGCATCACTTTGTTTGCATGGGATATTAATGCAATGGTCCTGTGGCTACAGCTATCCCTGGTGTTCCTTTTCTTGGGTATTAGAATGTATATTGAGCATTTCCAATCTGTGGGACATTCTTTTGTTTTCCATATTAGTGCCAATCCCAGATCATGGGTGATATGGTATTCCAAAATTTGGCTAATTTCTGATTGTACATCCTGCCAGAATCCTTGTATCATTGGACAGTTGTGTATGCATATGTGTTTCATGTGCATGGCTTCTCCATCTCCCTCCTCTACTTTCCCGATGGCTTGCCAGGAGCAGTAGAAACCTTCTCACTTATCCTTCTCTTTGTACAGGCAACAAAATGCTGCCTGCAGGGGAGGGGAGAGAGTTCATTATTTGTTTATTAATTAACATATTTACCTCTGTCCCTGTATCATAAGATCCCAAGGAAGCATACAATACAGTCAGTTTAAATAATTTCAAACAATAGAATCATAGAATCATAGAGCTGGAAGAGACCATGAGGACCACCCAGTCCAACCCCCTGACCTACAGGAATATACAAACAAAGCATTCTCGACAGATGGCCATCCAACCTCTGTTTTAAAACCTCCATAGAAGGAGAGTTCACCACCCTCTGAGGCAGTCCATCCCACTGTCAAACAGCCATTATAGTCAAGAAGTTCTTCCTAATGGTTAGGTGGAATCTCTTATCTTGTCACTGGAATTCTCCTTGTCAGGGCAGCATTGCTTTCTGCCATCAGCCATGCAAAGAATCTCCATAGAGCACTTCCTTCTGTCCATGGAGGGGGAGGTCTACACTATCTTATGGCCCTTGGACCACCACCCCCAGGAACCACAGAATTTTAACCTAATATATTTGATTATTTTTTAACAAAATAGGGCACTCTGGGGATGTGGGGGTTGGTGAGAAGTCAGTTTTGGACCCAGAGCTGTTCCATTCCTTCAGATGAATCCAGTCTCCAGCCTTGGAAGTGGAGCTAATTCTTCCTTCTTAATCATGTAAAGATTTGCTGGGCTGAAGTAACAACCATGAAGATGCAGTAGAAAATCTCACACTCTGCCCCACCGTAACCCCACTAAGCATTACTCTGTAAGTCAATACTACCAATGTTCTTTCCCTAAAACAAAATTAATATCCCAGGGTTGCAGTTTATTAGTATTAGAAAACTGCAATCCTGTGTTTTTTTAACATTACATTTTTGTAATTATTTCTTTAAGACCAATTTAACAATTTCTGACTGCCCCTCCCCTTTTTTCATTATTTCTCTATTACTAGGGGTTTTTTTTACATCTTTTCTTCTTTTTTCCTATCTAGCCCATCAAAATTTATCCAATTGCAATAGTTTTTTTCACATAATTTAATAAGTGTATTGTGGATCCAGATTTGATATTAACTTTTTTCCACTTACAACTTCTATCACCTTTCTAAAAATATATTTCTTACACCCCTACTACATATGAAAAATATTCATTTCTGCTGGAGAAGAAAACATTGGGTTTGTCAAAATTCTGGGGGACTCTGAATAATAGGACCACCATGTCCAAACTGAGCACTTTTAAGTCCCCCTTATTTCAATGGGGAAGATGTAAGCATCAAACTTGCCTGTGGTTTTTAAACTAATATGTACACTAGATTAATTACATGGGTTTGAACTGGAGATGTGCTCTTCCAGTTCAGAATGAAATTTTCAATGTAGCTCTTGTGGTTTTCTACCTGGAGATAGTCAGATAAGTTTATAATAGAATAACATGCACCATCTTACGAAGAACACCAATTTAAAAAACTGGAAAAGAGGTTTTTTAAAAAACAAACAAAAAAACTATACAACAGATAACATGTTAGTATCATAGAGATCACAGAGTTTCAGATCAGCCAACCTGAACCCTAATGGCATGTTAAACCCAGCCATGTTTTCACTGCCTACTGAAAGGCAAATAGTCTGAACCACCACCCCATAACTGTGCCACAACTGAAAAGATCCTGTCCTGTGTTCTTCCCTGACCATTATAACTTGGACAGAACTGAAACAAGGCATAGGCCCTCCAATGTTAAACTGAGGAAATAGCTACCTTTATAGGAGAGGTCCTTAAGATATTCTGGCCCCAGATCATTTGGGACATTAAAGGTCAAAATCTACCCTCTGAAGTAAATTGTCGACCTGTGAATATTGAACAGTGCCAAAGTGATCTGCAACACTCTAAGGGCTCAGTTACACTGCAGTTTTTATCCCAGGGAGAAACGAGATCTGGAGATCTTGAATCTGTTCCATACTGTTCCCATGATTTGTCGCTGGTACCAGAAGTCTTGGTTTTTTGGATTTGTTGTTTACACGTACCTCCATCCTGGGAAAGGGGCACACAGCAGATCTGTATTTTGATTGGCCGGACTTTGGAGGGGACGGACTTGCAAGGGAAGCCTGGCAATTCTAGATCTCCCATTTTTGGAATAGTCAGTCTCTGAGAACAACCCCCCTGCCCACCACAGCTAACCTCGCCTCTACAGAGAACCCCCAGCCCTGTGCAGCTACTCCCCACCCCAACCTCGCCATTGTGCGGGGGGGGGGCTTCTTCATGACTGTCAGTCGTGGAGAAGCCACCCCCCACCTCACACAGTTGCGAGGGCAGGAGGGAGTAGCCACGCATGGGGGAGGCTTCTTCATAGCCATGCGGGTGGTGACTGGCCTGCTCGGTACTCACCACTGACTAGGACACTTTCTTTCACTGAGGGAATGGTTCCTCAGTGGGAGAAGCCTCTGCAGCTGGTGGTGAGCCAGGAGAAAGGGCCAGGGAGGGGAGAGACCTCACCTGACTCTCAACTGGCTGCTTTGGAGCCAGCAGAGGACCCTACAGAGGGCCATACCAAAATTGCGGATGAAGAATTGCAAGGCTTCCCTTGCAAGCCTACCCCTTCTAATGTCCGACCAATCAGAAATCATCCCATTTCCTGGGATGGTTCCTGATTGTTCAGACAACCAACAGCATGGGTTGTCCCGGACTTTCCAAAAAAGTTCCTGAAAAATAGAGGGATGGAAAGTCATGGGTCAACTGAGCTTTTTGCTACCCCTCCTTCTGAATAGCCCGTGATGTGTGTGAACTACTAGGGTACGAATTCTTCTTGGGGATGTTGTTGTTGTTGTTGTTGTTGTTGTTGTGTTGTTTTGTTTTTTGCTGTGTAAACAGGCCCTAAGAACTGGAGGCAGACATGCAATAGCAGGGGGAAAATGTGGCATTTTGTGGATTGTTGTGCAACACCTAGCAGGCAAATATTGTGGGCATCATCTCAGAATACTTATGGACAACACAGCTAGTGTTATGATATCAGCAACAGAGCACATTATCTTAGCAATCATGAAAAAACACAGAACACACAAGGGAAAATGTTAGATGATTTTAAAGAGACAAAAGAAGATAGGGAAAAACTAGTACCTTCACTATGTCTCGGATTTGGATTAGGTGACTGCTGTATACAATCAGTGTTGCTGATATGTATGGGAGGAGGGACACATGGCTGAGTCTTCTTCACTGAAAGATTAATAGGTTCTTCCAGAATATTGTGCATAGGAAGAGCTAACACATCATTGTCTTTCGGCTCTGTAGTGGTGGAGTCACTTCCAAGAGAGAAATTTGCTGAACCAAAGTCTTCATTTTCCAGCTTGCAGTTTTTAAAAAAAGGCATTGAAATGTACAACTTTTAAAATATATTAATGCTGACAAAATAATGATAACAACAGAGAAGCAGAATGACATTATTAAAGAGTGCTGCTATATACCAATTATGTACACAGAGGGTGGGATCCAAAAAGTTACTTTAGGACTACAATACTCTAGGGAGCCTTTAAACAACTAACCCACATTCCACATCACAAGAAAGCTTTTAAATCACACACACATAGAGTTTCACTAAAGGTAGTATGTGGACTTTATCACACTACACTGTTATAGTGCTATTATTCCACTTTAACTGCTCTGGCTGCCTCCTGTGGAATTCTGGGGTTTGTAGTTTAGTGAACCCTAAGAGCTCTCTGACTGAAAGTTCTAAATGCCCCTCCCTAAACTGCACAGGAGGCAGCCAGAGCAGTTAAAGTGGAATCCACAGGAGGCAGCCAGAGCAGTTAAAGTGGAATAATAGTGCTATAACAGTGTAGTGTGATAATCTCCACTGTGACGCAGAAAGCTGCTGTTCATGGACCACAACCCGCAAACCTCTTTGAGCATGCAGAACAAGTGATGCCACTGTTTTATAAAGCCATACCAGAGATTTTGCATAGACAGAACCCGTCTAATCTTGGAAGATAAGCAGAGTCAGGCTTAATTACTACTTGGATTGGGGACAATCAGGGAATACCAGGTGCTGTAGGTTACATTTCATAGGAAGTCAATGGGAAACCACCTCTGAATATTCCTTGCCTAAGAAAACCCTATGAAATTCATGGGGATGCCCACTGAGGCTGAGATATGTATCTGTGGATCTGCTGCCTGCCTCAGAGTCAATGGTTAGTCCCTTGCATACCAAAACTCTGAGGATACATGGGGATATATGTATACCTGGAACATCCACAAGAATATAAATGAGAGCAGTGCAAGGAGACTTCTGCAAGTACTATTCATTTCTATAGAGATATTCTAGGCATATGATGCTTTATGATATTAAGAGGAAGGACCATTCCTTATAATGTTTCCTGCCAAATAAATTTTCTGGTGTATCAACAGTTCTTACCTTGCACACTGTGCTCACCAGTGGCATTCCACCAGCTGTTTTGTGGTCAATATTGTTAGAGGTGAGATCATTTATACTCCTATCCAAAGCCAGGCTATAACTAGGCACAGTTTCAGGTGGCACATCAGAGGTAATTGGCATACTCTGGGACTGGCCAGATTTTACACTGGAGATTTCTTTTGCCTGTGGATCAGATGACTTGGAAACCCTTCCAGAAGACAAGTCCATATCTAAAGCATTCGGAAAGCCCACAATGTTCAGGGAAGCTGATCGCTGGAAAAGAAGACCATTTACATACATAGCTACATTCAGTGAACAGGATAGTTCTCACACTTTGGTTATATTATTACACATTTTTATTTTAATACCTTTGTGATGTTTTATGTTGTTAACACATCATTTGGGTTATTTACAAGGATGGATCTATAAATAGGACATGAGAATGTAATCAGTTAAAATATTGTGATTTATTTAATA
Organism: Gambelia wislizenii; assembly: GCA_030847615.1. Taxonomy (NCBI): domain Eukaryota; kingdom Metazoa; phylum Chordata; class Lepidosauria; order Squamata; family Crotaphytidae; genus Gambelia; species Gambelia wislizenii. Next base: position 365,752,472 of record JAUMIR010000001.1, read on the forward strand.
GGTACACCCAGATCAATCAGCATTTTAATGAATTGCAAATATTTATAAAACCTATAGCTTGCAAGTATCATCTTAGAAGAGATATTCCCTCTCTCTGACATAAAGGAAGGAATACCATCTTCTAAGATAGTGACCAAGATCCTGAATTGGCAGGTGTATTGCACATGTACACCTATAATAGATCTTCCATCCAATCCCCCTGCCTCAAATACCACTGTTTCTCTGCAGCAGCCTGCCCCCCCCCATCTACAGCCATTTCCTAAACAGTAGAGACTGGCAGAGAAGCATCCAGCTATTTTGGTATAGCTGGACACATAACAACAGGTATCCTCTCCAGGACTGCCAGGGTCCTTTATAGGTCCTGGGTGATGATATAGGAACACAGCTGGACACAGCTCCACCACACCTCACTCTACAGCAGCCTGTAAATAGCCATGTTGGAGGAGGGGAGAGGAACAAAAAAAGGGGAATTTTTATTGTTGTGTAGTTGGACTTCTGACTTCTGCTGTGAATTCTGACTTCCACTATGAACAAAAAGGTTAGTAACAATGGCACAAGCTGGACTGGCCATATGCTGTCATAACTCATTAACAGGAGGCCAGCTTATATTGTCAGGGGATGATAGGACACTCAATCCCCGGCAGAAGCCAAAAACTATCTCAGCAGACTTAGTAGCAACCCATTCCCAAGAATACTCACACACAGAGTGTTTGACGTCCAAATAAACAGGGGGCACTTTTATCTTCAAAGTCAAGCAGTTGTAATATGCACAAAGATTTACAATTGAAGGACAAACTGCTTCACCAGACATCAGCATTCACAAGAATGAGCTCTGCACTGAGCGCTCTTATATACACAGTTGCAGGGCATTGGCTTATTCAACCACATGGGTGCATTACATCAGATCTTGCGCTCCAGAAATATGCCCTCTAGTAACCCTCCTTCTGCAGCTGTAGACCAAGGCTAGCATGACTTGGCAGTTCCTTGGCTGCAGCCATCATGACTCAGCATGACTCTGCAGTTTTCTGGCCATTTTCTCTGGAGATCAGTTTCCAACTCCTGACAATCCCCTCCAAAATGGTCAAACTACTGCACAGGACACATGTTATCATCGAAACATAACATCATCAAAATACATTGTTAGACATCAATCGTCTGTCAGTTGACCTTCCCTTTTGACACCTTTCACTTAACACACTAGTGACAAGGTCCAGCCTCTTTACCAACTCCTCATGGCTTCCTGCTGGAAGGGCTTTTGTGAGCAGATCTGCAACATTGTCCTCAGATGGACAGTACCTCAGACACAAGACACCTTCTTGTATTAACTGCCTCACATTTTGGTAGCATACCGCAATATATTTTGTCCTACATTTCAGGTTTTCTGCTTCTGCCATAGCTATGCGGGCTTGGGAGTCCTCGTGCACCTCAACAGGCATGTGGCATGGCTCCCCAAGGTCTGCAAGCATCTGCCTAACCCATTGTACCTCACTTGCCATCTCAGACAAGGCTGAGAATTCAGCTTCAGTTGTACTAATGGCCACACAGTTCTGCTTTCTTGATCTCCATACTATGGGGCTCTCTGCATACCTGACCACCAACCCGGTCACAGACTTCCTGTGTGAAGTCTCAGCAGCAAAAGAACTGTCCACATAGCACTCAACGTTTACCTTCCTGCCAGCTTCAAGCACATGTCCCTGGTCCCCTTGAGATATCTAATTATCCTCTTCAGAGCTTCCCAATCTGCCCTCCTTGGCTTGGAGACCCTCATACTAAGTACCCCAACAGCAAAATGTATGTCAGGCCGTGTGTTGTTGGCAATGAACAACAGACTGTCAACCATTGAGTGGTACAGATCAGGCCTCTCAAAACACTTTTCTGCCTCCAAGTTCACAAAATCTGTGGTCATGGATGTTCTGACTATCTTGGCCTCACTTAGCCCACACTTGGCTACAAGATTGTCAATCTTCTTCTTCTGGCTTAGGAAAAATTCACCAAGATCTGTTCTCTCTACTTCTACGCCTAAATAACACTTCAGGCTACCTAGGTCTTCTAGCTTGAACCATCTTTCTAACTCCACCTGCACTTGCTTCACATCACTGGCACTCTGTGCTGTCACACAAAGGTTATCCATATAAATAACTAACCTGACATGATTGTTGCCTACCCCCTTGGTATACACACAGGCGTCAACAACGCTTCTTGTATAACCAAGTGACACCAAAACTTGATGTATGCACTTGTTCCAATAGTGCATGCTTTGCTTTAAGCAATAGAGCATTTTGCGCAACAAGTACACCTTGCTCTCTTCTGCACTGTCATACCCTGGTGCCTCCTCCATGAACACTGTCTCTTCCAGATCAGCATTCAAATATGCTGTTTCAAAGTCAAAGTGTTGTACAACCATCTGCCTTTTGGTTGCTACAACTAACATTAACCTAAGACTTTCTGGCTTTGCTGTGGGTGAAAAGGTTTTGTCAAAATTGGTGTAGCGCTCCTGTGAAAACCCTTTTGCAACTAAGCGTGCCTTGCATTTTTGTGTCCCATCAGGCATGCCCTTCAGCTTGTACACCCACCTGCAACCAACAACCTTTTGGTCTTTGGGTCTCTCAACTACTTGGAACACTTTTCTCTCAACTAATGACTCGAGCTCAGAGTCCATGGCTGAGTTCCACTTCTCCTGCTCTTCCTGGGGAAACTTTAGGAGATCCTGAAAACTTGCAGGTTCCTCTGCCATGACATTGCACAATCTGGCTTCCTGAACAACAAACCTGTCAGGACCCTTTCTAACTCTCCTTAACCTTCTGGGAATGAGCACCCTAGTTCTGCCTGATTCATTTTCACTTGCACTGCTGCTATCTCTCCCTGTGTCAGGCTCTCTTTTCAGAAACATGTCAGGCTCAATGCTTGTTTGTGGTGGTGTGTGTGTTGGAGTGGCATGTGAAGTGTCAAGCTTTTCTTCCTCTGCCTCCCCTTCATCATCAGGCATTATCACCCCTCCATTTGTGGGACTTTTGGGAGTTGTTGGCACATCCCTCCCCAAGGGAACAAACACCTCCTGACTGAAATGCAATCTATCCCATCCTGAGTGCATTTCAAAATTTGCAGTCCTGGAGAATACCGCCTTTCCAGGATGGAGAGAAAACCTGTACTTATTGCCCTCATAGCCAAGGAAATGCAGCCTCCTGGTCTTAGACTGCCCTGGTTTCCTTAAGCTTGGGGGTATCAGTAGATTTGCATACTGGCTGAAAATCCTCAGTTGCTTGAGGTTTGGTGCTCTACCATATAATAGATAAAATGGGGCTGGTTGACACTAGACATCCCCATCTATTCAAATGGTAAGCAGCAGTCACCACTGCCTACCCCCATAGCCCAGCTGGGGCTTGTGCATCTTCCATCATGCATTCCATCATGCACTTCAACATCCCAGTTTTTCTTTCTGCAAGCCCATCCTCCCCTGGAGATGCTGGTGTTGTGGTGTTGTGTCTAATGCCTCTCCTACACATCCAGGTCTGCAAATGTTAGACAAGAATCCCCCTCCTCTATCTGACACCAGACTGGAAATCTTATAAGAAGGGAATTCTTTTTCAACTGCATTCACCCACTCATAGAACCTGTCTGCAGCCTGACTTTTCTCCTTCAAAAAGTATACGTAGGTGTACCTAGTGTGTCTGTCCACAATCACAAGGAAATCGTGGTTTCCCCCTTCAGTAGGCTTGTAGGGGCCTGCTAAATCAGCGTGGACAACTTCAAAGGGTCTCTTGGTGACACACTGGGTCTTTTTGGCAATTGGGAAGGCTTTCACCTTTACTTTCCTGCACACGCACATTCTAAAAATCTTGTTTTTCATGCTTAAACCAGGGCACACTTTTGCTAGCAGTTTTTCATGCTTAAACCAGGGCACACTTTTGCTAGCCCTTTTAACCCTTTGTAACTGGCGTGGCCCATTACCCTGTGATAATAATGGACACACTTATCATGCAGGGGCATATTATCTGCAGGGTTCACATTTGCTACCTTCTCTTTAGGCAACATGCAATACAATCCATGTTTCTTTAACCCTTTTGCACAGACATTATGCATATTATGCTTTTCTGTTATTGTACAGTGTTATCCCTCAAATAGCGCTTTATAACCATCAGTAGTCATCTGGGACACACTTAATATACATTTCTCCAGTTTGCTAACACATAACACATTTTCAAACTCTTTACCAAAAGATGGCACATATGCAGTGCCCATTTTTTTGCACCTTGCTGGGAGCACCATGTGCAAGATTAATATTGGTTATGGAAACATGTTTTACATTCCTTAATAGTTTTAAATCATTAACCATATTGTATGTTTCCCTCCTATCAAGCAACCATATAATTCCCTCAGCACCTTCAGGATGGTGTCTTGCTACAGAAGCATGGCTAGCAGCCTGAGAGGATGCACCCCTCCTTTGCCTTGTAGCTGCCACCCCTCCTATCTGGTGCAGGTATCTTACAGTCCCTCTGTAAATGCCTGGGCTTCTTGCATCTGAAGCAGTGTCTCACATAGCTGCAAACTCCCTCCTCCACAGATGCCTCGATGTGTTGCTGTGCTCTCCTGATTCTGTCTGGTAATTTGTGGCTGTTTACTCCCCTCCATCTGGGAGTCAAATTGCTGGCATTGGACCTCTTTCACAATGTGTCCAGCTATCAGGTCCACGGACAAATCAAGTTCCCTGATAGTCTGCAGACTGTACATGAGGAAATCCCATTCTTTAGGTAGACTGCCCAATAAAATAAAACACATGGGCTTCTGGAATGTCCACCCCTCTATTAGCCACCTCCTGGAACAGCTGCCCCATCTCCTCCAAATGGGCTTTCACACAGCCTCCAGGGCACAGCTTTATGTTATAAAGTCTCTTAGTCCATATCATCTTTGAGAGGCAGGATGAATTCTGATGAATTGTTTTCAAAGCTGCCCAAAGCTGGAAGGCTGTCCTTGCTTGGGCTGCGTGTATCAACTGGGAGAGGCTGAGTGATAAGAGGATTGCAGCTCTAGCTTTCTGATCTGCTAGCCTGAATGCTGCAATCTCATCTTCTGAGCCGTCTGGAGCCACACTTTCATTCTCCAAAACGTGCCACAAATTGTCCTTAATTAATAAAGCCTCACATATATGTTCCAGGCTGGATAATTGTCATCAACCAATTTCTCAAAATGGACGTGGCTAGTATCTGCCATTCTGCTGCTTGAATCAAAAAATCTCCAGCTATTAAACACAAACAGCTGGCAGCTGGCAGCTATTCAAGGTTAGTTGAAGATAGCTGTACTACAGAGACCTGGCTGAAACTTAAAGGTTTCACTGCCAACTAGCCAAAAACACTAAAAACAAAAGAGTTTCTGGGAACTTTTCCAGGTGTACCTTATCTAATCTGAGATCAATCACTGGGCCCATAAGCCCTGTCAGGGGATGATAGGACACTCAATCCCTGGCAGAAGCCAAAAACCATCTCAGCAGACTTAGTAGCAACCCGTTCCCAAGAATACTGACACACAGAGTGTTTGACATCCAAATAAACAGGAGGCACTTTTATCTTCAAAGTCAAGCAGTTGTAATATGTACAAATATTTACAATTGAAGGATAACTGCTTCGTCAGACATCAGCATTCACAAGAAGAGAATGAGCTCTGCACGGAGCGCTCTTATATACACAGTTACAGGGCATTGGCTTATTCAACCACATGGGTGCATTACATCAGATCTTGCGCTCCAGAAGTATGCCCTCTAGTAACCCTCCTTCTGCAACTATAAACCAGGGCTAGCATGACTTGGCAGTTCATTGGCTTCAGCCATCATGACTCAGCATGACTCTGCAGTTGTTTGGGCATTTTCTCTAGCGTTCAGTTTCCAGCTCCTGACATATATGTATTCCAAAACATAGCATCACCGTCTAAAAAGACTGTAACTATTGTTTCTCTTTGTGTGCAAATATATGTAGAATTAAAGGATTAATCCAATTGATTAAAATTAACCTAAATCATTAAAACACACAAAATTATTCCACAATGAAGTATTCAATTGAATGACAGCCCCATCTATTACAAGTTCCAATTTTTTAAAAAATATTTTGTTACCAGCCACTATATAACCAAAACAGTAATGCCTTTTTTGCCTCATTGTATGTACCTGTTGTGTAGCCATCCTAGCTCCCATCTAATTGTATATCTTTAACATCCATCTGTATTTGGATGGGATGGGATGTCTTCCAGAGAACCCCTTTTGCTTGTTCCTCCTTTCTCATTTGGTTTCAATGGGAGAGGGAGATTACCTATGGAAGCTCCAGGCTGGTATTGATAATGGGCCCAATCCTATTGCAACTCAGGGAACAGAGGGATCAAGAGAGTCCCTAGTCCCTCAGAGGAAAAGAATAGCTACTGGTTCCATGTACTGACACATTATAAATGGATGTGCAAAATGTTGTGAAGGCTTCCGAGCAAAGATTCACAAGAATTGTGGAATGAGAAGACGGGGGACTTTATCAGACACGGCAGAAATTGCACAGTGATGATATCATGGTAGCCCAAACGGGTTCTGCTATCACACAACATGATCATCCTCCCGTGATCAATCTGTGTTCCAGCCACGAATAAGGCGTCACTTTTCATTGATGGGACAAGCTGTTAATAGCTCTCAATATTGTTTTTTTCACAGTATTGAAGTGTGTGTGAACCCACATCCCGCTGTAATCACAAGATTACAACATGAATGAGCGGTCTTCTTCTCCCCCTCCCTGTTCCCAGCAAGAAAACTTCTAGGTGGGAACATTAAAACTATCCACAGGATGCTTTTTTAATGAACTGTCCCAGTTTGTTTGCATGTTTTTAGGTTTGTTTAAGTGCTTGTGTATTCATTTACTTTGTTAATTCAGGGTTTTGTGGAACTTTTAAGCATGCTAGCATCTTCTTATGAGAACCACCGGAATCTCGGCCATGCTAAATCACAGAAGTAGATTCTCGTTCTTAAGGTGCTAGCGGTGATCATGCAATAATTCCGCAATGTGCAATCGTAAGTGTAATAATGCCACTATGTTTCCGCTTTCCTCAATAGTGGAATTACAGCATTTTTAGCTGCTAGTCTGATAAAGTCCTATGTCAGATGCAGTCAAACCTTCAACCTTCATTTCCCATACAGTACATGACAATTAATGTGTGTGTGTGTGTGTGTTACAGCAGTGAGGTGAGTGCTTCTAAACCCAAGGAAATATCACCATCTTCTTACTGTAGAAACACAATGGTTACATCCCTTATTTTTGGAGTCACAGAGCTAAACCTTCTGTGTCTAAAGAAGAGGAATGTACCAGAGAACCTTTGTTGGTATCTTAAAAATGTATCACTATTACATGGTTGAGCCAGGGCTGCTCTTATCTCATGCCTTAATGTAAAGGCTCTTGGCAACTTCATAGCTACAAAGCTCAGGTCTTTCCAAGATCACCTGATGTATTTGAAACAACTAATACCTTTAAAGAGATTAAGTTCTACATGGAAATGGGTTTCTATTTTCCCTTATTACTGCTCAAGATACAGGAAAAGTATGACGAGAATATAATAGACTGCATCAGTCAGTACAAAACATTAATCTCACTAAAAAGGAACGAAAGGAAAAATGAGGCCATCAAACTGCCATCTGCTTCTCCCTAGAGGCAAAAGTTAATTCTGTGGTTATTTTAATAATGAGGAAACATTATGATCTTTCAGTAAAAATATGCGTGTGTATATATTAAAACTCCTGGTAAGGAGTTGACACATTCTATACTCTGATCCACAAAGCTCCTGTCAAGTATGAAGTGCACAATGCGCTGGGAGTAAGGCTCATTAAGATCCTATTAATTTTCTCCCTAAAATAATCATTCCTTTTGCTATTATGAGAGGATGAGCGAGGGATCTCTTCTTCCCTAGTGGTTTCTGCTGTACTGGATAATGCAGGATGATTGTTTGCCATTTTAAGAGCTCAGAGTTGTCTAAAAATCTTCAACATTTCATTTCTTGAACACAACAAACATTCATTATAGAGGCTGTCATGTTGTGGTGCTGCAAATCCTGTCAATTTTGACATTTTAATAAGTAACATTGCATACATGTTCTTTTACGCCATATGTACATAATATCTTTACAGTGTATGTGCTTTGGAGACTGCCCTCTCCTCAATTTCTGCTTTTTTATCCATCCTTATATTCTCCATAATTCTTTGGTGAAAGCAGCTGCCTCACTTCTGTACAGCTCCTAACACACTAAAGTATTGGCTGCAGAAGATGCAGCAATCTGGCAATTGTGGTCTTTATTTTTTTTAAAAAAAATGTTTTTCCACCGTTACTGTCACCTTAATCTGTGATATTCCAGTCTTAATGTTGCAGTTGCTACCTTTGTTCCTGCCATGTCTTGCTAGTCACTACCTTCAATAGCATCCTGATCTACAAAAATTTAATAGGCAATGCTGTTGCTGGAGATAAATGATGGGAAATGCTTTACTTGCTGGGTTTTTCCATGGCAGGCTACTGGTAAATAAACATGAACAAGGTCAGGAACAGGGGGGTGGCAGACCTCTTTACAGTATTTATTTTTTTAAGGACTGTAGATAATGAACCCAAAATCAGAATTTAAAATTAAGCTGTCCATGCACACATGCATTATAAACTAAAGAGGAAGATGGAAATGCCTACCTTTCATAAAGTCTGGGCTTGGGATGTGTTAAGGCTACACCTTTTCTTTGCAATTGCAGAGAAATTACTGAGAGCAAATGGCTGCAAAGTAAGGGAGGCTGCTGCTAAGTGGAGCAATCCCCCTGGCAGCTCATTATGCTGCAAGGTTAAACAAATGCACTAATTCAAATCCAGTTAACTCAAAACTCACAGATATATTCCAAGCATTGCACTTGGCTTTCCCAAGTAAAGTGCCCCTGACCAGAGTCTATTCTGTGTATGGCATAGAGATGGAGTGGGAGCAGCTGTCATGCTCTCTCTCTCTCTTTCTTTCTTTTTTTTTAAATACAACCCCAAGAAAATAGAGCTGGTTTTATAGCGGAAGGAGCAGAAACAGCCAGCAGAATGAACAGCATCATCTATTATTTATGTTGCTTTTGGGTCAAACAAGTAAGCTTTGCTAATTGAAAAGACACTGTGAAATATTTCTAATATCAATGAACACAACATGTACTGATGCCCTCTACCCCTTGGGTTAGGTGGTAAGCTTATCCGATGCCACAGGATTTCTGCAACTGTTAAGGTCGGAAGGACCTTCTTCCTAACCTTTTAAAATGATGCCTCTCCCTCTTATAGTACAGCAACTTTTGTGTGGCATTGGCACAATGCCATTGTCTCTGACATTTAGGGCTGCCAACTGACCATTAAAAAAACAAAACAAAAGCCAGGCAGCTTGTTTTTGCAAAGTTTGGGCCAGCTACAACACGATTATAAAAACTGGTTACCAGGTATGAAGCTGAAGAGCTGGATACTGTAACTGGGAAGCACTGGATCTGCAGAGTATGTCTCTTAGACTTAGTGACATGTCAAGAGGGCAATGCAGTCTGAGGACCTTTTCCCTCCCTAGCATAAGTTCAGAAATAGTACTGTCTTTTGTACTATTAGAGTAAGTAGGTGGTGCATTATACTTTTGGTAGAGTCACCAAGTTAAGTCTATATGGAATTTTCAGTGGTTAATGAGCAGAATGATCCATGCCATCGTATTTCCAATTTCTATGTAAGGTTGTGAAAACTGACAGGAAGAGAATCAGCTTATTTGAAATGGTGCTCTGGTGGAGAGTTCTACAGACACCACAGACTGCCAAAAAGATAAATGAATGGGTTTTAGAGCAAATCAAGACTGTACTCTTGCAAGTTGCCAAAATGACCAAACTGACACTGTCATGGTTTGCCAAATCATGAGACAACATGACTCATTAGAAAAGGTGACAGGGGAAAATTTGGGACTTGGGTATTTTGAAAAATATGTCTGGATTTTTGTACGTATGTCTGTAAGAATAAAAGAAAATTATTATAAAATAGATTAAAATTATTCAATGTTGTGTTGGAGGGGATGCCAAGAAACTGGCACCTATATCCACATGCGGTGGAATTGTTAATATGTACAGAAATTTTGGCAAATGGTATTTAAAGAGATAAGAGAGATGATGGGACAAGATCTAGAAATCTTGTCCAGGCATTGCATGATTATCAATTTATGACAAGATTAACTGTACTCAAATTATTAAGGATTTGATTACAAATTTACTAACAGCAGCAAGATTAATGATACCCCAAAACTGGAAGATTGAAGGTGTTTATCAAATAGAGGAATAGTACAGAGAAGTTTGGGATATTGTTATCCAAGATAAATTAACATGTAGACTTAAAAAAAGATTATGGAAAAGTAAAAATTTTGGAAGCCATTTGTAGAATATGTTTTCTTAAGAAAAAAGAGGCATCTACCTCCAAAAGAGTCGCTGCAATTTTGGAAAATGGAATAATTAAATGGTATAGATGGTCCTGGAGGTTCATGTTCCTGTTACTTCACTGTCTAACACAAGTATGGGGTTTATGTGACCCTCTAGATATTACTGGACTGCAATCCCATCAGCCCTCACCATTTACTATGCAGGCTAAGGTTGGTGAAACTGTGGTCCCATAATATCTCAAAGGCTGCATGTCCCCTAGCTCTCATCAAAAAATGCAGGTACGACTGCTGATTCTCTGTTCCCTCTCTACTTTCTGTGAAAATATTTCATAGTTTGAAAGATGGAATAGTTTAGGTAGTTGCCGTGTAACATTTAATATCTCTTGATTGTGTGCTTGCTGCTTCAGTAGTTACTTTTAGGGGGTTTGTTAATAAAAGCAATTAAAAACAAAACACTTTCATGAAAATGTGAGAGATTTTGTTCATACACAAACTTTATTCACTGTTGTTGTTGTTGGTATCCCATCATCCTCCCAGAATTGGGGCTGAAGATGGCTTACCGTTTAAAAGAGTTAAAAAGAGTAATATAGTGAAAAACATACAAAAAGTGAACATTATAATAAATTTAAACTAGTCACAATATTAAAAAAAAAACACTTCAAACTTCAGACTTTTGGGTTGAAGATGGCACTCTAAAGCTCCACATAGGGGGAAAGTGCTGGTTGTGGCAGTTGCCACTTAGGGGTTGTGTAACTGGCAGAAATTGTCTCCCTGGTATGGGAGACTCGGAGGATATCCTTGCATGAGTCCAATACCAGCTCTGGGTAACACTGATTTGTGCCATCCAGACGTGAGAGAGACTGAGGGGACTGAAAGGTAACATCAAGCCCCACTGCAATCAAGCCTTTTAGCGGTGTCTGCTCAACTTTCTTAATTGCCCTGTAATATCATCCACAATGAAGCAACTAAGTTAAGGAACTTGCCAGTTTATTGGGAATGTATAACTTCTGTGAGTAACTTCTACAAACAAAAAGTAAGTAATTGCATGAGAAATACTGTACAACTTAGAGGAGATGGACCTAAAAGCTGTGGGGAAAGAATGGAGAAATGTTTCAAGTGTTGGGAAAAGAAACAGATGAAAGCTAATCAATTTGGATTTCAGAGTACAGTACTTAAAAACTAATTTTTCAAAGGGACTACAAAGTGTTTAAAAAACAACCTAAGATGGTGGATTAGAGAAAAAAAGAATGTATTGTTTACTTATGGAGATAAAGTCAAGATCATCTTCTTGTTGTATAGAGAAGAAGTGAATTGTGAGCTAACCTCTGAGGAACTGATTAAATATACAGAAAATATAGTTAAAATTAGAGGGTCAGCTTAAAGGGTGAAATAGCAAGAGCTAGTGGACAAGTAAATAGATTGAAATGAAAAAATTATGCTGTCAGTGGTTGTCAACCTGTGGGTCCCATATGTTGTTGGACTACTGTTCCCAGGAGCCCTCTGAGGTCTCACCTTGACAGCCAGGTGGTCCTCCCAGTCATTAGTGAGGCTGTAGGGTTGAACTCACAGCTTCACTAATGACTGGGAGGACCACCTGGCTGTCAAGGTGAGACTTCAGAGGACTCCCAGGAACTGTAGTCCAACAACATCTGGGGACCCACAGGTTGAGAACCACTGGTTTAAAGGTTAACTTTTACAGCTTTTACAGCTGTCAAAATGACTTTAACCTACAGTAGCACCCCTGCATTAAAGGATTCAATTATCCACGGTTTCAGTTTCAGCACAGCTACCATAGAGTCTTCCTAGAAAACGTGTCCTTTCTAGCTATTTTCTAGGTCCTCCAAGGCAACTCTATGGTATTTTAAACCAGAAGGCCCATTATTTTCAATAGTGTTTGCTATTATCCATGGATGTCGCTATCCGCGGTGGGGCCTGGAAGCAATCCCTCACGGATACAGGGGTCCTACTGTAATTTGATCTACCAATTGATGTGATGGATGAGAAGCAGTTGATCCTATATGAGATTAAACAGATGAACAAACAGATGAGGATGGAGATGAGGCAGTTTACTATGAAATTGAGGGATGATGTTATACAGATGGTGAAAGAAGAATTTAAAGGCACAGAGATGACAACAGGTCCTGGAGAACAAGATGAAAAAGTAGAGAAACTACCAGATAAGAATGTTTATGATAATGAGGAAATGGAGATTAAGTTGGAGATCTGAAAAATTGTTAAAGAGATTCAGATACAAGAAATCAAAGGAAATTTTGGTGAAGTAGAAGGGAAGAAGGTTAATTTGGAATTTTTTGATGAGCACCAAGTTGTCCAGAAATATGAAAATGGATGGAAGATGGACATGGTTGAAGAGAGATCCAAGAAGAGATGCTGACATAGGAAAAATAGAATTGAAGAGACATATTTGAAATGATATTGTATGTTGTCCGGAATATGTTTCTTTGGGGCTGTTCTCTTTTTTTCATAAAATGGTGGGAATTCCACAAGAGATCATACGTCAGATATAAAAAGGAATACCGTATATTCTGGCGTATAAGACTACTTTTTCGCCCAGGAAAATCTTCTTAAAAGTCTGGGGTCATCTTATACGCCAGTGTCATCTTAGGCTGGGTGGGGAGAGGCTTGCCAGCCACCTCCCGTGCCTCCCCAACCTGCAATGGGCCCATTGTGAGTTGGGGAAGCGCAGATGTTTGGCTGGCAAGCCTCTCCCTAGCCGGCTTTCGACCCTTGAGTGTTTGGGGGAAAGGCCGATAGAAGCAGGGCACTCACTGAGAAAACCGCTGGTGGTTTCCTCAGTGAAAGCCCCACTTGAATTGGCCTTTCCCCCAAACACTCAAGGGTCAAAAGCCTGTTCAAGAGGGAAGCTGGCTAAGGAGAGCTCCCACTAAGCAAGCTTCCCTCTTGAACCAGCTTTAGACCCTTGAGTATTTGGGGCAAAGATGGATTCAAGCAGGGCACTCACTGAGGAAACTGCTGGCAGTAATTTGAATTAAAATTACCATATTGGAATCACAATCTGATTTTTTTAAAAAAAATATTTGGTGCGCATTGGAAGAGGGGTAGTCTTATACGGTGAGTATATCCCAAACTCTATATTTTAACTGGAAAAGTTGGGGGTTGTCTTATACGCTGGAACATACATAGATGTTTAGGTTGTTTGGGTGGAATCTGGTTTTGAAAAAAAGATAAAGAGGATCTGATATTGAAATTAAGTACAGCAATGAACATGAAAGTTATAGGGATGTATGAAATATAGAAAAATAAGGTATGTTGAAAGCTTTTATTGAGAGAATTTAAATAAATAGTGTTTTTTGGAAAATAGAATTAAATTAAGGGAAATTAGGGTATGATTAAAACTTGCAAGTGTATTTCCTTACAGAATAAAGATTTTTATTTTTTTTTACTTAGAAGAAAAGTGGCTGGATAAACTTTAGGTTTTTAAATAGATTGATGTGATTATTTGATAAAGAGATTATTAGGTAATGTTAGAATGGATATATGAGTAGAAGTCTGAAAAGTAATGCCATGCATTTTTTATTTAGAAGAAGACTGGTTGGAGAAATTATAGGCTTTTAATTAGTTTAATTGACTAACTAATAGACATTTAGGTAATATTAGAATGGATATATAAGTAGACGTTTGTAAAGCAGCACTATAGAGGAAGTAAAATAAGTTGATAACTATAACCAATTGCTGGCAAATAGGTAGCCAATTGTGTAATCGCCTTTTTAGTTGATTTTTTATTGGTGCGTATTGTGTGGTGTTAATGTGGTTTTTTAATTATTTATTCTCAATTATGTAGTCTTTCCTTATATGTAGTTTTATATTATAAAATGTTTGTGCTTAATAAAAATATTTTTAAAAACCACTTCAAATCTCTAGTTAAAAGAATAAAATGCAATTTAAAAAGACTGAAAAGCTATTAAAAACAGAAGAGTTTAAAACAATACAGCACCCCCTAGCCCATTCTTTAAAAACTTTCTGTATTAAAAGTCTATAGGAATAAAAATGGTTTGCCTGCCAATGGAAGGACAGCAGGGAGGGGGCCATTCTGGCCTCCCTGGAAAGGAAGTTCCAGAGTCTAGGGACAGCCACCGAGAAGGCTCTCTCTCATATCCCCACCAACCATGCTTGTGATGGTGATGGGACTAAGAAGGGCCTCTCCTGATGATCTCAGGGCCCAGGCAGGCTCATACAGGGAGATACAGTCTGCCAGATAGCCTGGATCTAGTTATAGGTCACAACCAGCACTTTGGATTGTGACTGGAAACAAACTGGGAGCCAGTGGAGCTCTTTTAACATGGGAGTAGTATGGTCCCTGTAATCTGCCCCATTTAGCACTCTGGCTGCAGCTTGTTGAACTAGGTGAAATTTCCAAACACTCTTCAAAGGCAGTCCCATATAGAGTGCATTACAGTAGTCCAAATGAGATGTAACTAGGGCATGGAGCACCATGGCCAGATCTGGTGTCTCAAGGAACGGGTACAGTTGGTACACAAGCTTTAAATGTGCAAAAGCACTCCTACCTAGCACAGAAACCTGGGCCTCCAAGTTCAACGTTGAGTCCAGGAGTATTGTGAACCTGTGTCTTCAGGGGATGTGTAACCCCATCTAACAAATGCTAAATCCCTACTCCTTGATCTGCCTTTCAACTGATGAAGAGCACTTCTGTCTTATCTGGATTAAGATTATTTGTTCTCATCCAGTCAATTACTGATGACAAGCACCCATTTAAAATCAAGACAGCCTCCTTGGATTGGAGTGGGAAAGAATAGGAGAGTTTGGTGTCCTCCTCATATTGACAGCACCAGACCCCAGAACTGAAGGCAAACTCTCCCAGCGTTTTCATGTATATATTAAATAGTATGGGGGACAAAACAGAACTTTGAGGAACTCCACAGGCCAATGGCTAGGGGGCTGATCAGGAGTCCCTCAGCACCACCCTCTGAGTTTGCCTCTCCAGGAAGGAATGAAACATTTGGAAAACAGTGCCTCCAGGTCTCACCCCAGTGAGGTGGCTCAGAAAGATACCGGTGTCAATGATACCAAAAGTTGCTAAAGAGTCCAGCAGAACCAAAAGGAACACACTCCCCCTGTCCAGTTCCCTGCCTGGTCATTTACCAAGGCAACCAAAGCTGTCTGTTCTATAACCAGGCCTGAAATGGATCTAGATAATGTGTTTCATCAAGGAACCCCTGGAGCTGGGAGGCCACCACACACTCCCATACCTTGCCCAAAAATCATATGTTAGACAGTGGCCAATAATTATCCATTATATAGAGATTCAGGTATGACATTTTCAACAAAGGAGATTTTCAGATGGGGGTCAATATTCCGTGGCAGGCACGGAGCAGGTCAAGAAAGGGGCTCCCTTTTGGACGACATCGACCCCTTTTGTCCTGCTCCTGGAGTATTCTATTCACGATGAAACATTGTGAATAAAACACCTATTCCGTGTCTGTCATGGAATCAGGGATGTGGGACAAGGAGCCCCATTCCTGTTCCAAGATGACAGGCACAGTTCCTCCACACAAAATGTCAACATTTTGACAGTCCCTAGGCAGGTGATCCTGTCAAAGCCCTGGCTGATCTCAGGAACAGGAAAATGGCCAGGGCAGTGGACATGATTGCCTCTAAGTGTCCCCTCCTATGAACTGAAGCCAAGTGAGACTCCTGGTTCACCAGAGAACTAATGGTGATGAAACAAGTGGGTCGGAGACTAGAGCAATGATGGCAGAAGACTCAGAGTGAGTCCGACCAAACACAGGCCAGAGCTCATTGGAAGGCCAATGCCATGGTGATGGTGGCAGTAAAGAAATTATACTCTGCAACCACTATGTCTGCACAGTGTTGTCTAGCAGAGCTGTCTCAAATGGTCAGGAGCCTTTTACTGTCACCCACAAGAAGAAAACAAAGACCACTTAACAGCCTGCTGTGAGGAATGTGCAAGAAACTTTGCAGACAAAATCACTTGTATCCACTCTGACTTGCATGCTATAGTTGAGACACGTCCATTGGATATAATCTTGGTGCCTGCTTGTCCTGTATTATTGGGTAAATTTCAATATGTGCAGCCAGAAGGTATGGACAGGATCCTTGGAGAAGTGAGAGCAACCACATGCATACTGGATCCTTGCTCTTCCTGAAAGCTAGAGGGGGGATGGCCAAGTGGGCAAGGAGAATGGTGAATGCCTCACTGTAACAAGGGTAGTTTCCATCCTTCCTGAAAGAGGCTGTGGTGAAGCTGTTACTAAAAAAAGGCCTCTGTGGATCCCATCATTCTGAATAATTATCAACCAGTCTCTAACATTCCATTTTTGGGAAACGTTCTGGGACGACTCTTTGGGATGGGACTTGGGGATACTGTTATGCAGTGGTTCCAGTCCTTCTTAGATGGACAACTCAGAAGGTGGTGCTGGAAACTACTGTTTGGTGCCCTGGCCATTGGCCTGTGGGGTCCCTTAGGGGTCTGTTTTGTCCCCCATATGTCTACAGAAAATTGCTGGGAGAGGTCATCCAGAATTTGGGGTTTCAGCATCAAATGACACCCAACTCTATCTCTCCTTCCCATCTGATTCCAAGGAAGTTATCTCAGTACTGAGCCAATGTCTGTTGTCAGTAATGGACTGGATGAGGGCAAATAAATTGAAACTTAATCCAGACAAAGCAGAGGTGCTCCTGATCAGTTGAAAGGCAGATCAGGGAATAGGGACTCTGCTTGTGCTGATAGGGTTATGCTTCCACTGAAATCTCAGGCTCTCAGCTTGGGTGTTCTCCTGGACTCAACTCTGAGCCTGGATGGCCAGCTTTGCGCTGCTTAAACTAGTGCACCAGCTGCGCCTGTTCCTTGAGATGTCAGATCGGGCTACGGTGACACATACCTTGTTTAGACTACTGCAACACACTCTACATGGGGCTCCCTTTGGAAACTGTTTGGAAACATCAGCAGGTCCAAAATACTGTGGCCAGTGTGCTGACTAGGGCCAGTTAAAGGGAGCATACAACTCCCTCACTAAAATAGCTTCACTGGCTACCTGTTCACTTGCAGGCACAATTCAAAGTGCTGGTCATACCTATAAAGCCCTATACAGCTTAAATCCAGACTATTTGAAAGGATGTATCTCCCAATATGAACTTTCTAGAGATTTAAGATTATTGGGGGAAGGCTTTCTCTCAGTCCCACCACCATTACAGGCTCACTTGGTGAGGTCATGAGAGAGAGCCTTCTTGATGGCTGTGCTCACTTTCTGGAATTCCCTTTGATGAGAGCCTAGGGTGGCCCCCTCCCAGCTTTCCTTTCTCCTGCAAGCAAGGACATTTTTGTTTAAGCAGGGTTTTAATGTATAAGTGTTGGGGGGGGGGGTACTGGATGTTTTATTTATTTTTTAGAACTTTGCTCCTTGTTAAAATGATTTTAAAATGTTTATATGTGATTTTAACTGTTTTAAATTTTATTGTAATTGCATTTAATTTACTACCTTTGGAAGCCGCCTTGGGTCCCACTTTAGGAGAAAGGCAGCATATAAATGAAATAAAATAATAAATAACTGTACTATTCACCCACCTAGCAGCCCAACAAAATGCAGCCAAGTGCATGTAGTCCATTGATCTGAGCCACAAAAGCATTCATGGCAGGGACGGGCAACTTCTGTGTCTCTGCAGCTGCAGGAGTCAAATTGTGTGAGAAGCTAGGGATGGCATATTTGTGTGCAGATATGTCAAGATATTGGGACATGCAGTAAATTTATTCTGTAAAGAGCTGAAATAAACAAACAGTCTGCAGAGCACAGCAGAAAGAGAGCTAATGGCAGTTTGCAGAAAGCTAGCAAATGTATCGATATTGATGAGTTCTCAGCTCTGGTGCAGAGCTGACTGGGGGAGGTGCTAGGAACTCTGCACAGCTGGGTATTTAGTTTGTCCTATAGAGCTGAACTGAGCAGTTCTGTTTTAGACCTCAATGTGTGAAGATGTTTTCTCTTGAATGCTGTATATAGCTGTAAATATTCTTCATTATGCCCAAGTAAAGAGAAGTTTATTTTAGACACAAGCCTGTGTCTGTGCCTTTATTCTTATGTCTGAAGGAACAAATACTCTGCTACCATTTTTTGCTTCCTTGACCTTTTGAAGAGGCACCCAGTGCACGCTAACATCTGACAAGATATACAACATACATTTTATTTTCTGGCATTTTATTTAATTTAGATTTTATTTAATTCTTACCTTCTTTTGTATTGATTTCTAATGTACTTTATTGGTTTTAAATTTATTTAATCTAACACACACACACACACATATATATATATTGTATGAATTATTGCAGTTTATGCCCAATGCATTTGTTGTCTGCAATAAATGTGTGTTTGATTTCTATATATTTTGCACTCAGTGTAGAACTTTTGTTTCAGGAGCATCATATTTTCTGAGAATTCTAAGCACATCATTATGCACTTGGTTACATATGATGCCTCTCCAAGATAGCACCATCATTGCTACACAATCACTGCTGGACTTTGTGTGATGTTTGCACAAAATAATTTCTCCTCTGCTCACAACACAACTATTTCCTCTACCTGTGACAATTGTGCACTGCATTTCCCTATTATTCCCACACATGACAATACATCCGGACAAAATTGTAAGAGGGGGCAAACAGTGACATAGCTGTAGCTCCATCTATGGGGTGAGGATGGGATAGTTCAGTGTTGTCATGAAAAATCATTCACATGTTATCATGCTTTAGCTTAATTGCAGCATGGCTTCAGCAGCTATTTGGAATGCTCCCAAATTAAGCCAGGATATCTCGTCTATAATAATGTAGTCTCACTCACTTCATACTTTTTTTTAATCTGCTTTAGCTTTTCCAGCATTATTTTATTGACTAGGTGTTATGGAAAGGTATAGATATAAATAGATACACAGACACACAGAGAGGATATAGAATGCAGTGAAATTAAGCCACATATACAATATAAAAATCCAGAAAAATGAGTGATCCATCAAGCTTACAGATAATTCACAATCTTGCAGAAAAAGGACTATCTGTCAGGGCTAAATTGGCAAACTGAAAAATGAAGAAAGGGGAACTTCCAAAGTGTTGTGGAGGGAGGTGGTATCAATATTCCTGTATTTCATAAGAACAATATGATCACTTGCTCAGTGTACCATGTATGTTAAAAACAACGCAGATCTCCATTGCGTTATTTTTCTATGCTCTATTGTAGCCTGTAAAACCTGTTGAGTACATTTATGCATACCGATCACTGTCCAGCAGGGCTGGCTACAGTCTAAATTCTGTTGCCACTCATGGTAGTAGCTATATCCATCATCTACCTCCTTGGATCTGCCTACTGCTATGATAGCTCTGTTTTTCCAGTTGATTATGCTCAGGCTGAGCACTAGCCATTTTTTATGCCCACAAAGAAATGTTTGGCATTAGGCATAAATAGTTATTGGTGCACTGTTTTCTTTTAATTTATTACATTAGTGCCACAAGAGGAGGAGTAACAGCTAAGCACCATTAGTACCTGGTAAGCAAGTCAGTCTGGCCAGAAAGTGGAGGGAGGTTAATGATTATGGTGCCACGATTGTTGGGCCCTGCTGAAGACTCAGGCCATTAGAAACAGCCCAATAGTGCCAACCCTTGGTGCCAGGCCTATCTTCTTCCCCTCCTTGAGTAGTTTCTGCAGAGGAAACCATGGTTGCTTTGTTACAGAGTATGGTTTTACTATCCGTCTGTTCCTGATGAAAACTAAACTCACAGATGTAAAATGCCCCTACCCTGTTCACAACTCTCTCAACAGAACTAAATATAAATTGGGTGGATTAAGTGTGCTTTGCTGAAATTAGGCACTATCTATTAATATCTTTAAATTGGGTTTCATAATACCAATTTACTATTCATAATAACTTTTAAAAAGGAAGCCAGACTGGTTCATCTAATGTTTTCCCCACAAGCATTAACCAGCCTCTGAGTATGAAAACATATTCTTCTAAAGAGGGATGCAAGGAACTGATATATACTTGAAGCAGGACCTTATCAGTTTGAAGGATGTTATTATGGCATTTACAGAAGCTTTACATTACTTAGTGAAGATCTGTTATGCTATTTGAAGTTGATTGGGAAAAGTGGCATACCTTTGGATACATTAGTATATAAGAAGTTACTTTGGTTCAAAGTTCTTTTAAAGTTCCCTATAGGTGATAGAGTTTTTTTCAACATTTTAAATTTAACACTTGTATTTTCCAGAGGCAAACAGTCCTCAGGGCTATTCTGCATGACCAACAATGTTACCATATTAGAACAAAGTAGATAATCCAGGAATGAGATTCTTTCTCCAGTTATCCCAAATTAGTAGAATATAATTAATGAAAAGATGCTTAAATATTTAGGCCTATCTCAGTCATAATTCCTAATTAAGGCATCTACTTTGTGGTGTCTGGAGGTATGTTGCCCTATTTGTGTACACTGATGCTCTGAGAAGGGATGCAGCCTTCAAGTAACAATGGCAATGGAGCTGCTGTAAAATGTGACATTCAAGTTTGGAATTCTCCAACCAATTTAAATCACAGGTCTCTTGGAAGCAGAATAGATCAGCTATGGTTTATGCTTTAGAGTTTTTGGTGGCAGATAAGAGTGGAATTGTTGTTTGTTTTAGAAAGGATTTTAGGTATTTATTCATTTGTACAATTGTTGTTCTGATGAACCACAAGAAGTCATCAGAGGACCATTCTGTACATCTTTGTGGAGCTGACTGAAAAGTGGCTGGTAGCTCAGTGTATAATAGTCAGACAAAAAAGTGAAATAAAAGTCCAGGATAATTACATGGTTTAATTGGATGAACAAATAGATAGATTCTTTCAGGAGAAGCCTGAACTTCAGAAGTCTTATTTCTGTTTGGATGCTTTACCAATGTGTCAAAATTGACACCTTTCTCACCAAGAAAAAGGCCCCATTTACAATCAATTCTATTATGTCTGGATCATTTGACTCATTTGCATAGCATTAGATCCACAGCAACACAGAAAGCATATGGCTTTGTCTAGGACCTCTTTTGAACTGAAAAGAACAGAAGCCGAAGTCATTTACTGCTGCCAGCCCAGAATGATTTAGTAATTATCCTGAATGGCTCTGGAGGAATTAGGACTGGAATTCATCTTCAGAAGTAAATACTTGAGGTGCTGTAGTTTGATGCATTCAAACGCTTTCTCAGAACTGAAGGACAAGATGATCAAGAGTTGTTTGTCTGCTCTTGTATACAGTGTCAAAGATGTGGAACCTTTTGTCTACCAGGTATCATCATAGAATGAACTCGGTTTGATCAGAGTGGATATACTGGGTCACAGTGCTGTCCAGTCTGTCAGTTAAAACTCCTGTAAAGTTCTTGAAGTCCAGATTCATTATGGATATCAAGGAAAAAGAGAGGGGCAAAAAAATGGTCTCAGTGCTTTGCTATCAGAATTTGTATACATCCTTCTTAGTTGTATTGATTGCTTGGTTTATTTGACATAAGACTGTGGCCTGGATCCACAAGACCAGAGAAGGATTCCATGTCACAATAAGGCTTTTTAAGAGATCCCTTCTGGCCACGGCACCCATACCACTTCACAAGCTGCTCTAGAAACTCAGAAGAACATTAGAATAGTTTATGACACTGTATAATGTTTTGCATCCTGACCTTTGAGCTATATTAAGCAAGGAGGCCTAAATGCCTGGAAAGAAGCCATAGGCTATGTGGTAAAATTATTCTAATATCAGCCATTATAGCTAAATGCAATTCCCATGTAAAATACCAATGAGAGATATTCATTCATTGGAATTCTAAGGCTCAAAACCACAGACCATTTTCCCAGAATGCCTGCACATACATTCTCAGGGGTCATATGCAAACATTCAAACAGCAGTGTCCAAGTTCAATGTCCATTCATGTGAGTCAACATTAATTTGGCCTCAAAATGCAACCTGTATTTGAAACATTTGGAAATATGGTCTATTTCCAGTTGGCTACAACCCACATATTCCCACACCAAAATGCAAGCTCCTTGAATCCTGGCACTAAGCCATTGCAATGTAATTATACCATTACAAGGCATGGTGGCCACTTGTGGCCAAACCAGACAAGGATGTTTATTTTGTTTGAAGCATCTGTATCCTGGTTCTCTTCCCAAGGGTTTAAGTAATGTATAGAATAATCTGAAGAACTCCTCATTTAGGAATTAGCTGGACCAGAATATACTTCACTTCAGAAAGAGAATTCTATCAGTCAAATATCCTAAAGGCATCAGATTCCATCTGATCATGGACATTAAACAGAGTCAGCCCTGGTTAGTACTTGGTTGGGAGACCATCAATGAATACCAGGTGCTGTAGGCTATATTTCAGAGGAGGGAACTGGCAAAACCACCTCTGAGTATTCTTTGCCTAAGAAGACCCTATGAAATTCATGGAGTTACCATACATCTACAGGCAACATGAAGGGACATACACATACACACCATCATTCAACTGGCCATCCCAAAAAGGTCAATGTTTTTCATTTCCCATATAAACTGACATACAGTAGTACTCCAAATAAGCCCACAAAGCACCTAGCAAATAAAAATATTTATTGGTCCCAAGCCCATGGGGCTTACCACACTCTGAAGAAAAGTAGCAAAGCAGCAGGAACATTCCATCTTCCCTTCTGCCTTACTACATGACATCGTTGTTCTTCTGGCATTCTTTCATTCTGGTCTTGTGGGGGACCAAGCTAAAACCATGTCTTTTTGCTAATTTTTTTTCTGGTTAGCAAGACACAGTTTTACCTCGGTCCCCCATGGGACTGGAATGAAAGAATGTCAGCATCTAGCAGTAAGGCAGCAGGAAAGACGCAATGTTCCTGCTGATTTGCCACTTTTCTTTGGAGTGCAGTAAGCCCTTATGTTAGCCCCTTGTAAAAGAAGAGACAGTGACATTTTTGTAAATATTCCTTGCCTTGTTGTTTGGAGGCACTTCTTACTAACCACTAGCCACACAGCTGCTTTACAAACCCAACACAAGCTCCTGGTGGAAAGGGGGAACAAGACACACATGTGCCAAGAGGTTGGGAAGAGCTACAGATGAGGCTGGCAACAGAGGAACTGTGACTGCAGCCCCTGCCATAACGGTAAGTGAAGTGAATTTATCAGATTCCACAACAGGTAACAGCAGGCATCACTATACCTGCCAACTCAAAGAAGCCTACTTTCAGCATTTAATACTGACAATGTTACAAAATAAGTTCTCATTTTTCATTGTTGAAACAGGTGCTATGGTCAGGCTCATTATAGTGAGCATTATATACAATCTCTACCAAACATATTTCTCCCTTTTTGCAAAAGCTCTTTGATGCCCACAAAGGTGTTATAATTTTGTTAAGCCCTGAAATGTACAGAGTTCCAAGCTGTTCTACCAACATAAAACATATGAAGTGTTTCTTCATATATGTTTTTCCTACATCTCTAAAGCCCCCCCCCAAACACACACACCAGAGAAAGAAAGAAACCCACCAACCCATGTACTTTTATATATACCATCATAAATATGTCCATTTTACCTGTATAGCAGGGATGAGAATCATGAAGCCCTCCAGATGTTGGTGACCTGCAACTCCCAGCAGCCCTAGCCAAGATAGCCAATGATGAGGAACGCTGAGAGTTGAAGTCCAAAAACATCTAGATGGCCACATGATTCCCATCCCTACTGTTTGGGCAGGACAACTGCTATCCAGAAGCTCCTAGTGTGAGCTGAGATTGTGCAAGTATCATTGTCGTCGTCGTCGTCATCATCATCATCATCATCATCTTTTATCTGAGCCTGGGCATGGTGGAACTGTGCCTGCCTTTTTTTCCCTCTCCTTCAGTGGCCGAGGGCAGTGGCAGTTAAAATGAGTATGAGTCTTTCTCCTCTGAAGGTTTGTTTTTCTGCTCCAGAGGACTCTGCCTAATATGTCATCTCCCCATCTTCAAGAAGCTTATACCAGATCAAATAGTTTCTCCATATAGCCCTGTAATGTCTGCCTCTGATCGGCAGCAGCATTCCAGGATCTCAGGGAGAAGCTTCTCTGTCACCTAAACCTACCAGATCCTTTCAGTCAGGTGTGCCAGCATGTGTATGCAAAGCATGTGCTCTACTACTGAGTTATGGCTCCTTCCCATATTGTTAGCATGCCCTACTACCCCCTCCTTATAATATTTCATAATTAGAAATATTGGACACTTCAAGGGGGTCTAGTAGACCAGGGTGATCCAAAGTGAGGCCAGATGGAGGTCACAAGGACCTGGGAAGGTGCCTTAGAAATACTGTATTTAGTAAGCACACCCAAGCTAGGATTAAGTGGAGCCCCTAGTAAACAACACCATTAAGGACATATGTGCTAATTCCTTTTTGGCCCCCTTGGTGGTGAGTCACACATCCTAAATAATCAAGTGACCTACACAACCCAAATTCCTAAGAAATATCCCTTGGAGCTCCCTCCTATCCTACAATCTGAGGGTTCCATAAACCCATTGATTCTTATCTTTCAGCCATTAAGAGCAATCAGCCAAGTTTCAGTTTCCTTTGTTTACATGGTGGGAAATCCATCTAAGTTTTGTTCTAGCCAAGCACCCCCGCTTCAGGATACGAAGCAGGGTGTAAATATTAGCCTTGAACAATACCAAGGTGTGCCACTATGGACAAGACCTGGCCACTCTCTCTGTCAGCACGCCCCCAGATCAGAACTTCCAGTGCCACCTCAGACTTATATCGAAGTACTTAGCTACTCTTCAAGACTGGTGACTATCACCCTATCCCGCTATCCAATCTTTCTGCCTTAACTCTTCAATAGCCTTGTGTGGTTCTTGTGAGCAATAGCTTTTTGTGTTATTTCCAATAAGAACATTTTATTTCACTTTAACCTGGTGTTCTCTGCAGTTAGTACTGGTATACATAGGTGAAAAGGTCCCAAAGTTACCCTCCTCTCGCAGCCTTCCATTTGAGCTAATAATAATAATTCTCCCAAGTATTAATATAATTTTGGCATCAAGCGTGGGGCTCTAAGTACCCTCACCTCTTCAGGTAACTCAAGATGTACAAACTCCCATTGCATACATGTCACCACCTGCCATTAGTTCATCTCATGTGAATGCCAACCCCTATGGCAATGCAGGAGGGCATGCTTCCTCACCATGACAGCTGGGCTGTCACTTCTGCCTTCTCTGTATCTCCTATCTCCAGGATACTCTTTCCCAAACACATCCCCCAAGTTTGGCTGTATATCCACAATGTTGTACCTGTCATATTTGTCAGCATCACAGCTACAGCTGTGCACATTAGTTGGAAGCTTATTTTCAGACAAGAATGATCTTCACACATAATAATGACAGTAATGAAAACTGGGATTTTTTAAAAAAAATAAGTAAAGGTGTGGGAGTGCCATCTATGAAACAGTCCTAAAAATATTTCTCCTGCATCCTTGCCGACATCAACAAATCAGGATTCAGGAAAAGACTGAAGAAAAGCAAGGGCATTTGCACAAGCTTAAAGAGGTTCTTCTATCAGTTTGCAATGGAAATGTAAAATGTATCTTGGTATGAAAGCCCATTTGCATTACAAATGCCTTTCTTGTACATCATCTACTACGTTAATAATGATAAAGCATGCATATAAATAGCTGGAGCAACTCAAAGCCTATTTAAGGGCAGATATGAACACCCTTGCTCTTTTCCAAAGATATGGGCTTTTTTCTGCCAAGAGAAATCTTGTCTGCGGAGATGAAATTTTTTAACAAAAGCACTCTTAACCTTAATTCTTGTGAAAGAACCTTAATTCTTGTGAAAGTGCAGAAAGAGACAGACCCTGTTCAAAGCAGCTATATAGAACTACAGAGACATTTTCTTTTATTAAAGAGAAAGAAAAAGCTTTGTGTACCTTTCTGGCGGAATTCAAAGTACTCTCTGGAGAGTGAATACTGACAATAGCTTCTTCTAATGGCTGGGACATAGGTGGAATCCCATTTCTGTCAAAGGGAAGTGCTGGTTTGGGGGCTTCTGGATCAACAGAATCTTCACCAACCTATGAGACAAGAATAAGCAACAGAGATTCATTAATGGCAACATCTCCTTATATTAATTATACATATAAATGGTTTGGAGGCTTCAGCCTAGTTATTAACAAGGACTGCTGACTGAGAGCACATTAAATCAATGTCAACTTGCTTGCGTTGGTTGCTTGCCTGCCACTAAACCTAATCCAAGATGCTAGCTATGACTTTTCAGTCTTTAAAGAAACTTAGCCATGCATTTCTGTGGAAATATCTCCATGAATACAAGCCACTTCATTACTTTATGTGAAGATCCTGCTGTCTGTCCCTTTGTTGCATGTGGTGTTCAGCTTTTGACTTCCTCAGTGTTGGTACACCACAATGACAAGCTGGCCAAAAGACCTATCAGGCCCACCTCAAGGCTAAAATTCAATTTCAAGGAGCCTCTCCCCCACACTTTTTATCAGGCATTTAATCTGAATTGTTGAAGCTCATGCTGTTGTTGCCTTTGCTTCCCACCCACTTTTCATGTTGTCTCTTTTTTAGTGTTTTAATGTTAGAAATTATACATTTCTTTGGCTGCCCTTCAGCAAACAGAACATCAACAAATAGACAGGCGGACATATCCATTGGTGACTGGTGGATCCCATGTTAGTGCGACAGTGAGGAGATTTTCAGACCTGCCAAAATGCCGGTTTGCCGCGCGAGCAGCCTCCCGAAACTGCTGCGCGGCAAGGGTCTACTTCGGACGACGCTGTGCCTCTCGCGAAACCGTCCGTGTCACTTCCGTGAAGCTTGGGACGGCTCAGCGCCATATTTCAATCACGGGCAACCTCCGTGATTGAAATATGGCGCTGAGCCGTCCCAAGCTTCACGGAAGTGACACGGACGGTTTCGCGAGAGGCACAGCGTCGTCCGAAGTAGACCCTTGCCGCGCAGCAGTTTCGGGAGGCTGCTCGCGCGGCAAACCGGCATTTTGGCAGGTCTGAAAATCTCCTGGATCTGCCCTTGCTCTTGGATAGCTTTAAGGTAGCTATCCATGGTGCTTAACTTATTTGGAGGGGTTGGTTCAGCACTTTGAATAATTCTTTTCAAGTCTGAAACAAAACATGGAATGGGTTCACCACCCGATTGACATGGGGCCCACCAGCTGCCACTGGATCATACTTGAATGAAGCATGTGTGCATGTGCCTTCAAGTCATCAGTGACTTATGTCAACCCCATGAATTTCATAGGGTTTTCTTAGGCAAGAAATACTCAGAGGTGGTTTTGCCATTTCCTCCCTCTAAAATATAGCCTACAGCACATGGTATTCATTTGTGATCCCCCAACAAAGTATTAACAAAAGCTGGCCCTGCTTAGTTTCCAAGATCAAATGAGATCTGGATCCTCTAGGGTATTTGGGCCCTTTATCCTTATTGTTTAATGTTAAAGTGTCAAGACCTGTGTTTTTCAGAAAGCTTATAATCACTAGTAATTTCCCTCTGCTATGCTCTCGGAATATTTTTTCCTTATTTTCCCTTAAAACAGTAGCTTCCTTCCTGTTCATATACTATCTTTAGAGTGGGGAATTTTTCTCAGGACAATACCATGGAGAAAAATATTGAACTCCCTCTAGCCCCACTGGAGCAGGAAGCCTTCAATAACTGTCTTTTTTAAAAATGCAAATGTGAGCTGAATATTTAGTAGAGTTTGATAACAGGTCAACTTGATGGCAGTTAACAACAACAATAAGTAAACAAACCTGCTTGCTTCTTTTTGATTCGAAGATGATAAAAATAGAAGTTCTCTCTTGTATTAGCAAGTGTAAAACAGTCTTCTCATCCATCTCCCAATTGTCTTAACTTAGGGCATCATTTCTATTACTTTCTAGACAAAATTGGACTACTAAGCTTCCTATGTAGTTAAGCTCCCCCAGAAATTACCAACCAGAAGTGTTCTAAATATTTAAGGACTCTGTGTGTTGTGTAAAAATGCAGCTGCAAGTAGGCAAAATTAACAATGATCCCCTATCTCAAAAACAATTCCAGGGTCTCTATTTCTAGAGTTTAAAAAAGAAAAGACCCAGAAAACTCACTTGTGTTTCCTCTTGACTTTGTTGCTGAACTGCAGTGGGTTGCCTCACAATGTAGTTTATCTGACCAACAATTGTTTGCTGAACATGCTGGGGCTGCTTGGTTTGGTTCAACTGCAGGCTTGGTTGCTGGGCTTGAAGGAGAAGCTCCAAATCTTTCTTCATCTCCTCCAGTTCAAACTGGTGGTGCATGATGTCCAAACTCTGCTGTATCACTTGATCGTGAGCTTTCTCATTAGAACCTGAAGCAGGTGACTGCTGTGGTGACAGCTCTGGTGGAGGCAGTGGCTGTTCCTGCTGCTGCAGTTGCTGCTGTTGCTGCTGCTGCAACTGATTCAGCTTTAGCTTCTGTAGGGGACCAAGCTGAACTTGCACCGTCGGACTATGCACTGGAGACGGTGCTGGCAATTGTGGGGCATGACCAGTCTGGACTTGTTGACCATCCTGTGATGAAGACATGTAAAGGCTGTGGGCAACATGGTGCACTGGTTGGTCTTGGAGATGCTTCCCTATCCTGGCTGATAGGTTATCATGCTCATGATGAGGCTTCTGCTCTGCGCAGGGCTGCAGTGTCTTCAAGGGTCGCAAGGTACACCTCTGCTCTCGGTCAGGTTGCTGCAGGCTATACTGCAGAGGGAAATGCTGCTGGTGGTGCTGCATTTCAGGAGTCTGTCTGAAAGACTGTGCATGGCTCATGGTTTGATGTGGGAGCTGTCCTTTGCTCATATGCGGGATATTAAGGCAGTGGGTGCAGCACACGGGTGTTGGGCAGTGCACAGGAGGCTGGAATTGGTGTGACTGGTTACTGAGAGAGTCATGCTGTGGTGCTGGGGAGTGATGCCCATGATTGTGATGATACAAAGAGGGCTGCATGCCTTGCATACTTCCATACAGGGATCCATCTGAATGATGGATTGGTCCCCCTTCCATTGACAAGTGGCCTGCAGAAAGCAAGTAAGAAATAAACATGGGGAGCAGTATCAACCAATAGAGATTTTAAAATAAAATACAAAACACCAAGAAGAAAGGACTTCTTCTGATGGTTTTCATCAGAGAACCTTTTGTGAGAATTTTGGGTGTGCAACCAAGATGGATGAATCCTTTGAACTTTGGGGAATGGGAGCAATTCACCATTAGCATTAGAGTCCTTCTGCCAGTTTCCCACAAGGGCTTGTCATCTGCCCAAATGCACTGAAGTGAATTACCTGATGACATGGCATCCATCAGGTGGAATTTTGGGCATAAGGTTGATGGCTCCAACACCCCTCAACAAACACATGGTGAAATGCAGAGACATTTCAGCTCAGCACTTCATCAGAAATCACATTTACATATAATTTAATTGATTGATGCCTGTAAATCTAGAAATGTTGTGGGGACTGACGTGGAAAACAATATTTCTTTATCGGCCCCAGTCCCTAGCAATGGTACAGAGCTGAAGCTCAGCTTGTACATAGAGCAATCCTACTGAATCTTTTATATGCTACATTTTTCTTGTCCATCAGTGTTTACAAATACACAGGACCAGTTTAAGGAATTGGGGGGGGTTGCAATGCTTTATTTGGGGGGGCCCATATGTTTATCTCAGGTCAATGTAACCTAACTCAACCTAAACTATTCACAATACAGGATATTCAGATTATTACTAATAATGTTTTTGCAGGAGGAGGGTTACTATGGGCCCCCCCACAATGATGGGGGCCCCTGCGGATGCTGACGCCACTGGTGCCTTAAACTGGCCCTGCTCCAGTGATGAGGGAATAATGTAAGAGGGGCAGGGTGATATAGTGTGGTCCAGATCAACACTGTCTCTGTTCTCCTAGTCGGGCTTTTGATTCTTGCATGGTCTTTGAAGTCTTCTCATTCATTCCACATGCTAACCCCTGTGCTACCAAAGCATTAGGACTAACTGCATCTACATGAGAGTGGCAATCACATCACTCGCACAGTGTAAATGTACACTATATCGGCTGTGGTATAATGGACAACTCTATTTACCCTACATGAAGTGTTCAACCCACATTCCGGCACCCTTCAGAGAGCAAAAGAAATATGACATATGAAGAATTTTGCAGAACAGAAGTGGGAAAACTAAACTTACTGATAGTTTATAACATACACACACAATGACACTTTCATTAAAGAAGCTCAATGGAACGCTAGAACTGTACACAGCATGGTTTTGGAGGGGTTTTTTAAATACCTAAATTGGAAAGTTGTTTTGTCCAGAAAGATGGGTCCCATGTGAATCTGACCTTCCAAGGAGGGCCCATGTCTGCATGAGAGTTTGTTTCTAGCAAACGTTGAATCTGAAACACAATCTGGCAACAAATTAAAGAATGACTGTTCAATACAATGAATATCTGTTTTATAGTTCAAGGCTGATTACAGTTTATGCCTTTCGATGAATCACTGCCCCTACACTTCCATTACTGCTTGCTTTGACATTCAGTTATCCTGGAATAATACATCTTTGATTTGTTTGAACTTTGGATTTGTTTACATTTTCAAGGAGAGAATTACAAGCTAAAGTGAACTAAAAGAGAGGAAATGAATTCCTGTTGAAATCAGGGGCTCCTGAGCCAAACTTTCACTGTGGAAGAAATGCACTTTCGTAGAGACAATAGACGGATTGTTGTGTCTGCTATGCTGACTTGGATGGAGTATAGAGTTACCTAAAGATACAGTGACATGAAAATGGCCTAAACTACACTTTGGAATTCCTTGTCTCTGTGTAGACAGACATTATTAATATATCTAAGAACAATGAAATAAACAAATTCACAATACCTTATTGTGTATATAAATCTTTGACCCATGTTCTAAACTATTTTGCCCATGGTCACAAATTTTATTTAAATGTGCTTGTCCTCCAGCAAAAGATAGAGAGCAGTCTAAAGTCAGATTTAGACATTCAGATATGTATGCTAGTCCGTTCAGGCTAATCTAATTCATGCTGGGCTAAAATATCCTTCATTCTTCAAAAAGAACAGTCTCTGCATATTTATTTAGAAGTATGTCTGCTTGAATTCACTATGAACTCCCTCTAAATTTAACACTCCCAAGAAATAGTTCATAAGATTGCAAGTAAGACACTGAAGCATTCACTGTTTGAGGCAATCAGATTATTAATTCAGGACGTTTCCTCTCTGTACCTTCTGTATTTTTATCAGTTATTTTAGCTGCTATAAAGTTTTTAATTCTGTTTGATTATATATTGCCTTGGCTGCCTTTTTGGCAGAAAAGTCATTTGTGCATCTTATAAACAAATAAAATGCATGACTTAATAAATGAGCTGTGCCTTCCATCCACACTGGCCCCTCATCCAGCCACAGTATAGACAAAACTACGGTAGTTGTGGAAGTGGTATAAAACATAAGGGCCAAAGGGGTATCACAACGACTGTTCAGCATAGGAAAAAAGATGTGTGATCTAGTTCTATTCCCTATATGTCTGGGTTAGGTCTAAAGCCCTGCAATGGATGCAAGAAAATGTCCTACGCAGATGCAGCTTTCATCTCCCAGACTAGCAGTGGCAACCACCATTAGTCCAGTCAGACTAGCAGGGCCAACATTGGGGGGGGGGGAGCAAGGGAAATAATCACTCCAGAATATCAATCATAGCTGTGTGTTTATTACCTTTCCAGTACTTGAGAAAAATTCATTTTGGGACTACAGTTCCCAGAATCCTCCCAGGCAGTATGTTTGGCTGGGGAATTCTGGGAGTTGCAGTTTTAAACAGTAAGTTTCCCAAGTTCTGCTTTACCCCTCCCCTTCGATTTGGCTTCTGGGAGTTACACACACTCTTAAAAGCTTTGGGATGTCAGTGCTCAAGCAGCTAAGGAGTCACTCTGGACATTTGTTTTTTCTCAGTTCCTTTCATTTTTTAATGTCTCATGTTTATAGCAAGCATTTATTCTTTACTGAAAAGGAGAAAACACTTACTAGCTCCTTACTGAAGAGGAATGGAACACTGTTTTTACTGCACACTGCCCAATTGAGAAAGTTTTGCACATGTTCAAACTGCCTGTTTAGCACCATGACGCCCTGAAGCTGTTGTTCTAGTTTCTGCTTCCTTTCGCTGGAGATCCTCTGTCAATCATCACAAACATAAAACGTTGTTCTTTTCATAACAAATTATTGATCCAAAATCAACATCAAACACTCATACAAATCCACGACTAAGATGAATGTTAAATAAAAGAGTTATGTCTTTCACAATATCAAAGAGAAAATGGAGGCGGAATTAAAGATGGGATTGGTTGTTTGTTTGTTGAGACAATGGCATTTGCAGAGAGAGAGCATTAATGACTTGCAGAAGGTTGCAAAGAAACAACACATCAGAAGAGATGTTAATTTGTGGCCACTAGGATCTCTACGGTTGGACAGTCAAAAACCTGAGGCCTCAACACAGAAGGGGTCTGAGGAAGCAAGTAGATTTCACTCAATTTCCATTTTACTAAACCAGGAACTGTCTTCAGATATTGATCTGGACTGGGAGCTTTACATGACCTTCTTTGCTGGCATCACAACTGATGGAATAGGCTCAATAGACATGTAGTTGTGTGCTCTCTACATTCATGTAAAAATCCAGTGGCCACATTTTCTCAATTTTAGGTTATCTGAAGAACCAGATTCTCCTCTATAAGCCTGCCTAGGTTTTGAGACCTTCAGAGGAGGCCCTTTTCCCAGTCCCACCACCCTCTCAAGCACAACTGGTAGAAACAGAGGACAGGGACTTTCCAGTGGCTTGTCCCAGGACTTGTCCGAACAAGAGGATATAACGCTGATTTCTGCACATTATTGTAAAGTCACAGCAATGTTCTTTTGTCTCCACAGTCATAGAATCATAGAGTTGGAAGAGACCACAAGGGCCATCCAGTCCAACCCTCTGCCATGCAGGAATACACAATCAACTCATTCCTGACAGATGGCCATCCAGCCCCTGTTTAAAAACCTCCAAAGAAGGAGACTCCACCACACTCTGAGACAGTGCATTCCACTTCCAAACAGCTCTTACTGTCAGGAAGTTCTTCATGTTTATTCACCATTCAAGAACTGATTGAATGGGTCTACACTAACTGAGACTAACCAACAGTATGCTAGCCAATGCATGTTTCCTTCCAGTTTCCTTAGTTTAGCCTCCTTAAAAGACTAGACTATCTTCCTCCATGGAGTCATTCCAACAGCAGGTGAAGAATTGTTTCAACAGGCCTTTGGGAATTGATCATTTACGGGGACAGGGCTTTTAATTATGCACTTTATTGTCCATATTTGTTGCTCTTCAATGTATATGCTTTTCAAATGCTTTTAAATTCTATTGATAACATAAATATATTTTAACTTTTGTATCTTTTTAGTGATGTGAATTTTTATTGGCTCTATTTTAATATTTATAAGCTGCCTTGAGTCCCAGGGCTGCAAAAAAGGTAGGATATAAATAACAAAGCAAGCACCCGCTGCCACCATGTTGAATTTTCACCCTAGCGAATGAGCACTAAGGCAAGAAAACAGGGTGGTTTGGGTTTGGGTTTGGGTTTGGTTTGGTTTTGGTTTTTTTGCTTTTCTGTTAAATTGAAAAATTGCTCTATCGACCTTGGACATCATGTTTGTTTGTTTTTAAAGTTCAGTGACGGCAAATTGAGGTAAGTACAAATGTGAGTAAATCACTCACAGCTGCCATCTTGCATGTGAAGCTTAGGGGGGTAAAAAAACATTAAGACAAGTCACAGCTGCAGTGAAATGCCATTACCGCAAGGCATTCCAGGGTGTTTTTGTTGCTGTTGTTGTTGTTCTGCCTTTTATAGACAAGCCCAGTATTTCCTCCCATGTATTCTTATTCCTTGCATCCCTCTGCCAGGACATTCACCACATAAATAAATGCTCTGGTTCATAAACTGTGTTCTGGTTTGTGAACAACGTCTTTATGGATGCACAGCATCATTTACCACACTATCATCCTACTTACTTCTAGCTGTTCGAGGAGAACATTTGCTCGCTTATTTATTTCACTGATCAGGACCATCTTGGCCATTTTTATCTGGTTTTCCACTTTTCTTTGCAGGTGTTTTACTTCAAACAATCTGTAGAGAAGGAACCGTTAACAATTTCACATGAACAAGAATGTTTGCTTGATACCACTTTAGTGAATGTTAAGAAATTTCCTATTTATTTGACTGACCAATTGAGTACTAATTGCACAAGAAAGCCAAGCTTTGTAGTTTCTGTCTTTCAAAGCATTTGGTTATATAATCAAGCTACGAATTAACTGTAAGCCTCCATTCATATTTTTCAACATTTCACAGATGAAAACGATGACACACATTGCTAAGCAATATCAAAGTGTGGTCAAGAAAGCAAAAGTTGTTAATGAAGAACAGACAAGATAGGAGAGGCTGCAATAGTTTGCTTATTCCTGAGTTCTACTGGAAAGGGCAAGATTCTGCCACCTCCTCTCTGCTCCTACCCCTGCTGTGTTAATTGAGTACAAACTAGTTTAGCACTTTGAACTCAGATTGCTGCAATGGAAGTAAACCAAGGAGGAGAGTGATATTTTAACAGCAGCTAAAACAGTGGGATGGCAGAAGATTAATTGGGACTATTGGAGTATGTCCATATCTTTCTGCTAACGCAAATGATATGTTTTCAGGGCTTAAATTTAAGGATTTCTTAAACAATGCATTAGAGTTTTGCATAATCGAGGTGACAAACCAATATTTTCCACTGCTTTATTCTAGCACATTTGCCATATAACTCAAAAAGCAGCTCTTGGCCTAAATCCAGTTGCTAGTTCCAACCAAAATATGTAGATCCATTGAATCAACTGCTAAATGCTAAATCCACAGTTATGTAAACCCCATTGATTCAATGGGTCTACTCTATTTGGAACTTTGTCCAGATAATTATTAATAGGCAGCTTAAAACAAAAGCCTTTTGTCCACCAGTAGTAGCTCACACAGTGAAGTCTGATGTACTTTGGCCTAAAATCAAATGTTAGTTCCAAATGGAATAGACCTATTGAATAAACTGATGAATGGTAAGTCAATATGAAGTCGAAGGCTTTCATGGCTGGCATCCATAGATTTTCCTTGGTTTTTTTCCAGGCTGCGAGGCCGTGTTCTGGAAGAGTTTATTTCTGACGTTTCGCCTGCATCTGTGTCTGGCATCTTCAGAAAACGGTTGTGTAGGAGTGTGTGTGAGGTTTATATACTGTGAACTCTTGTTGGGGAGGATATGTAAATTTGTGTATTTGAATGGCTAGTTTCTGGGTGGAGATATGCAAGGAGGATTAGTGTCTTTTTGGGTAATGGTTGGTTAATGGTCCATTATCTGCTGGAAATCCCCCTGTCCCTGGGTGGAGTTCATTTGCAAGTGTTGAGTTCTGATTTTAGTGTTCTTCAGGACTGGCAGCCAAATTTTGTTTACTTTTAAGGTTTCTTCTTTCCTGTTGAAGTTGTCCAGGTGTTTGTGGATTTCAATAGCTTCTCTGTGCATTCTGACATGATAGTTGTTGGCCTGGTCCAGAATTTCGGTTATGCAGATTTCATTGACTCAGTGGGCCTACTTTAGTGAAATTCTAAAGTATATTCAGACTTCCACGTATTTATTTCTATATCTTTAAAACTGTTTTGAGCTATTGTAACAGTTGGACCTCCTGCTATCAGCACCATGTTAGGGAAGATTTATTATTATATTATCTGTAACCCACCAAGACATTCAGACCAATGCTGTAGCTTCATAACAGCCTTTTGAAATAGGTTAGGCTAAAAGATAGTACCAGTCACACACACACACACACACACTGTACATAATAATACTACCGTAATCATTATTATTATTATTTGTATCCTGCCCCTCTACAAAATGCAATCAGGGCAACTTACAACAATTAAAATATGCATTCAACACTCTCCATCCCACTCCCCCTTAAAATACTATTAAATAATTCAAAACATTTAAACATAATAAATACTAAAAATAAACAATAACGATGGCTGTATTGGGGTTGGGCTAAGTTAGATTTTTCTTTCTGCTGGCTGGGTATCTATTCAGGAAAGGCCCGCCAGAAGAGATCCATCTTAAGAGCTTTTTAAAAGCTATTTAGGGTGGTAATATGACAGCTCTCACCCGGCAGGCTGTTTCATAATCTTACTGTGGACACCGGAAACCATGGAATCCTATTAAAGTAAAAGACTTCCGGTACAAACATACCAGATAGTTGCACTGGAGGACCTAGTAATTCCTAGAGGGGACACATCTCTAGGTATTTTCTAGTGCAACTCTGTGGTATGTGTCCCTACTTTTTCAGCCATGGATAACTAAAACCACAGATATTGGTTCCGGTGATACAGGGGAGTGACCTGTAATTTACCTAGTGCCATCTTGTGATTTTAAGAGCTGAACTTACATACAAACTTACTTGTCTTGTGTCCACATACAAATACCATAGGCATTGTATTAAACTAGTACTGTAACATTGCAATCCTATACATGCTTACCTGAGAATACATTCCACTCAGTTCTAGATATGTGTGCATAAGTTATATAAAAATATCAATACATTTTCTCCCTCCCAGCTACAACTGGAGGCCAACTGCTTAGTTCTTCAACACATGCTTAGAACAAGAGAATATGGCAGTCAGAACTAATATTTTCAAAGTGCTCTTCTACAAATTAAGCACAAACACTTTTCCATCTCTACCCAAGACGCACCCACAGAAGCCCTGCAACTTCCCTCTACATCACTCCAGATGTGGAACCAAAGAACATATAGGTGGAAGGACCCTCTCCAGCCTCAGGAGTTTACCGTATACCATGCAGCTGCGGACAAGTCTACATAGGGACCACAAAACACAGTGTACAAACACGAATCAAGGAACATGAGAGACACTGCAGACTGAGCCAGCCAGAAAAATCAGCAGTAGCAGAACACGTTATAAACCAACCTGGGCACAAAATGCTATTTGAAAACACCAAAATTCTGGACCAGGCTAACAACTATCAGGCCAGAATTCATAGGGAGGCTATTGATATCCACAAACACCTGGACAACTTCAACTGGAAAGAGGAAACCCTAAAAGTAAAATTTGGCTACCATTCCTGAAAAACACCAAAATAAAAACTCAATACATGCAAATGAACTTCACCCAGGGACTGGGGGCATCCCAGCAGACAATGGTCCATGAGCTAAATAGACACTAATCCCCCTCATGTATCCTTCCACCCTAAGAACTGAACATCCAACAACTGAATACACAAATTTGCATACTAATCATCTTCAACAGGGACTCATAGTATATAAACCCCACACACCCACACGCCACCATTCTCTGAAGATGCCAGTCACAGATGCAGGCAAAACGTCAGGAATAAACTCTTCTAGAACATGGCCTCACAGCCTGGAAAAAAACACAAAAAAACACACTACTACATTCTTCACAGGATCTACCCTGGATATGTCCTTTTCGTGGTCCAGGTCACAAAACCATTAAGGGGGGGCAGTCAACTGTCTTTGAAAAAGAAATGCAGATGGCAGATTGCTCAGGGTGAATAATCATATGAGGGCTTTTTCTTATGG
The DNA here is from genome assembly GCA_030847615.1 of Gambelia wislizenii. Classification (NCBI taxonomy): domain Eukaryota; kingdom Metazoa; phylum Chordata; class Lepidosauria; order Squamata; family Crotaphytidae; genus Gambelia; species Gambelia wislizenii. The sequence continues at coordinate 365,790,591 of JAUMIR010000001.1, forward strand.
CTTTAGACCACTGTAAAAGTGACCTAAGAAGTGAAAGCATGCCCATATGAGCTGAGCTTGCAGCAAAACAGATATTGCGGACCCAGACCGGACCACCCCACTGCCCTCTAGAATGAACACAGACACCAGATAACAATTAACAGTGTATTGGTAACAGATTAAACTTCAGAATATAGGTTAGGTACAGGTTAGTAATATATAATCACATGATGAGGTAGATAAGGTAATTGTCTATGCTACTTGGATAGCTTGGCAAAATTTGGCCGCAATTTGCAAGCAAGATGGTTGGCGGCAATGTATGGGTCGTGGACACAGCGCGGCCCGTTAACCAGGGCGGCGCGGGGACCGGTCCATCCCGGTTCCCTTGCTTAAAGGAGAGAGCCCTTGGCCGAGCCGCATGCTCGACGCTCTCTCCTCCCCTGAAAACAAGCATTTGTTAATAACTAACAGGGGTCTCCTTTGAGCTTGAACTTGACATTGAACTTGAACTTGAACTTGTACTTGGTCTTGTCGGAGACCCCTGAGCTCTGGCAATTACCACGACCCAATACATCCGCCCCGCAAATTGCGACGTGTATGAGCCGAGGGAGGGTGGGCGGGTGCCGATTTGGCGGAGCGACGGAGGGCGCTGCTGCCTGCTCCGTCGCTGCCTCCGATCTGGGAGGGGCGCGCCCGTGCGCGCCCTTTTAACCCAGATCGGTCGGCCAATCAGGAGCGAGCTAACTCGCTCCCGATTGGCCCTTCCTCCCTTTCTCCTCCCCAGCCGCAAGGGCGGCTGGGAAGAAGAAAGGGGAAAGATGGCGCTGCCCATGCAGCGCCACACGGCCCTCCTCCCCCACCTTTCCCTCGCCCCCGCCCTCGCTGCACCCGATGGGCGGGGCGGGGCTTCCGAGGGCAGCTTGGGGGCGCCGGCCGGGCCACAAACAGGCCCGCCGGCGAGCGGCGAGCCCCCTTGCGGACCCAGACCGGACCACCCCACTGCCCTCCAGAATGAACACAGACACCAGATAACAATTAACAGTGTATTGGTAACAGATTAAACTTCAGAATATAGGTTAGGTACAGGTTAGTAATATATAATCACATGATGAGGTAGATAAGGAAATTGTCTATGCTACTTGGATAGCTTGGCAAAATTTGGCCGCAATTTGCAAGCAAGATGGTTGGCGGCAATGTATGGGTCGTGGACACAGCGCGGCCCGTTAACCAGGGCGGCGCGGGGACCGGTCCATCCCGGTTCCCTTGCTTAAAGGAGAGAGCCCTTGGCCGAGCCGCATGCTCGACGCTCTCTCCTCCCCTGAAAACAAGCATTTGTTAATAACTAACAGGGGTCTCCTTTGAGCTTGAACTTGACATTGAACTTGAACTTGAACTTGTACTTGGTCTTGTCGGAGACCCCTGAGCTCTGGCAATTACCACGACCCAATACATCTGCTCCGTCGCCGCCTCCGATCTGGGAGGGGCGCGCCCGTGCGCCCCCTTTTAACCCAGATCGGTCGGCCAATCAGGAGCGAGCTAACTCGCTCCCGATTGGCCCTTCCTCCCTTTCTCCTCCCCAGCCGCAAGGGCGGCTGGGAAGAAGAAAGGGGAAAGATGGCGCTGCCCATGCAGCGCCATGCGGCCCTCCTCCCCCACCTTTCCCTCGCCCCCACCCTCGCTGCACCCGATGGGCGGGGCGGGGCTTCCGAGGGCAGCTTGGGGGCGCCGGCTGGGCCGCAAACAGGCCCGCCGGCGAGCGGCGAGCCCCCTTCCTCTCAGAGGTTCACAACTAACAATCACAATGAAGCCAGGGGAAACTGGCCCATTATATCCTTCAGCAATCAAGAAAATGAGCCTTTATCACCAAAAAGAAATATTCCAGTGAAAGAGGCTCTTATCAGAATTCATCTTATGAAAGAGATACCCCCAATGTTACCTGTCTTCAATCTGCTTGGCTGAGACCTGCACTCCATTTTTCTTCTCTTCCACTTTAGCTGTGACATTTTCCAGGATGGTTCTTTGGTTTTGTAAAGCTTCATGAAGATGCCTGAACCTAGGGAAAAAAGAAAAGTTTTTGGGTTTTTCTTTATATGCTGAGTTCAAAGCCTGAATAAGAAGGATAAGGCACGTTTTCAGAATTGTTGGCCTAAAAAGAGAATAGGGGACCTTTGACTCACAGAACCTCCCCAACGGGCCAGCCTCCCCTCTGAAGCCCCACACCCTCTTCTTGAACCTTTCACCCTTTGCTCAGGTGTCTAATACCAGTCAGCTGAAAAACACACCAAAAAGCTGAGCAGCAGGAAAGAGGGGCCTGCTGCAGAATCCCACTGCTGAAGAGTAACTCTGCTATCCCTCTTGTCCTTATTGTTCAGTTCTTTGAGTGACTCAAGATGGGCAGGTGGCAGGGGAGGTTTAAACTTCTGCTTCATGCAATTATTCCTCTCTTCTCCTGCACACCTGGCTGACCGGTGGTATTCTAGCTGTGTGGGAAAGAGAGGTGTCTTATGTATAAGATGTGAATGTGTGTAAAGAGAATGTCCATATACGTATGTGTGCAGATAGACTTGAGAAGTTATGAAAACTCTCAAGTGTAGAGTTGGCTTGAAGCCCAATAACAAGAACAACAGATGGACTGGAGTGTGTGTGAGAGAAAATGGTTGTTTAAAACAGAAGTGGCGATACCGTGCCAGTGATAAAGAGAAAGGAAAGGATATGGGAGAGAGAGGAAGGAGGATTTGTCCCATTAGAGTCCTACGACATTTTCAGACACCCCTTACTGCGCAAGCAGCCTCCGGAGCAGTAACGAGGCTGCTGTGCGGCAGGGGGTCCTTTTCAGATGCTGCCGTCCCTCTTCCAGGATCATTTGTGGCACGTACGTGAAGCTTTGGAAGCGGCCGCGCCATATTTCAATCACAGGCAACCTCCGTGCTTAAAATATGGCACAGATGCTTCCAAAGCTTCACGTATGTGCCATGAATGATCCCGGAAGAGTGATGGCAGCGTCCGAAAAGGAGCCCCTGCCGCGCAGCAGCCTTGTTACTGCTCTGGAGACTGCTTGCACAGTGGGGAGTCTGAAAATGTCCCTAGTCCAACACTCAAGCCACTATACCATACTTCTCCTTTCTGTACAACTATTAAAGGTACGGGAGTGCTTCTGACCGCCCTGTGCAAAACTCATTTAAAGACAAATAGCAATTAATAGTTAGTACCTGTGTTCTTTGTGTTCTGTCAGAAGGCAGCAATGGCAAGTAAGGACATCACAGGTCTCACAAAACAGTTTGAGTGTCTCTTGACTGTGTGTTGGGCAAAACAAGGGAAATTCACTTGTTTCCCCATCAGCTCCTAGAAGGATGATAGATTCAGAATTACTCAAGGAGGTATATTTAATTTCTGTGTCATTTGTTTCTTATATTCTGCATGTCTCTATGTGTAGTAGCCATTTGCACTCTAATGTCTATTTGCTGAATGCTTCACCTTACAATCACTATTTAGGATCAGACTAGATAGCCCATGAGACTCTGGGACTCTGCAAAGTCTTTTTCCTTTAACTCTCAGGCCTAGTCAATGTTCCTTACTAATCAACTCTATGTTCCAGAAACATATGATATGCTGATGTAAACAAATTCTTTCTCTAATAACGGTCGAACTGTACCCAAATGTTCCTAAGCTATCTTGCCTTGAACTATCAACAATTGTCTCAAGGAAGGGAAATTGCTGACACCAAAGAAAGGGAGGAGGGAATTGTTTTTTGCATACTGTCATTATTGTATAAAAGTATTCTGTAGCTATAGCTCTGGGCTCTGACTCTTTGGAAGGTATTCCAGTCAGGCCCACCGGTGTAATAAAACTCACTTTCCAATCCGTGGGTCTGCTGTACCATGATTTCTGCAACATATGTACCATACGATAAACCTGTTCAATTTCTTTGTTTTTAGCAACTCACACAGAAGATTATAGCTGGCGCAGATACATGAAAGTCTCAACTATTCATTATACTAAAAAATAAAAGTTCTATCATTGTTAGTTATACTAAATAACTCTTCATAGGGTTGCAGTGCAATCCTATGCCCCATTGAGTTCAATGGGTGAATGAGTACAGGACTGGAGACTTGGTTTTTCTTTTCACTGAATAACTTTTAAAAAGGGTGGGGAGAATAAAGCATGCAGACCACATGCATCTCCCAAACCCCAGTTTTGCACCCCATGGTAGTCCACCAACTTCCCAAACATCTTAATTTTTTTCCCCCAAGGACATTTCTGAAAGATTTTTCACCCTAAAACCATACAAAATACACCAAAATCCCAGATGTAGGTCTGGTTTGGCTAACTTCCATACCCCAATACCATCCAAAAATTGCAGCTGGGCATGATGTCATATTATCACATGTCACTATGGCCCAGGGGGAGGGGAGGCAAAGAGTGGAAATTCACCTCCCCCCCCCCAGCCTCAGGCTACCTATTCCTGGTCTAAAAGCATTTTATATTGGTCTATCTCTGCAGGTGAACAGACCTGGGCCTCATCCTTACTTAAATGCTCCCAAGGCAAGATTTTGGGTCAGGCAACCAAGACCAGGCAGGGGCAGGGGCTAGGGGGAAAGGCTGCCATTTACTGTCTACCCAGCTGTCCACTCAGAAATAAATAGCAGAGACATTAAAAACTATGGATTTACAGATCCTTCCATGTAATTTTATCAGCAGTGTTTTCAAAAGTAAATCATTGCATAAAGATAAATCATGACTGCAAATTGTTAGTCAAAGGCATGGAAAGGATTACAAATGCAATACAAATAAGATATTCATGAAACAAAGTGGGGGTGAACAAAAGACACCCTTATTGGTGACTCAAAATGACCCAATTTGTTCTTGGGGCAGCTTTGAAAAGTCTTCATTATGGCTCTCATTCATGTTCCTCAGGGAAAGGGTGAAATAAATGTACAACAATTAAATTACAGTTGTCCCTTCATATTCACTGGGGTTTGGTTCCAGGACCCCCCGTGGATACCAAAATCCGTGAATACTCAAGTCCCATTATATGCAATGGCATAACAAAATGGAATCCCTTATATATGATGGCAAAATCAAGGTTTGCTTTTTGGATTATTATTTTTTAAGAATATTTTCAATATTTAATATTCAATATTCTGTGAATACTTAAAACCATGGATACGGAGGGACAACTGTACTACATGTAGTAGTTTCCAAAAATAAAACCAATATGGGATTATTGCATGTATTTGAATTTCACCCATAACCAGATTACATATATTCAAGGTTACAAAAATCAAGCAAGAACCAAATCCACAGAAATCCAACCTGTTTCTCTTCCCTTTTTGAGTTCTTCTCCTCAGCAGCCTTCAGGAATGCTCTAAAATTTCTGGACCAGTGTTCTACCAAACAAAATGGCAGTGAAGGCCTACTAAGAAATCATTGTGGATATGTAAACCCAGATAATATGTTGTTTCCTGTCAGCAGAAGTGCTGATTACAGTCAACTCATAGGATCATCTAGTTGACTGCCAGGAGGAAACTCATAGGATCATCTAGTTGACTGCCAGACTGCTAGAATAGATAGACTCTTTTGGTATAATCCAGCAGAGTTACTCCCTTTTGGTTATGCTACAGTTTTAGATGGCACCAAAGGATGAACTGAGTAAAGAAGAAGAAGAAGAAGAAGAAGAAGAAGAAGAAGAAGCAGCAGCAGCAGCGGTGGCGGCGGCGGCGGCAGCATGGAGAAAATAAACATCTGGTAAAATAATTAAAATATGGAGGTAGTATCTGCAAAGGTCCCAGTATTTTTTAATAAGGAGTTTTTCTGCCCTTATACGATCCATGGGCTCTTTTACACAGCAGTTTTTATCCCGGGGAGAAGCAAGATATCTTCATCCTGAGTTCGTCTCTTATTGTTTACACGATTTGTCATGGGTAGTAGCATCACTCTCGGGGTTTTTTATTTGTTGTTCTGAGTACCTCCATCCCGGGATAGGGGCATACAGCAAAGCAGTGTTTTACTTGGTTGGACTTTGGAGGGGACGGGTTTGCAAGGGAAGGCTGGTAATTCTGAATCTGCCATTTTTGGAATAGTCAGTCTGGGAGAACCACCCCCACCCATGCCGGCCACAGCTACCCTCACCTCTAAAGAAAACCCCCATCCCCTGCCCCCGCTTCTTTTTCTTCCAATAGAAAGCAATGCTTTAAGTTCTGTCTGTCCCCCCCACTCCTCCCCCACTTCTTTTCCTTCCAATAGAAAGCAATGCTTTAAGTTTTGTCTGTCCCCCCACTCCTCCCCCACTTCTTTTCCTTCCAATAGAAAGCAATGTTTTAAGTACTTTCTGTCCCACTCCACTCTTCACCCCCACTTCTTTTCCTTCCAATAGAAAGCAATGCTTTAAGTTCTGTCTGTCCCCCCTTCTCCCCACTTCTTTTCCTTCCAATAGAAAGCAATGCTTTAAGTTCTGTCTGTCCCCCCACTTCTCCCCCCACTTCTTTTCCTTCCAATAGAAAGCAATGCTTTAAGTTCTGTCTGTTTCCCCCACTCCTCCCCCACTTCTTTTCCTTCCAATAGAAAGCAATGTTAAAGTGCTTTCTGTCCCACCCCACTCTTCACCCCCACTTCTTTTCCTTCCAATAGAAAGTAATGCTTTAAGTTCTGTCTGCCCCTCTTCTCCCCCCACTTCTTTTCCTTCCAATAGAAAGCAATGTTTTAAGTTCTGTCTGTCCCTCCAGTCCTTTTCCTTCCAATAGAAAGCAATGTTTTAAGTGCTTTCTGTCCCACCCCACTCTTCACCCCCGTTTCTTTTCTTTCCAATAGAAAGCAATGCTTTAAGCAAGGCTGAGCCACAGCCCGGAGGAGGAGGGAGGGAGGGGCCGGTGGCGCTCAGCTGGCTGCAGCTTCTGCCAGCCGGGCATCAAGTATTGGAAGGCTTCCCTTGCAAGCCCGCCCCCTCCAAAGTCCGACCAATCAATATTCAGCCCATGTCCCGGGATGGTTCCTGGTTGTTCAGACAACCAATAGCACAGGTTGTCTCAGACTTTCCTTAAAAGGTCATGAAAAATAGAGGGGTGGAAAGTCACAGGTTAACTGGGCTTTTTGCTACCCCTTTCTTCTGAATAGCCCATGATGTATGTGAACTACTAGGGATCAACAGGAATTCTTCTCGGGCTTTTTTTGTCATGTAAACATTCCCCATGACTTTTATGCAAGTTCCCTTACATAAACAGGCTGTACAACTATTATTCACACTTGAGTTTCTTACAGCTCTTTTGAACTGGAATAGAGTGTGCAAATTGAGTGTTTTCATGCAAAATAAACAAATTTCCATATATGGTCATTTTGCATAATCTATTCAAAGCACATCCTCTGAGTTTTCTTGGCACAGAATGCAGACATTTTTCAGCAAAGCAGAACGGCAACCTGTTCTAAGCACAACCTTAGTTTACTTAATTCAACTGTTATACAATGTAGTTCTCAGAGTTCTGTATGAAATGCTTCAATTTCTACTCTGTTGCCCATATTTATCCATCCTTGGGCTACAATACACAGCCAAACTTTCCCAGAGCAGTAGGTATTTGGGATTTTCTTCATACATACACCCACCACCTGAACCGCATCTGATAAATATTGATTTCTACATCCATCAGCTGCCTTAGTCCCTGTTAGTTTGTTCTGATTCAGTCACTTACTACTAGCTTCAAAGGAGGCAAAATTACAGGACACTTATGCAAGATGGGTGTAAGAAGAGGTTCTTTTGATGTTGCTGCTGATATGCCTGCTTGCCAGGGCAACACATCTCTTAATTGTGGGAAGACATTTACACCTTCTAAGCAAGTTTTAAATATGTTCCTATAATAAACATTTGGTCCATTTCCATGCAGCCCATATATAATGTCTCATAATAATAGAGAGGGTATGTCTATGTTTCTTCACCAGAACTCCAAGACCATAAAATCTACACACCTGAAATTTGGAATGGCTACCAAGAGGACCTTAAGGGTGTGAATCTCATTTTTAAGTGAATGGTTACTTTTAATTAATTAAAATCTGTTGTTTGTGTTACCACACTGAACCACTAAGTGGAAAACACCAAATCCTTTGGAAAAGGACTCCAGTCCTGGACGGGGTCACACTCTCCGTTAAGGACTGTGTTCGTAGTCTGGGGGTGCTCCTTGATTCATCGCTTCAGATGACTAGTCAGGTGAATGCGACAGTCAGGAGCACCTGTTATCAGCTTCGGCTGATACGCCAGCTGCGCCATTTCCTGGAAGTAAGGGACCTCGAGACTGTGGTGCACACACTGGTAACCTCTCATCTAGATTTCTGCAATGTGCTCTACATGGAGCTGCCCTCATGCTTGGTCCGGAAACTTCACTTGGTACAAAATATGGCAGCCAGAGTGGTCTCGGGAACATCTCGGAGAGACCATATAACTCCAGTATTAAAACCTCTCCACTGGCTGCCTATCAGTTTCCGGGCCCAGTATAAGGTGTTGGTTATTACCTTTAGAGCCCTAAATGGCTTGGGTCCAACTTATCTCCGGAACCGCCTCCTCCCATACAATCCTCCCCGCGCACTCCGGTCCTCTGGGAGGAATTTGCTTCAGCCACAAAAATCTAGGCTGTCTGCAACCTCCCAGAGGGCCTTTTTGGTAATCGCCCCCAAATTGTGGAATGACCTGCCAAACGAGATCCATCAGATGACAAGCCTGAGTGGCTTTTAAAAAGCACTAAAGACGGATCTCTTTCGGCAGGCCTTTCCTAATTAGATCCCGGCCTCAGGGGATCCTGGCCTCTTTTAGTCCGCTGTCTATTTATTGTATTTATTGTTTTTAAATGTGATTTTAGACAGTTGCTTTTAATTTATATTTGTTTAATATTTTTTAATGGGGGAGGGTGGGGGTGGGAGGTGTTTAGGGATTTTTATCTGTATTGTATTTTAATTTTTGTAAGCCGCCCTGATTGTTTTAACAGAGGGGTGGGGTATAAATAAATTTTAGTAGTAGTAGTAGTAGTAGCAAAAGGGTTATTGAATATAGAGGTCTACCCAAGAACAGGAAGCCTGGAGGTTTGGGTTGAAAAGCTTGCAGTTGGTTTAAAGCAAGGCACTGGAGGATCAGACTTCTTAAGCCATCCCTTTGCACTGCTCTCAGTACTGGAACAACACTACATTGACAATAGGCACAGTTGGGTACTTTTAGGTGCCTCAGTTGGAATCCCAAATATTATGGAATCCTCATTCTCAACAAAGCTGTACTTGTGGAATATCTTCACCTCCTGCAGCTGCTGAAGGCACAGGAGCTTTGTGATGAGAAAAGGTGGTAAACAAAAGGTGGTATGCAAAGAATGGTTAGCATTCCCACTCTCTGTTTCCAGTCTATGAAGCCACTTTGAAAGGACTGCCTCTGAATGGGATACATGAATGAAAGTGGGCTGCATGCATTCTGGCCAACCCTTCATGACCCACCACATAATTTGCAGAATGAATGAACAATTTGCATAACATTTCAATGTGGCTGCCTGGATTTGGAGAACTAAAGTATGACATGGCAGAAAGAGTGAGAGAAGAACTCTTGGTGTCTAGTAGGGGCCGGGAGAAAAGTTAGGAGTAAGGGAAAGAAAGGCCAGCAAAGAGATTTATCTTGGGCTTTTTTCCAGGCTGTGAGCCCGTGTTCTGGAATAGTTTCTTTCTGATGTTTTCCTGCACCTGTGGCTGGCATCTTCAGAGAATGGTTGGTTAGGAGTGTGTGTGGAGTTTATATATTGTGAACTCTTGTTGGGGAGTATAGCTAAATTTATGTAATTTTGAATGGTTAGTTTCTGGGTACAGAAATGCAAGGATTGTTAGTGTCTGTTTGGCTAATGCTTGGTCGATGGCCCATGATCTGCTGGAAATCCCCTCGTCCCTGGGTGGAATTCCTTTGTAAGTGTTGAGTTTTGATTCTATTGTATTGCAAAACTGGGAGCCAGATTTTGTTTACTTTTAGGGCTCCCAGTTTTTATTCTATTGTTTTTCAAAACTGGGAGCCAGATTTTGTTCACTTTTAGGGCTCCCAGTTTTGAAAAACAATAAAATAAAAACCCAACACTTACAAAGGAATTCCCCCCAGGGACAAGGGGATTTCCAGGAGATAATGGTCCATTGACCAACCATTAGCCAAACAGACACTAAGAATCCTTGCATTTCTATACCCAGAAACTAACCATTCAATTACACAAATTTACATATACTCCACAACAGGGGTTCACAATATATAAACTCCACACAGTCCTACCCAACCATTCTCTGAAGATGCCAGCTACAGATGCAGGCAAAGCATCATAAAGAAACTATTCCAGAACATGGCCTCACAGCCCGGGGGGGGAAAAAACCCAAAGAAAATCTATGGATGCTGGCCGTTAAAGCCTTCGATGCCAGCAAAGAGAGTTTGGGGGAAGAAGAAGGAGTGGGGGGAAATGGGGGGGGAAGACTGAAGGAAGGGATCTAAGAGATTCCTAACCTATGCAAAGATAATACAAGCTGAATGAGTGCTGGGGTGGAAAGAGAAAAAGATCAGTGGAACAGAACAGGAGAAGAGAAGAGAAGAGAAGAGAAGAGAAGAGAAGAAGCAAAAATCCAACATGGTGGCAGTGGGTGCTTGCCCTGTAACCCAGCCCTGTGCTCATCTGGCCAATCAGGTTTGCACTGTGCCCTGCATGGGGAAACGATTCATGTCAAATTGCCTGTCTTAACATCCTGGAGCTTTTTTTAAAAGTCAGGAAAAGCTGCAAATGTTTTTTCTCGCAAATGCTTTGTTTCTCTTTTTGCCCCCTCTTCACAATACAATGAGACAATGTGGGATCACGCTAAGACAGCTCGTTTTCTGAGCGAATTCTGTGAGGGGTATTTTCACCATGTGGACAACCCCCTGTAGTATCCAAATGGGGTTTTAAAGTAGTTTTCTTTCAAGTGATATGGGAAATTATGTTTTATTGCTTTTTTGTAGACTAAAACAACTAGACAACACTGAAGCAAGCAAAGGAGCAACTCTGCAATTTCTTAGGGTAACAATGTTCACCTTTTCCTTTTCTTTCAGAGGGGGAAATAGAATCAGAAGGACAGGCGGAGAAAGAGTTAGAAGAGTTGGAAGGAGCAGTAGGTGGAGAAACAGGGATTGGCAAACCGGATTTTTACTTATTTAAGAAATAAAATTGACTGAATTCAAAATGGTAAATAAAGTAATATTGTGGAATATAAGGGGGCTTAACATCCCACATAAGAGAAAAATCGTTTTTCATTACTTGGAGAAACAAAAATTAGATCTCATTTGTCTGCAAGAGACACATATAAGAGGGAAAGATATCAAATTATTAAGAAATGCTAAATTGGGTAAGGTTTATACTACAGAATATGAGAAGAAAAAGAGAGGAGTAGCCATTTATATTAATTCAAAATATGAATCTAAAGAAATATTTAAAGACAAAAGAGGCCAATATCTAGGTGTGGAATTAAGGATACAAGAACAAAATACTAATGATAGGGGTATATGAACCACAAAATAACAAAAAAGAGTTTATACAAAGTTTGATACAGACAATGAGTGAATACGAGTATAATCATTACATGATGATGGGGGGTTGGAATGGGGTCTTTGATCCCAAAATAGATAGGTTAATAAGATTGGGGATGAGTCCAAATCATGGGAAATTACCAAAAATAATAGAACTGTTGGATCAATTTACACTTGTAGATGTTTGGCGACATAACCATGGTAATGAAAGAGACTATACATTCTATTCGGACAGGTATCAAACCTGGTCAAGACTAGATATGTATTTAATTTTGAAGAATCTTATCAAGGATGTTATGAGGGTAGAAATACAACCCAAAATATCAGATCACTCACCGATTAGCTTAGAGTTGACAGAGACAACAAGAAAATATAGATGGTGATTAAAAGATGGGTTGTTGAAGAATGAGTCAATAAAGGAAAAAATAAGGAAGAAACTAATATGTTACTTTAAAGAAAATAGTAGGAAAGGAACATCATTAGAAGTAGTCAGGGATGCAGGGAAATCAGTGATCAGGGAGCACTTGATGCAAAAAGAATTTGAAATGAAAAAAGTAAGGAGAGTAAAGGAAAAGAAATTAATGGAAGAATTAGCTAAAAAAGAAAAGGAATTAAAACTAAAACCAAAAGATGAGGAGATAAAAACACAAATAAGCATATTAAAGAAACAGACATAAAGTTGGTGAATGAAATGGAAAAAAATTAAAATATACTAGGCACAAATTTTTTGAACACTCTAATAAACTGGGCAAGTGGCTAGCCTACAGACTAAGGAAGGAAAAGGAGAAAAATGTATAACACAATTGGAAGTAGATAATAAAAGATACACAAAACAAAGAGACATAATGGATATTTTCTATAAGTATTATTCAAAGTTATATGAAGAGTACCCGTTAGTTAGAGGAAGAAACAGCTAAGAAGATGGATGAGTATTTATAGAGAGAAGAAATTCCAAATACAGTGCAACAAAATCAAGAATTGAATAAACAGATAACAGAAAAAGAAATAAGGGAGGCAATAAAAAAATGAAATTAGGAAAGGTGCCAGGCCCACATGGGTTCACAGCATTGTATTGCAAGATCTTTCAAGAACAACTAGTAAATCCAGTGTGTGAATTATTCATCCAGATTAACCAACAGAAATGTCCATACATGGCAGAAGATGGATATAGCTCTGATTCCCAAGGAAGGGAAAGATCCGTGTTCACCAGCGGTCTACAGACCTATATCTCTCTTGAATATAGACTATAAGATCTTTACCAGCATATCGGCAAAGAGATTTAAAAAGGTTCTAGCAGTATGGATCTATGAAGATCAAAATGGGTTCCTGCCAGGAAGACAGGCCAAAAGTAATACAAGAAGTTTATTAAATATAATAGAGGTATATGATAAGCATAATGGAAAAAAATTAGCTGTAATATTGGCAGATGCTGAGAAAGCATTTGACAATGTAAGGTGGGAATTTATGTTCGGGTTGTTAAAAAAGATGAACATAGGGAAAAATTTCCTTAAATGGATACAAAGAATATATGGTAATCAAGAGGCACAAATAATAGTTAACGGAGATAAAACAAAAAGTTGCAGTATAAATAGAGGAACAAGGCAAGGATGCCCCTTATCTCTGCTTTTGTTTATTATGGTTTTAGAAGTACTAAACAGAAAGATAAACAAGGAACCAGAGATAAGGGGACTAAAAATTAACAAACATGAATACAAGTATAAGGCATTTGCTGATGACTTGATTTTCTTTTTGAATAATCCAATATGTAGTATAGAGAAATTAAAGGAGGTGATTTAAGAATTTGGACAATTGGCCGGTATGAAAATAAATAAGGAAAAGACAGTAATATTAATGGGAAAATTGACTAAACAAGAGAAAAAGGAATTGGAGAAGTTATCGGAATTTAAAATAGAACAAAAGACTAAATATTTGGGAATAATAATAACAAATAAGAATGTAGAATTATTTGGAAATAATTATGAGAAGCTGTGGAGTAAAATAAAAGAAGATATAAAAAGATGGACAAAACAAAATATTTCACTTCTTGGTAGAATATCTGTGGTGAAAATGAACATCTTGCCCAGAATAATGCACCTATCCAGGAACATACCTATCTTGATTAACGATAAACCATTTAAGGTGTGTAATAAAATCCTGTCGGATTTTATATGGGCAGGGGAAAAAACACGGATTAGAAAAGAGGTATTGTGTGATGCGAAGGAAAGAGGTGGATTGTGCCTGCCAGATCTAAGGTTATACTTCAAGGCAAGCTGCTTGGAATGGATTCTAAATTTGATAACTTTGGAAGATAATAGAGTGTTGCAGTTGGAGGGGTTTAACCTTAGATTCGGCTGGCATGCCTATATGTGGCATGGTAAAACAAACATACACAAAGAATTTAGTCATCATTACATAAGAAGGGCATTGATGAGGGTTTGGATGAAATACAAAAGAAAATTATATCTTAGGATATCACTATGAGTGTCAAACCATGAAGCCTTTTTTAGAAGAGAAATTCTGCAAACCAACAAATGGATAACTTATGAAATAATTTTGAAAAAAACCAAAACAGAATACAAGGTGAAAACACAGAAGGAATTAAATAAAGAAGGAATTGGTTGCCATTGGTTCCTATATAGGCAATTGACAGAGAAATACAAAATGGACCAAAAACTAGAAGGACTAATGATGGAAAAGATAGAATTTGACAAGGTAATAAAAGGTGATAATAAGAAAAGAATATCAAAAATTTACCAGCTATTATTGAAGATAAGTTTAGAAAAAGAGGTAGTAAAGACATATATGATGAAATGAGCGAAGAGTGTGAGACATGAAATAAACATGGAAGATTGGGAAAAGGCATGGGTAGAAAATAAAGTTTACAAGAAGTTATAATCTGAGGGAAAATTTCTATAAATTGATCAATATGTGGCATTTAACACCTGAAAGAATAGGAAAGATGTATAAAAATATGTCAGGAAATTGTTGGAAATGTGGAGACAAAGGGGACATATTACCACATGTGGTGGTGTTGTAAAGAAGAAGAAAAAAATTGGGGAAAGGTACATGCCATGATAACAAAGACATTGAAAATTGACACCCTCGTGAACCAAAACTTTACCTATTAAATATGATACACAATATAGATTATAGAATTTAAAAAATGGTAGAGTTATACTTTATGCAGTAAAAGCTGCAAGAATTATATTTGTAAAAGAATGGAAAAGTAAAAGAGCTCCTTCAATAAAATAATGGATAATAAAGTTAATGGACATGTATGAAATGGACAGACTGTCCAACTTATTGGATGATAAAATAAACCCAAGGAATATGGATGCATGGAAAGATCTAATCCCCTTATGGAAAGAAAATTGGGGAGATTTAATAATTATTTCTGTGGATTAAATAATGAAAATGAAATATGAACTTAATAAACTATAGTATAGGACAACAGTAGTAGTAATATGTATAAAAAGAAAGTGGGTAGCATTACGCAGGAAAATAATCAACCACATAGATAAGGAGATAGTGGAAGTCATTTTTTTTGTTGTTAAATATGTATATGTGTATTTTAGTAATATAGATAAATTTATATGTAGGTATGGAGGTGGATATGTATGTAAAACGCATTGTTGTATGAATGTATGTAAGTTTGTAAGTAATGTCTGTGAACTTGTTTGTGAAAGTATGTTTAGTGTTTAATACATGTTAGTGTTGGATGTGGGTATCATAAATAAAATAATTTTAAAAATGTTCACCTTTTCTTTCAAACGAACCATTTTTACAAAAACTTCTATTGCGGATGAACAAAGCTAAGGGGGGAAATTGGCCCCTCATGCAGACACCACAGAAAGCGTGAGAGGTTATTAAAAGCCACAGGAGCCACACTAGGCAAGCTTTGATGAAAATTTTAAAGTACAGATAAAAATAGTGTATGCTTTGGCCTCACAACCCTGAGGAAAAGTTTGCTTTGTAGGATTCCAGCTTGTAACATCTCATCCCAGCAGCTATGTTAGGCCATAGCTTGGAAGACTCTCTGTGTGTGTATACACATGGTCTGTGCATACAGGAAGCAGAAACTGGGAACAGTAATCTTTTGCATGTGTCTGCACTTCTGCCTTAACTGCCAGACATCTAGACATTCAAGTGAATTTCTGTGCATTAAGGCTGTAGGATTCTGGGGCCTCTATAAAGTATTCTAATAAACACTGAGTAGTGGATTTAATGGTGCACATCAAAGTCAACAGCAAAGAGATATTTTCTCTGTGATGCAGGAACCTTAAAAGGGCAGGCAACATTCCTAAGCTCCAGCTCCACTCCCTGCCTTTAACCCCTTCCTCACTCCCTCTTCCTTTCCTCCTTCTTTCTCTCCCCTCTCCTTCCCCCATGAGGTAAAGATTAATTAGCTAACACACATTGGAAACTGCTTAGAGAGTGCCTAGTGTGCTATAAAGTGGTGTAGATGTGTAAATGCTATCGCTTAACAATTTGTAAGCTGCTCTGAGAGCCTTTGTGGCTAAAGAGCAGGGTATAAATACTCAAATAAATAAATAAAATAAAAAATAAATTAATTGCTGTTTGAACTCTCTTTTATTTTTCCAAGTACGCCTTTACACTCCCTCTTTAGAATTACCAGAGTGAAATCCCACATAGCAACAGAGGAACCCATTAGAATCATAGAATCATAGAATCATAGAATTGCAGAGTTGGAAGAGACCACGAGGGCCATCCAGTCCAACCCCCTGCCACGCAGGAAATCACAATCAAAGCATCCCCGACAGATGGCCATCCAGCCTCTGTTTAATCTGACATGTGGTCAAAAGAGCGGACCATGCACTGAATTAATGGGTTCTGGTTATAATTTAAAAGGGTGGGAAGAGCAAGTGGTCAGATAACAGGGGTTTCCTGTACTTGGTGGTAAGCCACAGAGGAGAATTGGTGGCGGGGGGGGGAGGAAGAGAGAGAGAGAGAGCGTAGCCCCGTCTACCTTTAGCTCTAGCCCAGGCCATATATGGTTTTGGCACTGTTTGAAAGATCGCCCCACTGGAACATGGTGGGGTCTCCTTCCTTGGAAGTCTTTAAACAGAGGCTGGATGGCCATCTGTCGGGGATGCTTTGATCGTGATTTTCTGCGTGGCAGGGGGTTGGACTGGATGGCCCTCATGGTCTCTTCCAACTCTACAATTCTATGATTCTATGATTCTATGAATGCAATTCTCAACTGAAAAAGTTCTCTTTGGTCTAATGAGGCCTATAAATCTTAGAGAAGACTCCTTCCCTACATCACATCAGAACTCTCAAGCCTAGAAGAAAACATTTAAACCAAAATATTCACTAAAACACAGGGTCAAGCAGCTTTACTGCTATTGAGGTTAATAGCATACTCTCAGGAGTCACTTCTCAGTCTTTCCTTGACACCTTGACGTGCTGGCACAACTATCCCCTTTTAACTTCTTGATCCTCATTGGTGCCAATCTCCATCCCAGGAGTAGCATGTGGGATGGCAAAATAAGGGCATTGCCCCCCCCCACCCGCCGTAGGAATTCTGCCCCATGTGAAATTTTCCTTCAGTCCCCAGTTTTCTAGCAATGCAGTAACTTAAATTTTTGATTAAGCATTTAGAAATACAGTTTAGGCAACCAAGGAAAACTGGAAGGCAAAATTACCAAGGGGATGCAAACACAGCAGGTATAAGAGCTCTAGGTATGAATGGTTTTTAGTGTCTCACTCTTCAAGGTTAGAAATTTGGAGAGTGAAGGGAAATTTCATTGGGAGGGGTAGAATTCTTATTTGAAGAGCAATATCCTCATTTCACCACCACCCCTTCTACTTACACCCCTGATCTCTACCAGCCCCTAAGAGGGAAAAGCCAGAAGAAGCTGATATGTGGAGTGTATTTCATGTCTTACAAGACAGAGGCTTATCACACGAGGGGAGGGAAGTGGCAGTACAGCCCGATAATAGCGCCTCCCACCTTGCTTTATTGCACAGTGTCATTCAACAGCTGTTGTTCTGTTCTGGTCCTGTGGGAGACAGTATTAAACATTTTACCACCGCCTCCAATAGGACCATAAACAGATGAACAGCTGTTGAACTCTGACATCGTGCAATAAGGCAAGGTGGGAAGTGCTACTATCAGGCTGTGCTGCTGCTTCCCTTCCCTCATGAGATAAGCTTCTTACTGTATGTATCTCACCTGCCTGCTTTGTTTCTTTCTTGGCCTCTTTTCAAATTCCCTAGAAAGCAAAGGAAGCTGTGCGGGCTCTTATGTTGGGGGAGAAATCTAAAATCTACAGGACCAGTCAAAATGTCACAAAATATTGAATAAGCTTTTTTGTTCTCTACATCTAGACTGGGTTTTAAGTACAGTGGATGAAGCAGAGGTGGAAAAAAACATTCCCTTGCAGTCAGATCCCACAATGTGTACCTGTAGTCATAGTGTTAAGATGAAGGAGATGGCAGATTTAGTACCATCAAGCCCCATGAGATGCTATCTGTGGCACCAGTTACACGACAGTTTTTATTATGGGGAGAAACGGGATTTCCTGATCCTGAGTTCGCCCCTTGTTGTTTACACGATTTGTCACTGGATGAACAATATCCCGGGATTGTTGTTTACACAACAACCTTTCCCATGACAAAAGCAAGATCCTGAGACATAGTATCCCATGTCTGTTTTGTTTGTTTACATGCGGAAAGGTTCCAGGATTATTATTTTTTTAGCTGTCAGTCAAGGGTGCGATTACTTGTTTTTTCACAACCTCAGTGACATACTTCCTTTAGAGTTTCTCACCACGAGTGATGCTATTGGCTGCCAGAAATGTTTGTTCAAGCTTCTGCATTGGTCAGAGAAGGAGGGCAAAGGCAACCCCCTCTGCACAATTTCATTTAAAAAAAAATCCCCTGATGGGCTTGCCACAGAGGTTAATGCTAAAAAAATGTAAAAATTCATGTAAAGGAGGAATGCCAGCACAACCACACAAGGCACTTAAAAGCACAAGCCTCGTAAGTCAAAAGCACAGGCAAACAGGGAGACCCGAGCTGGGCAGGGAGAGAATCCATTTGAAGGAAACAAGCCTCCGTCCAGCTCCATTTACATGGCTGTAAATCCACAGAGGTTACTGCAAAATAAAACTTGTTTGTCTTTAAAAACCCACAAGAATCACTCTTTAAAACCAGGAACTATAGGCTATATTTCAGAGGAAGGAACTTTTAAAGCCACCTAGGCAGCTTGAAGGTGTGTGCGTGCCTGCTTTGCTTTCAGCCGAGAGGGAAGAGAGTGGTTTGCAATCTACTCAGGGACACACACGCGCGTGTGCGCCTGAAGGGAAGATCAGGAAGGGAAAAGAAGCTGAGTGGTTTGCAATCTACTGAGGGACGCACACATGCACACGTGCGCCTGGAGGGAACATCAGGAAGGGAAAAGAAGCCGAGTGGTTTGCAAACTACTGAGGGACATACACATGCGCCTGGAGGGAAGATCAGGAAGGGAAAATAAACTGAGTGGTGAGAGAATACTATACATTTAAAAAATACATATCCCTTTAAAAGGGAGATTGACAGCACAGGCAAACGGGGAGCCCCAAGCTTGGCAGTAAGAGAATCCATTTAAAAACACAAACCTCCATGCATGGGACAGGGAGGGTGACTGACCCCTCCTTCTCTGAACTCTGAGCCCACCCCTGGCCACCTCAATTTCCAGCCAATACCTAGTCCCGAGATACTTTGTCCCTGTTCACATATCCGATTTTCCGCAACCTCCCGAGACTTTTTTAAAAAACACAGGACAAATTGCAGGATGGAAAGTCCTGCAGGTTGAGGGATAAAAGGTGCCCCCACTTCCGAAAAGCTTGAGACCATCACGCAGGATGTGTGAACTACCAAGGATCAACATGAATTCATCTCACTACATTTTCGTTGTGTAAAAGGACAAAGGAAAGGTATAATGGCCAATCCCCATTAAAAAAAAAAATGCAGCAATTACCTAGATCTGTCTCCAGCCTCAAGTAAAGCACCTGTTGGGTATTCCTTGTTAGGTAGCAAACAGAAACATGGTTTATATAAAGGCAAAGATGGTGATTAAGTTTAGTTGGTGTACTACCTTTCTTGACTTCAGCTTGTCTCTGATTGTTTACTCCCTGCTTGTTTTCCCCCAGGTTTCCCTGATCCTGCTCAGCCTCACCTCTGAAGCAAGCATCTGTTTCAACTGTGCCACTTAAATGAGATGGGAAGTCCTCAACGGAATTCACATTAACTAGGACACATTTCCTGCACGTACATGGCGTCTGTGACTGAATTACAACAAAGACTGTCCAGCATAAAGATGAGAGAAAAACTGGATGACATCACATTTGTACCTGAACACCCCTTCAGTGGAATAGGCAGGAAATGCTCTCCTGGTTCTATGCTGTGCCTGTGCTCCTCTGTACACAAGCTGCACAACCATTTGTTGCAGTTAGTACACAAACTGTGGGCTGGCCTCTTCTCTTTGCATCCAGAGCAATTCTGCAACAACAGCAACAAAAGTGACAAGATATTCAAGTTGAATAAAAATATAATTTCATTCAGAGTAGGACAGCCAGTGTGATGTAGTGGTTTGAGTGGAGACCAGGCTACGAATTCCCACTCAGCCATGGAAGCCCAGTAGGTGGCTCTGAGCAAGTCACACTCTCTCGGCCTCAGCAGATGGCAATGGCAACCCCCCTGAACAAATGTCACCAAGTAAACCCATTAGGATCACCATAAGTTGGAAACATCTTGAAGGCACACAACAACAACAACAACAACAGGTGTACCTCCCATTAATGTACAGAGAAGTCTCAGTGTAATGCAAAATTGGAAGCTGTTATTTTAAGGGTGACACTTATTTTACAGTTTTGCAAGACTCAAGCTCTTTGAGACATGCAGAATTACAGTGGCTTAACAAAGAATAAGATTCCTCTTAAATCTTTTATTTAAAAAAAGAAAGAAAAACAATCAGCAGCAACAGATTCTCTCACATAGAACAAGGTATTGCATTGGGTGTGTTACAACCAATAGAAATTATCACTCGAACATATACAGGATGCAAGC
Source organism: Gambelia wislizenii (assembly GCA_030847615.1). NCBI lineage: Eukaryota > Metazoa > Chordata > Lepidosauria > Squamata > Crotaphytidae > Gambelia > Gambelia wislizenii. The sequence continues at coordinate 365,811,181 of JAUMIR010000001.1, forward strand.
AGCTAAATAGGGGCTGTCAAATGATAGTCACTGTGTGGGAGTCAGGGCTTGGAAAAGTTACTTTTTTGCACTACACTGGCTGTGCAGCCTGAGGTTCTGGGAGTTGTAGTCCAAAAAAAGCAACTTTCCCATGCTTTGGTGTGTATGTAGTATGGGGAGGGAATTGTCTAGTTCAGTGGTTCTTAACCTATGATCCACAGACCCCCTGGGGGCTGCAATGTCCTAACGGGGTCCACGAAGGCTGGAAGGCTGCTCAGTCCACATGCAGGGACCAAGGCAAAGGCTGGCTGGCTTGGCCTGGGCATTGCTCTTCAATCCACTCCAGCAACACATTTGCAGGAAGCAGCAGGAGAAAAGTCTTCCTTCACCTCCAGTGCCTCTGAGGGAAGGGTTAATGGATGGTGCAATTGTGTTGTTGTTGTTGTTGTTGTTGTTGTTGTTAGAGTTTTAAATCTTGAGGTAAGTTGTGGGGATGCAAGGCAACAAAAGATAGTTAAAGGGTAAAGAATAAAGTAAGAGCCACTGGCCTAGTCAACAGAATATGATTAGAAAGGAGAGAAAGTAGACTTCATAAACAACTGATTAAGAGTGAGCTACACATCAGTGAGGGGAAAGCAATCTCAAGGTTGTTTTGGGAATGGGAGAATTAATTCTCTTATGGGAAAACCTGTTGAAAAGACATTCCTGGCTCAACCTAATATCAGTTGGGTGTGTGTGTGTGATGTAAATAAGCAGATGGGCTGCTTTCTGTCTATATAACATGTCAGTAAAAGTGCTGTAGACATCCAACAGGACAACTGTAGATATAACAAAAAGTTACATCAAGCATTGCAGATCATAGAATCAGGTTCCAGCAGAATAGCTTCTCTGAAATAAAATTTCTGGAAGATTTCTAATTATTATTATTAAATTTAAACAAACAAACATAATTTTATGCTGATAAAACTGGCCAAGAGGGCCTCAAGCTAAGGGCTGGTCTAGGAGGAAATAAAATGTGGATTGGTGAGAACCTATGCCGATTCACAGCAGCTTTCCTCTGTCTCCACAATCTTTTTGCAAAGTCACTGGTGTGCAAAGTTATCCATGTTTGCTGTTCACACCGGCATGCCAGAAAATCAAGATGGTGTGTGTGAGTGAATTATTCACAGTTCTATACTCCCCAACTTGCCCCCACCAAACAGTATTTTTAAAAAAACAACAACACCTAAATCCAAGGTGTGGGACAGCGATCTTCCACTTAAAGAATGAAAAAGAAAAAAAGAAAGGCTGTGTCATCACCTCAGCACACAATCACTACGGTGACAAGCCAATGTGGCAGTTCCAGGTGCTACCTTCTTAGCAAGCTCCACCCCCGCATACATCCCACCAATCAGCTATCCTCTTCAGGAATGCACTGTGATGCGATTTGGTTGTCCTAACCAGCGGGAGTGTGCATTTACCCTGCAGTTTTTAAAAAAACTCAGGAAAAGCCCCAAAGGATTTCCCCCCATAGTTTTCCTAAATTTTGCTCCCCCTTTCTCTGAAAATGACAGAACGCTGCAGGATCCCATTTGGACACACAGGATTCCCCCCGGATTCTATGAGGATTAATTTCACCATGTGGACTACCCCTTAGTGTGCTATATCATTCAGTTCCCCAAGAAAACATTAATCAGTTAGAGTTTCAACACATGAGTAAAGAAGGAGGCTGTATGCATCCAAAACAAAATCAGAAACAAAGCAATGTGTTTACCTTTCTTTATGATAGTATGAAAATAGGACAGATTTTTACCTTGATGCAAATCTCAACCTGTTTCTATGGTGAACTAAGAGCAAAAGATAAAAATGTATCTTTCCAGGACACTGGATATTATCCAGTTGTGATGAAGATGGAATAACCATTTGAAGAGGCCTGAATACCTTGAAGGCATTAGATCCCATCTGATCTTGGAAGCTAAGTAAAGTTAGCCCTGGATGGGAGACCACGAAGGAATATCAGCTGCTGTAGGCGACTGTATATCTCAGGCAAGGGCAATGCATATTGCCTATGAGTATTTCCTGCCTTAGAAAACCCTATGATATTCACTGAGTCACCGTAAGTTGACAGGTGACTTGAAAGCAGAGTATTATTTAAGATTATATTGCTTCTGAGCAACTTTCTTGTGTTTTGTGCTTAGGTTTAGCAACTTAGGCTACAATCCACTTACAAAGGAATAAGGCCTGTTGAATTCAGTTGCTGACCTTTGAGTAGGCATGCGTAGGACTCCATTGGTACAATATAATTCCAAGCGTATTTACTCAGAATAAATCCTACTGACTTCAGTGGGACTTCAGATCCTTTTGCACAACACAAGTTATATTGCTATGATTCTGCTTTAACCTCAATCCTATGGACTCCTGGGATTTGCAGTTTAGGAAAGGGTATTTGGAATTCTCAGCCAGAGAGAATCAAACTCAATTCCCAGAATTCCATAGGATGCAGCCACAGCAGTTAAAATGGAATCATAGTGTTATACAGTAATTGTACAGTATGAAAGGGCCCTAGATCTCTAGTGTAAGCAGGTTCAGAACAGTAGCCATAATTGCAGATATGGTAATAGACATGATCTAGCAAAATTGATTAATGTACTGGAGAAATGGAGGGGAGATCTGTGGAGTACCTTTCTTTCTTTCTTTAATTCATAAGCCACCCTTCAGACGAAACTCCCAGAGCACTGTACATATTTAAACAGTAAAAGAACAAATACAATTCAACATGGTATAAAATCAAAGAAAACAGAAGAAAACAATAAACCCAGAAAAGTAATAGAACAATAAAGCTGACATTTAAAACCAGCCACAAAACAAGCTGGAATGTCTGGGAAAATAAAACAAGTCTTTGCATGGGTCCAAAAAGGCATAAAGTTGGCACAAGGTGAACTTCTCTGAGGAAAGAATTCCATATATGAGGCACTACAGCAGAGGAAGTCTTCCCCCAGTCAGTAAGCCACTAACTGAGGAGACCATGGAGGACTCCAAGAATGATGAACTGATGGTGGGCTGCCTGATTTAGCCTAAGAGACAGACCTGTATATACTTGGCTCCCAAGCCATTTACACTTCTATAATTAACCACCAGCATTACGAAAAGAGTCTGTGAATGGGCACTATTGTTATTGAGTGTGGAACAGGAAAGAGTTGTGTGCACTCATAGATAAGTCCTTTGTATTACAGGCAATAGAGTCCTGATGGATAGTCTCTTGACCACAGAGGGACCACTGAACTGTCCTAGCAAGAATCGTATACCTAAGTAACTGAATTAACCTTAAATACGTACGTGTGGACAATACTATAACTGAGGCATTTCATAATGGTTCAGTCAGAGACTGGAAGCAAGCCATCAGGTGATTCCCTTACTTCCTCCTGCTGTACTTTGTCTCTGCATTATGTCCCAGCAGTGCAACCCTTGATTAAGGTTGTTGTTAAACCAGTATCCTGCACTGGAGTTTAGAAGTGCCAGAGTTGGTCCGCTATAATATCTAACTAGGACACAGAAAGAAGAGCACATGAAACAAGGGGACTGGAGAAAGGAAATATATGATGATGGATTTCTCTTCTCAACCCTAGTCCTGGTTGAACTGTGGAAATTTTCAGGGAAACAGATTTTTAACTCATTAGATGCTTAATATGTATTTAGCTTAAACTATTTTCCTTGTTTTAAATGGTTTAACTTGTTGTTTTAATGTTATTTGTAAGCCACACTGAGATCTTTTGATATAGGGCAGGGCAGAAATATTCAAACATACAAATTAATGAATTAATAAATAAAAGCACAACATGCAGTGCTGATGCCTGGCTGGTGAGTGATCAGAGACATTCTACATGCACAACATTTCCAACACAGAGATGTAAATTGTAGTGAGCCAGGGCTCCCATCCCAATGGAGGTGTCAGCCCAGAAGAATGGTCAGAAGGAATCTCATTGTTGAGGAAACAGGACAAAGCCCAGGAAATCTCACTTGCCCATTCATACTGTCAAACACCTGAAGGAGGTGTTTAGGTCTGTATAATCAATAAATTTGACACCCATATGCTTTGTAAGGATATGCTGTATTCCCTTTTCCTATGTACACCATCTGACTGCTGATAAACCTGCACACCACCTCAGTCTAAAACTCCTGTCCTATTTTTGCAGAGAAGAGATTAATAGAAAGCAAACACAGCTGCAAGTCAGACTAGAAAAGATTCCAATCAAATGTCATATTAAACCACCTATTGTGCCTTTTGTTTTTAAAAAAGCAATCAAAATGGCTAGTAGGATGTCTCTGTTTTTTGTTCCCAAGCAACACTGGTAGGGTGAGAAACCCCGAGGGGGGCATTTGTGGAAAGAACTGTAGGCTATTCCTGGAAATGTTATTTTCAAGTAGACAGACTATAGACAGTATTTTTGTCTTCAAAGCTCTTTAGAAACATGAATCCTCCTTGCTGGCTTTTTTGGAACTGATGTCCCAGTTTTATACTTCCTCCAGGTCCCCCTGCTTCATCTTTGGAAAGCAGTGAAAAGTGGCAAAGAATTTCAATGTAATCACTTCAGTGTAACCAGTGTAACAAAATGGTGAGAAGTGAAGGCCAAAGGAAGAGGAAAGAACATTCCTAGATATTAGGGATGTTGGAAGAACAAAAATCCTTGCTTATACCTTTTGAATCAACGTGCAAAGAGGAGAGCACTTGGTCCTGCTCCACTCCATTGTTGCTTTCCACATGTGAAAAGTGACGTGACTGGACAGTGAAATTCTTGTTTGCATGGAGAATGGCCACAAAACCTAGAACCTTGGTTTACCAGCATTCTTGCTCATGTGGAGAATTTCCATGTGAACAGGAGCTTCTTCTCTCCAGATTGGTCTATTCCATGTAAGAAAAGTGGCAATGGACTTTATCAGATGGGACTGTAATAGCAGAATTACAGTATGATAGTACCGCAAATATGTTCCCATTATCGCATCGCCAATGTGTGCTCCACCTGTTAATTGCTCATCATTTTTCATTGATGGGAAAATCCATGAATAGCCCTCAGTATCGCTCTTTTTGCAGTGTTAAGAGTGTGTGAAATCACATCCTGCTGTAATCACGTGACTACAGCATGAATGGGCAGTCTTTTTTTCTCCTTCTCCAACAAGAACACAGGATGCACAGGGCACTCTTTTAATGAACTGTCACCTTTTCTTGGTATATTTTTATGTTTGTTTAAGTGTTTGGTAATTTCTTTTGTTATTTTTATGTTTTTGGTGTGTTTAAACAAAGTCCTGTCTTCTTACAAAAGCTGCCAAAATATCGTCCATATAAAATCACAGAAGTAAAATCCTGTTCTTAAACTGCTAGTGGTGGTCATGTGATGAATCCGTGGAGGTAGTATTGTGTGATTATGGCATAGTATTGCATGATTATGGCGACATGCGATAATTACTGTAATCATGCTACTATGTTTCCGCTTTCCTTAATAATGGAATTACAGCGGTTTTAGATGCCAGACTGATGAAGTCCAATGTCAAGGCTAGGCATTCCAAACCCCACATGTACTTTTTTCCAATCATCAGGGCAGCCTTCTTGCTTTCCAGAGGTGTTTCCACTTCAGACTTTAAGGAATTCTAAGTCTCATAGGCTTTACACTTTTCCTTTTGGCGGTTCAGGTGCTAAGGATAAGAGCAAGCAACTCAAAGAAAACTTATCTTTCAAGAACAGACAGCCTTGGGTAGTGGTGGTGGATTCCTCTAAGATTCCTTGATTCTGTTATTCTAAGTGAGGAGGCTTGACAATGTGTGTTAACATGCAGGCTCTCTAGCATACTTTCATTCAATTGTCTCCTCTAAAGTATACTATACAATAGGACCCCCATATCCACTGATTCATTATCCACTGATTCAATTTCCATGGGGCACAGAACAGTACACCTACCATAGAGTCTTCTTAGAAAATGTGTCCTCTCTAGCCATTTTCTAGGTCCTCCAAGGCAACTCTATGGTATTTTTAATCAGAAGTCCCATTATTTTCAACTCCTGTGGGTGTGATGTTGACCACAGCATCCTGTATGGCTACACCTTCCGCTATGGCGCCATCTGATGGGAAGTCTTCCTCATCAAAATCCACAGCTGTCAGATGTAGACCTCCACTGCACATTTGCTTTGGTTGCTGCCCTTGAGTCCAATGGAATTGTTCCACATGACAGGCCAAATCATCTTCACCCAATATAGCAGGGCAACTGAAGTCATTGTAGACTGCAAACATCCATTGGCCCTTCCATTCTTTGTATTCCACTGGCACACGAGCCATAGGAAACTTGATGGGTGGGCAGTGGAAAGATCGTACAGAGACCACCGTGTTGCCCTTCAAGAACTTAGGATCAACATAGGTACGATGAATCACAGTCAGTTGAGCCCCTGTGTCCCTATACGCCACTACTTCCTTCCCATCCACCATCAATGTATGGCATTGACGAGGCGGAATAGTCGTAGGGTCAGGTGGCACCTCCTTCTCATCTGTCATAGGTGTGGACGTGGATGCCTGTATCATGTTAATTGCCTTGGGTTCCTGTTTACAGTTCACTTTGATATGGCCAATTTCTCCACATGAGAAACATGTCAGGCCAGTCTTTACCTTCCCCTGTCCCTGAGGCAGCTGTGCAGCCTCCTTGAGATCAGGTTGGGATGGCTGTTGCTGCTGTTGGTTAGGCACACCGTGTGATCCTGTCTTCTGGAATTGCATATTCTGGCGATCTTTGGTGGGGGATTGATTCCCTGACTTGTGGACAGATTGATTCCCTGGCTTTTGCTTGTGTGGTTCCACTTCCTTTGGCTGCAAGTTCTGGTAGTCACATCAAGCATAGTCTTAGGGTCTTTATCCAAAATATAATTGCGCATAGCTGGCGGTGTATGCCACAGAAACTGTTCCATGGCTATCAAAGAGAGAATGCTTTTGACGGCGTCAGCTTTGGCAGCTTTAGCCCAGAGTTCACACTTGCGAGTGATACGATGCCCCAGCTCACGACAATTGACTGTAGGCATCTACCTTGTGGCCCGCATGTGTTGTCGGGCTGCCTCTGCTGTTAAGCCCAGGTGGCTCCTAGCCAGCTCCAAGAAAAGATCAAAATTATGCATCTCTTCTGGTGCCAAACCCGCCTCCTCAGACCTGAGAATTGGTGGGAGCAAGGGGCGTAGCTCACGCATGTAGTGCTCCTTGCGTACCCCATAGTCAACAAAGACTCTCTGAAAAGTTGTGATAAATTCTTCAAAATCCTGTCCCTCCTGAAACGTGGGGTAATGGCGGGTTGGAGCTGTTAACATGGCAGCCAGCTGTGGCACATTGGTTATTGGGTTTTGCACCTGTTGCGCCATTTTCAATTGAAATTCCTGTCCTTGTAGTTTCAATTCCAGTTCTCTTTGCTTCAGCGCCATCTCCTGCATTTGCAATCGCAGCTGGCATTCAGTGTCTTTTTCTTTTGCTTCTGCCTCCTGAAATTGAAGTCTGAATTGAAGTTCCTTTTCTTTGTGCTGCATTTGCAATTCCTGCAATCTCAGCCACCGTTGTCTTTCTTCAAATTCCTGTGGATTAATCTGGGTGACATCCAATAAATCATCAGGTACAGGAGAAGCAGCAGAGGTACCAGCATCACTGGCTGTCACAGGGTCAGTTATTTGCTTTAAATTTCCCAGATCTCAAAATCATGTGAAAAGCAACAGCTAAACTCCTATCATCGCAGAACCCGTCCACTATATAAAAAAATTAAAAACTTACTTTGGTTGAATGTGTAATAATTCCTTTTTGCCAGCAGAGGGCAGTGGTTCTGGGGGGGGGGTTGGCTGCCCCCCCACCACCACGTAGAAGCAACAGGAAAGAACAGAACACAGGCCAAAAGGCAGATTAGAAAGACGGGCTAGAATCCTAATCAAGGTCCTCCCTTTCTATTTAAAAACAGGAGAAAGAGGGGGGGGACTTTAAATGGCCCAAGCAGCACTTGGGAACATAGAGAAGGTCCCCCTCCCCTAGGAATCCAGCTAGCTCTTGCAGTTGCCTAGCAACAATAGCTAGCCACACAGAGAGCTTCAGCTCCTCCCTAGTCCCTCCTTTCAGCTCAGCTCCGCCCCCTTAGCAAAACCACTTTGCAAGAAGGAACCAGCTTTAAACTTAGGCAGGGACCCCAAGAGCTAGCATCTCCATGTGGAGACCAGATCAAAGGGAACTGCTCTCTGCTACAGTGAGTGAGACAAAGGAATGGCCTGGTGGGTGATCTGCTGCCCTCCCTTCCTATCACTTACACAGAAGCACATCCAACACAAAAGAAATACAAGGACACCTTTTCCTCCCAACGAAGAGAAAACAGCCAAGACGTGAGGCCTCTTTGTTCACTTTCAGTTCCACCAAAAGCAACAAACCCCTCCCTTCCCAGGGAGTTTTGGGCACAGCCTATGAGCGAATTGAGCAGAGACCTTCAGCCCCTCTCACATTACTCTCTGTCCCCCACTTGAACAAGCCAAGACTAGAGCACCCCCAATCTCCCTTTCTCTGAAGGCAAGAGGCAGAGCCTGTAGTTCTACTAACTTCCCAAACTGAGCTATGTTCAATCCCACCGCTGCCACCATGTCACAGGCTCAAACCTGGGTTCCCTTCCCAGGAGCCCCAGGTTAGCCATCCCTGTAGGGTTAGTCCTGAGAATCCTCACTCCAGGATGCTCCCTACAGACCCCAAAATCATCCAGTAGCTGCCACCACTACCCACTGAGTTAAACTGGGGGGGTTTCTTTCCCCTTGGGACCACCCTTTTCTCACGCACAACGCAGTGGGAAGTTGTGCATAGTCTATATTAATCAATGGCACTCCTTGCCACTATAGAATCAACTAAGTCCCTCCTCCTAACCCCAGAGGAGGCTCACAGTAGCATAGTCAAGAGTAAGGCACGTAGTAAGCATCAGTATAGGAAGATGAATAAGTTTACTTTATTCAAGAGAAGTAGTCATGCAATCTCACATGAGGCAGGATTCTCCCCTACCTCAGGCAGGCAGGCTCAAAGTGATAGCAATACAGAGTATCAAGATCAAAGCATTACATCACTCAGGTTATATTCAGTTGCTAATTTAGCTACATTCAACCAAAATAAAGAAATTAAAAAGAATTCCCTAACGCAACTAAACAGGCCCTAATCTCTACTAAATACTTGCAGTTTGTTGCCTTGAGATTTATTCAGGCGGCTGGGAGCTTAAGCCAGAGATGGAATGGCTGTGCTCCACCAGCATAGCAGTCTTTGTTGCTTCGCATTTTCCAGAATCTCTCTCCAAACTCTCACACTGGTTTCAAAACAAAAGCAGTTAAATCCTCTTCAGATTTCCCGGGCTTAAAGCTATAATTGGTCAGTCCAGTCACATGGTGTTATGGTAATGATGTCATCTCATTAGCTCTGTGAAGATGGTGCTTGAGACCTTCCCCATTAACCCTTTTCTTACCTGATACTATGCTGGCAAGACAATCTGTTTACAGATTCCACAGTTGGGGAGCCACAGCTGGGAAGGTCCTCTTCCATGTCCCATCACAGTGTATTATCATTTCTGGTGGAATACAGAGGAGCCCCCTGCTCCCCAGGAGACCTTAATCTTCAGGTAGACACATACAGGAAGAGGCACTCCCTCAAGTATCACAGTCCTAAACTGTTTAGGACTTTAAATATCATCACTATCCACTAGCAACTCAGCAGCCAGTACAGATCCCTTAATACTGGTGTTATGTGTTGTTTACATGGTATGCTACTCATCAATGTTGCTGCTGAATTATGCACTAGCTGTAGCTTCTAAGTCATCTTCAAGGGCAACCCCACATGGAGTACTGTACTCTAATTGGGAAGTTACTAGTGCATGGACTACTGTGGCTAAGTTATTCCTGTCCTGGAAATGCCATAATTTGCACACCAGTTGGAGCTAGCACCAAGCAATCAGAGCCACAGAGTCTGCTTGGTCCTCCATCACCTTTCCCCAGCCTAGCACCCTTCAATTGGGTTGGACTACAAGTCCCCTCATCCACAGAAGAGGGAGAGCACCAGGTTGAGAAGGCTAGCCTGCATTTTGATGAAAAGGAAGGCACATCTCCACAAAGCTATCTCTATAGAAAGCTGTCATGGGGAATCCCTAATGGGGAGACCCTAAATTTTCCACTGTATCATCCACATATTCAAGGATGAATAATTTCAGCAGGAGAAAAGGAATATTTCTGTGGGGTTTCTGCCAGGTATTGACATATCTTGACACACTTTGAGGAAATGTGTCTACACAGAAATAGACATTTTTGTGTGTAAAATTCTTAAATGCCACGTTTTCCACAGACAAAAACACCATTATTCTACATCAGCTCCATAACGACGCCACATAACCACGAAAGGCCACGCATATCAGATGGCATCGCTGTTTCACAGTTATGTCCCTGCCAAAACCCATACTTTTTAATTGGTGGCTTAAGCAGTCAATTCATCTCCCCTGCCATTTTTTTCCCGGCATAGCTGGTGTGTAAAACCTTATTTCTTCCCCCGCCCATACTTACCCTGTCAGTGGCCGGTCCGGTGTAAACACTTCCGGGTGAGATCGCAACATAAAGGAAAGTGACACACTTTTTATGACCCTCCCTGGGTTTCTTGTAAGTTTTAAAGTGTGTTTTTGTGCTTTTAAAAACTTCTTTAGGGTTTTTGTTTTGTTTTGTTTTTTACTTTCCCATGCAATCAAGTCTCATAATACTTCACAGGATTTCAAAGGAGGAATTGAACAGATCTCTGTTCATTGCCGGAGTTGCCTTTGCTAGAGGTAAGTGCAGGTGGCAGCGTTGTTTTGCAGGCATAAAAATGGAATTTTTTATATCAGCAAAAGAACACCTTAAAGAGTTAGTTTGATAAGGTCCTCAGTAACCTCTCCTGGCCCAACGCCCACAACCCCAACCTAATGGAATCATCATCCACCCATCCTCTGATCACTGGCAGAATGCATTTCCTTCTCCCCATGCAGCTGATGCCCAGTAAAGTAGGTTGGGGAGGAGGGGTTACAATTGTGGCAATGGTGTCACAATCATGACCAAGCATCAATCGGGAATACAGAACAGCTATGGTTGGCTGGAAAGCTTATTGAACGAGGGGAGGGAAGCTGCAGTGCAGCCCAATTATAGCACCTCCCATCATGCTTTGCCGCGTGACATCAGCATTCTATAGCCATTTTTCCATTCTGTTCCTGTGGGAGATGATGGTAAACACAAGTCTTTTTTTCTAACAGATTAAGCATCTAAATCTAGGTAACTGTTCCATATTCACAGTTGCCACCCAGTCACATTCTTGATACTACTCTCACACTAGCATTTTCTGCACAAAGAACATTTCTGCACCAAAATATTGTTTTTCTGCACAGACAATGCTCTTTTCTGTTCAGAAAATGCTGTTTTCTGCACACACACACACATGTGGATTCTGTGCAGAAGCTGTGACATTTCCCCTCAGTCCAGGTTTCTCCTTGTTAGGGTTTCCTGACACTCAAGAAACACAATTTCCAACCATTTTTTGAATAGTCTTTCCCTCCCTAGTATAAACACACCACATCCTTCTTCTTGGGTTCACTCACCCAAACATTTGCTCTGGTTCATGACTAAGTCCATGAATACTTTAGAGGAGATGATGTTTCAAAGAGAAGGAACATTTGCATCAGCTCATTGTCCCTGAAACTCTTGCCAGAGGTGTTAGATAAAGGGATTGCATCCTTCCCAACCCTCTCAGTGCTGCTGCAACTGTGTTTTTTTTCTAGAATCTTCCTAGTACACCAATGTGTAGTACATTTTGAAACATGCAACATGTTTAATCTGTGTTAACCCTGAAAATGCATCTTCCCATAAGAACATCTGAAGTTCCTAGATGAAGCATACCAAGGACCACCTTATTGAGCTTGGAATTTCATGCCCATTGTGACAGCTGCAGGCCCATCACAAATTATAGTAGCCCCAATGGATGTGGCAAGTTATGTTCTGGACTTCCAAATGGAGAGCCAATAATGACTTCATTGCCATGCACAGATCAGTTATCTGATCAGTTCTGACACAAATGCTAAATCCTAATCTCTAAAGGAGTAGGGAATCCATTTTTAATAGCCTGTCCCTGGAACTGATGGATTAAAATGGTTGCCTCATATTTCTGGGAGAGCTAGCTACAGATTTGAACAAAATGGAGAGATTATTTGGGCCTTTGACACAATCACTCCCAAATGTCATAGCCAAATTATAGACCCATAGCTATTGCTTTGTGCTCTGATTATGTCAGGCAATTATGGAGTTAGAGAAGTAGAATTCTTACAGACCACAGCAACTCTGTCTCCTTGGCCCCCAAGCTGTGCTGTACTTGATACACTGGTGGACACATCTCTGTAGCTAACAGGTATGCCTTGTTGTTGTTACATGCCTTCGAGTCAACTCTGACTTATGGCGATCCTATCCTAGGATTTTCTTGCCAAAATTTACTCAATGGAAGTTTGTCATTGCCTTCCTTTTAGTGAGAGAGTATGTGACTTACCTAAGATTTCCATGGTTGACTGGGAATTTAAACCCTGAATTCCTAGACTCCTAGCTCAATACCTCTCTGATTCACAAAAACAGGATGATAGCTGATGCTGGAAAGCCCCAAGTCACACAATGTGTAATTTCCAATTTTATATAAGATGGTTCAAATTATTTTTCACTTACCCTTGCCATAGCTGGATTTACTGAGGCAAAAGTCCCCAAGAAAGAAATGGTCAGCTACATTCCTTGGTAAATAAAAGTATACACAAAACAAGGCATGAGAAGATACCTAAAGAAAGTGATAAATAAAAGCATGTCAGGAAGTAAAATTAACCATACACACAGTCTGTTTACACATATTTATATTTTTTTTAAAAAATTGTACATCTAGTAAAGACCAATTGAACACACAGAGTGACAGAAGTACACTTGCCTGAATGCAATTGGTGAAAACAGAAGTGTGCGTGCCCCACATGTACACACACAAAATGTTGGAAACATCCCTGCAGAAGATTGGTCTAATTCTACTGAGTAAAGTGAGTGTTTTGCATGCAAAAGTTCCCATGTTAAGTCCCCGGTGTCTCCAAGTAGGGTTGGAAAATACCCCTATCTGAAACCCATAGGAGGTGCTGCAAATCAGAACTACAGGACTAATCCAGAGCATCAAAAAGCTACTTTTTTTCAAGTATGGCTCCTAAAATCCCTCAGCAAGCAGGGCCTGTAGATTCTGGAAGTTGTGGCCCAAAAAAGTAACTTTTCCAAGGACCAATGATCTGGATCATTTTAAGGCAATTTCCTATGCAGAAACCAGTTTCACCAATATTTTGCTTCTAAAACTATTCTTTTTTCTCCCATAGTCACTTGTTTAAGCGTTGCAAAAATAGAAATAATGGAACTATAGTAGGACCACCATATCTGCCGAACCAATATCCACGGTTTCAGTTATCTGCTGGGCACAAAACAGAACACGTACCATAGAGTCTTCCTAGAAAATGCCTAGAGAGGTGTCCTCTTTAGACATTTTTTAGGTCCTCCAAAGCAACTCTGGTATTTTAAACTGGAAGTCCCATTATTTTCAATGGCATTTACTGTTATCCGCAGTTTTTGGTACCCATGGTAAGTCTGGGAACCGAACCCCCACAGATACAGGGGTCCTACTGTATAATCCATTTGTTACACATAGGAATAGGTGGTATGCAGCTCCTGCATACTCCTTACTAAATGTTATATTATGGCCACCATTACCTCATCAAATCTGACCAGTAGCATTCCATTCAAATCCCTGGTTATAAACATGCAAAGCTGTTTTCAATTGGGACAGCAACATATGCTGGTAATGGCTCCCCGGAGTCTACTAGCCCACTAAAAACAACTAGAGCTGATCATATCATTGCTTATTTTTGGTACTGCTAAGCCTAGTTTATGCTGCTATACACAAGCATAAATACAGGATAGCATTCTCAGGAGATGTGGCTTGTATTTGCTCTTTATGAGTTGCCTGCATAAGCAGTGAAGTGGACCAGAAATTATTGGTTGGGTTTTTTCACTTCTATGTGCTTTTTAAGGTTGCGTGGAAGTAAATGTTTTTAGTCAACCACAAAGCCTTCAATATGGCAAGTTTTGAGTATATTCCCTCTAAACAATAACAATATCACTGCAGTTCAATGTGAAAACAGCACAGATCTATGGTTTACAAATGAGTTGCCTTCTATTCATTCAAAGTGTCTTGGTTAAGGAGGAAAACATTATCACATTTTAACTGCAGATAATATTTCCCAAAAACTAAAAAACAAATGTCCATGGTCAAAGCAGTATATCTCAGAACATATGAGAGCCCTGTGGGATCAGACCAAATACCTACTAGTGCCTTTCCACAGAGGCCAGCTCAATGCCAAGGGGAATCATCTAAGCAGGATACAAATAAAACAGCAGCATCCTATTCATGTTCCCTAGTAACTTGTAGCCAGAATCATGGTGCTTCTGTTACTGCAGGCAGTATACAGCTATCATGACCAGCAGCTTGGCCTTTGTGTACCAGTTGCTGAGGTGCAGAAAGGTGTGATGGTTATATTTTGAAGAAAAACAGCAAATTATATGGATGTTGGTCCAGCCAGTGTTTATGCTCTTAAAATCATATACATTGACTACAAGAACTCTGTTATGCAAAAATCAAAGGACTACATCACTCAACACATCTACTGTATTTTAATCTTCTCCCTTGTGTTTCAACTGAAACAGAATTTCAGACCTGTACATCTATCACCCTAGATATATTTTCCTGTGATCAGTTTTTCTTAGCATTAGGCAACATGTTTTTCAAGTCTAAATTAGGTAAGCCCATTTAAAAGTATGCATCTAGGAAGATGGTCATATACCATTCCGAATGAAGTTGGTGTCAATTTATATATGATTTTCATTAATGCTCTGTAGTATAATCAACTATTAATTTGTCCATTACTTATTAAATTTATCTCAGTGTCTCTCTAAGGTTTGGGTTTTTCCCATTTACTCAGCATGCATTGCCACTGGATTGACAGTCCTCAGAGATCCAGCTAAGAAAGATGTTGATACTTGTACAGTCATCCCTTCACATTTGCAAGTTAAGCATTCATGAATTTGATTATTCACAGAATGGAAAAATATGCTCTCTCTCTTGGCAAAATAGGTTCTCTCAACTTCTGTAGGAAATTGACCATGGAGTCACACTGGAGAACCTAGAAATGCTAGAGAGACAGCACATTTCTAGGCATGTCTAGATGTTCTAGTGTGATTCTATAGAGCAAATATAAGAGATCTAGATGTGAAACCCAGAAACATCACCCAAGGAGACCCTCTGCTGTGCTTTCTGCAACCGAACTTTTTTATCTTGGATTGGCCTTTTCAGTCATCAGCATGCTTGCAGAAAGCACAGGATGAGGCCTTCCTGAATCTTTGTTTGCGAAGAAAAGCCAGAGAGAGAGAGAGAGAGAGATGTGAATGATTTTCCATCTCACTATCTGTAATGCTTGAAATGTGGAGACTCGAAGGAAATTTCATGGGGATTGAAATGAAGAAATAGTTTTGTTTTGTTTTTTAAATTTAAGGCTCTCAGAGTGGCTTACAAATTGTTAAGCAACAGCATTAAGCAACAGCACTGCACATCTACACCACTTTATAGCGCACTAGGCACTCTCCAAGCAGTTTCCAATGTGTGTTAGCTAATTGCCCCCACAAGCTGGGTACTCATTTTACCAACCTATGAAAGGATGGAAGGCTGAGTGAATCTTGGAGCCCTCTGGGATCAAACTTGCAATGTTGTGGCTGCTGTACTGGCATTTAACCACTGCGCCACCAGGGTTCCCTTACACAATAATATGAAACAATCAACAAACTAGAATGAAATAAGAATAGAACCATACTCTCCAAGATTTCACAGATGAAAACCAGAACACATTTGGTCAAGCAACATCCAAGTGTGGTCATGATGGGAAAACAAGAACAAAGGCATCCAATTAGAAGGCAACAAAACTAAGTAGGCTCAGGCAAAAGCAAACTGCTGCAGCATCTCCTAACTTTTGTATTCTTCCTCATTAATAACTTTTTGCCATCTTGACCACACTGATATTGCTTGGCCACATACATCAAGTTTTCATCTGTGAAATAACAGAGGGTCTGATTCAGCACACAGCAAATAAGAGAGACTAAGAGGCCAAATTAAAGTAGCAGGGCAGCCCGAAGGTTCTGCTTTCCATGCTACCTTACCACATGGTAGCATAATTCTTCCAGTGTTCTACTATTCAGGTACTATGAGAGACCATGTCTTTTTGGTAATGTTTTTTTCCAGTTAGCAAAAAGATGCAATTTTACCTCGGTCTGCCATAGGACCAGAACAGCCGAACAACAATGTCATGCAGTAAGGCAGAACGCTTTAATTCAGCATGTGATAAGCATCTAAGGTTGCTGCCATGCTGCTGAAATAATACAGTTTGACACCATTTTAAGTATCATGGCTCCATCCAATGGAATCCTTGGATTTGTAGTTTCTTGTGGCACCAGAGCTCTCTGAAAAAGGCGAAATAGCTCACAAAACTACAAATCCCAGAATTCCATAGCAATGAGCCATGGTAGTTAAAGTGGTGTTAAACTGCACTATTTTTGCAGTGTGGCAGCAGCCTAAGCCGCAAACCAAGGAAGCTGAAGCACCTGGCTTTGAGCCTGTTCAGTTTCACTACAGCTTGACAGGAATAGTGCAGGAGAACTTGCTATACATACATATCCCAAGGGTTGAATACTATCAGTTTTCATTTTCTTCTTTTGACATTTCTCCATAGCTCAGATGTCTGAGGCAAGGCAGGGGGCTGTTTGGGACCTCTATCAGGGCTGCCTCACACATTTTTCCTGTGCAAGAATATAGGCAGGAGGAACCTGCTGCTGTGCCCTCTTAGGTTCACACTCGATTTGATTATTTCTTAGGAGCACAGCACATATATCTCTGATATAGTCACAGCCTGGTGTAAACAATTAGATGAGCCTACAACAGTGCTTGGAAGTTTACTTTTTAGACATAAATAACAATTTGTAACATGTTATAAACTCCTGCCCTACATTACTATTTACTATTTCTCCTCAAAGTAATTTGTTATATCATTTGCTACTTTTCCTCTTGTTTAAAAAAAAAAAATTACCTAACTCAAAATTTCTTGAAATCATTTAACCACCACCACCCAAAGTAACAAGATGGGGGGGTGGGAATTAATATGTGTTACTTGTTTCAAACAAATCCCTTTAAGTGCTAGGTCCATTTGGGAAGGGAAAATATTATTACGCTCTCATTACACCAAAAACTAGGTAACATAATTACTTGTGACATGTTACTTCCAAGCTTTCTATGTACTAGAGACTTGTGCTCAAGTGCTGAAATCTTTTCACATTAAATGAGTATAATAGCACTGGCAACATTTGATTTTTTTAAAATTATGAAGACTGCTGGAGCACAGAGCCACTGACCAAGGCCAACAGCTTCCAGTAGTGGGCAAACAGCAATGGTTTACTACCTGTTCTTGCGTATAGTCTGGGATGTCTGGGGTAGGCATAGTTGACTAGCATGTGCAAATTTTATACAATCAGACATCCTCTTTTGCTTTCTTTTTTCTTTTTTTCTCTCTTTCTTTGTTGGTGATGTATTTCCTGCATTTTTATACTTCTGTCAATGTATGACATGTTTCTTCACCCCTTTTGCACATGTGTAAGCTCACAGAACCCAAGCAGAGGCAGCAGATGAAAACGGTAAGTTCTTTGAAATGTTGACTTTACCAGAAAACTCTGGCAAATGGCTGCCTTTTGCACAGACAATGTTGTTAACCATCTCAGAGGAGTTTTGTTCTTTTGTTTTTATTTTGTTTTTTAAGGGGGAGAGTAATTTTTATTCTTGGTAGTTGCCTGCCCTAAGATAAGACTGATGTGTTTTGATAATATGGCCATACTTATGATAGAGAGAACAATAGTAGTCTTAATCAATTACCTTAAAATACACTTTCCCCCCTTTTTAATCATTTGTATCTAAGAGCAGACCATGGATGGAACTTCCCTATGACACAATTCAATCCCTCTCTTCATAATTTATGCTTGAATCCCCAATTGTGCCCCTGGCACTGCCATGTGCCAGAATTGAGCTAGTATGCATTTTCTTACATGGCACCCATTTGGAAGTCTGTGCATGCTTTCAGAGGTGAAAGAGACCCTTGTCCCATTTCTCCTCAAAATACTATGTATGAAGAAGCCCTCAGAGGCGTGTATTTAAGTCCAAATGTATTCCAAAGATGTAGACATCTGAATTAGTCTGTATATCGGAATCAATCAATGCATCTAGATAACTAAATGCACAGGTGACTGTGACCTTCAGGCCTTCTAGATAGTGGAGGAAAATACCAAAGGCATAAGACTGACTGTTTCAGAGCACAAGTTCAGCAAATCACAGATCTATGCAGTTACTGCATTAGGCAAATTGTCTCCCCTCACAACACACACACACATATACTTGTTTCTCCTGCTTTACATCCAAAACAAAAATGTTTGCATCTTGCTGTCTGAATATTTTTCATCTCACAGGATACAACTGACCTTCACCTACCCTGGGTTGGTTAACCAAGCTCGACTTGCAATACTTGATAACTGCAAACCTACATACTCTAGAGATAACACACACTCACCCCCCACCTACCCCCATATCTGATCCTGTCAGCTTCTAAACCTTAACTACATGGTTGACATCACCATCCCTGCATTGCCCTTTGGAATAGCTACCTAAACTTAATCACCATCACATGAAGCACACGCCAGAAAAATAACCTCTCCCTGCCTGTTTACAGACAGTGAATCACAACTGACAGACAGCTGTTCTGACCAGAAACAGGAAGTGCTTATGCCAACCTCCTTGAAAACGGCTGCTAGAATATGTTATTTATTTAGGAAAATATAGAGATATACTTTCATGTTTGCTTACCTGTTCTCTCTAGAAATCAGCCACTTAAGAGAGGCACACAAATAAGTGTCTCTCAGCTGAAGAAATGGGTTGTTACTAAGCAGAAGAGCATGTAGAGCGTAATCCCTGGAAACAGCTTTTACTGTATAGCGTCAGGAGTGCTGAGGAGAGAAAATGACTAGACCTTCCCGTTGAACATGTAGGGCGCCTTTCCCTTCTTTTTTTTTCTGAAAGCTCACTTGAAAAACAAGGATGAGAATCAAGATATGAAGAGGTCACTAAACGTGCTTTGTTTTCTTGTCTTTACTTTTAGGGCTCCCGCATTATTGCTGGGCTGTTTTTTTGTTTTTGTTTTTTTCCCTAATCATTAGAATAAAATGAAAATCCTCACAGTGAGACAGGAATTAGAGCACTCCCTCTCTTTACAGTCAGGTCTTCCTTGAAAAAGAAACTCTCAAATGTGCTTTATCCGTTCACAAAGGGAGGCTAGAGATGTGGATTAGAATCAGGCCATGCAGAGGAAATCACAAGCATTCATTCTTACTCAGGTAGTCCCCTCGTTCCTTTTCCTCCTCCTCCCTATCATCTGCTGAACTTCAAACTTCAGTGCCATCTGAAACAAAACAAAACTTTTAAAAAGAGCTATCATTCCTTTTGGAATCTGTTACTTCATAGCAACCTCTTTTAAACATATAGTGATTATACCTCTGCCGGTGGAGGAAAGAGTATTCAGCACCACCCTAGAGATTCACTGTTTGTACGTATGAAGAATGATGCAATCAGTGATTCTAAAAAGCAATCCAACATGGGATTATACAACTCAAACAACAATGTCTGAAGACCGATGGGCCAAATTCAGGTCTGTCACTACTGCAAGATCCAAATTAGGATTCTCCAAAAAGAAATATTACTGTTCCCCCACCATGTGGATTAATGTGATTTAGACTTTCAAGTAAAAGAGGCAGAGATATATGCTTCTAAGCCGGATCCATTCCTTGAGGTTTTATTTTTAGCTTGGATTCATAGGTTTGTTTTTGTTTTATTTGTTTTCTTTTTAGCTTGAATCCATAGGTTTAAATCTGAGAGTGCAAATGTTGTAAACGTAATCACAGCACCACAAAGCATTCTGGCTGAACTAACACCAATCCGTAGGCCATGTTCCTACCCAGTACTTAAATTTTGTTCTTTGCTTCCCACTTCAGCAGACTGAAAGTAAAAGCAACTTGGGAGATTTTCAGACTACACTGTTATAGTGTTACTATTCCACTTTATTTGTTATGGCTGCCTCCTGTGGAATCCTGGGATTTGCAGTTTGGGGAGGGTCATTTACAACTCTCAGCCAGAGAGCTCTTAGGCCTCACTAAACTACAAACCCCAGAATTCCACAGGAGGCAGCCATAGCAAATAAAGTGGAATAGTAACACTATAACAGTGCAGTGTGGAAATCTCCTTAGTCCAGACAAGACAGTGGAGCTCCTGGTCAGGCAAAAGGCAGATCAGGGAACAGGGACTCTCCCTGTGCTGGATGGGGTTACACTCCCCCCTGAAATCTCTGGCCCACAGATTCGGTGTTTTCCTGGATTCAACTCTGAGCCTGGATGCCAGTTTCAGCCAGGAGTGCATTTGCACAGCTTAAACTAGTGTGCCAGCTGTGCCTGTTTCTTGAGACATCAGACTTGGCTACAGTGACACATGCCTTGATTACATCCCATTTGAACTACTGTAATGCACTTTATATAGGGTTGCCTTTGGAAATTATTCAGAAACTGCAGTGGGGCCAAAATGCTGTGGCCAGAATGCTGATCAGGACCAGTTATAGGGAACATATAACTCCCTTGTTAAAACACCTTTACTGGCTGCCAGTTTGTTTCCGGGCACAATTCTGGTCATGACCTATAAAGCACTGTATGGCTTGGGTCCAGACTATTTGAAAGACCATATATCCTGATACAAACATGCCAGAACTTTAAGATCATCATGGGAAGGCTTTCTCTCAGTCCTGCCACCATCCCTGGCTTGCTTGGTGAGGACACAGGAGAGAGCCTTCTCGTGGCTGCTCCCACTTTCTGGAATGCCCTTCCTCAGGAGGCTAGGCTGGCAGGCAAAGACAGTTTTATTCATGCAGGCTTTTAACATCCAAGCAGGGGAGTGTCTCTCCCTGTATATGACTAAGCTCTGCTGGAAAGGTCCTCTTCTGTCTCCCACCAGTGGAATAATACATTGAGGGAGGACATGGAAGAATGCCTTCTCTGGCGCTCCATTTGTGGAATGCCCTCCCCTTGGAGGTCCAATTGGGGCTGATGCTGAATTCATTGTTGTGCTGCGTTGAAACGTGGCTTTTTAATAGAGCCTTTGTGGCCTGATTTTACCCCAAGATGTACATGTACATAATTTAAACTCTTTTTAATTTTGTTGTTACCATGCCTTACACCCCCACCCTCCGATATTTCATAATTTGGCAATATTGGACATTCTCACAAGGCCTACGTAGACCAGGGCAGACCAAAAGTGGGTTCAAGTGAAGGTCACTCAGGACCTAACAAACATATCTTGGAAAATCCCAACAGACACAGCCAGGATGGAATTAAGCAAAACCCCTTAGTATCACAGTCATCAAGGTGAAATGTGCTAATCCCCTCATGGATGCTCTTGGCTATGAGTCATACTCCAAAACAAACAGTGACTGGAAACCCCATTATCCACAAAATGTCTTTCCTCCCACCTACCCTCTCCCACAATAAGAGGCTGCCATAAACCCATCAACCTTAACATCTTAGCCATAAGCAGCAATTCATGAATTTGTGGTTTCTTTTGTTTAACTGTGGAAAACCCATCTAAGCATTGTTTTACACTCAAACATCCCTCCAGAATACAAAATTGGGTATAAGTATTAGCCCCATATAACAGCCAAGTATGCACAGTTCTTCTGACACCATCATTCTGCTGGCTTCCTGTGTCACCCTCAGTTTCACATCCGAGTCTTCTTTGCTGCACAAACCTCTGCTCTTCAGGAATGGTAAATATCGCCTATGCTTCCCTGAATCTATTCCTCTATCCAATTGTTCCACCTTTTAACTCTTTGTTAGCCTTGTGTAATTCTTGTGAGCATGAGTGTGTGTGTGAACGCTTCCATGTTTATTTTCCAATAAAAACCATTTGTATTTCACTTTAACTTGAAGTCTCTGCAGTGAGACAAGGTTCCACAAGTTACCCAACCTCTCATAGCCGTATCTTTGAGTTAATTATAATTGCCCCAATTAATATCGTACTTTTGGTTAAGTTTTTAGTCTGTTTAAATTATTGTTTTGTTCTAAATTCATTTAAAATAATTTTAAACTGTTAAATTGATTTTATTTTCACACCACCTTAAAATTCCATAGTATAGGGTAGAATATAGATAAGAAAGAAGGAAGGAAGGTAGGTAGGCAGATATCTGGCTTGTAGCTTGCTTTGTGTCTACAGGCCGCTTGATATCTTCTGTGCTGCAGTTTGTGGTGTTAGACTTGGAGAGGAGCAACTTCTTCCTACCCTACATACTTATTTTAAAATATCACTGGGAATGAATGGTCCTTCAGCTATTATTGAACTATAATTCCCATCATCCTTTTCCATTGATGATGCTGGCTAGGGTGGATGGGCCCTGCAGCCCAACAACATCTTGGAAGCCATATATTTTCTACTATTTTAAAGGTTCCAGTATTTATTTGTGTTTAGAATAACAGAGAGCAATAGGAATATTTCAAAAATTAAATCTCACTATGGAAAATAATTTACCCAATTTAAAATTTCTTACTTTTTGGCAGTATGCCACATACATGTTTCTTATAAGTTTTGTAAATTGATTTGTAGCCATATGGAGATCATGTGCTCAGTGGCTCTGAGTGTATTTCTAATTACTTTTAGGCTGATGACACACTATACTACTCCGGATTATGTTACATTGATATCTATGGCATCACATCATCCATGAGGATCTACCCTTTATTTTATTAATTTTAGCTTAATTTATTTTGTACAAAAAAAAAGAGTTATTCTTTTGCTTCATACACCACTCTCTGAATGAAGTAGGCCAAAGGGTGAAAGTAAAATGTCTCTGTCTTAGAGTTAGATGTATGGTCTTAGATTTGGCTTTACTTAGAAAATTTATCATGAATATACTCTGATTTATTTTCAAATTGTATAAATCTTTCACCTTTTGCCAAAAAGAAAATTGACCACGAGTATCCATGAGCAACTTAAAACAGTCATACTAAATAATTTGTATGTATTTAAAATTAATTTTACCTTTATCAGTGTCTATCTACTGCCCAGATATTTCATCGACTTACTCCTTCTCCTTCCCTTAAGAAAATATTAGGATAATAATTCTCACAGAGCATTAGCCATTTGCTCAGAACTTTTGGCATTATCCATATTTTCTCTAAGGTCCAATTAAGGGATATATAAGGGAATACTAAGAAAGACAAAATCTTATTTACCTAACCAAGCTCAGTTGCTTCACCTGCCATTTTTGAGTGGGCAGAAAAAGAAATGGTTAAAAACAGTTCTCAAGCAATTCCTCTTCAACAGGCTTTTACACTTACGTAAACTGTGGGCAATGTTTTATTTACCCTTCAGTTTGACTTCTTATTGGCATGATTAATAAAGTTATGCTATCCGCACCTCAGGGTGAATGACTAATTAAATGAAGGAGTACTGTACGTATTCCTTTTCAGACAGCAGCACATGTAATACATTGCATCACTTGCCTTTGGAGAGGCTTCCACAAAGCAATTTTACTTGCAATCCCTATAATCTAGCACATATAATACAAAGCTAGTCAAAATCACATCTATAGCTATAATTATGTTCTTTGAGAAAAAAACCTGTAATGGTAAAGCCTCTGTCATTTTAAACATTGCCATTAATTGAATTTCTAATTGCAAGGATGGTTGTGGGGATGGCTTTACGTTTTTACTTCCAGTTTAAAAGGACCCGAGTTCTTTTTAAGTAAGCAAACTAGTGCTGAACAAAAACAGCCACCCCACTAACTTCCATACACAGATGATGAGGTTGGTGGGGGGGGGCATTTGGAAAGCAATAATCCATCACAGGGAGGAGGAGAAACTTGCCATTGATAGGCTGTTGATAGGCCCTTGGGCTACTTTTTGTCTTTTGCTAATTAAAAAGTCAGTGGTTTGGAGGGTGTGTGTTGTTTTTTTGTTTTGTTTGTTTGTTTGTTGTTTTGCTTTTTAAATATTTATTATACAAGCTAAAAAGATACTATAGTTCAGTTCACTGACATCATCATGATTAAACATCCAAGTAATTTCATCAATAAAACCCACATATTGGTTCCATTAGCTCTGTTGGCTTCCCCACTGTAGAAGAAACAAAGTTGAACCTACTGGAAAGCAATTTCCTTCTCTTCCTTCAGCACCCTTTTCTCCCTCACAGAGCTATGCCTATATATTGGAGGACTGCTTCAAAAATGGTCATCTATTCTGATCATCTGGGAGCCAGTGTGGTGTAGTGGTTTGAATGTTGACTATGACTATGACCAGAGTTTGAATCTCTGCTCAGCCATGGAAACCCACTGGGTGACCTTGGGCAAGTCACACTCTCTAAGTTTTAGAGGAAGGTAAAGGTAAACCCGCTCTGAACAAATCTTGCCATGATAGATCCACCTTAGGGTCACCATAAGTCAGAAACGACTTGAAAGCACACAAACAACAACAAACCAACAATTAGATATTCTTCAACACTGCATAGATGAAAACTAGGACCCATGTGAACAAACTACATCAGTGTGGTCAAGATGTGGAAAGGTATTAATAAGGAAGAACATACAAGCTAGGAGAGAGCTTTACCTGAGCCTACTAAGAAGGGCAAGGTTCTGCCCACCTCCTCTCTCCCATCTCAGTTAATTGAGTGAGAACTACTTTTGCACTTTGATCTCATTTTGCAGCAATGGAAGTACACTGATACAAAGAGGGGATGTGGAAGATGGAGAGAGAAACTGGGATATTTTCATAGAATCATAGAATCATAGAATTGCAGAGTTGGAAGAGACCACGAGGGCCATCCAGTCCAACCCCCCTGTCACGCAGGAAATCACAATCAAAGCATCCCCGACAGATGGCCATCCAGCCTCTGTTTAAAGACCTCCAAGGAAGGAGACCCCACCACGCTCCGAGGGAGTGTGTTCCACTGCCGAACAGCTCTTACTGTCAAAAAGTTCCTCCTCATGTTGAGGTGGAATCTCTGTTCCTGGAGCTTGCACCCATTGCTCCGTGTTCCAGTCTCTGGAGCAGCAGAAAACAAGCCTGCTCCATCCTCAGCATGACATCCCTTCAAATACTTAAACAGGGCTATCATATCGCCTCTAAACCGTCTTTTTTCCAGGCTAAACATACCCAGCTCCCTATGTCTCTCCTCATGAGGCATGGTTTCCAGACCCTTCACCATTTTAGGTACCCTTCTCTGGACACGCTCCAATTTGTCAATATCCTTTCTGAATTGTGGTGCCCAGAACTGGACACAGTATTCTAGGTGAGGTCTGACCAAGGCAGAATAGAGTGGCACTATTACTTCCCTTGATCTAGACACTATACTTCTGTTGATTTTAAAGGGAGTTTAAAACAAGTGGAATGACAGAGGAGTAATAGAGACTGTCCCTACCAAATCAGGATAGTTGGAGCATCTGCAATTTAGCCCCTTGCCTCCCAGGACCTTTTCAGGTATTTCCATACACACACCTTGAAATCCTTCCAGGGGTGAGGGAGAAACTCCTAAACCTCTGGCTTGAGAATTGTCAGCAGTAAGTGAAGCTAGTCTGTTTAATGGATATTTTGTTTTAGTTTGAGTGAGAGAGATTCTCTTTCCTGATTATTTTTAACCAATCCTTTCCATGAAATGTTTTTTTATTGTCTGCCTGCCCTCATGTTTGCTCCATATAAAATGTTAAGACGGAAAGTGATTTCCCTTTTCCCAGTAATGAAAGCAATATTGCATTCAGATTGTAACTTAACATGGGATAACAGAGTACAATAGATGGCTCTTGCAGTCCCTTCCAACTCTAAGATTCTATTATTCTATCTCTCCTCTTCCCCTGCACTCTGCAATGCTCACAGTAGCTGGAAATGAATTTTTTAACCACAATAAACTGTTGTGAGGTAGCTGTATCAATATTAAAATATTTTGATTTTATTTTGATTTTATTTTAAAATATTTTGATTGAATGTCTTCATGTCCAGTGGGCAATTAAGACCCATTAGGTTTACAAAAGCCCTGCTTCTAGTGAAGATTAAAGCTGTTAGAACTGCTTTGCTGATACAGATCAGCACAGCTACCTGCATTTTGGGACTCTTTTGGGGGGTGTGGCTATAGAGTTAGTCACGATGATCAGTTGCATTTCAAAATTTGCTGCTACTCCACTGATTGCATAGGACCAATCCAGGGGGGAAAGGTTGGAACAGAGAGGGCACTGGACATACTGCTCCTGTGAGAGTATTACAAGAGCCATCATCCACACAGGAAGACTCTTGCAATAATTGGGGAAAGAATTACTGTTTGCTAGCAATTCTAATTAACAGCTTGCTTTTAAGTTAACCAGTAATTCCCTTGCAAAAGTACATGTGATGACATCATCTGGAAGGTTCGGCAACAGTTGAGCAGTCCCCTGGAGGGAAACTCAGGGGTCGCCAACAACGATGAAGCAGCAGGGAACAGCAGATGCAGCGCAGTTGCCAGATAAGTAAGCACCGTCTGTTTGTTTATCATCCAAAGTGAAGCTCAGCTTCCTTTTCACCACCAGTACATAACAGCCTTCTGGGCGAGCCCAACTTACCAGGAGAATAAAATATAATATTAAGAGAAACACATCTAGTGAATTTCCAGAACGGACAAAACACTTGTCTCACTAGAGAT
Organism: Gambelia wislizenii; assembly: GCA_030847615.1. NCBI lineage: Eukaryota > Metazoa > Chordata > Lepidosauria > Squamata > Crotaphytidae > Gambelia > Gambelia wislizenii. The sequence goes on from JAUMIR010000001.1 coordinate 365,838,062, forward strand.
TGTTTCAATACTCCTATGTGCTCATAAAAGCAATTTGTTCAGGAATGCTCTTCCATGGGTTGTAAACAATAAGGGAAAACATTGAGCCAGTTATTCACAAGTTGGATGTGAACATTTCATTTACGCTGGGCAGTTTTTTGAGTTCAGGTACGCGCATTTAGTACCTCTACACTCTTCGAAGGCATATGGACAACAGGGTTCAGCCATCACTAGTATCTTACCTGTCCACATAGCAGTCATGGGCAATAGAAGGACCGGGGGTCTTCAGAGTCAGCCCAGCCATTAGGCAGAGTGGTACAGCTGCCTGGGGTGACAGGTGCTACTGGGATGCAGCAGGGGCGGGGAAAAGGTGCAGAAGGCAGAGTTATGTGGAACACAAAGCCCACCTTGTTCCCCCCCAGCTAGCCTGCTGCTTTCAGAATGACTCTGTGCCATCCTGTGTCAAAATAAGATTCAGCTACCAGTCAGCGTCTGTACATTAGCATGGGAGGGGGAATCTTGCCCCTTGCTCAGGCTGTAAAATGTCTTGGGTCAGTCCTAGCAGTCTTCCTTGACAGGGAATTTTGGAATTCGCTACCTCAAGACATGCCAATGACCACAGGTTAAAAGGAGACTGGAAAAACTCACAGATAATGTGGTTACTGATGGTTACTAAACATGGTGGATATCTATTCCTTCCAGTATCACAGGTGCTAAGGCACACAAGCTGCAGGGTGCAGTTGCATTCCCATAGAAAACAGATCAGCTGCTACGAGAACAGAATGCTGGACCAGAGAGGACTTTGGTTTGATTTAGCAGCATCTGTCAGGGTCTTATGATACTGGAGGTGATATATAGCCATCTTAAATAGTAAGCATTGTAAAACTTAGCCTCCATGAATTTGTCTAATCCCTTTTAAAGCTGTCCATGTTGCTGTCCATATTACACCTTGTGACAATGAATTCCAGGTTGAAAAGTACTTCTTTTAATCTGTTGTGAATATCCCACCATCCAGCTTCAGTAGACGATCCTGGGTTTGACTGTTACAAGAGAGAGAGAGAGAGAGTGAGAGAGAGAGAGAGATGTTCTCATTACTGTATCCACTTTTTCCACACCATGAGTAATTTTCTACACCTTTATCATATCACCCCTTACTTCTCTTCCTCTCCCCCCACCCCCGCAACTAAACAGCTCCCAACATGGTAACATTTCCTTATGAGGGAGTTGCTCCAGCATTTTTACCTTATTATTCTGGGTGCCCTTTCTTGTACCCTTTCCACCTCTGCATTATCCTTTTCCAGATGCAGTGACCAGAACTGTCCATAGTATTCCTGTGTAGTTGTGCCATAGGCTTATATTAGGGCAGTATGATATTGACAGTTTTACCATACTTTCTATTTCTTTTCTAATTATGCCCAACATAGAATTTGTCTTTTTCCCAGCAGCTGCAAACTAGGTCAAAATTTTATATTTACATTATAATTTAATGTAATGCAATATAATGTTCACATTGCATTATAATGCAGTGTAATGCAATATAGTACTCACATCTGAAAACATCATAAAACGTCCTCTCAGCTGACACCTGTGTTCCTGCCTTGCCCTCCTGCTCCACAGTTTACATTACATGCCCAGCTACTTCCACATAATATGTGACTAGCTGATCACCCCCTCTAGGATCATGTACACTACATATGAAGTACAGTACATGTGAGTAGTATCTAGGGGTCTTAGGAAACCACAAGCTAAACATGAGTGGGATACAGCAACCAAAAAAGACAATGCAGTTCTAGGTTTCACCAACATGAGCATAGCATGTTGAGGGAAGTTATCAGTGCCACTCTATTCTGCTTTGGTCGGACCTCACCTGGAATACTGTGTCTAGTTCTAAGCAGCAGAGTTCAAGAAGGATATTGACAAGCAGGAATGTGTTCAAAGGAGGGTGACCTGATGGTTAAAAGTCTGGAAACCAAGTCCTATGAGGAATAGCTAAGGCAGCTAGATAAGTTTAACTTGGAGAAGACTGAAAGGTGACATGATATGAAGGAATGTCATGTGGAAGATGGAGCAAGCTTGTTTTCTGCTGCTCCAGAGACTAGCACATGACAAATGGATTCAAATTACAAGAAAAGAGATTCCAGCTAAACATTAGGAGAACTTTATTGTAAAAGCTGATCAAGAATGGAACAGATTGCCTTGGAAGGTAGTAGACCCTCTTTAGAGAGTTTTAAATAGGGGTTTGATGGCCATCTCTCAGGAGTGTTTTAGTTTTATATTCCTGCATGGCAAGGGGTTGGAGTAGATGGCCCTAGTAGTCCCTTCCATCTCTGTTTTTCTGTGATCTCTGTATGCTCTTTCCTTTCATTTCCTCCCTCTCTTTCAGAAAACTATTCCTTATTGAGAGCTTACTCAGATCTGAAAAGGCCTGCTGCCAGGATGGATGTCCATCTCTCTCATGGATTATATCAGTCTTGAGTCCAGTTTGGTGTGAATTGTTCATGGAAACTATAGCCAAATAATCCGATCCTTGATTATGCTTAATCTTGTCAGAACTGTGAAATCAAACATGGCAAATGTAAGGTCCAGAAACAAACTAACAGTTTGCCAGAATTGTATCAGTTAACTACTAGTTAAAAGGATACATGAAAAGGATAATATTCTACCTTATCACTCTTGCAGCATTGCCTTCATGCTCAACACATACAGTAGTGTCATTTGAACAAGATCCAGATGTGTTTTCTCTTCTCCTCACTTTGCTGACATATTAATTAGAGATTTGCACCTGGTGCCTTGTGGGGGCCGACGAGACTATTGCTGTTTACTGATTCTTTCTCCTGTCTTTTTCTCCCAACTCCTTCTTTTCTTTTTGTCTATACAATTTCTCCTGATTTATGACAAAAGAAGAATGCATATGAACCATAGGATTAGAAAGTGATCTCACCACCTGTGTTACAGAACTGCACAACTTTTTGGCACGGATCATCAGACTGACATTTTCTGAACTGACTACAGAGCAAGCTTTCCAATGTCACCACCATTTCTGATGGTCAGGCTTTCCTATAGCTCACCACCCCACTCCAGAAAAGGCAGGCACACAGGTACACAATACAGAAATACTTTAAATAAATACTTTAAATGTGTACGACAGATCCATGCTCATATTTGCATTTTCCCCATCAGTTTTGGCCACAGTAGGTCACAGCACTGAACTACTCAAGCTGCTCTTTAATCTAAAAAGTCACCTTGGGATTTAGTGCTCAGGGACGCTACAGGAAAAAGCAAGCCTAAGCATACACATAACAATTATGCATGGACACACACAATCCAAGATAGTGTAATCCATCCTCAGGTTAATAGGTACTTGGTGGCCGTAGGATTGGCATCAGATCCCTCATGCTGGCAGAGCATAAAAATGCACCAGGGTAGTAGATTTCAACCAGCATAATCTTGAAGTTGCACCAGCATTAAGCAATGTAAGCATGGCAGTTAAGCTGGTATACACACTAGGAAAAGTGGCAAGAATTGGTAGAGCATATGGGATGTGAAGCTTAGTCAGAATGCACCTGGATACATGCATATGTTAGTTCTGTCCCCAGCAATGGTGTGAGGTTATATCAACAAAAGAGAAGACTACACTACACAATTATAGTATTGTGGTTTCCTTTTAACTGCCATGGTTGTATCCAGTGGGCTATTGAGATTGGCAGTTTAGGGAGGGGCATTTGGAATTCTCACCCAGACGGCTCCTCTGGCACCTCAGACCAAACTGCACACCTGAGAATTCCATAGGATGCAGCCATGGCAGTTAAAGCAGAACCATAGTGCTATAATTGTACAGTGTGAAAGGGCCCAAGGTGAAAGGTAAAATCTTCCCATTTTTGTGATTCAGTGGAGAACTGAATCTCCTAAGACGGAGATTTAGAATTCAGTGGATTGTCATTGGACCACCACCACCCCACCCTACCCTACCCTGCTGTATCCAAGCACAAAAGTTTGTCTGGCTCAGTAACTAATCACAGCTACCAATCACAGGACTATGTAATCTCCAGAAAGGTAACACAGCTGATATATCTATACACAAAGCATGAAGTTAGCTATTCTTCATGGTAGAAGAACCATGAACTCACAAGTAGAAATACTGATGAAAAAACAAAATATTTAAAGAAACAACATAGGAAGGAAACAAAGGCTGCTGCCACCCTGCAGAAATAATGCAGTTTGACACCGCTTTAACTGCCATGGCTCAATGCTATGGAATTCTGGGATTTGTAGCTTTGTGAAGTATTTAGCTGTCTCTGTCAGAGAGCTGTGGTGCCACAACAAACTACAAATCCCGGGATTCCATCAGATGGGCTCTTTTCTTCTCCCCCGTCTGCTGCCTCCCCTCCCCACCCAATCTGACTATTCCCCTCCTGCCAATCTGTCTCTTTTCTTCACCCCACCCTTTCTACAACCCAGTCTTCTCCCCCTCCCCCCACCACCTGACCAATCTGACTATTCCCCCTCCTGCCCCATCTGTCTCTTTTCTTCCCCACTCTCCCACCGGTATTACACAGCAATCGCGTTAGTGAAGCAAATGGAAACCTACCAGTATTGAAGTGGAGGGTTGCTTCAATACTGGTATGTTTCTGTTTCCTTCACTAACACGATTGCTGCACATTAGAACCCTGGTGTGATAATCTCCTTAGCTGCCAGCTACAGGACAGAGGCTATCCAGACGTTGTCATTAACAACAGTTTCAACAGGGCTGTACAGATAACATGAGCTGATCTTTTCAAAAAACAGGAAAGAAAAACAAATTCCAGAATAAACTGCAGTTTGATTTATGATAGCATAACCCCAACATTGCAGAGTAGGTAGCACCAGGAAATATTGGCACATCTTGTGGGACATACATGGTTGCTGGGGAAAGCCCTTCATTTCTTTTAAGAGAACTCAGAGCATTTGTGACATATTAAGAGATGATTTCAAAACACATCAACATGTCCATCCTAACATTCTACCATTAGCAACAGCCCCGAGAGGCCATCACCCATGTGGACATTGTACTTATTGTAAGTACACATTCAAGATAACAGAGTTTGTGAATCATAATGAAAAAAACATACATCCTAAAACAATTTTCAACTTGTAGCACCCCATGTTTATGTCATTTATGTCCTCAGGTGTCTCTGCAATAAATTATATATAGGAAAAATATTTGTAGAAGAACATCTTAACAATATCAGGAATCGGAGACCAGGTTCCCCTTTGGTTGACCATTTTCTGGAACATGATAGTCCCTTTAAGGATCTGTGCTTTTGGGTACTTGAGAAAGGAACGTTGGTCTTACCTGTGATACGTTCTTTTCCAGGGGTGAGGCGAAGAGCATCCGATAGACATTGGGGTAAGCTCCTCCCACTAACTCCGAGTAGGCAGGCAAACAAAAGAGAGACCTTTGTACGGCCTTTTCCTGTGAGGTCACCTAGGAGGAGCGACCCCACAATAGCCAGTTTATAGAAAAGCTGTACCACGTATTCCTGAGACAAAATAAACCTAAAATGAAACACTACCATAGATTAATGATACCTCGCCAGCGTCCCCGGGTGGGACAGATGCTCTTCGCCTCACCCCTGGAAAAGAACGTATCACAGGTAAGACCAACGTTCCTTTTCCCAGTGGGGGAGGCTTCAGAGCATCCGATAGACATTGGGATGTGCAAAAGCCCCCTGATGAGGGTGGGAGCTGGCGTAGAAAACTCCTAAGATGGTTTAAAAGGTCTGTCAGAGGACCCTTCTGTTGAAGGCATCCTCTGCCAAAGGAAATCTGTCCATCCCATATCGCCTGATGCGAGTTGATGACAAGCACCAGGAGGCCACCTTACACCTCTCTTCAAAGGAAGCATCCTTTTCCTATCTGCAGACACCGTTGTGATCCTGGCCAAGTATGTCAGGATTCCTAAGATATGGTTATCCAAGGCAGTCCGCAATGTGGGCTCTGATCCCTCAAACTAGAGTGGGCAGCAGAAGTATTTTTCGGCATAAAGGACCCACATAAATGGAGGTGAACCCTGCTCCCATACTTAGACTGAGACAAACCTCCTGACGTATATGTGGATAACCCTATGGACGTTCAGGGTATGTCCTATACCTTCCAGTTCCCCTGTTGGCTGAGGTCAGACGAATTCCTGTGGCCCATGGAATGAACCGTAGACCCTGGGTCTGGAATCTGGATGACAGCATCTGGTCTGAACTGAGGGAGATCCTCCATTTTCCATTCGGTACCAGGATAAAAGGAGAGACCATTCAGAAGCAATGCTAAGGGATGACATCCCTAAGAGGGCCAAAAAGGGGGGGCACCCATGCGGGTGTCCCAAGCCGGAAATGTACCATGACGGAAGACCAATGGGTCGGCAGAAGGCTGGGTCACTCAGACCCCTTAGAAAAAAACTGAGAAAGAACTGGGTTCCTCAGGCCCTTCAGTAGCCCTCGAAACCTTCCCTGGATGAGGCCCAAAAACAACGGTTGTCACCTATCTCTTAACAGTATTGGGGTGCAAGCCACCATCAAAGTCAACCTGATGGAAGTTTGTCAGGGGGCCTTTACCTCCCTAGTTTAAAACACCTGTGAGGGAAAACCGCTCTAAATGCGAAATTCGTGGATTCTCTGAGTGGGCTCGCCTCTGGATGTCATGAAGGTGTCCACTCCACTAGGAGAATGCCCCCCGTGGACTCCAACACCACACCTTCAAAACTCCAGGACTAGAAATCAAGCCAGGTTGGGTCCAGATGATGAACAACACCCTGAGGGAGAAGGTCTGGTCTGGTTGAAAGGCGATTGAGGAATGCAATATGGTCCCAATCTGGAAGAAACAAGTCCTCCTTGAGCCCGCCGGCGACAAGTATAAGGTCAATTTCCTCTGTCCAGGTTCAGTTCTGGATTCTGGAAACCATTGTGACAGGCGGGGGGAAATATGTGTATGGTATTCCATGAGGGAGGCTCGTGTCAGGGGAACCTCTCCCTCGTCCCCCTCCCTCAGGAACCTGTAGAAGACTGGGGAGGATTGCCTCTACTAGTGAGATGAAGAGGTCCCAGGTTGGCCTCCCCCATGCCTGCACAATGATTGCAAACCCTTCTGGGTTCGGGCTCCGCTCCCGATCGAGATCAGGTCTGCTGAGACAATCCACCTTTGGCCGAGAGTCCCCTTGGCACTGCAGGAAAAAAGGTGTAATCCTACATCCACCCCATGACACGACTCACTTTGGTCATGCGGGATCTGTCCTCGTGTTTACCTGACGATTTATGTGGGTCTGTGTTATTGTGTAGACTGATGTGTAGTGTACACATTGTATTGTGAAGATCAGGACCGATCTGGCCTGGATCAGATCATGAAATGTGAGGGACCGTACTAGGCCACCCTGGACTCTATTCAGTTGGTGCCGTGAGAGGACTCTTCTGTCATCCACCTGCTCTCCTCAGTGGGCCGTATTCTGTATGGGTTCCAGATAAGTCGGCCAGTACGACCAATGTTGTCCACCAGTGGAAGGAGTTTCTCACTTCCCATAACAATTCATGCTTCCTGTGGTGGTTGAGTGAGATGTCCAGCTGAAAACAGCAGGAGGAACTGGTGGAGTGGTCTGGCTTGGAAGTGAGCCCAAGGGAGACAGTATATGGACCCTATCAATAGTCCCTGAGGTTGGACGAGGTACATGCTGTCTTGACCATATTATCGCCACAACCCTCTCTAGCTTGGGTCTGAGGTGAACCCTTCAAAGAGCTCACCCTGAAGCTGTCTTCTTGCGGGAAATGTGAGCATTTTCTGAGCATCCCTGAATGCATGCTAGTCGGATAGGGAAGGGATGAACAAATCTTCCAAGTAAGAGTAGATGCATAGTCTGGCCCTTCTCCGACGAGCGACCATGCACAATTGGGGGTGAGCGGCCATGATTCTTATGAAGGACCTGGGTGCCAGAGGTGGAACGAAGGTTAGAACCTTGTACTGAATGTGGTAGCTGTTGTAGGCACAGCAAAGAAAAACATACTGCGGTACCCTGAATACCATTCAGACGTGAAGGAATGTTTACCTCCCTGGTATTCCCAGGTCTCCCATCCAAGCACTAAACCAGGCCTGACTCTGCTTATCTTCCAATATCAGACAGGATCAGGCTTGTTCAGGGTGGTATGCGTAGTCCCGCCTGCAGATATGATAAAGAAATGTAATTCCCTGTGGAGATCCTCCGAGATATGCCACAAGGTTCCCATGCAGAACCTTCCACTGCGACAAAGCCTATTTAGGCCTTTCGGGTTGAGGAAGACCCTCGAGAACCCAAAGAGATTGGAGTAACAAACTTGCCTCTGCCTGTCGCGGGGAACCTCCTCTAGAGTAGCCAAGGGACCCAATTGCTGGATGGCATCCAGTAGGTGGCGCTAGCGACCGAAGACGGTGCCTTGCCGGACCCTAGCTGGGCCTTGGATTTGGTAGTCAGGAGTGACCTTCTGGGTGATTCTGATTTGGTTTCTGCAGTGGGAATTTGTATACCCCCACCCATGTCTAGTGTCCTCAGGCGGGAGACAAGAAGATGTTGTCTAGGTTCTAGCAGTCCAAGGGCCAAACTTCTGTCTAGGACTTCTGTCCTCCCTCCTTTGATGGTATCGATAATTACAGCCCACTTAACAATGGTGAAAATAAAGCTCTTTCTGGTGGTTCTACCTTATGCTAGTCGAATGCCCCCAACTTGCTGGGCACTTAACTCTACCAACCTATGAAGGGACAGAAGGTTGATTCAACCCTGGAGGTCTGCGCCAAGCTTTGTGACTTACAGTACTGGCTTTTAACCACTTTGCAACCCAGGCTCCTAGCTACCTCCTCTTGTCTCTGTCTTCTATCAGGCCCTGGCCATAGTGAACTCATCTACAGAATAGGCCATGAGTTGTCAGAGGGGTGTGGAGCAATTAGCTTGTTTATTTATTTGATATCTATACCTTGCTCCTCAACCACCAGGCCAATAGAGCAGCCCCCAAACCATTTTAAGCAATCACAATTTACACATAACACTGCATAAAGCAGTTTTCAATGTGTATTAGTGAATTGCACTCACAAGCTGGGTACTCATCATGCCAGGTTTCAGAGAGGACACGGTCTTCCTCTTGATCTGGTGGCTTGTCCCACTGCTGCTGGGACCTGCACCACTCCCTGGCTCCACCTGAACAAGGGGCCCTGGTCTCCAGGAAGCACAGTACCCGAAGGAGAAAGGTGCTGATGTCCCCTCCCCCTGTGAATGAAGGAAGGTGGGTGGTTTCCCTGTGTGGGGAGCCTTGCCTGAGGAGGGGTATCCCCCATCTCTGCTGGGAAGAATAGGATAGATGTAGGGCTTAGCCCATTCAAGGGGGTCCCAGTCCTTAAGAGGTTTGTCAAGGCCTGAAAGCCAGCCTTATCGCTGTAGGATTGAAGCCCTCCTGTAGGAATCGAGAGGGTAAGAGGGAACTGTGTTCGCGAACGTTGTCCCCCCCGACCACGTGAGTGTTGGTCATGTGACTGCCCACAGGTTCCCCTTTATCTGTGATCTCGGCCTCCTCGACGAGATGCCTCCAAGCTGGAGGATCGCCCGTGAGGAAGTCGGTGCTTCCTGCTGGAATTGGGCCCCCAAGCTCCCTGAATGAGACGCGGCCACGACTGCTTCCTGGTCGCGTGTTGATCGCGCTGCGCTACTCGCTGGTCTGCCCAGCCGCCTCAGCGGACTGGTCGTCATCCCTAGTGTCCTCTTCCCCTGCCTGTGGAACCAAGTTCCGCTGCAGAGAGGCTCTCATAGGTTCGGCGTGGGTGGGAGGGATAACCAAGGTTGCTGCAGACACCTCCGGTGTTGGCGCGGCGAGGACTTTGGGAGGAGGGCGGGGGGACGAGACCGGGGACTCCTTTGCATTGCATACCACGCAGGGTAGCACAGCAGGCAGCAAGCAGGTGGTAGGAGGGGAAAAGGAAGATTGGTGGCTCCCCAGAGGCTAGTGATCCCCCTGCAATTCCCCGGGGTGGGTGGGCTGGACTAGGCTGACCGCCAGCAAGCCCACCCTCTCCCTGGTCACTGAGTCATGCACCCATTGCCTCCCCTTGGTTCCCGAACCTGGGGACCCCTGGTACACTCACTGCGGCCTCCGCTTGTGGAGGCAGAGGCATCCGTCCATCTCAGGAGTCATTGGGGTGACCAGGAGCAGCTGCGATAACGCCAGAGATATCCCCTGTTTAAGGGAGCACTCTGCACCTCCTCCTCCTGGAGGGAAGGGTTTGCAGCTATAACTGGCTGGCTCCTAACCTGGCAAGGGGGAGCGAAGCCAGGGTAGCTGGGGTCAGAAATCGAATGGAGGGCTTGTCCTCCTCATTTGCCCCATGGGTCCTCCTCCCCGGAAGGCAGCCGTGATAGCGCCGGAGAGATCCCCCATAAAAGAGGGCGCTCCGCGCCTTCTCCTCCTGGAGGGAAGGAATCACGGCTGCACCTGGCTGGCTCCTAACCCAGCAGGGTGGAGCGAAGCCAGGGGGCTGGAGTCAGTAGTCGAGGCGGGGGGCTTCTCCCCCTTGTTCGACACATTGATCTTCCTCCCTGGAGGTCTAAGGAGCGATCCTTCCCTCCATATATTCCCATGAAGGAAATGAACTCCAGCCCAAGCTCTGCTGCCGCTGGTATGCCAAGCAGAACAACAGGCAAAGGAAAAAGCCTCTTTTTTCTTTCTTCTTCTTTTCTTTCTTTCTTTCTTTCTTTCTTTCTTCTTCTTTTTTTTAAGTTTGAAAACACAACAAATCCAAAATGGCTCCGGCCACATGGCAAACCGTGGAGCACAAGGAAAAGCCTTCTACCCGGAGTGGTAGGCAGGAACAAAACTGGCTATTGTGGGGTCGCTCCTCCTAGGTGACCTCACAGGAAGAGGCCGTACAAAGGTCTCTCTTTTGTTTGCCTGCCTACTCCGAGTTAGTGGGAGGAGCTTACCCCAATGTCTATCGGATGCTCTGAAGCCTCCCCCACTGGGAAAACTTTTTTCTCCAGAATGAGAGGGTCTTGCTTAAAAAATAAATGGATAAATTTAGGATAAATTTTATTTTATGGAGGATTGTTGTTGTTTGTGTTGTTTATGTATGTACGTTTTGTTAGATAAGTTGTGTTTTGTCTTGGTTTGTCATATAATGTAATGTTTATTATATGTTAATAAAGTATTTAAATTAAAAATTAAAAATTAAAAAAAATGGATTGGATATTGTGGCATTGGCACATTATTCCCCATGGTCTAAACGTGGACTTAGAGTACATCCATCTACTTTAAAACTTGAGTTTTCACATATCCCCTAACTTTCCACTCTGCTGTAGAATTACTGTAAGGATGTCCTTGGTACACCTTGAAAAACATAGAACAGTAAAATGCTCTGCTTCCTACTGTTCAAACTATCAGTTGCCAGGTATAAGCTTTGGAAACACTCTTTTTGGAAACCCTGCAAGTGGATTAAAATTGCACTGTAAGTAATATTTTGTCCCAGTATATATTTATCAGGTTAATTTTAATTTTAAAATTGACACATTACATGCATCAATGCAAGATACACTGTACCTAAAAATGATATTGCACATTGTAACTTGTCTCCTGTTATAATTTTTGTTGTTTATGTAGTCCCTTTTCTTTCTTTTATCTTTTAGCCCCTGAAGAAGGCCATTAAATATTACTAGGCTGATATTCATTGGGCTAATTGCAAGAATAAAATCCTCTTTTTCAACACCCTGACTGCATCCTCCCTAACTTTCTGGACAGCCATGCTCACTACATCCACCACTTAAGCAGGACTGGGTGCTACTGGTGCTCAAAGCCACAAAAATCCCATAGAAACCATATTCTGGCACTCATTCCAGGCAAAGCTTCTAAGGTATATTCTGTAAGACAGCCAGGAGTGTAGGAGAGGTTACAAGCATGCTTTGTGTTTTCTATTCTGTCCCAAAGTTATGCAGGAGCAGCAGGTGACACTATCTTGACTTTACATCTCTTTCTGATACATGGCATACGGAGATGGAAGAAAAAAACATACACACATACATCACTCACATCTACTGGTGAATTTGATGGAATGTACCTGAATGGAAAGGAGGCAATCCATGCCATTTTCCAGAATGCAACTGCTCTGCCCAGAATGGGCACAAAGAGTTTGTTCCTGTGGAATTGTTGTGACTTGTTGCATCTGTCCAACCTAGTCTTGATGATTGGTGATTTTGTCAGTACAGCTTTTTGGAAAGTGAGCACTCTAGGCTACTTTCTGGAATATTTTCTGTTTTGCCCAGAACAGTAGTAAGAAGTGGTTCCTAGGGTTTTTTTGGCATGTTAAACCTGTCCCACTTCCTCTCATGTGACAGGTGAATTGAATGGCCTTGGTTATTTGGAAAGTAAGCATTCCAAGTTGTTTTCAGAATAGATTTTTTTTTGTCCAGAGCAAGAGTTAGAAAGGGGCACCTGTGGAATGTCAGTAGTTTGTTGCATCACTGCCATATAATTGTGCAGGATTGGTGAATTTGATGGGTGTGGCTATTTGGAAAGTTTCATCCTGTTTTCTGAAACACCTGTTTTACCCAGAAAAATGTACCATAGCAGAAAATAATTCCTGTGGGATTTTTGCAGCCTGCTCATACCTTCCAACTGTCCCAATTTGGCAGGGGCAGTTCCAGCTAACCCTCTGACATCCCACTTCTTCAGCTGTTTTGAAAATGCCTTAGCTTCTCTCCATTCACACCCTGCCCCATGGTCAAGTTACTTCCATTGCTGCAAACTGAGTTCAAAGTGCAAAAGTAGTTCTCACTCAATTAACTGGAGCAGGAGAGGAGAGTGGAGAAATTTGCCCTTCCCAGTAGGCCCAGGCAAAAGCAAACTGCTGCAGCCTCTCCTAACTGGTGTGTTCATCCTTATGAAAAGTTTTTGTCATCTTGAACACGTTGATGCAACTTGGCCATATGTCTCAGTTTTCAAATATGAAATCTTGGCAGGTATCATGGAAGCTAAGTAGGATCAGCCCTAGTTAGTATCTGGATGTGAGACTGCCAGCAAATACCAGGTGCTGTAGGCTATATTTCAGAGGAAGGAACTGGCAAAGCCACCTCTGAGTATTCCTTACCAAGAAAACCCTATGAAATTCATGGGGTCGCTATAAGTCGATGGGTGACTTGAAGGCACATACACATAAACAATCTACTATCATGTATAAGAGCACTTCTAGTACAAAAACTGAATTGGCTTCCACCATATGAATTACCAAAGCCAGGCACAGGGGGAGGCATCATCACTCAGTCGCCAAGAGATAGCGCAAGTTGGGGAATGACGCCCTATTGTGGTTTACAATTGTAACCAGAAATTTAGTTGATGTCACTCCCCTGTTCCATTTCTATGCCTGTCATCTCATCTACTTTCTTGTCCCAAGAGCATTTGGGGAGGCTTCTGGAGAAAAATATCTTATTCCATGTCTTTTTCCCCTATCTCCCTCTTTTGAGAAAAGGGGATGTGAGTGTGGGGAAAGTTGGGAACATGAAAGCTCTTTTAAAAGAACAGACATGTGCTTTTCTTCCTTAAGGCCCCTCTTCATACTACTCACCACAGTTGCCCCATGGGATTTTGCTTCTGTTATAGCTGTCAATTTATAGCAACCAAATTAATAACAGACCTCCAAAAAACTTACTCACCGGCCTGTGCTAAGATCTTGTAAACTCAGGGCCATGGTTTATTTCACTGAGCCATTCCGCTTATAATGCAACCTTCCCTTTTTTTATTACCTTCCACTGATTTTGTTTTGCTGCATAACCAACAGGGCTATCCCTGAATATGCATGTGTGCATATGCCTTCAAGTTGCCTGTCAACTTATGGCAACCCTATGAATTTCATAGGGTTTTCTTAGGCAAAGAATACTCAGGTGCTTTTGCTAGTTTGTTCCTCTGAAATACAGCCTACAGTACTTGGTATTAATTGGCAGTCTTCTGTCTAAGTACTAACCAGGGCTGACCCTGCTTAGCTTCGAAGATCAGATGGGATCTGGTGCCTTTAGTATATTAAGCATTACTTTAGCACAAATCTGATTTCCACCAGTCTTTTCAAAGGAAGAAAACATGCTTTTAATGTCTATTAATACCAAAACAGGTAAATCAAACCTGCAAGTTCAGCATACATCTAATGGTGATGAATACTGTCAAGAAGGGCTGCTCCATTTAAGTGTTGCTGGTGTGCTGGAGAAAGATGCTTGTTTTGGACATCTCACAGAATCTCTCAGCTACCTTGGCCACTAGTCATGCTGACTCAGGGATTTGGGGAATTACAGTAAAAAAAAAAGTAAGATCTCCAATCGCTGAAGATTTCCAGAATCATGTCGTCCCAGTCTAAAATTGCAAAATTACTGTACGCTTTGGCCCTACCTAACAAGCCGTTTCTAATTGCCATCTGCCAATATGTAATATTTTTCTGCATTTATGCCCCTCCCCTTTTCATGGGAGCTAGTAGCCTGCACTCCCAAAGAGCAGTGTGTGTGTGTGAGAGACAGAGACATAGTTCTAATGAGGGCGCCAATTAAAAATCTTACATGAAGTGTGGTAAAACACTTGATGGCAGTGTTCGTTATACACAATATTCTCATTTCTATCCCATTCTGTTGAGTCTTGTCCTTCTCTTCTGCCTGGTTGTAAAGTACTTTTTTTTTTGGTAGAATTTGTTTCCATTTGAATGTGTTTATATGACTGACAATATTCCTGAGTGTCCCAAAATCCATTTGTGTAATGCCTTTTTATGTGAACTCAGAGGTCATAAAATGTGCAAATTTGAGATGTTACAAAAAGTAGTGAGGTGAACGAATGCAGGACTACACAATCAAAGCACTCCTGACAGATGGCCACCCAGCCTCTTTTTTTATTTAGTTATTTATACCCCGCTCTTCAGCCACAAGGCTATCAGAGCAGCTTACAAATTGTTTTAAGCAATAGCTATTTACACATCTAACTGCATTAAACAGCTTCCAATATGTGTTAGCTGTCTGTTTAAGCACCTTCAAAGGAGACTCCACCACACTCAAGACGCAGTGCATTCCACTGTCAAAACAGTTCTTTAAGTCAGGAATTTCTTCCTAATGTTTAGATGGAATCTCTTTTCCTGTAGTTTGAGTACACTGCTCCATGTCCTAGTCTCTGGAACAGCAGAAAACAAGCTTGCTCCATCCTCAATATGACATTCCTTCAAATATTTAAACACGGCTATCATGTCACCTCTTAACCTTCTCTTCTCCAGGCTAAACATACCCAATTCCCTAAGCCGCTTCTCATAATGCATAGCTTCCAGACCTTTCGCATTGTTTTTTTTAGATGCCACATCACTGTTCACTCATGTCCAGCTTGTGGTCTACTAAGACTTCTACATGCCATTCACATATACTGTTGTCAAACTAGCTATCACCCATCTTATGTCTCTGCATCTCATTTTTTCTGCCTAAATGTAGCATCTTACATCTCTCCCTGTTGAAATTGATTTTGTTAGTTTTGGCCCAGCTCTCCAATCTGTTAAGGTCATTCTGAATTCTGATCCTGTCCTCTATGGTATTCACTATCCCTAATTAGGTGTCATCTGCAAATTTGGTAAGCATGCCCTGTTCCATCATCCAAGTCATTAATAAAGATGTTGAACAGCACTGGGCTCAGGACAGAACCTTGTGGCACCCCACTAGTCGCTTCTCTCCAAGATCAAGAGCACCCTTTAGATCTGGATGGTCAACCAATTAATCCCCCTGCACTGGTTACAAGGGCTGCTATACCAAGGGGTGAGGCTAATGAAGAAGCAACCCTGGAAATTTGGACCCAAGGTTGCTTCTTCCTCATGCCATTTTGGGACCTACTAACTAGTGATGCTTACCATGGATGTAACAAACTTCTTATTCAAGGCATTTATTTATCACCTCTCAAGCCAACAGCGCACACACACTCGGCACCATGAAATTGATTTTACTGCTGTTGGCTTTAATTAAAGCTATTTTATCTTGTTTTAAATATTATATTGGAGATGGAGGAGGATGGGATAAAAATGTTTAAATAAGTACACATAGTTCAGACATTTAAAGTAATTTGGCTGGTGGGATGACATTCTGAACCCAAATTAGCGAACCAGAGCGGATGAGTGTCGGCACCTGCATGAAGCTTCCAGCAAGTAAAGATCAGTTACCTGTTCCCCTTTCTTAAATTCAGTTGATTAGTTCCTGTTCCTATACCATGTGCAGCTTATTTGAATGCACAGAAAATGCTATCTTTGCAGAAATTTTTGGACCATTTTAAAAGAAACTGAAACTCATATCACTTTAAATACATTTTCTGCCCAAAAAGAAAATTAGCAGTATTAGAATCGTCAATAAGACTGTTTTCATCATAAGCTTATCAAAACAAAACAGATTTAAACTGTTTGTTCATGCCTGTTTATTCAAGATTAAAAAAAAAACTCTTTTATGCCACTAACACGCAAGCTCCACCAACTCCTTTGATTTTCTCTTCTGCTCTTCTGCTGAAAAATTTTGCTTTCACGATGACAGGCTGTTTTGGCAGCTTCCCCTTGCCCAGGACTTTGTAATAACCCTGAAAAAATAATGCAGTGTTAACACAAGTTCTACGACAATATACTGTTTCTTGAAATCACTACCTTTGGGTGTACTAAGAATAATCCACACACAATTAAGATTTGGAGATACTGTATATCAATTCTGTCTCCTTAGTGAGAGTTGTAAACTAAGGACTACAAGGCATTGTCATAAATAAGTAGAAACTGTAAAAACTGGACCAGCATTTGTTCTTGCAACCTTGGTTTATATAACACTTCAGCAGACAAAAATCTGGGGTCTGTCATATACTAGCATGTAATCACTAAATCAGGACCAGCACAAAGAATACACTAAATTGCTGTATCTCATCATCTTGTCCCCTCAACCCAAGCATACAATAAATAGTCTCAATGCCACATTTTGTGTTGCTGGTAGAAGCAGCCCAAACTGAATTCCATTCACAAGAGTCTGCTGTTAGTGAAAAGGGAGAGGAACTTGCCAGTACGATTCTCTCTCCTAAATCAAGTCTCCTCTCAATGAAATAGTTTTGGTGCAATAGCCCCCCTGAACAGTTGGGGGGGGGGATTAGAGAAGCATCTGGTCATGCCCCATAGTCACACTCAGACCGATCACCTCTTCTGCCAAGGTCTTAGCAGATGTTCTCATCAGTCCGTATCTGGCCCTGTGCTCTCCACCACTCATGGAATCATGAATTCTCAGTAGCATTTTATCTCAGTAAAACCACAGATTCTACAGGGGCTTTAGTCAGTGCAGAAGGTGGAAGAAAATACTAATCTCTGCAACAACCAAAAGCATATACACGTGAGGTCACTAACAAGGGGGTGGGAAGGGTCAACCATTGAATGGCATGAATGCAGACTGCTTCCTCAGTTGACCAAGGAGGAATCACATGTAAATGAAGGAAAATAGCACAGCTTTCATCTGAACGTACGTTAAATTTTAGCAGTCTTGTGTTCAACATGCATGTGTGTTTGTGTCTGTATGTGCCTTCGAGTTGACTCAGGGCAACCTTATGAATTCCATAGGATTTTCTTATGCAAGGAATACTCAGAGGTGCTTTTGCCAGTTCCTTCTTCTGAAATATAGCCTACAGTACCTGGTATTCATGGGCAGACACCCATCCAAGTACTAACTAAGGCTTGTGCTGCTTAGCTTCCAAGATCTGATGGGCTCTGGTGTGTTTAGGCTCTTGTGTTGAATACCCTCTACTCTACTAAAACAATGTAAATTCTTTCTTCATCTCTAAAGACACGAAATGCATTAAAATACTGGACAACTGAATTAGTTCTTTCACAATCTATAGCCTCAGAAAGCAAGAATTAATGATACTTACTGCCCGTACAACATCAATCACTGGAGCTAATCCTGCTGGATTCTTGGCATAATTGAGCCTGGTCTGCTCACTAACGAGTGTCCAGAGTTTATCCAAATTCACTGTAGGGCAGAAGTGCTGATTTTTTTTCAAGTGGTAATGTCTCATACCAACTTTTCCAAAATAACCAGGATGACTAGGGGGAAAAAATCATAGGCAAAATAAGGTCATGGGCTGAATAATCTTGAAAGGTACCTACACCACTGCTTAGCTAGGTATCACAAAAGAAATTAAAATTATATAGCTGGCAGAATATGGTATGTCTCTCCACAAGCAGTCTCAAGTCAGTGACCCTCAGATTTAATATTGCTTGCCTAGGAGCCTCATGGGATACGAACACACAGCTATATGTTACTTTTTCCTGTGCCTAAATGTCATTTCTACTCGTTGGCTTCAATCTCCAATGTATAAAGGTCCACAGCAGTCAGTGGAAAGAAAATGACCACAGGATATTGCCTGTCAAAAGGGCTATATCCAGTTTTCACTGGCAGACATTATTTCCCCTCAACTTTATTCTGTAGCCACAAAACTGTTTCCAAAATTTTACCCAGCACTCCAGAGCTGGTTTTAGAAATGATGAAGGGGCTGAAATGATAACGAGGGCAATTGCCCCCTCTACACAGAGCTGCTGGATTTCACTGTTTAGTCAGTTAAAATCCACCACTGGATCCTGCCTGGCCCTAATAAAAAAATCTACCCTTTAAATTCTGTGATCACTATCTACAGCACAAAGTAAAAATCAGTCCTAAAACCACCACATTCAATCTGATTTCCTCCCAATAATCCTAGCAAGTCGCTACAGTAGCACCCCCGCATCCGCTGATTCATCGACTGCGGATTCAATTATCTGTGGCTGGCAATGGTGGGAGAAAGGGGGGGGGGAAGAAGGAATTTTTACCTCCCATCCCTTCCCCCTGGGAAGGCTCCTGGTCACCACTGCAGCAATCGCGGGGGCGAAGGGGGAGTAGCAATCTAGCCCCCTCCCCTGTGATCACTGCTGTGGCAGGGCCATGGAGGGGGGGAATGGGAGTAGGCTAGATGGCCCCCGGGATGGCGTTCGCTGTTATCTGCAAAATTCGCCATTCATGGGTCCCCCCAAAACCAATTCCCTTCAGATACAGGGGTGCTACTGTATACCCATTATAAACCCCAAGTGCTGTTTACTATTACCAAAACATGTAGTACTGTTATCTTTGTCGTCCCGATGACCTGCATATCCATTTG
The DNA here is from genome assembly GCA_030847615.1 of Gambelia wislizenii. Lineage (NCBI taxonomy): Eukaryota > Metazoa > Chordata > Lepidosauria > Squamata > Crotaphytidae > Gambelia > Gambelia wislizenii. The sequence continues at coordinate 365,857,207 of JAUMIR010000001.1, forward strand.
ATACATTGTTACTAACCAGGCAACTGACTGGACTATGAAGAGGACAGTCAGTGAATAAAGGTCAGCTGTTACTCTCCGAGTGCTATAGCACACCATGATAACTGACAATATCTAGATGTGACTCTAGCCTCGGCAATCTATAGATATATTTTTTCATGTCAAGTTTATATGAAAGCAGCAGTCTTAAACTAAATGAATCCCACTAACTTTAGTCCACCAGAGAAACTGTATACCAGCCACACCTGGCTCCAAACTTAAGTCATTACTCTGTTGTTGAATATATTAACAAAATGAACACCTACAGGTTATAAAAGCTGACCTTATAAGAATATGCTGTTTGTTTTATATATTACAATGCATATCACACCCATATAAAAAGAAAAATGAGCTTACTATTTGTCAAAATTAATCCTGTGGTGGTGCATACCCCCAGCATTACCTCGGCCTCCAGGATGTTTCCTGTGTTTCCCTATGAGAGGCAAAATTCTATTTAAAAAGATTATTTGGAACAGAATAAAAACCAATTTACTTACATTTCCTCATGTTCTATCCTTAACGCAGATACTTATTGTCCTCTGTTAACTGTTAAATGGATTTGTAATTGGTTGACCGGCCGAACCCAAAGGGTGCTCCTCAGTGGCTCCTCTTCATCTTGGAAAGATGTGACCAGTGGGGTGCCACAGGGTTCTGTCCTGGGCCCAGTGCTATTCAACATCTTTATCAATGACTTGGATGATGGAATTAGGGGCATACTTATCAAATTTGCAGATGACAACAAATTAGGAGGAGTAGCTAATACCTTAGAGGACAGGATCAAAATTCAAAATGGCCTGGATAGACTGGAGAGCTGGGCCAAAACTAACAAAATGAAATCCAATATGGAGAAATGTAAGGTACTGCACTTAGGGTGGAAAAACGAGATGCATAGGAACAGGATGGGGGAGACCTCTATGTCTAGCTGGAAGTTGTTTTGATCTTAGAAAGAGCAGGACCCTGATCTAGCCAATCCTACTGTAGCTGTGCTGCCTGCCTACAACAGGCAAGATAAACATCTGCTGTCTCCAGAATCCCTTACAGAACATGTATGAACAGCAAAACAGAAAGAAGGAAGCCGATAAACCTGTCTCACCAACTACCCCCCAGCATGTTAAAAAAGTATAGATTTATAAGTTTGGTCCCAAACTGGAAATCTTAAGAAAGGCAGAGGCTGGTGAAATAATAAGTCATCCCTGGATGCATTTTGGAAGAAACTTTCAGGTGGTTTCTAGACAATTTAAAAAGTTTATTTTGCTTATGAAAGGCTTACTGGACTTGGCTGTTTCATTTTACATGGGCGTACTGTTATTTTTGAGTAAATAGTTTACTGAAATATGTTGAATTGCTCTTCTTTTTTGGGGGGGGGGTGTAGGGACCTTATCTCTATTCCTTCCATGTTATTTCTGCCTTTGGTACCAAATCTTCTGTGAATGAAGCAATGCCCAGAATACATCTACAAGTATTTTGTTAACTGAGGTATGCCTATATTAACAAGATCATCCTGTACATTTACTTAATATAATGACAGAAGATTTCAAGATACCATGAATCAAATCAAATAATCCCTTTGAACATACTGGAGATGTGAAACCTCAAAAAGAAACCATATTTTTGAGGGGAAAAAAAGATTTTCTTTCTGTTTTCCAACATGGGAATGGGTAGAAAAATCCTTAAAATGTTTCTTTTTTGGAATTTTTCCAATGCTTTTAAGACAAGGTTTTTACTTAGTGAAGATGTGCAACATGTTTATGGAAGATGGTCTACAGCACTAAAACAGAGGTGGTGAACCTCTGGCCTTCCACCTGTTTTGGACTTCATATCCCAGAAGTCCCAGCCAGCACAGCCAAATGTAAGAGACTATAGAATGACTAATGGTTCCCCACTCTCTTACATTAGAGAATAGTTCTGACATGCTTTGCAAGCTGAAGATGCAGGATGCATCTTCAAACACTCCCTCCCCCAAAGCGGAGGGGCAGCTCCCAGCTATGCCATGAGTTTGAACGTGTGCTCAGACTGCTCCCCCCCCCCAATAATCTTTTCTACTTGTACATACTAATGCAATCATGAGGAGCACACCTTGGTGTTACTGCAAACCACTGCTTAACATTCAACGCATCTACTGTCTTTTTGGAATGTACAAAACAGGCTGCAGTCCTGCAAATCGTTATGCACAAGTTAAAACCCAATAAACTCTGCAGACTATACTTCTGGGTAGGTATGTATAGGATTCCAACATAAAGCCTTTTGTTCCTCTTAACAATAGATCTTATTTCTGATTGCACAACCACAACACTGATCTATACATTTCATAACTATACTAGATAGTACATTAAGCTATATGTTTTGTATTGTCAAACCAGTAAAAAGATTAACTTTGATTCTAAAATATTGCATATTTTAACATTCTCTACTAAATGTCTCTCTTAAGCACACACTGCAGAAGGAATATTAACTCCTTCTGCAGAATCAACTTTTCTAGAAATGTGACATCCTTAGTACTTACCAATACGGCCATGGCCATGACTGACATGGCCTCTCAGTTTCCTAGTCTTCCTCAGCCTGGAAGGCTTAAAAGAAAAGACTTATATGAAAAAAAAGTTTTGTATGAGACAAACAAACATCATTTGGTGCTATAGAGCTATCCATATTACATTACTTTGAAAGCAGGATATCTAAATATTTAAGAAATAATTTAACCACACCCTCCTTCTCAAAATTTGTTAGGCATCCATCCCTAGGGTCAATTTGTAAATAGAACCTAATACAACCATGTCCATATGTTTTGTTAAGAAACTTTATGCTTTTAAACAAGGGCAGACAATAAGCATACCCAGGATGTTGCAATTTAAGAGCACTACCCTTCAAAATAAGAATTCTGTCCACCCCATTTTCTCTTCCATCCCCAAACTTACTGTCTGCAATGATATAAATTTAGGGACTGAAGGAAAATAAATTCTTATTTGGGGGGCAATGCCCTGATTTTGCCCACTCTGTAGCAACATCCCTGGATATACCATACACCACTGATGGACAACTTAATGTACTGTTGCAGGAACTCTGAATGCTAGACCCCCAAGCCAGCAAGGAGGTTCTTATATTGCTAAAAATTGCATACTGTGAACTATTTAACAGAAATTAGTTGTATTGTACTTCCAGATGTCTTGAATACCCACACCAGCAAGGTAAGTTTTAACAATTTTGGTAGACTGAATTCCTAGCAGGAAATTTAAATATTAAGTTGAGACCTCAGGGCTGAAGAATGCCTATCCCTTGCATTAATACACTCCTACCCCATAGGCACAGGGCATCTAAGGCACCTGAAATAAAATACACTACTTTAAAAAACCCACCCCTCTCAGTGGTTCTGGTGCAGCATAAGAAACATGTTATACGTTTTTTAAAAATCCACATTTACTTAAAGTAAAGAGGTGTAACAGAAGGAAAAGCTTTGTATAGAAAATAATTTAATAGAAGGAAAAGTAAGTGGGAAGGATTTATCAAGTAGAAAAGGAGAATGAGACTGTAGAGAGGAAGCAAGAGAACAGTAGGTGTAAGAAAGCGAAAAGAAAGCTAAAAGACGGGAAGAAGAAAGAGGTTAAAAGAATTAGAGCGCAGAAATAGGAAGAAGGAAGTACTGTAATGTATATATAAATAATTAAGATAAACAATGTGAAACTGAAGATGTTTTATGGTAAAGATATCTAATACACATATGATTATGTATGCATGTATGATTGTATATATGTGTGTGTGTTTTACGTTTCAATAAATAAATAAATAAATAAATAAAAATTTTAGAGGAAAACAAGCAATTTCTTTAACAAATGTTGTGCCAAAAAAACCCAGATTATTAAGCAAACAACTCGACATTAAGAACGTATCAACTGTCCCTCCGTATCCACGGATTTAAGTATTCAGGGCTTGAAAATATTGTTTAAAAAATAATAACCCAAAAAGCAAACCTTGATTTTGCCATCTTATATAAGGGACACCATTTTGCTATGCCATTGCATATAATGGGACTTAGGTATTCACGGATTTGGGTACCCATCTCCAGCGAATGTGGAGGGACAAGTGGTAATTAGGAAAAACGCTTGTTCTGCCTTTAAGGAGGGCGAGCGCCTGCCGAGCTCTCGACTGGGCCGGCCACTCAGAGCCACGAGGCCGGGCCCCAGGGAGCGCTCTCGCTCGCTCGCTCTGCCGGGCCCCCCTCCGCCAGGCAGGGGAAGGGACGAGGCCGGAGCCCCCCGCCGGCAGAGGTTGGACGAGGCCGAACCCCCACCGCCACCCCCCAAGCGCCGGAGGCCCCAAGGCTCCCGCCACCAGCCAGGCCACCCGGCCACCTACCATCTTGCTGGCCACGGAGAGAGAGAAAGAAAGAAAGAACGGCCGTTCTCGCGAGAGGTTTCCTAAAACCCCAGAAGACTCGCGATATCTCAATCACAAGGAGGCGGAGAGGTTTAGAAAAAAGGAAAGAGATGCGGTTTGTGAGGTTCGCGCGGCTCACTTCCGGCGCCCATTCACCTTCCCTGAACGGGGCAAGGGTGGCTGAGTTTATAGAAAGCATCAGCGGGAAAGTTTAGGAAAAGAAAACGCTCCCTGTCATCAGGTGGTGGTTGTGTGTCGTCAAGTTGTTTGCGATTTATGAGAGCGAACTTATTATAGGGTTTTCTCGACAAGATTTGTTCGGGGAGAGAGGGTTATACTGTATTTGCATCCGAGGCTGAGAGAGTGTGACTTGCCCAAGGTCACCCTGTGGGCTTTCGAGCGGGGATACGAACCCAGGGCTCCCGAGTCGCTGTCCAACGCTCACTATTGGCGTAATAATGCCCCTTGTGTTCCAAAAGAGCCTCGTTGCTTACTATAGCAGCCTTATTTGTGGCTGGACTCAAATTCGGGCTGAGGTGGAAATGGAAACAACTAGGTGCTGCTCTTGAGTCTTCGCAAAGCAAACTGGCAACGCCTAACTTTAAAGTACTGTAGTGTTTTATTCCCTCCTTAGATCGCATGATTTGTCACAAAAACTGTGATGGAGCAGTAACTGGCCAGAAAATTATGAAAAGGGACCATTAAAAATAGTCGAAAATGCAAGTTTCATATCTGCGAGGAGCTGTTTTTATACCAGACTGGCTCTTGGGCAGGTTGAGAACTGATAATGTGTCTACTCACACTACACAAATAATCAAGTTTGAAAGGCATATTATTATTTGCCAGGGTTCCTTCCTATGTAATCCTGAGATTTGTAGTTTTGTGAGGCACCAGCATTTTTATGGCAGAGAAGGCCAAGGACCTTCGAAAACTACAAACCTCAGGATTCAATAGGAAGGAGCCATAGCAAATAATTCAGTTTCAGACTTATTTGTGCAGTGTGGATTCGGCCCTAGTTGAGACAATACGGTTGGGACTAATGCTCCTTTTTTAAAAAGCTGCTCCACAGGCAGGAACTTGACTACAGTTGGCCCTCCGCATCCACAGATTCAAGCATCCATGGCTTGAAAATACTTTTTAAAAACAATTCCAAAAAGCAAGCCTTGCTGTTCACCATTTTATATAATGGGGACACAATTTTACTACACCACTGGGTATCACGGGACTTGAGCATCCACGGATTTTATTCCGGGGGGGGGGATCCTGGAACCCAACCCCAGCAGATACCAGGGGCCCACTGTAGTACAATAATAGTCTTCACCACTATGTCGCCATTGGAGGGCTGCTGTAGAGTAGGACCCCCTTTTCCGCTGGGGATAGGTTCTGGGAGGGCCCGTGGATACCTAAAGCCGTGGATAATAGCGAACGCCATTGAAAATAATGGAACTTCTGGTTTAAAATACCAGAGTTGCCTTGGAGGACCTAGAAAATGGCTAGAGAGGAGACATTTTCGAGAAAGGCTCTATAGTAGGCGTGCAGTTTTGTATCCGTGGATAACTGAACCAGTGGCTAATGAATCAGTAGATACGGGGTCCTACTGTACTTGAGGTTTCCCTACCCGTTAAAAGCAATTTTTTTTTTAAAGAAAGCAAACTTCCCCTCCCTCCCTTCAAAGCGACCACCATTTCTTTCCCCGCCCGTTGCGCCGAGTGAGAGCCCGTGTGGTAACGCCAACGGCTCCTTCCACTGCGCGTCCGCGTCCGATTAGCTTCCCCCACCTGGCTCACCTAGGCCGAGGGGGGGGGGGAAGGAAGTATCACCATTGAGTTGCAAAGGGATAGAGCGTCTCGGAAGCTCTGCGCATTGTAGAAAATGGCGGCCGACGGTGGTGTACCTGTGGCAACCGGAAGTCCGTTCTCCCGTCACTTCCCGGTTCTCTTCTATTCCCCTCCCCTCCCGCGAGGAGGATTCTGGGAAGTTCTCGAGGAAAACCCGCCTCCCTTTCTTTTTTCCTTCCTTTCCTTCCTGTGGGGACGGTGAGTGCGGTAGGCAGGTGGGATCGGCGTTGGAAATGTGAGAACTATTATAAAATAACAGGCATGTTCTCTTCAGTTTTTCAGGAACAAATGCATTTTCTTGTTAATCTATTTAAGTAGTAGTAATCAGAATTTGCTTGAATAATTGTCCCACATGACAGAGGGAGATTCAAATAAAATTGTTGGCTTCACTTCGAGGGGAATAGAAAAGGCTTTTTGCAACCCTTTCTGCTACTTCTGCCTGTCAGTTTCTATACACTTGTAGTCTCTGATTGGTTTGCTTCTTGTGATCTAGATCCTTCTGTCCCATCATCTTCTCCCCCTTCCTCCACTTTCACATGTGAGAAAATGTTTCTCAGTTTTATGATCAATATGATGATGGACCCAATAATGATAGGCAGGATAAGAAAGACGGTTATCAGAATCCAGTTCCTTACTGATCTCTTCTTCATAAAGACCAGTCTTCATCCTAGGTAATTTGCGCAGTCGCCAGAAGTGCCTGGCAGGGGCCTGCCTTTAATTAGTTTTTCCAGTTTTGTGCAAAAAATCCAAGACAGAAGAAAAAGTGTCATTAAAGTAAACAAACTTTTGACTTCTCCACACCTGTAAAAAAAATACTGTTCTAATATTTTCTAGTTTTCTGTTGTTGAAGAAAACATGGAAATGGGGAATATATCTGTGAATGCACTCAGGCTGCAAAGCACCTTTCTTCTATTCGTGACTCAGTTCAGCAGGTCCTGAACGAAATCCATGCCCTGAATCAGGATTCAAATAAAGCTTTATACAGTAGGACCCCCGTATCCGCTGGGGGTTGGTTGGGGGGGACATGGATACAGGAAACCATGGATAATAGTGAATACCATTGAAAATAACTAGTTGGACTCGGTGTACCATATGCCATTAAAAAGGTAGGCCAGTGGATTTAAATTCCTCCTCCCCCTTCTCGGCATTACACACTTTTCATGGAATTGCTGAGGGTGACTTGCTCTGTTGCCCTGCCACCGCCATCACCACCACCAGTTGACTGCCTTGGTCCCATCGCAGGTATCCCATCACCACCGCTAGTTGACTGTCTGGGTCTCAATCTGGGCCACAGACTGAGTGACAGGAATACATAGTGAGGTGGAGAGGGCATTTGCATGTGGGTGGTGATTGGTTCGGTGTGGGTTGAGTATGTTTTCCTGAGCAGCCAGTCAGCACACTGGGAAAGGCAACATACTTAAGAGAATTATTGGAAATAATGGGACTTCTGGTTTAAAATACCATAGAGTTGCCTTGGGGGACCTAGAAAATGGCTAGAGAGGACACATTTTCTAGGAATACTCTGGCAGGTGTGCTGTTTTGTGTCCTGTGGATAATTTAATCAGTGGATAATGAATCACTGGATACAGGGGTCCTACTATATCTCCAAATAACCGAGACTAGAGTCACATCTAAATATTGCCTGTTATTGTGGTGTGCTATAGTACTCGAAGAGCAACAACTGATCTTTATTCACTGACTGTATTGCTTTTTGCAGTCAGTCACCCGGTTAGTGACAGAATGTTGGAAAAAGCTGATAGAAAAGCGGAGATAGTTTGCGATGACCTTTATTCACAGGAAAATGGACTCTGTTGATCAGAAATTAGTGGTTTTTCTCTGTCTTTTATAACTAGTGCTCCCTTCCTCCTGATATGTGACTCAGTTGGCCATCTACACTTAAACCTCAAGGTCTTTTATCGCCTTCACACTCCCTTCTGGCATGCTATTCTGCAATTTTGAAAAAAATGTAAGTAGATTAACTAAGTGGTTAAGTACAGCTTTCACTTGATTAATTTTGGGTTTCTTTGTTTTTTTAGATATGTAACATCTTGGCATGCTAGACTGTGTCTTCATTTATACATCCATTAGCACACTATAGTGCTGTTTCAGCATTTTGAGGAACTTCTGTACACCAAATTTTCATAGTTTATGTTTCTTTTAGGCATACACATGAAATATCTGGAAGGTTAGGATAATGTCGGAAGAGCATAGTATCACTGAATCAGCTCTGCTGAGACAATTCAATGAGATACCACGAGCACATTTTCCAGGTCAGTGTTTTACTTTAAGAACATGGACTTCTATTGTCATTTTTAAGAGTGAACATTCTTTCATTACATTTTTGTTTTTAGTGGAAGTAAACAACATGTTCCACAAAACATCACATAATTCCAAGTGGTATTAATCTATTATGCTGAGAGGTTATATGAATGAGGAACTGTACACCGAGACTAGAGTCACATTTAGATGTTCTCAATCATCATAGTGTGCTAGAGTACTCGGAGAGAAATCACTGACCTTTATTCACTGACCAAGTTATTCAGTAGCAGAGTCAGTCACCAGGTCAGTCACAAGTCTGCACCTCAGTTCCCCTGAACCTCCTGTGATTTTGGGAGACAAATTAGCCCCTGCTCATGTGGCTCATGCTCTTAAAAGAAAGGCAAACAAGAATAAACACAGTTACTTTAAAAAAAACCATGGTGACTAATAAAGGCTTCAGGAATGTTGTAAACATTCTTCAATATAGCCCACACAAGAACTTCACACTATTTCTTTTTGCTTCTGGCCATCCTGTTTATCTTGGAAAGGTCCAAAAGACTTGCAGATTGAAGAAAAGACAATACCAGAAAAACAGTGAGTGTTAGTAAACAGATGAAATTGAACAATGGCTACAATTATATTTAATTAGCCCCTCTTGTTGAAGTTGTATATTTTCTAGATGTGTGTGTGAACAACAGACTTTAGATTACACTGTTTACAGTGAATACATTTTAAAGGGGCAATATTAGCAACTGGATTTTTGCCTCACTAAATCACTTCCACTTATTAAAACGTTAAGTGTCCTATGTATATCTATTGTCCTTCCCTATGAACAGGGATCACTGTAAAAAGCTGCAGTGTTTGAATGTAAAAAAATAGTCTTCTCGTAGCTTTTCTTATAAGTGCACCAGTTTCAGTTTTCATCTAAAAAGTCCTGGGAAAGTTTGGCAAAGTGCAGCCTTTCAGATGTTGCTCAACTTCCCAGCATTCCTCACTTGCCCATAGATTTGAGTTTCTGTCTTAACATCTGGAGGGCTGCCCACCACTATCTGATGCCACAATATTACCACACCTTTAAAAAGTAAATATCTGTGTTACCCTTTATTGTTTTACCAACAGAGGTGTCCAGATTTGTCCTTTGACTGAAAGTGGAATATAATACTGTGCTAATCCAAGAGCTTCTGTGGGTGGAATCTGAAACCCTCTGACTGCACTCTGCAGAATCTTTTTGAGCCCTATTTATAGTGTTCCCAAATACTAGTTGACGTTGAGGCTGGAGTCACAATCTGACACATTGCTTTTAATGTGCCACAGCTCTCATAGAAAGGCATTTCATGTGTCAATAACAGTTTTAATACTTCAAGTTGAATAATTCCTTGCAGTGATTAAAAAAAACTTGGTTTTTTTTTTAAGACTAAGCAATTGGCTCTTTCTGGCATCTGAAGAAGTTAATCTCAATCTGATTGGGACAGTTAAAGTAGTTAGAATGGTTCAGAGAAACTCAAATAAGCTTAATTATAGGATAGCAATTTGAATATGCACTGCTGGTTATAAAAATACCAATATATCCCCCTCTTCTTTTCATTAGGCATGAATTATGTGTAAATGAAAGGAGTAAAGAGACATCTGGGAAGTTGGTGTTATTATGGCAGCCTTAAGCCCTACTGCTGTTTCCCCATCAGCCACAGTGATGCCACCAGCACCCTTGTCTGCTGCCCCTCCTGGGCCAGGAGCAGGAACGTCATTGGCTCGTGGAAAAAAGCGACCCTCCAGTCCTGGCAATGGTAGCTCTGGCAAGAAGAAGCGGTTGACAGCTTTGGGTGGTGGTGCAAGTTTCTTTCAGAGTACAAGTACAGAGACAGCAAATGAAAATAAAACACTGAACACTGATTCCAGCACAGGACCAGTAGAGACTTCTACCAAACCATTGCCATTTAAGGCTCCAAGCTTCATTCATTCTGGGATTGGTGGAGCTGCAGCTGGCAAGAAGAACAGAACCTGGAAAAATCTGAAACAAATCCTTGCATCGGAAAGGACATTGCCATGGCAGGTGAATGATCCAAATTACTTCAGTATTGATGCTCCTCCTTCTTTTAAACCACATAAGAAATACTCTGATATTTCAGGACTTCCTGCAAATTATACTGATCCACAGAGCAAACTGAGATTTAGTACCATTGAAGAATTTGCCTATATTCGGATGCTTCCTTCAGATGTTGTTATGGGTTATCTCACTCTCAGAAAAGCAACAAATGTTGTCCCCTGAGAGGCAAAGCTTAGGCGTAATTTAAGTGATATGAGTCATATTTCCAATGACTGACTGTGTGTGTGTGTGTGTATAACTGACAGCTTAATAAAAGGTCTATAAAATCCCCAACTGCTTTGTTCAAGTTTATTTTCATGGAATTTCTGTCTCTTCGTATAGAATTTTTGAGGGAAGAATTATGTAAAACCAATTGTGTCTTGGCAGTCTCTTTTACAGTGGTGTAATGTGCTTTTTTGCGTAACTTGCTGCTCTGCTGATGTGTTTATCTGACTGACAATATTCATGAAACTTTCTGTTCCAAAATCCTTTTGTGTGATACCTTTACAAAGGTAAACTCTAATGCCATAAAATGTGCAAATTTTTGAAGTTTGTATCAGGCAAGATGTTACAAAGTTAGGAGGCTGTTTTCATGTCACTTGCAAGAGGCTGTGGTCTTTGGACAGAATAGTACCTAAGAAATTTGATTACCATTTAGCTAATTTCATTAATTGCTTTGTCTAGTATTTAGATTCCTAAAGCGGTGTTCTTAAAGTAAATTCAACTGCCTGGGCATTAGCCTTGTAAAAATTACTAGCTTTATACTTAAAACTGTTTAAAACTTCTGAAAAATCATGTCTGTTTCAAGGTGTTTTTTTAAAAAAACTATGCCACTAACACAAAGCTCTGCCAACCTTTCTGAAAAAATGTGCTTTCACATTTAAAACCTGTTTCAGCCACTTGCCCTTTGTAATCACCCTTTTGAGACAGTGTTTTCAAAATGTGTAACATGAATGTTTTTAGGAAGACACTATGCAGTTGTTTCCAAACTTTGGTCTTCTGAGTATTTTGGACTTCAGCTCCCAGAATTCTGGACTGTTGCACCCTAGCCCAATAGATCCCGCCACAAGCTTCAGGCACAATAGTTAAATCTTTGTCTTTGTCTTTATAAAATTAGTCAACGGTGAGGGTGTGTATATATCTTCAAGTCATCTCTGACTAGGTTTTCCTTGGCAACGTTTGTTCAGAGGGCATCCTTTCCCACTGCCTTCCTCTAGGGCTATATGGTGCCTTGAGTTTATTGGAGGAAAGGTAGAATATAAGATGTAGGCTGGCATCACATGGTCACAAATGAACAAACATGAACCCCAAACGCTACCTTTGCAACTTGGCAAAGTGACCAAAGTGTTTCTTAGACACAGGAAACGGGGGTGCTGCGTGCTCCCAGTTGCAGGGGGCCTTGGTACAGTCAGTTGTGGCAGGACCCCATGGGGTCTCTCCAGCTGCCTATTCTCAAGGCATCCCATGACTGGGAGAATGTTATGGATTACATTTCCTAGCCCTCCAGTCTCTAGTGCCTCAGCAGTGCTTCAGTCAGGATGCTGCCAAGCTGCGAAGGTAGATTTGCAAGGGAGGGTGTTGTCAATCATCACTAGGATCTCAGCCTTGTTCTTGTTAGTGAATAACACTTAGAAGTTGTATACTCAGACAGAAGCCAAAATCTGCTAAGAATTTAAATGGCTATGGATATTTGACATAAATATTTACACAGTTTATTAGAAATCATACATTAGGAAAGGATGGACTGTACCAAATCACTTGAGCCTGTGTGTCAAAAGGCCAGAGATTTCCCTGTGTTTAGCAATCATAGTGCAGAATGCATTACAATTTACTGACCATCATTTAGAACAAAGCAGATAATCTGTGACTGTGAATCAAGTACCTTCTTACAGAGTAATTGGCTATTTTCTTTGAAAAATGAATTAGAAAACAATCTAAAGAAAAATATAAACTCTGTCATATATATAAATATAAAAAAGGGCCCTCTTTCTTTTATCCCCACCCCCAATTTCCCACACTGGAGGCCTTTCACTTCCACAGTTCACCACAGAGTTCTTACAAACATCCATTGAAGTCAGTGGTTTTGCTGAGACAGTCAGCTGCACATAATTAGCTATTTAGTTTGCACCAAGCATCACTCAGTTCGTACTAAAGAAAGAAGCACCTGTTATTTTCAGGAATATACAAATATTACCACATATTGTCCCTGCCCTTAACAGAAAAAAAACCCCATTAGGGACACTTACAGCACATTATTTACAGTAACTATCCAAGTACATAATAATTATTATTGCTAGTACATAGTCAACCAGCATTTGCAGTCACTTAAACTTGGACCAGTTCATTTTCTCCCCTCCAGCAGCAGCATCGGAAAAGCTGCAAGTGGTGTTCTGTGCCCCGTGACATAAATAGTCTTTGGATCCATATCCCAGTAGAAAGGAATCAATTCTTCTTGTGAAGAAACTTCATTTTATTTCCTGCATTGACAAAAAGGAGACACACCAACACCCTCAGCTATTAACACACATTTAAAGCCATCAGCCCTCAATACTATTGTGAAGAGGCCATCACATCCAACACGTCTGTAGTATGTTACAGTTGTCCCTCCGTATCCACGGATTTAAGTATTCATGGCTTGAAAATATTCTTAAAAAATAATAATCCAAGAAGCAAACCTTGATTTTGCCATCTTAAATAAGGAACACCATTTTGTTATGCCATTGCATATAATAGGACTTGAGTATTCACGGATTTTGATATCCACGGGGCGGGGGGGGGTTCCTAGAACCAAACCCCAGCGAATATGAAGGGATAACTATATTTGGTTACTTAGAAATAGTTTTAAAACAGCAGCAATGGGGAATGTGTGGCCTTCAGCACAGTCAATTGCTGAGGGTAATAAGGGGATGTTTGACAACATCTGGAGAGCCACTGTATACCAGCCATGCAGATATCCTACTTGGAGAATCTTGGTTTGTGAATAAATCAGATGAAGCCCAATGCTACAGTTTCTTTCATGTGTTATTTTAGAATTATTCTCAAGTTCTAAATGATACTAAATTCATGTTCAAACTAATTAGCAAAGTAATATTATCTAACAGATACACTAGCAATGTGTGTGGATACTCTGTTCTGGGGAGCAAGCACTGTGACTTCTCCCATAGAGTTGCTATGGAACTGGGAATCTGAAGGGGTGAGAGAAGCCTTGAACTGTTTCAAGGCACTGCTAGCACCCTGAGGTGATGGTTCCTAATTAGCTTGTTTTGTGTCAGGAAAGGCAAGAGGTGGACAAGAAACCTGCCACTCTCAGAGACTCCACATCCTTCCCACTAACAACTCCATCCTTGATGAGTGGCTTCTTTGAGGACACTCCTCACCTGACTCCTGCCAGCTCAAGGGAGTGGAGGAGGACTCTCCAAAGTATTCAGCAATGACACTTTGCATGCTTTTTCTCAGTTGCTGCTTCCACCCAGCAATAAAGGGAGAGATTGATTTGATTCACAGTCAGAGAGAAAACACTGAGCAGATACCGAAGCCACGAAGGTACATGAGGCTGTGGGCAACTCTCAAGAAAACCCCCTTAGTAAACTAAAAATCAGTTTCCCTGATTGGCTCCAGGAAACTAACCTGGACAAAAGAGGAGGTATCTGGCAGAATGGTCAATCTTAGAGCTCATCCAGATGGGCAAAGCTTCAGGATTTCGCAGGATTTGTACCTGTTCTAATCAGGTCCTTTTTGTTATGTTTTTTTTTTTAACAAAATAGCCAAATGACATACCTCCCATCCCAGTTTATTCCCCATATATTTCTGGCACCAGTGATGACTTTTCAAACACAAGGCATGGCTGGATATTTCCTGTCCCAAGTGAGGCATGGATTAACTTCCCTCCCCTTTGTCTTCCATTGTCTCAGTTCCTTCTGTACTTCTGGGCAGTCTGATAATTCCCACTGATAACAGTGTTGTATGGGGGAGGATGAGGAGGGAAGGAAATCTTTTCCCACACCACAGTTATCCATATCACCAAGCAGGACACAGATGAGAAACAAAACCATGGTATATTTATGGCATGACTGAATGCTTTCTGTTTCATTTATTTATTAAAATACTTATACCCTGCCCTATATCAAGAGATCTCAGGGTGGCTTACAAATAGCATTAAAGCAGGTTAAAAAACAATAAAATAATTTAAATAAGCAACTGCTATGTAGTGTGCAATCAACAAACCAAATAACCTGATATTTACTCATACTATTGGTCATTTGGAGGAGCCCTGAGATGTTCTGTTTCCTGGGGGGTCTAGTTTTGGCCTGGAGGTAATGGCATCAGGAGGGAGAGAAAATTGTACGTACAGCAGCAGCAAGCAAGAAGAATGAACTGTGCACTATCTAATGGATATGTCCTTTGTCTATTACATACTTGGGATTAGTGCTAGTTATTTCTGAGTCTGATAGATGTGTACCATGGGCAGTGAGAGCTATGCAGTACCATCTCCAAGTCTGACAAGCTATCTGTCCTGGGTAATAGAGGGATCATACAGACAGAATGATCAGGCAAGTGAAGAGATTTGTATGTTTTGTGTGTCTACCATTTTGAGCACACAAACAAAGGCTTTAACATCTGCACACATAACCATATGTGCATATGTAAGAGTAATATTTTGAAATGCATCTCCCACCTTAAGTGTATGATTTTCTTTTGGAATACCAGGACAAATTACTTTCACATTACACTATACCTAGGGCACATTTTTCAAATCTGACAGCAAAAGCCCTGTTCTTAGGGATTAAGAAAATACTCAGGGAAAAGACTCTTGGTCAGTTCTATAGAAGCATCATTTTCAGCATTTCATTTGACCAAGAGGAGCCCCTCTGTAAAATATGCAATTGCTTTACACATTTAATGATGAAACAAAACATGCTACCAACACTATTAGATAATTCAACAATTTCGTGGGAATATAAGTTCTTCCATTACTGTACTTTTTAATAAATTCCTGCTTCTCTTCTATAGCTAGCAAATGCTACAGTGAAGAAGTCTGCAGGAACAAAATGCGCTTTATAAAGTATATTTTTTTCTACCATTTCTCAATATGCACACAAGCCTAGACTCAGAGCTCCAACATGTCAAAGCCAAATTCCTTACCAAGACCTCGTAGAAACTTATTTACTCCACTTTGTTCCGTGTCTGGAAGCTCTTCCAAATATTGTTCAACCCGCTGTTCAAAGAGGCCTATGGGAATTTGATGAAAAAGAAATCACTGTGGGTTTTTTTTCTAAGAGACAGGAGGACTGGGTCTTAGTGCTTCTGTCTTTGTCACAGCCAGAAAACTAGTTTTCAAAGATTTCTTTTTTCAATGTTGCTTTCAGAAGGGTGTTTTCAAAGCCTTTATAAAGTCCTGCCCTTTATAGAGTTCTATGCCTTCCTTCATCCCAGCCCAGCAGCTTTTTCTCCCTTCCAAACACCTTATCTTCTTAATATAATCAGGCACATTCAAACATTTTCTTAGGATAACAGTTTCTTGTTGATTTATGCATAATGCCCACAATGGAATCAGCAATCTTGTTAGTGGCAGAATGTGCCCAGTAAATGTGTAGCATGAAAATCATGCAAAATATTTGATGTCAAAATCGAAAGAAAAGATACCTTCCCTATGCAATTTTTTTTTGAAGTGAATGAAACTCATGTAAAATTTCATTTCTGGAGTGTACCATACCCCAAAATGAGAAGCTGTGATTTGACTTTTAACAAACACCACATTTATTTAAATGTGTTTTGTTTTAATCCTGCCTTTCTCTCAATACTAGGTTCCAAGGTAGCTTACAATACAATTAAGAAACAAATATAACTAAAAACATAATTAAGTTATAATATTAAAATGCAATTAAACAAATTATCATACCAAAACAACTGAATCAGGAATTTTAAATCAAGGGCCAAACAAAGCATAGAAGATGCAACTGAAAGCTGCTTCTTTAGCAGCTGGTTCATTGCCAAAAGCCAGTTTGAATAAAAAGGACTTAGCCTGCCAGGAAGGGAGTCCTGTGGAAGGGAGTCCAAAATGGTACATTGGCTTACTTCTATTTCTTAAGTAAAAAAACCAAACTATATTATATTTACCAAACGTCCTCTCTGATTATCAGAGCCAAAAAGAAATAGGGGGACCAACACTCTTCTACTAGGAGGCTTTAGACATAAAGCAATTTTCTGCCCTCCCCCCATTAGAGTCTGTGAAATGTTTCAATTATGGTGACATTAAACGCCTTTTCATGCTACACAGTTATAGTATTATGATTCCACTTAACTGCTATGGCTGCATCCTGTGTAATCCTGGGACCTCAGTTTGGGGAGACACTAGAGGAGTGCTCTGGCTGAGAATTCTAAATGCCCTCCCTAAAATGCAAATCCCAAGGTTCCATAGGATGCAGCTGGGACAATTAAAGTGGAATCATAGTGCTATAACTCTGTTGTGTGAAAGGGCCTTAAGAATGGATGGTGGACACACAAGTGCCTCATGTTTTCATTTCGTGCTTGTTCAAAAAGGGAAGATGCACAAGCTGCATGCGCATCTGAAATCTTCATGAATTTATCTTCAGGTATAAACAATAAACATCAATTATGACCTTAAAAGCTCATTCCAGAAGGCATTATTACTTTCTAGTTGAATGAAAAATTACTGACCTGACTACCATTACAGGGCACACCTGCATAATTTGACCAAAGTATTGAGAAGCCTCAATTTCTTTCTCCCTTTCCCCATACTCAAAGCAAACTACAGTATCTGCATTCAGAAGAGAAAATAATCATGCTTCCACCTCATATCCTTCTAAACATTTCTGTTATGTTTCATCCTTAGCTAGAAGACAGAGCTATAGTCAATCCAGAGTCCCAGCAGATGGCATTGTTGAGCAATTACACTTCTGACATCTGTATTGATTCTTAGCAGCTTTACACTTTGTTCACTTCTTTCTGGCATTCATCAAGGCAGACATACAAAACAGCACTACAGTCATACCAATTCCAATCAGTAAGCAGCACTGCCTCCCAACAAGTCTATGAAACTGATGAATAGCCCATTCTGCAACTGTACCTTTTTAGTTGGTAAAAGTTTTTCTACATTTTTTTTACAAGTTGCTAGGGTTTGCTGGATCCTCCCATAATACTGAAGCTTATCCATCAACTGGGCTTTTTTGAGTGGCTTGTAGAACTTTTCCAAATACAGGAAGCCCCCATTTATTCGACAGGTTAGGGATTGAAGCAGTTTCAGAAACCAGAATTAGTCAAAAAGCAGAGCCCATGTAGGGAACATGAGGGAACTACAGTGGCTCGCTTTGGACAGCCTGCACAGATCCGTTGGTGCCCACACCTACCACGTGGTGCTTGCGAAGTCTCTCAGTCAGCTTGGTGACTTTCCCCCCTCTCAGCTCACTTTGCAAGCAGCACGCGTATATGCGGTAGTCCCAAGCAAGCCTCTATAAGCAAGAACTGTTGAAAGAATGGATTCCTCATCAAATGAATGAAACTTGTTCTTAACTTGCAAGTGTTAAAAGAGCAAATAGTCAGATAACAAGCTATTGAAAAGCAGAGGCTTCCTGAATCTTTTCAAATCAGATGCCTCCAGTGGATACAAGTATTATTCTAAGGGCCAGAATTCTCATTGCAGGCAGATAAAATCTGTAGATAAAACTAAAGAATTTATCTGTATTATAGAATATTATAATAATAAAAAAGTTTGTGTGTCTGTTTGTGTCTGCTTTCTCCATAGCTACAAGACAGTGAAACTCAAGACACCTGAAATATGACACTAATATACCTGTTTTTAAAATGGATTAATTAAAATCTGGCTATATCCTGCACTACAATTGTAGGTCATTACAGGGCAGACTTCTTTAATCTTCCCTGACTAACAGGGAGAAACTTGCAGGAAGGCAAAAAACATTCATTTCTTCAGAGGGCCTGTTACCCTAAGAGGTGAGGGGTGCTTTAGAGCCCTATCCATGATGCCAAACTATTATTTGGGGGGATTATTAGCTCAAACAGAAGCCTGCAAGAGGAGGGTAACTTTGAAGATCTTTTCACCTACTGTTCTAACGGTAGAGAGCACTCCACTTAAAGTAAAACAAAGTATTTTTATTGGAAAATAGCACAGGGGATACACTAGCATACCACACATACACACTTAAGAACCACACAAGGCTATTGGAAAGAAAGGCAGGAGGTTGGATAGAAAAATCTGGGAAGATAGCGTTATAGTTACCAATCCTGAAGAGAAAAGTTCTGTGCAGTGAAGAAGCTCAGACTGGCGTCTGATGGTGGCACACAGAATCTGGCAGTGTCGATGTCTGCCTGTGGCACACTTTTCTATGGTCCAAGGACTAATATTTATAGCCTGAAGGAGTACTCTGGTAAAGACAAAGCCTGGATGGCTTTCCCACGGGAAAGACAAAGGAAACCAAAACTCAACTAATTGTGTTAATGGCTGGGAGATGAGAACTGATGGGTTTACAACAACCTTGCAAGACTGGACAGGAGGGGGGTATGAGATGAAATTTCCTTTGGGGTGGAGTTGGGAATAGTCACTTAATTGTTTGGCTGAATGACTCATTGCTGAGGTGCTGAAAAGGGGATTAGCATAAACCTCCTTAATGACTTTGATTACTAAGGGGCTTCCGCACAATTCTAATATGGGCTTCCTTACCATATTATTTCTAAGACACATCTCAGCTTGTTGTGACCTCTA
Organism: Gambelia wislizenii; assembly: GCA_030847615.1. Taxonomy (NCBI): domain Eukaryota; kingdom Metazoa; phylum Chordata; class Lepidosauria; order Squamata; family Crotaphytidae; genus Gambelia; species Gambelia wislizenii. The sequence goes on from JAUMIR010000001.1 coordinate 365,876,528, forward strand.
CCTGACTTCTTTTTGGTTCACCCCAGCCAACCTGACCCCCAAAAGTGTCCAATATTTCCAATTATGAGATATCGTAGTGAGGGGGTAGTGGGGCATGCTAACAGGCCTCTGAGGCGTACCACAGGGTTCCTGAACTCTTCAAACAATTAAGAAGAAGGAGGAATTCATGCTGACTGGTCTAATCAGGGGGAGTAAGCAAGGAGAAGGGACAAACAAGCACCAGGATGAAGAGAAAAACCAGTGAGGAAGAAAGGGAAAGGAGGGGAGAGAAAATGCAGAGGGAAAGAGAAAGTGTGTCAGGATAGGATAGGGATTAAGGAATTTCTACCCTTGCAAAACTGGATACTTCTCTAGTAATACTTACAGTGTTTTTTATAAATCCTAAATCTTGTAAGTGGCATAGTACTAATATCTCTGTACTGCAGATCAGGACAGAGGCTGCACTGAGGCTTGGCCAAGGCAACTAGCAAGCATCAGTTTTGCAGATGTACTAAATGCTTTCCTCCATGACAGAGCTTGGAAAAGTTACCTTTTAGACTACGATTCCTGGAATCCCCTAACCAGCATGAGGGACTTTCCAAGCTCTGTTCCTCAGCTAAACATGTATTCAGGTGTATTAATTAATAAAATTACATTCTCTTCCACAGTTATGTGAATGGGTCTTACCTTTAGCCCTACATTTTCTCAGTTCTCTATCTTGGATAAACCCAGCAAACATCTGAGATTCCATGAAGACCTCTAGAAAACGACGGATGCTCTTTGAAGCTACAGATTTACGGAAGGCCTCTCTCTGGAAGACTCTCTCAGCCTTTTCATTTTGAGTTAGGAAAAGGGAATAATGTCCAATTGTCTCCACAAAGAAACGGATGAAGACTTCTGATACTAATCCATTCAAGGTATTACATTCTGCAAGAAAGAAGAAACACTGTATAGCCAAAAATGTATAGCAAAATTGGATATGTATTTTCCTGATTCCTGTTTACCCTTGCAGTTGCATTTTCCAATAATCCCATAGAACCAATACTTCTGTTCATTAGGCTATAAGCCTTTTACTTAATTCATCCTATTAAGCTCAAGCCTTGTGCCCACATACTCTATTCTCACACTGCCCTTCCCTTTTTCCTTCCTGGCTTCCCACAACTGAAGGCTTCCTGCATCAATGAATGACTATAGTCTCCTGTTACATCTGAACTGGGAAAGCATGGATACCAGAATTAGAATAAACCAGGATCTTAAACCACAATTTTAAGCCAATTAGATGGATTCAGAGCCTGGCTTGTGCCTTTCTGGGTGAGACGAAAATGTAATTTATTAGTTCTGTGGGACTTGGGGAAACTACAGTTCACTAACACAGAAAGTCTTCAATAATAATCTGATTTTCAGACATACTGGACCAGTGAGATCTTCTATTTCTCACAGTATAAATAGTTTAATCAAGATAATCTGATACAAATACCAAACCATGCTCACACACTTTAAATGGTGATAATGACTTGATTCCCCCCACCCATTATTTCTGGAGAAAAGCCTAATAAATCCCTTTCATACCCCATTCACAGTAGAATTAGCTTGTTCATTAATAATATTAACCAATTTATTAAAAAGCCCTTTGAATTCCAAAAACCAAGAAAAAGCGTGTTTGATTAGAAACATTTGCAAGACTATATCAACAAATACATCATCAGTGCAGGTACCATTGCATTCTTTGCCATCAGGTATGCCACTAAATTGGAGGTGGGCAATTCCCAGGGTCAGGGAGGCCATGTTGGATGTCCTACCCCTGGAACTCACATTATTGAGGTTACTGCTGCCCCCACCAAATTTCAGCAGCTGCCATAGTTCTCCTCCAAACTCAGCAGCAACTGCATTGGTTTGCTATGGTGCAGGAGGGTGCCAGAGTACACTCCTGCACCATACAGCCCTGCCAATCTTCAGGAAAGAGTGTCCCTTTCACAAGTGAAGTGAAACCAAAGGATCCAGGGGGGGTTGGTGATACTGCCACTGATTCTGAGCAGTACGTTTGTCAATGGTTGTGGGAACATCACCACTTTGGGCTGCAAAAATTGCAACGCAATCAGAGGAAGCAATGGTAGCAGTGTCAAATGAAACCAGCACAAAAATGAGTGTGAGTTTTGCCCTCTCCTGCTCTAGATGAACATAAAAGATAGATGCTTTAGTCCTGCAAAGACTTACTTGGTGCAAATTGCACAATCCCACTGATATTCATGCAACAGATCACAGCAAAGTTTGGCATCCAGCTAGTCAGTGCCTAAGACATATTAAAGCAATTCTAAAGCCTTTTAAATATCTGAAGCTGGATAGGTATAGCCTGATATGATCATGTGCTTTCCTAGGGAAGCTGCAATGATTGAGATCAACACAGCAAACTCCTCTGAACCAAACACAGTTTCTTCCTCCCTTCCTTTGGGAATTGCAAAGCATCCAAGCTTGTAATTAAATTCTCATAGACTAACAAAATAAATTTGCCAAAAACATACTCATGGAAGTGGCTCTCCAGAATAGCTGGCCTAGAATTCTTACTTAATCAAATGATTAGTAATGTGTGATAATGTTTTGAAAAATAATATGTGTCATCATTAAATACTCCCATGAACTGTTTGCTGTTGTGAAATGCCTTTTTAATGTTGAAAAATATACTTACTGCAATAAAGTGATCCGTTTACACACAACATTCTTGTTTGCCTTTTTAGCTTCCAAGGACATGTTATTCCCTATTTTGCAAATACTTTCCTGTAAATACAATTTGTTCCCAATCTCTCTTACCCTCATCTGATTCACTGTCTGAATCCTGGTTTATTAAATCATTCTTTCTCTCTAGAGCCTGCTCCAGAGCTGCTTGCAGTTTCCTAGGCAAAAGTGTGTCTTCATCATCCATCTAAAAGAGAGAAAATAAAAACAGGACTTCAACCTTCCTTATATGCTTATTTCCAATTCTAATTTTAGACCTTAACATTTTAGAATGCTTAAAGATTTAATACCAATGCATATTGCAAATACAGTACGAAACACTTCTACGTCTTTCAGAATGTTTTGTTTCTGGATGCAGTTTTATAGCAATTTTAGTGAGAACAGAAAACAGATTCATAACAAACACTGGAAAGAATGCTCCACCACTGTCCTATAGGGCATTAACCCCAATCAGTCCACATGCTCCAGGCACAAAGAAAGGGATAGGGACAATCCACAGTTTCATAAGAGGAACTAAGTATTCAGCCATTACTAAGGTTCAGGATGCCTCTTTCAAGCCTCTTGCTCACTGCAGCTCCTTGATTTCCATGGCCCTCCATGTCCAAACATAGGAAAAATGGAGGGAAGCTGTTGCTTCGAAGTACTTCCATTGCAGGAAGGAAGGACAGTGAAGCAGGTGCTCTGAAAGGGATGACTGTACAAAACAGTGAAACTGGGTCTCTTAGGAGTAGGAGACCTGAGATCCATGAGCAGTATCTTTTCTAAGGCGAAAACCTCTCAAAGAATAGAACTTTCAACACTAGTGAAATCCAACCATGTGTAGCACAGCACACCCATAGCTATTAAATGGAAGTTCTATGTGACAGGCTTATAAAAATTCCATGACTGCTGCGCAGCTCAGCAGAGGTGCCCATGCATTAGAATGGAAAATGAACTGTGGAGAAGTGATAGCACCATGATTACTTACATGCAAGCAGCACAGTAATACACACAAGAGTGAATTATAAACAAATGGCTGTTCTCCTACGCTAGAAGAAACTCTTGCAAACAGAACAGTGGAACATCCTATGCAGCCTGAGGAGTGAATTCCACTCCAGGTGGGTTGTCAGCGGCCACACTCCAGTGGTGGGAAGGGCCAAAGTCAAAAGGGCAAGACTACAAAGAGCAGCATATTTTAGCTTAAATTCTTACTGCCAGTAACTAAGTCTTAGAAGATGTATATTAAACTTTTAGAATGGGAACATATACAAAAGCTGAGAAACAACCAAACACTGATGTCACTGGGAAGGGAGCATGGTCCAAGGGGGAAACCCAGAGGGCTAGATTCAGCTCCCAGGATTGGATTTGACCTCAGAGTTTGAGGCTCCCCACCCTTGCCCTATGGTATAAATTTGCCTGATGTCTCCAATATTCTCTACTCCTTCCATCACCACCAGTGCTGTCACCAGATTTTCTGATTCCCCGCTGATGAGGTAACTTCACAGTTGAGTCTTGCTGCTCATTTTGCAATGTGCAATGATGTGTTTGGCCATTTCAAAGTACTAAACAAAAAACATGCAGTACCTGTCTAATGAAACGATCAGATCCGAGGTTCACCATCAATGCCTAAAGAGAATTAACATCGAAAAGTTTTATATGGATGCCTGGAAACATTTCACCACTATTAGACTTTCTAGAAAGGGAAGCTCTAAACAAAGCTTTGCCTAACAATACACTTCCAATATATGATCCTGTGAACCCAAAGAGTTTGATTCTGCACCATGCATGCATTATTTAAAAAAAGGGATCATGATACTCCAGCGTGTGGAATGTCCTGCATTTTTACTTCCATAGAAGCTAAGCAGAATAAGGTGCTTAAAGATGAAAGCTGAAGGCAGTGACCTCAAAGCATGTTCTTCTGTTGACCCATGTGGTTTCTCCAAACAGCAATTCCCAGAGTCTGGTTGGTTCTAAATGCTCACCTCTCTGATAACTAATGAAGCTGTCTTTGTATATGTTACTAAGCATCTTAAAAGTAATATCATGTGAAACAGGTGAAAGGGTAAAAAACAGATGAAGGCCTACTTTGCACATCAACTCCATCTTCTTCTCCCTCTGCTTTCATGACACCTCAAAGGGGAACAGCACTATCAGGTGCCTGATCCCAATTTTCTGGACCAATAACAACTACCAATACAACAACAACTACTGCAGTTCTCAGAATGAGCTGGATTCATAGTAAATGGGGGGGAAAAGCAGAAGATGAATGAATTAGCTCAGAATCCAACTCCAAATAGAAAAGATGCTGGTGACATTTTGATCCAATTGTTCTCCATTCAACACAGTGCCAGTATGTCCTTCTAGAACAGATTGTGTATTTGGAAATAATATCACCCCTAAATTTTGTGGTCTATTTTAATTCTCATGTTAAATAGTAAAATACTGCACTGTTTGCTTCCTCATTGTCTCTTAGGAGAAAAGATATGTAAAACATAATAGCTAGCATTCAGTATCGCTGTTACAGATTCGTAACCTACTATAACTATGTAGTCATAATCATGGTTCTATTGCCACAATCATAAATGCCCTCCCAAACCTACTTTATCAGGGAGGAGGGTAGATATATCATCTTCCTGCACCCTGATCACCAGCTGAACAGACCTCCATCTCTTGATGCAGCTGTTGCCTGGTAAAGCACGTTGGGGTGGGGGAGTTGGGCCAGGAGACATTACTTAAGAGTACTTACACCTATGTAACTAAGTAGGTGATGTAGAATATGAGCCAATGTTTTACTTTTATAGTAGATTACGTGACTTCTTTGAAAAAGATCTGTACTCTTAACAGGGCCAAATGCAGGGAGGGAATTGCGAAGGTAAAACAGAGGAGACCATATACTACACTCATTTTCACTGGCAGGTCATGGACTGGCACCTCCCACAGAAACAGTGGGGGAGGTCCTCTCCCAGCTCAGTCCACAAGCTTCCCATGCCCACTCCTCATTCCTAGTGATGGCAAGTCTTCATCATGAGGCCTCATTCCCAGTTATAGTAAATCAGATAAAGATGGCTTGAAGTCAAGGAGTACCACTTGAGAGAGAATCAGCCAGTTCAGCCTTTCTCCGCCTTTTTACCCTGGTGGAACCCTTGAAACAATGTTCAGGTCTCAGGGAACCCCTGCCTAAAAATTATTATATCTACAGCTCAAAAAATGTTTTTTTCTTCAATCTCAATATCCCACGGAACCCCTAGCAACCTATGTGGAATCCTAGGGTTCCAGGAAACCCTGGTTGAGAAACCCTGATCTAGTTAATATCACTTCTCTTCCCTGTTCCCCAAATTCAGCAGTATTACATCCACTATAGGTTGGTTGTATGTGTATGTGAATGTGGATAAGGAAGGAGGAGGAATAAAACATCAGTATCCTTATCAGTATGTTGCAAGTAAAGATTCAGCTACAAAGATCTGGTGAAATTATTGTCAAATTCTCTCCTGAGAATTTCCCCAAGCATATAATGTATGATATTGGCTTTAATCTTACCTCCTCTACTGGTAGCTCCTTTAGTTTGGGCAGTGAGCTGGACAGCAATCCAACTAGAAATGGAGTAGGGCAGCACACAATGTCAATCATGGAAGAAGGGAGGACAGGGATGAAGGTGTGTTGCCAGGAGAAGGGGTACAGCAAAGCCACCACAGCATGAGAACAGCTGGAGAGGGTGCTGGGAAGGAAAGAATGGACAGTAGTGCATTATTTATTTATTTATTTTTAAAAATCCACTTATTTTTAATAAAAGTCAGGTAAGGGGCTTCATGATACATAGGAGTAGCACTTCTTCCTGTAGCACATAGTTAAATAATGGGATTCACTAGAGTCAATACGGACAGCTTTAAAGGAAGATTAAACAGTTTTGTGGTGGATAAATCTAACCAAGGCTATTAGTCAAGATGAGCATATATTAACTCCAGTATTGGAGGCAGAATGGCTCTGAATCCCAGTTGCTAGAGAACATAGGAAGGAAAGTGCAATGGTGCTCATGTCTTCTTTATGAGCTCTGCAAAGCATCTGGCTGGCCAGTGCAGGAATAGTATACAGTATTGGGCTAGATGGACCTTTAGATGATTCTTATGTTTATAGGGTCCACAGGGAGATTCTGCATCTTATCCTTAAAAGAGAAGATGAATGATCTTCATTTCCAGTGCAACACATAGAGGGGAAAGGTGCACGTCTCTCCCACAATGAGATGTGTATGCTCCAGAAGCAGAACAGCTCACACATCTCGATACATAATTCATGGGTTTTTTAAATGCAAAAAACACTTCCTATTCCCAATGTTCTCATGATATGTAATGGCATTCAGCCCAAGATCTGTCAAACACAATTGTTCTTGAGAGCACTAATAACAGAATTGGCACTTTTGTTCCTTTAACAGCTACCTACCACAATTGTTTTTGAGAGCACTAATAACAGAATTGGCACTTTTTTTCCTTCAGCAGCTACCTAGCAAGCAGTTATCCCCAACCTGAAGACACATGTGATGGGGGACCCATTGAATTTCTACTAACTACACAGGAATCCTGTCAAAGCCACTTGCCAAAGCAACCCTATGAAAAAGGCTATTATTAGCCTAACAGCCACTTTCATTCAAAAATTGTATGGCAGCTTTCTTTATAACCACTTTCAACCAGGCTCCTTGTTGTACATTTCTGCTTACATTTTCCACACCATATGTAAACCCTAAAAAAGCTATGTCCTTGTGCAGCATAGCAGTTTGGAAATGGAAAAACCAAAGCGCCTGACATCCTTGACCTTTGCCAAGTGCAAATCTGTTTGTTAGTACTCATTCTCGGGTTCCTCCATCCTGGCAGATGTAGCAGAATAATTACACTTTCCCTCATTTGCTGAGCACTTTTCAAACAATGGCATCCTTGCATTCAAAAATGTTTATTTATCTTTTGTGGGAAATTTCCTGCTAATACATTACTTTTAACTAGAGTGTTTTCTTAGTACACTCTTTTTCTGGAAGGATACAATAAAATGGCTTCTTCACCCAATCAGTTGTCAGGGAACAAAATGAAGAAAAACGCCTTTAAGAGCTGCCACTTCGACTTGTGGGACAACTGTTAGTCCCAACTCAAGTAGACCTGCTGAATCAATGAGACTAAGTAATTGCCTTAACTTCCATTCATTCAATGAGTCTACTGTAATTGGCATCAATCATTGGAATAAGCAAATCATGCTATCCCTCTTTTTTTCTCTTCCCAAGCTTCTGGTGACAAAATGTTGGGAATTTAACATCAGTGCAGCTGAGCAAACCAGTTATAATTCAAATTTGCCAAAGCCTATTTTTCATTCCAAAAAATTATGAACAATCGAGATCCCCCCCCCCATTCATAGTCAATCTACTGATGTGCAAGCCCACTTGGAGACCCTAGATGGCATCAAACATCTGCTTGGAGGCTTTTAGCCATCTCTCTAAGCAAAAGCTTTCTGAAAGATAACATGTGAAAAGATACAAGACTCCTTCCTTAGCAGGATGGTTCTGTAAAGACTGGGGACTAGAAGTAAGGCAAGATTCTGTGGGACAAGTAGGGAGCTGGGTATGTTTAGCCTGGAAAAAAGACGGTTAAGAGGCGATATGATAGCCCTGTTTAAGTATTTGAAGGGGTGTCATGTTGAGGATGGAGCAAGCTTGTTTTCTGCTGCTCCAGAGATTGGAACACGGACCAATGGATGCAAGCTCCAGGAACAGAGATTCCACCTCAACATTAGGAGGAACTTTTTGACAGTAAGAGCTGTTCGGCAGTGGAACGCACTCCCTCGGAGCGTGGTGGGGTCTCCTTCCTTGGAGGTCTTTAAACAGAGGCTGGATGGCCATCTGTCGGGGATGCTTTGATCGTGATTTCCTTCATGGCAGGGGGTTGGACTGGATGGCCCTCGTGGTCTCTTCCAACTCTGCAATTCTATGATTCTATAAGTTGGAAGGACCATGTTGCCATATTTAGTACTTACAGGGCACTTCCAAGCTTCTGATTTATGCAAAGAGCATATGCTTGTTGTGGAGCAAAATACTGGCATGCCAGGCACACCAACATGTGAGGTTAATTGTACCAAGTCTTGTATTGATCAAGTCCATTCAGCATAATGCACGGGGCAAGGTGGGAGATGGAAGGAGGCAACCCTTGGAAGCTGATGACTTCAACTACCCTTACAATGTCCTGCACAACTCCATCATCAATTCCAACAACTTCCAGACACTGTACATTAACTTAACCCAGAAAACGCAGCAACAGAACAAAGCAAGAGAAGAAAACCCCACAACATTCCACCATATTAGTACAGAGATATAAACTGTTGCTCCCTTCTGTAAAGCTTAGGATTACTTATGCTGTGATGAACTGGCTAACAAACTGAAACATAAACTACATAAGCAGTGTTCTTGGACAAGAAAGAGTACTGGTTTAACAATTGGGGTGTAAGCTGTTCTGAATGGGGTTGCTATCCCCTTGAAAAAGCAGCACTCGAATTCTCTGGTGCTGGCTGAGTGCTTTTGACCAACTTTGGCTAGTGTACTAACTGAATCTGTTCATATAGAAGAAAGGCTTGGTTTCAGTCATGCATGCCTTTTAGCTGCACATAGGCTGGACAACTGTACAGCATTTTTTGTGGGACTGCCTTTGAAAACAATTCAAAAAGACACCAGCTAGTGGCTGCTGACCAGGGCCAGTTTTATGGGGCATGTGCCTGTTTTTCAGTCCTACTAAACTGCTAGTTGTCACCCTTAAAGCCCTAAAAGATTTGGGGTGGGAACAGCTACAGGATCCTCTTCTCATGTAAGGTAACCGAGAGGGGGGCCCTTCTGTCTCCTGACTACACCCCAGGCACAGCATGTGAAAGGGCTTTCTCAATTATGGCAACTACATTCTTGGAAGATCTGCTCTCTCTTCTGCTCAAGTTTGGAAATTGCTTTTGTGAACTAAAACTCCCAGGGCCCATCTAAACGGTGAAAATACCTCTCATGGAATTTGCTGGGAATCCTAACTGTCTAAACGGATCCAGCACCAATCTACACTATTTGGAATGGGGTGCCAAAAGCAGCAAAAACAACAGGGTAAAAGCCTTTGCAGATTTCCCCATACTTTTTCAAAAATCGTGAGGGAGTGCATATTCCTGCTTGTCTGGACTATCAAACAACAAAAATTTTGAAGGGAAGCACAAAGTTGATTGGCCAGGGGAGAGCGGGGGTGGGGCTTGCTAGCAGGGCAAGCTCCCACTGCCACCATGTTGGATTTTCGCCTTAGTGATCACTCGCTAAGGCAATAAAACAGGATCAATATTTTCTGTTTTGCTGTCCTATAACATTGGAAAATCACTCTATCGCACCAGCACACCTTGAGATGAGATTAATAAAAATCATGGCAGCAAAGAACTAACATGAGTACATCATTCGCAGCTGCCATCAGGAATGCAAGGCTTATGGGGGCTTCCTAGGCCAGAAAAACCATTTGGACATGTTGCTGCTACTGCGAGATGCCAATACTATGAGGTACTTTGGATTCCCCCCCCTCATGTAGATGGACCCCCAGAATCACCCATTCATCACTGACTTGGTGATTCGGAGATCTGGAGTCTAAAATATAACTTCAAAGTTCTGCCCTCCCACGCCAGCTGGCATTTAGTTACCTCTGAAAACTTTAGGTAGGGCACTGTAAACTGTGCTGATTCTTCTTAATAGTTTGTCTGGATTTGCTATTCTTTTACTCCGCATTCCTTTATAAGATGAATAAGCTTCCTCCCTGTCATTCTCCTGGCAGGCAATACCTCTTTATTCAGGCAGGCCTCTGGTGATGAAACGTGCTTATTGCAGATGGGGTTTTTAACTTGGATGGGTGCTGTATTTCTCTTTTTACTGTGTATTTGTAATGTTTTTATTTATTTTATGTTTCAAATTGAAATTGTATTATTTTATTGTGAGTTGCCTTCAGTCCCATTTTGGGAAGAAAAAGTAAGATGTAAATTGAATACGTAAATTCATTTAATTTAATACATGTGTATTAAATCCCGCAATCCCTAATAGCATGTTAAGGGAATGTCCTTGGCCAAAGGAGCTTTCCCATCTATTTCAGTGTAAGGGGAGAACTGTCAAAGGAGCCCTACCACTGAAATGAATAGCACAGAAAGCTCTGGGCCAAAGGCAACTGACTTGCTTGACCTCGCCTGCACAAGGATTAATGCAAGCTCCTTATCAAACATTTCCCTTGTAGCAGTGCTGGACAACATGTAATGTATTTCACTGAATAGAATGTATCTGATTTTTTAAAAAGAAAAACAAACAATGATCAGATTCAGGGAAAGAAAAATGTGGGGCATGCTTCAGGCTTCCAAGTATAATTCTTTATCTTGCTTTTAATGAATGTGAAAGTCTCAAGTGTAACTGATCAACTCAATAAGCAAATGGAGCGGCTAATCTAAAAGGAGGAACACAAACATTCCTTTAGTGTTCAGCACATAATCTTTGTTTTCTATAGAATGCCTTTTTGTAACGTGTCCTCATCTTTAAGGAGGGACTGTGATGTAAATCGGCACCAACATCCTCTCTCTTGCGCAGTTCCCACACTTTAGGGAGCTTTCTGCTTTAGGCTTTTTCCCTCACTAGCTTTCCTTTGCCAATTGTCCAGTGCGCCCAGTCACTGGGAAACAGCTAGGTTTGACAAGAGGTCAGAGGCAGAGATCCATACATGACATTCTTTTGTGATTTGAGCTTCTGGAGAAGAAGCCATATTAGACTGCTTTAGCAAAACTAACAAACATTATCACCTTAAAGATTAACAGATTTAATGTGTCAAAAGCTTCCACCAAGGAGAAAGTGGGCTCTAGTCCATGGAGGTTTATGGCACAAAAGATCTGTGGATATAAGACACCCTGTTCTTTTATTTGGTTTCAGTGTGATGAGAAAATAAGTTAGCTATATTTAAACAATCCACTCTGAGTAGCTTTACAGGTAGTTTCATACAAATGCAGTGTGTTTAATCTTTGGGCACATCTACATGAAAGCCTTCTAAACTGTTAGCAGTGTATAGTCAGAACTTGGAAAAGTTACTTTGAGGGACTAAATTTCCAGAATCCCCCAGCAGTATGGCCAGGATTCTGGCAATTATAATCCACAAAAGTAACTTTTCTAAACTCTGGTACTAAACAAGTATAGGAAGAAGCCAAAAAAAATTCCCTTTTTGAACTGAAAACAAGGATCATGTCCAATAGTATAAAGACTATAAGGCAGGACACTTCACCCTCCATTAGCCTGACCCAATTTACCCTACCATTACACTTGCTTTGCTTCTATTGTAAATAGGGATTTTAGGTAGCAGATAGAGATGCCTCATATTGTGGAATAAACATCAAGATCAAGGCATGACTCAGCTTATATTTACAAATTGAGATGTGGCTGCAGCCTGAAATGCTGCTGTGCATCGCAGCTCTGTTTATGGTAAGAGCATTTTATTTATTTATTTATTTATTTATTTATTTGGAAGTTTGAGCCCACACTGAAATCTTAACTAGTCATCTCAGCAGGTCATCACAAGACAACTGCCACTTTGCAAACCACCACAGACCTTCCTAAAATGGATGGAACAGTGGGATATAAAATCATGGTCTGTGTTTGTGAACTGCTCCCACTGCCTCTTCACCACAAGCACATTTTGAACTCCAGTTGAAAATAAGTGGTTTCCAAGTAGGCTCAATCAGGGACACTAACAGAATTCAAACATAGGTCTTTCAGATGAAAATGCAAAGCACCACTATAAGCAAGAGTTTGTTTAGGTTGACAGGCCAAGGGAGATGCCAACTCAGATTATTATAATCCACAAACCGCTTAAACCGTAGTAACATGCTCTGAAGACAGTATAATTTTAAAAACATTGGTACACTGAAAACAGATAAAAGTACTACAATGTAGCTTTTCATTCTGGTCCCATGGTACAAAGAGACTAAAAGCTTGGGACCAATTTTACCCCCTTATTCCAAATAGAGAAATTGCATGCCATACATATTTTGTTACATTTCTTCCCTTAAAATATAAAAATAAGACCATGAGACATTGTTTCTATCCATGAAAAGAAAAACGCCTGTTCCAAAATGCTGAGTGAATAGCTGTGACCATGAGAAAAGTTCCCAAGATACAGAATATGTTAAAACATGCATTCAGGGAGAATAGCTATACTCAAGAGTCAAAAGAAGTGAATGCCCAGATTAAGAGCAAAACCACAGCAAAAGATGATGTGGCAGGATTTACAGGAAACTCAGATGCTAAAGAATATTTAAAGGATAATGTTTCAGACAGAGAAAACAAACAGGCTAGGAAGGTGACTTAAAACTAAACCAAAGCTGAAATATTTCACAACACTAAAGATTTCTAAGAGCAACTGTTTTCATGTGATAGTCTCACAACAAAAATACAGGCATTTGGTGCAGGGCACACACAGCAGCCACTGACAAACAGCCGAAAAGGAAGAACTGCATCACCAAGAAAAGAAGACACAAATTAACTTAAAATATGAAAATGCTAATTGACATGTATAGATATAAATTCAGATATAATTACTAAAATTTAAATGGCAATGCAATATATCTCACCACTGAAGGGAAGAGAATGAGCAGCTCAACTGTGTGCTAACACAGTGTTAACTGCTGATGAGCAAATTCAAAGCTGCTGTTTTCCCTTCTTCTTATTCCTTTACTTTAAACTGGATTTGAACTGGACAGCCCTCTCACACCTTCAAATAGAGCACTTCCCTTTAAACAGAGAACTGTCTTCTCCATACAGGAGGATAGCTGACTATCCTAAGGCCACACTTTATTTTCATTTAATCTGTTTGCTATATTTGCATCCTGCCTGTTGTCTGATGAGCTCCAGATGGTGCATAAGGCTCACCTCCTCCTCACTTTTATCCTCACAATAACCCTGTGAGGTAGGATAGGCTAAGAGAGAGAATGAATGGCCCAGGATCACCCACTGAGTTTTATGCCGAGTAAGCACTTGGACCTGGGTTTCCTTAGTCCCAGTAAAGCATTCTAACCACTACACCACACTTCCTTGAAGTTGCTGATTAGCACACCACCACTCAAATTTTGTTATAATGACATGTGTTACTGCACTAAATGTTTACTATAGCTGGGTGCCAGTTACACGACAGAAATTGTTGCGGTGCTTACCGTGACTTTGTGATTATGAATCCGTCCCTCGCTGTTTATACAATTTATGTCACTGATCTGGATATCCCGGGTGGTCCCGTGACTGATATTTACACGTCCAAAGTTCTGTGGGTTTTTTAGGTTGTTTTTTTTTTTTTTGGCTGTCAGTCAAGGATGCGATTACTCGTGTTTTCACAACCTTGGTGACGCACTTCGTTTAGAGTTCCACACCACGAGCGATGCTATTGGCTGGCTGGGGGGGGGAGAGGGGGCAGATGCTTGTGTTTCTACTATCTCTTTAAAATGTTAACCCTTTAAGCAGAGGCAAAAAGCATTTTGAAAGACCCAGACTGAGATCTTTCACACAGGGCTTTCCTTTTGAAATCAAGCCGAGTGAGGGGGAGGAGGCTTGGGTTTCCTTGCCCCTTTAAAATGTTAACCCTTACAGCAGAGATTTAGCAGCAGAGTTTAGGTTTCAAGCCAGCTACAGATAGGCGTTTTGAAAGATACAGTCACAGAGAGGGGGAATTAAAGGGTGTTCATTCGCTCAGAGGCTTGAATATTTTAATGTGCCCATTCAAACCCAGGGAGGTGATCAAGGTAGGGGATGAATGGGTGACCCTCTGCCCACCACGATCTCTCTGTAACATGCAGTAGAGGAAAAGGTAAAGCTAGAGGGTTTGCAGTGTAGAAATCCATTTAAAAAGGTGATTGAGTACACACACGCGCGCGTGCACACACACATCAACCTTTGTGCAGCTGGAAGGGATGCCTTTGTTTTCGGCTGGTGAGGCTGGATCTGTTGAACGGGTGACTGACCCCTCCTTTTCTGGTCGCTGATCTCTAAGCCCGCCCCCAGTCACCATTTCTGGTCATCCCCTAGTACCAAGATATTTTGTCCCAGGCTGTTTACATTTCCGATTTTCCAAATCCTCCAGGGACTTTTTTAAAAACCGGCACAAACCGCGGGACTGGAAGTCCCGCAGGTTGAGGGATAAAAGGTGGCCCCCCTTCCGAAAATCACGTACCCGACCCGATGTACGTGTAAACTGCCAGGGATCGACACGAATTCTTCCCGGGACATTTTCATCGTGTAAACAGCACCCTGGACAGGCACTGAAAGAGATACAATCCTCAGCCCTTAGACATAGTACAGGCTCATCAAGTGATGTGGTCTGCTTTAAAAGCCCCCTGTTTTCAATAGCCTCAAAGATACAAAATAATAGGTTTATGAGCTAGCCTGGTGTAGTGGTTTGGGTGTTGGATTAGGACTTTGGAGACCAGGGTTCAAATCCCCACTCAGCCATAAAAACCCACTGGGTGATCTCGGTCTAGTTTCTCAACCTTGAAAGGAAATGGCAAACCCCCTCTGAATAAATCTTGCCAGGAAAACCCCAGGTTAAATTCACCTTGGAAGGCATACAACAACAACAAGACATGCATGGCTGGTGAGCTGTTTTTGACTTGGTAAATGACAAATTGTGCAGGCCTGCTTTGAAGACCTGAGGGGTGGAGTTTCTGAAGGATTCTTTTCTTTCTCTCCTTTTTTCAGAAAGGGGAGGGAATATGAAAGAAGTAATGTCACATTCCACTCAGTGTTCCACTCAGTTCCATTCAAACAGGGAGGAAACGATGGGCATTGTCAGTCTGTGGTGTATATGGATGCAGCTACTGGGTCAGATTCATGGGGATTCTGCAAATTAAGCACTGAAACTGATACAACCATCAACAATAACATTTAGGCTTCAATCTTTTAGCCAGCAGCAGAAACGATGTGGTCCTTCAGATGCTGCTGGGCTGCAGCTCCCAGCATTCTTTGTCATTGGCTATGATGACTAGGGCTGCTGGGAATTGTAGTTCAACATTTGTAGGGCTGCATGATTTCCAGATTTTTTTTTTACACACCTGAGAATAAGTTACACTGAATTCAGTAGGACCTACTTCTCAATCACAACTTGGAACTAACTCATTATACAAAATGCCATTACTTGTGACAAACTACTTTTGGTGCTAAGGAGGCCATAGCATACAGTAATTCCTTTCTGGAAAGAATGCAAGAATGCACAGAGTCATATGTGTGGCTGGCAGGGGCAGTGTAGGCTCTTTCATCTGCTTCCCTATACATGGTGCCTGAGTGTGGGAAGGAAGTTCAGGAAGTGTTGACTTCATACCTCACTCTCATCCAGCATTACTGAATGGAATGGGAAAGAGAAGGAGCAGGGTCCCACAGGTTGTTTAATTTTTTAAAAAATAGATTAAATTCCCCACACAGCCACCTCATATAGTGAAGAAAATGTAGGAGCCTCTTTACTAAGAGACAACACCCACACACCCACACACACACCACAACTCAAATAAGAAAGAATGGAAATAGGAGTGCCTGGGAGCCAGCAGAGCTAAGTGACATAACAAATCACAGTTTGCTAGTCTCAAGCAAGTCATGCAATGACTCTTGAGCAGCAAAATTCCAATCTCTCTTCTAATTCTAAATGGATGGGGTTGCATTGCCCTGTTAAAGACATTTGCTGCTGCCTACCCAATCACTACAATAAGTTTGTTTATTTTTCTTTTAGAAATTAATCCTCCTCATCTGCAGTAGTGAATTGCTTTGATCAAGCTCTAAAACTGCACAGCAGGCCAAAGCACTCTTGCTTTCATTTGCATGCTGACTTGATTTCAGCAAGCGGCTTTGTGACAAACTGCAGAATACAAACAAGGCAGAATACAAACAAGGTTTAAAGGATAAAGCTAGAGAAGGGGCACAAAGTAAGAAGGAAGTGCATACCTTCCATATCACATCAGCTAATTATCAGCCATTCTCTTGTACAAAGCTGCTCTAACTATGGTTACAACATAAAGAATAACTCTTAACTCCTTCATCTTTTGACCAAGTATTTTTTCCCATGAACGCAAGCCAACATAAACCTCATGTTGAAAAGACATGAGTCATGTTTAAGGCTTTATCTCGTTGGGCACTGAGCACAAAAGAGCGAACAAAAATCAAATGTGTGGTGATACTTGGTGAGAAAATGTAGGCTTTGAAATATAATATTATTAATATTATTTTTTACTTTTTTTCCTAATCACCATATAGGTGAGATTCCCCAGTACTGTATATTCCAGCATATAAGATGACCTTTGAGCCCTCAAAAATAGACTCCAAAATCAAGGGTCGTCTTATATGCCGGATACACTTTGCTTCACCCCACCGTCTGAACTCCTGCCTCTTCGCTCCCTTGACAAACAGAGCGAAGAGGCAGGAGATCGGGCAGGGGGGTGAGGCAAAGTGCTTACAGTTCATTCGCCCCCCTCCTCTGCCTTCTCCCCCTTTGGGGAACAAACGAAGACAGAGGAGGGGGGTGAATGTTGCTGGAAAGCCCCCCCCCTCCAGCCACCCTTCCACCCTCCCCAAAGCCACGATTGGGCTCCCGATCACGGCTTCAGGGAGGCGGGTGGGTGGCTGGGAAGCCCCCTCCCTCCAGGCACCCTTCCACCCTCCCCAAAGCCCCCTCCCTCCAGCCCCCCCTTCCAGCCACCATTTATTGATAGTTCTTCAGGAGACCAGTGGACAAAGCATAGGCAGTTACAGCAACAGAACCACTTAACAATCTTTTCGAGATGTCTGATACTTTAAAACTAAAGAACACACGTAGCAATGGTAGAAAACAATACCAGGACACACCTAATCAAAAGAAGAGAACAAGTGGAATTCATAGTCAGCCAGCTAAACAGAGCCAAACTCTGAAATGTGAAAAGAAATTAAATCCAAGAAGACTCCAAGATAATTTTGAAACAGAAACAACCTGTGACATGTGCTGTGTAAATGAATATCAACTGCTAGAACATGGACAATCAGTGGCATGCAATGGCCATTGCAAATTCACTTTCTCCTCGGAAGCATTTCTGAGCTTCAAGTTTGATCATGATGCTATAATGAAAAGTCTTGATTTCTGATGCTTATTCATTTGCACAAGTCTGCCAGAGACGTGGTACAAGGCAGTTGAGTGGGTTTCTTAAATCCAGCCTTTATTCTTTCTCAGGTTTTAAAGCAATGCAGGGACCTAGTGATGGGCTGGAAGGTTTGTTTTCATTGGAATATGGGAACAGGACCACACAGCATTGCGGGGTGAGTGGTTGGGAAGCCCCCCCCTTCCAGCCACCCTTCCACCCATCCCTTCCGTCTTCATTCCCTTTGCAAAGGGAATGAAGACGGAGGGAATGGGCAGTGGTGGAGGCAAACCGGGGTCGTTCGTCCCCCTCCTCTGCCTTCACCCCCTTTGGGGAGCAACCGAAGGTGGAAGAGGGGGCAAATGTTGTGGCTGGCTGGCTGGGAGAGCCCTGCCAGCTGATCCTGTTCGCTTTCCCAACTCACGAGGAGATCCTTGTGAGTTGGGAAACAAAGAGGATGAGCTGGCAAAGCTCCCCCAGCCAGTCAGCCAGCCAGCCAAATTGTGGGGGTGGTCTTATATGGCGAATATATGCCGAACCCTAGATTTTTAGTTGAAAATTGGGGGGGTCATCTTATATGCCCAGTCGTCTTATATGCCAGAATATACGGTAGGTTACATATGGTGTTAAAGCTGATCTGAACAGTTTTCCATCACTGACCTGCAAAGAGACTTAAACAGTAACAAAGTCTTTACATGGGGCAGTCTGGGAATAATTCATAAAGCAATTATTGGCTATTACTATTGTTCCTGTGTGCCTTCAGGTCAATTCTGCCTTAAGGTGACCCTAAGGCAAACCTATCAAAGGGTTTTCTTGGCAGAACTTGTTCAGATGGGATTTGCCTTTGTCTTCTTCTGAGGCTGAGAAAGTGTGACTTGCCGAAGGTCACCCAGTGGGTTTCCATGGCAGAGCGGAGATTCAAACCCTGGTTTCCAGAGCCATAGTCCAATGCTCAAACCACTACACCATGCTGAGTCTCCTTGCCAGTTCCTTTATCAGAAAGTCCATTGTGACAAACACAGAAGTACAGCAATCTAATCACATCCCCCCACCCCCACCCCAAAATTATGGAGAATTCCCCACTATGGCTAAGTAATGACAAAAGGGAGCAGAATCCAATTTTGAACAGTGGCTCCCAAATATGAACCACTAATGTCATCAGCCTGCAGGACCTCCTGATTGCTTCTGTGCAGGTAAAGCACCCTGGCACCAAACTGTTAATCATCAGTGATTGCAGCTAATTACCTAGGAATGTAGGCTACTCTCTTATAATGAGTGAGATCACTGGTCCTTCTTGCTCAGTAACTGTAAAGGGACTGGTAGAGGTTCTGCAGGGTTTCAAATGGAAGCCTTTCCCATTCCTAGCTGGGGATGCCAGGAACTGAACCTGGAATATGTATATAAAGCATGTGCTGTACCACAAAGCTCTTGTTGCACCCCATCCCACCCCATTCACCATTGGTGCACTTGAAGTTCAGTAAATCTCCCACAAGGGCTTCTATGAAAATTATCGTGTAGCAATTAATGGCATCCTTCCTACTAAAATGCTTCACACAAAGATGGCCTCAGAATGCAGTCACCTCAGAGAAATGGAACACAATCAACTGACAGATCAAATTCTCTGTGGCCCAATAAATGTTCCAGCACAAGCAGCTTATGGCAAGTGCTATTGATGCTAGCCCAAAAACCTTAATAAATTATTTCTGTTTATTGCTTTCTTGGCTTGCAAGGAAAAAGAAGAGTATACATCATTAATCTTGCAAAAAAGTCTCACTTTGAGGTTGCTTTTTTGAATTAATTCTAGTTTATTTCCTCCCTGCAGAAAATCTGCAGGTGGTCATTCAGCTGCTAAGTGCCATCTAGTTTCCCTGCACACCCCAATACAGAGAGAGATTTAGCACATCACTTGTAGGGAAACTGAATTTTTCTAGCATCCAGATTGCAATATTTATTTGTTGAGACAATGATCTTCCTCTGCAAGATACTATGGCCATTCTAATTGTGAGTACAGTCTGGCATTTGTCTAAGGGCAAATACCATATCTGTAGTACTCCTCTTGGCTCTGAAGCCACATTGGCTTTCAGGAAGAAGTTCTTCTGCAATGGCAGGAACTAATCTGTTCAGGAGTATCCTTGCAAGGATTTTTCCAGCAAGTGTTATGCCTCGATAGTTTGAGCAATCGGATTTTGCTCCTTTAGAGAAACGACAACACAGAAAGAATCATAACCCGGAAACATCACCCAAGGAGACCTTCTGCTGTGCTTTCTGCAACCGGACTTGTTTATCTTGGATTGGCCTTCTCAGTCATCACCGCACTTGCAGAAAGCACAGTATGTGTCCTTCCTGAATCTTTGTTTGCGAAGAAGAGCCAGAGAGAGACAGTTTGGCATGTGGTTGCACAAATGTCATATTATGAACACTTATTAACTCATTCCAGCCTCATGCCTGTTCCAATTTGTGTTCTTAAAATTTGTGTGTGTGTTAAAGAAAGTATTTAGAGTCCAGCAACTCACTACTATAGATTTTCCTTGGTTTTTTTCCGAGCTGTGAGGCCGTGTTCTGGAATAGTTTCTTTCTGACGTTTCACCTGCATCTGTGGCTGACATCTTCAGAGAATGGTTGGGTAGGTGTGTGTGTGTAGTTTATATAAACTCCAAACACACACCTACCCAACCATTCTCTGAAGATGCCAGCCACAGATGCAGGTGAAACGTCAGAAAGAAACTATTCCAGAACACGGCCTCACAGCTCGGAAAAAAACCCAAGGAAAATCTATGGATGCTGGCCGTGAAAGCCTTTGACTTCACAACTCACTACTGCTTTGCCACTGGAGGAAGAAGCATTAATCCAGAGTTTTAGAACGTTGTTGTTGTTATCTCTATTTATACTCTATTTTTTCCACAAATTGGAACTGAAGGCAGTTTGAAATTAAATGCGAGTAGGCAATTTTCCACAGCAGTGGTGTCACACTATTTTGTGAAGCTTTGGGCACCTCTAAACTGGCGGTGTAATCTGGGGCCAGTCTGGAGCATTATGCTCTGGAGCTGCCCCAGACTGACATGATGCTGGATACACATGATGCATGGATCCATTACGAAGCCATGCCATAATCCAGACAGGCTGCTGGCCTGTCCCCCTCAGTATTGCCATCGCCATCTCACCTGCCGGCCAAGAACGCGACCCCCCCCCCTTGTTAGATTTTCCTTGGGGGGTTTTTTGGGTTGTGAGGTCATATTCTGGAATAGTTTTGGAATAGTGTTCTGGAAAACTATTCTGGAATAGTGTTCTGGAAAACTATTTCAGAACATGGCCTCACAGGCTGAAAAAAAACCCAAGGAAAATCTATGGATGCTGGCCGTGAAAGCCTCCAACCCCTCCTTGTTGCTCATATGGTGCGGCACCCCATTCTGACCTCAGCAGCAGTGATGGTCAGAATCTGTAGAGAGCTGCTTGGCTGGCGGGTGAGTGGCGGTGGTGGCATTGAACTGGACAGGCCAGCGTGGCTGATTAGGTGGGTCTGTCAACATGTGGACAGCTGAGTCACCTTGGATCTAGACCAATCCAGCTGTCCACATGTCCAAAATGCAAGGGCCACTCTGGAGTTCTGGAGCAACTTGCGATTACTGCTAAACTAGATTAATGGCTAAAAGGAGAGGATTTGCTATGTGCGTTGTGTGGACAAATCACACCGGATCTGGGATAAGTGCACATTTTATCCTTGGTGTAGACAAGCCCATGGTCTTTGCTGCATTGGGCTCTCTGTACTGCCCTTTACAGTTCCAGAGCAAACATCACTGACATAAAAAAAAAAGAGAGAGAGAAAAAGTAAAATAATTGGGAAGCAGGGATAACTTCACCCACCCACTGTGTAAGAATAGTGTACTGTACTCTCAGAGGCGGATGAGTGTAGTATGAATGTCCCCAGAAAAGTATTAAGTGGACTCAGTAAGAGGTTTGCTATTTTTATCATATTTCTAGTCAACATAGTAAATCTTAATAGCAGTGCATCTCCAGAATAGAGAGATAGCTGAATGAGCCAGGTCACCCAAGCAAAAATGTGTGGGGCTTTAGCTATTCTGATACTTTTCTGAAGCTGAAAGATGTATTCCCCTCTTCTCTCATCTATAAATATGTTCCATAACATCAACCAAGCAATATAGCAAATGTCACAACCGAAACAACTTAAGTCTTACTCTTTAGGTTGGCAGTGGTCAACTTGTGGTCCAATAGTTCTGGTACAATGGTAAGGACCATCAAACTTTGTTAGTTTATTAACTAACTAGTTTTTCAAGTTATTGAAAAGTAGTTGAGGGAAGCCTAACATAAAAACATTTCCTTTTTTAAAAAATAGAAGAAGGCACGATTACTGGAAGTCTATTAAATGTGCCTTAATGAAAATCTATACATTTGTTAGCATCTTTGTAAGCTGTTTCATACCACCAGATATTGTGGTCTTTCAGAGTCATTTCATCCATGAAGTTCTTCATTGGCTTACCTGAGTTTATCTGCTATGAAGATCACTCGTCGTTCCAGTAAGAGGGAAGCAAAGATTCTGATAATCTGTCGAATACTCAGACACTTGAAGAGACACTCAAAATCCACATGTTCCAGACGAGAGTCCATTGGCCGCCGAAGCTCTATCACCTGAATGTATTCCACAAACATAAGTCATGCTTCAACTGGACTGGCTTTCATGTGGATGCTAGGCTGATTTGCGGTTGATTATTATGTGTCTTTAAAACCAAGAAAAATCTTTTCCAGAGCATCTTCTTCACTTAGGTGCCTTGAGAATTAACATCACATCTTGTAGCACCTTTCGTATGGCCACTTAGCATGTTGCTTTGTGCAACATACTATACATTTATGTTCAATTCAGAGGAATACCAGGGTGGGCAAAGTGCAGCCCTGGATCCTGCATGCCACCATCTTAGGCTCTTTTTGTCACTCTTGACCCCTCCAGACTCAACCAACCACTCTCTCTCTCTGCCTCCTTCCTAAAAGGGGAAGGGCCAAACTGTCTCTGCTGGATGCCCATAGGAACAGTAATGTACCTTTTAAATAGGTTGCAAGGGACCTGCAGTATTAAACATAAAAAAAATACGGTACTCATTTTTCAAAACAGAAGTGGACTTTTAGCCACTTCTGTGTTTGGGATGGTGGTGGCATTTTTGGGTGGTCCCTGCAGCCCAGAGATGATCCTGGGATAGAAAACTGGCCCTAGGCCTACCACAGTTGTCCACCCTGAATGTACGTAATATTACGTGCATAGTAGTGTGTATTTTTCCTTAACCAGTCTTGGCATGAATCTGATATATGAACTGGCTTATGAAGCTGAATTCACAAGATGAAACAGACATTTACTTCATGGTTTATACATTACAACATAAGAATTAGCTCACATCTTACTAATCCAGGTATTATCTCTTGCTTAGCTAGCTTGGTTTCTATGACAAAAGAGCTCTCTCTTTGAATGAGATAGACACATGGTTCAGAGTTCCTGTAGCTTTTTAATGACCAAATATAGTCAGAAGTACAAAATATTATAGAGTACAGAACTATCTAAGCACTAGTGACAACTTCTAATTCCATCCTTCTTGCCTTGTGTGATTTCAGCCTTCCTGGTTTAACAATGAAGGAAGATTAGTGAAGGGAAAAACACCTTGAGACTGACTGCTGGATTGCTAGCCTTCTGCTAAAGCCTGTCAATGTCATAATTTTTACAGATAAAACCAAGAGGCCTTGAAGTAGTGGCAAACTGTTAAGCAAATATAAATTACATTTTCAAATGTGCTTTCTCTCTTGTATTATCTCTCTTCCCGCCCACCCCCAGAGAGAGAGAGAGAGATTGAGAGATTGAGAGAGAGAGAGAGAGAGAGAGAGAGAGAGAGAGAGAGAGAGAGAGAGAGAGAGGTAAACTGTCTACTTGAAATAGTTTACAAATGGAAATTACCATTATACTAAAAAAAAAAAAAAAACAGTTACAAGACCATTATCTTCAGAGTTGTAATAGCTCTCTGAGATCTACTTTCTGTCTACTTTTGTTTACTGTTTGCCAGGGCAGTTGTGTTTGGTAGGGTTTTACTTCATGGCTTAACATTTCTTTTTACCTCATTTCCAGCTCCAGGCAAGAAAGTCTTGACTTTAATGGTCTTTCCAGGTGCAGGGAAAGGAGACTCCATCAGACTTCGCATAAATGGATAAACCAGGGCAGCAGATATTCCCCTCCTCCTTTCAACTTCATCCAGTATCTGATCCATCACAGCCGAATGTGAAAGAGAAGAGAGATATCATAGACAGCATTATAGGCAAAGAGAACCTTTTGTCTGTCAAGAGGTTTGTCTACACTAGTGAAAAATCCTGAATCCTTCCCACCCCCGCCAAATCCAGCCTGATTAATCCACATGACGTGTGGCCTTTTCCCTGAATTTGTTGCAACAGCGATGCATGATGTATGATCCTATTCACACTATACTCGGGGAACACCCCCTTAATCCATGTTTTAGAAAACTCACAGTTTTCTCTGGAGTTTGCTGGGAACTCCAGAGAAAACTGCTACGTGAACAATCCATCTGCACTCAATCTGGGGGGTGGGAAGGAGAAGAAGGATAAGTGCTGTCTGAGGCGCTGCCATCCCCCCCCCCCCTTGGCACCACTTCTCATTCCAAAGGTACAGCCCCAGTGATAGTCGCTCTCTCTGAGGTCAAAATGCCTGGCAAGCCCTGCCGTTGCTAGGCTAGCCACCCATTCTGACTTCAGAGAGAGTGAGTACCGCTAGGGCTTTGCTTTTCCAGCACACAATTACCCTTCCAAGCTCTGGGAAAATCAAAGCACCAGCGGTAGCCGCTCTCTCTTAAGCCAGAATGGGTGGCCCAGCCCGCCATTGCAAGGTCAGTCATCTGTTATGCCTTCAGAGAAGGTGACTACTGCTGGGGCTTTGCTTTTCCCAGAGCTCAGAATCTAGCATGAGGGGCGATTGTGCACTGGAAAATCCAAGCCCCAGTGGTAGTTTTTTTAAAAAAATGTTCAATTCACAAATTTTTGAGATAAGCTTGAAGTCATTGCAATAACTACCTTTTTAGTTTCAGAACTTTTTAAAAAAGAAATAAGCAGAACAGGAAGTCCCTGAAGCAAATCCCTCTGAAACGTAATTATTTCACTCCTGAATTTAAACAAATTACTTCTTTCTATATTCTCTTGGTCAATGTGTAGCCTAATGCAAACAACACTCCCAGGATTTGGCTTACACCATCACACCTTCTGTCCATGTCATAAATCAGGCTTTGTATTTCCTGAATTGCAGCCTAACAGCCATTTTCTCAGCTGATCCAAATAACTAATTTCAACTGATTTCCTTGGGAAACATTTCTAAGATGGACTGGTAGGTCCTAAAACCAGTCAATGCAACAGTACATACATAGCATTTTTACTGTGCAAAAAAAAAAAAAAAAAAAAAGTCTTAAAAAACCCATATCCCTTTTATTTGCACAACATCACTGTTTTCTTGGAGGGTGGGCACAATCTGGAAATAATGATTTGCCCAAAACTGAGGAACTATAAGCTTGGAGATACTGCACATACTTTGTAGGTCCAGTCCCTGGCGTCTCCCACTAAAAGAACAGATGCTGGGGAAGATTTCACCATAAGGCCATTGAGAGTTGCTGCCAGTCAGAATAAATAAAACTGAGCTCAATGGCCAAATAATCTTCCTGTATAACTTCTGTCAAGACCAGAGCTGAGAAAAGTCTCTTTTGGGGGGGGCTAGAGCTCCCAGAATCTCTCAGCTAGCATAAGCACTGGGGGATTCTGGAAACTGCAATCCAAAAGAGTAACTTTTCCACGCTCTAGTTCAGACTATTTTAGTTGTCTCTCCACTGTGGCACAAGGATAAATTTCCCGAGAAAACCCTCTCACACACATTCCATTCAACAAACCATAACAGACTAAAAATGCTATCAAAATGAAGTGCAAGTCCTACAGTCATTCAGGCATAGGCAGCAACAGCAGAAACAGTTCAAATTCCCTTCCAGTAAGCAAATTGTATCTTGAAAGCTTCTTTATATTTCACAGCTCTTGTATAAGGAGAACGTCTATAGGACAGTACACAAAGGTCCAGTTTGCTGAGATTCTGTCAAAATGCCAGGCTTTGTTTCTGTTGTTTCATTAGCCTGAGTAAGCTGTTCATTGTTAAGTTGCTTATTGTTCCCATTAACTTCTGCGTAGGAAACATTAATCATTTATGAAAACTGGTCCGTATTTGATTTATCTTTGATGTTGAACCAACATAAGAAGCAGCCTTATGCTGTCAGCTCATGGCTACGTACCACAGGTCCAGTCAATATGCGAATCCCTCCCCCCATTCAGGGCCTAACTCATTCCTGGTTTTGAATTTGCCATAGTGTCAGCTGCAAAAACTAACCTTTTCCTCTCTTATTTTTACTTTAAACAACCCACATGCAGCACGTGCGTCTTTCTTTGGGGGCTAACAGCACTCCCAGAAGGCTTGTAAGCCAACCATACATACACTCTGTATACCTTGCTTCTAGTAAAAACAGCATTCCTGAGAGGCTTGGAAAGAAGGAGCATGTACTGCACACAGCTTGTTTTAAAGGGGGGGGGGATTGTTTTGCTACTGCCACAAGCAAATTCAGAACCAATGACTCAGTATAGTCCCAGTGGATTGTGTGTGTGTGAATTTGAATCCTGGGCCCAAAGATGTTGCCTGCACTAGTACTGCTCTAACCAGCAACTCTTCCCTAGCAAAGATCTTTCTTAGCCTTGCTACATGATATGCATTAATATGGGTGAGTCTAAGAGAAGCATGAACCTGGGACTTTCAGTATGCAAAAGAAAGAGGAGGAGGAGGAGGACTCTGTGGCCATTCCTTTTTCTGCATTTATTTAGGCAAATCCTGTTAATTGCATCTTTAATTTGTGTGCAAGAGAGCGAGAGCGAGAGAGAGACAGCCTAACAGATCTCACATATGCAATGATCTTGAATATAGAATTATCTTTTCCCAGTGGATGTCTGTGCATAGTGAACTTTCCATACTCTCGTCTCAATATTTTAGCTCTGCAGTGGCAGTATGTGGAACAGGCCCTGGAAACAAAAGGAGACACAATATGGAATGGGAGAATTCCAAGTCTGACATCATTATTTTGGGTGTGCAGATACTACATGTTGCACTGGCCATAAAACAATCTCTCTTGGAGATTAATGGAAGGGGAACATGGAGGCAGTATAGACTATGAGGATTAGATATGCAATGGATGAAGATCCAAACATCAGGAAAAGGAAGTCTGTGCAGGCATTCTCCATATCTGGCAATAAACAGATAGTGGGCTAGTGTTATTCTGGCCCATCATCTCAAGGCTTATGTGCCAAGAATTACAGCTCAGCCAAAAGTACCTTTTAAAAAAACAATAGAGAAAGTACAGGAGAGAGAGAGCACACTCCAATATTGACAGACACAGATGTTTTTCCAATCTAGATGCTATTTCATACACAGAAGTAATAATGCATTCTTTGATAAAAACCAATAACAGAGATGAGCTGTCCAACATAGTAATTCTGAAATACTGTTATCACCTATCAAGCAAAGAATCTCCCTTCTTGATTTATTAGGTGGAAAGGTTCTCTATGAATAGAAAACACAAAATCAATGCAAAAAGAACAGCTTACCTTGGAAAATAAGTCAAAGCAACCCAGGCGGCTGATGACACAATATACTTCAGGTAGGCGCGGACCTTTTCCACTTGGCTGACAACAATTAAATGTATATATTTTTAAGGGGGAAAAAAGAGGTTTGAATTGCCATTTATTGATATAGTTATACTTTTGGCCAAAATGCTAAATATTTATCTTTCCTTTCTTCACCCAGTGAGTCACTCCTGGGAAATTAACTTATTCATTTTCTTAAGGCATGAAATACAAGGCATAAGGAATGCTTATCCACTCTAGTGATCACTGTCCAATGGACACATACACTCCAGCATCGTGCCAAGGCAGTGTTTTAAAAAGGACACTTAATTTTAATTTCTGCAGTTCATACCTTTCTTTTTACCATAGTATATGAAATGAAGCCACCAGTGCCATATATGAAGAAAGCAGGGAATAAGAGCTCCAGTGTTCAATGTTACTACCACGATGCAGACTGTGATTGAAACTGCCACCACATACCTTCCCTAATGAATTTGCACACTGAGTCCCTTATGTATCTGGGCCCATGATGTGGCTCTTGTACAACTAGAAAACAACTAGGAAAGACTGATCCCAGGAAACAAGACCTATCCTGGGAAATGAGTCATGACTCAAACCGGTTGACCTCATCTTTACTGTTCTGCAGAATTTATGTAGACATTCCCTCATTATGTGTGTAAAATGGCAGAAGGATGTGCCCCAGGCTCCTGTTAATCTCATAGGCTTCTGTGAAGAAGAGTGGGATATAAATCTAATCAAATAATTTTTTGCTGATGATAGCCATGATCCAATGGGGTTGTTCCAGAGATGGAACTGCTTCTGTCAGCAATACCAGGAAAGGAGCAGTTTCTTTTGCCTCTGAAGCTGCCTGTACACTCCCAAAATGGACTCTGGGGGCTAGGAAACCCACTGGAAACCCTCAGGCACTGTGGGAGACTACAGATAGCAGACAAGGAAGTTCAACCATGCTAGCGGGCATCTTCTAGCGCTGTATATCAAGAGCAAAAACGGTCCCTGAAGTAACAGTTTTGAGTACCAAAGGTAAGGTATTTATCTCAGCTTCTAATTAAATCAAGAAGACTGTGATGTTTTAAAAAACAAATGGTTATTAATCCCTTTGTTCAAAATGTCTTCTTCAGTGAATACTTTGGTGATCAAACTGCACACAACTGAAGGGAAACAGGTGATTAATGTTCTAATCTGAGGATCACTGGATTGGTCAGCAGGTGCATGTGCTCCTGCAGTGAAAAAAAAATCATGAATAAACTTAATGGAGTTAAGTGAACACAGATGAGTCTATTTTTGGAACAAGACCTGCTGCTCAACAGACGTCAGATTTCTGAAAAAGCAGAATCTTTCTTTGTCCATATTAGGTATAAAACGCCTTCTCAAAGCATCAAGTGATTATATCTAGCATGTGGGATTTGGGTTAAAATCATTGTGTCAAATCTGCAGGAATGCTGTAGCCATGCCAGGCATCCTGGACAGCTACCAGCTAAGAGCTCTTTTGCTGAGTGCCAGTAAAAACACTGCATTCCTAGGTCATATATAATAGCAGGAACAATAACTGCTCACAGTTTAGTCAAAGGCCCTGGACTCATGAAACATTACTCCTGGTGCTTTTTTAAAAAAAAGATTAAAAACATTTTAAGGCTACAATGCCACTGAGTTTAAAAATAATGACGACGCATCTCTTGCTTTATGGCATCTATGTCAATTCTTATCCTCTTCTCAATAACTGTGACATTACCCACCCTGCTTACAAATTACTCATAAGGAAGGGAGCACTTCAGATCTTGAAAGTTTCTGACTGGATGAAATCTGTGTTTCTATCAACAATGCCACTTCCTGTGGGGATTGGAATGGGATGCTAATCTACCTGACTTTTCAGTCCCCTTCCAAAATTGTGATTCTGAAAAAGCCCCAAACGTTTCAGTGTCCACCCTTTCTCAGACATTTCCTCTCTAACAAAGCTTTCTGTTTACAACTGCCATTGTACAGAGTTAAAAATGCTGGAAATGACTGCTCGAATTTTCAAATGGTTTTGTATTTTTATATTTATAGCATATTTGCATGATTTTATGTAATGGCTCAAGATCATTGTCAATTTGCACACACGTTGTGGGTGTTTTTGTTTAAGTGAAGAGGGGCTTCAAAAGTGGAAACTTCTGCTCCTCCAAAATAAAGTTCTCTTTATTCACATGTGCATTTCCCTTTCATGCATAATTTGTTTGAACCAACACTGTCAGTGCTGTGGTGCAAGTACAGTGAAAACCCTCTCCAATGATGTTAGCATTGCAGCATTCAACAACAATCTTCTGTTCTGTCCTTCTATCATTCCTAGTACCTGCTATTTTTAATTAATTATCATCATCACTGTTTCAAAGACAGAACTACTACTCTGGCTCCTTGATTCATATTACAGCAATACAACCAGCCCTGATTCAGCATGATGTTAATCCATATCCAGGACCAGATTGAGACTGCTGCATGTATGTAGGTGGACAAAGGGCAGAAAATCTCTGCTTCTAGCATCTGGCATTGTATGTGCAAGACCTGGCTCTTATCAAGGGATCCATAGGTGCAGAGGTAGAGCTGGATGGTTGTTCTACATTCATCAACCCCGCTGTGATTCAATCTAATTCTCCCTTCTTGGTTTTCCTTCAATAAGATGTCATCAGCATTGAATGAGATGACAGTACTTCATATACCTTGGGAAAGAAAGGTGGGGGCTCCTGTTCACAATTTACATCAGCCCTGTGAGCATGTGAGCTCATGTGCTCACAGCAAATGTGGTTCTCTTGCCAAACTATAATTAACACCCCTGTCTTACATAATTTGGACAGCAGGATTGTTTTTTAAGATCCAGTTGGGTATGTTCTACTTATCGCTAGCCCCTGACCCAAATGCAGCAGGATATCTCACCCTACTACTATGAGATGAACCCCTTGCCTCCTCACACCATGCCAATGGTAATTCTTGTCCTTCTTTTGTGTGTGTGTGTGTGTATTAGTTTGTGTGTTTTATCTATTTAAAATACGTTTGTGTTAATAATTTTTTTCAAAAATTCCTATCCTTCTAAAAGGAAAATGTAGCCACATTGACCCATTTTTTTTTTTTACAAAACTCCATAAAATTGGGAACGCAATCTTATCAGAGTTTCCAGCCATACAGACCTCTATAGCCTCCTGAATGCAGTTACATTTGCCTTCATACCTGCCTAATGAAAAAAGGAAGTCTCAGCTGGAAGGGGCAGGAACACAACATACATCCTCATTCCCCTCCAGGGATACAATAATCCAGATGTCTGAATAGCACTTACACTTGTACAGTAAACCATTTCAGTAAAACAGAATATGCTATAGTGGGACTACCATGAGGACAGATAATCAACTGTCACTAGCATCAGCAGCTCTCATGATAACAATTAGTCTTCCTTCTGGAAAGCTTTCCTCTGGAAATGCTTCATCTTCTCTGGTAAGCTTTTTGTCCTAAAATGCCTGAAGTTGGGGGGAGGGTTTGGGATTTTATTTTCCAAGTAGAAGGTGAGGCAAGCAAAATCAGGGAGGAATAAAAACTAGGCTTACAATGATAATAACTACAATGAAAGATTAAAATAAAATTCTTTCACAGAGAAAGCCCTGCAAGACCATATATGCTCCTGTAAGACCATATGTGCTTGTTACATGAGGGAGACACCAAAGATCACTTCTGACAATGGGGTTCACTGGACCATAAAACTGGAAGGGATC
The DNA here is from genome assembly GCA_030847615.1 of Gambelia wislizenii. Taxonomy (NCBI): domain Eukaryota; kingdom Metazoa; phylum Chordata; class Lepidosauria; order Squamata; family Crotaphytidae; genus Gambelia; species Gambelia wislizenii. The sequence goes on from JAUMIR010000001.1 coordinate 365,907,799, forward strand.
TTAGCCATCATCTAGGCCAACTCCATAAAGGATCTGCAATGTAGGATGCAACTATAGCATACTTGACAGACAGCTGCACAGCCTCTGCTTAAATACCTCCAGTAAAGAAGAACCCTTGATTCACCCAAGGTAATCTATTTCCCTGTAGAACATTTCTTCCCATTAACAAGCATTTCCTGAAGTTTAGCTGAAATATCATTCTTTGGAATTTCAATCCATTAGTTTTATTCCCACTTTCTGGATTAAGAGAAGACATATCTGCTCCATCTGTTGCTTAACAGCCCTTTATATATTTGATGTGTTATCTTGCTTCCCCTTAAAGGTCTCTCCTCTAGGTTAATTCTTAGCATGTTTGAATTTAGTACTTTGGGGAGAGGGGAAAGGAGATGTACTTACTAGTAATCGTCTGCAATAACCAAATCTTCTGCTGCCATCTTCTCCAGTCAGCATGAAAGAGAATGTCTCACTATAAGAAAGATTATCCTAGATTTTACTGCATTGCTTAAAAGCAGGTGTTAAAATTCACTCTGGTTTCTTTTCAATGAATCAAACTTTTTTTGACATATCTTGAAATATCTTCCAGACAGAGAAAACTTGTGGTTTTACTCCACAGACAAGGTGAGGCTTTGACACTAACCAAAGGATTTTGTATTCATTCTCCCCATATGTAAATGATTACTGAAAATCACAAGCAATAAGGAACTAGGCCTTGTATGGCCTATTTTGAAATTAATTCATCTCTTCCACTTCTTTTGCCACACTGCTATAAGAGAGTATTGCACTTATATTGGACAACAGCAATATGGTGTAAGCTTGAGGTGGGAACCATGCAGCCCACCCAGTGTTGTTGGACTGCAGCTCTTAGAATCCCTCACTATCTGAGGCTAGGACTGCTGGAACTTGCAATCCAACAACATCTGGAGGGCCAAATAATTCTCATCTTTGATGTAAGCCATAGGTTATGCTAATTTTAAAAACAGTGCAAAAGAAACACAGTTTCAATCAAGTCTCAATGGGCTCCAACACTTTCAAACTAAAGCATGACACTGAAATCTGTTTGTTGAAGCAAGGAGACTTAGAGGTAAAATAAGACTCCCCTGGCAGCTTTGAACATCTCATTCTTTTACTTCTAGCTTTCTAACTACATCCAGAACCATATAAGGACAAAAAATATAACAGAAACTATATAGGCATGCTGATAAGGTTCTCCTCAGCTGGGCTCAGAGAAAAAATGCTGGCAGCTTATAAAATGAGAGGCATGTTCTAAAAGCTCTAATTTTTTTCTCCTGAGGATTACAATGAAAACTAGAGAAAGATTCCCAATTTCCCTCTTTACAATTTGTACCAATCCCCCAAACCCAATCTTTCTAGTATCCCCTCCCCCCACAACAGCTTTGGAAAGCAGCAGTGGGGAGCAAGGAGAATAGATGGTTTCTCTTCTTTTTGTCTGGACCTTGGTCACTGGAGTTTTTAGGGATCACTACGCCTTTCCTCCAAGAAGGCTGATCTACACCAGGTCAGGGTAACATAAAAGAGGAAAGGATGGAGCTCCTCTCTTTTCCTATTATCCTATTGCTGCTGCTGCTGTTGTTGTTGTTGCTGCTGCTGCTGCTACAACCATTGTCCAAGGAAAGGAGAGAGTTTTAAGGAGAAGAGAGGATATACTGAAGATCAAAAGCACTGATGGCATTATTTTCTAAAGCCCAGGGGAAAAGACTATCCAAATTCTTTCTGAAATTTTGGAAAGAGTTTGGATCCTTTCTGGGTCAATCAGAAATGAGCAGGAGACAGGCAAGTTCTCTCATCTCTAACATTAGATTATAAAAAGGCAAAATTTCCAGAATAGTCAGAATTCAAAGTAATGTGAGCAACAACACCACTATCCTTCCACAATACTGAGCAAATTACACTTCCAAGAGTTGTGAAACGGGACAGGAACTAGGTGTCCTGGACCAACAAAACACTATGGAGTTCTGGATGGGGAAAAGTAACATTCATGGAACAAAGGGCAAAATCTTATGTGAGTTTTGTCACTATGTAGCCCACGGTTATATCTACTAATAAGACAGTTTACCTGTTGTATTCTGACACTGGATTCCAGTCTTTGGCATCTGGAAAGCAAAACTGAGGGATGGCCTTGAGCCGGTCCTCTGCTTCACGAACTTGTTTTGTGGGTCTTTCTAGCTGTGGTAGAATAGATCAACATCAGTACAGTCTAGCAGAGACCCAAACCAAAATTCTGAAATCTTACATCCTTTCTTTTTCCACTATAGTCCCCTGCATTCTTTTTTTAAAAAAACCTCTTTTCTAAGGATTAAAAGCATGCCATGAGGTGCAGCAAGAAGCTGGAAGAGGGGGAATAGTCCCAGAACAGACAAAGGAACCTTCTTCTATAAGTAAGACTCCACTTGCATAAGGTGCCTTTGTTTTACAGTTTCCCATCTGTTTCTCCCTGAGTCCTCTGTACTGGTCGAAAAGGAAAGGAATTCTCTTCTGTGGCCATTCCTTCTGTTCAGATTAATGTTAGGAAATAATAGATACTGTCTTTCCCCAATGTGCATACATCCGTTTACTGTTATAATTGTCAGTTATGCTGACTTCACAATTCTTGAAACATCCCCCCAATACCCTGTCAGCAGGTTAAGTTCATTTAAAGTTATGTTGTTGTCAGGTGCCTTCAAGTCAACTCTGACTTATGGCAGCCCTATCCTAGAGTTTTCTTGGCAAGATTCATTCAGAGGAGGTTTACCACTGCCTTCCTCTGAGACTGAGAGAACACAACATGTCCCAGGCCAGCTACTGTTTCCATGGCTGGGTGGAGATTGAGACCCTGGTCTCCCTGAGTCCTACTCCAACATTCAAACTCCTACACTATGCTGGCGTTCGTACTCTTAAATTCAGTAGGATTTCCTTCCAAGTAAATATGCACAGAAGTACAGAACTAAAAGGACTTCTCCTTCCAAAATGGTATAACATTGCAAACTTCAAACACTACTATGACTGGGGGATGAGGGGAGAACCATTGTAAAATGTGGTTTCATCTCTCTCCTTTAACTGAGAAGCTCCTTTTTGTTAAACTGATGGTCATACTACACATTCCATTTATTGTACAGCATACAACTTCTCTTTTTGATTTTTCTCTTACAGTGGTAAGAGCACTGCATCACACAGGAGCTTTATCTCTTGCTTCCCTAGCCATACTCCTCATTTTTAAAGGCCACTCCACTTGCATGTGATAAAAAAAAGTCATTCTCATTGGCACCATGGGCTATGGGGAATTTTGGGAAGGGTCCATGTATGGGGAAAGAACAGATAACTCTCCCTACTCTACAAGCTGTGGTCCCTCCCAAAATGCCTGTACCATGCTGAAATTTAAGAAAACCAGAAGGCAAAGCAGAACCCTATGCATTAAGTAAAAAAGGTAGTCCTATGATGTAAATTTATGAATTTATTATTATTCTGCACATAGGTCTAAAATTGCTTTATGCTATAAAATATCCAATGCGATGCCTGAGATCAAGCTAAGGATGATTATGTAATTATCCCCATACAGATTTCTCCCTAGGATTTAGCATTCCAAATTTCCTGTTTTTGTTTCCAGGGTGGCCCTGATGTTCCATCAATTTGCCACTCTTCTATTTTCAGTGTCTAGGGTTTGTTCAGGACAGTCCACACCACAGTTTGCTATGCATTTTCCTTACAAAACACCAAAGTGCACTAGTGCATATACACACTGATTAATTACAATGTGAAAATGAAAGGATGGCCCTTTGGGTCCTTTCCAACTGTATAACTCCAAGAAATCGCAATGTGATTACACAGTCTCATCAGGATTTATTTTTATTTTATTTTTTTGCACTCATTTAAGCACTACACATATAAACCTGTCCATATAGGAAGCCGGGGGAAAAGGGCTAAACAGAAATAATGACAAACTGCACATCTATTATAACAGTGGAGGAAACAAGCCTAACAGCAATATGGAATTAATGACTCCCAACCAATATAATTCTTACCTTTGGAAACTGATAGGTGACTTCAGGGAGATAGGTGTTTTTCGAGGGCTTCTTCTTAAGGGAAACTACCACAAAATACTCAAACAGTTCACGTTCCTGCCATTCAATCAGCTCCAGTTCCAAAGTCCGGTAACTAGGAGCCCTCTTCAACATTGACTGGATGTGAACAAGGCGTTGGGTGTGAGCTAGCATTACCAAAGGAACAAGAAGTGTTAGTTGGTAGTTCTGTGGGTGTTCTGTGCTGTTAACACAAAGCAAGCTCTCTTTGAATTCTTTCTATTTCTGACAGAAATGAAGGCCTTTCCAGCAGTGAGACAAGTTATTGAAAGGAATCTTAAGACACCCAACAGATTAAGAGTCATGCAAACTTCTCAAATTACTGTATAAAATCACCTATTTGTCAGGCCTATAAGATCCACATACTTTATTAATAGTTTATTCTTTATTAATCCATACTCTATTAATTCACATGTTTTATTAACAAACAGTTACAAATAAAATCATTTCACATCAAAAGAGAACCAATTCTATAGTTCAAAACAGGATTCAGCTTTGGTGCTAAAGAAGTATCAAGTCATGGAATCACTTGTACTCCCAAAGGTCTTCATGTGCCCAGGCTTTCTGCTTCTTCACAATCTTATCAAAGTAAATGAGACTGCACACTAATGAATGAGAACGGCACCATCCTATGTGGGATGTTTTGCAACAATCAGACATGATTTTTCAGAACTTCCAGTCCTCTAAAAGCTATACAGTACCAGAATTTGTCCTCTGCACAAAATGAGCATCACATTTAGTTTAGCACTAAATGAGATGGGTCCATTTTTTTCCATCAAAAGATGCTTTTAAAAAGAATTTACTGGGCTGCTGCAATTGCTTTTATTAACTGTTCTTTGGAGCTATATATAATAAGGCTTTTGCATATTATACGATACTGGCTTTTTTATTAGTTGTATGATGCCTTTTCTTGTGTCCTGTATGCTGTATCAAGAGCCCATTGAGCTATTCAGTAGGGTATTACTTCTAAAAAAAACACAGAAAAACAAACACATAATACTAATACCATGCCTCATAAAACTAGCTGCAACACGTTGCAGTTTTACCCATCTGTTTCTTCTGTACCTCAAATTACAAATACCACAGCAATCTGCATAAACCTCAAGCCAGAAATTTTACTGGAATAAAAACAGAATCTGGCACTATTTGGGAAATACACTAAGTCCATAAAAACAGATTTACTGGCTAGAAAATGAAGAGTTAGATGGACCAGAGTGCTTGCTAGACAGCAAAGGCAGCAAAGACAGCTAAAGAGAAGAAGAACCTTGCCCTGCAGTTTCACATTCTTTCATTTTCTTTAAATATTTTTTAAAATGCATACCATCTCAATTAGTATAATACAGATACAGATATCGTAGAATCGTAGAATTGTAGAGTTGGAAGAGACCACGAGGGCCATCCAGTCCAACCCCCTGACATGCAGGAAATCACGATCAAAGCATCCCCAACAGATGGCAATCCAGCCTCTGTTTAAAGACCTCCAAGGAAGGAGACCCCACCACGCTCCGAGGGAGTGCGTTCCACTGCCAAACAGCTCTTACTGTCAAAAAGTTCCTCCTAATGTTGAGGTGGAATCACTGTTCCTGGAGCTTGCATCCATTGCTCCATGTTCCAGTCTCTGGAGCAACAGAAAACAAGCCTGCTCCATCCTCAGCGTGACATCCCTTCAAATACTTAAACAGGACTATCATATCGCCTCTTAACCGTCTTTTTTCCAGGCTAAATATACCCAGTTCCCCAAGTCTCTCCTCATAAGGCATCGTTTCCAGACCTTTCACCATTTTAGTTGCCCTTCTCTGGACATGCTCTAATTTGTCAATATCCTTTTTGAATTATGGTGCCCAGAACTGGACACAGTATTCTAGGTGAGGTCTGACCAAGGCAGAATAGAGCGGCACTATTACTTCCCTTGATCTAGACACTATACTTCTATTGATACAGCCCAAAATCGCATTGGCCTTTTTAGCTGCCGCATCACACTGCTGACTCATGTTCAACTTGTGGTCTACTAGGACTCCTAGATCCCTTTCGCACGTAGTCTCGTTCAGCCTGGTCTCTCCCATCCTATATCTATGCATTTCATTTTTCTGCCCTAAGTGCAGTACTTTACATTTCTCCGTATTGAATTTCATTTTGTTAGATATAATCAGACCTTCAGACACAATATATCTTAAATTACTCCATCATCAAATTACTGTAAATATACACAGTATAAAGACCATTTTCTGAGATAGGAGGTCTTTTGTTTGAATCACAGATGACCCACGAGGAGACAATAACACTGGTGAATTTTATAGGTTTGCTATAACAATTATTGAAATAGGTCTACAACATCCAATACTGTGTAGCTGTTTACACAATGGGACTTCCCAAACCACTTTTCCCTTCCAACTCTACAATTCTATGATTCAATTCTATGTGCGTGTGTGCACACACCTGCTGGCATATTCCCTCCAAATCTGTTCTGGAGAATCCAACTGGGAGTGGACACTCTTGGATACAGTCCACCAGGTATACATAAAATTACACAGTACAAACTATTCTGATCACCAGTCAAACTAACTACCACTTATTATACTGTTACTGACTGAATCTATAAGGCTTATGATCAAACCCTAATAACCATGAAACAGAGCATTGTGCTTTCTCCTTTTAACTAGTGTACATCTGCCTACAAATTCCAGAAACCAATTTTGAGGCTTTGGAGATAATCAAAATAGCATGGCAGTGTAGGAAACCAGGAGACCCACAGAAATCCACTGGGAATGGCTTACACCTGATGATAGGCCCAGCCATATTCTGTTCTCCCTTGGAGGCACTGCACAACGAAAATACACAAACAACAGAATATGGTGAACCAACCAGGATATCATAGACTCTGCCTCCTCCTTCCTCCATAAACTCTAAACTCAGCACTGATTTTCTTTGTTCTTATTTTACTACACAGCAGTTCCTCGAGTGCAACAGGACTGTAGCCTGACAGCAAGGAGCAAACGCACTGTATCCAGAGAGCCCAAGCAGGTCTAGAATGGCTTCTGAGCTGAATGGAGTAGGGCTGCGGTCCAAATGTATCCTGAAGCTTATAGATTTCCTGCTTCTGTAGTATGGAGTGTTACATTGTTGGGCAGGGTGTGTGTGTGTGTGTGTGTCTGCAGCTGGAGGAAGAATTGACAAAAATCACAAGACATCCCTCTCTGCTTGTGCAACCAGTCCTTTCTGGAGCTTTCTTAATAGGGGCTTTATGCATTTGAAAACAAAAGAGTTAAACATCTTTTTCCATCCTGAGGGAGCATTTGTCAACTATCAGTCTTGTATCCGAGTGATCCACTATGGTCCTTCAGATGGACTGCAACTCCAACCATCACCAGTCAGCATTGCCAATTATGAGTGATAGAAGTTGCAGACCAAAAACATATGGAGGGTCAGAACTGCCCATCCCTCCTCTACCCAGTCCTGGTATTATAAAACTGGGTTGTTCTTTTTTCACAGTCCTAACATTACACAATTATTTCTAACTCTCTGAAAGAGAACTTTTCAATTTCACATTTACCTCTGTTATAAATACAGTAAGAAACTAGTGTAAGCTAAATGCTATTTATGCAACAACTACCAGTGTATTCTGCAGTTAGACATGTAGATCAGAATCCAGATTTCCCACTATGGTGTAAAGATATAAATCTTTGCTTATTTCATTCTTGCAGGCAAGAACGAAGAGAGGGGGAGGGATTATTTGTGCAAAAAAAAATTTTTTTGGCAAAGAAAACAAGTTTTGCACCCAAAAAAAGGTATTTGTGCAAAAACATTTGCACAGAAACATTATTTTTGTGCAAAAACATTTTCTGTGCAAGAATGTTTTTGCACAAAAACAATGTTTCTGTACAAATTATTTTTTTCCACCAAAGTCACAAAATGCAAAAAAATCTTGAGGTGTGATCATTTTTTAATGGATGCTTATTCAGCAAGGATGAGAAAATCATACTCTTGACATTCCTAGTATATATGTATTGAAATTCAGCTCAGTACCTCTCCTTTAATCATCATGATATTTTATGTAATACAGTGCCTACTATTTTCTATTCTATTCTTTTATTCTAAAATGACCACAGTGCTTCAGCCTGAAATAAGCATTCCACAACAACATATAATAGAACAAAGAGTCAAATTTACACATTGGGAAATAAAAACATCTTCTTAAATTATTTTTATTCTACTTATCTGACAATTTCTGTCATTCAACACCACCCCCCAAAACAAGAAAATAACTAAGGACTAGATGTAGCAAGGCAAATGTCTAGTTCATAAAAAGGTACAATAGGTGAAGACTAGCCGAATTTCTTTTCTAAAAGATGGCATCTTCTCTAAGAAAACAGTGTTGTGCTCTCATAGACCTCAGAACATTACACATGCAATATGCAGCTTGGCTTCAGTTTTTCATCTCAAGATGTGGGAGGCATATAATGGAGAAGGTGGTCCTACAGATATTCATAACCCATGGACAAAAGTGATAATATAAACTATATTCAATGGTTAATATATCTTATTTTAATATGATCTGATCTGTTGGAGTCATTTGGTGTTGTTTTCTGAACTCTGAGATTCCACAGTCTAGACTGCAGCATTGCAGGGGGGTAGGTATTGTATATGTGCCTTCAATTCATCTGTCAACTTATGGCAACCCCATTAATTTCACAGGGTTTTATGAGGCAAGGAATACTCAAGAGGTGGTTTTCCCAGTCACTTCCTCTGAAATACAGCCCACAGCACCTGGTATTCCTTAGCAGTCTCCTATCCAAGTACTAACAGGGCTGATCCTGCTTAGCATCCAAGATCAGACAGGATCTGGTGTCTTTAGTGCATTTAGGTAGATGTTTCAAAATGTGACAAGTCTCAGAATAGCCACAGAATAGCAAACCATGGTGCGGGTCCCAGGCATTGCCATTACAATTTTCCCCAACTCCCACATAGCTACTTCCTCATTTAAGTACTCCAAATTTCTGGACAGAATCCCACAATTGAAAATTAAAATGATTTCTTGATCTGCATCCATCGGCACCTTTATACATTTTACACTTGTATACATACATCTTTTTTGCAAAAAGTATCGAAGCAATAAGATCCAAGATTGCTCCTTGGACAACATAGCTTGGGGTTGTCTAAATGGTGAAAAAACTCCTCACAGAATGTGTAGGGAATCCTCTCTCTCTTAATGGCATTCTGTGTGATTTTGTTGTATTGTGAAGGAGGGGGGCCAAAACCGGCAAAAACTATGTGAGAAAAGCCTTTGTGACTTTTCCCGTAGTTTTTGGAAAACAGCGAAGGTGGTGCGCATTCCCCCTTGATAGGACAACTATTCAATAGGAGAGAACCAGAAGTGCGACCCTGATTGGCTGGACAAGCACAGGGATGGGGCTTGCTGACAGGGCAAGCACCCGCAGCCACCATTTTCCCCCCAGGTGATTGGGGATGCAGAAGGGAGGAGGGTGGCTGTCACTCCCACCCCCACAGATGCCAATGCCAATGCCACCCCCTTGCGAGGACCAAAGAAGGGAAGAGGGCTCTCTCACCCTCTTCTCTCTTCCCCAGTTTCCCCTCCCCCGTGCCACCACTGCCGCCGCCCCTGCAAGAACCAAGAAAGGGAGGTGGGCTGTCTCACCCTCTTCTCTCTTCCTCAGCTGTCATCCTGGATGTGAAGCTTATTAGGCTGCTGGGGGAAAAATCACCATTAAGACAAGTTGCAGCTGCTGCAACTTGCTATTTATGCAGGGTACTACCTTTCGTTCCCCCCCCCCCCGCCCCCAGTATAGACGGGGCCCCAGTCTTGCTGAAGAAATCGATTCTTTATGGGCTAATGCTCAAAAGTGGCTGGTTATCACTTCCTCAAATAAGACAAACACAGAGTAAAAGACATACAGCAGCTTGACCCAGCCAATACTTTTCAAAAGTATTGAAAGTGGCTTGAGAAGGGTAGTTTCCCACTATCTTAGACACAAACTTTTTTTCTCTCCCTGTAAACTCTGGTCAAACAGGTTTTGAAGGCCTTTGAAATGATACAAAATCTCTGAAATGCGATTTCCAAGCATGAAAGTAGAATGAGTATACCCAGCACAAGCAATGATCTCTGTTTCAAACTGTCTTCAACGCTCTGGAGAGAAAGAAAAAGGCGCCCATCCCTATGACTTCACTGGATTGTCAAGTGACTAGAAGATAAGATATAAGCTGAGCTTCTCACCTTTAAACCTGTCGTCTGAATCACTTTCACTCTCACTGTTTTCATCTGAAAAAGAGAAGGATTTTACCATCAGAAAGAAGATGTCAGGCTTGCTCTTGCTCTGTAAGTTAGCAAAAATGCCCTGCAATTAATGTATCTCAGAATAAGTGATTTTTATGTGGAAATTATTCATGATTCTGAAAATATTTAGACACTCTGAAGTAATTTCCATGCTGCTTTAAGATCATTTTGACAACTGGTTCAATATTTTCTATTCAAATCCTTCTACATTTTGAAAGGAAGTTTTACAACATCATTTTTTTTAAAAGCCCAAGGGGAACTCTTGAAAAGTTTAAGCAGAAAGTTATATCAATAATAGCACTTAATCATGTGAAAATGGCAGTTTGTATATGGTATTATGCCACAGTGAGAACTAAATTCTGACTCATTCATAGCATGCAGGTCTTAAGCAGTGACATGTGTCTTCTTCAGCAAGAGCTATGCTGTGGGAAGAGCAGGGAGCAGCTACAATCAGACCAGAAGTAGGTCACCCTCCCTGCCTCAGCAGCAGGATTAGCACCATGTTCCAGTGATACAGCATTACACCTCCTAGGTCAAAGCCATTATCAGGACATACGTTACACACACATACAAAAATGCACACAAAATAGCTATTATAAATTTATTTTGAAATAATAAGCACATAAGAACCCATTTAGTTCACCTTATTTTTCATATTTCGTCTGCACACAAGTTAGCACAAAACAAATGGCTGACAGAGCAAGGTAGTTTTACCATGGGCAGAAATTCAGTTCTGCAGAAAATAGCTGATAAATCACAGGCTACAGTAGAAATAAGTACTGTACTCCACATGTTACGTAGCAACTATTTGCCAGACCCACATCAATTTCCCCATGTCTCTAGCAGTGAAGTATGTGAAAAGTGTGAACGGTGAATTCCTAAATGCTGAAGCATACATACACTAGTAGTCTGTGATTGGTTGCAGCTCTCTGGGGAATAATCAATGCATGCCTTAAAATAAGCATCTGACCTTCTGACTTTTACATGTTTAGTATGTTCAATGTTATTTACTAGTGGTCTAGCAAAACAACTCGTAAATCACAGCAACTTCTACAATGACAGGTGGATGTTCAACATTCTCTCCTTAATCCAAAAGGTTTCCATCATATACCTCTCAGTGATGCTGTTTCAATATTAGACATTGAGAGTTTCTTCAATCTCTTCTTCCCTCTCTTTGCACTATAGATAGAATTGATCCTTTGTACAAGCTGGAAAAAAGGATAGCCATCAGCCCAGCATACATCAAATCCAGAAAAACAAACACAGACCAAAAACAAATTCTATGGTTTATGTGGTTCTTCCGGGTTCCAATCCAATATAAACCTACCTGGGAATAAACCACACTGGGAATAAAATACAGTTGGACTTCATAGTAAACTGTACAATATTGTGCTCTGTCAATGCTCTTTTCTCTTTCATGACGTCTGAACTATGACCATTGCTAAATGTTATGAATATTTTCATACATAAGAACATACCCCTCAAACAGGTTTCATAGTAGGGGTGATCTAAGGTTTCATGGTAGGAGTTCTACAGTAGCAGCACCCTTCAAGTCAATGTCATAAAGAGTAAAGGAAGTCAAAAGTGGAATAAAATTGTGGTTAGATATTAGGCTGACTGGTGTATTTGCTCCAGAGCACATAACCCGAGAAAGCTCACAGAATTTTGCTGGCAACTCTAGGTATGAAGCTTGCCTGTGTCACAGAAATTGCCTCTTTTCCATTCTACCTTGCAGCCCTAGCAGCTTCTCAACAACTAGATCTGGAAGGTTTCTTAGGCCTCTGGAACAGGATTTCAGGATGCTCAAAGAGATACAATAGGAAGGCGAGACCTCCCCACGCTTATACTGGAGTCTGCTGTTGCAAGAGCAGATGTCCAACATGGGATGAAACCCCTAGCCACCAAATAGTTATTGTAAAGCATTGTTTGAACTGAAATGTTCTTCCTTGCTGGACAGAGTAATATTACAGCATGTTTACTTGGAAATTAGTCCCACTGTCTTCAGTGGCGCTTACTTGCAAGTAACTGTGTATACTTACTTCTACAGAGATATGCATAGAATTTCAGTTAGTGCAAAATCTATTTATAGCCATCTTTGTCTTGAATTGTTTTTAGCAACCTAGATTTTTAATTGAGAGCCAACATGGTATAGTGGTTTGAGCATTGGAGTAGGGACCTGTCTACATGTGGGACAAAAATTCCAAACAGAGTTTTGTCCACATGCCCCCCACATTCACCCTGAAGTCCTGTGCATTATTATTCTCCACAGGGACGTGGGTACCTTGTCTTCACTGTCCCTGCAGAATTTCATCCGCTGTTGCCACCTCAACCATAATGTAAGGCTCAGGAGGCAGTTCCCAACCAAAGGGAGAGATTTTCTCCCTTCCCCTGGCTCGGCAGCCCTGCCTCTGCCCACTCTCCTGCTTGCCTGTCACAGGAAGAGGCGCTTGAAGAAAGCAACAGAAGCACTTGAACAAAACCTCTCCCTTTGGCCAGGAACTGTCTCCTGAGCTTTAAAATGGTCGCAGTGGCAGCAGTAGTGGCGGTGGACAAAAATGTGGAGAAAAACCCTGAGTCTTTAAAACTCTGCATGTATGTAAAATACCCTGGCATGCCCTGAATCTGGGCCATGCAATGTGTGGTCTGATCACCACCACCACCCCGATTCAGGGAAAAGCCCATAAGCTGTATGGCCTGATCGTTGCAGATTTGGGGGAATTTGCAGGGGGATTCAGAGTTTTTAATAATGTAGGCACATTTTAATAATGTAGGCAAGCCCTTTGTCTCTGGAGAACAGGGTTCGAAACCCTGTTTGGCCATGGAAACCCACTGGGTGACCTTGGGCCAGTCACACTCTCTAAGCCTTAGAAGAAGGCAAGAGCAAACCCCTTTTGAACAAATTCTACCAAGAAAACACCATGATGGGTTTGCCTTAAGGCTGCCATAACTTGGAAATGACTTGGAGGTATAAAACAACAACAAGAAGATTTTTAATTGATTTTCCTTAGGTTTTTTCCAGGCTGTGAGGCTGTGTTCTGTTTACTTCTGACATTTCACCTGCATCTGTGGCTAGTATCTTCAGAGAATGGTTGGGTAGGAGTGTGTGTGGAGTTTATATACAGTGATTCCACACACACTCCTACCCAAGCATTCTCTGAAGATGCCAGCCACAGATGCAAGCAAAACATCAGAAGTAAACTCTTCCAGAACACGGCCTCATAGCCCGGAAAAAACCCAAGGAAAATCTATGGATGCCAGCCGTGAAAGCCTTCGACTTCACAAGATTTTTAATTCCTCCTAAATTCAACAGGGTAAAGCTAAACATAGAAATCAAAAACTATTTTACAATCTATAAAAATATAATACTTGTTCAGATTATCATTAGATGGAAAAATTATTTCCTATCCTAGTTGGGCTTTGTGACTTTTTACTAAACTGCAACAGGTTCCATTTAATTAATACATGTTTCAAATCTGTAACTTTGCAGCTAGCTGAACTGCACAGCCTTTGAATAAACAATAGGACCCATATTGATTCAGTGGTGATTTCCTTGGGAACCATCATTACAAACAATAACAAAGGAGAAAAATAATTAAAGGCACATACAGTAGATTATAAATAGTAGCATACCAACTGCTCTTCAAATTATAATTCAGCTAGTAAAAATGCTCTGATTTAAAAAGCTTAAGAGGAAGCAGATCATTAATCAAGGAAATATCCAGGCCCCTTTTCATAGTTGCACCCTAAATGACCTTTAAATAGACGTGGTGGTGAAGGATAATACATCATGGGCACCTACCATGCCTATAAAACAACATCTGAAACAACTAGAGATGTGAATCTTTGCTGATTTACTTTTCACTGGTAATAATGAAAGTTTCAAAATAGGTTTTTCATGTGTGTTTTTTTCTGGGCTGTGAGGCCATGTTCTAGAAGAGTTTATTCCTTACGTTTTGCCTGCATCTGAAGATGCCAGCCACAGATGCAGGCAAAACGTCAGGGCATTTTTTTGATAATAATTTTGATCTGGGAAATTTTACAAAAGTTGTCTTGCAAAGAAAAGCTTGAGTTTTGGCACAAAAATGATATCCTCCAAACAATGTAGTGGAGGAAGATATCCTCGGATGAGATAACTTGTACACCCAGAATAGCAGGCCACTAACTTCTCTAAATACACACACACATCCAGTTCATGCTGGGATACCCAGTGACTGAAGCATCCTTCAACGAAGGCAAAGATATCCAAATTCATATCATTACATGAAGAACAGCACTGAATTTTAAATGAGATTCCTGCCAATCTGCTAGAGAGGCATTGCTGCAGAAGGTGGTAGAGATGGCAAGACTTCTCATGTAATGCCAGATGCTTCCCTGAGGCATAATACAAACAAAGCCCTCTTAAACTTATAGTGAGATACAGACATTGCTGAATCTCACCTGGGTCAGGTTGAGGAAAGAAGTAATCAGAGGACTGAAAGCCATTAGTGTGTTTGAGACTAATTTTGATGGTACACTTGTCACCCAATTAATGTCATTCCATCTCAGCAGGTTTTCCTAGATGAAGACAAACAGTATTTTGTATCGACTCCTGCAATCTGTGAAACACAGAACTGGTCTTCAGGTCCAGATTTAACACCACTGAGTCTGACTGACAAAGGACACTTCCCTAGTCAGTAATACTCCTGATATCCACTCTGATGGGTGTCACTAATGGCCACTCAAAAGGGCACTGAAAAGCACTTTCCAGGAAAGTATCTGAATGACACCTGGTATAGTATCTCAAGAGGCACCTTGGTCAGGGCCCTTAGGAATGTCCAAATGAGGAACATGAAGTGTAAGCAATTTCAAAAGGGCTATCCTCTAAAGAATCCACTCTCGTTCTAACTAAAATCTGTCAACAAACATAGAAAACAAACAAAGGCCCACAGATTAGAAATGCTCAAAATACATTCCAATCCCAAAAAAGTGGGGGAAACAAAAATTGCAGTAACCACCAGACCATTGTATTAATTTCCCATGCAAGCAAAGTCATAATCAAAATTCTACAGCAAAGACATCTACCATATATAGACCATGAAATGTCAGATGTTTCAGCTGGGTTTAGGAAAGGAAGAGGCATTAGAGACCACAGTGCAAATATATGTTGCATAATGGAGAGCACCAACGAATTTCAAAAGAAAATCAGTCTGTGCTTTATAGATTATAGGAAGGCCTTTGATTGTATGGATCATGAAAAGCTATGGATTGCTCTAAATGAAATGGGTATAGCACAACATTTGATTATCCTGATGTGTAACCTGTACTAAGAACAAGAGGCTACTGTTACAACAGAATAAAGAGAAACAGAATGGTTCCCAATCGGAAAGGGTGTCAAGCAAAGCTGGATTCTATCACCTTATCTGTTCAACTTGTATACTGAAAATATCATACACAAAGCAGAATTAGTCTCAGATGTGTGAAAATCGGAAGAAGGAACATCAACAATTTAGATGACACCGTACTACCAGCAGAAAATAGCAAAGACTTGGAACAATTACAGAAGAAAATCAAGGAAGAAAGTGCTAAGGCAAGTTTACTGCTGAAGATTAAGAAAACAAAAATAATGACCACAGATTATTTACATATATGTAATCTAGATGATGAAAAAAATGAAATATTCAAAGATTTCCCATACATTGGCTCAATCATTGATCAGAATGGAGATTGCAGTCAAGGAACCAGAAGAAAACTAGGACATCGAAGGGCAGCTATGAAAGAACTGGACAAGATCCTGAAGAGCAAAGACATATCACTGAACATTAAGTTTAGGCTTGTCCATGCCATGTATTTTCCATCACTATGTATGGTTGTGAGAGCTGGACAGGCAGAAAATAAACTCATTTGAGATATGGTGCTGGAAAAGAGTTCTGTGGATACTATGGATGGCTAAAAAGACAAATAAGTGGGACCTAGAACAAATCGAGCCCAATGAAGCAAGAATGACTAAATTTAAGCTGTCGTACTTTGGCTACATCATGAGAAGGCATGACTCACTAGAAAAGACAATGATGTTTGGTTAGGTAAAAGGCAGTAGAAAAAGAGTAAGACCACATTCAAGATTGATAGACTCAGTCAAGGAAGACACAACCCTGAGTCTGCAAGACCTGAGCAGGGCTGTTGTTGATAGGGTGTCCTGGAGAAGTCTCATTCATAGGGCTGCCATAAGTCAAAGTCAACTTGAAGGCAGTTAACAATACTTCTCTAAAGAAGAGTTTGATATTGCAACGGGCAGCCATACAGCATCTGCACTCTTTGGAGGGCCAATTAAAAAAACCTGGTATTTCTCTTTTCAGGGTATTAAGATATAGGCCTGTTCCAGTGCAGCCAGGAGGAAGACAACAGTGATGTTAATCTCTGGCCATAGTGCCTCCCCTCCCTACTTTCTCCATCAGCTGGTGAAGACCATCCAGGCAGCTGACCAGTTTCTATTAGTGGAAGATCAGCAAGAAGCCATGATGGTATGTATAGATGACCATAATTCCACAGACCCTAGATGCTAGCTTTACCACTGAATAATGAACCATGAAGCTGAAGACAGTTTAAATCTGGATGCTCAGTTGCTGCCTTGCTGAGGGTTTCTGGATACTTGATGGGGATTGACTTACCATTCAGCAATTAATTCAATGGCTCTAATCTATTTTGGGACTAGCAATTAGATGTAGGCCAGTGTGTCCTAAATTCAGTTAAATCCAGATTCCTCTCTCCTTCCTACAAACACAGGCGGAGGGGGGTGCGGGGAGTCCTCAGGATCAAGAACACAGCACTTAGCATTACCTTTGGGACCCTCCTGGCCCTGCGTGTGGACAGAAGTTCACTTGTAGTACTCAGACTGTCCTCATTCAGACTGGAGGGAGAGGAGGGGATGCCAAGCTGGGCCAGCAGCAGCATATCATCATGGCTGTGCCTCTTGGGTAGCCGTGGAAGGCGATGGCTTTTTCTTTCTGACCAGTTTCCAATTCTAAGAGACTGGCTGCTAGGCTTTGAAGGTAACTAAGAAAGAAAAAAATAAAGAGAGGAGACATCTATAGTCATAGAAACACAGTTGTTCTGGGACAACTATGGCAGGGCCTAAATTAAACTTTTAACAAAATTAGTAGAAAGACCTCAAATGAGCATTGAGAAACATTATATAGAGGATGTTTGTTAGACTGAAACAAAATTGCCTTTTCATCAGAGACTGTATTTTGTCATTAGTATAGCAAACTGCTTTATACTAGTTCAGTCCTTCTGGCCAAGTACTTCCTACCATGGATGGCCATCCTCAACAAATGTGCTTTCTTAGAGCTTGGAAATGTTACTTCTACTTTTACTCCTCCATCTTCCCCACCCCTGAATCCTCCAACCAGCCTTGGCTGCTATGCTCTCACTGAACAATGATCCCTGTCCACTGATGCCTCCAGGCTACATTCTGTACACACCTGAGCACAGTGGAATTTATTTTTGAGCAAGAATTGCACAGCATATCCCTTTTTATTTTTAAATAACATTTTATCCCTTCCTTTGTAGACAGAAGGTCTTATATCCAAAAGTTCTGAGAAGATTGAAGGAATAGCCAACTTTTAGAGCAAAGCTTATGTACGTTTATGCATGTGACAAGTTTTCTCCTCCCTTTCTGCCTGGGTTGCAGTAAATAAATATTAGATAGATAGATAGAATCCATTTGGTTAGTAATCACAAAATATCACAATATATTAATAATATACAAATTTGTCTCACAGTAAATCAGCCAATCAATTAAAATAATTAGGAAAAAAATAGGACAGCACCAAAACAGGAAAAAAACAAAACAAAACACCCAGCACAATGTCTCTCCCACCCTCAAGTCTCACCTTCCCAGTTCAAATGTTGCTGTGTTGAGGGGCAAGGCCTATGCAAACACCTGACCTTTCACCTGAAGCGGACTATATATTATAAAACAGAATAGTTTTCATAACAAGCATTCTGATACCTGAGCTACTCGTCTAACTTTATTGGGGGGGGGACCCCAAAACAGTTACTGAAGGCATGCACTGGAAATAAACCCCTTTGATTTCAGTGAAATTTACCCAGAAGTAATTTACACTGAAATTTCTACATAAATATATTTGTAAACAGAGTGGCTGACACACAAGTAGCAAAATGTACTGACATTGCAGAATGGATTAGTAACAAAGCAGCTGCCTCTCTATAGAAATTATTGGTGTGGCAACTATTTTCTCAGCTGAATGACAGTATCAATTTCATTTGACACTCTTTTAGAATCTTCATACAATAAATATTAATGAGGGTGGGGGACTGACTAACAAAAAATGAAAAATAATCAAACCCCCCTATTAAAAAGGTATACAGAAGTAACTGAGTGATTCTGTAGTTACAAAACTGAAGATTAACAAACAATTCTAAATAATACTAATATAGCATACCCAAAACTATAATAAAATTTCAGTACATAGTTAAAGCAAATGAAAAGGTACCAGTATATACATTCAAACTGCTGAAGTGTCTAGAGCAAATATTTAAATGGATTCTACTTTTTCCTTGCATCTTTCTTTCAGTTGAACACAGGGATTTTACATCTGCTTTTTGTCTGTGCTTCTGTGGTGAATGGTTCTTTTGCAGAACACAAACAAATAAAACACTCTCTCCTTGAAACATACAGCCTGGACAGATCCCAGCCCTCTGAGGATGTACAGTATTACCTGAGGAGGTGCTGTGTACTTCCTGTCCTGTGGAGTCCACATCCTGTGCAAAGAATCTAGGGAACTTTCAGAAAGCTGTTGGGATTTTCGGCCTGCATTACGGGCTTTCAGCTCCACATCCTCGTATGGGTTTTCCTTGGGTGAATCGCCTTTACCATTTTTTTAAAAGAAAAGAAAAACAGATAGGAATGTAAAACAAAACCAAAAAAATCATGTGAACCAAGTGAAAGGCTTGTAGAAAACCTTCTTAGCTTCCAGCATGACTCATCGTTCCAACTGCAGCTGGAAGTACTTGGAGTAGATTTTGGCTACAAAGGACAGTGTATGTGTTTTTTTTAGTAGAGATTTCACAAGACTGCCTTCTGAGCCCCCTCAGCTCAGTTTTATTCATGGATTTTTTAAAAAAGAAAAGAGAAAAGAAACACTAAACACACAGCTCCTTTATGGAGAACAAGGCAACTTTACCAGTAAAATCCACTGCTGCTTATTCAGAAGCCGTATTGAGCTCAGTAGGACTTACTCTTTAGTAAGTGTGCACTGGATTCTAAATTGAAGAGTCATACATCCCACCATTTACCAAAAAAAAGGGGGAAATTGAGTATACTTGGAGTGGATAGATGGGATATCCATGGAAGTAACAAGCAAATTTTTAAAGGCTGCTGTCGTGTCATATATTGTAAACCCCACTTGCTATGTCTCCTATGCCACAATCCATTCCCTTCCTATCATGCAGATGGCTTGAGGAGTAACGTAGTACATTGGTGCCTCTCTGCTGACATCTACCATTGGAGAATAATGCTGTAAGGGGGGCTTCAACGAGACAGAAGCACCTATTCTGCCCTATCAGATGAAAAGCTACTAGCGGCAACTCTTCCACCACCAATAAGTCCTGAAATGGAGTGTTTCAAGGGTGGACCATGGAGGAGATGGCTCTGCAGGATCCAAAACTATTCCATTTCCCAGAAGAGGCCTGACATCACCTGCACCAACTTCACACCCTCCAATGTCTGGTTTTGCAAGAACAACTAAGTGAGACCCATGTAGGTCTATAAGGGCCATAAATGCGGTGGGGTCTTCACAACTGCCCACTCCATTTTATGTTATATATTATTATTATCTTTTATATATTTCAATTGTAAGACAGAGTAAGTCTTTTTTTTTTTTTTTTACAAATAGGCATCAAAGAAATAAGAGGAAGAGGAAGTTACCAGGACCCTTAAATTCAAGCTTGAAAATTCTGTTCCCAAGAACAGCCAGACCAACACTCCAGAAAGGTCTACAAGTGGGGCACACAAAGGCAACTGTTTCCTTCTGTTGCTAAGAATGTCCTACCCTAAGGCTCCATTTCGCTAACAACCCTTGATAGACCTCTTCTCCTATTTCAGTTTCTCTTTACACCCATTAAAGCTATTTAAGGCAGTCATCATCGCCCCATATTGTGTAAGCAAATTCTACTATGCATTGTTGTGAGGAATGTTTTCTTTTATTTGTACTGAACCTACTACCCATCGGGTTTTATTTGGAAACCACAAGTTCTGAGAGAGAGAGAGCGAAAAATTATGGGCAGGAGAGAAAAATCACTCTTTCTTACTTTCTCCACACTATATATAATTTTATAACCTCCTTCTTTGTCTTTGCAGAATTATAGAACTGTAGAGATGGAAAGGTTATCTGATGCAAGAAAAGCACAACTAAAGCATCCCTGACACATGGCAATCCAAACTCTATTTAAAAAGCACCAATAATGAGAATTCCACTTCTTCCAAAACAATCCATTCCACCATCAAAGCAGCCCTTACCACCAGGACATTCTTCATAGTGTTTCATCAAAGTATTTTCCCCCCTTGGAATTTGAACCCATTGGTTTGGATCCTATCCTCTGAAGCAGCCAAAAACCAAAATAAAACCACTAAGCTTGTTCCATCTTCTATATGACAGTTCTTTAGATAATTGAAAATGGCTATCATATCACCTCCCATTTTTCTTCTCTCCAGGCTAAACACACCCAGCTCCCTCAACCATTCTCCTTAATTGATTTGATCTCCAGGTCTTTTACCATTTTTGTTGCCATCCTCTGGACACATTTCCAGCTTCTAAACTGAAATGCCTTCCCTCATAGAGAAAGTGATTGATAAATTTAGCTGCCATTGTATATATACATCTTTTCAAGCTCGACATATCCTTTCTGAGATGAGGTGTGGCCAGAAATGTACACAGTTTTCCATAGGTGATCCACAACATAAGTGCACATAAAGATTTTATGATGCTAGCCATTTTATTTTAGCCCCTCTTCTAAGAGCCCTAGTTAACCTTTTCATCACTAGTATGTGCTGAGTTGATTATTCAGTGAGCTATTCACCACAATGTTAGATTTTCTTTCAATAGACACATCAGTCCAGATCCATAATCTATATAGGCGAAGCAGACATTATTTGGAATATATACAATTGTCCCTGCACATTTGTGGGGGGTTAGCGTGCAAGACCCCCATGAAAGTAAAAAACACACACAAATACTTACAGTACAGTGGAGGTGGGGGTGGAGTTCCCCAGAAGAGCTCCTCAGGCTCGTGAAGCGAGCAGCTGGAGGAAGGGGAGTACAAAGAACGTGGGCCTGGCAGGCAGGTCCCTCAGCCACTGACCTACTTCTGGAAGCCCCACGATGTTGTGCTAAGTGCTCGGGGAAGGCAGAGAAGAGAAATCTCCTTTGCAAAGAGTCTCCAATCCCAGCAAAGAAGCAGGCTTCATGGGCTTGAAGTTTCTTGCTGCCCTGCCTTCTCCCAGTGCATGCTGAAGTGCTAAGTGCAGGGGAATGCAGAGAGGAGAAATCTCCTTTGCAAAGAGTCTCCAAACCCCACAAAGAAGCAGGCTTCAGGGGCTCTTTGCAACAGAGATTTCTGCTGCTCTGCATAACAGCAGCTTGCAACAGAAGGAATGTGGTGGAGAGGCCTTTCAGCTGGGAAAGGTCTTGCAAATGAAGCTGGGCAATCCTAGTTGCGTGGAAGAAACCGGAGTGAGTGGCTGGAGGCTTTGGCAGGACAGGAAATAGTGGGGCGAAGAAGGAACAGAAGGAGCAGAGTGAGGAGGTTAGGCTACTTAAGCAGCAGCTACAAATCCACGAATAATCAAATCCACAAAAGTGAAAGCCATAAATGTGGTGGGACGACTGTACTTTGTACTAAATTACACTGAAACTCATTTTCTATGATCTTGCCTATGGCTGGAAAGACCTTTTGGGGCTCTTCACAGTCTATTTGGGTTTCAACCAAGCTATACAGTTTGGTGACATCTTGAAATTTTACTACCTCACTGCTAACTACATAATTTATATATGTTAAATGGCATACATCCCAATAAATCATTAGTTTAGGATTGTTTTAATTACAACACTTGGCAGCTGTGGCCGCTGTTGAACTAGAAAGTGTTTCCACTGGCAGTCCTTGATAATTATATCAGAAGCATGGAATGCAATTGTATAGATTGTACGTACTGGAACTTACAGACTCAAGAGACAAGACACCTCCCCGCTCAGATGAAGTACTATTTAGAAACTTTTGGTTTTTTTCCTATTCAGCAAATTAGTTTAACAATTTAATAACAATCCGGTCTTTGTAGGGCATAAATCTCAAGCTATAAATTCTACAGTGACACTTTTAAAGAATTTGCCCAAAGAAAAAAGAATGATGACTAACTATGGCTATGAAGTCAGTTTTGAAAAATTACAAATTCAAAGTGTAACAGGTGCTGGTCCCAAACCATATAGAGCTTTAAAGTATACAAAAAAACACTTTGGATTGAGTCTGGGAATAGACAGGGAACCAATGTCATTGTTTCAGCAGCGGAGCACTAAGTTTCCAGTAGTACGGGCAAGCAATACATTCAAATAGAGTACTGATCTGTAGTGAATTTCTTTGGAGGGAAAAAGACTGTAACTAGAAGAAGAAGACTACAAGAATTTCATAGAATCATAGAGTTGGAAGCGAACACAAGGGCCATCTAGTTCAACCCCCTGCCCTGCAGGAATACACAAACAAAGCACTCTCGACAGAAGGCCATCCAGTCTCTGTTTAAAAACCTCCAAAGAAGGCAATTCCACCACACTCCAAGGCAACACACTCACAATATTGCAAGAGATCATGGGGGAAATCCACCATCACATGCACAAATGTCTTCCTCTTCGTTCCTTTTGAGCTCCCCTTGCTCCTCCCCAAATACACTCCAGATGCAGACTTAAAGAAAATGGAAATAGTATCAGCTATGGTGAAGAGCTGTTAATTATCTGGATTACAGCCAGCAGGGAAGGGACACTGTGCTGTGATCTGGAGGACACCTCCCTCTCTGAAGGTGCCATTTCCTTTGGAAAGAAATCCTTCATTGTCACCAATGTGCTCTTGAAAGATGCTAAAAACTAAATATGCAGATAATTTTGAGAAACACGGACAAGCATTCATTACTCAATAGGCGAAACACATTAAAATTGCATACATGTGGAAAATGCATGCCAAAATTTGAGTGAATTTATGTATGGGAAAAAATAAGTCTCACAACACAATCTAGAACTGGGTATATATTGGAGGGATTCTGAGAAATGCAAATACAGTGGGCCCTTGGTATCTGCTGGGGTTTGGTTCCAGGACCCTCCATGGATACCAAAATCCATGGATGTTCAAGTCCCGTTATATGCAATGGTGGAGTAAAATGGTGTCCCTTTTATAAAATGGCAAAATCAAGGTTTGCTTCTTGGAATTTATTTTTGGGGAGTATTTTCAAGCCTTGGATAGTGGAATCTCTGGGTGCCAAATCCGTGGATATAGAGGGCTAACGATAAAATTGTTTTTACATCCCTATATAAATATAAAGAATGTTGTGTGATTTCAATCTGGCTGAAGTATATCAGCTGTTGGATCATTTCGTCTTCCCCTGCACCAAAGTGAAATGAATTATTCTGCAGAATTAATAGGCAAGAATTGTAGGTGGAAATGTATTTGTACATTATCTGAATTTCACAAGAGCTACAAGATATTATCTGCAAGAATGTTCAAAAACATTGTGTAATGGAATAAACCTTGAAACACATTGCTTATTTAAACATCTGAAAACCGGGTAATGAGCAGGTGGAGATGGCAAGCATAGAATCATTGAGTTGGAAGGGGTCTCACGGGCCACCAAGTCCAACTCCCCACTCAATACAGGATCTGCAGCTAAAGTATTCCCAGCAGGCAGCCGTCCAGCCTCTTTTTAAAGATGTCCAGAGAAGGAGACCCCTCCACCTCTCTGGGCATTTGATTCCACTGCCGAACCACTTTTATTATCAAGAAGTTCTTTCTAATATTCAATTGACATCTACTCTCCTGTAACTTCAAACCATTAGAAGTGGTCATACCCTCTGGGCAGCAGAGAACAGTCCTGCCCCTTCCTCTCTGTAACAGCCCTTGAGTGCAATCATGTCACCCCTCAGTCCTCTCTTCACTAAGCTGAACATGCCCAGCTCCTTCAACCGTTCCTCATATCATATGAGCCATATGTTTTCTTCTCTATACCTCTTATCATCCTTGTTGCCCTTCTCTGAACCTGCTCCAATTTTTCTATGTGTGTATGTATGTGCCTTCGAGTCACTTGTTGATTTATGGCAATCCCAAAATTTCATAGGGTTTCTTAGGCTAGGAATACTCAAGAGGCTGTTTTGCTAGTTACTTCCTCTGAAAAATATAGCCTACGGCACCTGGTATTTGTTGACAGTCTCCCATTCAAGTATTAACCAAGGCTGACCCTCCTTAGCATCCAAGATCAGCCAGGATCTGGTGTATCCTTCTTTAAAGGAACTGCCCAGAACTGAACACAGTATTCCAGATGAAGCCTGACAAGTGTAGAATATAGTGGGGTTATTACTTCCCTCAACTTGGAAACTATGCTTCTATTAATGCAGGCTAAAAAGGAACGTTTGTCTTACCTGTGATACGTTCTTTTCCAGTGAAGAGGTGAAGAGCATCCACATGCTTGGGTTGTCCCTCCCACTTGCTCCCGGGAGGCAGGTAACAGAGACTCTTATTTTGAAGAGCTGACCACCGGAGGTGTCCTCTGGGAGGGACGACCCCTCTGCTGGCCAGTCCGTACCACAGCCTCATGACGCCATAGCCTGACGCCTTTTGGCCATGGACCATAGCTTCGTAGACCTCGGTTGAACACAATTCCAAAGTCCGTGAAGATCCTTGATCCCCCCCCAGGTAGTGTCACTCCAAGTTGGGTGGGCCGGATGCTCTTCGCCTCTTCATTGGAAAAGAACATATCACAGGTAAGACCAACGTTCCTTTTCCCAGTGGAGAGGGCTCCAGAGCATCCGCATGCTTGGGATCTACTAAAGCTTCGAAGGCAGGGTGGGCAAGGCGAGCATCATGGCCTCTGGGCCTGCACGATTCTCTGCAAAACTCGTCTGCCGAATGCGGCCTCCGCTGACTGGAACTTGTCCAGCTTGTAGTGCCACACGAAAGTTGATGGAGACTTCCAAGTTGCTGCCCTGCATATTTCTGCCAGGGAGGCATCCCTCTCCCAGGCCGCTGAGGTCACCGCACTTCTGGTGGAGTGTGCAATAATCCCCTCTGGTACAGGTTGGTTCTGAGCTTCGTAGCATGACACGATGCAGCCTTTAATCCAACGTGCGAGAGTGGATGGTGAAACCTTCCTCCCCAAGTATTTTGAGTGTGGGGAAACAAACAATGATTCAGAGAGTCGTATTGGGGCCGTTCGTTTTATGTAAATTCTGAGGGCCCTGCGCACGTCCAGTGTGTGCCAAATCCTCTCTAAGTATCTTTCTGGATTTGGGCAAAAAGAGGGGAGGACCACCTCTTGAGACTTGTGAAAAACTGAGTTGACCTTAGGTCTAAAGTCTGGTCGTAGCCTTAAGACCACCGAATCCTGCCTGAAGATGCAGAGATCTCGACGAATCGACAATGCCACTAGTTCTGATACTCTTTGGGCTGAGGTAATTGCCACCAGAAAAAGCACCTTCCATGTCACCCATTTTAGTGAGGTCTGTCTCAATGGTTCAAATGGGCGAACTGTCAATGCCTTCAGGACTGTGTGTAGGTCCCAGGATGGGAATCTATGAACCGTTGGAGGTGCTACATTGGTGAGGCCCTTATGAATCTCCGAAGATGAGGATGTGACGACACCTCCACAGCCCTTTCTGGAGGTAAAAAGGAGGTTATCGCCGCTACCTGTCTCTTTATTGTATTTGGGCGGAGGCCTGTCTCGACCCCGTCCTGCAGGAAATCCAGAAGGGTAGGTATTGAAAACTGTTCGAAGTCCTGACCTTTGCACCTGCACCACCTCTGGAACACCCAGAAGGTATATTCATAAATACGCTGAGTGGATTCCCTTCTGGAAGCCAAAATCGTTCCAACCACTGGGCGTGAATAACCCCTTGAGGTTAACATCTGCCGCTCAACCTCCACACGCAGAGCTGTAGCCAAGCAGGGTCGGGGTGATGAACTTGGCCCTGGATCAGCAGATCCTCTCACGCCGGGATCCTGGCTGAGCCTACCTGTAGGTCGAGGATGTCCGGGAACTAAGCCCTTCAGGGCCATTCCAGGGCAATGAGGATGACCTCCGCCTTTTCTGCTCTTATCTTGTTGATCACTCTGGGGATCAGAGGGATTGGAGGGAAAGCATAAAGAAGCCCCTTCGGCCAAGGGGATGTCAGGGTGTCCATGCCCTCTGCTTCTTGTGTCAGATATCTGGAGAAGAAGCGAGGAAGTTTGGCGTTGTCTGGAGTTGCAAAGAGGTCTACCACCGGCTGATCCAACAACTGGGTGACATCTTCGAACACCCCGTGATGCAGACTCCACTCCCCCTGGTCGATGTCCGATCTGCTGAGCCAATCGGCCTTTTGGTTGAGCACTCCCCGCAGGTGTTCTGCCGATATCGCCACAAGGTTCTTTTCCGCCCAGCTGAATAAGCGTGCCGCCTCCTTCATGAGGGCTCGTGACCGGATCCTCCCTGGAGATTTATGTGCGCCTTTGTCGTGATGTTGTCCGTGCGTATCAGAACCGTCTTGCCCCTGACTAGATCCGCAAAGGCTAGGAGAGCTAGACTGACCGCTCTGAGTTCCAGCCAGTTGATGCTGTGCTTGGACTCCTCCGCCGACCACCTGTCCTGCGCCAGATGGGATCCGCAATGTGTACCCCACCCCCGCAGACTGGCGTCTGTGGTGATCTGTACCTTGTCTTGATGCCACAGGAGCCGGCCCTTCAGGATCATTGAGGACAGCCACCATTGCAGGGACGTCACGACCTCTCGGGGCAGCCTCATGGCCTGATGCTGTCTAGTGGCTATCTGGTCCTGAAAGGGTAGCAGGAACCATTGGAGGCTCCTTGCGTGAAAACGCGCTCATGGTAGGCATTCTATGGCCGCTATCATGAGACCTTGTAGATGTGCTAGATGCATGATGTCCGTCCTCTGTGCTGACAATGCTCTCTGGGCCGCCCTCCCTATCGAGTTGACTTGGTCCGGTGTGAGGCGAACCTTTCCTTCCGCTGAGTCTAGTAGTATCCCCAGATGTTGGATGCACTGACCTGGGACCAGGGCACTCTTCTCGAGGTTGACCTGGAAGCCGTGATCTTGGAGGAATTGCATTACTATGTTGACCTCTCTCTCCGCCCTGAGCTTGGATGGGGACCGGATCAGGAGGTCGTCCAAATAGGGATAAACATGTAGCCCTAAAGGTCACCAGCAAGCTACTAACGCCACTAGAATTTTGGTAAAGACTCTTGGCGCCAAAGAAAGACCAAAGGGGAGGGCCTTGTACTGAAAATGCTCGTTGTTGTAACAGAATCGAAGAAATTGACGATGGTCCCGATGTACTGGGACATGCAGGTATGCATCCTGCAAGTCCAGAGACGCTAAGTAGTCCCCGGGACGTATAGACTCCAGAATGTGCTTTAGGGTTTTCATCCTGAATTTCCGCTTCCGCACGAACTTGTTCACTCCCCTCAGGTTGAGGACCGCTCTCCAGGTTCCGTTTTTCTTTGGGACCAGGAACAGGCAGCCTTTGCCCCGCTGGAGCGATGGAACTTCCTCTATGGCTCCCATGCTGAGCAGGTGCCAGATCTCCCCTCTCATTGATAGCTGTTTCTCCCTGGTCCTGTGGACCGGGGTAGGTATGAACCACCAGGGGTTCCCTGATGGCTTCTCCGATGATACCTGCTGTCTCCCCAGTGGGTTTTCGAGGGTTTGAACTCTCTGGGTCCGGAATGGTTCGTGGATGGCCCAGATCCATGGTGGGTTCCCGATGCCCAAAAGGGCCAGTACCGTCTGGACGCCCGTTTGTCTTCTCTCCTGCGGGATGAAGCTAGTGTCTTCTTCTTGTTGTCTTTATCCTCCACTAGGACGGGCTCCAGAGATTCTCCAAACAACTTCTCCCCCAGGAAGGGTGAGGATACCAAGTTCTGTTTGGACTTGAAATCCTCATTCCAAGACTTCAGCCACTCCTGTCTTCTAGCAGCTACCGTCGCCGCCTGAGCTCTGCCGCAGAATTGAACGGAATCTAGTGTGCTGTCCACCAGGAACGCGGAAACCTTGGTTAGCTTGTTGAGGTCCTGTCGAATCCTGACCTGGGCCCGTGGGACGTCATTCAGGGCTGCCTTGGACCATTGAATTGCCGCGCGTGCCATCATAGTAGCTGTTGTAGAGGCCCGGATGGCCAAAGAGAGAGCCTCATGGACACATCTTAACGCCAGGTCCATCCGTCTGTCCTCTGGCACCTTCAAGGTCTCCTCTCCGTCCTTACAAAAGATTGCGGACGAGACCAGCTCGGAGACCGGGGCGTCGATCAATGGGACTTGTAGTTTTCCCATCACCTTCCTGGGCAACGTGTATAGCTTCTTAGCCAGGGCTGGTTATGGCCTGGCCACTGCGGGTGCCCTCCATTCATCATAGATCATGCGCATCAGCGTAGCCGGCATGGGCATTTCCATGGCTTGTGGATGGGTATCCGGAAAAAACTCATCCGAAATTTCTGGGAGGTCAGGATCCACCTGGGATTGCTGCGCCTTAGGCAATGTAAGACCCAAAGTCCTCACTGCCTTCTTCAGCAGCACAATAAAATCCTCTGGTGCAAAATGGCACGCCGATGGGCGTACAGGGGAGGGGTCCTCAGCTTCCTCCTCAGAGAGCTCCCCCTCCTCCCTGTCTGATGCCTCAGAGACCTCCCCCGTGGATGATAGGAGGGATACTATATCTTCCTCCTGGGATTCTCCTCCTCCCCGTCGATTCTTGCCCTCTTCCTGGGGTGATGGGGGTGCCTATCTGGCTCCTCCCATTGCTTGCCCTCATCCTCACTGGGGGGTCTAACAGGCCGGGTACCCCGGTTGTCGCTTGGGTCTCTGGCATTGTTGGCATCCTGGGGCTCCGACCCATCGCCCGCCCCCTGCGCGGTACCCTAGGGTCACGGGCGCTTCCCCTTGCTAGGCCCGCTGCCCTTGCCCCCCTTCCTGGGTGGCTTCGTCTTAGCCTTGTCGGGCTGAGGGGGGCGGTTGGGGACTGGGGCGCTCCCTGCGGTGCCCCATGGAGGGAAACCTTCAGGGGCAGTGGAGAAGGTGCCACGGGAGGGAACCCCTCAAACGCAGTGGCGGGGGTGGTGCGAGGTGGGAATCCCATGGGTGCAGCAGGTTTTGCACCCAGGTCCGCTGCCGCTGCAGCGCTGGTGTCGGCAACCACGGGACTGGAGAAAGCCCTGGGAAGGAGTGAGGTCCCTTCCCCCCCACTGGTCCGCTGTGGCGCTGGTACTGGGGATTGCCCTGGGGGCCAAGGGAATCCCTTCCCCCCTTCTGCTCCGCACCTCCCAAGTCCCGCAGGCTTGGCTGAAACAGGCTTGCTGCCAGCCAGCCTGCTACCTCCCGAGCCAGCGCTTCCCGCAGCCAAGCTTGAAAAAGCACTGGAAAGCTCTCCCCCGGTTCCCCAGACCCCGGGGGGCAAGCCCCACTCACGGTCACCGGCGCCTGGGGAACCGCGATGTCCTGGGTGCTGGCTGGGATCGCTGGCGCTCCGCCACTCGTCCCAGAGTGTGGGACGGCGCGGACCTCCTCCTCCTGGAGGGGATGCCCAGCGGGATCTTCCTCCTCCTCCCAACCACTGTCACCTCTGTCTGGAGGGATCTGGGTCGGGGTGCAGCCGGTGGCGACCAAGGCGGAGGGCTGGTCCCCCTTCTTTGGTCTCTTCTTGCCACCGCCGCTCTTTGCTGGGGCCCTGGTCCCTCTGCCTCCTGCAGAGGTGCCCAGCTGTGCTTCTTCATCAACTGGAGGCTCGCCTGGCCGGCTGAGCCTCAAAGGACGATTGCTGGCAATCACAGCCGCGATCACAGCATCTATTTCCTCCATCCTCGACATCCCTTCCCTAAGTGGAGAGGCCAGGTATGATTATTATTAATATTATTGAAAGATTTTTCTTTCTCAAACATGGAGAAGGGATCCCTGAGGACAAAGGGGAACACGATCCTACCAGGAGCGTAGGCAGGAAACAGACTGGCCAGCAGAGGGGTCGTCCCTCCCAGAGGACACCTCTGGTGGTCAGCTCTTCAAAATAAGGCTCTCTGTTACCTGCCTACCGGGAGCAAGTGGGAGGGACAACCCAAGCATGCGGATGCTCTGGAGCCCTCTCCACGGGAAATAGCATTTACCTTCTTTGCTGTAGCATCACATTGCTGGTTCATGTCCAGCTTATGAGAGACTCAAATACTTTATTTCTGAAGTGAAATTGGACTCTTGCTTCTTTATCTCCAAGCTGTCTTCTGTTTATTGATTTTTAAAGATCATGGCATTGATCCTGTAAGTCTTCCTTTAGATTGACTTATCAAATGCTGAAATGTGCTGTTTGGTCTTTAACGGAACTTCACTTAACCCAGCTCATTGAGTCCACCTATTCTCTGTCACTGGTAGAGCCTATCGAAATCAATCTTATTGTTCAGCCTTGACATCAGGAGGAGATCTTGTAAGCACAGAAGATATTCACTGACATTGTCCAATATTTATTACAATGAACCATTTTGGGACCTGTGGCATAAATTGCTCTCCCACGAATATGGTGGGAGACTGCCTTTCATTTAGCTTAAATTTAATATTTCTTGAGTTCATTTTGTGACGTGGGAAATATTCTAACCACAGAGACCCTCCTCAGGAAATGTGAATACATACACACACACACACACACACACCTCTCTTTTTAAAATCTGTTTTTGGCTTTTCGGTTCCTGGATTCCTGAACACAACAGTACTATGTTACTGAATGGTAAATCTTTTAGTACATTTCTCTGCAGAATGGTTTTGTTGGCAACGTGGTGCACCTCTCAGTCCAAAGAAAAACAAATGAAAGCTATGGTAAAATAATCATCACACTTTGGAAAAATCATGAATAATGTGGTGTTGGGGAGGTCAAGCACTGATGAGTTGTTCGTGATGGTTGCACTCCCTCAATGTGCAATGCTGAGAGATGCAGCCAGATTGCTCGGGAGGAGGATGCAGCACGGAATGTCCTGACACACTGGCTGTCAAGCGTGGCAGATGGGAAGCCGAGTCTCAGCAAAGCTAAGTGAGCCAGCAATGAAGTGAGGCAAGAGTGAAAAATGGGACTGAGAACAAGAAAAACCTGCATGCCTCATATATTTATATGAAATAGCAGTTTCCTTTCCACTCCGGCAGGAGGAATTTATCAAAAGGAATTTTGTGGAGCAGCAAAAGAATTTCTCCCCCTTAGTCTATCATGAAGAGAAGAGATTCACAACCCTTAACTATCTCTTTGGAGGCATTTTCTAGACAAGGCAAGGAGATTCTCCTAAAGCAGGACTAAGTTTGTAGACAGGCTTGATTTTTTTTTCAGAATGGCCGTTTCTGTCAGAATGGGACCAACAGTGACAAGTAGACTGGAACGTAAGGATATAACTAAATTCTTGCAGTTGGTGAGCAGATAGTGGTGATGATGATTTTTAATTCTCTGTATTAAATCAGTTTGGGAACTTCATTTTTGAGAACAGGCAACAGCCTCTTTAACCACAAAATAAAGTTCCACAATCAGTAGACCTGCAAGTTAAGTTGCAGACCACTGAAGTAATTTGGAGTTGCACCAGTTGAAAAATTCTACAGGGCAAATCCTTTTTCTAGAGGAATTTGTAATCTTGCCAGCTGATGTGTCAACTGTCCTACATATATAAACACTGGGTGCCCTTTCACACCACACAATTCTATAATAACTATGATTCCATTTTAATTTCCATGCCTGCATCCTATGAAATCCCGTGATTTGTAGACACTAGAGGAGCTCTCTAGCTGAGAATTCTAAATGCCCCTCTCTAAACTGTCAACCCCAGGACCCCATGGGATGTTGCCATGGCAGCTAAAAGTGGTATAAACATGCTGTAATTGTGTAGTGTGAAAGGATCCCAGTACTCTAAAGGATACCACGTCTAACCACATCAGAAGATTGTTGGTTCAAATCCAGCCTGGTTAGAGCCCTCAAACTCTGTCTTAAAAAGGGTCACAATTCAGTGGCAGAACAGTAGTCTTGGGACTTTATCACACAAGGTTGCTAAAGCGGCATTTCAGCAGGATAGTAATTAATTTGGCCAGTACTTATCAGATGACATTGTGGCTATCCTGTTGGTGCTTCACATTCTAGTCACTGTTGTGCTCCTTTCAATTGACAGGAAAACCCTGTCAATAGCTGCTGATATTGCTATTGTTCTGCTGTTGCCCCTGGTGCAATAGGTTCTCTTGCTTCAGTTCCAGGATGACTGCAGTCTCATGGCACGAGAGGGCTTGATTCTCCTCCTCTCCCTCTCACTATTCCAAAGCAGCACTGAGTCAGCCTGCTCTGGAATAGCGAGGGGAGGGGGGATAGAAGGAGAATCAGCTCCCCTCATGCCGCATGACTGCAGTCATCCCAGAACTGAAGCCAAGGGACCTATCACACCAGGAAGTTGCCAAAGGAGCACAGTCATGTGAATGAAGTGAGGTATGACAATAAACGTTTTACAACCAGTATGTTTCCACTTCCTTTAATAACGTGATTGCCACACGACATGAGGCTGGTGTGAGAATATCCTTGCATGTCCACATCTCAAGTTGGTGTCCCTGCCTGAAAACCCAGAGAGCCACTGCCAGTCAGTCCAGACAATACTGAGCTAAAATGACCAATGCTCTGACTCAATATAAGGCAGCTTCCTATAAGGACAGAATCAGCCCTTCCCCCAAGAAGAGTTGGCCCAGGACATTTTGATCCCTGAGGTGAAAGACAAGATCGAACCTTTCCTTCCATTCCACATATGGAACCTTACTGAACAGAATTCTTCACCACATTTCAGGGCAGAAAGCCTATTTAGAGTATCAGGACAGGGCGTGTGGCACACAAAGCTCTGTCAACAAATAAGGGAGGGAAGCCAAGAGACTTAGGGGAAGAACCAGGAAACTATTGCTACTGCCTCACAGCATCTTCTGCCCCATAGCACCCTGCCTATTGGCAGGACTGTCATTGTTCTACTGCCACAGTAAAAAGTTGATACTATAAAGTTGATGCATAACTGGAGAAAAAATTCATCTGCAGCAAAGAGCAGGTACAATAGGTGGCTGAGGAGAAAGATACTGCAAGGGATTCTGGCAAATGTAAGCGAGACCCAATTTGGTATTTTATAAAAATGGCAGAAAGCCCATCTAAATGGTAAAAATACCTCTCATGGAATTTGCTATTTGCTATTCAGAATGAGGGGAGCCCAAAACGGCAAAACCAACGGGGTAAAAGCCTTCGCAGATTTCCCCGTACTTTTTCACAAACTGTGAGGCAGGTGCACATTTTTGCTCATTTGAACTATCAAATAATAAAAAATGCGAAGGGAAGCACAAAGCTGATTGGCTGGGCAAGAGTGGGGGTGGGGCTTGCAAGTGCCTGCTGCTGCCACGTTGGATTTTTGCCTTAGCGATCGCTAGCTAAGGTGATAAAATGGATCAGTATTTTCTGTCTTGTTTGGAGAATCGCTCTATCGCACCAACGTACCTCAGGATGACTTTTTTGTTTGTTTGTTTAAAAAAGTGGGGCAGTGAAGAACTAACACAAGTAAATCACTCGCAGCTGCCATCAGGAATGCAAGGCTGAGGATTACAGGGGCTTCCGAGGCCAGAAAAACCATTTGGACATGTTGCTGCTGCTGCTGCTGCTGCTGCGATATGCCAATACTGCGAAGTATTTGGGATTTTCCCCCTCGTGTAGATGGGCCCAGAGTCCTTAAGAATTTCATTTTAGCAACAAATCAGCATTCTTTTTGTCAATAAGATAAGACAGCCAGAACAGTTTCTCCGACTTGCTCTAAACTGCACATATGGATGTTTTTAGCTAATGTGCTCCAGCTGCCCCGGCCCACTGTGTCGTTTATTAAAATAGACACAATTACATTTCCTGAAAGCTCCTGTAGTATTCTTCCACCCACATTAAAAT
Organism: Gambelia wislizenii; assembly: GCA_030847615.1. Lineage (NCBI taxonomy): Eukaryota > Metazoa > Chordata > Lepidosauria > Squamata > Crotaphytidae > Gambelia > Gambelia wislizenii. The sequence goes on from JAUMIR010000001.1 coordinate 365,942,348, forward strand.
AGCCCAATCATCCACTTTAAGAGTTACATGCAGTTTTTATAGACTTTTTGTGACAAAGGAAGGGCTAACATCTCAAGAAAAGGCTTTGTGTTAAATTTAATACAAACTGGTCATCCTAAACCTCCAAATTTCACATACTTCCTTTGTGTGGCCTTCTACCATGATATACAATAGCTTAACATATGATTTAAAGGATTTTATTGGCACAGGCAAATATCACAAGCCTCTCTCAAGCAGTCTAACTCATGAGCCAGTTCCAGGCATACCATAGAGAACTTCTGCTTCTGCTCTAAGATGAAAGCCATGCCCATGCCAAGTCCAGCCAAAACCTGAGACCTAAGTAGTTTGCTGACAACCCCTGTGGCGATGTCACAGGAGGGGTTTCCAGTGAAGTCATTAAGCATCAACCACAATTGCTCAGAGCACATCATTCAAATAAAAAATACAAAGTTTCATAAGTGAGAAAATATTTCTTTGTTCAAAATTAAAATTTCCAAATTCTGTACTGAACAGAAATAATACCATCACCACCCACAAATTTTCCATAGCTGTTTTCAACATCTTTGCAAGCACTGCTTAACAATTATTGTTGTTATTGTTGCATGCCTTCATGTCATTTCTGACTTATGGCAACCCTAAAGCAAACCTATCATAGGGTTTTCTTGGCAGAATTTGTTCAGAGTGGGTTTGCCCTTGCCTTCCTCTGAGGATAAATAAGAGGGGGTAACTTGTCCAAGGTCACCCCCAGCGGGTTTCCATGGCCAAGCAGGGATTCAAACCTTGGTCTCCCAGTATCCTAGTCCAACATTCAAACCACTTCACCATGCTGGCTCACTAGCTGGCTTCACCATGCTGGCAAAACATAGGAATCATACACCAAAAGAATGTTTTCCAAGCTCTGTTTTGAACACAAAAAGTTCCCCTAGCTCTGTTTTTAACACTTTTGAAAACACTGGTTTTAAATCAGAGGGAGTGGCAGTTTGACCAACAACTCTTACCAAGCAAAAGAATGACTTCCAAATTCTGCTTGCCATATGTTTCTCATGTTAACCAGTGCCTCTTACTGCACGCATTTTCTTTTCTTTTCAATCAGACTGTGGACTCCTCGTTTACCCCCAAATTACTCCTCCTACTGTTCCCCATAGTCACTAAATTGATAAGACCTATATGGTGTAATGAGACTTACCACTTTAAATGCTGAGATTCTAACATATCCCAGCCATAGTTTCAAAATGTACTTGAGAAAAGTGGCAAAGAAAATAGAATTGGAGAGACAGAAAGGAGACAAAGAAGGGAAGGAGGAGGGGGGCACAATAGAGATGTAGCCAGGAAAATTAGAAAAGAAGGAGAAAGGGCAGAAGAAAGAAAGAGAGACAAGGAAGAATAGACAAGGGGCTAGGAACAGAGGAGAAAGATGAGATATGGGGAGTGGGCAGAAGAAGGGAAGGAGAAAATATTTAGCCAGGAGTTGTAGGTGATAGAAGGAAAGAGGGAGAGAAAGAGAGGGGGAGGTAGAAGACACTGAACCCAGAATTGTAGAGGGAAGGCAAAAGTTGCAGATGTACGGGTAAGAAGGAGAAAGAGGATGGGAGACAGGGAAAGATGAGATATTTAGCCAGAAAGATGGCAATCATGATTATGGGAATGAAGAGGATGAGAAAGATAAAGAAGTGAAATCAAAAGAGAAAGGAATCAAGAGCTGAAGCAAAGCTGAGGAAGAAAGGCATTTGTACCATTGTTTCTATTAACAATGTATAAAAAATGTATGGATCAAACCAAGAAAGGAAACTGTACTATCACTGGGAATGTTAGCTAGGGCTGATGGGAATTTTAGGCAGAAACATATGGAGGACCATAGTTGCCAACCACTGCTATGTGCAGTTGGGAACCTTGTAAAAGCTTGATTGTGTGTACAACACGCTACATGGACTTAGGGTACACATACTCGTAGGTTCTGTTGACACCATTTGCTGAATGCATAGAGATCAGGTGCAAATCAAACAAGCATGGTCCTACCTACTGCCCACATATATAGTCATTAAGCTGAGTTGTGTTATATGAATAGGGCTACTAATAATGTTCTTTAATATTTCTCAAGAGTAATTTAATATTTGTGCATGTGTGTGCATAATGAAACCTTCAAACAGAAATTTAGATTGAATCATCAGAAATTAAACAATAAAATAAAATATTTTCAGTCATATGCTCACATTCAGAACAATAGAGGACTTTTTAATATGAAAGTAGAAAAGTCATGATGGGTTCATATAAGTCAAATTTTATTTTAACAGGTTAGTTGTTAAGATGACATCCACACAAACTGGATACCCTGAATGTTCCAATGGTGTCTAGACTTGTTTATAAGATTTATCCTTGCATTTTTTGATAGGGCTGTCACCCAGTTGCACATTTTAATTTATTTTAACAAGTTTTAGTTGGTTAACCAATCAATCAAATATGTCTAAATTTGTTGTTTGTTGTTGTGTACCTTCAAGTCATTTTCAACTTATGGCGACCCTAAGGCAACCCTATCACATGGTTTTCTTGGCAAGATTTGTTCAGAGGAGGTTTGTCATTCCCTTCCTCTGGGGCTGAGGGAGTGTGATTTTCCCAAGGTCATCCTGTGGTTTTCCATGGCCGAGCAGAGATTCAAACCTTGGTCTCCAGACTTGTAGTTTAATGCTTAAACCACTACATCATGCTGGCTCTCAATTTACAAGTTTACAATCAATAACAATGAAGAGGAAAAAAGTATATTCCCCCCCAAAAAATCTGTTTTAATCCATCTTCTGGTAAAAACATACCACAGAGGTGTTGGGAGGACCTAGAAGATGCCTAGAGAGGACACCTTTCTAGGCATTTCCCAGCATGACTCTATAGCATGTATCCATCCCCATTTAGTGTTCCGTGGATATAGGGGTCTGACTTAAAATTGCATCTTTAATACTATTCATTTCTTCTGTTCAATATCTGAGTTCCTCAAAAAGTTATCATATGAGATTATCAGCCGTCCTTTCAGCTATTCTTTCAAACCTATTTTAAAAACAATCTTTAAAAACTTCTAATTCATTTAGCATATCATGCTTTTCACAGACTGTAGAAGAATCTTCCTGTTAACCTCATAAATTATTTCTATCTAATAAAAGCATGTTTTAAAAAAGGAGAGAGAGAGAGAGATGGACAGAAACAAAAAATATTATTCTGGACACTCATGAGCTATGAGAAAACTGGACTCTGATCAAGCATTTGTGACTGACTTGAGTATTATGCAGAATATGGCCAAATAAAAACTGAAAATGTAAGAGAGGTTGGATAATATCAAGTCTGCCTCTTGCAACAGACGGCAACAAGCTCTGGTTGCTAAAACGGTTTTAAGAGCCCAGATGAAAACACCTGCAGCCTCTAGTGGGGATTTTCAGATCCAAATCAGACTATGAGCCTACAGTTCCTGTCTGACTTTACAATAAAACAATATATTTCCATTGGCAATACTGTTTAATGAATTTTGCTTTTGCATGCACACAAGAGATTGGATCTAACTACAGCCTCTCTCTGCCACTTACCCTTTCACTATCAACTGATTTCAATACAATTCTTTTATGACAAATTATAGGGAAACTACACAGGGAATGCATGGTATTTTTTTTCCAAGGCTGTTGCTTAAACCTGTGAAATTTCAGCAGAATCAAAATATTTGGTACCAGTTACAATGTGGTACCAAATATTGTAATGTGGTACCAAATTTCTGTTGTAATACTGGCAAGAGAAACACTTCATTTATTTTAAGTTTTAAAACTACAATATTTACAATATTCAGAAAACTAAAAAAAAATTATTATGAGAAAGAGAATGGTTGTTATTAGCATGGGACTTGGGTTTATAGGCTTGATACAGCACACATATGGGGGTGAAGAAAGGGGAATCCTAAAAATGATTCCCTTAAACTTGCTAACTCAATGCAAACAGATTGGGAGTGAATGGAAAGGTTGTTTTTTTCCCCTTACCTCACCTTACCTTACCTTTGCTTTTTAAAAAAACCTTCTCATTAATACCAGTGAGAGGGACATTAACAATACCAGTTCCAAGGCTGGCACAGTTCTTAGCCTTTTGTTGGGGAAGGTGTAAGACAGTGGGGTTGTCTAGACTGTGAAAATACTTCTCATAGAATTAGAGAATACCTTTTGTCCAAACATGCTGTGAACGAGATTTGCGGCGTAAAGTCAAAGGCTTTCATGGCCAGCATCCATAGATTTTCCTTGGGGTTTTTTCGGGCTGTGAGGCTGTGTTCTGGAATAGTTTCTTTCTGACGTTTCACCTGCATCTCTGGCTGGCATCTTCAGAGAATGGTCTGAATTCTCTGAAGATGCCAGCCACAGATGCAGGCGAAACGTCAGAAAGCAACTATTCCAGAACACGGCCTCACAGCCCGGAAAAAACCAAGGAAAATCTAGAAATTTGCAAGAGGGGGTCAAAAACTCCATCAACTGCACAGGAGAAGCCTTCGCAGTTTTCCCCAAGGTTTTTCAATGGGCGGGCTTGTACATTATCGCACGTCTGGACATCCAATTTGGACACTGTGCATTCTCAGCGAGGGTGGAAGTGGAGAGCAGATTGGCCAGACGTGCATAGAGGGTGGGCCTGCTGGCAAGGAAGTGGCCAGAAGCACCATTTTGGAGTTTCACATTATCAGTCATGCACTTGTTTGCTGCGCTGAGGTGACCAAACAGCTTTTTAAGCAGAAGGTTGTACTTGCACAACTTTGATCTACAGGTGTTTTTTTTTTTAATGTGCAATGGCAACAATGTGTGGAGAATAATAACAGGCTGTAATTTACTAGGCCACCATCTTGATTTGCAGGCATGACTGTGTGTGAACTTCAAACGCGGATAGCTTCACATACCAACCGATTCTGCCAAAGCTACTACAAATTTGTGTTAACGTGCAGCAATCAGCATGATATTTTCTCATCTAGACAACCCCAGTGATGCAGTCCCTGACTTTGTCTCACCAAAATCTGAATGAGATTTAAACCCACACCCCTGCTCATTCTTCTGGGTTTAGATCCTGTATTCTCATTCAGATTTTGGTCAAAGTCAGGGACTGCATCACTCTCTTACTACCCAGTCTTAAGAATTCCACTGATATTTATCTCACATCAATAGATCAGGGATCGCATGGTTCCCTGACCATTGGAAGTCCCTAGACATTGGAAGTTCATGATTGCCTCAACCAAAGTCCCTAGACTTTGGTGGTTTTTTGTCCAGTTCAAAGGTATGATTACTGTCCAGAACTCTAGGTGGAAAATAGACATTGTGAGACACAGACATTTTTCAACATTTCAGGCTTCAGAAGAAGTTCGTGCTTGATTCATAATGCAATTGATCATTATGAGCTAGACAAAATCATGTTCTAAAGGAAAGCAATGACATTTATTCCATTGGGTAGCTAGTAGCATATGTTGGAATTTATATTGCCTTGATTCTGTGCTTATCACAAACATCTCCACCATTGTGGTAATAGATAGATAAAAATAGTTAAGGGAAGTTCTTACCAAAATGCATGTGCAGAAGGCTGCAGAAGGTTTGCAGATGGGCTGACATGGCATACTAGCTATTGTAGAATTATAGAGGCTGCACAGATGCCAGCAAATATTGTAATAATGTAAATACGGATATGCAGGAAACTTGACTTAACTACCACCAGCTGGCACAGAATATGGCAGCACAGTGCAAAGCTTTATAGCATGCTCTGTAGACCATGTTCTGCCTTCTGCCAGACCACAGCAAAAAGAATCTGGTAATTTACAATTCTTTGCAGAAATATGTCTTGTGGGTGAGGAGGGGGAAATTATTTAAAAACTAAAAGCTCAAGGGTACAGCTTTGATCATGGTTTGTTCACTGAAACAGATTCCCTTGGCCTATGTACAAGTTAGTGTCAGAAACTGCTGGCCCCACTGGTAAACCACAGTTGTTCCATAAAGAGCCTTCTAGCTCTGGACTCACTGACTCACCCACATAGGCTGATCACTGGCTCCTCCTGAGTAGGAAAGACTATGTAAGGGCTTTTATCTAGTGATGTTCTGGCTAAACAAGTTGCAGGAGGCTAGGGGAGGTTTTACATGTACTTACAATCATTATTTAAGTCACATACACTATAAACATTGCATGTTGGAATGATCTAGAAAAGCAAAATGAAATGTTTTGGATCCAGATAATATAATCCTATACATGTCTAGGCAGAATTAAATCCTACTGAGTTCAACATTCCAACGCTCCCAGACAGAATGTGGAAAGTTACTTTTAAAAGAATGAATATAATGAGATGCTGAAGCTATCCATTACTGATCAGCAGTGGGAGGGTGCTCTGGGACCCACTATTTTTTCTTTCTTTTAAAAAGTAACTTTTCAAGTTCTTTTTCCAGGTAAACAGATAACTGTATTGCAGCCTTAGTTAGTCACACATATGTTTCAGTGGGACTTAATTTATTCATGGATAACTGGTCCAACTGATTCCAAACCCTCCTGCTTACAGTCTGTGAATGATGTGTTTGCTCTGATGTATCAATCGATTTACCTTTCATTTAACTGCTTCTCTCTGGCATACCCAAAAGCAATGTTACAGCAGAGAAACCTGTTCAGAGTTGCTGCCTCACCAGAATTACTCAGGGGCTTACCACACTCCAAAGAAAAATGGCAAGGCAGCAGGGACGTTCCATCTTCTGTGCTGCCTTACTGCATGGCGTAATCATTTTTTCATTCCAGTCCCATGAGGGACTGAGGTACAACTGTGTCTTTTTGCTAACCAGAAAAGCCTGTTGGCAGAAAGATGCCATTTTAGCTCAGTCACACACAGGACTGGAACAAAAGAAAGCCGGAAAAACAGCGACATCATGCGATAAGGCAGTAGGGAAGATGAAATGTTCCTGCTGCCTTGCCGCTTTTCTTTGGAGTGTGGTAAGCCCCTAAGTTCTCATGAGACTATTCTGTGAGTCACAACAGCTTCTTACCGACAATGTCTTCATAGGCATTCTCTTCTAAAGTGCTTTTAGATCCAAACTTGTGCTGGTTCTCAGTACCATTCTCACTTGGAGAGGTAGGGTACAAGGACTGGAGGCTTGAAGCATCTTCAAATTCAAAGGATTTTCTAGAGATGAAGAAAGGGAACAGAACAAATTTCAAATTAGTAGTGCACAGTACTTTTAATATGTAGTGTAAATATAATAACATCCCGTTTTTTCTTTTTCATTGTTTAGTTTTGCAGAATTTGTCCTAGACCATAAAGTGAACCTGGATGAGTCAACTATGCCATCATGTAATTGGCATGGTTATCCTTCAAAAGGAGACTGCACAAAACAACTTGTGACTGACAGAAAAATCTTGATTACATGAACATCTTTAAGATGATGTTGTGCTTGAAGAACAGTGTGAGAGAACTACACTCTACTCTTCCTTCTTTTGACAATGCTGGAATTTTGTGTTAGTGTATATCTGTAGGCCAGTGGTTGCCAAATTTGGGCACCAGATGTTGTCAGGCTTCGACTCCCAGAAGCCCTAACCACTGCCCATGCTGGCAGGGACTTCTAGGAGTTGAAGTCCAACTGCATCTGAATCACAAGTATAGGAGTCATGACTGTAGCAGTCAACATGCTTACCTCTCACAACCCACATCTCAGGTCTGCCTCAAAGGGCTTGTATTCCTCAAGCCTACATACAATACAGGATATAATGTATCTGGTTTCTGTCAAAACAGCTCTCTTGGAACTCTCACAGGTCCTGACTGTAATTTCTTCTTCTTAGGTGCTATCCATTTCCTGCTGTTTGTTATCTGTTTCCTGCTTACCACCCCAAGCCTCACTGAACATTTCCACAGGCCTCAGCTAGAACAAGGGACAGTATCTATCATTCCTATTGTTGTGTCAATGACAATGAATGTCACTGATGCAACTAAAATAAAGTTCAGTCCCTGCCTATACCAAGCAGACTGAAGTTGCTTCACTCAAAGGCACAAACAATGACTGCTACAAGATACAATCACTGTTTAATTCAACAGTTTCCAAAACCTGTATGTATTGTAGTCTATGGTCAACCAGTAACTTCTCAAATAAAGGATCATTCCTAATTCCTAAAATAAGGTTTATTACACTGCCAAAATGTGGCTCAAAATTTCTGTCCTTGCTGAATTTATGACCAAGGTTCAAGAATACATACACTTAGGGACATCTAAGCTATCCATCCATTATTTTCCTGTTTAATGAAGCACAACATTATGTTTTTGTAAGCCATCTTGGATCCCATTCTGGGAGAAATGCGGCATATAAATAAAATCAAATAACAAATACATAAATAAATATTATCTCCACTTGGGTTTTTTTTTCCAGGCTGTGAGGCTGTGTTCTGGAATAGTTTCTTTCCAGAAACTAAACATTGAAACTAACCATTCAATTACACAAATTTACATATACTACCCTACAGGGGTTCACAGCATATAAACTCCACATACACTCCTACCCAACCATTCTCTGAAGATGCCAGCCACAGATGCAGGCGAAACATCAGAAAGAAACCATTCCAGAACATGGCCTCACAGCCTGGGAAAAAACAACAAGGAAAATCCCATATAGAGTGTTCCTTTACTTAAAAAGTAAGTGCATGGTCCCATTCCAGCCCCAAATTATAATGCATAGATAACAGTAATCCTTTCTTTCTCAGCAGCATCCTCTCCCCCTGCAAATGTTAGGAGCTGGGGGGGGGGAGTTGGACTGTGTGGTGTTACAACTGGAGGGGGGTGCATATCAGCAAAAAAAGAAGACATTCCTTGTACAAATGAAAGTGTCTTCCTCTCACACAACAAGCTTTTTAGATCCACACCAGTATCTGGAAAGTTAAGTACACTTTCAGTTTACCTTATAAAAACAGAAAATACTAGAACTGCACATATAGTAGGTCCTTAGTATCCTCTAGGGTTTGGTTCCAGGACACCACCCGCCCCATGGATACCAAAATCAAAAGATGCTCAAGTCCTATTATATACAAAAGGGTAGTAAAATGGTGTCCATTATATAAAATGGCAAAATCAGTTTGCCTTTTGGAATTTTTGTTTGGGGAGGGGATATTTTCAAGCCATGGATGGTGGAATCTGTGGATACAGAATCTGTGGATGTGGAGGACCAACTGTACACAGTTCCCACTTGGTAGCATCAGTATTGTTGTTAAAATTATTTATTTCATATTTGTTACATTTTCTTTTCTCCTCTCCACTAAAAAAAGTCAGCTAACAAAGATCATAAGCACAAACTAAACAACAAACTCATTAAAATACAAACCAACCAGCCAACCCAGCAATAATAGATTAGTATCAAAATAGATATAATGAAAAAAAATGTTTTCACATTCCTCCCAAAAGAGATAAACATCAGCAGACATGGATCTGTGTCCCATGCACATACACCTCCTCTATGACTACTGGATATTGAAATACATAAGTTTTGGGCTGCTTCATACAACACTATTTTTGCTTGCAGGAGTGTACTTGCTCATTATCCCCCTGCCATACAAGAAATATTCAGGTCTCAGTGGCAGCACTAGGGGGGTTGCAGAGAGGCTGAACTGCCCAGATGATACCGTGGGAAGAAGGGGTTGACACCAACCTTAGTAATGCCATAGTCAGGTCTGTATATATTCTGCAAATATGTGCAGACATAGAATTGGTTAATGAGTTTCACAATTCAGCATCCTGAGATTCTCAAACCTCCTTTAAAAATTAATAAATCAGATTTCTCAGAGTTCCTAAAACAGTTGAGGCACATTCAGTACCATCTCAGAAGTCCAAGTGAGAGCCAATAGGATTTCAAAAATATCATGGCAGGCATTATCTAACAATGGTACGGTATATGTATCACTGCTAGGACAAAATAGTCTAGGTGGGATGCAGGGTTTTTTAACAGTTTTAAACTATGATATTGCTATTTTTGTTTGCTTGTGTTTACTATGAACAATGTTGTGTTTCTGGGTTCTTAAAATCTGCCATAAAGGATATATATAACAACAAAATGTTTGCAAACTTTCTAAGTTTCTTTCTAAGGGGGAAAAACTTAGCAGGTCTTAGGTGTTTCAACAGAGTGATGGGCGGGGTATAAGACATGAAAGCAGGAGAAGCTCTGGTCCAGGGGATAGTTCTTCAGTATGCTGCATAACCACAGCTGCAAAGTTTCCTTTTTTGACCTACTACTTTTAGAATTCCCCAGCCTTTTGGGGCTGTCCCTAGGTGCCTGGACTGAGCAAAAAAACAAAACAAAAAAAACACTCTCTACCCCTCATTCATGTGGCATAAAATCAGCTGGTGCATCCCATGACAAACTCTTCTGGGGGTTCCTGAATTAATCAGCCCATCAGAACACTCTGTTGCCCTGGTCAGGCACTGCATTGGTTGAGCAGACTTGAGAGAAGAGGTTTTGTCTCCAGTCCCGCCCCCCAAAAAACATAAATATGTTACCTCAACACACTACAGCCCCAGTCTTTCCTACCCTTCCTATACTTTATTCTCAGTTTTCACACTTCGGTACAAGTTCCATCATATGTGGTCATCGCTTTCAGACACTGAATTGTTCATTATCTTCATTCTCTCCACCTCTCACAACTTTTTTGGTGTTTAGGAACACTGAGTCCATGTTAGAGAGAAGGGGAGCCTGTATACCCAATCTTCTCCAAATTTCCTTTTTATTTTTTTATTATTTTTTTTTATTTACATTCAAAAGGAATCTTAGTGACATACAATAATGTTCCAGTATAACAAAAGCAGGAAATAAAAACACAAAAGGAGTAGAAATAACCCACATTAGTTGTACGTTTCTATCAAAGCCAGCCAAATGTCCAAATATAAGTCCATCATTCTTTCAAACACTGCAAGGGTTGTTGGATCTTCTATCCATTGGATCACAGGTGGAGAAACATTCTCTTTCCAGTAACAAGTTATCAATCTTTTAGCAGTCAAAAGAATGTGAAAAATCCATTTTCGTTGGCTATTTGTTAATTTTCAAGAAACAGGTAAATATTTCAAAAGAACATGCATGTCCTGGAATATCAAAGAGCTTTCCAAAACTTGCATGATTAGTTCCTCCCAAAATGTAGCTTCTATGGGACAACTTGTATGTGTTAAGGAAGCATTAGCAGTATTACATCTCCAACAATTGATAGATTTAGAAAACCCTTTCTTGAATGGACATAGTAGCGACCAATATAACTGAAAGAGCAATTTATACTATATAAGATGCAGTCAGAGATCTATAGTCATACTAGGCAAAGATGTTAAAACCGATGGCCATTGAATTAAATATTCCAATTCTCTATTCTACTCTTGGTTTAAACCTCTCATGTCATATTTATTTATAGATAACAGAAACATATATATATATAAATTTTTGGTTTGGATACTTGATTGACCTCTATGAAGGTCTCTAATATTAAGGGAACCTCAAATGCACTTAAAGCTGCTGGGGCCAAATCTGGATTGTAACAAATGTTTCATTTGTAGATATTGCCATTTAGGGGTTGTCTAAATGGTCAAAATAATCCTCACAGAACTCGCATGGAAATCGATCTGTCTAAACAGACATTTGTATCGACACATCTTATTCGGAAGGGGGGAGCCAAATCCACTGTAAAACTCCATCAGGAAAGCCTTTGGGGCTTTTCTGAGTTTTTAAAAAGCTCCGTAGGGGATGCGAATGTCCGATCATTAAGACAGTCGCATTCACATCGCTGGGCTGAGGCAGTGTAAGCTGATTGGCCAGACAAGCATGGGGGGCAGGGCTTGCAAACAGGGCTATGCTGGATTTTCAGCTAAGCAAGAGATCAGTAAGGTGACAAAACAGTGATCTTTTCCTCTCTTCTTTTTTTTCCTTTTGTAAATATGAAGTATTGCTTGTGCACACCATGGTAAATGTGTTTTTCTTTAAAAAAAATGGTAGCAGCAGATTTAAAAGTGCGAGTAATTCATTCATGGCCACCATCTTGGCTAGGGGGCATGCAAAGTTTATGGGAGATCTATTAACCATTAAGACAGGTTCCAGTGCTGCGAACTGCTATTTCTTTGCAGCAGATCGGGTTTTTCCCCCTCATATAGACGAGTCCTTAGTTAATAGAGGTAGTTTAAATTGCTCTTGTAAAATTGAAAAGAGCAAAAACTCATCCTCAACACCAAGTATATGATTTAAGGTAACAATCCCATTGTTGGCCCATACCTTCCATAAAAATGGTTCCTTACCAGTTTTCAAATCTAGATTCCCTCATAAATTCAATTTGGCATGAGTGTATGGGTCAAATCGCAATTGATGAGACAATATTTGCCACATAGTTCTAACTGCTGAAATTTTTGGAAAACACTGCCCTTTTTTATATAATGAGAACAAGTACTCTCCATTTGACTCAAGGTGCCAGAAATGAAGACTCCAAGGCTGGCCTTCCATTGTAAATGGAAATGTCCGAAAATTAATATAACAGATATGACCAAAGATATGTAAGAAGATCTGGAAGGCCAAACCCTTCCTCTTTTCCTTGCAATTCCAGGAGGAGATGAGCCCCTCCATTCCTAAACAATGCATTTAGTTTTTGAAAATACTTGCAAGGTATAACTAGAGGAATTCCATGAATAAAATAAACAATTCTAGGTATAACATTCATTTTAATTCTATCTTATCCCACAGTCTTATCTTTAAGCCTGCCAGTTTCTCTAAATCTCATGTAATGTCTTTTATCAGCTTACTTATATTAAGATTAATCATCTGAGATAAGTCCCTAAGGATAATTATACCCAAACAAGTAACAGAATTTAGGCAATATCGAAACTGCCATGCTTTAAATATGCTAGAATCTGTCTTATCTCCCAGTGGCAGTACAGTAGGCCCATGTATTACACGAGCTCATATTACACAGCTTTAGTTATATGTGACCCCCAAAAAAGTTTGTTCTCTCAAGGCATTTTCTAGGTCTTCCAGCTTGATTCTTTGGTATGCTTACACTGGAAGTTGACCATAAAGTCATGTTGGAGGACCTAGAAATGCCTAGAGAGAACACTTCATCGTTCATTTTGGGTAAGAGAAATGGGGTTCCAGATTTTACAGAAAAATTGTATTACGCAAAGGGTCCCGGAATGGATCCCTCATGTTACAAATGGGCCTACTGTATTTCTGATGTGGACCCATTAACTGAATGCCCAGCTATTTTACTAAAATTATTGATCAGCTGCATCAAAAATGGGATTGACAGCTGAGGCTTTGAAACGAACAGCAAAAGATGATCTGCAAAAAGATCATTTTTAATTTCTAAACCAACATGCTCAAATCCATTGATCCTGGAATTTTGTTTAATAGCACATGCTAAGTAAGGAGCTCTGGTGGTGCAGTGGTTAAATGCCAGTACTGCAGCCACAATGTTGTGAGATCAATCCTACAGGGCTCAAAGGCTGACTCAGCCTTCCATCCTTCTGTAGGTCAGTAAAATGAGTACCCAGCTCGTTGGGGGCAATTAGCTAACACACTATAAACCACTTAGGGAGTGCTTTGGCACTGATAAATGGTATAGAAATATACATGCTATTGCTATTGGTTCCAAGCACAAATTGAATATTAAAGGAGACAATGGACATCCCTGCCTTGTACCCCATTTCAATCTTCTTCTCTACATTTCGGGGATTCCCTTAAGAGATCTTGGAGGTGAAGCATTTCAGTAACTTGCCCACCTCAGTTTCTGTTGGAACAGCTTTACTTCCAAAGTGGCAAGGTAATCTTGTATGGCCTGAGCTCATATAGATCCTCTAACCTAGCATCCCAGGTTGACCTTTCAGCAGGTGCCTGAAATGAAATGATTCATCAGCTGCCAGAAGGGTCCATTCCTTATATCACACCAAGGGTTATTTACTCCTGTTACCAGCAATTTGTGACCATACTTTATTTCTAGCAATATGTCACATGCAATGTTTTTTTTTACTTCCCTTCATCAGTAGGGTCATTAACATAAGCTCACTTATGTATTCTATGTGGTAAGGTGGTTATAAATGCAACAAGCTTGGAGGTCTTTAAACAGAGGCTGGATGGCCATCTGTTGGGGATGCTTTGATCGTGATTTCCTGTGTGGCAGGGGATTTGACTGGATGGCCCTCGTGGTCTCTTCCAGCTCTACAATTCTACGATTCTATGATTCTAAGCAAATAAATAAACAAACAAACAAGAAATTATGTAAAATAAGTCAACACGTGCACTTTTGTGTGGTTTTTCAGGTTGCAGCATTTGGGTTACCTTACTGCAGAATTTGTTGTTTCCGCTGTTTTCTACTACAGAGTATACACAGCCCATAGACATAAATGCTAGGAAGATTTCTAAGCTATCTGTTCATGAGATGAAGTCATATGAGTCAGCATCCTTCAGCATAAATTGACAAAAATATGGCTGACCTCTCACAGATGGAGACCAAGAACTATTGAGGAAGCCTCTTTATAATAATGACATTTGTTACTTTCTTTAAAGCAGAGGTGTGGAGTCTCCAGATGTTGCACTGCAGCTTTCAATATCCCTGACCAAAGGGCACGCAGCATGGGAATGGTGGGAACTGCAGTCCAACAACATCTAAAGGTCCACAGGTTCCCCTCCTCTCCCTTAAATTAGAGCTTTAATTTTAAAGTACAATTATATTACATAGCAAAACCCTTCAAAAGAAATAGCAAAGGATATTTTTTGGCTTGGAATACAGCAAACCCAGTACAAAAGGTATGTGGGCCTTACCTACTTCATGGTATCACTATGAAGAAAAATAAATGCAACCCAACACTTTGTACAATGTAACCTTAGTAATTACAATAGAAAAGTAGTAGCACAAGAACAGTATTTCTTATTTAAAAACTTTCCAATTCTCCAGAACACAGACTACAGTTCTAATTTAGCAGTAACTATTACTATACAGTACTCAAATCCATTGAGGGCTACATCCTACAAATGTCAAATCCTGATTAGCAGGACATGGGGACTTGGTTCTAAAACAGAAAATGCAGCCTGATAAAGCTTATTTTCATGGGGAAATACTACCCTAAATGGAGAAGTATCTTTGTTATACAGAAACAAATCCACAATATTTAAGATTATGGATAATAGCATTCCATCTTTACCTATTTTGGGATTTTCTGTGAAAGCGTGACTCTTTCTTCTGTCTCCGGGTGACAGGAGGAGCAGGAGTCGATGGCAGAGGGGGAGGGACAGCAGCCAGAGGTGAAGGAGGTAGGCCGTTGCTTGATTTACTTTTATGATTCTTGTCAGCTTCATACTCAAAGGTGCGTTTGGGCTTGGGTACAGGATTTATCACTGTATTCACCAGACTCTCAGGAAGCAGCTTGGGTCCAACAGGACCAATTGTAGCACTGAGCCCTTGTGGTGTTGTCCCAGTTTTCTCAGTCTCAGTGGGTGTCTCTGGATTACTCTCAGAAGTAACAACATTCCCTGCTTTGCTATCATTTGTATTCTCGGTGATGCCCTCTGAAGCACCCAAAGTCATAGACTTTTTCCTCCCTCTGTCAACACTATAGCAGCTACTCGGCAACTGAGGAAGACCCCTTCCAGGCTGTTCTTTTAATGCCTGTTCAATTTTCTGTATTCTGTTTAACACAGCAGAACTCTCTTTCCTAGCATTCCCCTTGAGGAAAGCGTTGGAAGGCTCACTCCTGCTCAGCTTCTTTTCAAACCTGTGGCAGGAGTCCCTGTCCAAGAATTCCTCCTCCTCAGTTTCTGGGTAGGAGCATTCAGAAAATGTCCTGCTCATTCTCTGGAACCCTTTGTATTCAAAAGTCTTCTCACTGCAGGGAGAAGGCAACATACTAGGGCAGCTCTCACTGCCCGACCTATCCCCAGCATCTCTCTTGTCCAAGCATACACTCATTCTAGAAGAAGGCTCTTTGCGGCACTCCCATTCCGATATCTTCTGCCTGATATCAAGTGCTTGGGAATGGACGCTGACCCTGCTGAGAGAGAGGTTTCGCAGGTTCGCTGCAGTACCCAGGGAAAGAGTGCTCCGGGTCAGCTGACGGTTGCCTACCACTTCGCCATCTTGAGACTCCTTGGGCACTTCTTTTTGGTCTTCGGTCTGGAAAAGAGAGAGCCTTTTATCCAAGCAGCCAATGCTGACAGCTTTGAGGGGGTGACTCGGAGATTCGGCGTCTGAGGGGGAAGTAGAGGTGCTTCTCAAGGCAACTCCCCAGGTTGTCTGGTCCTTGAGGAGGGGCCTAGAATTTGAAACTTTGGTGAAACTGCTAGAGCAGCAGGAGTCCTCACTATCACTCAGGGGATATGAAGTTGAGCTTCTTGACTGGTACAGAAGAGGTGGTGGAGAGACTGACTGGCACCTGAAAGTGAGAGGAAAAAGACCAATCAGCCACCTGGCTACCTAACAACTATTTACCCAAAGCTTTTTTCTAAGACCATATTCATGGGCTGGACCAAATTAATCAGTTTGTTACAGTGGTATCTAAAACTGTACAAGTTTGGTGCTAGAATAAAGCCCTTCCTCTTTCCTTTTTAATAAGTGGGTTGTGGTATACAGAGCTCCTCAAATCTTTGGAAGAGCAGTAACATGACCTTGTTAGTTCTGACCAGCTATTTTCAACTATTCAATGAACTTATTATATATCAGGAATCCTTACAGCAACCCTGTAAGGTAGGGCAGTATTACTACCAGAATCTAAATATGGGGCATATTTACACATCATAGTAATCCATGGTTTGCATTAAACACAGGTTGTTGCTCAGGAGAAGACCAAACAAACCATGGGTTGTCTTCTCCATTTCTGATCTGTTTCTCTTCCATCCCTTTTGTTACTTACTGTTGCAGGATAAGCACTTGGAAAACTAGTTTAAACAAGCCAATGTACATAAACCAGCAATAGACCATGAGTTTATATCGTGGTTTGGGCTAATTAACAAACCAGTTAGTTAGCAGAGGCAGATTCACACATCACAAGAAGTCGGATTTTAACAAATCAGACAATGGCTTGTCATGACATGCAAAACTGGACAGTAAGTTTATGGTTGAGAGAAGATGTGAACTTTCTACTTAGCTCATACAATAAACCTTCTTGGATACTGGTACTGAATATCAACACTGAATCTCAGCTAAAGAGGCATTTTTTTTAAAAAAAAAAATCAAGTTAAATGAAACTGATTGAGCCAAATACTAAAATCCACCAAACAGAAACAGTTTTATAAATGCAAGTCATATTTATAAATGGTAATGGTATGACTTTTAATGGTTATCTCCTGACTTTTGCTCTTTACAGTTAAAAATATTTTAAACCTAAATTTTGATATTGTTTCCCATTTCACACATGAAATGTCAAATTATTTTCCAGATCATTATTTCCTATTTGTGGCACGAGAATAAAACCAGTGTTAATATAAAAACACACTTTTATAATCTCCTCAGATGCCAAGATTGACAAAGAGATCGATCACAGATTAGCAAAGGCATATAGCACATTTGGAAGACTTTACAAAAGAGTCTGGAGTAACAAACACCTGAGGCGAAGCACAAAAATCAGTGTGTATAGAGCCATCGTACTGTCTATTCTCCTTTACGGGTCTGAAACATGGGTCACCTATCACCAACACTTACAACTCCTCGAACGCTTTGATCTACACACAATCCTAAATATATACAATCTACACACACAATCTACACAATCCTAAATATACACTGGACTGACTATGTGATGAATGTTGCTGTCCTTGAGCAAGCAGGGATCACCAGCATTGAGGCCATGATATTGAGAACACAGCTGCGCTGGGCAGGGCATGTTTCTAGGATGGAGGACCATCGCCTCCCAAAATAGTACTCTATGGTGAACTCGCCACAGGTCAGCGTAAGAGGGGCGCTCCAAAAAGTGATACAAGGACTCCCTGAAACAACATCTCAGGCTCGGCCAAATTGATCACCAACAATGGTCTGCCCTGGCCTCACATCGGGAGGCATGGAGACGCACTATCCACAATGCTGGAGCCTTATTTGAGAACTAACGCCGAACAAGTCTTGAAGAGAAATGACAACGCAGAAGAATCACAACCCAAAAACATCACCCAAGGAGACCTTCTGCTGTGCTTTTTGCAACCGGACTTGTTTATCTCGGATTGGCCTTTTTAGTCATCAGCACGCTTGCAGAAAGCGTGGAATGAGTCCTTCCTGAATCTTCATTTGCGAAGAAAAGCCAGAGAGAGAGAGAGAGAGACTACTATCGGAGTTTTAGTTGGGGGCTTTTTCTATATGGAGTAAAGCAGCTAACTGAAATTTTTACGTTGGCTTGCTTGCTTGCATTTGGGGGAATTCCAATCTAACTATGCAGAATTAGATTCCTAAATATGGATGAAGATTAATCATTCATTCCATTTATACCCTGCCATTCTTCACAGGAACTAAAGGCAGATAAGAGCACACAGGTAAATCACAAATTAAAAATATCTAATTTTTTTAAAAAGATATGCAGTAACTAAAACAATACACTTAAAATGTCTGATAAAATACAATGAAACTCATACAAAAAGGTAGCAGTAGAAAACTAAGTTGCTTATCTCCCATATGTTTGTACAAATAAATATGTTTTAATTGTGGCCTAAGACAACCAGATCTTAATGGAAGACAGTTCCAGATCTCAGTGCAGCCACTAAGAAAACCATACAAAGTATGATAGTCCTATGAGTCCCTTTACTCTGGAACACCAAAAACATAGCCTCTCCAGATTATTTTAAATCCTGAGTACAGTTGGACCCCAATATCCACAGCAGTTCGGTTCATTGACTTACCATGGACATCAGAAACTGCGGATAATAACAGACCATATTAAAACAGAGGACTTCTTTATTTTATAAATAAAGGATGAACATACCATAGAGTTGCATTGGAGGGCCTAGAAGATTCCTAGAGAGGAGTGCTCAAATGCCAGTACTGCAGCCACAACATTGTTCAATCCTGCAGGGCTCCAAAGTTGACTCAGTCTTCCATCCTTCCGAAGGTCGGTAAAATGAATACCCAGCTTGTTGGGGGCAATTAGCTAACACACATTGTAAACTGCTTAGGGAGTGCTTTGCACTGATAAGCTGTATAGAAATATAAAATGCTACATCTCTAGGCATTTTCCACTGTGACTCTATGGTATGTGTCCCTATTTTTTTCAGTCGCAGATAACTGAAAACACGGCTATTGGTTCTGCAGATATGGGAGTCTGACTGTATGTCAGTACTGAAGAGAGCAGACCGTTAGACATGTTTTACAGTATGTAAGCTCCACAATTTGGACCCTCCTATAAGAAGACATTTATCAGTTGCAACTCAATCAATCCATCTCTGCTAGATGTCATCAGCCAAGAAGGGCAGGCATCAAGAAGGTGTGTAGTCAACAAAAGTGTCCTCTGCATATCTTCTGGGCATAAACATTACAACTGATTCCTCTGCACATGACCTGATGGTGCTCTTAACAATTCCACAGAGCCAGCAACATTTGTGGAACCCAGTTCATTTTAGGAAATAATACATGATTTAAAGCTAGAACTTTGCTTTGGGGTTGGGTTGTATGTCTTCCAACCAGCAGGTTTGTTGTGTGCCTTCAAGTCATTTCTGATTTATGGTGACTCTAAGGTGACTCTAAGGTCATGGGGTTTTCTTGACAAGATTGGGCCAGATGGTTTTTGCCATTGCCTGCCTCTGAAACTGAGAAGTGTGACTTGCCCAAAGTCACCCAGTGGATTTCCATGTCTGAGCAGGGATTTGAACCCCAGCCTCCCACAGTCCTAGTCCAATACTCAAACAACTAAACCACAGTGGCTTTCCAACTACCAGGGAATGCTGCCTAATTTGGCTTCCATTTACTCTCTATTTAATGCAACATTTAAAATTAATCTACAGTTTTGTAAGTAAGGACTGCTATGGTGGGATTTTTTTAGCGCTTCTCTGCAATCAGCATCTATCAATGGAGCTATATATTAGTTGCAGTATCAGTGGCAGTATGCATCTCAATACCAGTTGCTGGGAAGAACATAAGGGAGGGTGCTATTGCATTCATGTCCTGTTTGTGGGTTTCCCATAGGCAAATGGTTGAGCATTGTGCAGATGGATTACTGAACAAGATAAGCCTGTACAGCTTTTCTTATGTCCACAACTTCTGGTTTTTTGTATTTTCAGCAAGCAAGAATCTGTCATAATGTTTCTTGGTTGCCAAAGCTGTTGGTAGAGCCTGAGACTTTGGGGCTTTCCAACAATGCCTGGCTTCGTCCACTCCTGTTTTTGTTTGTTTAACATCCAAGGTGAAAAAGGGTTCTGGCACAAGCTTTCTCACTACTTTGTGGGGGTTTATTTGGCCTAATAAAGGTATTACTTTTGGTAACTTTAGTACTTTACCCTGGGGTTTCTACTCTAAGGAAGAGAAAAGTAATTCCTGAAGGAGGGGAGGAAATCACCTGCTGGGGAAAAAAATTAGTACAGATAATATGTGTGAAAATCAGTACTCTTCTGTGAATTGAGTTAGGTAATGTATCATTATCTACGTAGTTTTTTAGATCTCATTAGTAAGGGGGATTTCCTCATCAGTTCAGCCAGGTACTGACCATAAACGAAAGTAAGCAAGTAAAGAGGAATGCCTCAAGCTCTGTGGATCATCTTCTTTCACATCACTGGGTTTTTCTTCTATCATTTTAACACTTTCCTGGCCCTTTACATTTTTGTTTCATATTTCATTCATTTATTTTCTTTTTTACTTTTTGCCTATATATAAAGTAGAATCAAAGATCAGCAATCTTTGATACTCTTGGTTTAAATTACCTAGTCTGCAAGCAAAAGAATAGTAGCACCACTCTAGGCTAAATACACCTGATTTTGGAAGGTTAGGTAGGGTTATGTCTCGATGAGAGACCCCTGGGATATAGAATCCCCCCCCGCCCACCATTCAATGCTGGAAATCCAGGTAGAGCATTCCCTGCAGGTGGGTGTCTAGCCTCATTTGAAGATGTCCAGAGAAAGAGCTCTCCAAGGAAGGAGGAAAAAAATCCTGGAAGGCTTCAGTCACTCAGCATTGACAATATGGTGCTAGATAGATCACCAGTCTGACTTAGTATGCAACAACTTCCCATATGCAGATGTAAAGCAGAATGGTCTTAAGACAAGCGAGCAACAGATTTCATTGGTAACTTATGCATGTCTATTCAGAAGTAAGTCCCAAGTATGTGTATGTAGGATTATTGCAGCCTGTGTGTTTGTGTAAGTGCCTTCAATTCACCTGTCAACTTATGGCAACCCTATGAATTTCATAGAGTTTTCTTAGGCAGGGAATACTTAGAGGTGGTTTTGACAGTTCCTTCCTTGGAAATATAGCCTACATAGGCTTAGCTTTCAAGATCAGATGGGATCTGCAGCCTAAATTCCCTTTAAAAGATACTCATAATGCATGCTCAGTTGGCAATAAAAGGCAGTAACTTTAAAAAAATCTCTAGAATTCAGAGGAGGACTTTTTGCCCATACACCTGAGTAAAACAAGACTGTAATTGACCTCCCCATTTTCCTCCAGTCCCTTACAACTATACCAGGATGGGAACTTTCTGTCTCTAGACATTGCTGGACTACAGCTCCCAGCATTCCTGATTGACTATGCTGACTAGGGCTACTGGGAGCTGAAGTCCAACAACATCTGGAGAACTACATGATTCCCAACCCTGCTCTAGCCACTGGATAGAAATAAAGCTGCAGCTGTCTAGGTGTATACATGCCTGTTAAAGTAAGGTGCTTTACTGGCAAAAAGAACTGTGCACAAAGGTGCATTATTCAGGGCCTCACCCTTTTTCCTGTAAATAGCTCTCTAGTCTGTCAGGAAAACAGACCTTTTCAGTCCAAGAGTGGGGAAAGTTTAGGAGGGAGGGAGGGAGGGAGGGAGAGGAAAGGGTGGAGTGATTTGTGTGTTGTTTTTGTTTTTTGTTTGGTGTTTCCCAATCATCTTGAAACCAACTACATTGAGTGCCTTATGGTATCACGGGGTTTGGATGCAGCACAAACTCAAGCTTTCTGTAGGTACACAGCAGCAGGGTGTGAAGGTACAGAGAATGTTCCTCCTGAAACAACCCTGCATCGTGCAGTATACCCTCCAACATTTCACAGATAAAAACTGGAACACATCTTCCCAAGCAAAATCAAAGTGTGGTAATGATGGCAAAAGTTATAAATGAGGAAGAACATACAAGTTAGAAGAAGCTGCAGCAGTTTGCTTTTGCCTGAGCTTACTGGGAATAGCAAGATTCCACACCCTCCTTTCCTCTCTCTCCCCTCCTGAATTAATTGAGTGCAAACTACTTTGTCACTGTGACAGTTTGCAGCAACTGAGGTAAGGTAAGAACAAAGGGGAAAAGTGGAATGAGGAGAGAGAAACGGGGACATTTTAAAAGCAGCTGCAAAAGTGGAACAACACAGGATTAATCAGACTGACCCTGCCAAATCAGGATAGTAGGAGGGTATGGTGCAGGCAAAGGGGTTTAACCTCATGGGTGCTAACTATAAGGTGCTTGAGCAGCCAATTCGCCTCCTCCCAGTTTCCTTTTTGTTTCCCTACCTCCCAACTCTGCCTGACACCTCAACTATCTGGGAAGCTCATAGGTCATTTTAATGCAGGGTGGTAGGTTTTTAACTTTGGTAAAAAAAAAAAAAACCATTTAAAAAAATTATAAATGTATGTATTTCTCCATACCTAGGAAATCCCTAAAAAATGGATAAGCCATTAAATTATTTGGGGATGGTTCTGTTCTGCTTCCAAATGGACTGGAACTCATCTACCTAAATGAGTAGATGACTGCCAGTCCATTTGGAAGGGATTTTCCAAGAGGGGATTTTTAGTGCAACACAAAGCTGGACAACTAATTTTGCAATTCATTAGTATAACATAAGTAAAAGAACAACTGAGAGCTAGAGAAGCAAACATGTCTGTTGTTCTTGAGAATAGGGTTTTGGCTCAATGTATGTTCTTTCTTGATGCACTTTCAGTTTTTTAATTAACACACCTTAATGAATAGCTCTCATACATTAAAATTATTTCTTTGTGTTTAACGTTTCAGGAAAGGACTAGCAAAATGCCCTTCAAATGGTAGGAGATGCACTGCAGGACTTCTGAAGATACATTTCTTTTCTGCACCTCATAGCACAGTAGTTAAATGCCGGTACTGCAGCCACAACATTGTGAGTTCGATCCTGCAGGGCTTCCAGATTGACTCTGTCTTCCATCCTTCCAAGGTTGGTAAAATGAATACCCAGCTTGTTGGGGAAAATTAGCTAAAAAACATTGGAAACCACTTAGAGAGTGCTTAGCACTATAAAGCGATATAGAAATGCAGGTGCTATTGCTATATTTTTCTTCTTCTTTTTACTTCTTTATGGAGCTTGTAAAAGTTGCTTTTTTAGACAACTCCCAGCATCTCCCAGCCAGTAGGCTTGCTAGTTAAGAATTCTGAGAGTTGTCTCTTTGTTTCCAGGGATTTTAAGCTTGCTGGTCTTTGTCTCTTGCATTAGTGTAAGGGTTTAGGTTTTTGTTTTTGTTTTTAAAGAAGTAGGTCTAAGAGTGGAAAACAGTATCATTAGTAATTATGTCACATACAAGAGTAATGGGCACAGGAACACAGTCATTCTTTTACACCTGGCATCAACAGTTGTCATCACCAGGCACCATTTCTTCACCGAAGGCAATGAGGCCTACCAGGGATGCTAGGGCCAGCCTCTATTTTCCAATGAAAGAAGTGCCTGGCAGCCAAAATTACAGCATCAAAGAATTATTCTGCCCTACTGCGTGTAGGTACCTCTCTCAGTGGGAAATAGCCAATTACAAAGACCACTGGAATGGTCTCTCATTTCCTGATGAGAGAAATACCTGGAAGTCATGGGGCATACCTGTGCCACACTCATTTTAGCCCAGTAACTCATGCAAGACATTTATTCCCATCCCAAGGCATCCCATCCTCTGGCAAATGGCATCGATGTTGGGACTTCCTCACTTTTCTTGAAAGCAAAAGCAGTGGAGAGACCAGATCAGTGGCTCTTTACTGTTTCTTTAACCTGCATCAATGCAACTGCTTCTAAAAGGCATATAAGAGTGCTACCCTCCATTCTTCCCAGCAGAACAATAGTGACGAAGTAGGAAAGAAACCCACAACACAGAAGGCAGAAAAGGAGCAATAAGGGTTGGGGGGAGGTAATGAATACCAAACTGCAAAATCCCAGTATATCTCAGGTATACCTCGGTTAATGAAGTACACGTGTTTCTAGGCGTTACATCTTTAACAGAAATTTTGATACCAGAGGCAGAAATAGCATGGAAAGAATAGGAATAGGTTCCTACACCACAAAAAGAAGAGCAGTTCAACATTTTCCAGCAAATTTTGTATCCAAAACTAACACTATGTTCATGTTAAATCAAACAACCAGGTCAGGTAAGCCTTGCATAAAGAAAGAAAAACATTCTGAATCCCCAAGAGACCATTTGAAAGTTTCTTTCAAAATACGCCGAAGAATTATTATTTTCTTTCATTAGCCTCCACTTTTTATGATTTCCATTTATACCCCTATGCTTCTGTTACCTACCCTGATAGCCCCCATCTTGGAATATCAAATAATTGGCAATATTTAACAATTTGGCTTAATGTGGCCACCCACGTGGTTAGCAGGTAAATCTAATACCAAGGCTAGATTCATGTGTGACCAGGGGAGGGGCCTTTGGAAATTCCCCAAACCAAATATTCAGGTCAGAACTTAACACCTGGAGGTGAGTCATTCACTAATCCACTCAACAATAGCAGAGTCCTTGATGCTTGTAAAACAGGTCTGTCCTTCCCTTGTCCCCTTCCAACAAAAGACCTTGCCTACTCCTATTCAGTTCCAAGTGCAGCATCCATTAACAATCGTTAACTCTTCCGGAGCACCCATTGTCTAGTCCTGGGAACCTCCGAGAAACATTGTATTCCACTCAAAATCCCATCCCTTCAGGGGAATTATCAGATATAAATATCACCCTAAAACAGCACCAAAATGTCCACAGTTCCTCCTCCCTACTTCCATGCTGCCAGCTTGCTGTGAGACCCTCAGAGACCCCTTCTGTTGCATGAATCTCTGTTCCTCTGAGAGGTATTGTATCACCCACCATCCCCTCACTCTATTCCTCTAGCCAACTATTTCTTACTTTCTTTGTTAGCCTTGTGTGATTGCTTGAAGCCTGAAAGTGTGCATGAATGCTGCTAGTGTTACATCTCTAATAACGATCATTTAATTGTACGTTTTGCCTTAGAATCTCCTCTGTTACTACTGGTATACATAGCTGAAAAGATCCTGCTGTTGCCCAGCCTCTCGCATGCCAAATTGAGTTAATTAAATTCCCCAAGTTAATATTAAGACGTTAGAGGGTCCCAAAAGAACCCCATGCAATTCAGGTAACACTTCCTTAACATATGAGGGTAGCTGGAGTATAATCCTATTACCCAGCTCAAGTGTTTATTGCATTGTTTGTTGCAGATACCCTGTTGCAACCTGACACTAATTAAAGTCTGTTTCTCCAGCCCTCCTTCAACATCCTCCCAGTGCTAATGTTACTAAACACTTCCAGCTAGATAGAGAACAAGGAAGAAAAAGGGTGGGTGGTAGGACATAAAAGTACTTTGTAAGGAGCTTCTTTGTCAGAGGCGTTATTAACTGAGGTATGCCTGTATTCTCGTATGCATTTCTTCAGAGCAAGTAGTTGGTAGAATCACTTTCAGGTGAAAGGTTGCCACCAGATCACCAAACACAATATATTTAAACAGCCTACACACCCAGGAGCATACATGAGATTGTTTCCTTTACACTGCAAATATTGGTCCTATCTTCCAGGCAAATTGCTACAATCCACTCAAGTGGCATTAAGGACTTGAAAACCAACAGGGTGTGCTTCTGTCTAAATTCAGTCTGCTTAGCCAATCTCACTCACTGTGGAACACTGTTCCGTTGGGATTGCAACATGCTTGAAATGATAGTCACTAGATGTGTTAAGACATGTCACGGTGCCCGGAAAGAGGGGAAATGAAGACACTTTTAAGCTAAATTGTTGTTGTGATCAGATGTAGGTACTGAATCATCTGATTGTGAATTCGGATGACCTTTTCTACAAATGGGAGTAAAAGGGAGGGAGGGCAAGGATAGCTCAGCTTTACAAACAATGTTTACCTTTGATCTCTGTCAAAGAACTCAGAAACAATGGCATATAATGAGACATGCATAAAGAAACAACAGCATATAATGAGACATGCATAAAGAAAGTCTTCCCGCATTCTTCTTACCCCAGTTCTATTTTTCAAAATTATTAGATTTAAGCGGGGAAAAGATCCACTTAATAATAGATTTTCCCCCCTGTTAGATAGTATGTTTTATTATAAAAATATATGATTTAACTTCTGTGGTGGTGGGAGTTTTCCAGCTTGCTCTCAAAACTATGATTAACTTCTCTTTACTTTTGCTCCATAAGTTTTCACACTGGCTATTTCTGATCTAGAACTGTCCCCTACAATTCTCTCTTTTTTTTTTTAATTTCCTGAGCTAAGAAAAATCCCTTTTAGCAAATAACAAAATTCTCTGGAAAGAAAATTGTTGTCTTTGGTGATTCATTTAAGGAAATCATATTTGTTTAATAAACAATCCCTATAAATAAAAGCAAGAGTCCTTTTTTGTAAATACCTGAAAAACAGACAAAGAAAAAGGCATCAATAAAAAAAACTTTCAAGGATTGTGTGGGACTCAAATGTATGTGGATAAATACAGAGGGAAGGGGGAGAATGAATGAAATGTACCGAAAATACAGTTTCTTCAAATGTCAAGAATGTACAGCAAGGAGAGATGTCCTACACTATTCACCAGCTGCGTAGACAAAGAAGAGTTATTCACATGTTTCCTTGTTGTTGTTGTTGTTGTGCCCGTTCAAGTCATTTCCCACTTATAGTAGCTCTTAGATGAACCTAGCACGGAGTTTTCTTGGCAGGTTTTGTACAGAGAGGGTTTGACTTTGCCCCCCTCTGAGGCTGAGAAAGTGTGACTTGCCCAAGGTTACCCAGTGGATTTCCAGGGCCAATGACCCATGGTCTTCAGAGTCATAGTCCAATGCTCAAACCACTTTACCACGCTAGCTCTCACATGTTCCCTACTTCCAATCAAAGACAGCATACAGCAGCTTTCTCTAGCCTGGTACTCTACCTGTTTGGGGTTATAACAAAAAAACCACAAACCAGAGCAGCAACTGGACAGGCATTATGGGAGCTGCAATCCAAAATATCTGAATGAGCAACAGATTGAAAAAATCTGACACAGAGAGAAGCAGCCAGACATGCCCATTACACATTCTGTTCTACAGAACTAGAATAGAATAGAATAGAATAGAATAGAATAGAATAGAATAGAATCTTTATTACGGTCATAGACCAGCACAGGTAAAAAGGGATACAGAATAAAAAGCAGGTAAAAACACAGGATAAAAACAGTATTTAAAATGTCCCTTCAGATTACATAGCTCCAGTATAACAAGACAAAGTTGGTACTATTCTACTGTGGAGGTCATTGTCTGTCGAATTTTAGCTGCAGCTGCGCAGAATCTGGCAACATCATATGTTGTTCCTGGGTTGGTGTCTGAAAGCAACAGAGTGATGTAGAATTGTCCAGTGTGCCCTTGGTATTTATGCAACAGGGGTGAAATAAGGCTGAGACATATGTCCCTGTAGTATGAGCACTAGAGTAATACATGCTCTGTCTACAGAACTGATATTTGTCAAGAAGCCAACATAAGCGTATGAGTTTCGTCACTCGGAAAATGTGGGACTATGAGTGAAGACTAAAACACATGAATAAAAATGATTGCATTCATATACTTTTGGGGCTCTGCCTTCTGTGAGGCTAGGTCAGAGCTTTGGAAAGTTATTGTTGAGGGACTACAACTCCCAGAATGCTCCAGCTGGTTGGAGCATTTGGGGAGTTGTAATCTAAAAAAACCTTTCCCAAGATGTGTTCTACGTCACAGGCAACATAGAGAATTAAAACAATGAGCACTAGGGAGTACAGCAGGTAATCTAACACTCACATAAGCAGAAGCCAGATGTTGCAAGCAAGCAGACAACAGGAATACTGACTGTTGCCCTGCCAACACCCAAACTATCCTTGCTGTCCCCAGCTGATCAGGAGAAGCCAATCTACTGCCCAAGCAGATGAAGCCATTCTGAAGCCTAAAAAATGTTATAGTCCAGAGATCCTTTCATTCTGCAGATCTAACCAGCTTACTATAAAGGACAGTGTCATGATGGCCTGCATAGCCCATCATGGGGAGTTCATCTACAAACTCTACAGTTCCTGGTTCTGGATTGGGGTGGGTAACTAAAGTGCTAAGGCTACATTTGTGGATCTCTCAAAGAGGGGTTAAATAGGTCATAACTAAATAAAACTGGCCCTTTACAGCCCAGCTATATATGTGTGGTCTCTTTATTGTGTCTGGTCTCCTTAGTCTTCCACCAATGATCTGTTAATGCCCTAGCAGACCACTGGGGTCAGGAAGGTAAAATATCTTTAAACCTTAGAAAGGTGCTCATAGAACATGTTGAACAAAAGAGGAACAGGGCAGAAAAGACAGCAGCACCATATTTCAAATACAGTTTCTGCTCCAGTTCTGAAAATCAGGAGTACTACAAGCACTGTGAGCCAACTGCACCTCCAAGGCAAGGGCATTATAGAAAGGTGGGTATAGCAGTCACATTACTGGCACTACCTAGTTCTGATATGTCAATGTTAGTTGGCTCACATATTATGCTGAAGGATGAGTCACTCACACTTCTCCGTTTCCCACTTTTATTGTTAACACTTGAAATCCAGCTCATCTGTAAAATGGTCCATGCAAGCTAGGTGAGGCTCACAAATCTCCCCACAAATGAAAGGCACAACTCCCCGTTTTTACATGTTAAAGCAAAAGGCAAATAAAGGATAATTTGCTTTCCTCTTTTCCAACTTCAATATATTTTATTAACTGATTCAGAGTTTTGCTTAACATGGTCAAAACCCAGGTTTTTGAGACCATAAGGAATGTCATGGACTGTTAAGTATGCAGCTGTTTAAGCCAGATTGTAAAATTTTTTTATAAAAATCTACCACCAAGCAAGACTCCCTAAGCATCACTTTTTTTTAAGCAACAAAGCAAGCAGGTATGTATTTTGTATTAAGAGCTTCCTGTCACATGAGAACTTCCTGCCATACTGTTCATCCTGTATAAGAGGAAAGACCAGAAGTTAAGAGTGGAAGTACAGTAGAATGCAGCAAGTTGGCCATCTCTGTTTTACTCCAAAGTAAGTTTTAGGTACAAAATTCATACAGTGGAAAGATCCAAGTTTTTTATATTTGGATGACCTCATTTTCTGAAATGATATATCCAGTTGTATTACGTGTAAGAGTCCTCCTTAAACATGAGGTTAAATGCACCCTGGCAGTGCCTCCTAAACATCAGGACCATGTATGCATGCATGCATGCATGCCTTGGGCAGTATTGATCTAATTTCTTACCATCTACGTTTAAAGAAAATAAACAGGTACAGATGATGAATGTGCGAAACTTTTTTAAAAATACTATCTCAACAGTGCTATTGAATCTGACAGTGCTTTTCTGTGGAAGTGTCCTGGTTAAACTGAAAGCAAATTTAAGTTTTTTTTTTAAATTTTTTTTCGAGCTGTACAGAGAAGAAATAACCATAATAAAGTACTTTCTTTGAAGACTGTTTCAGCATTATATATTCAAATCAGGCCAAATATGGTGGGATTGTTCAGGTGCTCTTATTCATTACAAGCTGGTGCTAGTCATTACAGAAGTCATGGGGCTGACATCAGAGCAGCAACACTGTCCATCTTCTTCCTCCTCTCCCCTACATAATGGCTAGTGAATGCAAAGAGCATGATGTGATCTCACCATGCTCCTGATCTCCCCATCCCAACTCCAGTTCATTGGCTGCTGTCACTTGTGAGGCTAGGGAGATTTGGAACAGTGATCTCACATCAGGCAGGTCGGATCATCAGACATTCACAAGGTGGGAGAATAAATTCTGGAACATCTGCCTTCAGAAGCAGCTACACAACTTTTATTTGCATTACTCTTTTGGACTACAACTCCCAGAATACCCAGCCAAATAGCCAGATTCTTGGAGTTACAGTTGTGCCTTCATATTCGCAATGGCATAGCAAAATGGTGTCCCTTATATAAGGTGGCAAAATCAAGGGTTGCTTTTTGGATTATTATTTTTTAAAGAATATTTTTAAGCCGTGAATACTTAAATCCGTGGATACCAAACCCGTGGATATGGAGTATTTTCCCAGCTCTGTACAATATTTTCCTGGCTCTGCCTATATGACCCTATTATCTTTGTCAGATTTCAGGAATATCCAGTGATACAACTGGATACCTGTTTTCCTATTAGAGCCATGTAATTCTTATGTGTTATCTTCATGAGAGAAAATAAACAAAAACCCAGGCAACCTTCAACTGAATTGAAACATAGTATGTGCTCCTGTAATTGTGGCTGGGAATGTTGTTTCAAATGATGGAAGCTGACAGCCCTTTCCAGCAGCTGCCCCCATCTTCTCCACAAAAGAACAGCTGCTTCTCCAGGAAAAGTTCCTCCATACTTATGAATCAAGTCTATGTAGACTAGATTCTGAAAGAAACCAGCCACAGAAAATAATGAATTATGCAATTACAGTTTCCTGTGGCTGCCTTCTCATGTTTCCCTCAGTGCAGAACAGGGCCAGACACCCCTCACAAATCTGTTTTTGTTTCTGGAAAGGAACTGGCTAAGAATCATACCAGGGAAAAAAAATCCAAGCTAGCAACCATAGTTGAACAGGTTTATCTTTAGTCATCAAGTCAAGTCAGTGTCTTGGAAGCCAAGCAAGTCTAGGTTAGAGACAGCTATGACACAACACTGTCAAGGTTGTGTACATAATCTTATCAAAGTATGAGAAAGGGTGGACTACAAAGGTATTTAGTCTCTTTTTAACAGTGTAGGTAATGACTTTTGTCAGCACATGAGCCTTAAGAGTAAAAGAGGCAAGCTTGCTTAAAACACATCTCTATAGTTCTTCAACATGAAAAATACTATACTGTGTGTTTCAAAATGGGATGGCATTTGGGCTCCTGCAGACCCCTAATACTGGTTATCACAAGTAAGATATCTTCCTTGGCCACAACCTCATCCAGAAGGCACAAGTTGCAAACCTCCATTTACTGGGACTGAGATCAATCAAACATTTCTCAAACCTATGTGCTGGATTGCGGGGATGGGTTTTTATTCTGACAACCACTGAAATGTACTCATCTAAATCAAATATATGGAAAAACTGAAGGCATATCCTAGGATTCTCTAATACACATTACATTTGAGAAACATATCCTCCAGGCTTCTTGCTAGGGTGAGTATTCTTCTGTGAGCACTGCAAAAACTATGACATGAAATCTGTTCTGTTGGGTTATTGTTGCTGCTGCTGTGTCATTTTACAAAAAGACAAAAAATGAATGGCAGGTAGCGAAGACTCAGCATGATTCAACTAAGGTACAAGTGACAAAAATATATGTTCTTACTCCTTCCACTGTAAACTTGCATTCCACATGAATAATGATTTTGCTCTGCTTTCCTGAATTTACACCATGAGTTTGAATCTGTGTAAAACCCAAATTTTCTGACCTCTATATTTTACTTCTACTTGTAACAGAATGTGATACTTTACTGATATAGATACAAGGGAAGCCCAAAAGCTGAATAATAGATGAATCCACTCTGCTCTAGAAAGTAGACCAAGCAGGCTATTGTCACACTTTTCATTTTCTTTTAAGGATCCCATTCAGGATTTTAATGAATTTTGCCACTTTAGAGAAGAAGGGCAGTACAGAGCATTGATTGGCTGAGGCTTTGTGACATCATCACTAAGCCCAGGCCCCAAGCCGCCTCAGACAACCAGGTATGCCAGATTGTTTAATATATAATTGTGCAAATAGAATTTGGATAATCATACAAGCAATACATTTAAACAAACAAGTAGATCAGAAGCACAGGAGAAATGGGAAACCAGGAAAAATGCCAGTTCTTGTGAAGAAGACAGATATGTGTGTCATTTGAAGGCAGGGGGAATCATAGAATCATACAATCATAGAGTTGGAAGAGACCACAAGGGTCATCCAGTCCAACCCCCTGCTATGCAGGAACACACAATCAAAGCTTGCCCAACATCCAGCCTCTGTTTACAAACCACCAAAGAAGGAGACTCCACCATAATCCAAGGCAGCATGTTCCACTATTGAACAGCTCTTACCATCAGGAAGTTCTTCCTAATGTTTAGGTGGAATCTCTTTGCCTGTAGTTTGAGTCCACTGCTCTGTGTCCTAGTCTCTAGAGCAATAGAAAATAAGCTTACTCCATCCTCAATGTGACATCCCTCCAAATATTTAAATATGACTATCATGTCACCTCTCAACCTTCTCTTCCCCAGGCTAAACATACCCAGCTCCCTAAGCCACCCCTCATAGGGCATGGCTTCTAGACCTTTCACCATTTTGGTCCCCCTCCTCTGGACATGTTCCAGCTTGTCAACATCCTTCTTGAATTGTGGTGCCCAGACCTGGACATAATATTCAAGGTGAGTCTGAACAAAGCAGAATAGAGTGACACTATTACTTCCCTCAGTCTAGACATTATACTTCTATTGATGCATCATAGAATCATATTGGCTTTTCTGGCTGCCGCATTACACTGCCGACCAATGTTCAGTTGTAGTCCACTAAGACTCCTAGATCCCTTTTGTATATACTACCATCAAACCAGGTGTCACCCATCCTATATCTGTGTATTTCATTTTTACTGTCCAAGTGTCGTATCCTACATTTCTCCCTGTTGAAATTAATTCTGTTAGTTTTGGCCCAGTTTTGTAATCTGTTAAAGGTCATTTTGAATTCTGATCCTGTCCGCTGGGGTATTAGCTCCCCCTCCTAATTTGGTGTCATCTGAAAATTTGATAAGAATGCCCTCTATTCCATCATCCAAGTAATTGATAAAAATGTTGAAAAGCACTGGGCCCAGGACAGAACCCTATAGCACCCCACTAGTCATTTCTCTCTAGGATGAAGAGGCATCATTGGTGAGCACCATTTAGGTTCAGTTGGTCAATCGATTACAAATCCACCTAACAGTTACTTTGTCTAGCCCACATTTTACAAGCTTGATTGCAAGAATATCATGTGGGAACTTGTCAAAAGGCCTTGCTGAAATCAAGATATGCTATATTCACAGCATTCCCTTCATCTACCAAGCTTGTCACACTATCAAAAAAATGGATAAGATTAGTTTGGCTGACTTGTTTTTGAGAAACCCTTTTTGATTTTTTAGTGATCATGGCATCCCTTTTTAAGTGCTTACAAACTGTCTGTTTAATGATCTGCTCTAAAATCTTTCCTGATATTGATGCCAGGCTGATTGGGCGGTAATTTTTTTTTCCTTTTTAAAAGATAGGGACAATATTTGCCCTCCTCCAGTCTGCTGGGATTTCTCCTGTTCTCAAAGATTATTGCCAGTGGTTCTGAGATTACTCCTGCCAGTTCTTTTAATACTCTTGGATGAAGTTCATCTGACTCTGGAGGCTTGAATTCATTCAGAGTATCCAGGTATTCCTGTATTACCTCTTTACCAATTCTGTGCTGCATTTCCCCTACTGCATCATCTGTTCCATTTTCCCCAGGTTGAGTATTATTCTCCTTCTGGAAGAAAACTGAGGCAAAGAAGGTGTTGAATAGTTCTGCCTTTGCTCTGTCCCCTGTTAGCATTTAGCCATCTTCTTCACGCAGTGGCCCACTTACTTGTACTTCCTTATGCTATGGACATAACCAAAAAAAGGGTCCTTTTTATTGAATTTAACCTCTCTAGTAAGCCTGAGCTCTTTCTGTGCTTTAGCTTTTCTGACTTTTCTGACAAGCTGGCTATTTGTTTGAACACTTCTTTAGTGATTTCCCCCTTTTTCCATTTCTTGTACATGTCCCTTTTAAATCTTAGTTCAGTAGAAAGTTCTTTAGATATCCATCCTCATTTTTCTTTAGACACCTGCCATTTTTCTTCCTCATTGGAACTGTTTGAAGTTGTGCCTTCGATATCTCACTTTCAAGAAACTCCCATCTATCATGAACTTCCTTCACTTTTAGTATTCCTGACCAAGGGATCACCCCCAGTATTCCCCTAATGTTACTGAAATCAGCTTTCTTAAAGTCTAGAATGTGTGTCTGGCTACGCTTAGCTTCCCCTTTCCCTTTCCGCTGTATAATAAACTCCAGGAGAACATGATCACTCCCCCCTAAGGATCC
Organism: Gambelia wislizenii; assembly: GCA_030847615.1. Taxonomy (NCBI): domain Eukaryota; kingdom Metazoa; phylum Chordata; class Lepidosauria; order Squamata; family Crotaphytidae; genus Gambelia; species Gambelia wislizenii. Next base: position 365,976,773 of record JAUMIR010000001.1, read on the forward strand.
CACCACTTCCATCCCATTAACTAGTTCATCACTTCTGGACAATGTAATTGTCTGCAAGGCAAGTGAGGAATTTGTTGGCTCTTAAATTTCACCTGACTGGGGCAAAAATGCTTTTGTGTAAGACAGTCTATACAATCCCTTCCATAAATTCTTAGCTGAAGATCAATTAAACTGGCATGTTGTTTTCAAAATATCAATGCCTTACAACAACCAACATGAAATAAAGACCTCCAGTTGACAGACAAACTACTTTCGAGCCATCTTTGAAAACTTTTCTACTTTGTCTCATTACACAGCTGGTTTTTGATTATCAAAATATTTGCTAAAATAATAAACCTCTTTGTCACTCATCCCAAAATAAGCCCAGTCATGTTTTCTTTTCCTATTAATTTTTGGTCACAATGTCTGGCTAATAATCTTACAGATTCTTGGTATTTCAGGGAGAAGACTGTGATTATTTGCTGTGTGAGGAAGAAGGGGCCAGAGAGCAATAGAATATACACATGACTTCAGGATCAGTGTTTGATTTTTGATCCAGAAGCTTTATTGGAATATTTTATTTTTGCCGCTGTTCTTGCTCAGAAAATTATATATGTAGCCAATACACCATTAGAGAGCAATGATGCAATTATATGAAAGGTTGACTTCTTGACATAAACAATGAAACCAGTAGCAAAACATGGAGTTTCTTGTTCAGTCAGCATTCTGTTAAAGATTCTACCAGAACCAGTGAACTCCTGACCACCTGAAAAAACACGCTGAGTTTTATTTTGGTCAAAACCAAAGTAATAATTTCCTTTCCACTTGCCTGGCCTTTCTATTTATCTACTGGAGCTGAAACAATAAGGCAATGCCTCAAAAAAAGGTCTGTTATATCCACACCAGTAAAGGAATGACCTGATAGTTCCATATCAGGTTTACACAATAGCCAAAGAAATGGAGAACCAGGTCTGAAATATGAGATATTGTAGCTGTCCATCCAGAGTTATTATTTCCTGATTAGGAACATATGTTTAGAACACATTCATGTTTATAGCTAAGCACTACTGGGTTTCCTAGCACCATTGATCAGGTGTTCATCTTGTGGAGGTGACTATTCATGATGAGCAAAGCAAAGAAAGAGGAACACAGGAGAGTGAAATAACACAAAGAATTGTGAAACCTCAAACTAGTAGTCAGAAATACAAGTATGCCTCAGTTAACAAAGTAAATGTGTCCTTAGGTATTACTTCTTTAACAGAAAATTTGGTACAAGAGGCAGAAATAACATGGAAAGAATAGGGATGGGTTCCTACACCAAAAAAAAAGGAAGAGCAGTTCAACATATTTCAGCAAACTTTTTATTTAAAACTGACAACATACACATGTGAAATGGAACCACCAGATCAGGTAAACCTTGTATAAGTAAATAGAATGAATGAATGAATGGATAAATAAATAAATAGAAACATTTTGAGCCTTCTACAGACCACTTGAAAGCTTCTTCCAAAGTGTATCCAGGGACGACTTTTTCTTTTACCACCTTCCACTTTTCTTAAGATTCCCACTGTGATGCCACTTATAGAACTATAATTTTTAAAAACATGCTGGGGGTAGACCATGAGGCAGGCTTATCTGCTTTCCCATTTTCTCTGTTTTGCTATTCACCCATGCTCAGTAAGGGATTCTGGACACAGTTGCTGTTTTTAACTTGCTTGTTGTAGGCAAAGACATACAGTGATCGTAATGTCAACTAGAATAGAATCCTGCTTTTTCCCAGCTCAAGCTTTTATTGCACTGCTTATTGCAAATATGCTGCTGCAACCAACACTGAAAATCTATTTCTCCAGCCTTCCTTCAGCATCCTCCCAATACCAAATGAGGCTTTAAAAAACCCATCTAGACAGAGGATGAGGAGAAAAGGGGACTGGGTGGGCATAAAAAGACTTTGTAAACAGTTGATTATGTTTCTTTGTCAGAGGCTATGCTAACTGAGGTATACCTGTAATGATGCATTAATACATGTGAATTGCCCAGCACATTTCAACAAACCATCTTTTTGGGAAGAGAACTAAAAATTAGCATCTGGCTTGGTCTAGTGGAGTAGCTCTACAGGAAAAAGAGTAAACTTTAAAGCTACAAACTTTCATAAGAATAGTCACACATGAGCGACTCAAAGAGGGGAACAGGAACAGTGAGATGGTGGTATCCTCCTCAGCTGCACCCACCTCATTAAAGTTCAGGGTAATCGAATGGCTCTACCTACCCACCTACCTACCTACACACACACCCTCACACACACACACTTACTTAGAGATTTCACTAGAGATTTCTGTTCAAGTAACATTCAGTTCACAGAAAGTGGAAAGTGAATAGGACAGGAGAAGATATGGGCATAAAATTAAAAGGTAAACATCACAATTAGAATAAAAGCACAGCACACGGCCCCATTAAAAGACCCTTCTGCACAACCAGTTAGTTGCCAAAAGCCTGTTTAAATCATTTACGTGGCAACAAAACAAGAGCAAAGAGGAGGTCAGTTTAGCCTCCTGTGGAAGAGATTCCACAGCCTGGGAGCAGCCACCAAGAAGGCCTTCTCACACACCCTTACCAGACAGGCCTGTGACAACGGTAGGACTGAAAGAAAACCCATCCTCAAAGATATCAGAACTCAAGCAGGCTTATATAGGGAAATTTTTCAGGTTGTGTGGACCCAAGCCATGTAATGCTTTATAGGTCATAACCGCACTTTGAACTGTGCCCCCAAAAGAATCAGTAGTCAGTGAAGCTATTGCAACAAGTGAGTTATATATTCATTGTAATCAGCCCCAATCAGCAGTCTGATAGCAGCATTTTGGACTTGCTGACATTTCTGAATGGTTTGCACAGGCAACCCTATGTAAAGGCCATTCAGCAATCCAAATGGGATGTAATCAAGGCATGTGTCCCTGTAGCCAGATCAGACATCTGCAGGAACAGATGCAGCTGGCACATTAGTTATTAAGTGTACAAACACAGTCCTGGCCACCACCGATACCCGGGCATGCAGCCTGAGGGCTGACTCCAGGAGTATATTCAACACATGAACCTGCGATTTCAGGGTGAATGTAATACCATCCAGCACAGGCTGAATCCCTATTTCCTGGCCTGCCTTTTGACTAACCAGGAGCACCTCTGTCTTGTCTGGGTTAAGCTTCAATTTGTTCACTCTCATCTAGTCCATTACTTACAGGAGTGACACAGGTTTAGCATTTAAAGAGCTTCCTTGGAATTAGACAGAAAGAACAGACAGGGTTGAGTGTCATCAGCACACTGGTGACACGAAACCCCAAGTCTCCAGACTAACTCTCCTAGGAGTTTCATGTATATGCTGAGCAGGATGGGAGACAGAACTATGCCTGAAGGGATCCCACAGGTTAAATGCCAGGGTGTCAAATGGAATTCCTCAGCACCAAGACTAGAGCCACTGTAAAACAGTGCCCCCAATTCCCATACCAGAGAGGTGGCCCAGAAGGTCACCAAAGTCCAGCAGTCACACTTCCCTGTCCAGTAACCAGGTCATTCAGTGAAGGCAACTAAATCCATCTCTGTCCCATAAACCAGACTGAACAGATTATCTATCTCATCTAGGAAACCCTGGAGGTGGAAGGCCATCACACACTCTAGAACCCTACCCTACAAAAGGCTATGGTAGACTACCGTAGCTGGAAATGCTACAGTTTGTTGTTGTTCTTATAGTGTATGCCTTCAAGTCAACTCTGATTTACAGTAACCCCACCGTAGGGTTTTTCTAAAGATTTTTTCAGAAGATGTTTGCTACTGCTTATAAATGTTTGACTGGGAGAGAATGACTTGCCCAAGATCACCTAGTGGGGTTTGCATGGCTGAGTGGGGATCCCAGAATCCTAGTCCAACACCCAAACTACTACATCATGCTGGCTCTCTCCAGTATGGTGAGGTTCACTAATTAAGCAATCTTGCAGAAGAACAGTGCTGTTATCCTACACAGAGAGAAGAATTAGCATGTATACGACTACACTCTGGAAAAGTTACTAGTTCTGTCTAAGCAATTATAAGTAATTCAAGTGGGTATAATGATTTTAAAAAAGCTTTATCTGCTCACCCAAAACACTAATTAAATTTTAAAGATGAAATTAACATTCTAATGAAAATCAAAAAATATTTCCTGACAACTAAAGGAGAAGGAAGGGAAGCAATAGGAACAATTCAAATAAATATTTTGTCACATACCCCAGAAAAGTGGAAGTAGAAAGCTGATTGGCCACATGGGAGCAGGGGGTGGGGCTTGCTTAGAAGGCAAGCGTCTCAGAACCACCATCTTGGATTTTCAATTTAGCGAGGGAATCATCATGTGACAAAACAGCCTTTTTCTTTTCTTGTTTTTATTTATTTAGGTGGAATATCGCACTATCACACTTTCAATATGCCTTTTTTAAAAAAAAAAAGTTCAGTGGCAGCAACTGGCAAAAATAAAAATGTGAGTCTCGGCTGCCATCTTGAATCGCAGGCATGCCTGTTGGGACAGCAAAAGTGGGTAGCTTCACATGCCTGTGATTTTGCCAAACACCATTAGGACAAGGCCATCCTGCTACCAACTTGCATGAGTATACATCAATCCACATTTTCCCCCCTCATATAGACGGGCCCTACAAATTCTTTGTAAGCAGTTGCAGGATATTTGAATCTCCTTTAAAAAGCCCCTTTAGAAAAAGACAGAACCAACAGTATTCATATTTCTTCCTCTCTAAACATTTTAGTTTTGGCTTTCAAATAAAATGAGCTCATGTTTGGAATAACACAACAAAACAGAACCAGCATTGATGGCAGACAGCCTGATGTCCTTTTAAAGAATTTGTTTTTCTTGCCTTTGGCCTGGTTGAAAAAGGGACACTGGTGTCCATTAATGCTTAGATCATGTTCAGAGATATCTTTGATCTGGTTAGGGCTGCATCTTTCCTTTCAGGACTTTGTCAGGAGCTACATAATGCAGGAAATGGCTTGGAGACAATAGCTCTGGAACACAGGATGTAGCCCAGGACTCTGCAGAAAAACTGTGGACTGGGATTGGTTGAAGATAGAGTATATTATACCCAAACAGCTGTGCTGGGCACCAGTCCCTTTCCAAGCACAATTAAAAATAGTGGTTAAAGTCCTACACTGCTTGAGACCTGGGTATTTTAAGGATAGTGTATTCCCACAACAAAATGTCCAAATTCTGCCCTCATCTTCAGATGCCCTACTACATATGCCCTCATCATCTTCAGTGAGGTACTTGCAGATTAGCGGAAAGGACCTATCTGGTGGTGCACCCATCTTACACAATTCTCACACACATACCCTTAGAGAGAAAAAGCAGTGAATCATTTGTTTTGTCATTCTCAGACAGAGATCTAGGCCTTTTACCTGCTTTTTCTGATACACTGCTGCTATTCTTTTTCCCTTTAGTCTGCTATTGCTTATTGTTTAATTTTTAGTCATCAGCGCGCTTGCAGAAAGTGCGGGATGAGTCCTTCCTGAATCTTCATTTGCGAAGAAAAGCCAGAGAGAGAGAGAGAGAGAATTTTTAAATTATTATTATTATTCATTGTAATTATTATTATTCATTGTGAGCCATCTTGAGAACTTGTACTGTATTTGCACTGAATAGCAAGAATTGGGACATTACATGTATACACAGGAAAAGCAGACATCCTATTTTCAATATAAGTGCCATTAACATGCTTTTATAGTGAAGTCGAAGGCTTTCATGGCCGGCATCCGTAGGATTTTTGTGGGTTTTTTCCGGGCTGTGAGGCCGTGTTCTGGAAGAGTTTATTCCTGACGTTTCATCTGCATCTGTGGCTGGCATCTTCAGAGAATTCCCACAACAAAATTCCCACAACATTCTCTGAAGATGTCAGCCACAGATGCAGGTGAAACGTCAGGAATAAACTCTTCCAGAACACGGCCTCATAGCCCAGAAAAAAAACACAAAAAAACTATACTTTTATAGTTTTTTTGTATAAATGTAACATAGTGGCAGGAGAGCCAGTATAGTGTAGTGGCTTGGGAGTTGGACTAGGGCTCTGGAGATCAGGGTTCAAATCTCTGCTTGGCTATGGAAACCTACCAGATGACCTTGGGCAAGTCACACTCTCTCAGCCTCAGAGGAGGCAATAGCAAATGTCTTTGGAAGAAAACTTGAAAAGAAAAGCCCATGATAGGCTTGCTTTAGGGTAGCCATAAGTCATAAGTGATGTGAAAACACACAACAACAATAGCACCTTTCCGCTAACTCTCCTCTCTCTACAGAAGAGACTAAGGACTATTTCATACATCATGTTCTTTAGGTGTACACCTCAGGTTTTTCAAGTATACTCTCAGAATATGAGATATGGATATGGATATGGATATGGATATGGATATGGATATGGAAAACAGCATCATAGGGGCATACTGTTGTTGTAGTTGTTGCTGTTGCTGTCATCTTTTTTGTTTCAGGAATATTGCTGGTAATTCACACAGACTTTTCTGAAATGGTAGTTCGCACAATCAATAGTGTGCTAAGTCACCCTACTTTTCAAAAAAGTCAGGAAAAGTAGCGAAAGCCCTTATTACACAACTTTTGAGGTTTTGAGCTCCCCCCCCCTTCTGAATGAGGCGATATTGTGGTGTGATGTGTGCGAACTATTAGGAATTTTAGCGAATTCTTCACAGACTTATTTTGCCGTGTAAACGGGCCCTTTCTCAGTCAAACCAGGTGTAGCCATAATGATTGAAAATTCTGGTTTATTATGAACAAGCATCTTCCTGGCTGCTCCCATTGCGAGTTGGAGCTGCTAATAAATCACAGAACTTCCATCATGTTTTGTTTATTATGATGCCAGAATATGGCACTCTGGCTTGTCTGTCACACAACAAGCCAGAGAAACAACCCAGAGTTTGTTGCTGATTTACAACTCTGACTTATTAGGGGAGAGAGTGCAGGTTTCAGATGTGATGACAAACAGGGCATAGATGGAAGGTTTGTGGCTTGTTTAGCCACTCATGCTTGCAGGAGGGGTACTTAATTGGGCAGTGTGTATCAGAAAACTGCTCATAAATGAGAAGTTGGAACCTGTATTGTAACATGTAAACTGGGCTACATGTTAGAGCTTCACTTATCTGCTGCTTCCTCTCCCTGTTCCTTTCAATTAAATCATGAAATTGTGTGATTCTCCCACCCCATTATCCTTGCTTCTCTTGCTAAGGGTAAGGAATAGTTTTAGCAAAAATCTTTTATATGATATGACATTTACTGAATTCCTAAAACTTTAATATCAATATTACATTTCTTTTAAAAGACTCCCTGTGTCTGGCTGCTATAATTTACTCTTGCTTAGGGCATTAGCAGGCACAAAGCCAGATACACAGCTGAGGTTTTCTCTTAAACCACCAAATACAGATGGGCAAATTTCTCAATGTTTTGACTTGCTTGCCAGTTTTTGCTTTTCTTTTTGCTGACTGTGGGCAGGAAAATATTAAAACAGACTGTCTGGTTCGATGAGAGTCATTTCCCAAAGGGCAGATATTTCTGCTATGACATATCTTCCTTAACCCTTTGGGCATCCAAATCTAGAAGTAACATTTGATTACCTGCTAGTAAACAAGAGGTAATGGGCACAGGTTACATTCTCGGTAAACAGAATCGTAATTATCCCCAGATCACTAGTATCAAATCATATTTAAATAATTTCTTTAGGAGAAAGGGCAATTACAGAAGTATAGCTTATTACAAGAAAAAAACAACAACCTTATTCCATCGATTGTAAGGAAAACCCCAAAAGATACCAACCAGAGCCCTACTATTTGTTCACAGTACTTCTACTCAAATTCCGTATTAAAGAGGTACAGGTCAACCCCCCGTATTTGCAGGATGTTTTACAGTACAGTAGCACCCCTGCATCCGCTGATTTGCCAACCGTGGATTCAATTATCCACAGCTGGCGATGGTGGGGGAAGGGGGGAGGAATTTCACCTCTCCTGTCCCTTCCCCTTGGAGGGCTCCTGGTTGCTGCACGCGCGATTGTGGGGGCAAAGGGAGGGGGAGAAGTGCGATCCAGCCTCCTCCCCTTCCCCCTTAGTCCCCATGATCACCGCAGTGGTGGGGGGAAGGGGGGAGCGATCTAGCCCCTTCCCCCTTTGCCCCTGCAATCACCGCTGTGGTGGGGCCATGGCGGGGTGAAGGGGGAGTGATCTAGCCTCCTCCCCTTCCCCCTTTGCCCCGTGATTGCCACTGCAGCAGGGCCATGGCTGGAGCAAAGGGGGGAAGGGAGAATAATCTAGCCCCTTTGCCCCCACAATCACCGCTGTGGCGGGGCCATGGCAGGGGCAAAGGAGGGGTAGGAGCAATCTCGCCCCCTCTTCCCTCCAGATGGCTCCTGTCACTGCAGCAGGGCCATGGCAAGGGTGAAAAGTGAAGGGGAGAAGGCTAGATGGCCCCCAGGATGGCATTTGCTGTTATCCGTGGAATTCGCCATCCACAGGGGGTGGGGGGACGGAACCAATTCCCTGCAGATATGGGGGTGCTACTGTAGTATTTCTATTTGTTGAAATTAGGTCAAGAATTAATCACTTCAAGCTTTAAACCGAAATGTTATTAGAGTGCTTGCACTGTTGAGACTAATGAAAAAGAAGGTACTTTCCCAATGACTCAGGTAGCGCTGTTTTGCATGGCTTTCCAAGGAGAAGTCAGCCAAGTAGCTGACATGAAACAAAAGATGAAGAGTGCTGAGATGATATGCTAAAAAGCCTCCTCCTTCCTTTGAATACACCATGCTCCTTCCTTTAGGAATACGCGTGCCTTTATATTTCCTGTCAACTTATGATGACCTCATAAATTTCATAGGGCTTGCTCCTAAATAATATCTGTTGCTTCTCATAAAACATTAAAAAACAAATTTAAAGATAGCTAGAAGCAAAGAATTGTAGTGTTCACTGTCAAAGATACAGAACTTAAGCAAAAGTTGTCAAGACAATTTATGTGAGGATTAGTAAACTTCGTCCTAAATCCAATTGCTAATCCCAGGTAGAACAGACCCTTGAATCAATGCTATTTATGTAAGTGTTGACAAAGGAGCAGTTGATTTAATGCATCTACTCTAGTTGGCCCTAGCAAATGGACTTATTTTTTTTTTAAATCTAAGATCAGAATCACAAACATTCTCACCACTCCCAAGGGTAAGTGGGGTAATATCACTAATACCATTAATGAAGGATGGTGGTATGGTGTTGCAACCATCAGTTACAAAACCACTGCAAATGCTGAACTGACAGTCACTGCAATTCTTTTAAAGCTGGCATTATATTCATTATAAGGTATTCCAGTAAGCTAGTCCAGCTGCTGCTTTTGCTCTAGCTGCAGCTTCCAAGTCTTCTTCAAGGGCAGCCCCATGTAGAACAGATTGCAGTAATCTAATAAGAGACCTACTGAGTCATACAAAACATATTTTTTTGTTCAGGAATACTTCCATTTGTGGCAACTACGTATACAACAGGGATAGTTCTCTCTCACCCATGTGCTTGGTACTCAGTGGTATACTGCCTATCAACATGGAGGATCTATTTAGCTCCCCACAGCCAACGGTTCTGAAAATATCTTTCTTCAAATAATTCATCTTATTTTAAGAAGTAATTTAAATGTGTGCACCTCAATGTATTTTGGTGCAGTCAAGTCCATAACAAGTCCTTGGGGGCAACCAACATAGCCATATCCTTTCTGTAACAGGTCATGTACAAAAAAAAGATGCAGTACAGTTTGGTTCCAGGAAACCCCCCCCCCACCTGTGGATACTAAAATCCATAGATGTTCAAGTCCCATTATATACAATGGTATAGTAAAATGGTGTTCCTTATATAAAATGGCAAAATCAAGGTTTGCTTCTTGGAATTTTTTGGGGGGGAGCAGGGAATAATTTCAAGCTGTGGATGATGGAATCCATGGATGCCAAATCCGTGGATACAAAGGGCCAACTACAAATAATGTTATTCAGGGTGGGCAACTGCCACTTTTCAGGTGACCCAAGTGCTCAACAGCTACATTTTTGTGGGGGGTTTTCCAAATCAATCTTTTCTTTGCATGAAACATTACTGGGGCAGATTTAACAATAGCTAAAGTGTGTGTGTCCAAATGCCTTAAACCTCACAATTTATTCTCATTTCATTAAATATCAAAACTCCTTATTTTTTAGTATTAAAAGATAAGGTCATCCCCAAGCCTACTAAGATTTAATTATTTTAATGAAATGTTCTAGGAAAAAAAGGGGAAATTGCTAACTATTTAAAATTCATTAAATTCATTAAACATATATTATTTAATCAGTGTAACTTTAATGTGATATCGACTATGACAGCTATGATACCGATTATTACATTTTCAATTATACACCATACATAAATGCCGTTTTTCTAGCGTGTCTTGAACTTACTGCCATAACAACTTCAGTAAATGATCTAGAGTTCTTCTAGTACCATGAAAAAGGCTTAAAACTGTTTAACTTTGGGTGATGCATGCCCTGTTTTAGAAACATTTCCAGTTTTACCAGAATCCCAAAGCAATTCTTTATTATGAGAACTGAAACCTAACATTCTCAGTCACGAAAACACAGGTAAGACTGGACCTAGGGAATGGTCTGGAAACATCAACTGACTTTCACTGCTGAACTAAGCAAGTATCAGCCTGCTCACTAATTTGGAGATGAAACCACTGGGAGCTGATGTAAGAGAAAAGCACACATACATATAATTAATAACTTTTTAAAAACACGGTTAATAGACCAGGAACTGCTCCCAGACTGGCCTCTTGAATTAAACTGCATTTAAACTCCCTCCTTTCACCATGGTGAGCCCTAGTTAGTTTTAAACTATATGTTAAAAGCAAAGTCTCAAATTTTATTTTAAATAGTGTTCAATACTGGTTTTGATGAGAACTCCTTTCTCAAGGCAACTAACAGCTTTTGATGGAGCCCCTGCTTCTCCCACCATGGATACCTGCCCAGGTCACCATTTTGCCATGTGGACTTGGTCCTGAGATGATAGACTCAAACCATATAGAGATCTAAAGATTAACAAAGGGACTTTGAAGTGTGCCCAGAAATGAAACATGTAAAATCAGATCTTTCAGTGCTCTTGTTATGTTCTCCAGCTAGTTCCCACACCAAATGGAAGGCTACCACATTTGGACTAACTTGAATTTCCAAATAGTATTCACAGACAATCCTGGTAGAATGCATCATCACAACCATTGAATTATTTGGACACTCTTCTGAGCAAGAATTCAAATTGGTCACAAACACCAGTCAGGCTTCTAGCAGCAGTGTCAGATGGGAAAAGGAAAATATCCATTGGCAGCCTCATGCCTGTTTTGGCTGGTGGATCTGAAAGTGGTGGAGGTGCCAGTCAAAGCAAGGGGCAAAAGTGGGTACACATAAACACACCCACACAGGCAGGAATGAAAGAAAAAAAAAACTGAACAGGATTTTTTCTCCAGCAGCAGTCTCAGGCCCTCCCCTCAGACATACACACACATCAGACAATGAAGTGTGAAGATCACAGAGTATTCTGGTAATCTCTTCCTGGCCAATCAGTCCCCTCCACCAAAAAAAAAAAAACACTTTTATAAAAGAGCTCAAGAGCAAAGAAAAGAGGGGTTCTTTTCAGCAATCATTGAACTATTTCCCCCCAACTCAGCTGGGTGGGGTGGGGAGGCAGCTGTCTCAGCTGAAGTGTAGAAATACAGCCGAGGTGGGGAGAGAAGGTGCTGGCTTCCCTCACCTTCCCAGTGCAAGACAAACTGAAACAAGCAAGGGACAAGGGAGGAATCAGTAATAGTCTCCTTAAGGCATTCCAGGAGCCCAGAGGAAGCACCTCCCAAAACTTCCCCTGCATAGTGGAAGAGAAAAAGGATGAATGAAGACCCAGGAAGAAATGCTGCCTCAAGACAGGAGCAAAGGGGGTCAGAGGCCACAGCACACAATCTGTGACGCACTGGCCAAAGCGCAGCTATGCCTCACAGAACCTAAAGCATATTTTTTTTATCCCCACTGAGTACTTTTTTATTGCTATCTCAATCCCAAATCAGTTCTCTCTTTTCCTCATGTTCTTTCCCTTTTCCACATGGCCCAGAGAAGGACAGAGAAAGAGTTCCCAGGTTGGGCCTCCAATATTTGCAACTGGCTAAAGTGTGCCCATCATCACTGCTCCTCATAATACTAATTGTATACCCCTTGATTGGACCACCTCCTTGTGACTTCCCCTCTGCCTACTCACTTGCCCCCTCCCTTTGGGTTTACTTTGCTGAGGAGAGGCTGAGGCAAACAGAGACGTCACCTTCTTCCTCTTATCACTGCTTCAACAGACATATCTGTAAAGGCATAGGAGAGGAGAAGGTCCAGCAACTTAGCAGAGGGACATTAATAAGCCTCCTGTTAGATTGCAGACCTCAGGAGATGCCCTCTGATTCCAGTACTTAATACCAACCCTGTCTTGATCTTTCCTAGCACCACTTTCTGCACAGACCACATTCTTTTATACCCAAGGCTCTGGCAATACAAAATAGCAAACCACAACCACAAACTGACTTCTTCTTTATATTAAAAAAAAGTTTACTGTAAGTATATTATAAACATTAACAGTACAATACAAAAATAACACAGAACTTACAAAATCAAAGTCAAATAATCAAAGCTGACAAATTCCACTGGCATATAACACAGTCAAAACTCAGTTATCCTTAAGACTTGGGAGTGTTGGGCCAGATACACACTACACAAACAATCCAGCTTGAAACAGGATTGTTTGTCATTTTGCCTTCCTATGGAATTGTGGAATTTGTAGTTTGGTGAGGCACCAGCACTTTTTGACAGAGAAGGCTAAAGGCCTTGTAAAACTACAAATCCCAGGATTCCATAAGAAGGAGCCATGGCAAATAATCCAGTTTCCAACATGATTATTTTTGTAGTGTGGATTTGGCCTTAGATGCAAATAAAGCCTGCAATTATCTCAATAGGGTTGTCTAAACAGTGAAAATATTCCTCACAGAATGTGAGGAGAACACCTTTTGTCCCAATGGGGTCCCACATCTATTCGCCATATTGTGAAGGAGGGGGGCCCAAAACGCCATATACTCTATGGGAAAAGCCTTCATGGCTTTCCCCATATTTTTTGAAAAACAGCGAGGGGAATGTACATTCCTACTCATTGGGACAAGCAACTGAATTGATTCACTTTCCCAATATAAGCATATGATTGGTCGGACAAATGCATGGGTAGAGCTTGCTAACAAGGCAAGTGCCCAGAACTGCCATTTTGGATTCTTCCCAGAGCAATTGCGTACAACGGCAAGAAAACAGCCTTTTTCTTTTTTTCTCTCCTTTTTTTTTTTTTTTTGCATGTTTGCTAAAGTGGAAGGGCACTCTTCCATCCCTTGTATTTTGTTTTTTAAAAATGTTCAACAGGGGCAACTTGGGGAAAATAAAATTGTGAGCAATTCACTCATGCCCACCATTTTGATTCGCAGGCATACCCATGGGAACACCGAACGCTACCTGCTTCGCATACTTGCAATCTTGCAAATATAGTACACCATTAAGACAAATCAAAGCTGCTGTGAGTTGGCATTATCCTGCAGCAAACCACATTTTTTCCTCCATATAGACAAGCCCAATGATTCAGTCTATACTTGGTTAGTCCACATTTTCCAGTGTTAACTGGCCACAAACTGTCCTCAGCTCCTGGGGAACTAAAGCGATTTAGCACTAGACAAGAAAACGAAATGACATATTTGTGCCGCACTTACCGATCTAGAGTATCCTGAGACACCTTACTTGCTCCAGCTCTCCTGATGACACTGGCATTCTTGTTGGCAGTCATGGTCATTTCTGCTCTGTCTGAATCTTGAAACCTGGAGTAGAGGGCAAAAAAACCCAAAACAAACTCATTGAATCTCTGGGCAATTACTACATTATTCATTCACGGATTTACTTCTATACCACATGGGACTCAAGACAGCTTACAAACATTAAAACAAATACTGTACAGATAAAAACACAGAAGTAAAAAAAAAAAAGCCTGCTAAAAGTTAATGTTACAATGTGATCAAAACCTGCAGATTCAAAACCATCTAGAACAAATCCATTAAAATGGGAAACATTTTTTAAAAATCAATATAAAAGAAGCAGCACTTACAAGCCCTATCAGTCAGTTCCTGAACATCCATTGGAATAAAAAAAGTTTTCACCAGAAAACAGAAGGGCAACGACGAGGGAGTCATCTTAGCCCCTCTAGAGAGGGAAGCCCAATGCCTGGGAGCAGCCATCAAGAAGGCCTCTCCCTAGGCCCATGAACATGATGGAAATGACAAAAGGGCCTCACTCAAAGACCTTGGAGCTTGGTGTGCTCATATAGGAAGATACAGCCCTCCAGACAGCTTGGATTCAAGCTATATAGGGTTTTATAGTCATAACAAGCACTTCGAATTGTGCCCAGAAATGGACCAGCAGCAAGTGGAAGTTTTAATAAGGGAGTTATGTGCTGTCAGTAACCAGCCCTGGTCAAAAGTCTGGCTGTAGCTATTTGGGAAAAACTGAAGTTTCTGAGCATTTTTCAAATGTAGTCCAACACTGTAGAGTAATCCAAATGAGATGTAACTAACATGTCACTGCAGCTGGATCAGACAGTTCCAAAAATTGGTGCACTAGTTTTAACTGCAAATGGACCCCTGGCCACTGCAGAAACCTGAACGTTCAAGTTCAGGGCTGAATCCAGGTATAATCATCATCATCATCATCATCATCATCATAGTTGTTAATCCATTTATATCCCACCTTTCTTTCAACAATGGGACTCAAGGAGGCTAACAACATTTTTAAAACAATACAAGTTAAAATACAAAAGCAAAAAAATAGCAGTGTAGATATAAAATTTAAAAAACAATTAAACAATTTATGAGTAAAAAACATTAAGCATTAAAAATATTAAAATGCATTAAAAACTGTATAAAGACCCTTCACAATCTTAAAAACTGCACCGAACAGCCTTAAAAGCCCCGCCCATGTCAATTCGCAAAAAACTGGTGGCACGAAAATGTTGTAACTGCCGCCAGAAGGGGAGCAAGGATGAGGCCATCCTGGCCTCTCTGGGGACAGAGTTCCAAAGTTTAGGAGCGAACACCATGAATGTCCTCCCCCTTGTTCCCACCAAACAAGCCTGAGGAGGTGGTGGAACAGAGAAAAGGGCTTCACCAGACAATCTTAAAGCTCTACTGGGTTCATACAGGAATACCATGCAACCTGAGTCTTCAGGGTAGCTCCATGCAGCACAGGGCTTGTCTACACGGGCAAAAAAACCCCCAAAAACCTGTACTCACTCCGTATTCACATCACAGTTGAGACACAACATTTTCAATGTTTTCTGTAAATTTCAGTTTGTACCACATTTGAGGGGGAAAACCAAATTTTTGGCCGTGTGGCAGGTGAGGATTGGCTTCAGACCAAAGCCAGGGCAGGATTTTGGTGGATGGGACTTTGTTCTGGCACTTTTTAAAAATATATATTTTTAAAAGTTTTTTGGTTGTGTGTATATCTGGATAAGCACTGGATAAGCACTGGATAAGTGGATCTTTCCACTTATCCAGTAATACAGTGCTCAGGGACCATATATATTAGCTTATTTGCATGCACAAGTGAACAGGAAGGAAAAAACCTACCAGGGCAGCCCCTGCTGCATGGACAGAAATAGTACAATATATAGGACACATGATCAGCGTAGGACCACCCTTTTACTCCAGTGAGGATTACAGTGTGGTGAGATATTCCAATGTACAATGGGATATGCCCGGTGTGTGTGGCATCTAAGGAGCTACTGCAGATCAAATAAATCCACCATGGCTACGAGGTAGGTGTGGGCTTTCCTTCCAGTATAGACAAGCCCACAAACTGGAACTCATATCCAGTACATTTCTAATGACAGACCCTAGTTTAAAATGAAACAGATTCCTTGGATTTAGGTGGAAAGGAAAAATAGAATTATGGTAGGTGCTGTCGGCATGCCAGTGAGACCTGACAACCTTTCTTACCAACTTCATGTCTAAGTTAAATAGCATGCGGAATGAGACACAGCCTTGAGAGAGTCCATGGGACAACAGCCAAGGAGTCAACCAGGAATCCCCCAGCACCTCCTTTGGGGCTTTTCCCTCAACAGAGGAACAGGGCCAAGGCCCATTCCAGTGAGGCAATCCACAAGGTTACAACAGTCAATATCAAAGTTGCTGAGAGGTCCAGCAGAATCAACAAGGAGCATGGGTTGTCCACCAAGATGAGCAAAGCCATTGCTCTCCCATAACCAGGCTGGAAGCCAGAATGAAATGGATCTAGATAATTTGTCTCATCTAGAAACACCTAGAGCTGAGATACCACCACATGCTCTGATACCTTGCCCAGAAACGGAATATTGGAGACTGGCTGGAGACCAATACAGTGATATCCAGGGAAGGCTTTTTCTTTCTTTTTTTAAATATACTTATTTTCAAAATGAGTTATATTACACAGTCTTATTCACAAGTATCTCTTAATTTTTTGACATCTTCAAAATATCAAAAACAATACAAAACAAACAATTCATTTCCCTTGTTAATGTTGTTCAAAGTTCATCTTCATATAACTTATTAATTAATTATATTTAAATATGTAGTTCCTTGTTCTTAAACCACCTTCACCTCTACTTCCCAGCTTTCTCTAATAATCCTTTTCTACCAATTCTACCAAATAATCCTTGTCTACCAACTCAAGGTAATCATTCATTCTTCATTCTTCACATAGTAAATCATGTTTAATATTCCATCTAGCTCCCCAATATCTTTTTATAGGAGACCATTCTGTCTCTAGTTGTTTAATGGATTTCATATTCAGAATATATGTTAATCTGTCATTTTCTTTCATGTCATTCAATCTCCTTAACCAATCCTCAACTTGTGGAGCTTATTTTTAATTCCAGTTTGCTGCAAAGTTTATTCTAGCAGCCGTTACTAAGTATAATATTATCCTCCAATATTTTCTATCCTTTTCCTTATTTAAAATTGAAGTCATATTTAATAGATAAAGCTTAGAGTCCATAACAAATTGAATTTTAATTTTTTTGTATTATTTTGTGTATTTTATCCAGTACTTTTAGTTGATACAGCAGTTCCACCACATGTGCCTCATTGAACCTAGCTATTTCTCATATTTCCAACATTTATTATTTTTAAGTCCATATATTTTACTAATTCTTAAGGGTGTAAGGTACCATCTATTTATCAATTTAAAGTAGTTTTCTTTCAATTCTTGACATGCAGTGAACTTATTAGGTTTTTTCCAGGCATTTTCCCATTCTTCTAAATCTATACAGTTGTCCCTCCACATTCACGGATTTGGCATTCACGGTTTTAAGTATTCACGGCTTGAAAATATTCTTAAAAAAATAATAATCCAAAAAGCAAACCTTGATTTTGCCATCTTATATCAGGGACACCATTTTGCTTTGCCATTGCATATAATGGGACTTGAGTATTCACAGATTTGGGTATTCACAGGGGGTCTTGGAACCAAACCCCAGCGAATGTGAAGGGACAACTGTATTACTTCCAACATCAATTGCACATTTCACCCTCACTTCCTTAATTGTCTCCTTTTCTAATTTTCTGGACAAAAGAAGATTATACATTTTTGTTATTATTTTTGCTTTTCTTTTGTACCAAATAACTTTATAAAGTTCGTTGCTATCTTCTTCAAAACCGTACTCTGCCTTATCTTCTTTGATAATAGTTGATTATCAAAGATTCTTTAGTTGATGATATGTAAACCAATGGATCTGCACTCCTTCTTTCTCCTTTTCTTCTTTAGTCTTTAAGTAATAGTCCTCATTGTTTTTTCCAAGTAAATCCTTATATCTTAACCAGTCGTCCATTGTCTTCCATCTTCCTAGAAATGCCTCCTGTGGAGATATCCATGTAGGCACTTTCATATATATATATTTTCTTTAGCTCTGTCCACATCCATAGAAGAGCTTTCCATATGTAGTGATTATCAAAATCTTTATTTTATTTTTGACCTCTCGTACCATAAACAGGCATGCCAACCATATCGTAATTTATAACTCTCTAAATTTAGTAATCTAAAGTCTTTCAAATGAATCCAATCTAATATCCACCTAAATCCACAAGCATAATAAAATAATTTCAAATCTGGTAAAGAGGTTCCTCCTCTATTTCTCTTATTAATCATAGTGGACCATTTAATTCTTGGGTGCCTTCCTCCCCAAATAAAGTTTTTTAAATCATTTGTCAATGTTCCAAATAATTTTTCATTATTTAGAATTGGTATATTTTGAAAGAGAAATAAACGTTTAGGTAAGATATTAATTTTTATGGAAGCTGGCTGGCAGAGGGTTGGACTAGATGGCCCTTGTGGTCTCTTCCAACTCTACGATTCTATGCCTCCTAACCACTTGAACAGCTCTGCTGGATAGCTCTTTGCACATGCAAAGGTGGCAGAGAGAAAAAACTACAGATTTTTTCCAGTGTGGCTAAAAGAACCCCACCCCTTTTCAGTACAAGAATAGCCCAACACTCTATTCTTTCTGCCACAGTGGCTGTTTGACATGTGGGTGGGTATGTATATGTATTTATAATATGTGTAAATGTAAATATGTGCACACACTTATATTTAAAAAATAAACAAACTGAGGTGGGGAAGGTGAAACCCTCCCACTGTTAAAAAAAAGAGGGAGAAAGAAATGTAATTTTTTTAAAAATCAAAATGTTGGTGAAAACAGTGAATCACATTCCCAGGAGAAACAAAGAATAGGGTATTGCTAGAAAGTGGCCTCTCTAAAAAAAAGGCAGAAAGAAGATTTTGCCCATAATAGCTCAACCCATCCACATCAACATCCCACAAAAGCCCTTATTTATTCATACGTGTCTAGCAATTCACGTGTCTAGCGATCTCTAGGCAACACATCCCAGGGAGTAATTGCTCCTTTTGTTCCTAGTACTGGTTCTTATGTTTCCCTTTGTGTGTGAAAGCACAGTAAGATTTCAAAGATTGTCCCTGGAAAAGAGATGCACTTACTCCCAACTGTATGTTGGCCTAACTTGGCCCTGCAGCTTCCTCATCAACTATGTGGTTCAAGGAGCAGTATGGCTTGAAGAAACATCACCCTGCACTAGTCTTGCAACTACTGTCAACCATGCAGCTGAGAGAAATACATGTACCAAGTCTTATGTAGGAATCAAAATGCGCTATTTGAGTAGTTTAAATCGACAAATAAACCCTAATTCATATTAGGTTGATTCAGTGCAGTCTGGCAGCTACTCCAAAACCACTCCTCCACAGCCCGTTCCCTGTCATATTAACAACACATACAAATGCCAATCACATGGATTGCTCAGACTGGGTAAATCATTTCCATAGCAGACTCCGTCTCCAGTGGGCATGGGCCACAGTCAGTCTCCACAAATCAGGGGATTCCATTCTTATGTGCCATGGAGCCCAATCATTTGCAATCATATGTGAATGAAGCCCATGCAATTTCCTCAAGAGTCTGTAGCTAAAAGGATGACATACAAATCGAATAAAGAATTAAATAATGAAATGCCCACATGAGAGAGATGAAAATAAGATTCAGATAGTTAGAGAAAAGGCAATAGATCTTTCAAACACACTCTTTCTGGAAAACATTAAGAATCAGAGCTGCAAAGAACATGACTGATAATTGCTGGAGCTGTCAAACAAGTGTTTTATTTGATTTATTCTCTTGGAGTACAATTTATATTGAGAAAACAGCTAACAAATTATTTAACCAAACAAATTACGGTACTTACTGTTTTGGGAACCATCAAGAAATATTCCCAGATCATTTATACTATGCACTCTAAACATGACCATAAATGATCTGCCTGATTTACACAAAGAAAATAATAATAATATTGCAATCCTCAATTAATGAACTAAATAATGGCCTATATCCAGTCACTAATCCCAGCTAGAGTAGGAGACCCAATGAATCACTTCCTGGATGACAAGTCAAGTCTTATGTAAATCCCATGATTCAATGTGTCAATTTCAGTAGGATTTGGGCCAAACTTTTTAGTTCCAGAGGGTTATATTCTATGCACCCCCAAAGTGAGTAAGTAAGGGTCACCCACTCAAAATTGACTGTGATCTAGTTCCATGGGACCTATGCCTTCAGGCACAAAGTATGTGTGGGGTGGTGGTGGTGTAGCTTTTGACAAGAATTGAATTCTCTCATGACCCCCATCCTACCAAAACTGCCCGTTGGTAGGAGCTCTGAATCTGACTTGATGAGCCAAGACCATTGAGGGCTAGCCCCAGATACAGGACCCAACAGTGGGCCTGAGCCAGAGCCTGCAATCCATTAGACCTCAACACCTGATCTTGATGCCTCTACAAAATCAATCACCTCCAGAAATGGGGATCCATACGCCCCACCATCTGATCACCACAAGGGGTAAGGAAGGAAATAACAAAAAGGGGGTGAAATGCTATGGAGTTTATATGCCTTGAACCCCTGTTGGGGAGTATATGGAAATTTGTGTAATTCAATGATTAGTTTCTGGGTATAGAAATGCAAGGCTCGTTAGTGTCTGTTTGGCTAATGGTTGGTTGATGGCCCATTGTCTGCTGGAAATCCCCCTGTCTCTGGGTGGAATTCATTTGCAAGTGTTGAGTTTTGATTCTATTGTTTTTCAAAACTGGAAGCCAGATTTTGTTTACTTTTAGGGTTTCTTTTTTCCTGTTGAAGTTATCCAGGTGTTTGTGGATTTCAGTAGCTTCTCTGTGCATTCTGACATGATAGTTGTTGGCTTAGTCTAAAATTTCTGTGTTTTCAAATAGCATTTTGTGTCCAGGTTGGTTTATAACATGTTCTGCTACTGCTGATTTTTCTGGCTGGCCCAGTCTGCAGGGTCTCTCATGTTCCTTAATTCGTGTTTGCACACTGAGTTTAGTGGTCCCTATGTAAACTTGTCCATAGCTGCATGGTATGTGGTAAACTTCTGCAGCTGTGAGAGGGTCTCTTTTGTCCTTCACTGAGTGTAGCCTTTCTTGAATGTTCTTGGTTGGTCTGTAGATCATTTGGAGGTTGTGTTTCCTCATCAATTTCCCTATTCTGGCTGTCACTTCTTTGATGTATGGTAAAAATACCTTCTCTTTGGGTGGCTGCTTTTCTTCTTCATTCCTGTGGTTTTTTCTGGGTCTGGCTGCTCTTGTGATATCTGATCTGGAGTAACCATTAGCCTGTAGAGCCCAGTTTAGGTGCCTCAGTTTGTCCTCCAGGTAGTGGGGTTCGCAGATCCTTTTTGCATGGTCTGCCAATGTTTTTATTGTGCTTCTTTTTTGTCCTGGGTGATGACTAGAATTCTCATGTAGGTATATGTCCGTGTGTGTGTGTTTTCTGTATACCTTGTGGCCTAACCGTTGGTTTGATTTCCGGATGACTAGGATATCCAAGAATGGCAGTGTTCCTTCCTTGTCTTTTTCCATTGTGAATTGGATATTTGGTTGATGCTGTTCAGGTGGTTCAGGAATGAGACCAAATCTTCTCCGTGGCTCCAAAGGGTGAAAGTGTAATCCACATATCGGAACCATGTTGTGGGCTTTTTTGGTGCTGTTTCCAGGGCTTGCTTTTCAAAATGTTCCATGTAAAAGTTTACTATCATGGGGCTCAGAGGGCTGCCCATGGCTACCCCATCTATCTGTTTGTAGAATTCATTATCCCACTGGAAGTAGCTTGTGGTGAGGTAATGTTTGAACAAGGCTATAATATCCTCAGGAAATATTTGTTGGATGAGTGCCATGGTGCCCATTATGGGGACTTTGGTGAACAAGGTGACAACATCAAAGCTGATCAGTCTGTCTCCAGGTTTCAAGTTTGATATTGTTGATTTTTCTATGAAGTGAGCTGAATCTTTGAAGTCATGAGGGGTTTGTCCTATGTGGGTTTGTAATTGTGTGGCCAGAAACTTGGCCAAGTCATATGTGGGGCTCCAAGGTTCACTCAGCCTTCCATCCTTTCGTAGGTCAGTAAAATGAGTACCCAGCTTGTGGGGGCAATTAGCTAACACACATTGGAAGCTGTTTCATGCAGTTAGATGTGTAAATAGCTATTGCTTAAAACAATTTGTAAGCCGCTCTGATAGCCTTGTGGCTGAAGAGCGGGGTATAAATAACTAAGTTTTAAAAAAATGGGGGATTCAATGGCGCTCACTATGGGTCGGAGTGGAACGGAATGGAAAGCTCAGAGGATGTTCACAAATTGGCCTCTATCACTGCGCCTCCCTTTCCTGTACCAAGAACACATACATAATCTACTCACTTAGGGCAGGGCCTGGCGAAGTAGAAATAGCATCTCCTCCCACCTAGAATGGGACTGAAACTACCAGTCCTAAAATTCCTGGTAGGAGACTGAGAGCTTGTCTATATGAGGGGGGAGATGTGGATTGATGCACACTAACACCAATTCGAAGCAGCTTGAATTTGTCTTAATGGGTTTTTTTGCAAGATCACAGGCATGTGAAGCTATCCACTTTCGTTGTTCCAATGGGCATACCTGCAAATCAAGATGGCGGGCATGAGTGAATTAGTCACATTTTTATTGTTACCAATTGCCACCACTGAACAGTATTTTTTTTAAAAAAAATCATATCTAACGTGCGAAAATGCAATATTCCACCTAGATAAATAGAAAAGCCGGGGAGGGGGACTGTTTCATTACCTCAGCACACAATTGCTACAGCAAAAATCCAATATTGGCAGTTCTGGGTGCTTGCCTTGTTAGCAAGCTCCGCTCCCTGCATAGTCCAATATTGATACATATTGTGCATAAAGATCAGAGTGGATTTGTGCCAGATAGGCAAATCCGACATAACATAAGAATTATAGTAGACTTAATTGAATACTTCGAAACCCATAACGAAAAGAAGCTAGCCATGTTTTTTGCTGACGCCGAGAAAGCATTTGACAGCGTACAATGGGACTTCATGATAGAAGTGTTGAAGAGGATGAAACTGGGTGATAGCTTTGTAAAAAGGATAGAGCAGCTTTACAACAAACAGACAGCGCAACTAATAATAAACGGTGAGAAAACGGAAATAATAGATATCAATAAGGGGACAAGACAAGGGTGTCCCTTATCACCACTGCTCTTCATTCTCGTCCTGGAAGTACTAAATAGAAGTTTAAGAGCCAACTGCAATTACCCAGGGGTTAAGATAAGAAATCAAACATACAAACTCAGAGCTTTCGCGGACGATATAGTTTTTTTTATGGAAGATCCAATTAATCAAATAAAAGAATTGATGACAGTCCTGAAAGAATTTGGAGACTATTCAGGAATTAAGATAAATGCAGAAAAATCAATAATAATGACTAAAAATATGACAAAACAGGAAGAGCTTAGCTTGTCAGCAATAACAAATTGCAGAATAGAGAAAAAAGTTAGATATTTGGGGATATACATCGCTAAAAGAAATGCAGATCTATTTGATAATAATTACAAGGTAACCTGGAAGAACATAAAAGATGATCTGAAAAGATGGCAGAAATTAAACCTCTCAATATTGGGACGAATTTCAATTTGTAAGATGAATATCCTCCCCAGAATGTTATTTCTCTTTCAAAATTTACCAATAGTTAAGAAAGATAAAATGTTTAAAATCTGGAATAAAGACCTTAGAGAATTTATCTGGAATAAGAAAAAGGGAAGGACAAAATGGAAATATTTGACTGACACTAAAGAGAGAGGCGGTTGTGATATGCCAGATCTGAAAATATATCATATGGCGGCATCTCTAGTGTGGATTCAAGACTGGATAAGACTAGATGATGAGCAGACATTGAATATAGAAGGCTATAACCTAAGGTTCGGATGGCACGCTTATCTGCAATACGAAAAGGAAAAGGTCAACAAGGACTTTAATAATCATTGTATAAGAAAACCATTATTGAAAACCTGGAAGGCAGTCAAACAAAAATTCTATACGAAAATCCCTCAATGGGTATCGCCGCAGGAAGCCTTTATGGGTAGATGGAAAGAAATAAAAGACTGGATAAGATATAGAGATTTAGGAACCTTAAATGAAAACAATGAGTTTATGCTGAGAACTAAACAAGAACTAGAGGAGACCCAGAGAATAAACTGGTTCGAGTATTTACAATTAAAACAAAGATTCAAAGAGGACCATAGAAAAGAGGGGTTTGAAATGGAGAGTAATACATTAGATAATATTATATGGGATGAAAACAAAAAAAAGAAAATATCAAAATATTACAAACTGTTATTGGAGGTAGAACTAGAACAAGAAAACATAAAAGAATTCATGATAAGATGGTCCAAAGACCTGGGATATGCACTCTATTTGGAGGCATGGGAAAAGGCTAGAAAACAGACATGGAAGTTTACAGCATCGCAGAGTTTAAGAGAAAATTACATTAAAGTAACACAAAGATGGTATTTCACTCCAACAAAATTGAATAAAATGAATAATACAATCAATGTGGAATGCTGGAGATGTAAATCTAACCCTGGAACCTACATACACATGTGGTGGAGATGTAGAAAAATTCAGAGATTCTGGCAGAAAGTTCATAAGGAAATCAAACAATTGTTACAGATAGAATATGAAATGAAGCCAGAGGTTTATTTGCTAAACATGCTAGACGCAGTAGGTCGGGAAATTGAGCAAAAACATTGGAAACTTATGCTGTATTTAATAGTTGCGGCCAGATTGATAATAGCCAGAAAATGGAAATCACCAGAAACACCAAGTATAAATGATTGGAAGGACAAAGTACTAGAGATGATAGAAATGGATAATTTGACAAATAAGATCAAAAATAAATCAAGCAAAAAATTAGCAGACGATTGGGCAGTTGTGATAAATGACTGGGGGAAGAAGGGATATGTATTTGATAAACAATTAATGTTATTATAAGAAAACAGTTGAGCTAGAATAGAAGGAATAGAAAGAATAAAGAATACTGAATATAAGGATGGAGTGACAAGTTAACAAATGCAATATCCAAATACGTAAATGATTGTGTGTAAAACCTGAAAACCGGAGATATCGCTGAGGAAGTGGTTTTTGTTGTCTATCAGTCTATTTGTGTTGTTAAATTTGGTTGTTTGTGGATATGTCTTTGTTTATTTGTTAGATCGGTATTATATATATTCTTTATATAAAGTGACAACTTCAACAACAAGGAGTTACCAAATACGGATACAGATATTATATAAGAATATTATGTGGAAGGACGAAATAATTAAAGACAACGTACATATATATATATATATACATAAATGTAGAAATGTGGAAATGTGGTAATGTGGAAACAAACGTAAATGTTATTCATGGTTGCCTAATAAAAACTATTAAAGTCAAAAATCCAATATTGGCAGTTCTGGGTGCTTGCCTTGTTAGCAAGCTCCGCTCCCTGCATAGTCCAACCAATCAGCTTTCCACTTCTGCTCTTATCGAGAATGCAAATGAATGTGATCGGTTGTCCCAATAAGTGGGGATGTGCATTCCCCACGGAGCTTTTTAAAAAATACAGGAAAAGCTGTGAAGGTTTTTCCTGCAGAGTTTTTGGTGGATTTGGCCCCCCTCCTTCTGAATATGGCAGATTGATGTGGGATGGCATTTAGACAAATTGTATTCTCCCAAATTCTCTGAGGAGTATTTGTGCCGCTAAGACAACCCCTAAGGATGGCATCCTGTTAGTCACGTATGCACATATAAGCATAGCATATCTGTGCATAAGTCCCTTTTTGAACAGGGCACAGAGGGCTAACCTCTAGCCTTTGCACTCTCCAAAGCCTCCCATGTCCAGCAGCTGTGAATAATAGTATAATTTTTCATTTCTTACCCGCCTCTCCCCTGGGAGGGGCTGCTGCTACTGCTCCTTCTTACCAGAGGAAAGGGGAAGAAGGGAGAGAAAGGATTCAGACCATGAACACCCAGCTGCTCTGAGCTCCTGGGGGAATGAAAAGGTGAGTGCACTCCATAGAACACACTCTCATTTCTCCACCCCAACCAAGCACAAACCAGCTGCTTCTCTATGGTCTGAATTGCCTGCCCCTCCCTTTCTTCCCTACCGATAAGTGACAGCAGCAAGGGCTTAACACTTGCTGTGTTGAAGGAGGAGTTACACACACATGTCAGCCTAAGGCTGCATCTGCACTGCAGGAATAATCCAGTCTGCTACTGCTTTAACTGCCATGGCTCAATGATATGGAATTCTGGAATCTGCAGTTTTGTGAGATATTAAGCCTTCTCTGTCAGAGAGCTCTGATACCACAACAAACTACAAATCCCATAATTCCATAGTAATGAGCCATGGCAGTTAAATTGTCAAACTGCATTACTGTATTTCTGTAGTGCAAATGCAGCATAAGGGCTCATCTACAGACAGAACAGGGGAAATGCCCTGCATCATCAAGACTGCAGAGCTATAAGACGGGGGCAAGATGGAGGTATACTGCCCGCATAGACAAGCCCTAAGTCTGCAGACATTACTTTTGGGAAGAAGGCCCAGCAAAAGCAGATGCCTGCTACAGGTTGGGGAAGAACCACCATTATTGCATTCCCATGCCGTGTGTATGTGTGTGTGTGTGTGTATAAATGCCTTCAAATCACATTTTGACTTATGGCGACCCCTATGAATTTCATAGGATTCTCTTAGGCAATGAATACTCAGAGGCAGTTTTTGCTAGCTCCTTCCCCTGAAATATAGCCTACAGCACCTGCTATTTGTTTGCAGTCTCTCATCCAAGTACTAACCAGGGCTAATCCTGCTTAGCTTCCAAGATCAGACAGCATCTGATGCATTTAGGGTATACAGGCAGACATTCCTTGTCCTAAGATAAATTAATAGTCCTTGAAACAAGGGATGGTGGCCCTGGATCTCACAAGACTGAAGAATGCAGGGCACTGTGAGCAAGACACTGGTGGCCTTGATCCTGTTTGCAAGCATTCAAAAAGGAGTGTTCACTCTTGTCAACAGTGGCAACATCTGCAGCCCAAACCCCCACTCTGGCCTTCCCCAGCCTGGACTATAGTCCCTATAATTGTAAGCCAGCATAGCCATGCTGGGTAGATATCATGGAAACTATAATGTCATATATCTGGAGTATGCCATGTTGGTGAAGGCTGCATTATGGTATATTGGCCATATAGAATGGTTTACTTATAACTGAAGCAGTGGGTCTTAATTTTTTATCATCCAAGTGTTTTTGAACTTCAACTTCCAGAAAACTCAGCAAACATGGCAAACAGTAAGGGATCATGTGAGTCCCAAGTCCTAAACATCTCAGGTGCCACAAAAGAGAAATTGCATCATAAATCCAACCCCCCCACACACCCCAAATTCTCCTCTCTCTATTTTGAAATCTCTCCACATATGGCTAAAATGCACTTCCACCAGTCTAGGAATTATATTTCACTGAACAGTGATACAAAAAGTATGAAGCAGGATATTCGAGACATTCATATGACCAGTGGTTAGATGCACTACTGTGTGCTCCCATGGGCCTGGAAATTAACAGGAGGAATCTGGATTGCTTGAGCTGACAGCACATCATCAAGCAGGAAATGGTAAACCAACTCATGTCAATGTGTTACATGGGATCACAGTCTAAAGCAGTAATTTTAAAATGTGCACTGTATATACTGGAGGAAAAGGCTGCCTGGGCTATGAAGAAATAGTTTGGGCACAGTAGCCATAATTCCAGATGAACACATGGTGCTGATGGGTGTTGGGCCTCTCAAGTAGGCAGAAGAGGATTCAAACTGTGACAATAGGGTGCTTTTTTATAAAAGGTTTTGAGGTTCACTACCCTGACACTAATTAAGTTTGTCCAGCTTGGATATTTAATTTTGAAACATGTGCTCAGTCCATCTCTGGCTTTCCCACTCCCCAAAACTGGCCCAGTAAATGGAAATAAAGATAGAAATTATAAATAAACTGCAACATATTATACTTCATTTTAGATCTATTTATATTTTATTTTTTAAGGTAGACTGAGACTCTTTAAGCTGACTGATCAGAGAGATGTAAGAGAGTTTAAAACACAGAGAAAATAACTGCCGCTATCAAGAAATTTCCAGCTTCAAGACTACTTTCAATAATCAAATGTCATAGCCTGATAAAGTTACTATTTTCACATTAAAGTGTGATCATTCCTCAGTGCCTCTGAAAAATTCTCAGGTGGCCCATTTTTATTTTATAAGCTGGTTTTCAGTAAAAAGCTAAGAAGGCAAGTTTTCAGAAATGCTGCTGGCAAGCTTTCCCAGCTGAAAAGACAACGCCAATGCTACAGCAGCATTTTATGTGAATAATTTGCACAGATCTAACCCAAGACCTGGAATGCAAAGCTGCATTAAACCTTGTGGTTCTGGCGCTAAAAGGAGCATTATCACAGAGCATTCCCCCCTCCTATGAACTTGATTTTGCACAAGTTCAGATAAATTCCAAAAAGCACAGCAAAGTCCAGCTGCAGGCTTTCCATTCTTCATGTGACAAATGAGTCCAACCTCACCTACATAGCTCAATCAAAAGGTATCCAAATATCAGGCAAATGTGCCTGGAACTTTGACTCTCCCCATGGCAAAGCCTGAGCGACCCATTGTTCCTACTTCTATGTGAAGTCGAAGGCTTCCTACTTCTGATTTTGTCAGGCACCATTTATTTCCCTTAGTTTTCCTTTGTTTTCCCTAGTTTCCTCAAGGCAGACCTTAACCAAGTTGAGCTGCTTTATGATGAAAAGATGGCGGAACCAGTTTTCAATTAAATTCATTAAGTTTATCGAAAGATACCTGGCCATCTAGAGTGATGAGACTTCTTATTAGGTTTACGTCACTGGGACACCACAGATCATGTTATTTAGTTACTTTACTTCCAACTAAGGGAGGTGAGAGCTTGACAGTGAAGGCAGCTGATAGAAAGAAAATCAACTCGTTTGAGATGTGGTGCTGAAGGAATGCTATGGATTCTGTGGACTGCCAAAAAGACCAATAAATGGGTCCTAGAACAAATCAAGCCTGAGCTATCCCTAGAAGCCAAGATGACTAAACTGAGACTGTTGTACTTCAGCCACATCATGAGAAAGCAGGACTCACTAGAAAGGACAGTAATGCTGGGTAAGGTGGAGGGCAGTAGGAAAAGAGGAAGGCTACATACTAGATGGACAGATTCAGTCAATCAGGTCATGGCCCTGAACCTGCAGAGGGCAAGGTACTTTGAACATGCAATCAATTGCAGTGTAAGACCACACCTTCCCCCCACACACATCCCCAGTAACTATATAAGGGAAGTTGTGTGGGGAGAAGAAAGGTAAAATGGCATACACTGCAGTACTAAAAAGACAAGAGCAGAAAAAGTGAATGGGTCTGGAACACTCTCTTCTGTCCAATGCCTCTACCCTCCTATTCATGGAATTTAATGTGCCTTTTGCTAGTTTAAAATAATGTAATAGAACCTCAGTCAGTCAGAAGACAGTGATCTCACTTTAGAAACTAAAGTCACGGGGGGGGGGAGAGGACAGATAAGGGGGGAGGATGAGAAGAGGGAAAGAGGAAAAGGAAGGAAGGAAGCCATGATGTCTAGACAATTTTGACTATCTATTTCTCTCCCCGCCCCCCAAGTATGACTGGCTTAAACGTTTACCCAAAACATTTTCTCAATTGATGGACATTTATATTCATGTCAAAATGGAATTAAGCAACGCATACATAGTGTACAAAGCACAGAGAGTTATTAGCACCACACAGAAGGCTGCACAAAATACCTTCTACCATGTGTCATTTAACTAAGAGTTCCTTAAAACTGACCATAATGAAAAAATAAATGGCTTCTGCAGGCTGGCAGAGCAAGCCACCATTCACAATAGAGATTACAAATGTGAGTCGGGTGTGTGTCTGAGAAATACCTTCATAACATGTAGTCCTCCACCACACTCTCACATGTACACTGCTCACACCCATATATTCACTCTTCTTGCCACTCATACATACATGCACACACATAGCTTAACAGCTGACCACCAGGCTTATGGCTAAGTAAATACATTTATATTGAAGAATAAATGTTATAATCATGCAAGCTCCAGGAACAGAGATTCCACCTCAACATTAGGAGGAACTTTCTGACAGTAAGAGCTGTTCGGCAGTGGAACACACTCCCTCGGAGCATGGTGGGGTCTCCTTCCTTGGAGGTCTTTAAACAGAGGCTGGATTGCCATCTGTCAGGGATGCTTTGATCATGATTTCCTGCATGGCAGGGAGTTGGACTGGATGGTCCTCGTGGTTTCTTCCAACTCTATAATTCTATGATTCTATGATTTAATCAGAATAACCCATTCCAGTCTTAAATTACAATTTTATGTAAGGTGTTGTCCCTGCTCAGCAATACATTCCTTGCATTGTGGGAGCACAAAGTTGCAAACCTCACTTTTTTTAATAATACTTTTTATTCCACATTTCCCCAACATACATACACTAAAAATAACACAAATCTTGCATAAATCACAATCATATACATTCTGTCAAATTTCTTACAACATTTCTTACAGCATTTTCGCTTAAATCATACATTATTATATTACTCAATTGAGTCTTTTTTTCCTCACTCATTCTCCATTACTTCCTTTTTTCTTTTCTTATCCATTTTGTTTTCTTGTGCCTGTCTTCCCCCTTCACCCTCTTGAGATTCTATCCCTTGTCTCTGTTTTCTTTTTGTTAAGAGATTTTTGCTTAAATACTTTTTCTTTTGCTTTGACTTGTTTCTTTGAACATACTGAAACTTAATTAGTCTTTCTTTATTCTGGCTTCTTTTCCCCATTTATACTCCCATAGTGGGTTCAATATCTCCCATATCTCCAAATCTTTTAATGTTTTATTTTTGTCTATTATAACTGTCAGTCTTTCCATTTCATACATTTCAAGGAGTTTTAGCGTCCATTCTTCTAATGAGGGTAATTCTTGTGACTTCCAATATTTAGCATAGTTAATTCTCACTGTTGTTACCATATAAGACAACACTTTCCAATATTTTTTTCTGAATTTGTCTATCTATCTTATCAAATATATTTAGCAGGTAGATCTCGGGGGCACAAGGGAAATTTGTATCAAACAGTTTCAAGATTGTTTTGTGAATCTTCCCCCAATATCTTTCTGCTTTTTCACATTTACACCAAATATGATAATAAGTGCCAGATGCCTTCTGGCACTTCCAACATTGATCAGACATTTCTTTCTAAATTTTTGCCAGTCTCTCCGGTGTTAAGTGCCACCCGGTTATCATTTTATATATATTATCTCTTACTATGTAGCTTCTAGTGAAAGATAATTTCCCCCCCATAATTTTTCCCATCGCTCTAGGTATATTTCATAAACAAAATTCTGTGCCCATGAAATCATATATGATTTGGTAACTTCTTGTTCCAAATTTATTTTTAATAATATTTTATATAATTTGGCTATTATCTTTTCTTTACTTCCTCGGATCACTCTATCCAGCTCTATATTATCCATCTCTATTCCTTCCAGTTTTTGATCAATTTTAAATTTCTCCGTTAGTTGCCTATATAAAAGCCAATGGCAGTCCCTGTTTTCCAACCTTAGTTCTCCTTGAATTTTCATTCTATTTCTTAAGTAAGTCCTTATACGTCAAGCATCTTCCTTTGTGTATATCTTCTTTCTTGAAGTATGCCTCGTGGTTAGATAACCACAACGGTATCTTAAAGTATATTTTCTTCTTGTATACCAACCATACTTTTAATAAGGCCCTTCTCAAAAAATGATGTCTAAATTCTTTATAAATTGTTGCCTTATTATGCCAAAGGTAGGCATGCCAACCGAACCTTGCATTAAAGCCCTCTAGTGCCAGTAACCTTGTATTTTCCAGTGTTATCCATTCTATTATCCAGGAGATTGCACATGCCTGATAATAAGTATGTAAATCTGGAAGTGCTAAACCTCCTCTTTCCTTCGCATCTATTAGTATTATATACTTAATCCTGGGTTTTTTGCCTTGCCATATAAATTCTGTCAAACCTTTCTTCCATGTTTTAAATACTTTATCATTAATTATAATTGGTATATTTTGGAAGAGGTATCAGCATCTTTGGTAATATAGTCATCTTAAATGAAGCTATTCTCCCCAGAAGTGATAAATTTAATCTCCCCCATTTCTTTAAATCCTCTT
This sequence comes from Gambelia wislizenii, assembly GCA_030847615.1. Classification (NCBI taxonomy): domain Eukaryota; kingdom Metazoa; phylum Chordata; class Lepidosauria; order Squamata; family Crotaphytidae; genus Gambelia; species Gambelia wislizenii. The sequence continues at coordinate 366,009,043 of JAUMIR010000001.1, forward strand.
TTATTTTATTCCATGTTTTTGTGTAATTATTTTTGAACAGTTCTGAGGTTTTTTTTATATGATGATGCCTAAATATTTTGCTTTCTTTACTATCTTGTAACCTGTGATCTTCTCTAATACTTGTTCTTCCTGCTTTGTTATATTTTTTGTTAGCATCATCGTTTTTTCCTTATTTATTTTTAAACCCGCCCATTTGCCAAACTCCTCAATTGTTTCTATTAATTTCTCTATACTCTCTTTTGGGTTCTCCAAAATAAAGACCAGGTCGTTGGCAAAAGCCTTATATTTGTATTCGTGTCCTTGCCATTTCCACCCTCTTATTTGTTGATCTTTTTTTTAACCTTCCTAAGTAATATCTCCATTACCGTGATGAAAAATAGTGGAGATAGAGGGCAGCCTTGATGGGTCCCTCTTTCAATCTTGCATGAACTTGTTTTTTCGCCGTTAACTATAACATGGGCTTCCTGGTGATCATATATCTTACGTATCCAATCAAGGTACCTTTCTCTGATGTTCATTCTTTTAAGGACTTCAATCATAAAATCCCATCTTAAGTTATCAAACACCTTCTCTGCATCAGCGAATATCAGTAACAGTTCTTTTTCGTTATGCTTTTCATAAAACTCTAAGAGATCTAAAATTACTCTCTTATTATCTTTCGTTTGCCTACTCGGGAGAAACCCACTTTGATCTTCATAGATCCAATTCCTTATGATTTTTTTCAATTTTTCTGCTAAGATATTTGTAAACATTTTGTAATCTATATTCAATAAAGAAATTGGCCTATAATTTGATGGTAATGTTAGGTCTTTTCCCTCTTTCGGTATCAGAATTATATCAACCTTTTTCCAAGATTCTGGACATTTTCCTCTATTTATATCATTGAGTAATATGTATAAGGGTTCGGTTACTTCTTCTTCAAAAGTTTTATAAAATAACGCAGAGAAGCCATCAGGACCAGGAACTTTGCCTGTTTTCATCCGCCTTATCGCTTCTCTAATCTCTATTTAGATATTTCTTTGTTTAATTCCAACTTCTGTTCTTCCGTTATTTGTGGGATTTCTTCTCTAAGTATTTTCCCATTTTAATATCCATTTCCTTTGTTGTTTTATAATTCCCATATAGTTCAGAATAATATTCCTGAAACACTTTAATAATTTCTTTTTGTTTTGTATATCTTATTTGATTTGACTTTATTTCCATTATTAATTTTTTCTTAACCTGTAGGCTATCCACTTGCCCGGTCTGTTTGCATTTTCAAAATGTTTGTGTTGCACGAATTTCAATTTGTTTGCTAGCTCAATTGTCATATTAGATTCCATTTTTTTTTTCAGAACTGTCAATTCCTTCTTAGTTTTCTCATCATCAGGTTTTTCCTTCATAATCTTTTCTTTTTCTCTTATCCTTTCCATCAACTCTTTTTCTCCACCTTTCCTTTTTTTGTTAAGTTCAAAATCTTGTTGAATAAAATGTCCTCTTATAACCGCTTTTGCAGCATCCCACACTACATCAATATTGGTTCCTTTATCTAAATTTTCTTGAAAAAATTGTTTTATCATTATTTTAGTTTTCTCTACTATTGAATCTTTCTTCATTAATATATCCTTGAGTTTCCAATCGTAAGTGTTCTTTCTAATTCCTATTTCTAAGATTACCGGACTCTGATCTGATATTATTTTTTGTTTTATTTCTATCCTCCGTATATCTCTTACCAAAGTTTTCGATATTAAATACATATCTATTCTGGACCATGATCTATAATGATCAGAATAATATGTATAATCTTTTTCCTGTCCATGTTTTAATCTCCAAATGTCTACTATAGAAAGTTGGTCCATCATTGCTATTGTCTCTTTGGGTAGTTTTCCCTGAGATTTTTTTTTTTTCATTTTAGATGATCTGTCTAAGTCAATATCAAGGACACCGTTCCAATCCACAGCTAAAATCAAGTTATCATAGTCATATTTCAGCAGTTCTTGTAATAACTTATTATAGAATTTTTCTTTATTTTCTTGGGGTCCGTAAATTCCAACCATTAAAACCTTTTTATCTATAAGGTTGATTTCTACACCTATAAAGTGACACTCTTTATCATTAAATAACTCTTTGGCTTCATCTTTTTTATTAAATATAAATCGCCACGCCTCTTTTCTTTTTTTCATAGTTAGTTGCGTATACTTTTCCTAATCCGTTGTTTAATAGAAGTTTCTTATCCTGTCTTCTAATGTGAGTTTCTTGTAAACAGGCGATATCAGGTATTTGTTTTATTATATAATGGAATATTAATTTTCTCTTTTGTGGGCTATTTAAACCTCTCACGTTCCAATTGACTATTTTATTCATCCTTTGGTCTAATTCGTAATTTGTCTAACTTTTTTTTTAATTTGTGTCTTTGTTCTCCCCTTACTCTAAATTTCCTTCTTCTGTCTCTCCTGATTCTACAGATTCTTCCTCTGAGGTTTCTTCAAATTCTTCTACTTCTCCCTCTCCCTCTAGATCTTCCTCTTCTTTTCCTTCTCCTCCTCTTAACACCTCCTATTTCTTCTGGTTTTCCACCCTTTTCCAACTCTGTGTCAAATCCTTTTTTATTTTTGTCTTAATCGTTAATCTTAAATTCCCTTCTTGTTTTCCCCCATTTCTCTCTCTCTCTTTTGTGTCTTTTTTATCCTTTTGTTGAATTTTTAGAACTTTCTCTGGTTTTGTATTTAGTTTCTCTAACTTACCTTCTTTTTCTGTTGTCTCTGTTTCTTTGTAGATCTTCTTGAATTTTTCCTAGAAATTTTTTTGCCTTAGAGAGTATATTAATTAAATATATTTTGGAATGATAATACAATATATTCCTTCTATCTTATTCCATTTGTATCCTATTTTTCTTTCTCTCAGTATCCATGTCAAGAACTCATACTCTTTCCTTTTTTTCAGAACACTTGTTGGTATGTCCTTATAAATTTTAACCTCTAATCCCTCTATAATCAAGTTCTCCTTTAAACTCTGCTGAATTACTGTGTCTTTCACCCTTTCTCTGATAAAGTAGACCACTATATTCCACAGTAGTTTGTTCTTCTTAGCTATCCACGAGTCTACTCTGAATAATTTATCTATCTCCACGTCCAGATGCTCATGACCCCACTTTATAAAATCAGCTAATGCTGGAATTATTCTCGTTACTATGTTTTCATCTTGCATTTCTGGCAAGCCTCTTATTTTGATACACTTCAATCTTCTATTTATTTCCTGCACTATTCTTTGTTTGTTGTCTGATTCCACTTTCAATTCTAGGACATGGGTTCTTTTATCTAAACTATCTTTTTTCGTCTGTAACTCTTTGAGATCATTGCTAATTTTATTTATATCTTTAGTTACCGATTCCAATTGAGATCCAATTTTTTCTAATTGCTTCTGTAAATCCACTCTTATTTTTCCCTTCAGATCTTTCATCTCAGATTTCAGTTCTATACTTAATTTTTTGAATTCTTGTATTAGCATCGTATTTACTTCATCTACTTTAGTGGTTAATTCAGCAGAGGATCTTCTAACTTCCTGAGCTTGTGACCTAGTGTGTACCAAAGTTTTCCTGGATGTTGACATACTTTGATTTATTTATTTCTCTTTCTATATCCAGTTTACCACTATGTCCTTAGGGTCTTTCTCCCTAATATTGCACCTCTCAAGTTTAAATGGTTAGTCATACAAACAATTACAATTACAGTTTATGTATCTATTTTCCCTATATGCCCCCAGCTCCAAATTGCTGCTCTAATGTAATTCTTGCATTACCCCTTATAACTTTTGTAAGAGTAATGAGTGTAAATGACTTCAAAAATAATTCTATATTACTTTGCCAATTAATTATTAATTATTATGAATGATTACCAAGATTATTTATGGATAGGTTGATATATCACAGATAAATTAATGACAATAAAACAATTAAATCAATATATATTTAAATCAATATACCAACAATTGAATCAATGTATCCAATCAAATTCCTAACTCAAAATACAAAATTCATTATTTAATCAAATTAAAATGTTCTTATCTCAGTTCATTCAGTGACCCTGTCGTATCTCTCTACAATATTTCTATATTTCTATATTAATTAACAAATTGATTGTTACAAAAATTTTGAATCAATTGTTGTTGTTGTATAAGAATAATCAGTGTAAATAGCTTCAAAAATAATCTAAATTAATTTGTGCTTTGATTATTACAAGGATTTTGAATCAATTAATTTTTAGCAGATGAGTTAATATATCACAGATGGATCGATATATCTCAGATGAATTGATATCTATAAAGCAAATCAGTTAATATATAATTAAATCAATATTCAATATACACACAATTAAATCAATTTATCTAACAGAGACCTATCTCAGAATTCAAAATTCATTATTTAGTCAGATTAGAACAGTGATGGCGAACCTATGACACGCGTGTCAGCACTGACACACATAGCCATTTGGGGTGACACGCAGCCGTAGGCCTCCCCCCCCGCCCACAACCTCACCACCCTCCCTAAAGTGGCAATCTGTCGCCACTTTAGGGAGGGTGGAGGAAAGTGGCGGGTGGGGCTACAAAGCCCCGATCGCCACTTTAGGGAGGCAGGGGGTATGGAGCCTCCCCCCACCTAGCCGCCACCCCCCGAGGCCTGCTCTGCTTCCCTGGAGCCACCTTGGAAAGGCCGGGTAAGGCAGCAGGCAGGCAGGAGTGTGCCCAGGCTCTCCCAAGCCTTCCCGAGGGGGCTCCTGGGCTTTGAAGCCCCAGAACTGCCTTGGGGAGGCTAGGGAAGGCAGCGGGAGGGAGAGAGGGACTCTGCCCAGCTTCTCCCCGGCCTTCCCAAGGGTGCTCCGAGGCTTCAAAGCCCTGGACCCACCTTGGAAAGGGCGGGGAAGGCGGTGGATGGGAGGGACTATGCCTGGCCTCTCCCCGGCCTTTCCAAGGGGGCTCCAAAGGGCGGGGAAGGTGGTGGGTAGGCAGGAACCTCCCTGGCCTCTCCCTGGCCTTCCCAAGGGGGCTCCGAGGCTGCCTCGGAAAGGCCGGGGAAGGCGGCAGGCGGGTGGGTGGGAGTCTTCCCGGCCTTCCTGAGGGGGCTCCAGTGCTTTGAAGCCCCGAAGCCACCTTGGGGAGGCCGGGGAAGGCAGCGGGAAGGCGGGTGAGAGTCTGCCCGACCTTTCCCCAGCCTTCCTGAGGGGGCTCCGGGGCTTTGAAACCCCCAAGCCACCTTGGGAAGGCCAGAGAAGGCAGTGGGAGGGAGTCCGCCCAGCCTCTCCCCGGCCTTCCCGAGGGGGCTCCATGGCTTTGAAACCCTGGAGCCGCCTCGGGAAGGCCGGAGAAGGCAACAGGAGGGCGGGAGGGAATCCGGCCGGCCTCTCCCCGGGCCTGCCAAAGGGACTCTGGGGATTGAGAGCCCCATATAGCCTCTTCGGGAAGGTTGGGAGGGGTGGAGGGAGTGCGGCGTAGAGGCTTTTCAGCCACCCCCACCCTCCCAAAGCTGCAACAAGGCTTAGAAAGCTCAATAACAACTTTGGGAAGGGCAGGGGGGCTAAAAAGCACCTTTACTGCTAACTCCCTGCTCTCCTGGGGCTTGGCTCTCCCCGCTCACCATGGAGCCAAGCCCCAGGAGAGCGGGGAGTTGAGCACCTGGCTTGCTCAGCAAGCACTCTGTTTAAATCAGCTCCTCTCCCTTGAGTGGGAGGGAGAGAAGCTGATTTAAATGGGGTGCTTACTGAGCAAACTGCGAATAATCAAAACCATGAGAGTGAAAGCTGCGAATGTGGAGGGGCAACTGTATACATTTATGTTATTTAAACAATAAATATAGTGAAATAATGTTTTTGCTTCAAAGTGACACACCACCTGAGTTGTGCTCAGTTTTTTGGCGAAGTTTGACACACCAAACTCAAAAGGTTGCACATCACTGTATTAGAATGTTCTTTACTTAATGTACTCAATAGACTCACAGTCTTTCTTTACAGTGTTTCTTTTTCTACCTCTCTCACTCTCTCCTTATTTAATATTTATTCTATCAGTATAATTCGTTTGTTGACTTTATTGTCTTTATCTCTTAACTACCTATTATTTCTTCTCTTTTTTCTTTCTTTTCTTTTAGTTATTTCTTTTCTTTTCCTTGTTCCTCCCTTCTCATTCGCACCTCTTCCTTTACTCTGTTTTTCTTTCCACTCCTGTGTTTGGTTCAGTAGTACTCCTCTCCTATCTGTAGCGTTACAATCTACTCTTGCTGTAAAACTTTCCCAAACCTATCTTGTGGTTTGTATTTCTTTTGGTAGTCGGGGTTGTTTACTATGTACCTTTTCTTGTTTCTTTGTTTCTCTGTTTCTTTTCGTCTATTCTTTCCAATTTCGTCCTTTCTATACTTGCGGGTGTTGAGTACACTGTTTCCTTTACTTCCTTTGTTTTCTTTACCTTTCTCTTTACGTTGCTCGATGGGTTTTCGCCACCTTAGAACCTTTAAATTATGTCTCTGTTCCGTTTCTTTTCAGTTGTTTCTTTTCTTTTAAGTACCTTTCAATCTTCTTTTCAGCTACTACCCCTTGTGTTTTCCAAATCGCTTCTTCAACTTTCCCAGCTTCCATAGTGTTACTGCCTCTTTAACTGTTAAGGTCGTACCTCAAATCATACCATCTTCTGGATCAAGTTACATTGCACTTGATCTGTTTCATTTAAGTTCCAACAGAAATGCAGACTTAACCATAAAGGAGTTTTAAATGGATAAAAGAAAAAGAAAATGCTTTCTGTAAGGTATATCTCATGCTAGTCCATTAAAAGTGGTGGTGTCGCTTAAACCACAATGCGGTAGCTCCACTCGGGTGGAGTAAAGGCGGTTCGGTCTTTGCGGGTCTATATAGGATGTCCGAAGTGATTTTTCACTTCGTAGACCTGGACCTCAAAACCTTTTGTCACCCCCTCCATTTGTCCAATACCAGGGACAAAATTCACCACCACAGCTTTTTTTATATTGGGTGGTCTTTCCCGAGTTTTGCGGCAGGCTCTCCGGAGCCTCTGGAGAGCCTGTCTTGACGCCGTCTCCACCAGAAGTCAAGTTGCAAACCTCACTTAAAGTTTCCCTTGCAAGTTTGCGACACTTCTCTACTATTGTAATCTTTAATCCTATTAAGGGTGCATACATTTAAAAAAAAGATTTCAAAAAAATTCCAGAATTATAAACTGTTATGGGTACGTACATTTTTCGGACACCCTGTAGATATAAAATGAAGGACCAGCATTGTGTGTGTGTATATATACACATATGTATTTTCAACTCACCTATCAACTAAAAATAATAATAATAACAACAACAACAAAATTTATTTATATCCCACCACTCTACAAAATGCAATCGGGGCAGCTTACAACATTTAAAAAATATATATAAAACCCTCCATCCCACCCTCCCTTAAAATATAATTAAATAATTAAACATTTAAAAATACTTAATAAATACTAAAACACACACAATAAAATAACTGGAATAGGGATCAGACCAATAAGATTTTTTTTTCTTCTGATGGCAGGGTATCTATTCAGGAAAGGCCTGCCGGAAGAGATCCATCTTAAAGAGCTTTTTTAAAGCTATTTAAGATTGGTAATGTGACGGATCTCGTCCAGCAGACCATTCCATAATCTGGGAGCAATAGCTGAAAAGGTCCTCTGGGAGGTCGAGGAAAGCCTAGTTTTTAAAGATTGCAGCAGATTCCTCCCAGAGGACCTGAGTGCACGGGGAGGATTATACAGAAGGAAGGCGGTCCCAAAGATAGGTTGGACCCAAGCCATTTAGGGCTTTAAAGGTGATAACCAACACCTTGTACTGGGCCCGGAAACTAATGGGCAGCCAGTGAAGTGATCTTAAGATCGGTGTTATATAGGTCTCTTCTAGATGTACCTGAGACCAGTCTGACTGCCATATTCTGTACTAGTTGAAATTACCGGACCAAGCACGAGGGTAGCCCCATGTAGAGTGCATTACAGAAATCAAGACTGAAGGTTACCAGAGCATGTACCACGGTCTCAAGGTCCCCGACTTCCAGAAAAGGGCACAGCTGGTGGATCAGCCAAAGCTGATAACAGGCACTCCTGACATCGCATTTACCTGATTTGTCATCTGGAGTGACGAGTCCAGGAGTACCCCCAAACTGCAGACACAGTCCCTGGTGGAGAGCGTAACTCCATCCAGGACTGGAGGTTGTAGCCTAACACCTTGATTCGAGGCTGCTACTGTGAGAACCTCAATTTGTCTGGATTCAGCTTCAATTTGTTTTTCCTCATCCAGTCCATTGCTGCCTTAAGACAATCATTGAGAGAAGGGACACTATCTGAAGTTAGAGCTGAAGACAGAGACATGGAGAAATATATCTGGGTGTCATCAGCATACTGATAATACCCCGCCCCATGCCTCCAGATAATCTCTCCCAGCGGCTTCATATATATATTGAATAGCATCGGGGACAGGATGGTGCCTTGTGGGACGCCACAATTAAGTTATTTCCTTGCAGAGCAACTGTCCCTGAGCATCACCCTCTGGAATCTACCCAAGAGGAAGGAACGGAACCACTGCAACGCAGTGCCTCCAATTCCTAACCTTCTCAGGCGTTCCAAGAGGATGTCATGATCTATTGTATCAAAAACCACTGAGAGATCCAGTAACACCAACAGGGTAACATTACCTCTGTCGATGTTCAGGCGAAGGTCATCAGCTAAGGCAACCATGGACGTCTCAACTCCATATCCCATCCTAAAGCCAGTTTGAAATGGATCTAGACAATCAGTTTCTTCCAAGACAGCTTGGAGTTGAAGAGCAACTGCCCTCTTGATCACGTTGCTCAAAAAAGGTAATAAAGAGACTGGCCTGTAGTTCTTCATATCCAAAGGATCAAGGGAAGGTCTTTTTAGGAGCAGTCTGACTGCTGCTTCCTTCAAGCAAGACAGAACGTGACCTTCCCAAAGGGATGCATTGATGGTGTCCCTGAGGGACATCCTCAAGGCATCACCCCCCTGGACAGCCAGCCACGAAGGGCAAGGGTCAAGAGGGGAGGTAGTCTTCCTCACTCTACCAAGGAGCTTGTCCACTTCATCACTACTTACAGATTGAAACTGATCCAGTATAATCTCATCAACGGAGCTACTGGACACCTCGTCAATTGAATCTGCTCCAACCCCGGTGTCCAAATTGGCTCTTATCTGAGAAATTTTATCTGCAAAGAAGTTGTTAAATACATCACAGGAGGCCGTTGTCGGGTTTAAGTAATGAGTTCTGCACAGGTGGAACTTGTGTCAGTTCCCTCACCACCCTAAACAGCTCTTCTGGGCGAGAGTCTGCAGACGCAATATGTGCAGAAAAGAAGGATTTCGTCACTGCACATATTGCCTCTCTCTATAGGAATGAAGAAATTTCCTATGATGAGTCTTGTCAGACAAGAGCCGAGTTTTTCGCCAGATGCACTCTAGTCATTGTCCAACCCGCTTCAACTTCCTAAGTTCTTCAGTATACCATGGATGGTGATTAGAAGCGGGTTGGAGAGAACGCTTGGGAGCGATCATATCAATAGTCTTGGTAAGGTTAGTGTTCCAGGTATTGAGCAAGACTTTGACAGAATCACCAGCGTTACCAACCAATAAACCCTCTAAGGCTTTCTGGAATCCAATTGGTTCCATTAACCTTCGAGTGCAGACCATTCTAATAGATCATCCACCCCCGATAGGATGGACAGTGGCTCTGAGTTCAGCCTTGATCAGGAAGTGATCCATCCATGACAATGCATGGTTTTAGTCACCTCCGCTCACGGATATTCCTGTTCTGTACTAAAGACCGCATTGAGGGTATGACCCGCACAATGAATGGGCCCGTTGACCAATTGGGATAGGCCCAGGGGGTCAACTTATGGTGACCCCCTGAATTTCATAGGGTTTTCTTAGCCAAGGAATACTCAAGAGGTGGTTTTGCCAGTTCCTTCCTCTAAAATATAGCCTACAGCACTTGGCATTCGTTGGCAGTCTCCCATCTAGGTATTACATCACTAGAAAACATTTCTTCTGATATTCGACAGTATAACCCATATACTGAAGAACACCTACAGATTATTTTCTCTGTTGCTGATTTTATAGTATCCGAAGCAATGGAGATACCTGGCCATGGCACATTAATGAGCAAGAAAGACGTATAGGACAGGAGAGTGCCCTGTCCTTTTGGTGCACTGAATGAGCCCCATCATCTTTCCACACATAGTCTGATGAATTCGGGTGAATGGCAACTGTTCATGTTTACTAAGCCTCCATTTTATGACTGAGTATATGGGTACAATGAATTCTATGTATCCTTCACCCCATCTCTCTTTGATGTTTCAGAACTTAAAAACAGGAATTTGAGTAGGCACAAATCACCACCACTAGGAGATTCTGTGGCAAGCTGTTAATGCCTATCTCCTTTCCTGCCCCCTTTTCCCATAAACATTATTTTCTTTGGAAAAGTACTGGTGACAACCCCACAAATCTATTGCTATTTAACGGGGGAAACAAGATTTTAAAAGCACTCAGTTTTTTTACAGGAAGTTGTTGATACTTATCCAAATCAACTGGGCTGTGTTGGTATGATGCTTGGTTAAGGGAGGCCAGCTGCATTCCTCTTGTCAACTATTTCCTGAAAACACTCAGCAGCAAGCACGGCTTTTCACAAGCGCTTCCCTGAAGACGGGAATTTCCTCTCCAGTTATGACTTATTTAAAGTCCATCTATTTCATAGCTGACAGAAAACCTAGGCCATTTCGCTTTATTGCTTCAAAAGTGACAGAATGTGAATCAAAGACAGCCAGGCCAGAACTGTTCCTATGGCTTCAGTAGGTACAAATGGAATTGCATTTGCAAAAACAACTCTGTCAGGTGTCATAAAATGGCTTTTGTACAGTTCTGGAGCAAACATACAGGCAAATTCAGAATGGCCTTCATCCTATGGTCTTGTCTATATGGTCAAAATAATACAAACGGAATGCAAACTTATGTCGATCCATTCATATGGATATGTGCATAAATACGTATCATTCAGAAGGGGGGGCAGCCAAATCCACCACAAAGTCCAGGACTTCGTCCGGATTTTTTTAAAAGCCCCATATGACATGCAAATGTGCAATCATTTGAACACTCACATTCGCACAGATACAAACAGGCAGCGTAATCTGACTGGCTGGACGAGCATGGGGCGGGGCTAGCAAACAGGAAAAGCGCTTGTGGCCACCATGCTGGATTTTCGGCTAAGCAAGGGTCCAGTAAGTCAATAACACAGCAATCTTATCCTCTTTTTTCTTTTCTTTCTTTCTTTTTTTTTTTTTTTGGGTAAATATGAACTATCGCTTGTGCGCACCATGGGAAAAAAAATTTTTTTAATTGGTGGCGGCAGATTTAAAATCACGAGTAAATCACTCATGGCGGCAATCTTGGCTAGGGGTCATGGGGCGTTGGGGGGTGTTCACTGTGAAGACAGGTTGCATCCTTGCAAATGCCTGCTTTTTCGGATGTGTTCGTATTTTTTCCCCTGGTATAGACAAGACCTATACCTGATTGGTTGGTTTATGTTGGCAAGCATCCCAGTGCTAGGAACCAGTGTTAGCTGTGGTAAATCTTTAATGGGTATAACCATAAAAATAGCTTTGGGAGTTTGTCCCTGGAGTGGTTTCTCCCTTCTCCATCTGCCAGCAAAGAAGCTTCTGTTGAATCACCTTTCCAGGAGTGGTGGATCGAGGAAGCCAAAGCAGCTTTTAAAAAAAAATCAAACATATTCTGTGTAATATTTTATTGATACCTATAGTTTTAATAATTTTATGCAAACCATTTTGTGAGGCCTGCCTGAGAAGGGGTGTGTGTGCATGTGTGAATGAGGATAACAAATGAATAGGAAATGAAAATAAATAACGCTCACAACCAAGATTTTAAGGCTTGTACTTTTATCTTGCATCTTACCTCTCCCTTACATTTCAACAAACTGCACAAAGATATTTAGCAAAAGTGTACTTAGAATCCAACTCATATGTATCTATAACTATATATTTTGGCTGGAAATGGATGACATTTTCAAAATATAACTTATTGCTACCAGTTTTTCAGTTCAGAGCACAAGAAACCTACCAGGAACCTACTTACCGTATATTCCGGCGTATAAGACGACTGGGCGCATAAGACGACCCCCCCAATTTTTAAGTTAAAATATAGAGTTTGCCCCCCCCCCAGCCAGCCAGCCAGCTGGCTGGAAAGCCTGTCCCCCACCAGCCAGCCAGCTCAGTGGCTGTAGATGATGGAATAGTCTGTGAAATTAAAGGACTGAGAACAGCTAAAAAAGCATGGGATACTTTGAAAAATCTGTGTGGTGTTCAATCTTTGGAAAGTAAGGTTGCATTAATACTATAAGTTGGTTAATATGAAGCTATCAAATCCCAAATTTTTGAATGAGCACATTAATGAATGAGCACATTAATGGTTTTAGAGCCACATTGGCAGACAAGAGAATTTCACCATAGACAAAACTTGATGCAAAATGAGAAGTTGAATCCAGACATTCTAATTTTAGGCTAACTTATCCTGAAAAGAAACATCATTTTGACTCTCCTGAGCTAAATAGAGGGCCATTTAACTCTTCAAATGCAAAGCAGTCATTCTCACAGCAGGAGGAAGGATCTGCTGGGAAAACTGCCCAGGCCATTTTACACTTCAATCATTCTCACAGCAGGGGAAAAGGTCTATTGGGGGTATAAGACCACCACCCCACTTTTGAGGAGATTTTCAAGTGTTAAAAAGTAGTCTTGTATGCAGAAATATACGGTAGTTCTTGCAGCACTAGGCTACCAGAGTGAGAACTGGAGACAGCTCCTGTATCTTTCATGGTTGTATAGAAGGGGAATTTCAGCAGGTGTTGCTTGTCACACACTCAGGTAAAAAGCAACATCTGCTGAAATTCCCTCTTCTACACAACCATGAAAGGTACAGGAGCCATCTCCAGTTTTCACTCTGGTAACCCTAAGCACTACTTGCTCCATTAATAATCAAGCATGAGCTTTATAATAAATAAGGAACTTTATTTAAGCAGGTTTGCAGTCAACTCCCTAACAGTTCCTGTTTCTCCATCTCAGTCTCCCTACTGGTATGCAGTCATTTCTTGGTAGCTGTTCTCGTAGACTGTGCCTTCCCTCTGTGCCACTGAAGGCTTGTCTATGGGGGGGGGGGATTCGAACACGTCCAAAAAAGCAGGCATTCGCAACAATGCAACTGTCTTCATGGTCAAAAGAGCCCCCTAAACTCCGCATGACCCCTAGCCAAGATGGCGACCACGAGTGATTTACTCGCAATGTTAAATCTGCTGCCACCATTAAAAAAAAAAAAGTTTCCCATGGTGTGCACATGCAATATTTCATATTTTTTTAAAAAAAGGGGGAAAAAAGAGAGTATAAGATTACTTTTTGTCAACTTACCAGACCCTCTCTTAGCAAAAAATCCAACATGGCGGCAGCAGGCGCTTTCCCTGTTTGCTAGTCCGCCTCCCATGCTCATCCAGCCAATCAGATTACACTGCCTGTTCCTATCTGCGTGAATACAAGTGTTCGAACGATCGCACATTCGCATGTCGTACAGAGCTTTTTAAAAAATTCGGCACAGGTAAGCGTCACTTACCTGGATGTTGTGATCTTACCCGGAAGTGTTTGCACTGGACCAGCCACTGAAGGGGTAATTACAAGGGGGGAAAAACCCAAAGGTTTCACACGCCGGCAATGCCAGCACAAAAGCGCCATGGGGAATCTATTGACAGCTTAAGATGTCAATAAAAAAGTACGGGTTTGGGGCAGAATATAACCGCGAAAGGGCGACATCGTCTGGTCTGTGCACCCTTTCGTGGTCATGTGGGGTCATTATGAAACCATATTTGGATGGTCTGATAAAGTCCTAACATATATAAATTACTAACATCATCCTAAACAGATGTTAATTTCTGTCATGAAAAGGTCAATCTATACTATCAAGGCCACCCTTTCTACATGAAGCTAACAGACTCAATTTAGGAAAACACATCTCAACCTCAACTCATAATTCATAATGTCAGTTACTCCACTCAGGAAACCTGTGAGCTGGTGACAGCAAGAGATCTATACAATAATTCTGCAAACTACAATTCCCAATATATATATATATATATATATATTATTTATTTATTTATTTATACCCTGCTCTTCAGCCACAAGGCTATCAGAGCAGCTTACAGATTGTTTTAAGCAATAGCAATTTACACATCTACACTGCATTAAGCAGTTTCCAATTGTGTTAGCTTATTGCCCCCACAAGCTGGGTACTCATTTTACTGACCTACGAAAGGACGGAAGGCTGAGTGAACCTTGGAGCCCGCTGGAATCGAACTTGCAAAGTGGTGACTTGCAGTACTGGCATTTAACCACTGCGCCACCAGGGCTCCAAACACAATTACGATGGAATAAAATCACTATTAATTGTAAATATGTTATCAGTATGATAAGCATATCTCATCATAAATGGTTACCATTATATTCATGAATGAAAGATGCTACTGTATGTGTAAAGCAATCTTGTGTACACCGTTCATTGAATGCTGGTGTTTGTGTGTGTGTGTTGTGTGCCTTCAAGTCGTTTCTGACTTATGGCAATCCTCCGGCAAACCTTTCACAGGGTTTTTTTTTGGCAGATTTTGTTCAGGGGGGAGTGCCTTTGCCTTCCTTTGAGGCTGAAAGAGTGTGACTTGCCCAAGGTCACCCAGTGGGTTTCTATGGCCAAGCAGACATTTGAATCCTGGTCTCCATAGTTGTAGTCCAATGATCAGACCACTATACCACACTGGCTTTCCCTTCAACAATTTTTCCAGACTAGAATTTAATTCCTGGAGAGGTTTTGCAGGATAATTGGTAATCAGAGGTGGGACTGAAAAAGATTTTACTTTTTGTCTGGTTTCTTTTTAACTAAGCCTAGAACTTAAATACCACAAAGGCATCAGATCGTGTCTGATCTTGGAAGCTAAGCAGGATCAGCCTTGGTACTTGTTAGTACTTGGGTGGGAGACCATCAACAAATAAATACCAGGCGCTGTAGGCTACATTTCAGAGGAAAAAACTGGCAAAACCACCTCTGAGTATCCCTTGGCTAAGAAAAATCCTATGAAATTCATGAGGTTGCCATAAGATGACAGGTGATTTGAAGGCACACACACACATGCACACAAACAATACTTTGAGAGAGATTGTGCTAAGAAGTGTCCCAAACAACACTGATTATTCCAACAAAATTTACAGCCAAGAGAATAGGGTTACTGGGCACCCCCATAACATTTTTTTTAAAAAAAAGCTACTGTAAGTCTGGTGTTGGAATTGCCTGATAAAAATTTGACTGCCTTTTTCTTAACCTGGGTAGCATTAAATCGGATATTACATTCATATATTTTTTACATTTAATGAACTTTTTAATGCAAATAATAACCCCTGGGGCTCTTTTACACAGCAATTTTTATCCCGGGGAGAATCGAAATCTGGACATCTCAAATCTGTCCTGTACTGTTCCCACGATTTGTCACAGGTAGCAGAAGTCTCGGTTTTTTGGATTTGCTGTTTACACGTACCTCCATTCCGGGAAAGGGGCACACAGCAGAAATGAATTTTGATTGGTCTGACTTTGGAGGGGGCGGGCTTGCAAGAGAAGCCTGGCAATTCTGGATCTGCCATTTTTATATGTCCCAGCATACGGTCCTCTGCTGGCTCCAAAGCCCGGCTGGCAGAAGCTGCAGCCAGCTGAGAGCTAGGTGAGAGCCGAGCCCTCCCCCCACTCCCCGACCCTTTCTCCCAGCTCCCCCCCCCACTGTGGAGGCTTTTTCCACCGAGGGATCGTTCCCTTGAGGACAGAAGACATTGTAGTTAGCGGTGAGGAAGGCGAGAACCAAGCGGGCCAGAGGTCCCCCCTCCCCTAGCCCACCCTTTCTCCCATCTCCCCGCTGGCGCTGCTGCGGTTGCGGGGTTGCTTTCACTGTGACTGACAGTCACGGAGAACCCCTCCCCCTGCGGCAGCTCCTTCTGCCTGGCCCCACTGCTGACAGTCATGGAAGAAGCATCTTCAGCCTCCTGAACAAAAGTGGCGCCGGGAGGAAAGAGATGAGCAGCAATACCTTGTTGGGAGGGGGGAGATTTTACACAAATGAGGTTGCTCATGCCAGGCAATGAAGATGGTGGGCACAACTGGAAAAGACAAAGTGTCATGGGCCAGGACTCAGACTTTTAAGGATGAGGAGAACCCTGCAGCTCATCCTGTGGAACAGTGATGGGCAACCTTTTGAGTTTGGTGTGTCAAACTTCGCCAAAAAACTGAGCATAACTTGGGTGGTGTGTCACTTTGAGGAAAAAAACATGTATGTGTGCAGGATTCCCGCTTTGGGGAGGGTGGGAGGGTGGAGGAAAGTGGGACCAGGGCTTCGAAGCCCTGATCACCACTTTAGGGAGGGGGAAGGAAAGTGGCGACTGGGGCTTCAAAGCCCTGATCGCCACTTTAGGGAGGGTGGGGGTGGGAGAAAGTGGCGACCTGGGCTTCAGAAGCCCCGATTGCCATTTTAGGGAGGGTGGGGGATAGAGGAAAGTGGCGACCAGGGCTTTGAAGCCCCGATCACCACTTTAGGGAGGGTGGGGGTGGAGGAAAGTGGTGACTAGAGCTTCGAAGCTCCGATCACCACTTTAGGAAAGGTGGGGGGCTGGAGGAAAGTGGCGACCGGGGCTTCGAAGCTCCGATTGCCACTTTAGGGAGGGTGGTGAGGTTGCGGGTGGGGGGGAGGAGGCCTACAGCCGCGTGTCATCAGAAATGGCTACGCGTGTCAGTGTTGACACGCGTGTCATAGGTTCGCCATCACTGCTATGGAATGTCAGCCTCAGGAGACAGCACCACGAGTCACCTGAAGTTGATCCAGCACAGGCAACTTCAGAACAGCTGGAACAATCAAAGGAAGAAGCACAACCCCCAAGCCCTCAGACCTGGTGAGCAAAGAAGAGGGCAGAACAAAGATGTTCTATGAAGCTCCTTGCCAAATAGCAGGAGAAGTGCTTTTAATCAAGGACAGTTGGCTGCAGCCAATTTAAGAGACAGCTCTGACCCATGTTTCCTGTTGGAAACAACTGTCTGATTTCTAGTTCTGGCTTGGCATTCCTACATTCCTGCTCTGGAATCCTGAGATCCTGACCATTGGACTGGCTGGCAACCCTGCTTGACTCACAGAATTTTGGACTGGCTTGACTTCTCTCCTGCATGTCTTCCTCGCAAACAGACCCCTACAGACAAGACACCTCACAAAGACTTTTGTTTCATTTACTGCCCGTGCCTCAGAGTTAATTGCTCTCTCCCTAGCAATAATCTGTTAGTGTGCTAAAACCTGAACCAGGACACAAAAGGGCCTTTCAGACCTTACAATTATAGTACTATAATTCCACTGTAGTCATGGATGCATCCTATGCAATCCTGGGATTTGTAGTGTTGTGAGGCACTACAGCTCTTTGTCAGATATCCCTCCCTAAACTGAAAGTCACAGAATTTCATAGGATGTTGCTATGGTAGTTAGAGCGGAATTGTAGTGCTATAACTGTGTAGTGTGAAAGGGCCCAAAGTGTTAGCAGGCATTCCTAACACTGGATATGGAGTGGGGAGAGTGAGCTAGGAGACACAGTGACCAGATGGCAATAAAGGAATGGGCTGGCTCCCTTTTCATTCATTAGCAAAGCATATGTTACTTAACTACTTTTTATAGAGGTTCCTGAGTGCACTGAGGAATCTCTGTGAAAATAAAAAAAGGGACAAGTCTATTTATTCACTTCCCACTACCTGATAAGAATGAGTGGACAGGACTACCCAGGAAAAAGCTAGGATAGCCTGGAGTGGTAAGGGAGAGGTATGTGAAATAAAGTCTTGCAGTAGAGCAACACACTTAGTGTGGGGATTCCCCTGGTGGGCAATTTGCTCTGGTCTCCCTCAGACCTGGCAGCAACCACTGACTAAAGCCACCATCTTTTGCTTTCTAGAACACTATTTATTTATTTTATTTAGTTATTTATACCCCACTCTTCAGCCACAAAGGTTATCAGAGCGGCTTACAAATTGTTTTAAGCAATAGCAATTTGTACATCTACACCACATTAAGCATTTTCCAATGTGTGTTAGCTAATTGCCCCCACAAGCCAGGTACTCATTTTACCAACCTACGAAAGGATGGAAGGCTGAACCTTGGAGCCCTCTGGAATTGAACTTGCAACGTGGTGACTAGCAGTACTGGCATTTAACCACTGCGCCACCACTATGCAGTACTTCGCACCAGCTCTGTTTTCATCTTCCCTCTATTTCATGTCATCCTCTCAGTTCCACCTATGCTCCTTTCCAAGTTGATCCTTTGCTTCTATGATCTATTTTTAAATATTTTTTTCCCATTTGCAGATGTAATTCTTCCATGGCATCCTAATTTTGAAACATCCAGTAGAGGAGATTTGAATAACCTTTGAAGAATTTGCTACTGTGGTGAATCTGACACTTGTGGCAGAACTGTCACATCTAAGAACCTCACTGTCCTTGTAATTCAAGTGCCCATTAAATAGTAGCAGGCTAAATAATCATTTAACTATTAGGCCATTTTTGTTTGCTATTAATCAGACTGCAAGACACCAAATGCATTTAGCAGGGCTCATTTTCAGCAGCTCCCTCACAACTATGGAGACCTGCAGACTCCTGTAGTAATATTGAGGAAATCCTTACTTTTATGCACATACCTTCCATTTCCACAGGGGTTCATGGCTTCCATTTCCATGAGGGTTCTGCATCCATGGATTCAACCAACCATCGGTCAAAAATATTTGTTGGAGGGAGTGGATTACAGAAAGCAAACCTTGCTATTCACCATTTTATATAAGAGACACCATTTTACTACACCATTGTATGTAATGGGACTTGAGCATCCATGGATGTTGGTATCCATAAGGGGTCCTGGAACCAAACCCCAGTAGATACTGAGAGTCCATTGTAATATTTAAAGTATAGTTTCACCCTGCCTGCGAATGTGGCCTATGTATCCTGTTTCTGCATCATTCAACAGGTCTCATTATTTCAAAAGAATAGACTAGCCAAAATCCCTGAAGTATATTTAATGTAGAAATAGTGTACTTCTCTTTGTGTACCACAATGCCAATGAACCCATTACAGTATATCGTTTCCACCATATAGATTTTATGAAAACATCATCTAAATTTCTAAAGGGCTCATCTTCTCCTCTCTGAAGCCATAATCCTCTGACTGAGACAAGAAGGATGTGGTGTACAATGGCCAATTGTGATATCACAAACTCAAGATTATGATTTCAAAGGAAGACTGAAGAACAAGAGCTGCTGAATGTTTAACAGGGAGGGAGACTCTTTTCATGCAAATTCCCTGAATAATAAATAGCAAAAGGAAGCAAAGCACAAAAGCCATATACACAACGTGAAGAGGCATTTTATAATAGATTTCTCTTCCAGGTTTTTGACAGGATGGCAAGGTCCTTTTTAAAAAATACATACAATCCTACAGAAGAAAGCTTGCTTCATTGTACAATTCAGGCATCCTGCTATAGAACACATGCTACTTAGCAGAGACAAAGAAATGAACTCAGCTGACCTTCTGGGAATGAAGAATGCAGGCTCCAAATCACTTAGTAGTTTGCAGGTCAAGACTAGAATTTGGCCTAGAAATATTATGCGAATTGGGAACTGCTCAAAGAATTGGGAGCTAGGCCTTCTCCCTGCCTAAAAGTGTTTCACTCCATATAAGTATAGATGAAATAGAAACCAAAACATTCCAGAAAACAAATTTTGAGATTCCCCCCTTCCCCAGTCCAAGCCAACATCAATTTATTTCACTTAAGGAAAACAAGAAAGAATGTGAAAAACCCTCCCCGCCCCCCATTACTCTGCAGCAGCCCAATTGAGCCAATTCACAAAATGGCACTGCCACCCTGCTGCACCAAGTGCCCAGCAGTGCACTTCTGAGGAAACTGAAATAACGCTCTGGAATGGTGGGGGAATAAAAGGGCTTGTATAATATGCTTGGCTAGGCAGGATATATTATAAACCCTAATGTTTGTCTTTGAGCTCTGGGATGCCTTTGGCTAGTGCCTATAACCACAGAGGGAAAGTGAGAGCCAGTGAGAAATTCCTGGCAATCCTTCTACAGTCTCATCAGAGAAATGGGAAAGGTATCCATCAGTTGTTTCCACCTTCCGACCTTCAGGTTCTTAGAAATATATAATTAAAATGTAGTCCTACATGGGATGTATATGTTAAATCAATTGAGAGTCAGGTTGAGAATTTTGGTTGTTTGCAATACTGTCCTGCAGTTCACAGATCACTTACCCATGGTGCACTATGGCAATACTGTATCTACAATTACAACAACGCTTGGTGTCTATACATATAGGCCACCAGGTCTGAGTACCTCAGCCACTTCTACTCTATTGGAAGCACAAAGTATCTTCTCAGAAAGATTGAAACCAATGTGTCATTTACAAGTATCAATTAAGCTAGAATATCAATTAAGTTAGAATTGAGTTAATATCAATATAGACTCAATATCAATTAAGTTAGAATTGGGTGAAATAAACAGTTTGTTCTGTGCACATCAGTCAATAGAAAACTGCCCAAGTCGTACAGTCTAAAACCTTTTTAGATTTAAAACTACATTTGGTTCAGCAAAAATGGATGTTTCAGGTAAATATACTACTCTGTCTCTTTAGCAGCAGCTGGACCCCACCACTACTGCCTCCCTCCAGCAGCCTCCACAAGTCCCAGCACCGGGAGAGGGGTGTTTTCACCCCCTAAGGCGTGTGTGTCTGGGGAGAGAGAGAGAGAGAGAGAGAGCTGTCCCGGGTGATTAGTTTCTTATGGCAAAAAAAAAGCCCACCCGAATTGGGTTTTCCACAGCCATGGAGGGAGGGGAAGAGAAGAGACCAGCAAAAACTTGCCAACGGCAACTGAACTCCGCATGACCCCCTAGCCAGCTGCCAGCTACTCGTGATTTTAAAACTGCCACCGCCAATTTTTTTTAAAGAAAAGTTTCCTGTGGTGTGCACAGGCATTTTTGCATATTTACAGAAAAATAAATAAAAAGAGTATAATTGCAGTTTGATGGACTTACCCTTGCTTAGCAGAAAATCCAACATGGCGGTTGCAGCCGCTTTCCCTCTTTGCTAGCCCCACCCCCTGTGATCATCCAGCCAATCACATTACACTGCCTGTTCATACGTGTGCGAACGTGAGTGGTCAAACAGTTGTAGATTCGCAAGCCATACAGATCTTCTGGAAAAATCCATACGAAGACCTAGACATGGCACGAACAGATTTTAAGATGGATTTTGCTGCCCCCCCTTCTGAATGACATGTATGTTTGCGAATAGCCATGTAAATGGATTGCCAATCTTTTGCACACCATTCATATTTTTTTAAATGTTTAGACAGGCTCTCAGCTAGTGCTCCCATCACCATGGAGCGGGCGGCAGGGCGCAAGAATGGACGCCCAGTGGCTTCCTCCTGGCACGGGGGAGGAGCTTGGTATAACAGAACCGGGCCAGGAGTGAGTGAGTGAGGAGGAGGCATGGTTGTTGGCAGGGGAAAGGAAAGGACAGCCGCCCTCTTTGGCCCCCCACACCGTGTTGGGGGAGCTGGGGGAGCAGGGGAATAAGAAAGCACAATGGAGGTGCTGCCAGGGAGGCCCTGAGCTCTGAAACTGCCTCTGAAAATTGCAAGTAAAAATCACTCACCGCAGCCAGCTGGCTAGGGGGGTCATACAGAGTTTAGGGGGGAGTTTTAGCCATGTAGGCAGATTGCATCGTTGTGAATGCCTGCCTTTTCAGACATGTTCCTATTTCTCCCTCGTATAGACAGAGTCCTAAATATTCTCCAACTCAACAATAAGAAGAGTTGAATTCAAACACAAAAGAACAAAAACTTATCAACTATGTGCAGCTAGTTGATGTTTTCTGTTAAAAGCAGTTTTGGAAGCAATGCCAAAGGAAGCCAGTATGGTATAGTGGTTAGACTGCTGGGCAAGGGAATGGGAAATTCAAGTTTGAGTCCCCACTAAGTTATGAAGCTGTGTCTTTGAGCAAATCACTCTCTCTTAGCCTGACCTACCTCACAGAATTGTTATCAAAGTACTTAAAGTGGTGAGGAGAAGAGTTATCTATGCCAGTCCTACTCAAAGTAGTGGTTCATGGACCAAAGCTGGTCCAGAAGCCATCAGGTGTCAGTCCCTGGCTTTCCATTAAAAAAAAAAGAAAAGAAACAACTGTAGCCAACAGGTACAAATATGGTACTAATCCCTGGCACACTGGAAAAAGAAATTGCCAGTCCCCAACGTTTTTAAAAAATTATTATTTATTTGATATCTATCCTTTCTTTGAGTTCTAGATGGGACTCAAAGTAGCTTGCAATATAAGTTAAAACAAAACAGCTAAAACAGTATGGAGTACAAAGGTTTTAAAAAACATTAAACCATCAATCCATTTAAGCTATCAGATATCTCACTGGATGAAAGACGGGATATAAATGAAATAAACTAAATACTTTTTAAATTAAGATCTTTAAACACACACACACCTTACACACGTAAACTCCCTCAAGACAAATCTTACAAAGAAAACCCCATGATAGGATCTCCTTAAAGTCACCATACATCAGAAACTACCTAAACACACAAAACAAAAGCCATGTACGGCAGCCCACCAAAGTCTCGATAAGCCTCAGTTTTGGCCTTCCAGATACTTTAGACTACAACTCTTCCTATTGGCTACAATCTCTTCCCATTAGCCCTGGTGGCTGGGACTTGTTTTCAGATGAGGTTATCTGTAATCTTCACAGTAGTAAGGGAGGGAATAACATTCACCAGCAAAAAGTTATTGTTGCCAGCTCTCCCTGTTCTAATTCCAAGTATTTTGGGATGATGTGGTTCTGAATGAATAATTAAGACTCATTAACTTTACAAAAGCTCTGCCGTATCTCCTGGTGTAGGTAGATTACTAGAAGTGTTCTGTAACGATGGTTCAACCATGGGCTGCATTTTTGGATTCTCATTGAGCCATGGCTATGGATACCATCATTATGTGTGCATACCCTTGAGAATTTATCACTATATAAATGTTCTTACCAATCACTTCTAGCAACAAAACATTTTCCTGAGAATTCTCCATTTTGCAACATGGGTAGAGGTACACGTAGAAAAGAATATTCAGATTTCTTCTTCTGAATTCTAAGCATTTCACATTATTTTTATGCTGTTTTTGCATTTTGGCTTTGATGGCATCTACAAACTGCCAACCAAAACAAATTGACAGTTAGAATTTAAGGCAACCATGTATGTTCCCTGTCATCACTAAAGGGAGAAAGCTGTCTAGCACTCTTCTAGGGTTGTCAGAGCAAAAACTGGAAGTGGCCCCTGTACCCTGATTATGTAGAATAGTGAATTGGAGCAGGTGTTGCTTGTCACCTGATTGTGTGATAAGTAGCATCTTCTAAATTTCCCACTTCTACACATCCATTAAAGGTACAGGAGCCCTCTCCAGTTTTCAATCTGGTGGCCCTAAACCTCTGGTATAAACAATATTCAAGTAGCTCTACCAGGGTGTTAGAACAATTATTTCTGTTCCTGATTCAAGCACTACAAATGTGAGAGATGGAAGGAGGGTATAATGTAACTGTTTCTCTTTTGGACAATACTAATGCAGTTCTCACTAAGCAAACTATGCTGGAATTATGCTCTTCAGTGCCAAAACAAAAAAAGAAGTGAGAAACAATACTGAAAAGATGTTGGCCACAAAAAGAAAGAATGTTAACACTGCCACATTTGTGAGCATAGGCTGAAAAGCCTTATCACTATACCTAGGGCATAGCACATGTTCCTGATGTGGCACTAGTGCATGTGACCAGACCCACAGGGAATATCCTTAAAGCAGGCAGATTCCCCTTCCTTTCTAGGTCTTCTATAGGAGGAGCAGAAGGCAGCCAGGCCCTTCAGCTTTAACCTGTTCCTCCCCTGCATGCTGGGTTTAAATTTTAAAGAGAGAGTAAATTATAAAGAGATTGTGGGCAGAGGATCGCTCATTCATCCCCTGCCTACATCCCCTCCCTGGGCCTGAGTGGATGATCACACATTCATCCACCCCCCCCAAGGCACAGTAAAAAATGCCAGCATCTGGGTCTTTCAAAATGCCTTGTGTGTCCTCCCCTTATGATCCCCTGCACTGGCTTGAAACCTTCACTCCACAACTGCCTCTGCTTAAAGGGTTAACATTTTAAAGAGACAGGACAACTGCATGCCTCTGGGCCCCTGCACTCAGCTTCCTGGCTGAAAGCATACTGGCTTGGGCTTGTGTGTGTGCATGTGTGCCGGGGTTCCAGTCCGCTCTGCTTTTTAAACCATTTGTTTAAAGGTACAGTAAAAAAATGCCATTATCTGAGCTGAGATCGATCGTACATTCATACACACACACACCTGCATCCACTCCATTTGTTTAAAGGCACAGTAAAAAATGCCATCTTCTGAGCAGATGACTGCACATTCATACACAAACACACACACACACACACACACCTGCATCCTTACTTTCAATGGGCTTTAAATGGTGTTCTTTCAATTCAGACAGACAGCAAAGGGTATAGCCACTGGGTGCCCCTTCCTTCCTCACTCTCAATGGGCTTTAAATGGGGTTCTTTCAATTTGGAAGGACAGCAAAGGGTGTCGCCACTGAGCACCCCTTCCTCCCCACGTTAGGTCACGAATCGCTCATTCCTCCCCTCATCCTCTCATCACCTCATCCCCAATGCAACACTCAATCATCCAACGCAGAAGCTTTAACAAACATTTGAGCCAGCCAATAGCATCGTTCGTGGTGCGAAACTCTAAAGGAAGTATGTCACTGAGGTTGCGAAAAAACGAGTAATCGCATCCTTGAATAACAGCCAATAAATAAATAAATTCCAGGACCGTAAACTCGTGTAAACAAACAAACAAAAAACTTGGGGTGGTATATAGTGGGAGAAGGTACATATTACAGGACGTGATGCCATGTAAACAATGACCCCGGGATCTCCCGGGATATCCAGTTCAGAGACAAAAATAATTTAAACAGGGAGGGACGAATACAGGATCAAGAAGTCCCGGGACGCCCCGGAACAAAAATTACCGTCTAACTGGCACCCTCGTCTCTGCCCTATCCATAGATTGCCTTTTGGAGATGTCTTCTTTTAAAAAAAATGCATTAATAAACACATGGATGAGCTAAAGTAGCCAGTCTTGATGTTTCAGTCCCTGAGGCTGCACACTGCTCCTCACTCCAAGAAGGGAGTTTGGTTAAACACAGTAGCTTTTACTTCTGACTAAACTTGCACAGAACTGCACTAGAAATATCTAGAACTGAATCATCTGAGGAAGGAGTAATTCTTATTGTTTCAGTTAAGGGATCATGCAGTATTTGGCCTGCCATTCTGCCCCTTGATCCTTCTGACTCTTATGTTTAATGGAAATGGTTATCACATATCAGAGAAGAGTCTCCAGTGATACATAATATCAGATGGTTGGGAAATGCTCAGGTCAAGACCTCTTGGTATGAGGGCACAAACATTCCAATTTTCATCTGTGTACTGTGGTGACAGTATCCCATTATGCTACTGTGAGCAACAAAAGAAGAATTCGTTGTCCTATCTGCATAACTGCTGACCATACAGTATGTTGTTATTCCCAGCACTGTGGGACTCACACAGCAAGAGAATATAACTAAATTCCAGCCTCCTTTGAACACCTTATCAACAGAATCAGATACTTGACACAAAATCTAACAGTTACTTCCAGTAATGTGGCACAAAATAAAACTTTTCCTCCCATTTTGGCTAAATCAAACTGCCAACAGCAAACAGCACCTTGCTTGACTTTAATTTGGCAGTCTTTGTGTTGAAAATATCAGCCTGATGATCTCTATTTTAATTGTAAATCAAAAAGCTGTAACTGATAGAATTCTGATAACCAAAAGAGTAATGAACAGAGCATGCAAGCTTATGAAAAAAAAATGGCACTCCAGGAAAAGAAGTATCTCTTCGCAATACTCCTATACCAAAATCGATTTTATTTGTATATGCGACAGAGGAAATAGGAGAATTGCAAAGTAAGCTATCTTAAGACTTAAGGCTCTGATGTTGTTAACTGTCATCAAGTCAATTCTGACTTATGGCTGCCATATGAAAAAAGAGACCTCCAAGTCACACTGTCATCAACAGCATTTAATGTTCAAACAGGCATGCCTGAGAATCAAGATGGTGGGCGCGAGTGAATTACTTGTGTTTTTATTCTCACCAGTTGCCGCCACCAAACAGCTTTTTTTTAAAAAAGCAAATCCAAGCTGCAGAAATGTGACCTTCCACTTAAATAAATCAGAAAAAAGGCTGTTTTGTCACCTAAGTGCATGATGGTTACGATGGAAATCCAACATGGTGGTTCTGGGCGTTGTCTTGCTGGCAAGCTCCATCCTCCTGCACATATCCAGCCAATCAGCTTTCCACTTCCGCTCTTATCAGGAAAGTGCAGCAAAGCAAATTGGTTGTCCCAATGAGCCGGAATGTGCATTTCCATCACATTTAAAAATGAAATGAAATGAAATGAAATGAAATGAAATGAAATGAAATAAATATTTTTTTAAAAAAAAAGCTTTGGAGAAAGCCACAAAGGCTTTTCCTGCAAAATATATGGCATTTTTTGCCACCCTTCCTTCCAAATACAGTGAAATGATGCAGGATCCCACTGGGACAAAAGGGATGCATTCCTTGCATTCTTTGAGGAGCATTGTTACCATTTAGACCAGTGATGGAGAACCTATGACACGCGTGTCAGCACTGACACGCGTAGCCATTTCTGATGACATGCGGCCGCTGAGGTGGCCACATGCCAAGAAGGATGTTTCATCCAAGGCTCCTGCATGGCCAAGTGCAGCAGCCGAGGATGAAACATTTGCTGCTCCTGAGGATGAAACATGTGCGACTAGAGTCTTGGAGTTAGAGTATAACTCTAAGGACATTTTCAGACATAAAAAAGTCATCCTGAGGACTCGGGAGAGGTACGTGCCCGTTTCGTGGCAGGGGGCCAGTTTCTTACGATGCCGTCCCTCTTGCGTTACCCTCCGTGTTCCTTCCGTGTCACATGGAAGGAAAAAGCGCCACTTTTTATTCACTAAGAACTTCTGTGAGTAAAAAGTGGCGCCTTTTCCTCCCATGCGACAACGAAGGAACACGGAAGGTAACACGAGAGAGACGGTGTCGTCAGAAACTGGCTCCTTGCCTCGAAACAGGCGCATACCTCTCCCGAGCCCTCAGGATGAATTTTTTGTGTCTGAAAATGTCCTAAGACTCTAGTCGCAAATGTTTCATCCTCTCCTACTAGATAATAATTAGTTTTTGGTTTATTAAATGCAATTATATATAACAATTATACATTTATGTTATTTAAACTATAAATATCGCGAAATAATGTTTTTTTCCTCAAAGTGACACACCACCCGAGTTATGCTCAGTTTTTTGGCGAAGTTTGACACACCAAGCTCAAAAGGTTGCCCATCACTGGTTTAGACAAACCCCTAGAGTGTTGATGGCATATGGCCTGAGAATTGAGTCCATACATCCAGATACCCCAACAGTGAGGGCTCTAATGCTTCTCTTTCTCTTAGAATTTTATCACATACTCCTTAGGCCGCCATTTTAGGGGTGGGGTGTGACGATTGGTGGGAAGTTGAAACTGAGGAACCAGGAGGGCCCACCATACTTCACTCTCTTTTGTAAGGTAATTGTAGCCTTTAAAATTATTTAAATTATATAAAATCCTTTTACTTAATTAGGACTTACCCCCAGGTAAATGTGTACAGAACTGTATCCTTACCTGGTAGCAAGGGCTGAGGACAAGAAAGATCTACTCCTCTTTTCCCCTTGTTTTTCTTCTCAAATAGCCAAGGCTAGGGACTCCAACAGTCTTTTTTTAAAGAAGGAACTAAATTAAATTTAAAAACATGTCTTGAAGGAAAAGATTTTCTGATCTTTGAGTAAACAGTTCTTTTGAGACCAAAAAAAAGAGGCTGCATTGTAAAAGCAGTATAGTATTTTAATTATTATTTTTCATTTTTTTAAAAAAATGTATATTTTTCTTGAATACTTTTTTTAAAAGTAGTGTTTTTAATACAGTAGTTTACAACTTTTAAAATTGTACAGTAAAATGCTTTTAATTGTACTTTGGGTACACCTGTTCTGTGAGCTTCCTTGAGTCCCATATTGGGAGAAAGGTGGGAAATGCAAAAATAAAAAAAATAAATGAACATTAATTAATTAATTACACAAATTATAAAAATAAATTGCTGAAATTGTGGGGGAAGGTGTGGGTATATGATTATGTCACTCTCTTATTATGATCTTAATCATTTGGATATTTAAAAATTCTATCCTCTTTGTGTTTATTGCTAACATTTTCCTAGGCCACACACGTTGGAGATTTTCACACTACACTGTTATAATGTTACTATTCCAATCTAACTGCTCTGGCTTCCTCCTGTGGAATTCTGGGGTTTGTAGTTTAGTGAGGCCTAAGAGCTCTCTGGCTGAGAGTTGTAAATGCCCCTCCCTAAACTGCAAATCCCAGGATTCCACAGGAGGCAGCCATAGCAAATAAAGTGGAATAGTAACACTATAACAGTGTAGTGTGAAAAACTCCGTTATGTACCACAGGCCAGCAAGCTTGCAGTGTTTAAATATGTGTTTTTAACTAAGAATGCGATCCTAACTCACAAGGCAGCCCTGGTGGCACAGTGGTTATTAAATGCCAGAACTGCAAGTCACCATGTTGCACGTTTGATTCCAGCAGGCTCCAAGTTTCACTCAGCCTTCTATCCTTTTGTAGGTCGGTAAAATGAGTACCTGGCTTATGGGGGCAATTAGCTAACACACATTGGAAACTGCTTAATGCAGTATAGATGTGTAAATTGCTATTGCTTAAAACAATTTGTAAGCTGCTCTGATAGCCTTGTGGCTGAAGAGCGGGGTATAAATAACTAATAAATAAAAAAAAATAAAATTAAAAAAATGGCTCAGGGCCAGCTGAGCTGATACTAGGCCAGCTGAGCTGAATCCAAACACTGCCTAGCCTAGTAATATTGAGAGTTAGTGAGAACTCCCCTGGTCCTGTCTTCCCCTGAACCTTAGGTCTGGATGTGACAGAGCTCAGCTCCTCCCTCATTCCTCACCTTCTCTACCTCTTTTTTGGCTCTACTACCAGCTGACATTACCCAGGAGAAGCACTGTGCCAATCTCTGAGATCCGATGGCAGAAAGGAGTTCTGCCAGCATAAAAGCAGTTATATCAGTTCATAAAGCTTCTATCTACAGCCGTAGCTTTGACTTCCATGGTTTTGTTTATTTGTGGAGTTGGAAAAGGGGATAGGAGGCTGCCATGATGGGAGAGGGAGGGACAGGGCTATTTAAGGCCCTGCCACCCTATTTAAGGCCCTGCCACCCCTCATGTTCATGTCATCAAAGTTGCCAAAGACAGC
Organism: Gambelia wislizenii; assembly: GCA_030847615.1. NCBI lineage: Eukaryota > Metazoa > Chordata > Lepidosauria > Squamata > Crotaphytidae > Gambelia > Gambelia wislizenii. Next base: position 366,038,674 of record JAUMIR010000001.1, read on the forward strand.
AGAAGCTGATTGGGGACAGCAGCTGCACCAGCAGGAGGGGAGTAGGACATGGGCCCCAGTGGAAGGGGGGTTCTCTCAGCTGAGTCTGGCATGGGGTTTTGGAACCCCCCTACCTCAGACTTCCAGGCTCCCAGGGGAGGATGCTGGGTACTCCAACTCCCCTGGACCTCCACTGACTCCCGGACCCCCCCAGGCCAGCCTAGTGCTTTGGCCAAGTGGCCAAGGGGTGGGTGGGCTACTGAAGCAGCCAGAGGCCTAGCGTCTGGATTGGCCCCACACCCGATCGCCCCCCAAGTCTCTTGGCCAAAGTACCAGGCTGGCCTGAAGGGTCCAGGAGTCCGCTTCGGTGGCCTACTTCTTCACTTGGACTTAACAGAGTGGTTTAGTTTGGTGGCGAGGGGGGGCTGTGTTAGTCAAGGCTGAGTGCGGGGGGCAGGTTTGTGCGTTTGAGCGTGAGTGACTGTGTGTGTGTCTCGGTTTACTTGCCTCCTGTGTGTGCCCGACTTTGTGTGCACACATGGGTGTGTGAGCGAGTGCATCCTGTGCCCTCAGCAGCCATTGATTGCTGGCCCCATTTACAGGCATGTATATGTGTGCGTGCGTGCATGTGTGCATGCATGCTAGGTCACACAGCCTGGTCCACTGGCCATTCGTTCCTTCCCATGCTTGTTGGCTCCATGGGTGTGTGTGTGCATGTGTGTGATAGGTCGCATGCCCCAGTCCACCGGCCATTCGCTCCTTCCTCCACTTGTTGGCCATCTGTGCATGTGCGTGTGCTAGAATGTGAGACCACGCCAACAGCTGTTCATTCCTTGCCCAGCTTGTGGCTCTGCTTGTGTGTGCTAGGTCGACAGGCCACTCTATGGCCATTCGTTCCTCGCCCCTGTTTCCGTTTGTGAGTGAGGGGGTGAGTGTTCGAGTCAGGATGTGCAGGTTTCTGGCCCCTGTTTGGGTGTGGGTATGTGAGTATGACTGCCAGGTGCTGCAGTGAATCTCTGCCCATCTGTCTGACTCCTGGGTGTATGGGTGTGTGTGTTCTTATGGTCTTGTGCTAATGTGATTGGTTTTGTGCTGGCGTGGTCTGGGAGTCCACTTCAGTGGCCCACCTCCCCACTTGGATTTTGGCTAGACCCTCCAGGCCAGCCTTGTGCTTCAGCCAAGTGGCTGGGGGGGATGGGCCACCGAAGCGGCTGGAAGCCTAGCATCCAGATTGGCCCCGCAGCCCCCCACCTTGGCTGGAGAAAAAAGGGGGTGCAGCCATGGTAGCGCCGCCGAAAAAACCCCAGCGACGGATGTGCCATTGAGGAGTGGGGCGGTAGGGGGGGTGCACCAGTTCCCAGACCCTCAGAACCTGTGGCAAGGAGGTCACACCACTAAGGAAACAAGCAGCAGAGGCGCCAGAGGCAGCAGCTGCGTGGCGGGCCAGTCAGTTAGGCCTTTGGCCGTGCACCCCAACCAGTGCTCCTCTTTTGAGTGGTGATTACACAACTGGGGTTTTCACCCGGGGGGCCTTGATTGGCGCTGCCACGTGGCTTGGGGGCAGTTGGGCCTTTGGCCGCACACACCCCCTACCACTCTGCTCTTGAGCGGCAGGGCTGCCGCTTGTTTTTTCGGTGGCGTGGCCTCCTCACCATGGGTTTGGGGGTCTGGGAGGCGGCAGGGAAGGGGTTGTGTGCGGCTGAAGGCCCAACTAGCCACCCCGCCATGCAGCCACATAACCCACACAGCAAGCTGATAAAGGCCCCCTGGGCCGAAAAACCCAGTGGCGTACTCACTGCTCAAAAGAGGACCACAGGGTGGGGTGCGCGGCCAAGGCCCAAGCCACTCAGCTGGAGAAAAAGGGGGGTGCAGCCTTGCAGCCACACCGCTCTAAGCCCCCCATTTTTTATTCGTGGTTTTTCACTTTCGCGGGGGTCTTGCGTCCTTAACCCCCGCAAAAGTGAAGGGACAATTGTATTCCTCACACTCCACCACAGTCAATGCATCCTTTGTGTTAGTACTGAACTGTAAAATATCTATTTTAGTAACTTTTGAGAAATGAAAAAGCAAATATTTACTTTTTAAAAAATTGTAACGGTAACGGTAACTGTGAGAGTCAGTGTGGTGTAGTGGTTTGAGTGTTTTCTCGGTAAGATTTCTTCAGAGGGAGGGTTCCTTTTGCCTTCTTCTCAGGCTGAGAGAGAGTGACTTGCCTATGGTTACCCAGTGGGTAGTTATGGCTGAGTGGGGATTCGAAGTCTGGTCTCCAGAGTCATAGTCCAATGCTCAAAGCACTACACCACACTGGCTGTCTTAAACTATTTGTAGTTGTCTTTAATTGCATTACAGTTTTTACTGCGCACTAATTGATTTTGTGTCCTAGCAAAGCTACGTAGTTAGGGTAAGATAGTGACTGTACAAATGTGTTAAATATACCATCCTAAGCATCTATGTGCTTGCTCAGCAAATTAGTCTCCAAATATGCCAAGAGGTTTATATTCCATGGTTGAAACACACACACATATATATACATACAGTCAACTATTTTTAGAATATTCTGGCTGTGTTTCAAAGCTATTAAAAATGTTTGATTAAAATTAATAATGACTAGTCATCCAACACCCTCACTCTGAACTTTCAACAGCTCAACATATGTACAGTATACGAAATTAATTTTACATTGCCTCATAATTTTCCAATATGATCCTTAAAATGATTCATAGCTGCGGATGAAAAGCCCAAACAGAAGGTCATGGGATGGGTCACAGAATGTCTGCCAATAACAAAACAGCCTTCCTAAGGCATGCACATACAAAAGAGACAACAACACTACAAGTATCTCAGGAAAATCCAACCATAAATATACTGCCAACAGTTTAAGAAAATAGTTAAAAATCACTAGGTCTACAGCATATCAATATTTTTAAAATATCTAGAATCTCATTACAAACTTTATGTAGACATTTCTTCTTTTTCAGTTGAAACCTCCTAAGTTTGCCTGTTGTTCTGTATCCCTCCACACATTCCTCAATGAATAACGTTTTGGCAAATGCAACTGTCAGATTAATTTGCTTGGGGGTGAGGGAGAGAAGGGATCTGTCATTCCACTAAAACAAGTACAGTAACCAAAATGATGATATACAACACTCCCCCCCTTTCGTGTTTTGCCCCAGAACATGCAAAATAAAAATATTACCACACACTATTCTGCTGTACTCTAATTAAAAGCATTTATTCCTTCAGGCACCTTTCAACACACTGCATACACTCTAAAAGTATGGAATGAACACACAATCTTTTCTTTCCCACCCCCATCCTCCACAAATCCCAATGCCTGACAATACTGCAATGTGAGTTCAAACCACTTCCATTATGAGTCTTTAAGGATACAAAACAAAACAGAAGATCCATGACTGGAGATTTTCAAAAGGCTAAATGCAGCTATAACAGACTCTTATTTCAAAAGCACCAATTGCACTTTCTGTGTACCACGGTCCAACTCTTAAAAATCACATCCCCTCAGGGCCTCAGTTTAAATGTCAAAACCAAGAATGTTAAACACATTCACAATACTTTCACACATAAATATTTAGGATCATGTCCTGGTCACTTAAATCAGCATATTGTCTGGCTTGGCCTTGCAGGTGTGCTTTAGTGTTTGCGTGGGAAACTATTAGTTTGAATCCCCTAGCTTTTGGCTAATTCTAATCATTTTGGCAAGGTTATTTGCAAAGGGGCCATTTTTCTGTTAGTTTAAGCATCTTATTTTAAGGTGTCTTCATTTCAGTCTGATGTTTTTAACCAGACTATTATTTTTTCATTGATTTCAATGCAAAGAAGCTCAATTATCACCTTCAAGTGTGCCTGATCTCTGTGCTTTCTCAGAGAAGAGAAAAGTTCACTTGACACCTGCCCTTCTGGCCATTCCTATTTCACATATACTACAGTTGAACCTGGGCACCGATAACATATGCCAGTGCCATATTCTGCTTCAGTCTCCCTCAATCTCCATGCCCACCTGTGAGCAGAAACTATTTGTCCTTAAACTGGGGAGTAAAAGGGCCATGGCCCCTCATAGCTAAAAGCAATGTTATTGCTACTCACCTAGTATAGGCAGCAATTACTCATTCTAAGTTTAGGAGGAGTTTTGGCCAGTAGACATATTATGTGCTCCTCCCATGTCACTCGTGATGACTGGCACTTCAACCCTGTGTCTACTCTCATAATTCCCAAGGAGGGGGCAAAATAGTCTTTTTTGCTTTCTCTTAGCATATACAGTACAGTATAGCTTCAAAGAGGGTGATAGCACTGACCACCCCCTAATTAACCCCCTTTTCACTGATATTTTTAAGTCCTATTCATTCCAAACAGAGCCTTTTTTGTTTTTCTTTGGTGGCATTGCCTAATGATGTCCCCAAACAATCAGTTATGGACTGCATTCAATCCACTAACCAAGCCAATTCTTAATAGCTTTCAAAGCTCAGCATGTTAGGCTGTCCTGTGTGAGATTTTTTGACTTGTTGTGGTTTATAAGGGGAACATTCAGACCCAGGCTAGGAGCACCAGAATTTTTTTTACACTTTATTTCTATTTTTACTTCTTAAAGTTAAATGTCTGGGTGAGAGTGAGGGAATATGGCGGCAACATCAGAACAGAGGAACTGTGGAGTAGAAGAGGTAACATCTTGAATATATAACCCCGGAACTTAGTCTTAGTTACTTTTTATTGTTCTTTAAGTTCTGATTGGTGGGATGCAAACGGCTGGAATTACTGCTCTGCTTAACCATGGAAAAGTTACTTTTTAGACTACTACTGCCAGAATCCCATAGCCATTAGCAGTGGCCCTGCTGGCTGGGGAATCTGGGAGTTGTAGTTCAAAATATAACTAGTCTAAGCTCTGATTTAAGCCCAAAATTGGCCTAGTTTGGACCAAGAAACTCTAATTCAGACCAAGATTCAAATCAGTGCTTCTCATACTATCAGATGTGGATAATCTGCCATTTTCCTCCCAGTTTGCCAGAGACTGGTACCATATTTGTGCCCATTGTCTGCAACTGTTTCTTTCCTTCCAAAAAAATCCAGGGACCAGCAGCTGCTGACTCATTACCTGGCACTGGTGGTCTACTGTGACCATCACTCTTTCATACCCATATGACATAGTTCATTCCTAACTTTGAGATTTCAGCAAGTATTTGAGCTGAAATGAACATAATGAAAGGATTTTCAACATATGCCTTGAGATTTTTTTCAGATACATTCAAGGCAAGAGAATGACCAAGGAGACAGTGGAGCTGCTGTTCAAAAAAGATGGCAAAATGCTAACAGATCACAGTAAAAAGGCAGAACAACTCAATACCTATTTTGCTTCATTCTTTTCCCAAAAAGAGAACTGTGTACTTCTATGCAGCAGCAGAGACCTTGGCAAGTGATCTGGGTTACAAATCAAGATTGATGGGGAGTTAGTCAGGAATCACCTTGCTAACCTAAACAAGTTCAAATCTGCAGGGCCAGACAAACTGCATCTAAAAATACTGAAGCAACTTACTGAAGTACTCTCTGAACCCCTTGCCATCATTTTGAGAAGTCTTGGAGAACAGGGGAGGGGGAGGACTGGAAAAGGGCAAATGTTAGCCCTCTCTTCCAAAAAAAAAAAAAAGAGAGAGAGAGAGAGAGAGCAAAAAAGATGATCCAGGAAACTACAGACCAGTCAGTATAACCTCAATACCAGGAAAAGTATTAAAACAGACTATACAGGAGTCCATCTGCAAGTTTCTTGATGACCGCGCAGTGATCAGTAGGAGCCAACATGCGTCCGTCAAGAACAAATCCTGCCAAGCTAATCTTGTACTGTTCCTTTTTTCAATCAGGTCACTAGTTTAGTAGATGGTGGGAATGCTGTGGATGTCATTTATTTGGATTTCAGCAAAGCATTTGATAAGGTCTCCCATAATGTGTTGATTAGCAAACTGATTAAATGTGGAATAGATGGAAAGACAGATGAATCCGTAACTGGTTGGAAAAGAACCATAATTGATTGCTGCACTTCAAACTGGAAGGCGTCTCGAGTGGACTGCCTCCGGATCCTGTCATAGGGCCATTACTATTTTTTAATAATGTTTAGCAACGGCTTAGAGGACGGGCTGGAGGGAATCCTTATCAAGTTTGCAGAGGACATTAAACTGGGAGGGGTGGCTAACATATTGGAAGATCAGAACAGAATGCAAAAGGACCTAGGTAAACTGTAAAATTGGGCAGAAATTAATAAAATGAAATGCAATAGAGACAAATGCAAAATTCTACCTTTATGTCACAAAAACCAAATGCACAGGTATATGAGATTAGCCTGTTTAGCTCCTGGCAATTTCTTTGTTTGGAGGTTCCAATTATCATATGGAGTGGGCAGCACCTCCATAAGCAGGAGAGAGGTGGGGCAATTATACCTATGTATTGATGTGACACAACTGCCTTTAACTGAAGCAGCCTTCTCCAAACATTGACCCTGTCTATATCTTCCCTCAGCCCTGATCTTTGGCCATGCTATCCCGATCTGATGGAAGTTATAATCCAAAATTTATGCAGGATCCAGGTTACAGATGAAAGTATAAAGGCAGGTTTACAGTTTAACATTAAGAACACAAAAATGATGACCACAGATGATTTACGTAACTTTAGAGTAGACAATGATGGCATTGAAATAGTTCAAGATTTTCCATACCTTGGCTCAGTCATTAATCAGAATGGAGACTGCAGTCAAGAAATCAGAAGACAACTAGGGCTGCATCTGCACTGCAGAAATAATCCAGTTTGACAATGCTTTTAACTGCCATGACTCAATGCTATTGAATTCTGGGATTTGTAGTTTTGTGAGATACTGTATTTCGATTTCTCTGTCATAGAGCTCTGGTGTCAACAAACTACAAATCCCAAGATTCCATAGCACTGAGCCATAGCAGTTAAAGCAGTGTCAAATTGGATTATTTCTGCAGTGCAGATGCAGCCTAGGGCTTGGAAGGGCAGCTATGAAGAAACTAGATAAGATTCTGAAGCAGCAAGATATATAATTGAATACTAAAGTTAGGATTGTCCATGCCATTGTATTTCCCACTTGTGTGTATGATTGTGAAAGCTGGACAGTGAAGAAAGCGGATAGGAAGAAAATCAACTTCTTTGAAATGTGGTGCTGGAAAAGAGTTCTACAGATACCAGGGATTGCTAAAAAGACAAAGTCCTAGAGCAAATCAAGCCTGAAATCTCCTTAGAAGCCAAGATGACTAAATTGGGACTGTCATACCTTGGCCATATCATGAGAAGACATGACTCACTAGAAAAGACAATAATGCTTGTTAAGGTAGGAAGAAGTAGGAAAAGAGGAAGACCACATTCCAGACAGATAAGACTCAATCAAGGAAGCCAGGGCCCTGAGTCTGCAAGACCTGAACAGGGCTGTTGATGATAGAGTGACTTGGAGGTCTCATTCCTGGGGTTGCCATAAGTGGAAGCCGACTTGACAGCAGTTGACAACAACAACACTGGTTATGGAAAGATAGATTAGAGAACTGAAGGCCTACCTTGCAAAAGCTAAAATGTGAAGTTCAAAATCTTTTGAATCAATTATTTGGTCAAACTTTTAAATAGGATTATAAACACCTTCTCTTCTTGCCTTAGGAAAGCAACAACCTTTCAGAACTATTGCTAGGGGATCTTGATTGTCCTTGGCTTTAGTTTTGCAAATCAGTTTCCCCCAGCTGGTTGTAAATCCCTAAGAAATGCCAAAGCTTCCTTAATAGTACTTGCACAACACAACAATATTTACATTAGTTTTCTATGGTCCATCCAAGTTAGCTGGCAGTAAATGAAAACCAGCAGGGCTTCTCGTTCTGAATGTGTGTTCTAGAAGAAAACAAACAGGGGCAATGTAACACTGAAACAAAGACTTGTCACACAACACTGGCACTTGTATTAACTTCTTTGTGTTGTTTTAACTTCTTTGTGTTTTTTTGTTTTTAATAGATTAGAATGCGCTAATCTCACAGATTAGCAACCAGAGATTAGAAACAAGGTTGCTGATGGTCCAAGTGCCCAGAAATATCTCGCTGACTCCTTCACGTTTTCATCGCTTAAGTGATGCCCACAAATATATTTTAAGTTTGGTCCTTCTTATTTCTTACCAGTACTGTGCATGAGCAACAGTCAGTTTCCACCAGAGATGAAGTACAAGGCCAGGATTAGTGTCAGTTTGGGGTTGGATTCTTATGGGAGCAGAAGGAAACCAACTCCAAAGACAACATGATCAAACTGAATAAAGCAATTCATTTTAGACAAGAACAGTCAAAGGGGGAAGGCACTCTTGAAGATAGTCTCATACTTGGGGCAGTCTTTTTAAAAGATGGGGGACAGACACTGTTGCAAAAATAACTGTTGCCTACAGAACCTTCTTGCAAAGGCCAGGGTGCTCAGCCAGTTCACCAAACAGTTAATGCTGAGGAAAGATAGGTCTTGTATATATGGTCAAAATAATCTGAACAGCAAGCAAATGTACAGCAATCCGTTCATATGGGCTTGTGCATAAATACATGTCATTCAGAAGGAGGGCAGCCAAATCCATGGCTAAAATCTGTGTGTGTCATGTCTGACGCTTCGTCCGGATTTTTATAAAAACCTTAGTACGACATGTGAATGTGCAATCGTTTGAACTCTAGCATTTACACAGATACGAATAAGCAGCGTATTCTGATTGGCTGGACAAGCATGGGGATGGGGCAAGCAAACAGGTAAAGTGCCTGCAGCTGCCATGTTAAATTTTCAGCTAAGCGAGGGTCTGGTAAGTCAACCAAATGGCGAGCTTATACTCTTTTTTTCTTTCTTTTTTGTAAACACGAACTATCGCTTGTGCACACCACGGGAAACTGTTTTGTTTTTTTTAAATGGCGGCGGCAGATTTAAAATCACAAGTAAATCACTCACAGCCGCCATCTTGGCTAGGGGGTCATGCGAAGTTTAGGGGGGCTCTTTTTTTTAAAGCTATTTCAGTCTTTTATTTGCTCAATGGCATTAACTGGTTGCCAAACAAAAAGACAGATATAACAGCACATTTGTAACCAATTGGCATAACTCTGGCAAGACAGAAGGCCTAACTGCCATGCCAATCTCTTGTGAAACTGCACTGTGTTGCATGACTTCCCCTAAAATGCTTAAAAAGAAAGAAAAAAAGAAAAGAAAGAAGGGGGCTGTTTTGACTGCGAAGGCAGGTCGCATCGTTGCAAATGCCTGCTTTTTCAGACATGTTCATATCCCGCCCCCCCCCCATATAGACAAGACCATAGTATCCCATCAAGTTAACTTGTAGTCCTTTCAAAGAGGTTGTCTTGCAGCACCAGTGCTGTATCTTCTCCTGCTCTCTCATTTCTTTCACATTAGCCTTTTATCCACTGCTTTCTCTTTATCACTAATTTTTTAACGGAAAAGTTAAATGATGGTATCAAATAGGTGCTGACTCTTGTGATTTTCTCCTGGGTTTTGCCAAAAGTGATTTGTGGATATTGTTGTTTAAAACAATCATCATAGAACCATTTTGTCTGGTGCAAAAAGATGAAGTGTTCTTGAGGCTTTTAAAGTCACCTATAACTTTTGTTAACAGCATCCTGTTCATTTCATTTGAAAGTAGCTGAGATACTAATGAAATGCAGCCCCTTACTTGCCCCTTGAGTAGCTTTCATTAACTTCTCCAATGTCAGTTCTTCTTCATTTGGGAGCAATTAAAAAAGGCTAATCAACAGGCAATTAAAGTGTATTTTAACACTCATCACCTGAGCACACTCAGCAGGGCAATACTTGCACACAGGATATGTTTAATTAACATTGGAACATAATTTTATTGGACAGGACTTAATAGAAAATATTACCAAAGGTATTTGGCCCTAGAAGATAGACATTACTTGAGAATATATTAAGGACTATATTAAGTACTATGCAGAAGCTCCATGTTAATCCCACTTCCACCTAATTACAGAAAAGCAATCTCAGAAGCATTAAATGACTGTAGTATAGAAGCTGCCTCTTCAATCCTAAACAGGAAGAATATGCTCTGTTTCTGCCTTTAGGGTTAATAATTAGGATTAGGCCCTCGTGGTCTCTTCCAACTCTGCACAATTCTATGATTCTATGAACTGGTGAGCCCTTTGTTAGGACAATATTGAGACTAATGGAGGCAAGAGAAATGAGTTAGCACACATGCTAAAATAATTGTTAATATCTATTTATCTTAGGTGTACAGATTTGTATATACATCAGAGGAATGCCCACTGTAATACACAGGACTCTCCACAAACTCACCAAACAGATAGTTGGAACAGGGTTTGTGGAAATCATTCAAGGAGAATACCTTTCAAGGCTATTAAGTATTGGTGAAACTATAGTCCTGGAAATTATGGGGAAATGAACAAGTCCTTGAGCGTTCTGTGCCCAGTGAGGTCAAACTAGAACCAAGAAACTCCCCTTGTGTACAGTCCCATCCTAATTTTATCTTTTGCACAGAGGGACAGACATTTGAATTTCTACTAGTAAACATCCTACTTTGTCTGTGCAGGCAAACAGAAGGAGGTACTACGTATCAGGATCAAGCATATCTCTGCATCTGTTTGTACATATGTAGAAGCCAATTAGCTTTTGAAACCCAATCCTGTGCATGTTTACTCTGTAGGAAATCTTACTGGCTTCAGAGGCACTTATTTCCAAGTCAATGTGTACAAGCCTGTACATTCCAAATCAGTGTGCACAGTCTAAGTTAGAAAATGGTAATGTTTGAAAAACCGTCACCTTCTCAAATGTCACTGAGCCAAACCATAATGTCTTTATCCACTTTGGTTTCAGGCAAAGCTCTTGTTCTCAAGAATAGATGTTTTGCTGGAGTGAAACAGACAATTCCTGTAATAGACTGTGGGAAAGCTCACCAGCAGCTTTCTGTTTGGGTTTCTTTCAGGGATTGTTATAAGAGAGCATGGGGCAAGGCCAGAGGTAGAGAAGCCGGCTGTGCAGGCATGATTTTACAGGTTGGTTCCGCATCAGCTGTATGCTGATTTAAAATGGCTATTTGCTATCTACATAGAAGAACATGAGTACCAGGTCAATGGGACCTCAAACTGGTTCATTCAATACTGCAGATTTATTTTATTTTATTTAGGTATTTATACCCCGCTCTTCAGCTACAAAGGCTCTCAGAGCAGCTAACAAATTGTTAAGCAATAGTACTTTACACATCTACACCACGTTAAGCAGTTTCCGATGTGTGTTAGCTAATTGCCCCCACAAGCTGGGTACTCATTTTACCATCCTACGAAAGGATGGAAGGCTGAATGAACCTTGGAGCCCTTGGGATAGCACTTGCAACGTTGTGGCTGCAGTGCTGACATTTAACCACTGCGCCACCAGGGTTCCCTTAGGATAGGAGGAGGAAACCTTTTAAACACAATCAGCATAGAATCTGGTCCCAGAGACATGTCTGATAACTAATTAGGGAATATAGGAAATCATCCCCAGCATTGGCAGTTGGGAGCTGCCATGTCAGAAGACCAGTGAATCCACTCAGGGTTTTAGAAGGCTTTAAAGGAGTTATCCAAGGTGTGGAATGTATTTTAGAAATAGGGCTCAACACTATGGATAGCTCCTTTAATATGAACTAAAAACCAGAGTGGAGTCACTGTCCTGCTGACATGGGGGCCACCAGCTGCTTCTGATCTCCAGGCACTGGTTCCTAGGGCTTGATGTCAGTTTACAGCATCTTGGATATTTACATGCACCTTATGTATTCTTCCAGTTAAGATCTGTAACTGAAACAAGGCTACTGTTAATATAGCCTATGCTTGGAATTTTCTCTGTTTACAGTCTAATTTAGGTTATACTAAATCCAATTAATAGAAGCCCTGTAAGGAAACAGCTGTTTGTGTGTTTATTTTGCTGCAACATGCTGCTGTTCCTAAGAGTGAAGATGGCTTCCAGACCACATTGCTATACTCAACGAACCATTTCTGATGTGTAATTCCCTAATTCTAGCCTGCTTAACTGCTTGTGAAATCATTCAAATATACAAGATGTAAATCTGTTTCAAGGATTAGTTACTGTAAAGCTTTCTATATGTTTCTTCTCTTGCTTCCGAATGTACTGATCTACTGCAAAAACTTGAGCAGGTAAAACGAAAAGCAAAAAATACCCACTTGCCTATGTTTATTAAGTGTGCATGCTGTAGGGGTTAGAGTGTTGGACTGGGATTTGAGAAATATAGGTTCTGCTCCCCACTAAGCCATAACTGGATGACCCTGAACCAAAAACAACCTATTTTTTTAATGTACCTGGGGAAATTGAAAGATGTACTGATGTATTTTATCTGTGAAATCTCTGTCAAACAATTTCATTATCTTTAAGAATGGTAGCAGAGTCTGACAGGCTTTTTAAGTGATCTTGAATATGGGCTTGCATTTTGTTGCTGGATTGGAATTGATGCTGGTATTGGAACGAATGGCTGCTTCTTTTAAAGAGACATTGTGGCTGGATCAGGGTCTCCAAAATAATAATTTATCTGCTTTAATTTTAGCTATGCATTAATCTTATAGTTCCATAATTCAGGCAGTTTACTTGTTAGGCTTGAGTTTCAATGAACCTACGTGCGAAAGGGATCTAGGAGTCCTAGTAGACCACAAGTTGAACACGAGTCAACAGTGTGATGCGGCAGCTAAAAAGGCCAATGCGATTTTGGGCTGCATCAGTAGAAGTATAGTGTCTAGCTCAAGGGAAGTAATAGTGCCGCTCTATTCTGCCTTGGTCAGACCTCACCTAGAATACTGTGTCCAGTTCTGGGCACCACAATTCAAAAAGGATATTGACGAATTGGAGCATGTCCAGAGAAGGGCAACTAAAATGGTGAAAGCTCTGGAAACCATGCCTTATGAGGAGAGACTTGGGGAGCTGGGTATGTTTAGCCTGGAAAAAAGACGATTGAGAGGCGATATGATAGCCCTGTTTAAGTATTTGAAGGGATGTCAGGCTGAGGATGGAGCAGGCTTGTTTTCTGCTGCTCCAGAGACTGGAACACGGAGCAATGGGTGCAAGCTCCAGGAACAGAGATTCCACCTCAACATGAGGAGGAACTTTTTGACAGTAAGAGCTGTTCGGCAGTGGAACACACTCCCTCGGAGTGTGGTGGGGTCTCCTTCCTTGGAGGTCTTTAAACAGAGGCTGAATGGCCATCTGTCAGGGATGCTTTGATTGTGATTTCCTGCATGGCAGGGAGTTGGACTGGATGGCCCTCGTGGTCTCTTCCAACTCTACAATTCTATGATTCTATGGTGACACTAAGGTGACCCTATCACAGGGTTTTCTAGACAAAGTATGTTAAGAAGTGGGTGGCAATTGCCTTCCTTTGACACTGAGAGTGTAACTTGCTGAAGGCCACCCAGGTACTTGAACCCTGGTCTCCCAGTGTCTTAGTCCAACACTCAAACCACTACAGCACATTGGCTCTCTTAATCTCGTTGACTGACCTCTTCTTCAGATGGCAAGGAAGCAGCAGGATAAGAATATACAGGTTGAGTATCCCTTATCCAAAATGTTTGGGACCAGAAGTGTTTTAGATTTTGGAATATATATATATATTTATTTTGGAATATTTTCATATTCATAATGAGATAGCTTGGAGATGGGACCCAAGTCTAAAAATGAAATTCATTTATGTTTTATATACACCTTATATGCATAGCCTGAAGGTAATTTTATACACAATATTTTCAATGATTTTGTGCATGAAACAAAGTTTGTGTACATTGAAAGCAAAGGTGTCACTATCTCAGCCACTCATGTGGACAATTTGGGATTTTGGAGTATTTCAGATTTTGGAATTCCGGGTAACGCATATTCAACCTGTATTTAATATTACTACTACCAGGGTGGCCCTGCCATTAGACAAAGTGAGGTGATCACCTCAGACAGCAAATCCTGAGGGCAACAGTGGCAGGCTCCCAGCTGTTCCACTCTGTTGAAGGCTACAGCTGTGTAAGCCAAATGACATGTGCCAGGCTCCTAAAACTGGCCTCCTGTATTTCAACAGCAATCCCAGACAACTTCAGAGACAACCAAGGTTTTCAGAACTATCTGCGAGCAATATGCATTCATTACTTATGGAGGGAATATTGTACAGCCTACTGGGATTCTCCACAGCCAGTGATATAATAATAATAATAATAATAATAATAATAATAATAATAATAATAATAATAATAAAATTTATTTCTATCCCGCCCCTCTACAATGCAATCGGGGCAACTTACAGCATAAAAATCCCATAATTACATTAGTACCCTAGCCCACCCACCCCTTAAAACAATATTAAATTAAAAAGATTAAAAACATATAATAATTAAAAAGAGGGGGGGGGATGGAATAATCCAGTGGCAGCTTAAGGGAAAAGACAGCTGAATCTTTGGGCCAGGATAGCTATTCGGGAAAGGCCTGCCAGAAAAGATCTGTCTTGACAGCTTTTTTGAAGCTTTCTAAGGTGGTAATAAGACAGATCTCGTCCGGCAGGCCATTCCATAATCTGGGAGCGGTAGCAGAGAAGGCCCTCTGGGAGGTCACCGACAGCCTTGTTTTCATAGGCTGTAACAGATTCCTCCCAGAGGACTGAAGTGCGCGGGGAGGGTCATACAGGAGGAGGTGGTCCCGGAGGTAAGTTGGACCCAAGCCATGTAGGGCTTTAAAGGTCATAACCAACACCTTGTACTGTGCCCGGAAACTAATAGGCAGCCAGTGGAGAGCTTTTAACACAGGTGTTATATGCTCTCTTCTGGAAACGCCAGGAATCAACCTGGCTGCCATGTTCTGAACTAGTTGAAGTTTCCGAGTCAAGCACAAAGGTAGCTCCATGTAGAGCGCATTACAGAAGTCGAGACGGGAGGTTACCAGCGCATGTACCACAGTTTCGAGGTCCCTGATTTCCAGGAAACAGTGCAGCTGGCGTATCAGCCAAAGTTGATAACAGGCACTCCTGACCGTCGCATTTACCTGATTAGACATCTGGAGCGACGGGTCCAGGAGCACCCCCAGACTGTGGACACAGTCCTTGGAGGAGAGTATGATTCCATCCAGGATTGGAAGTTGTATTCCCAGACCTGGTTTCGGTCCCGTAACTGTTAGTACCTCCGTTTTGTCTGGATTCAATCTCAATTTGTTTTTCCTCATCCAGTCCATTACTGCCCTAAGACAATCAATGAGAGGAGAGATGCCATCTGAAGTCGAAGCTGATGACCGAGACATGGAGAAATATATCTGGGTGTCATCAGCATACTGATGACACTGCACTCCATGCCTCTGAATGATCTCTCCCAGCGGCTTCATATAGATGTTAAATAGCATCGGGGACAGAATGGCGCCCTGAGGGACACCACAATTAAGCTCTATTCTAGTAGAGCAACTGTCCCCGAGCCTCACCCTCTGGGATCTGCCCGAGAGGAAGGAATGGAACCACTGCAAGGCAGTGCCTCCAATTCCTAACCCTCTCAGGCGATCAAGAGGATGGAATGATCTATTGTATCAAAGGCCGCTGAGAGGTCCAAGAGCACCAAGAGGGTCACACTACCCCTGTCAATCCCCAAGCGAAGGTCGTCAGCCAGAGCAACCATGGCAGTCGCCACTCCATATCCTGTCCTAAAGCCAGGTAGCAAAAAGAAATGGCATCACTTCTATATTCCCTAGTGTTAAGTGTTCACAAACATCAAGTTATGAAAAGTAATGCTACTGTTGAAAATATTACTTACTCTATCAGCCCTAGAAATGGAATTAGGAGAGTTCAAGCCTATAAGATGACCAAGGATACGTTTCATTTCCTCTGTTGTTCCTTTTGTACCTGAATGCCCTGATTGTGAACTGGCTCTAGCAGCCCTAGAAATGGAATTAGGGGAGTTCAAGCCAATAAGATGACCAAGGATACGTTTCATTTCCTCTGTTGTTCCTTTTGTACCTGAATGCCCTGTATCCAAACCTATTACTCCTTAAGTTTCCAAAGTGCTACAATTTGACTTTTAATCTGAATCTTCTCTTTTTTTAAAAAAACTGAACTTCTTTAAAATCCATACAGGAAACCTAAATTGTAACAAAGGCATGTGAAAAATGCCAGACCTTGCTCTGCCTGGTGCCCATGCCAAGAGCCTGCTTTTTATTAGAACAGCAACTGATGTCATACATTCACCAAGGGAACTAGGTCAGATATAAGCACAAGAACAGAGATCGCTACCTACGACCAGCAGGCCCCTACTGCGGAGAAAAAACCCACTGCAACCACTAGAGCAGCTCACAAGGAAAGGTATTCTTCAGTTTTCCCCAAATCACTGTTACATTTTCTGAGTCTCACACCTTTCACTGTCACAAGTTGCCACACTTACAAGGACTGCTTTATCTGAACACTTGTTTGCTCTCAGCTCTGTGTATCCCAGGAGCTTCAGTTTAGATAAAGGACAGGAATCAACTAAAGATCATCCACAGAGAGTCACCATCTTGCCACTTTACAAGCCATTTGAAGCATTAATAACCTGCTTTAAAATATATTCTTTCTGGCTTTAGCCTATGCTGGATAGGCAATTTTTGGCCCTCCAGATGGATTGCAACTCTCATCCACATGTTGGAAATGATTCATTAAAAATTAATCCATCACCCCCAATTTGTTAAAGCTTTAGACAAGTTTAAAATCTGTTATATTAGCTGTTCAAACAGCAAAAAATTTAATGTTTCACATTGGCTTAATCCATTACTGGATTAAATGCTATTTTAAAATTTGGAATTTTAACCATTTCACAACTTAAATAACAAATCAAGCAACATATTAAGTTTTCCAATCATTTCAATTTTAGTAAATTAACCTTTCTTTAATGATTTAATGCCAATGTGTTGGTGCTAACACTAACATTCTCAAGTTCTGCTCCCATCATCCCTCACCATTGGCTATGCTAGTGAAGGTTAATGAGCAGTCCAACAACCACTGGAAGGACAAAAGTTGCTTAAAAATGTTGTCTTTTGGTCTACAGCTCCAAGAAGCCCCATCCAGAATAACCAGTGGTTATGCTGGGTAGGTGATTCTGGGAGTTGGTAGTCCAAAATTAAACTTCTCTTAAGTTGCCTATCCTTAATATAGGCTTGCACGCCATTACATTTTGCTTTATTTCCACAGTGGACATATCACCTAACAAGTACACTTTTATGTCTTAATGTGGCTATGTAAATATTATCATTAAGCAATGTTTCCATCGTCTCACAGATAAGATGATATCCAGAGATGCAAACTATAGTATGTACTCACATAAGCATAGGCATATGAAAATTGTAATGAAGAAATATTAAAACTGTGATTCATGTTATTTTCTTATGTAAGCTGAAAGAGAGGGCCAGTGTGGTGTAGGGGTTTGACTGCTGGACTACAACTCTGGAGACCAGGGTTCAAATCCTTGCTCAGCCATGGAAACCCACTGGGTGACCTTGGGCAAGTCACACTCTCTCGGTCTCAGATGAAGGCAAAAGCAAACCCCCTCTGAACAAACCTTGCCAAGGAAACCCCATGATAAGGCCACTTTAAGGTCACCATAACTTGGAAAAGGACTTGAGGGCACACACCACCACCAACAACAAAAGCTGAGAAAGCTGGAGGACCGCAATGTGGAAAATATTGTTCAGTCAAAGAGAGGGTCCTACGTGTGTTGGGAATGCACTGTTCAAACCACTGAACTAAGGAAGGATTTTCCATGCCTAGACACTTTTAATGGACTGATTCACAGACTACAACAGGGGTGGGAACCATACAGCTTTCCAACTGTTGTTGGATTGCAAGTCCCAGCAGCCCTTGCCAGTACAATCAATGATGAGAAGTGTGTTGAGCTGTAGTGCAACAACTGTTGGAGGGCAACATGACTCTCACCCCTGGATAAAAGAATAGAGCCCATGATTACCCAAGTTACACAAAACAAACAGAAACCAAGAATGAGGAAGATGAATTAATCTACCTGTGCAAGCAAGGAAAACTTTTTATAAAACTAAGTGGGTGACTTGAGGAAAGGAAATGCAACAATTTTATCTTGCGGATCAAGGGGTGGGGAACCTGTGGACCTCAAGGTATTGTCAGAATCCCACTGGCCAAAGCCAGCATAGACAATGATCAGGGACAATAAGAGTTATAGTCCAACAAGGTTTGGAGAAACAGCATTCCCATGCCACTCTGATACAGACTGAGGTATGCCTCAGCCCATTATTCCAATGAATTTAGGTAAGCCAATTGCAAATTGGATCATTTTAGACAACACTTGTGGAAATATGAATTTAAGAGAAAGCTACACTCTGTCTCCCCACTGCACACATTAACATAAGTAATGCTGGCCAGCCTAGATGAAATCCCACTAGCAATTCTATGCAAATCTTGCTAGCTCATACATTTGACATTTTTAAAAGTAGCAGTGCTGAAGCCAACAGGAAGAAGAAGGCATCAATTGCTTTCACATGTCCTATGTATAATGTGCATGTTTGTGCCCTATTTTGTTACTAAAAACCCAGCAGTTGGAATTGGCACTTTCAAAACAGTGCCCTGTAAGCACAGCAATTGGGCAGCACCATCTCAAAGTCAGTATTCCTGCCATTAGTAGGATGTTGTTGTTTGTCTGTTTACTTATTACATTTGCATACCACCTTTCTCTCTCAAAGAGGTCTCCAGAGACAATCAGTCCAAAAAAAAAATATTCACAGTAAAATTAAAAACAGTGAAACCATATAAAACAGTAGAAAAAAATATTTCAAACACAAGTTTCAAAAGCTAGATAAAACATCCCTATAAAAAATTTCCCCTGCTTAGATGTTAAAAGCCTGCTTGGATAAAGAAAGTCTTTGCCTACAGGCAAAAGGAAAAGAAAGTTGCTATATTTGCATCCCGCCTTTCTCCCAATTTACAATTAAGAATAAGGCAATTAAAAATGTAAAAAGTGAACATTAATACACAAACTATTCACAGTATTAAAACAATTCAAACCTCTAATTTAAAAAAGGCAATTTAAAAAGTAAAAAAGCTATTAAAAAGAGTTCCGTTTAAAACAATACAGCACCCTCTAGCCTATTCTTTGAAGTTGAAGGATCAAGGCTGAAACAGGTAGTACTATTTGAAAGTTAAGTACTGGGGAAGACAAAAAGTACAGTAATGGCCAGACCTGAAAGGGGATCAGCCTTTGCCAGGGTATCTTCTAGATACCAATGTGGTTACACAATGTGGACACAGTGCTAGATCAATACAACATTTTTCAGGATTAGATTTTAAAGGGAGGGACTGCAGAGCACTCCACTGGACACATTTGCTTCCGCTGTTGGTAGAACAGAGACTTCCTTGTTCTTCATTTCATGCAGAGATTCTTCTTAAATTACACTCCCAGAAGTATTTTTCTGTGGCCAGGATCCAAAAGAGGAACAGGTAAGGGTGAGTAGGATTAGGCACACAGTTTTCTTTCCTTGTTCTGCAGTAACAGGTCACAGAAATGAACAGAGAAGCCACTGTGCCATTTAAAATGCAATCAAGCACTTCAGTGGGAACCACAGCGGCAAAAACAGGCAACAGTATTCCAGACACACAGATCTCTTCAGTGTATGTATACACCACAGATCTCTTTGATGTATACAATGCCCTTTCACACTACACAATTATAGCGCTATGATTGCACTTTAACTGCTATGGCAGCATCCCACAGAATCCTGGGATTTGCACTTTAGGGAAGGGTGTTTGGAATTATCAGCCAGAGAGCTCCTTCCTTATTCCACAAGATGTTGCCACAGCAGTTAAAGCAGAATATACTGCAGTAATTGTGTAGTGTAAAATGGTCCCTGGTCTTTGATTCCCAACGTCTCTTTGGGACACTAATGCCTCCAGAGGTATGCTGTGAAAGAGAAAGTGAATGGACGAGAACTGAAGTATATTTCCTCAGTTCTTAATGGACTATCTACATTAAGTATTGTCCTTCAATTATGATGTACTGAATCTCAAGTATATGTTTGTTTGCTTGTTTTATATAAATCCCAGATGCCTATTTGGCAGTGGTGAAACATTTTGCCAGTGGCAGAAACAAACTACTGGCAAAATATGTATCTGGGATCTACATAAAATGCAGGCATACCTCAGTTAACAAAGCCTCTGACAAAGAAGCTCCTTTTTACAAAGTTTTGTTATGTGTGCCCAGACCCCCCTTTCCCACTTGTCATCTCTCCAGCTGGATGTTTTTTTAGCACACTGGCATTTGAAGGGTGGTGAAGGAGAATTGGAAAAACAGATATTCAGTGTTGGGTTGTAGAAGCATGTCTGCAATAAACAATGCCAAAGAGCAAAGAAAGAGCAGGATTCTACTCTAGCCAACCCTACTGTAGCTCTGTATGCCTGCCTACAACAGGCAAGGTAAACAGCAGCTGCCTCCAGGATCCCTTACTGAGCAATGTGTAAACAGCAAAACAGAGAGGAAAGGAGGAAAGCAGAGTAGCCTGCCTCACCAGCTCCCCTCATCATGTTAAAAAGCATAAATATGTAAGGGGTTGTCTAGACAGTAAAAAAAACTCCTCATAGAATTCGAGGAGAATACCTTTTGTCCCAATGAGATCCCCTGGTGATTTGCCGCATTTGGAAGGAGCGGAGCCAAACATTCCAAAAACTACTGGGAAAAGCCTTTGCAGCTTCTCCTGAGGGTGGGTGTTTGTTTGTTTGTTTGTTTGTTTAAAAAGCAGGGGAAATGAGCATTCCTGCTCATTAGGACAACTGAATTGCATTGAAGTACATTCCCAGATAAAGAATGGAAGTATAAATCTGATTGGTCGGACGTGTGGGGGGGCAGGCTTGCTGGCAACAAAATGGCTGGAAGTGCCATTTTGGAGTTTCACAGTAGCAATTGTGTGCTTTTTCGCTGCACTGAGGCAAACAAACAGATTTTTAAGTGGAAGGTTGCACTTGGGCACCTTAGATTTACAGAGGGAAAATACTGTGCAGTGGTGGCAACTTGCTGAGAATAATAACGTGAGCAGTTCACTCCCGGCCACCATCTTGATTCGCAAGCATGCCTCCATATGAACATCAAGCAGGGATAGCTTTGCCTATCAGCGATTTTGTCCAAAAAACCCATGGAGGTAAATGAACTCTGCTGTGAATTCGTGTTAATGAACAACAATAAGCATTGTATCTTCTCATCTAGACAAGCCCTAAGTTTGGCTATCAAAAAAGAATCATAAGAAAAGTAGAGGATTGAGAAAAATAATCTTTCTAGTGGTATCTACAAGATCCAAAATGTTATGTTTACTCATGGAAGACTTAACTATTTTTTTCATTTCACATATTTATATTATTCGTTTTAAATAAAGAGTTTGTTGAAATATATTGAAGTGCACTTTTTTCTCTCCCCCCCCCTTTTTTTTTTTGGTAGTATGGGAAACCATCCCTATTCTTTTCATGTTATTTCTGCCTCTGGTACCAAATTTTCTGTTAAAGAAATTGTGCCTAGGAACACATGTATTTTGTTAATGGAGATATACCTAGACATGTCAAATGACAACAAAAAGCCCTTGAGATTTAACTCGCCATAACTGTGTACATCAGAAAATCTGCAGTTATTTACATTAGTCCAGGACTTGTCTCCCTCTCAAAATGTTCATAGGAATATAAGGAAGTTAAGGTTTTTATAAGGTGAAGAGAGTGTTTGCTACATATCCTAAATTATTGGGTATTTTTTAAACTAACCCTGAGAAAGCAGATCTTTGTAATCTTTCAGTGGTTTCATGTTTGATGGTTACTACTAAGATCATTGTCTTTTGGATATTAACTATGTATCCAGACAGGACAATTACATTCCTTGATCTTTAATACAATTCCCTGCACATTAAATCTGCTGGCTGGGTGATATATAAGTAAATATTCATTGAAATAAAATGCTTCATTTTTTATTTGCTTGAATTCATTAACATACTCTGAATTTACAGGCTTGCTTTTGTCTGTATATATTTTATGCAAAATATCAGTTATTTAGAAGAGGCAAGAACCAGGAATAGGTCTGCCACTAAATTTTTGCATCTATATTGATCACATATCCTATATATCGTATTATTTCCAGCCTCATGGCCAAGGCTGCTCCAAGTTTTTTTTTTCCTGTTCACTCGTGCATGCAAATATGCAAATATACATTGTCCCAGAGTGGATTAGCAGAGATACACTTATACAGATATGCATACAATTGAAAAATAAAATAAAATAAAACGTGCCAGCACGGAGTCTTATCCACTGGAACTCCTGTCCCTGGCTTCACACCAAAGCCAATCCATGGTAGCCACATGGCCAATAATTCAGGCTTTCCTGTACAATGCAGAGCAAACTGGGAATCTTTCAGATCCAGAGTCTCCTGCAGAAACCCTGATGAAGATGCAAATCACAGAAAACCATGTGGCAACTGTGCCACAAATATGGAGTGAGTATGGGTTGGTTTTTGTTTTTGTTTTGTTTTATTTTGTTTGCCCCTTTAGACAAGCCCAAGGTGTTAGAAGGCTCGGGTGTGTATGCCATACAGCCTACTATACTTCCTGCTCTCAGGGGCAGTGGAGGATGCTGTCCTATAGGCAGTGCTGAAATGGGAATCATCCAGCAGAGTAAAGATTCACTTGCTAGGTAGCCTCTGTGTGTGGAATGGTAGGAGCATCATCTTGTCCTTTGGCTCAGACAGCAAAATTCCTTGGGCTGCCACAGACACTCTCTCAAGCACTAGAAAACCTCCTGGTGATTGCAAATGCTTAAAGAAGTGGTGGCGAAAAGCTATTCTACTGCTTGAGCCTCACCATTTGAGCAGGGGAGCCAGAATTTGTGATGAACAGCCCCATCACTGTTTCTCCATATGGGAGTCAGTGATTAGAGAAAGCCCCCACCCCACCTAGTCATCCTGGCCCCCCAGCCATGGAATTTCCTGAGAGGCAACAGTGAGTCTTCTGCTAGGGAAAAAAAAACCCACAGCAAATTAAATGGCTCCTACTACAAGACTGTCAGCTTTGTAGCACTACAAACATGCAAAGTCTGGAAAAGCTTTTTTTGGACATCAACTCCCAAATTCCTGCAGCTAGCAGGACCATGATAGCATGGGAATTCTGAGAGTTGTGGTCCCAAAGAAACCGCCCCATGCTCTTCAAATGAGACCTAGCCGTCCATCAGCACAACATGCCTTGTGGCTTCCTTCGCCAGCAAGTTAGTGACTAAGGGGCTGCTGTGGCAGCAGTGACAGGAGTAAGACTATAGCAGACATAACTGGCAGCTGATCCCAGGAACAAAAGACCGCTGGAGAGGAAATTAGCTGAGCCAATGCAGAGTTCCTCAGCTCAGCTTACTTTTGTCATACAATAGTGGCAGGAGGTAGGTCCCATACTAGCAGGGCAGCTCTGGTCTTGGATTAATCCAAACTTTAAAGAAGATATCTGAAGTACTAGATCTATTTGAGGAACAGGGTTCAGCATCTGATAAGGTGCTGACTAAAACCCAGAGCAAACATTGGAGCTACCCACTTCTCCTGTGCATGGTACATCATATGTATTAAAATGCAATGCACCATGGTTGCATATGTTACATTATTGTTCAGGTCACACACAACCCACCTCCCCAGTAAGGACTGCAAAGTACAGGCACATCCTTTTTAAGGTGAATTGTATTGATAGGGGAAAAGAAAGCAAATGTTAGATTTCCTTCCAATAATAATAGCAGCATTTCTTGATTAAAGATACATTATACTTCCTTCAAAAATGTACCTATACTGTTATAAAGTTGTATTTAAATGTAGTCAGTTAATTAGGAGGCTAATTGATTCATAATTCAAAATGTTTAACTGGCTAACAGCCTTACTAAGAATTCCAGATCAAGAGAGGCTCAATCACCTCTCCTGATAAAATTATGATTGCAAGCATAGATACTAGAAAGTAAGTTGCACTGAAACCAATGGGATTTATTTCAAAAAATGTTCTTGGGAATAGGAAATGACATCTCTTCATGGTATTACCACTTTGTACAGAGACCCAAGAAGGTCAAAGACAGTGCTATTTATTTATTTATTTGTTTATTTATACCACAAGGCTATCAGAGCAGCTTACAAATTGTTTTAAGCAACAGCAATTTACACATTTACACTGCATTAAGCAGTTTCCAATGTGTGTTAGCTAATTGCCCCCACAAGCTAGGTACAGTGCAAGTGAATTCTTGGCTAAAATAGGTTGCCCCACAGATGGCTCACTGAGGGCAGGAGGCACTTGCTGGATAACCCCTCCAGATTCTGAGAAGCATTTACGCAAGAATATCTGTTGTTGTTATTGTGTACCTCCAAGTTGTTTCCAACTTATGGTGGCTCTAAGGTGAACCTATCATGAGGGTTTCTTGGCAAGATTTGTTAAGAGTGAGGTTCGCCTTTGTCTCCCTGAGGCTACGAGAGTGTGACTTGCCCAAGGTCACCGAGTGGGTTTCCATGGCTGAGCAGAGATTTGAACCCTGGCTTTCCAGAGTCATAGTCCAACACTCAAACCACTGCACAACACTGGCTCCACTCTTTGACAATTCCATGTTTTCCTCTGATTACCTAGCTTTAAGAGAAATGCAAGAGAAATGTAGAGAGCAGAACAAGGGTCTCTATGTAACATTTGTTGAACTCACCAAAGCCTTTGACACTGTGAGTAGAAAAGGTCTGTGGCAGATCCTGGAAAGACTAGGATGTCCCCCCAAATTCCTTAAAAGATTATCTTGCTACATGAGGGCCAGCACAGTCAAGTCAGATATGGCGATGTTCTTTCAGAGCCCTTTCTAATAACTAATGGAGTGAAGCAAGGTTGTGTTCTTGCTCCAACTTTATTTACAATCTTTTTCAGCATGAAGCTCCAAAGGGCTACAGCAGAGCTTGAAGAAGAATACAGCATCTATATACATTACCGTATTGATGATAGCTTAACTTAAGCTGTCTGAGGGCTCGCACTAAGACTCTAAACTATCTAGTCCGTGAGCTGCTCTTTGCTGATGATGATGCTCTTGTTGCCCACACAGAAGGAGCTCTGCAGCGCCTAACATCCTGCTTTGCAACAGCTGCAGAGCTGTTTGGGTTGGAAGTCAACCCCAAGAAAACAGAAGTTCTTTACCAGCCTGCACCACAGGATGAATACCACCACCCCCACATTGCTGTCAGCAAATCTGTGCTTAAGTCCATTCAGCAATTCACCTACCTGGGAAGCATCATCTCCTCAGATGCCAAGATTGACAAAGAGATCGATCACAGATTAGCAAAAGCATATAGCGCATTTGGAAGACTTTACAAAAGAGTCTGGAGTAATAAACATCTGAGGCGAAGCACAAAAATCAGTGTGTATAGAGCCATTGTACTGTCTATTCTCCTTTATGGGTCTGAAACATGGGTCACCTATTGCCAACACTTATGACTCCTCGAATGCTTTCATCAGCGCTGTATACGCCCAATCCTAAATATACACTGGACTGACTATGTGACAAATGTTGCTGTCCTTGAGCAAGCAGGGATCACCAGTATTGAGGCCATGATATTGAGAACACAGCTGCGCTGGGCAGGGCACATTTCTAGGATGGAGGACCATCACCTCCCAAAAATAGTACTCTATGTTGAACTCGCCATGGGTCAGCGTAAGAGGGGTGCTCCCAAAAAGCAATACAAGGACTCCCTGAAACAACATCTCAGGCTCGGCCAAATTGGTCACCAACAATTATCTGCCCTGGCCTCACATCAGGAGGCATGGAGATGCACTATCCACAATGCTGCAGCCTTATTTGAGAACTCACGCCGAACAAGTCTTGAAGAGAAACGACAACGCACAAAGAATCACAACCTGGAAACATCACCCAAGGAGACCTTCTGCTGTGCTTTCTGCAACCGGACTTGTTTATCTCAGATTGGCCTTTTTAGTCATCAGCGCACTTGCAGAAAGCGCGGGATGAGTCCTTCCTGAATCTTCATTTGCGAAGAAAAGCCAGAAAAAGAGAGAGAGACCTTCAACGGCGAGAAAGCCAGAAAGAGAGAGAGACCTTCAACGGCCAGAGACCTCACGCCGAACAAGTCTCTTCAAGACTTGTTCGGCATGAGTTCTCAAATAAGGCTGCAGCATTTGGTGATATCACAAAAATGTGACACTTCCTCCCTTTCCCAAGGACATGCTCTATCATGCCGATCAATAAAACTGTATGATGCAGACGGGCATTCTGGCATACTTGTGCAGTTCATATTGAAATCTACTTTCTTTGTGGTGGTGATATAGCAAAGTAATCATAGTTTGCAAACAATAATATGCATGATGTATCTACTGCTTTACTTCAAAAGCATACTACATCACATATCTTAATAACATTTACAACACTATACCTTAGGCTAGTATTATCCTCCTCTCCATGACATGAAGATGCTGAAGAGTTAAGTGCTTATCTAAGGCCACCTACTGCATTCATGGTTCATTGAACCAAGAATCTCAGTGTTCTCAAAACACTTTCTCTCTCTGCCCAGCACAGCTGTGCTATAGCAGCTTTCATACAAATGATTGCCCAGCCAGGTCAGATCAGTGGATCACTTCTTTTAAGTTTAGTACCTTGCTGTCAGCAAAGCCAACTAATGTGGTATAACTGCACTATATAGAGAGATACAGAGGTATCACAAATGGACGGTGGCTTCTGTGCCAAAAGTGTGGTGAATCAGCTCTGCACTTCATTCCAGACTTTAAAGGACCTATCTAAGGTGATGAATCCTATCCCCCAAATAGGCTCAGCACCTTGGATAGTCCTTTTGAAGTCTAGAATAAAACCCAGAATGGATTTTTTACACCACTGACATGAAGTCTTCAGCAATCACCCTGAGAGGTATAGTATATTGTATAGGCATTGGACATTTGTTCAGGCATTCAGTACTTGTAAGTTATTGAATACATGATGAGGATTCCAAAATCTCTCCTCCTAAGCTCAGTGGCCTAAACAGGAGTGAGCAATGCAAGACTCCCAGCTGTTTTTGCACCTCCTGCTCCCTCCTCCCCTGCTCGCTGCTACCACAACTGAAAGTCTCTCTCTCTCTCTCTCTCTCTCTCTCTCTCTCTCTCTCTCTGGCTTTTCTTCGCAAATGAAGATTCAGGAAGGACTCATCCCATGCTTTCTGCAAGTGTGCTGGTGACTGAAAAGGCCAATCTGAGATAAACAAGTCCGGTTGCAGAAAGCACAGCAGAAAGTCTCCTTGGGTGATGTTTCCGGGTTGTGATTCTTTCTACGTTGTCGTTTCTCTTCAAGACTTGTTCGGCGTGAGTTCTCAAATAAGGCTGCAGTATTTGGTGATATCACAAAAATGAGACACTTCCTCCTTTTCCCAAGGACGTGCTCTGCCATGCCAATCAATAAAACTGTATGATGCAGACGGGCATTCTGGCATACTTGTGCAGTTCATATTGAAATCTACTTTATTTGTGGTGGTGATATAGCAAAGTAATCATAGTTTGCAGACAGTGTAATAAAGTGGTTTGAGTGCTGGACTACAACTCTGGAGATCAGACTTCAAATCCCCACTTGTCCTTGAAAACTGACCAGGTGACTTTGGGCAAGTTACACACTCTCAGCCTCAGAAAACCCTATGATAGGTTCGTCTTAGGGTCACCATATGTCAGAAACTACTTGAAGGCACACAACAACAACACTGTAATTGGATTGCTCTGTAAATATTACACAGTCCAGCAGAACACAGTCTTTCCATAAGCAATGATCAACCACTGTGTACATATTGCGGCACTATAACATCATGCAACATTCCGTTCCTGTCTCCTGAATTTAATTCTGGACAGAGTAGGAAATGGGACACTAAGTTTGTTCATAATCTTTCTGAAGTATGTTTGAAACCACCCTAGAGTGAGGAGCCTTACAAACAGAACATTTCTGGACAAGGCTTTTTTCCTACCTCATTTATTGAAGTAACCCTCATTTCTTTTTGCACCATTTCTTCCATCTGTTTCCTTATCATACAGGCATATGCACAAATATTCATTATGAAGAAAAAGGTAGAATAGCTGCACAGTCCCATCTGATTGTTACTGGGGATCATCTTCCATCTGGAACTGCACATGGAAGACAAATCCTCTCTTGCCATCACACTGTATTATTTCCATTCAGCCCATGCTTTCTTTCTTGCAGTCATACCAACAAAACGTGGAACCAGATCTCTTCAGAAAGTCTGAACTCTGCTAGCGCACAAACTGAAGCGAATCATCAGAAGTGTCTTTCATTGTGTGATGGTGGAACACAAAAGACGCTTTGTTTGAAAAGCTCAAAAAGAAAGCTGAAAGCTTGCAGGCCTTGTCTACCAGAGAAACACTGATACTGTGGCTGCAAAAGCCTTGATCTGAAGCCATGGAAGGCACCTAGTGATTCCAGAAAAAATTCATAGAATTTATCTGTCAAATTCCAGCAAGACTCTCCTATATCTTTATTCACTCATCTTTCCAATTATCTTAACCTCAGTTTCCCAAAATTCATTATTTTCCACATTCTTTTTATAGAACTCATATAGAGAGGTCTAGAAACCAGCATGTTTCTTCATACCCTGCCAGATGTTGGTAACCCTGTTAGAAGTATGACCTTTGGATTAATGTAGTAGTTTAAATGGCCCTTCTCTTGTGTTAAAAAAAAAGTGAGGGAGGATTAACAGTATGGGACTATGGCCCTCAGAGTGTTTAGTTTAGTCCTTACTTGATCTCCCAGTCAGTAGCACTAGAAACATCAAAATATTATTGTCTGCCTATTCTATTTTTAATATGTAAGACAGCACAGTTTTTATAATAAGATATGATTGTATTAAACAGGCAAACTAACATTAAATGACTGATATTTTCCACCAAAGGAACCAATTATTAAAGCACAGCTTGAGGCACTTAAAAAAAGTCTTTAATTGCTCATCTAAGATTATTTTTAATGTCTCCACTTATATCCACATCCAGCTGGAATTTACCATGAAATTTCATATAGCACCAGAACATATCCTGAATGACTAAGACAGTCTAATTAAAAAGACCAGCAAAAACTTTAATAATACACAGTACTTGTTTGGATTTTCTGGAATACATGTTTAAAAGGACATGCCTACTTTAACATGCAGAAGAAATTTATTTTCTATTGAATCACTTTTATTTTTAACCATGCATCAGCAATAGACATATACTAAAACTCCTGCAACAGGCTGAGTTACAGATGCCCCTTCAATAAGTCATTCTGCTGAATTTCATTCTATACACTTTGGAAAAGCAAGCTCACTAACAAAGCAATTGAAACAAGTAAGCAATGCATCCATCTTCCTTCATTGGACAAATCCCAAATACAGGCTCAATTTGTTTAGTCAAAAATGTCCTTATTGTACAGGATTTATAGTACAAACAAATCTGCTGAGATGTAAATATAATTTTTTTCAATGGGGCTTACTCCTAGGAAAAGCTCAAGACATTGACAACCTAGACAGTAGAATAATTACCTTAAATGTAATCATCATCACTATAGTAGATTTTAAACTGATTGGTATCTGCATATCTCTGAAAAGTTTCCTGAAAGTCTCTCTTACTCCTTTGTTGGAATACTTCATATAAGGAAAACAAAAGCAACCCCAGCATAAGATGCAACAAAGAGTTTTTTAAAACTCTTTTAAAAAACACATTATACATTGTGAGGTGCGGGGAGGTCACTTGTTTCCTCCCCCTTTGCTCAACACAATCCAACTACTCAGGCATGACATCATTCTTCAGAGCTTGAGATTCCTAATGCATGCTACAGAACTAGCTAGGAAGAAACACTACTGAAGAGAAAAAGAGGGGATAAAATCAAACGGAGGGAAAGAAGAAAACAAGAAAAGGAAAGGTTTCATTACCTGACACATGAAGGGTTTTCCTTTCCACTCCATTCTTGGTTTTGTATTTCCCAGACAAAAAACTTGGTCCTATGAACTGAGGCACTGGCAAAAAAAAACAAACCACCCTTAGCACTGCTCTTAGAAGGAGTCTAGTATCTACAGTGTGTCCCACAACTCCTTCGGATGACCTTTCACAGCACAGATTGCAGTGCAAATGATCGCCCAGAGAGTACACAGACTGGCTAGGTCAGTTGTCATGGAGATCACTTTCACTCACCCTTTCTCTCTCACACATGAACAGCTTCTCTCTCCCCCTCTCTCTCCCCATATCCTTCCCTACACACACACACACACACAGAGGCACAATTCTGGAAAGCATCCATGAAGCCACATGCCTTTTCATCTCCCCCGCCCCACTTTTTTTTCCTTCCCTTCTTCAAACATTCTGTCCCTTCTCCTCCATGGCTCCTGGCAAGGCAGTCCAAGAAAAGGCACTCTTAACTCAGGCTGCAAACTGATTATTGCAGAAAGATAACGCCTTTTCAATAGATGACGTCATGGCTAAGGTACTTTCCACTGAAGGTACAGGTTAAGTTGCAAAATCACATTATGCAATTTTAAAAAAAAAAGTTTTCTCCTGCTGCCTAATATATATGGGTAGGGAACTATCTGACAGTAAGGATCTGATATCTGTGGTCCTGACATCCAGCTGAAATATGACAGCAAGGATTAGAGAGTACTGGTGGAGTATGCTTCAGGCATGACTTACCCCTATCGTTTAACACAGTGCCTTTGAGAAATGTTTAACTTCTGCAGCTCTTCCTTCCCACCAAGGAGGGCATCCTGTATTCTTTCATTCTTCTGTAGTTAAGGGGGTGGGGGGGAATGAGTCAGGGATGAGGCAAGGTAGCAAATAGTATGCAGCCATTGTTCCCAAAAGTTTTCTTGCTTGGAGGGCACATTGTTCATTGCAGGAGAAATGTTATCCTCTTAACTGTCTGTTGTTCGCCTTGGCTGGCTACACCTGGGGTGTTTCCACACGGCATGATCACAGTAGTTTGATTTCATTTTAACTGCTATGGCTGTGCCCTACTGAATCTTGGGGTTTGTAGTTTGATGATGTTCTCTGTATTCTTTAGTGCACTCTCCTAAACTCCAACATCACAGCTTTTAAAATTCTAAGTACCACAGGAAACTACAAATCCCAGGATTCCACAAGATGGTGGCATGGCAATTAAAGTTGTATCAGATGGCTATAATTGTACAGGGTGGACACGCCCGTTGTTATGTTTGTAGCTTGTGAAATTAATTTAGTGAAGTGACTGTGAGGCCTAAGCATGCATACTGACAGAAGGTTGTCAACTTTTGTCATTGAAAAATTTCATTAGACATGACAAGCCTATGCTTATCTGGACGGCTACAGAGGGCAACAGGCAAAAACTGCTGCTTAACTTCCATGCCATTTAAATGTTAATGAAAAAAGTGGAGCTTTTCCTCTTGCTTCTTTTTTTCATTTACACATTTGAAAAGAAAATGTGTACATGTTTAATTGGTGTAATGGCCACTCATCTGTACTGAGCCTTTACAGGCGTTTCTTAGGATCATATCTACACTAGGTTTTGCAACTGCCCCTTGGAATGATGAGATTTCTCTGCAACTATGTTTATTATGTCTATTTTTCGTTTTAATTAGGTTTACTGGATCTACACAATGGTATTCCAAGAATTCTTTCAGCTATATTTGTTATATTCTGTGGAGCTAATCTGCTGAAAAAGGCAATGCTTTCTGGAAATAGAATAGAAAGCATATAACAAATCTTGGCATCAAATCTTATTTTGATAGACTACTAAAAGGGAGAACCAAATAAAAATGTGATATAGAAAAAGCTTCAAAACCTAAAGCATCAGACTGGGCAGTTAAAAAAGCTTTCCTCTCCTTCTTCTTCATCTTAAAGCATTTATTATCATGAGTGATGGCATATAATTCATTTCATACTGCAAACATCACTTCATAACACAGACATGTGTATGTGCGTTTGTATGTGTGTGCCTTCAAGCTGCCTGTCAACTTATGGGGACCCCATAAATTCCGTAGGATTTTCTACTCAGAGGTGGTTTTACCAGTTCCTTCCTCTGAAATAGGCTACAGCACCTGGTATTCATTGGTGGTCTCCCATCCAAGTAATAACCAGGGCTGACCCTGCTTAGCTTCTAAGATCAGACGGGATCTGGTGCCTTCAGGGTATAGCACTGATAAAAATATGTAACTAGATGCCTCTATGTTAAAAAAGTTAATAATATGAAAAGGATGTTAAAATGTGTCAGTTTCAAGATAAGGAAAATTAAGTACGGAAATAACAATTTCTAATTATAAATACAGTCATATAAAAAAGATCACTATACCCCAAACACTGATCATATAACTACATTTATTAACTATTATACCAGTCATGTATGAGAACTATCCTAATGTTTTTAAAAACGGTCTTCTTGATGCCTTCTAGATCAAAAAATAAATTTAATTTCAGTATAAATATATGCTGTTTCCTGTTTCAAAGCATGTTTCAAAAGTGGTGCCTACCTAAATGCCTGGCTGCTACACATCATGATAAAAGACTTATATGGAATACTCGGGGGGGGGGGAAATAATCTTCATTCATATACTTTTCTGTCTAAAGATGTATAGATATAGAGATACATCAATATTTGTATAAAGATAAACAGTATTGCTATGGAAACAGGAAGGGTTTTTTCATGTAATTGAACTCAATGGGAACTTTGACAGGAATTTAAATGAGAGTAGAAGCAAGCCCAAAGCTTTTAAATTTCCAAGATAGGGCCTTGGAGACTTCCTTCTTTGGAAAGTTAATTGAAGACAGTCGCTGAAGGTTTTAAAAGCTCCATATAAAGCCTCAGAAAATCTGCTAGTTTCCCGTTTGTACGCTAGATTTCTGTTTGTACAATACTCCCTCTAGTGGAGATGACTGTGTGGTACAGCAACCCGATCCTAAAAGACCTCTCTGGACTCAGGATCTCTATGTGGCATTTTTAAAGATGTGCAGTGTATTACAACTGCCGCAGAATTTCCTTACATGCCGGCCCTCCATACAAGGCCGGTTTAAGGAATTTGGGGGGGCCCTGCAACGCTTTATTTTAGGGGCTCCATATGTTTATCTCAGGTCAATGTAACCTAACTTAACCTTACCTATTCACAGTACAGGAATGTGAACTGTGTAATAATTCAGATTATTACTAATAATGTTTTTGCAGGAGAAGGGTTAGACAGCCCCCCCATGACGGGGTCCCCTGTGGCTGCAGGTGCTGCAGAGCCCTTAAACCAGCCCTGCCTCCATATGCACAGGTTCTGCATCCATAGATTCAACCAACCTCGGCTTGAAAATATATTTTTTTTAATTCCAAAAAGCAGACCTTGCTGTTTGCCATTTTATATAAGGGACACCATTTTACTACACCACTGTATACAGTAGGACCTCCCATATCCAATGATTCATTATCCACTGATTCAATTATCCACGGGACACAAAACAGCACACCTACCATAGAGTCTTCCTAGAAAATGTGTCCTCTCTAGCCATTTTCTAGGTTCTTCAAGGCAACTCTATGGTATTTTAAACCCGAAGTCCCATTATTTTCAGTGGTGTTCGCTATTATCCATGGTTTTCAGTATCCACGGGTCCCCCCAGAACCAATCCCAGTGAATATCGGGGTCCTACTGTATCATGGGACTTGAGCATCCACAGATTTTGGTATCCATGGGGGTTCTGGGACCAAACCCCAGCAGATAGGGCCCACTGTATCAATAGCTTAGACTTTATCTTTCTTGAAATCTTACACAGAATTATCAACGGTACTAAAACATTATTTTCCCACATACTAATTAGAAACCCATTTGGGTTTGGAAATACAGTACTGTACTAATAGCTTCAGAATAACTGTAAGAACTTGGATCAAACATTTCCTCCCAAACTAAAGAAAAAAATGATTAATTCCTGGAATCTGTTGTTCAACATGAACCTTTAAGATTAGATCAGCATCTGGAAGTCCAACTTGAAGGTTAGCCCTTAAATCTTTTAAGTAAAGCAATAAACACAAGGAATATAAAACATTGTTTGGCTTGGGAGGGCACGATTCCACCCCTCCACCCCAATTGAGTAAATGAAGTATAGTACTTTTGCACTATGAACTCAGTTTACAGCAACTGAAGTAAGCTGAGAACAAGGGGGGAATTGAAGGAGAGAGAAATTGGGACATTTTAAAAGCAGCTGCAAAAGTGGGACAACACAGAACTAATTATTACTGTTTCTGCCAAATCAGGATACCTGGAAAGTATGCTTGAAATATCAGGCAGGATTGCAATCAAAAGATCACATCAGTATTGTTTCTGATGATGTGTAAATTTGCACTAGATACTCTCTCCCAGATCACCCTTCCTCCCCTCACCCATGTCTCTGATTCACTAGACAGTACCTGTTCAACAGTACTATGTAAGCACCTGGCATTCTCAGGTTGGTGCCTGGGTTCATACCCCTTGCCAAGGCCTGACTGGCATTAAACCTGCCTTGCCTAAGACCAACACAGATCAGACATGACAACCCTGACACCCCATGCCAGCAGAGTTACCTACTATCAGCAGGGTTCAGGACGTTGCATTCTGGAAAATGTATCATGATAGCACTCTTCCAGTGAAAGTGAAGCAGCCTGGGGTAGAGGTGCTGAAACCCTACACCAGGTATGGATATAGTACAGCCCATGGGCCACATGGGGCAGCTTTTGTGGGGCCCAGGGATAATCTGCTGGGAACTGCATGCCAGCAGTTCACATGGGGAGGGTGAAAAGAACAGCAACAGAGGAAGACCACAGTTGGGATGCTGACCCCCAGCACTCCTTGAATATAGATCTTACATGCTTTTTCAAAACCTGAGGGGGTCTGTATATACATTCAGGTCTAGATATGTTGGCTTCAGTTCCCTGCTTCTAAAATACCATAAGCAGTTTTATTATCGACAGTCAGCGGGGGGAAGAGGTGTCCTGAAATATTATACAACAACTAGATATGGTCAAATGTGATACAGAAGAGCAACGGTGAAGAATAGTAGATAAAAACGAGCAGGGGTCTTGGGTGTGGCTATAGAAATACAGTCTAGAGGGGTAATAGATACCAATGTCGTGTTTGGGTCTCTTGCCGATAAAGAAATGCTGGTGCTGAACCAACATTTTTCAAATTAAAACTTTCTCTTCAATTTTATCTTCTAGAAGCATCATGGAAATGAAGCAGGCTGCCAGGTGGGTTGTCCAGTAAGATATCGCCCTGTTTGTTTTCACTGGATGATCTTAACCCACAAACAGTGCAGTCACTTGAATAACGACAATAAAACACAGTACAGAGCTTCCCTGCCTTTTTTTAATGGTTCCTTTTGATATTCAGCTATAAATGGCAGCTAGGAAGTTTATACAACCAGCAGTGGCTGAGCAGATTATTATCTTCAAAAGCTCATTGGACAGCAGGCACTAGAGGTAAAATGTCAGTCCCATCTGTGTTGCTGCCTCTCTGGAAAACTATCTCCTTTCTATGAGGTACCTCAAGGGCTGTGATTCTTTTATTCTGCACATGCCTCACACCAAGAGTAGGTGCACGCATTCATGTGGACGGCAGGGGCCTGCAACAAAACCTGTCTGTGCCTGACATTAAGAGATGAGAATTTAGACAGCAGTTTCCCCTGTAACATACAATGGGAACCTCATATCCCAAATAGCAGAGTCTCATGGAAATGGCTTCATAAGGCCACTGAAGCTCTTGCACCCAGAGAAAATTGCAGAGCCAAACTAGATATAGCACCTTAACCTCCCACTTTCATTTTGAAGAAAAGGTGGGAGCATGTCTGAGAACATGGTCCCAATCTAGATTGTGGATTTCTTCCTGGATTCTTTCTGCTCTCATATATTTTGTTTGCTGATTGTCATCCTCATTATCGTTGCCACCACTAAGAGTACTACAAGAAAAAGCTTTGTACCACTTCTATATTGGCCAATAACCAACAGACTTAGCCATGGAAATCCACTCGGGTGAACTTAGGCAAGTCACACTCTCTCATTATTAAGAAGGGAGGCAAAGGCAACCCCTCTCCCAAACAAATCTTACCAAGAAAACCCCATGGTAGGGTCTTAGGGTCAGAAACTACTTGATGGCACACAACAGCAACAACCACCCCTGGAAAAAATACTCACAGCTGCCATTTTGGTTAACTTAAAATGACAACATATCACTTCTGTTCAAGTTTCAGGCCACTTTGGGGGGGTAGCTGGTTCAGAGTGGGGAGCCCCTTGAAGCAGCACCATGCAGCCCTACAAAGGAATTTTAAACAAGTTGAGGGAGTTTTTTCAGCAAAAAAAAAAATTGGGAGGTGCCAGTGCCATTGGAGGGTTAATGGGAGTCCCAAGAGCTGTGCTGGACCTAAAGGGCCACATGTGACCTATAGACTGCATGATTCCCATTTTAACTCTAGCAGGCTTAATGAGTGATAAATTATCTCACATGTAATGATAAATTATCTTGTATCTAATTGAGATAAGAGAGCTTCCTTGAAACTGGGGAACTAGTCATGAGCAAGCTAAATCACTTTGTCAAACTGATGCTTTTGTTTCTGAAAATATTACAGTAATTCATGTTTATTGTACTATAAACAGATATTGCATCTAAACTGACTGTGTATGATTGATCTGTGCTGCCATATCACAGTAACCAAAACCAATGCAGAATTAAGTGTGTTTGTAGTCATTGAAATAAATAAATAAGCGTAGGCATGGTTAATTTTGAGTGGAATGGATTGGCTTCTCTGCCTTTGAAAATACAGTTGGCCCTCCCCGTTCACTGGGGTTAGGGTTGCAGGATCCCCATGAAAGTTGAAAAACCACGGATCTCTCTAGGCCCCTCAAAACCATATTTAATACACACAAAAAGTATGATCCGTGGATTCAACCCACTGTGGATTCCTTCGAGGTATTGGGATTCCTTAGCAAAGCAGAAGCAGGGGGTTGGCAGGGCTTGCGGCTGCCTCTGCCATGTTTAATAGGGACTTACAAGCTTCGCCACACATCTGCAGTCTCAGACTCACGAGGCTTGCAATCCCTATTAAAAATGGCATGAGGTGGCAGCAGATAATCAGCGAATAAACAAATCTGCAAAAGTTAAACTTGCAGATGGGGAGGGCTGACTGTATACAGTATCTGTGAGACCCGTATCCATAGGTTCACTTACCTACATTTAAAAAAAGGTCTCTCTAAGCATCTTCTAGGACAGGTCCTCTAGCATGAGTGGGGTGGAGGCTCCTTCTTTGGAGGTTTTTAGACAGAAGCTGGATGGCCTTCTGTCCAGAGTGCTTTGATTGTGTATACCTGCAGGGCAGGGGGTTGGACCAGATACCTGCAGGTAGATACCTGCAGTATCTACCTGCAGGGCAGGGGGTTGTGGTCTCTTCCAACTCTTCTATGATTCTGAAAACTGCCTAGGGAAACATTATGCTTAGTAAAATGAGAAAGTTGGGGAGGAAGAATCTAGCACTGCCTTCAGCCAACCAATTTATTTATCAATCCATTCCGTCAGATGTACCGATGGAGTTAATACCCAACATAAGATATACAGTACGGTACTATTGGTAACACAGTTGTGCTGGTAGGATCAGAACATGTTAGCTGCAGTTTGTGACACTGGCTATAAACCTGCAAACAGTTGGGTACAGTGATACTGGTCTGTCAGGCTGGTTCTCAGACAGTTCTGAGGTGAGAAAGCCATTAATCTTCTTACTTAGACTCAATTCTCTTGAGTTCACAAGATTTTTGTTTTGTTTTGTTTTGTTTTGTTTTGTTTTGTTTTGTTTTGTTTTGTTACATGCCTGTAAGTATATACCTATTGATATATGTAGTGTGCCTAGAATCTTGGTGCCTATTTGGTTGTCTGCAACAGAAAACTATGATCAGATCACAGGCCTCAACTAGGTACAGACTGTTGTTATTACATACCCTCCAACTGTCACAATTTGGCAGGGACAGTCCTGATTAGCCCTCTGTCATCCCACTTTTTCAGCAGTTTTTAAAATGTCCCAGTTTCTCTCTCATCTTCCCACCTTCCCCTTTGTCCTTGCTTACTTCAGTTGCTGCAAACTGAGTTCAAAATGCAAAAATAGTTGGCACTCAATCCAGCAGGGAGGAGAGGAGGGGGAGGGATCTTTCCCTTCCCAGTCAGCTCAGGCAAAAGCAAGCTGCTGCAGCCTCTCCTAGCTTGTCTGTTCTCCCTCATTAACAACTTTTGCAATCTGTGTTCCTTGGGCACACATATCCCAGCTTTTATCTGTGAAATGTTGAAGGGTATTTTATTATTTTATCTTCTTTACTGATAAATGAACAACTTTAGCCTAGTGATTCCAAAGCCAATAGCCCCACTGATATTTGAAACAAAGCCTTGAAGCGTGAAGGTTTGGAGACTAAGGACATCAATTCTGTTCTCTCCCTGTAGACTCAGTGACATGAGTGGAAAATAAGAAAATTTCCTTTTTGATTGATTTGGAACATCATAGAAGAGAGAAGTTTAACAAGTGGAAAAGGGCAAAATAAAAGGGGCAAACAGAGGTCAACTACAAATTAATTCAGACTTTTGCAAAACAAGAAGCAAATTCAAAACATATTTCTTCATTCAGTTCTCAGACCTCTAACTAATATCATTATCCCTTTCTTTTAATAACTCCCTCTCCCCCTCCACTTCCTGGTCAGAATTTATAACCTGGGATTAAACAACTAACCTGGCTCAAGATGGTCTATTCTTGCAGTACTCTGGAGGCAGCCAAGACTTAGAAGTGTCAGAACTCCCAGCCAAAACTCGTCCAGGCAGACAATTAACATTTATTTTAAATTATGCATGCTTTGCTCTATGACTTGGCATATCACTGGAATTTCTGTCTTCTCCTGACAAATCTTTGCACAAGCAGTATCCTGCAAGCAATTATCAAATCAATTAGTAATTGACCCATGTTGTTAAATTTTAGCATACTCTTTAAAATTAAATATAGAGGTCACCCATTGTTTACACAGAATTAGTACCAGCGATGTCACTTACCCGTGGTCAGGGGAGAAGGTCTCTTTAGGCATCTGAATTGTGCTGGAGGTGGTCTCTCTAGGCACTGGGAGGTCCTCTATAGTCTCTATGGTCAACTTTTGCTGGAAGTTGACCATAGAGTTGTGCAAGATGCCTTGAGAGACATCCTCTATAAGCATTTTCTAGTTCCTCCAGCACAATGCTATGGTATTCTATGACAGTTCACTATTATACATGGTTTCATGTGGTTGCAGTAAGTATGGGAACATATCCACCATGGATACTGAGGGCAACCTGTATATCCATGCAACTCAAACATATGTATACATATACGTATGTATGCATCACTGAGTTCTATGGTGTTTCCTCCCAAAAATGTATGCATAGGATTACCAGCTTAACTAATGGTGTAAATGAGTTAACACTACTGTATTAATTAAGAAATACAGTATTTACTTTGGTAAAACAATTCCAGAGCAAAGATAATGTCTTTGGAACAGAATCTATCATAAGACAAGGTTCCCCATGACATTCTTGCAAACAAGCTTTTAAAATGTGGGCTAGACAAGTTAACTGTTAAGTGGATTTGTAATTGGTTGAGCGGCCGAACCCAAAGGGTTCTCAGCAGTGGCTCCTCTTCATCTTGGAAAGATGTGACGAGTGGGGTGCCACAGGGTTCTGTCCTGGGCCCAGTGATATTCAACATCTTTATCAATGACTTGGATGACAGAATTAGGGGCATACTTATCAAATGTGCAGATGACATCAAATTAGGAGGAGTAGCTAATACCCTAGAGGACAGGATCAAAATTCAAAATGACCTAGATAGACTGGAGAGCTGGGCCAAAGCTAACAAAATGAAATTCAATACGGAGAAATGTAAGGTACTGCACTTAGGGCGGAAAAATGAAATGCATAGATATAGGATGGGGGAGACCTGGCTGAATGAGACTACGTGTGAAAGGGATCTAGGAGTCCTAGTAGACCACAAGTTGAACATGAGTCAACAGTGTGATGTGGCAGCTAAAAAGGCCAATGTGATTTTGGGCTGCATCAATAGCAGTATAGTGTCTAGCTCAAGGGAAGTAATAGTGCCGCTCTATTCTGCCTTGGTCAGACCTCACCTAGAATACTGTGTCCAGTTCTGGGCACTACGATTCAAAAAGGATATTGACAAATTGGAGTGTGTCCAGAGAAGGGCAACTAAAATGGTGAAAGGTCTGGAAACCATGCCTTATGAGGAAAGACTTAGGGAGCTGGGTATGTTTAGCCTGGAAAAAGACAGTTAAGGGGCAATATGATAGCCCTGTTTAAGTATTTGAAGGGGTGTCACGTTGAGGATGGAGCAAGCTTGTTTTCTGCTGCTCCAGAGATTGGAACACAGAGCAATGGGTGCAAGCTCCAGGAACAGAGATTCCACCTCAACATTAGGAGGAACTTTTTGACAGTAAGAGCTGTTCAGCTGTGGAACACACTCCCTCGGAGCGTGGTGGTGTCTCCTTCCTTGGAGGTCTTTAAACAGAGGCTGGATTGCCATCTGTCGGGGATGCTTTGATCAAGATTTCCTGCGTGGCAGGGGGGTTGGACTGGATGGCCCTCGTGGTCTCTTCCAACTCTACAATTCTATGATTCTATGTTTCTATGAGTATTAGAAGATCATGCAGAAAGCCTATCAAGTCCAGCATCCTGTATGTTACAATGGCCAGTCAGGTGACCATAAGGAATCCACAACACAACATGAGAGCAATAGCACCCTCCTACCATTGTTTCCAAGCCTTCAGAGGCATACTGCTTCTGATACTGGAAGTAGCATATAGACAACATAAGTAGCAAGAAAAACAAAACCACTAGTAGTGACAGCATGATGTACTGGTCTGAGTATTGGATTAGGACTTTGGAAAGCAGGGTTCAAATCCTAGTCAGCTCAACCTACCGTAGTCACACTCTCTCAGCCTATGAGAAGGCAATAGCAAACCTGCTCCAAATAAATATTGACAAGAACACTCTAGTGTAGATCCAGTGTTGACTTGGAGACACATAACAACAAAGCAGAATCATTGTGGATCATAGGACTTGCATAGGAAATCTTGATAAAACTCTGATTTTGGCATCTGCTCTTGATTCTTCTAGTCTATTGAAATCAGAAGTAGCACTATCCCTGACATAATGTACATGAAAGGAATTTAAAATAGCATGGTCGTAAGAATAGCCTGACTGGATCATACCAAAGTGGTCTCTCCAGCCAAGCATCCTATTTCTTATAGTGGGCAACCAGACACCTATGGAACATCCACAAGCAGCACATTTTTGTACATATATGTACATTCAAAATATTTAGGTTGCAATAATCTATCTAGTCAGCAGTTGTTCCACCAGTAAGGAAGAGTTCTCAGGAAATGTCAGCTCAGTAGATAACAGTTATCCCAAAGGAAGACATGATATTAGGTAATATTGATATACAAAAGGGACTAAAAACAATATAGCAAATCTGTTTAAATCAAGTGATGGCTTCACACAAAATGAAGCATTTTCTAAATGCCTTTTGCATTGCCCCCCAAAAAGATATACTGTATACTGTACTGAGTAGAGATCTGCAACAGCAAGATGGAAGTTAATTAAATATCAATTTAAACCACAAAATGTTATCAAAACTGAGCCACCCACAACACAAATGGTATAGATCTTAAAGCTTTGAACATAAATGAAAAGTAGTTCAACCCCAGACTCCTCAGGTCTACTTTCATCATATGAAAAGGGTCATTCAGAAGCATATCGCCACACACGGTCTATTGAAATACATCCCTTTCAATTCTCCCTGCTTCATGAAAAATTATATCCATTAATAAAAGTGATTGCACATACATTATTGTGCACCTCTTAATAACAACCTCTTCTCCAGAACCTTTGATATGAAACATGAAATAGATGACTAAAAAGCTGCAAGTCTAGTCCATGGATAATGCAGTGGAATTAAGTTGTTTGACAACCTCTGTGCATCCCCCTAGAGATTTATAGCTGCCTAATAAATCATCTGGTCTTGCTAAAACTGAACAAAGTATACATTTATCTCTGCTCTCCATTAACACAAAATTAAATCCCAGACATCAGTACAAAATAGAGAGCTTTGTAAATGGCTGGGTGGTCCGCTTTAGGTATTTAAATGAGTTTTGCTGTAAGTTATTAAGCAAACCATTTTTTTAGAACAAACTTTTAGCTTGTGTACCCAAAGTCAAGCAAAGCTAATAGCAAATTTTACATTCTAGTCCAGAATATATCTTAGAAAAGAACATCAGTCTACATTGTTCTTAAAAATACAGTGCCTGCAATATTTTTAATTTTTACTTTTCACTGCAAGGAGGTTTTATTTTCTTGATGCAAGCAAATTAAAAATGGTTCCCCATATCACCCAAACTTCAACATTCAGTACAGCGAATCAGAGAAAAATAGTTTGAAAGGAAATATTCTGTTACATGAAAAACTGGGGCAGGCCATGGCCAGTCAAAGACATTTTGCTACCTGTTGTGGAACAGCAAATGATACCTGCCACCAACCCAAGTGAACGTGCACAATACCCAAAGCCAGCCATGTTGTATTGAGACCTGAGGATGAAAATATTACAAGCACTCATTTTGTTTCCTGGAAGTTTAAAAAAAATGATGAATTTTATAAGTAGCCATTTGTTGCCCATTCATGACACCCCAGACTTGCTGAAGAGGCTAACTCACTCCACATAATGGTAGTGTCAGTCTGAGGCAGCCATTTATAACATAGCTGGGCACTTTTGGTGGTGAATGGGCAACTTCAGATATTCTTGGAGGATTATGTGGACCCATTTCAGACTGGTTTTATGTAAGGGTACTGAAACCATCACCTTGACTGAGAATTTATTCTAAACTGGGTACTACCCTGCTGATATTTTTTTTTAATCTCCAAGCAGCATTTGATACCATTTATCATGGTATCTGAGTGGACAGTCTCTGTAAGATGGGAATGAGGGTCACTATGTTCGAATGGTTCCACTATCTATGGGACCAGTTCCAGGGAGTAACATTCCAGGATTTGTGTTCATTCCTACACCATTTAGTTGTGGGTGTCACAGGGTACCATTTTATCTCCCATGTTTTTAAATATCTACATGAAGCCACTGGGTGAGGTCATTATGAATTTTGGGGTGAAGTACCATCAGTGTGCTGATGACACTCAGCTCCTTGCTTTTGGAGTCTCCTGGGACTGTGCAAGTTCATTTTGGTGCTGCAATGGATTGGATGAGGGCCAATGAACTGTCATTAAGAGAGAGTCTCTGTGGATTAGTGGTTCCCAGGTCTGGGAACTGGGTAAATGACTTGTGTTGGGTGGGGTTACACTCCTTCTGAGGGAGGATATGTGTACCTCGCAAGCATGTGTGGATCCAACTTTGCCATTGGAGGTATAGGTGGACCTAGTGGCTTTGACTGATTTGCCAGCTACAGATTTTCCAGGGCAGTGATAGCCTAATCAAGGTAGCTTCACTAGTAACCTCCTGATTAGGCCACTGTAATGTGTTCTATTTGGGGTGACCCTTGAAGATGACCTGGAATCTACAACTAGCGCAAAATGCAGCAGTACCATATTCATATCATACAACAGTAGTTATAAAGAATTGCATTGGTTGTCAATACCCTTCTGGTCTGAATTTAAGGTCATGGCAATGACATTCAAAGCTCCAAACAGTTTTGGGCCTTGATATCTGACCCAGGGGCAGCACTAGGGAGGTGCAGAGAGGCCAAACCG
The DNA here is from genome assembly GCA_030847615.1 of Gambelia wislizenii. Taxonomy (NCBI): domain Eukaryota; kingdom Metazoa; phylum Chordata; class Lepidosauria; order Squamata; family Crotaphytidae; genus Gambelia; species Gambelia wislizenii. The sequence goes on from JAUMIR010000001.1 coordinate 366,082,455, forward strand.
CACCAGGGTGACACCGTCAGGGGGAGGAGTAACACCAGTCTTAGTAATGCCACAGAAGTGGCCCCAACATTGGTTTCATTCCAACAGCAAGTTTAATCATGGCTTTTTACTAGTCTTTGGAACCTGGTTCATCTTTGCCAAAATGTACATGCATGTGGTTCTAAACTGTTTTATTTTATCAAATTGTTTTGTGTTTTTAGTCTGTTTACATTATTTTTCATGCTTCAAATTTTGACTTGCTTTAAAGTGTTGAAATGGATTTTACTTGCAACCACCTTGAACTTCTGTGGGGTAGGGTGGGATATAAACAAACAAACAAATATCAGGAAAGGGCAATATCACCATTTGATCCCAAGATTACGGGTGGGTTGCCTTTCACTCATTCTTCTATGAAGCTAAAAGGCAAGAAACACAGCCAAGCAGAATGGCATGATGCAGCAAATCTTGCACTTTCTATGAGCCCTATTAGAATTCATCATGACTGCAGGTCTTTTTCGGTAGCAGCACTTCTACTGCTGCCCTTTTAAAAAGTCTTCTGTATTACAATTCATACATTATTAACTAGTAACTGAATGAAAGGAAGTTGCATATGGAAATAGAATTAAGACAACAGGAATAATAAATATAGCAATATTATATAAAATTGGATGTAAATACAATTTAAAGAATTTACATGTAACTACCTAGAATTATTAGGAAAATATTATATATGGTAAATGATTCATAGAACAGATTTGCTATTTGGATTTATATATTTTTATATTTTGTTTTAATAAAAATAAAAAAAAATAATCTTCTGAAGACTTAACATGCTAAATTTTTTGGAGTCTGAAACACACTGCAAAATTTGGAGTCAGAGTCTGTTCAGGAAAAAATAAAATAGAAGTGTCACTTCTTACACTGATCTCCATCGCACACCCATCTGCACAATGACCATTATGTGCTGGTGGTAGTAGCCAAGTCCCTGATCGGTCCAGAATTACCAGGCATGTGTGCATGCATGGTGAAAGATATATATGACGTCCAGATGCTGTGTTTTGTTAGGGAAACCCTAGTGGACATGCAGCCATTCGACTTACTTATAAATTGACAGGGAGTTAGTTGCCCTGTAAAACTGTGAAGTTACCCTTACGCATGCCAAATACATTGGTGTGTCTCTTCTTACTCCTTGCATGAATAAGGCCAGAATATAACCCTATGTTTTTGGAAAGCTGGAACCTTGCTGTTTGGCCTGGTATTTGTTCAGGGTCTCGTAGCCTCCTGAAGAATAAGTCTGTAGGCACCAACTGCTGAAAAATTCTTTCCCCTTTCATTTAAAAAACAAAACAAAACATTTTCCTCCCAGACAAATCCCATAAGGCATGTGCAATACTTCCTGCTCAGGAAGCCCTCATCTGTTATTAAAATCAGTTCAGCAACAAACAATCCCACTCTTTAATGTTTTGTTCCTCTTGCCAAGTGTCTGCAAGACACTCAACCTCAGATCTTGTCGGTGGGGTGGGGGAGGCATCCCAAGATGCTTGTTTATTCATGGAATGCCTTGCTAGCAGTCCCCTTCTCTTCTCCAAGACCTAAGCTCAGTTCACATGAACAGGAAGAAGTCATCTTCAGCATTTTCCCAGTGACATCTGGGGGTGCGGGTGCGGGGGCAGAAGAGAGTTTTATATTAGATGCTCCTCTAAAAACACCATCACTGTCATGGAATTATTAAACACTAGGACAGGGCCTGTAT